>OW569415.2:28022009-29367140 GCA_937662695.2 Halyzia sedecimguttata
AGTGACTTTTCTGATCATTCCTTGACCCATCCAGACTTTTCTCTGGACTTTCCGGATGATTCCCTCACATCTGTAGACTTCTCATCTCCTCTATCACCAGACTTCTCTCACCACTTAAGACAATTTGACCCACTGTTATCTGGTTTTAGTTAACATTGTTCAAGACTGTTTATAATCCGTCCAATATGTGCCTTGTTTTTATTTATGAAAATTTTTAAATAGTGTATATATTTATTTTTATATCCGATTCATTTTTTGATGACGAGAGTGGCATTTTGCTTCTAAAGTGTATTAAAGAAGAGACTGTTTGAATAGTTGCTATGCTGAAATGTGTAATATTTTATTTAAGGTTTTTCGATGAAAGATCTGTTCCTATTTGAAGGTAAAGAGTGTTATTATATTGAATATATTTTATTATATAAATATTTGTTTTATTTCGACAAAGAGAATAGATTTTCTTAATTACAATAGCATGTTTTTCAGTAGATTTTGTTTCAGTCCTTTACGCATGATAAACAAATTGTTATGATTGCCTTTTTCTAGGGAATGGAAACTGGAATTCTCTGTAGGAGATCTCAACTGAATATTCGAATATTTACACCTTTACAGTTTAAAATTCAGCAAATTATAGGTACAAAACCCTGAAAAATTACCAGATACTGACAGGGAAAATTTTATTCGTCAACGGATTATTTTTACATATTTGCTTCATATCATCCTTGTGCGAATAAAAATCATTAGGTAATTTTATCAGTACTGGACTTTATTATATTACTCAGGCAGTAATCTATCAGGCAATTGTGTCATCAGCGTTTTTGATGGAATGATTGTTCCATTATTTCTCTTGTGGTCTGATTTCGATAATATTGCAATTCGAATCTCAGGTAGTTGAAAATAAGCCTTATTGCTCAAAATAAATTTGTTCCAGATCTCACAATCAGGTGGGTGAATTTTCCTGTCAGAAATTACACGGCTCTGTGTAGTTCTTGCATCTGGTTCACGTTGTCCACACCACATAGGCGACGGCTGTATCTTTAGTAAACAGTAACACCATCTACGTACGTTGATATATCGAAGTTTCGAATGTTGAACTAAGCATATAATATGTATTCATTCAATACCCATCTAAGAAAGTCATCTACAACCGGTGTTCATTTTAAAAGTGAGTTTTCGATATGTCTATCTGCAAAGAACCCCGCAAGAAAACATGGGAAATTGGCTATCAGTCGAATTAGCTGAAAATTTATTATGTTATAGTGGGATGGGTCATTAGGAAAATGTGCGAGTTTGAAAGGTTTTGAATCTTTAGATTTTAAGATAAGAGCGGCCAAAGTTATTAGAAACGTCATATTGGTATAGGATTGACGGAAATTTGTGGGTTGAAATAAGACAAAATAAGCATGAAAATGTATTGATTAGAATACATCAACATATCCAATTATAATCTTATTAATGATATTAAATTAGATTGTATACGGGATCTTCTAAAAAGTCGTTTTTCAGAATTTTTTTCCACAACTATTCCAAAACCAAAAGTTATATTTTGCTGAAATATTAAAGTTTCAGTCCATTGGACACGACTGAAACGTATTTCGATTCTTGTTGACTTTCTCTGTTAAATAGGAATTTTTAAAATGTTGTATTCAATCCGTATTAAAAACAACTGACAGATTGATTTTGATCACAACGAAAGTAAATTGATCGTAAATTTTGATTAAACAAAGGCGAGGGTAACTTCCAGATGAATTCAGTTGTTCAATATCACCTTTTCTTGAGATACAGGATGCGTAAAATTTGTTTTAGATCATTTCATTAACAATGTTTTTATTGAAAGATTTGTCAACATTTTATGTTTCTACGATATACAGTTTTTACGTTCGCGGTATTACGATGTATGCGGTTGTTACTGTAGACTCAACTGACGAATTATAAATGTGGACTTCAAACAACATCGGCTAATTAATATAACCTATATCCGAAGAAAATTATTGTAAAAACATAGAAATGACCGAACAAATAGCAGGTAAATAATGTATATGACTCGAAGTTAAATAGAAAAATTGTTTCAAGCACTGACGTGAAGTTAGGAGGTTTTGCGCGCATGTTCTATTGTCTATTCACCTCTATTGGACACTTTTAATCGAATGTAACCTCGATTTTCGTAGCTTTTATAAGGTCACAGAATTTTTAATTCGGAAATATGTTTTCTGTTAGAATTGAAATTCATTGAATTACCAATAATATACGAAACACTCGAGGAATTTCAGGATACGATATTCAAGAAATTCCGAGAAAATTAGGGTGTCTACATTCTACAAGTAATTACCGAGTTTTAATTTGATCGGATTTGTATATTTTGAGTTATAGGTGAAATAACAACAAAATGTCAGATGGGTATAACTGCAAAGTTGATTATGCCTTGTAACGAACTGAAATATCGCATTCGGATGTCCAAAATCCGCTGAAAATTGCAAGTCGCAATCTCTTTCCGTTCTCAAGTTATCGTGAGATATATACCTAATATTTTGTCATAATTTTACTTTAATTTTCTTGTAATACGATACTCACATAATTTCGCATACGTCTTCATGTTGGTATTCCACAACCAGTTACCAAGTTGCAATCCGATCGGATCTGTATTTTTTCATTTATCGAGAAAATAATATTCTAGATGGGTATAACTCCGAAACCGTTTGGCCGATTATGCCCAACATCGGAGTCAACTGTTCGGATGCGAAACCTACTCTGAAAATTGCAAGGTACCTCTTTCGGTTCGAGAGATATCGTGGCAACAGCTCCCCATCCAGCTACTGAACTCACCCAAGGCTTTTCGGATATCCAATAATATATATAAGATCGTGTTCAGTTTTGGAATTTGGCTGTAAAGTTTTGAAGGCTCCCGAAAAATTCCAGCGATGTCGGATGAATAGTTTCTGATATATAGAATTCCTTTCAACCATTTTCAAGGATTTATTTTCAATTTGGTCGTCAGCGTTCTACAATTAATTATCCTGTTTGAATTGGATCGGATTCGTATTTTTTGAATAATTGGGGAAATAACAACAACAATGCAGATAGATATAACTCCAAAACCGTTTGGCCGATTATGCCTATTAACGAACCCAAATTTTGCATTCGGATGCACAACCTGCCATGAAAATTGCAATTTTTATTTATAATTTTCTGGTAATCCTGATAAACTATCACCTACGTCTTTATATCGGTATTCTACGACTAGCTACCAAGTTTCAATTCGATGGAATCTGTATTGGTTGATGGAAAAATTCACACTCACAAACCGATAATGCCGTTAATTAATCTTGACTGAAAATTTAGAGTAGCTATCCCTTTCCGTTTTCAAGTTATCGTATCAACGGCCAGACAGAATCAACTTTGACTGAGAAATCTTCATCAGTGAGTCGAACCTGATAGTTTGAGACCATTTTCGCCAAACAATTCGAAAGTTATAGACATTTGTGCAAAATGATAGTACGCTGTTCACAGAACATGCCCGCAAAAATGTCGAAGAAAAAAAATTACTTTAGTATTTCCAGAAATTGAGAATGAGAATAAAAATTTCAACAGCTTTACATATTTTGGCAATCCGAGTCACCGAATTGAAAGGTTCTTTCAAAACCAACAAGTAAATATTTTATTCCGGACCAACAATAGCCTGGCAAAACTCATTGCGAATAATAAATCAAAAAGCAATAAAGACCATAAATCCGGTGGTCATCATTAAGGTATACCATCACAGCAACTGAATTATTGAGAATTGGTCGAATTAAACAGGGAAAAACATGCGGGAACTTTATTAATGAGCAATTAGATCTCAATATTTGTCCATTACTCAATCTATATAAATAGATAATAAATTTATGAAAGTATAAAGAATGAATAATTATAATTGTTTACAAAGTGCTACGGCTGTAAGATTGTGTAACTAGTTAAAATTAGTAGTAAGAAGAAGAGAAAACCAGAAGAAAAAAACTCCAGGTCATCGATTGTGAATATTGTGATGTTTAAGGAGATCAGTAATTGTTAAGAATTCAGTATGAAGAACTCGCTGTGTTGACGAATCGCGTTATAATATTAAATAAATAATTCTAAATCATATAATATTTCATTTCAGACAAATTATAATGTAATGAGTCTGCTGTCTACAAAGACCAGAACAGACGTTTCATCAATGTTAAGGTCGATGATGACAAAAAATTTATATTTCCAAAAAAAATTTCAACAAACTGTGCAGAACGTTGTGTAAAAGAAAATCGTGTCGGTCATTTCACCGAATTATAAAGTTCTCATGTAGGTAACGAATGCGAAAGCTCAGATTTTTTTAAAACCGTAGAATTTCCATTCGCTCACTGACAAAATGTATTTGTTACTGATGACAGGCTAGATTTCTACTTATTTCCCCATTGTCAAGTTTATTCTGCCAGTTATAAAATCTCATATATCCTCTTCACTTTTCAATTAAACTATATTGTGGATGGAGACTTCGGATATTATGCACTTAAAAACCGATATCAATTTTTCATGAAGTAAATAACGATTAGCTTAGATACCTCATATTCAACTGATTCTCTAGTAGACAATAAATCTCAGACTTCCAGCATGAGATGTCGCATCATTTTCAATAAATCGACATCGCAATTTCTCAAAGATATTCTAGAGTAATTGGGTAGATGTTGTATGTAACGTGTTCGCATTATGTTTATAGATTCAACTGGTCGGAGAACAGTTAGAAATATATATCGCCAGACGTGAATGGTGTATCACTTTATTAGCACCAACCTGCGCTGAAAGAAATATTGAACCAAAATGGCATACATAAACGACAGTTAGGAATGCAGTTATTTCATAAATTTACCTGAACGAAATTTCAATGTATTACGTAAAAGCGACTCCAAACCATAAATTAATGTAAAAGTCCGACTTTCTGAATGTGAGTAAATGTCATTAAGTAATATTAATACCGGAGTTCTCGGTAATATTACAAGAACAACTTCATATTCAGCCTATAGGTATCTTCTTTGCCGCTTGACCAGCTTATATTTCTCCTGCTATACCGTTCATTGCTGTTGCGAAGGTTTAAAAATACTTTTTGCAGGTGAATGGGAATATTGAAGAGTATCTTCAATATGTAGATTCATATCAAGGAAATATAGCCTCATAGACGGAACACTTTACACAAAACTCACCTCGAACGTATACATCAGGGTGAGATAAAGTATGGAACCACGTAAATAATGTAAATATCTTTAAAACGAATTGGACGATATTTATGAAACTTTGCAACCAAGTGCAATGACGCACAGCGCATCTAAAGCCATATTTATTGTTACTATGGTACTTACTTTTTTAATGTATACAATAAAAAAAATACAAAAATCGTTTCAAATGATCAGAATGCTTGCCGTTCGACTCTTGACAATTTGTAATCATATTCATAAATTCGTGAATCACTCTTTCAAGACTTCTTTCTTCACGTAGGTACGTACTAGTTCACATTAATCAATAATTGTTTGTCTCAATTCCTGCAAGCATGTTGGTCATCTAACGTGAACACGTGAATTCAGATAACCCTAAAGAAAAAATCTAACGGGGTAAGGTCCGGAAAACGAGCAGGCCACTCTATGAATCCTCTACGTCCAATCTGTTGATTTGGAGAATTTCCTCCCAAAAATCTCGAATCCTTCGATCATAGTGGGGAGGTGCTCCATCTTGTTGAAACTAAAAATTTTGTGGTATCTGCCCATTCAGTTAAAGTGCAGGAATAATTTGGATTTTCAGTGAATCTAAATACTTGTCACCATTCAAGTTTCCGTCCATAAAAAAATGGGTCTATGAGCCTATTTTCGACAATTCCAATTCAAAGATCCGTCTTTAGTGGATGCTGGGTATGTGCTTTTATCAAAGGAATCCATTGATATCATTCCCAACTCTGAGAAACCAATACTTTCGGAGATATAATTTGTCTGTTTGAACAAGAGCGCCAAAAAGCTCCTGTCCACAGTGCTTGAGCCAATTTTTTCATATAATCTCATAATTTAGGTGAAAAATTCAAATAACCAAGTTTTTGCTTTTTTATTTTTATCTTTCACAAAAAAAAAAAAATTTTCACAAAATTTTGTGAAAACTTACTTTTTTGTGTCCCAAATACACTCTAATTTTTTTGATTCAAAATGTTTATTTTTTCACCAGATCGAAAAAGCACCCTAATTTTCAATCGATAATTCTCACGTCAAAACATCTGATTTTTCAAAGGTCGTGGGCTTTTTGTTCGGTGAAATCTCTACTTTCTGATGGTATAAAAAAATATTCATTACCATGGTAAATTTTCTCAGAAGATGCTACGAAATAACAGGTAGTAAGGCTCAGATCCTCCTAGCCCCAACCCCACTTTTCTATGAAATAACTTTCGATGGACTAAAATTTTCCGTAGGTCGTTCAGGTATATAGAGTTATCAAAATAGCAATTAATAGGCAACTATACGCATATAATTTAAGAAGATTCTACAACTTTCTCAGAATATTGTAGAGGTCTTATTAAATATTAACTTTATTAATTTTGAATTTTGTAAGAAAATTTACCATAGTAATGTATATTACTATGACTTTTTTAAAAAAGCAGATTTTTTGACGTGAGAATTTTCGATTGACAATTAAGGTGCTCTTTCGATATTAAGTCAAAATAACGAGATTATCGCTGTTTGCGATATAAAAAGGTAAGTTTTCACTTCAATGAAAAAAAAAATTTTTGTAAAATAAAAAAATTTAAAAGCAAAAACTTTTTTATTTCAATTTTGAGGTTATGTGAAAAAAAAAGTGAATACAAAAGTTAAAGATCTTTTTATTATCTACCTATACCTACAACTCTGCCATTTAGCTTTATTCCATAGAACTTATAGTTATGCCGGAAATAGAGATAAACCATTTATACCCTTAAAAACTTATACCTTTTCACTTCCACTCCTAACTCGATCATCATAACCGATCATCATTAATATTTCAATACGATCTTCTTCACCATTCTTAATCGTAGAATTTATTTATGTCAATCAGTTTGGCAGTAGTTACCTACCAGAGAGTACTCGTTTAATTCTTACTAAGGGAACAATACAGAATTTCTAAAAACATGTGTGCACGTTTTTATTATAATAAGTCTAAAGTAAATAAATTAACAGGCTTGCATTGTAATGCCAGGAGTTGATCGATGAGCTTTTTGAACAGTTGAAGGGATTTTGTTCAAACTATTATTCTCGTGAGTCTATAGACTCTAGAGTAAATAAATTCACCTGTTGTGTAATTGTTGTGATTTATTTCTTCTCTTCATAAATTATTACTCCTAAACTTAGTACGTACGAATTTGAAATAACCAGGTCTTTTGAAATCTGCAGACATATAAAGGATGGGCAATTTGAAATAAAAAATTTTTGGGTAGTTCCGTACTATATCCCAACGCTGTATAGTTTTTTATTTGATTTTAGATTATCATTGAAATCTTCTATTTATTAGCGTATGTTTTGAAGGCGATGAGGTAATTTATATGTGATTATTGTGAACGAATTGCAAATTTAAAGATTTAATGGTATTCGTCATCTAGACTTGTTGAATATGGCGAGCGATAGAAATGTATAAGATCAGATTCGTTTGCTAGAAACTTCATTCTGTGGAATTTTATTCAATGATAAATTTCAGACGGCTGCAACTCCGAAACCACTCGATAGACTTTGCAAACGACGCCCGAGAAAACTTTGGACTTCACGAATTGCACCATTTTTATGGTTTTAGCATTGAATTTTAACAATTATGAAGCGACGTTGAAGCGTACATATATCCTGTTATTTCTGCGTGCATGGTTTAAGGTTCTTATAGTTTCGGTAGTTTCGCCACTGAATTGATCCTTTAAGACACTATAGAGTGTATAGGACAAATCAAGATCACGAAGTATATCCCCCATCGACAGTTCGATATATCAATCGGTCAAATCATTGTGCACACATCCTTGATGTATCATTAGAACTTTATCACGCCACAGTTATCATCTTGAGTTAATTATTCAGATGGAAAAATTATCATATTCAAGTCTATAAAATATTGATGATTCTTGATGTTGCTCTCCAGATCGAACTGATGCCATCTTCTTCCATTTATTACCCGTGTATCGACATATCCATCACCTAATAAAATTGGGTGTATATTGCATACCATTATCCATCATTTGAATATGTGTGGCAATGATTGGAAACAGGCACATTGTTCCATAATCATTAGACATGGTCTATAAATTCTTCATCCCACATTGATACGCTATTTACTTTATCCGACTTTATGTACATATTTATGAAGTATTTATGAGGTATCCTACACGTCCTTCAAAGGACAGTCAAGCATGATATTTGAAAAAGGACACTTCGAGATTTATAACTGAATTATGACCTGTAAGAAATTGAGGTGAACATTGAGTGATCATAGATCATTGTAACATAAGCTAAGCGGTGATATCCGCAGGGTTGCCAATTCACGAGTAATTCACATTTGTGAGTGATTTCAAGGATTCTGAAGAACACTACTTACAAAATTATTATCTGGAAAAGATTGAGATCAATTCATAAAGTTTGGAAGAATTTTCTGCATGTATGTCCAAATAACTCCAAAATGAAAATTTACTCTTATCGTTCGTCTACGTGAAAAAATCATAACATCATAAATATCTGTTTATTTTGATCTCGTTCAATCATTTTTTTTTCATTGACATTGGATTATTTTCAACGGATCTCCCTCCATGACAGGAACTAAAGGAGTTTCTCGTGAAGTTAATGAATTAAGAATAATCTCCGCATTTCTCACCACAAAATTGAAAGCTCCAAAAAACTATATCGTCTTTCCTTCTTTCCGCATGTTTCCATTTCTCCATGCACACAAAATATCTAAAAAAACATTCCAATTACCCCATCCTCGAAATGTCCATCAGCGATTTAGTATCTTCGATGAAGAATCAGGAAGATTTAAACTTCTTTCCACGTGGAATGGTTGTGAAGCTCATTCAGATAATACTTTTTATTGTTACCTTTCATGTTTATACAACATTTCAGAGAATTGAGAGATTTATTTTGAGATTTTGATCTTTTTCGAATCTTGTTTTATTTTTCTTGTGCTTGTCATTTAAAAATTTGCTCAGCAAAAATTGTGATATGCGAACAATTCGGATTATTCTGGACATCTTTCAATAGGCTCACCTTATGCCAAAACTATTCAACGTTTACGAATTCATGAGAACTGCTGCTTCTTGAAGCAAGCAATTCTGTTCTATCGAGTTTCTCTCGACATTAAATATGCGAAAATTCAGAGGGGCGAGACTAATAAAATAGTCATTACCAGCTATCTGAAGATCTAAAAATCTCAATTACTTAAAAAGCTTATTCCCAAATGGTAGCCTCTTCTTCAACCCAACACTTATTTCAATTAAGAATGATCGGCATCTTGAAAAGATATCATCAATGATTTGGCTATAGCTACATAATTGTATGCAAATATTTTGAAAAATTAACAGCTAAATACACATTTTTAATTGGTAAGTAATGAATTGAAGATCGAGGATCCACATCTAAGAGAACAGTATTTTTTAGATATTCATTTTTCATGAAGCAAATCAAAATAGATAGTAGAAACTGAGACATATAACCTGTGGGTTACCGAATAATCTCCTTGAAAAATGATGTTGAATTTATTCACCATAAGGAGAATAAAGTCCAAAAATTATAGATACATTTTACAAACATTATCATTAACAGAATTATGAAGTAACTCACAGGAAACATGGTGCCTTCTATCATCTAGATACAGACTGAAAAAAAAGCTGTAATGCTGACCCTAGCTCTAAAATTCTATTGATGCAGTTGTGGAATGACAACCAACGAATGTCTATATTCGAGAATTCTTGGAATTCTTGAAATTCTCCCTGACGCTCGCTGCTCTGAGAAAAATGGATATAAACTTCTTTAACAAGAATTTCTAAATTTCTTCGGAGGAATTTACAAGCATGACTCACAGCAAGTGCAGCTGAATGACAGCTTCACAAGTATACAATTCGGATTAATTGACTGAATTTTTGCCACAATAACACTGCGTTCTTCAAACATCACATTCGTAATATCTCCAGGAAATCCAAGTATTTGATTGATTGAGAATCCATTATCAACCAAGGATTGATTGAGAGCATCCAATAAATGTTGAGAAGTCTATCCCAATAAATTTATTGCCCCAAATTGCTTGGTTTTTACAGAATTACTGCTATTAGAATAAAACTTTACAGCAATAGCCAGAATTTTTTCAGTATTCACATCGGTACTCTAATAAATAATTATCGAAAAGAAAGGTGTAACAGTTAAATACACATTTTTAATTGGTATGTAAGTAATGAATTGAAGATCGAGGATCCACATCTAAGAGAGCAGTATTTTTTAGATATTCATTTTTCATTAAGCAAATCAAAATAGATAGTAGGAACTGAGACAAATAACCTGTGGGTTACCGGATAATCTCCTTGAAAAATTATGCTGAATTTATTCACCATAGGAAGAATAAAGTCCAAGAATTATAGATACATTTTACAAACATTATCATTAACAGAATTATGAAGAAACTCACAGGAAACGTGGTGCCTTCTATCATCTAGATATGGACTGAAAAAAAAGCTGTAATGCTGACCCTAGCTCTAAAATTATATTGATGCAGTTGTGGAAAGACAACCAACGAATGTCTATATTCGAAAATTATTGGAATTCTTGAAATTCTCCCTGACGCTCGCTGCTCTGGGAAAAATGGATGTAAACTTCTTCAACAAGAATTTCTAAATTTCTTCGGAGAAATTTACAAGCATGACTCACAGCAAGTGTAGCTAAATGACAGCAATTATACAATTTGGATTAATTGACTGAATATTTGGCACAATAACACTGCGTTCTTCAAACATCACATTCGTAAAATCGGCAGGAAATCCAAATATTTGATTGATTGAGAATCCATTATCAACCAAGGATTGATTGAGAGCATCAAATAAATGTTGAGAAGTCTATACCAATAAATTTATTGCCCCAAATTGCTTGGTTTTTACAGAATTGCTGCTGTTAGAATAAAACTTTACAGCAATAGCCAGAATTTTTTTAGTATTCACATCGGTACTCTAATAAATAATTATCGAAAAGAAAGGTCAGCCGGCTCTTATATCGTATATCAGTTTTTCTTTGAAATTTTTTCCTAACACATTGTACGCAATAACGGAAGACTTAGTTCTTCTGCATGAAAACTTGTTTGCAATTTCCGAATCAGGAAATGATTTATTTATCACTTCACCCAAGTGATACACCACATGTAACGAAATGTTGTGCTCTACAAGCATTTTCAAAAAAATTATTACAGCTTCTCTGATCTCATTCATAAGTGTCAATCTGAAAAGAACAATGGCAAACAACAATTATATATTTTCATGGAGCATTGGAAACCTGTCTTGTTTCAGTAAATCGTAAAAATAGATATTTTTTGTGTTTCGCAGAAGCTGCATGTTCTCTCAAGGAGGCCATTCTTGGTAATATTTTGGCATCACAAACTTTGCAATAGGCTCCGGAATCATCTTTGGTTTCGCTCAACCATGTCGAAAATTCCGGAATATGTTTTATTTCCGCTGCATATTTCCTAATTCCTTATCCTAACTAATTCTGAGGATGCCAATAAGCAGAAATACACACTTTATTTTTAATTCGATTTGTATTCTGAAGAATTAACTCCAGACTTGTGCTGGAATGCCGACAGCATCTGGAAACCTTGGCTGCCAGACATCGAGTTGAGCTCGGGTGGATCCCAGAGCACACAGGGGTTGAAGGGATTGAAAGAGCTAACGCATTCGCCAGAGAGGGCTCAGCTATCCTCCTCTTCGGGCCATAGACGAAGGGGTGACTAAAGCAGCTGTGAAAGGCCTCATTGAGGAATGGATCCTTGACCAGCACTTTCGGTACTGGAACAAAACTTCGGGCCAGCGGCATAGTAAGTTAACGATAGGACAGCCATGCCTCTGAACCACATGGTGATTCTCCGAGAAAACACTGTTTGTAGGAAATGTGGGGAGGCAGACGAAACTGCCTCACATGCCATATTTGACTGTCCAGCCCATACACAATAGAGACTTCACTATCGTGACGACGACACTCTCGAATCTCTCGCCAATCTGAGTGCCAGAAACCATGCGAGGAAAATGGACCTTATGTAGGTAATACACCGACAAGGCAGTGGAAATGTTACATGAGACCCATATAATGTCGGCGGTGCAGGGCTTAGCTAGGTTAAGTAAGAAGAGGAATAACAGTCTTAGAACTTCAAGTTTTATTGGAACCTTAATTCAATTATCCGGGTGACATGTTTCGACTAAGGAACCGGCAATTATTCTTGGTTTGAGAATGGTAGTATAGTAGAACTTCCAAAACATGTCACCCGGATAATTGAATTAAGGTTCCAATAAAACTTGAAGTTCTAAGACTGTTATTCCTCATCTACATTTTCACTTCAAGCATGGGTTTTTACGAAATCGGTTAAGTAAACCTGAGTTGCAGGGGATCGACTAAGAGACCCTATGGAGGCTAGCAATCCGAGCTGAGGGGGATCAACCATGAGACCCTGTCAGCTGATAGCAGACCGACCGAGGTGCATTAAGCCTCTCTAGGCAGCAGCACAGGCTACTCGCTCAAACGGTATCGGTCAAGACAAACAAATAAACAAACCCATTGTTGATCAGCCTCTCTACAGTTGCCTTTAATCAGGCGACATAAAATGTATGGTTCAGGTTGTCCAGTAGCCAGCTTGGTAGGTTCGTCTGCCAATAGACGATTCCAGTACTCCCTGTACTCCAATTGAATGTTGCCACTAGTTTCGGTTCCGAAACATCTGACATTTTGTAGGCCTTTATTGATATGATTCATAGTCGAAACAGACATAATTTTCAATTTTAAGGATTTCTGAGTTTTCCCGAACAAATAAATCCGAATATTAATTATAATATGAACAAAAATACAATATCCTAGGGGATTTGGCTTCTGTACGTTTGTCAAACATACGAATTCTGCAATTTCATTGTCATTATCATATTCGGTATACGTTGTATTCAATCGTTCTATTCCAGATAATATAATATTTGTTGATTTGTTTTCTCTGATAATCCAACAAAACACTTGGTTTTGTGCATGAAACATGCCGAAATATATGACATTTATGATATTGGAATGGCAGGTTCCGTACGTTTGACAAACTTACAAAACTCAAATTCCTTAGGATACATTTCAAGTCAACGTTAATATTCTGTTTTATATATTCGAGTACACTCAAATATAGTTAAAATTGAAAATGTCCATTTTGACTTTGAATCACATCAATAAATACCTACAAAATGTTCTAAACTCGAAATTAGTAACTAGTGTCAAAATTGAATTGAGGTACTGGAATCGTCTATTCAATTCCTTCAACACCACAATATCCTGATACACAAAAAAGGGTCAATTTGTTGCCCCGGGTTAGGTGCTTGATGGTGTTGGGGTATTCCCAGGATAAGAGAGTACCCTGGTTGTAAACTTGCAATATCCTCAGATAGCCCATAGGCGTATCCAAAATATTCAAGAATATTATTCAGTTTTACGTAACAACTTATGCATCATACTGTAGATTAGTTGTGAAAAGACCCTGTGAATTAATTGCAAATTATAAGGATATCAATAATTTTAAAATTTGTGGTTCTGATTCAGGATGTATGCACCAATTGGCTCCTCTCATTTCAGAAATTTTTGTTCTTTTAAAATCTCCACATTTCCATTTTAGCACTATCAAGAGGTTTTGAGGGAAGCTGCGACATTTTTCACTAAATTAGCTTAAAACCAAATAAAAAAATTATTTTTAAAAAGCACTAACGTGAAGTCAGCAGCCTTTGCGCGCTTGGTCCATTGTCTATTCACGGCTCATACAAAGTCGATCGAGCTGAAATTCAGTACTCGATTGTAACATGTTAGCTCGAAGCATGTGCGGAATTTTAACGGATTCTGAGGGAAAAGTTTCTGGAGAATAAAATTTGTGAAACAAATTTTTTTTCAAATCTTTTCTAGTGATATTTACGATATTCACGTAATTTCAGAGAAATTTGCAGCGCGTGAGCATTTTACAAGTAATTACCAAGTTTTAATTGGATCGGATTCGTGGATTTTGAATTATTGAGGAAATAACAACAAAACTTAGGATGGGTATAACTCCGAAACCATTGAGCCGGTTATACCCAACAACGAACTTAACATTTCAATTCGGATGCGCAATCTACCCTGAAAATTGCAAGTCGCTATCCCTCCACTTTCGGAAGTTATCGCGGCAACGGTCACCTATCCAGCTATTGAACCCACCCAAGACTGCTCGGATCTCTGAAAGTGTAGTTCCAATCGTGATCAAATTTGGATCTTGGCTGTGCTGTAAAGTTAGATTTTGAAGGCTCTCGCAAAATTTCAGCGATATTAGACGGAAAGTATCTGAAATACAGATTCTTTTTCATTGAATTGTTGGAAAATTTCTGATGCTACGATCCTTACGAAATCTCGCAAACATTTTGCGCGTCGGCATTCTACAACTAATGACCATGTTTTAACTGGATCGGAGTTGTATTTGATTATACCTTATTGAACAAAATGTCACATTCAGATGTGCAACCTACTCTGAAAATTGCAAGTCGTTATCCCACCCATCCAGATACTGCTCTATTGCCAGTTTTTCCTCAATAACTCCTTCAATCCGATCGTGTTAAAACTTGGAAGTTGACTTTAGAATTAGGCATAATTTCAGTAGTATCGGACGGATAGTTTCTGAGATATTTTTTAATAGAAATCTTCTAGTGATACGATCCTCAAGAAACACGCACAAGTATTGTTGTCGGCATTCTACAACTAATTACAAAGTATCAATTCGATTGGATCTGTACTATTTGAAAACAGAATTCGTACTCGGAAACCGTCTGGCCGATTATGCCCATTAACGAACTTGTCCGCCTTACAGAAATTTGGGTAAAATGATAGCTCACTGTTCCCTAGAATATGCTCACAAAAATGTAAACAACCAAGAAATATTTGGTTGGCAATTTCTCAATCTGTTGTATTTTCTCTAGAATAATACGTAATCCAACCAGGGATTCTGATATATATTTTGCTGACGGCAGGTCGCTATTAAATATGCTTAGATGAAAGTGATTAGAGTTGATTTATAATAACTAAGAGAGACACACGAAGAAATCAACATCGATTTTAACCATCAACAAATATTCCCTCCTGATCCAGGATAGCCATCTGTTCGCTCAGTGTCCCCCCAAAGAGGAAAGTCTCATTCAGGACAAATAGGTACAAGTTTCATGGTTGTTATCAATCATTAGCGTAACTTAGCCACTGAGTGACAAAAGAAGGTGCTCTAGGAAACCACATAGTAGCGAATTACTAGAAAAAAAATCTCATCAGCGCCACCTAGGAATATCCTTATGAACTCCAACCCTCACAACCATGAAACCGGTACGTATCTGTCCTGAATGACACTTTCCTCGTTGGGGGGGAGGGGGTTGGCGTTGAGCGATGAGGTGGCTATCCCGGATGATGGCAGAATATATGTTGATCATTAAAATCGTTGACTTATCCTATATAATGCTCTGTAATGTCTAAGAGAATTAATAATTATTTTTTTTTCGCTCGAGTGGAAAAACCTTTTATAGGCCCGCCCTGAGAGGGTCCGCTTCTCTCAGGAGTGTGAGACTCCAGTTTTTGATTGGTTACTCACTAAAAAACCTCTCGTTCGTTCCTCGTGCCTCGTCCTGCCCTTACAGCGTCCCTTAACAAAAGAGATGAGCTGCAAGCGGCCTCCACAGTTGATGGGACTCGATGACTCGAAGTGATCTGAGCAGCACCGCCTTCTGCATTCTGTGCACTGAATCCTCGGCCAGAGATTTGCAGGTCAGAATAATCTCCAATTCGGTCACGTAGTTCGCTCTCATTCCGCCTAGGCATCCTATGATTGGTACGACCATCCTAACCTTATGCCCTGGATACAGGATCCCCAATTCGAATATTAAATCCTTGTATTTTTCTTTCATCACCACATTATTTTCTGCGGGGGAGGAAAATTCGAAGACAAATATTTCCTTGAGTTATTTGTCCACCAAGAGTATATCTGGCTTTATGGCGTGGATCTGCCGAGTATTTGGAATCGCATTGTTCCAGTAGATGCGAGCTCTGTTATTTTCAACAACTGCTTCAATTTCCAGAGGCACATTTGATAGCTCGGGTTTAAATATATATTAAATAATATCTAATAATAAATTTATTATTATTATTTCACCGTAGGCCTCTCATATTTAATACCAGGTGTAAATATGAAAACTTGCCAGGCCAATTATGTCACGACATGGATGTTTTGGTAGAAAATGACGGAACAGGTCAATTTTTATTCGGACGAGGACATATTTTGAGCACAATTGTAAGCCAAAGTTTTATCAAGCCTAGGTGTAGGCTAGTTGTAGGCCTTAATTTTTAATAGGGAAGCGACGGTGAGCTATACCTCAATTGAAAGACAACTTGTCCCTCTACATTAATACTACAGTTTGCCAATTTTTATTGAGTCCTTGGAGTAGTTACATTGTGTTCGTACTTAGTGTACTAATAAAATGAGATGCTCGAACTGATTTCCATTACTAACCAAACAATAATTATTACAGTATGTTCTCAAATGTTTATATGTCCACCTCCGAATAAAAATAAAAATTGATTGCATTTTTTCTCGAAACATCCTTGTCTTCAAATAATTGGGCTCGCAAGTTTTTAAATTGACACCTAGTATACCTATGCGGACCTAATCTCTAGAGCAATTCTGAGATATCTGATAAACAGCATATTGGCTGTAACATGACATATTGCGCATTTTCCCAATTTCAAAATGACTGATATCTGCTACTTCATAAACAACTCATGTTGGTTCTTGTACACTTTGTTGTTCTATTTGCGATAATTTAAAAAAATATAGGAGTAATTCGTGGAAAATATCATAAGAAAAGTTCTTGCTATCAACCGGCAACCCTGATAATCAATTGTATCTATAATGAGGTAAACACTGGACAGTCATAGATCATTGTAAGAAAAGCTGAACGGTGATATCTGTGATTCATAATGCAAGACCATTGAACTGCCGCAAGCTGGTAGATTGGTTGATATGTTTTGGATTTAATGAGTTCGCTAGTATATCTGGATCACTGTTTTGTTTTTTTTTTTAACGGACGGGGATTCTATAATGCTTTCAGACACGTACAGTACGCGGTCCAGCTGATTCCTGAATTGTTTTGTTGTAGATTGTTGCGGTTGGGATGACGGATTGAGAAAGAAATATGCATATCATAGTTTATTGTAGTGCGTTGCAAGAGATGAATCATCACTAAATGGATTCATACTATTATTTCCACGAAGTAACTGGGTGATTTCAGCTCATCATTATTTAAAATTACTACTTAATTGCTGCTAAAATATACAGATTACTCTTTATGTTCAGCTGAGTTCAACAATAGTTTTGGGGAACAATAGGTCCATGGTGGAATTTAGTACCCGAATATGAATGAGAATATTTCACTTTAACCGTAGACAGTTTAAACACCATACATATTAAAAAATGCTTGTTAACTCAATGATTAGATATGATAGTGAACATCATCGACTTGGAAAATCCTATAACCTTTCCTATTAAATCAGTAAAACACTTCATACCAGAATTTATTCAAGTTATAATGTATTGGAAAGAGCTACATTATTTACATTTAATGTTTGGATTAGTTTGAGTTGAATATTCCATGATACCGTTAAAAAAAATCTGTTGAAGCACCGACGAGAAGTCAGGAGCTTTTGCGCGAACGTTCTATTTTCTATTAACTCGATCGTGCATAGTTTCTAATTTCCAAGGTAGCTGAAAAAAAATTAACCTTAATCCGAGAAACTGACTGTTAATAATATTTTATTCACCTTTATTGGACGATTATTCGAATTTATCATCGATATAGATTGTTTTCTCAGCTTTTACGAGATATCAATACATTTCGTACCTACCATTTAGTGGCAGACTTCAGTAATTAGAGAATCGTTTATGATCTGAATTTCAATTCTTTAAGTATCTAATGATATAAGGAAAAAACTCACTTCCCAAGTAGGTAATTTCACGATACGATATTAATGAAATTCGGGAAAAATTTGGGCGTCGGTATTCTACGAATAATTACCGAGTTTTAATTGGATCGGATTTGTATATTATGAGTTATAGACGAAATAACAACAAAAATTCAGATGTGTATAACTACAAAACCACTTTGCGATTATGAATTCAAATTTTGAATTCTGTTGCAAAACATACCCTGAAAATTGAAAGTCGCTATCTGTTTACGTACTCTAGTTATCGTGACATACAAAATATTATTTCATAATTTTTTTTAAATTTTGTAGTGATACGATCCTCATGAACTTTCACACACGTCTTCATATTGGTATTCCACAACTAGTTGCCAAAGTTTAATTCGATCGGCTTCGTATTTTTTGAGGTATCGAGAAAATAATATTCCATATGGGTATAACTCCGACACCGTTGGGCCGATTATGCCCAACAACAAATTGAACTTTCCCTTTCGGATGAGCAACCTACCCTAAAAATTGCAAGTTGCTATCTCTTTCCCTTCGAAGGTTATCATGGCAACGGTTACCCATCCAGCTACTGAACTCACTCAATGCTGCTGATCTCCAACAATTATTGAACCGATCGTGTTCAAATTTGGAACTTGTCTATGAAGTTAGGTTTTGAAGCAAAGTTTTAGCGCTATCAGGCGGATAACTTCTGAGATATAGAATTTTTTTCAAATATTTTCAATGCATTTTTAACAATTTTTTGGTGATATGATCCCCACGAAATTTCGTAAGAATTTGCGGGTCAGTATTCCACAGCTAATTACCATGATTTAATTGGATTAGTGTCATATGTGTTGAGTTGTTCATCAGGGAGTCGAACCCAATCGTTTGAGACCATTTTCAGTAAAAAATTCGAAAATTAGAGACATTTCGCTAAAATCATAACGCGATGTTCCCGAGAACATGCGCGCAAAAATATGTAGAACTGTATCTAAGGAAAAAATTACGATAAAATCTGAAATCTACATAAAGGTCCCTGCAATAAATCTATGGTTTCGTTGGCACCATCCTGTTTAAACCATAGGTTGTCGATGTTAAACTCTTGCATTTTTCGTACGAAATTCATCCATTACAGCACTGCGTCACTGCCCAGAAAGACGACTATGTCGAGGAGCTCCACAAGTTTGTTAATGAGAATAATCAGCCAAATGGTTCCAGAATTATAGCCATTTGAAGTTTTGTAGTTATTTCCTCAATAACTCACAAAATACAAATCCGTTTCCAACTTGGTAATTAGTTGTACATTAGAATATTCGGAAAAAATTGGTTAAAAAAATATGTGTTTAAAAACTATTCGTCCGATATCCTTGATAGTGCCTTCAAAACCTTATTCTACAGGCAGGTTCCAGTATCTGGAAAGGTAACCATTACCATGGTAAATTTTGAATGAAAAAAGATATCGACCAGTAAATTTCAGGGTAGGTTTCGCATCTGAATATGACGGTTAAGTTCGTCAATAGCCATAATCGGCCAAACGGTTTCGGAATCATACCCATCTGAAATTTTGTTGTTATTTCCTCAATTGCTTAAAAAATACATATCCGATGCAATTTGAACTTGGCAATTAGTTGTAGAATGCAACCGAGCAAATTTTGCGAAATTTCGTGAGGATCTGAAACTATCCGTCCGATGTCCGATAATTTAACGGCCAAGAACTGAATTTGAATATGATCGGACCTATATTGTTGTAGATATTGAAAAAATATTTGAACCAGAGCACTTTTGGGTGAGTTCAGTAGAAGGTTGGGTGACCGTTGTCACTATAACTTTTGAACAGAAAAAGATAGCAAAGCTATTCAATGTTTCGAAAAGTGTTTTGAGGAATACGCCCTGAACTCCCTCAATGATGTACCCGCTGGGAAGGTATTCTTTGAAAACTATACCAAATTGTTCAATTCTATTAGAACATGTATCGACATCGATAGCCTATTTGAAACATCAACAAAACTTTCGAAATATTGGAAAGCTGAGTCTGAAGAATATTTGCTGTTATAAAGAGCAAATAGGAATCAAAATATTTTACAGTGGTGGAGAGTGATGAAAAAGTTCGTCCTACACTTTCCAAGATGGCCGTTGATTTATTAATGGCTACATCCGTACCTATTGAAAGATTATTTTCCACATCAGGTATGATCATGGCAAAAACACGTACATCATTAAAAAATGATGTGATGCAAGCGTGATTATGTTTGAATTCTTGGTCATCGACTAAATGAAATGAAATTATCAGTGGTTAAAATGAAAAATAATATGTAGGTACATGTACAAATATTTTTGCATAAGAGCGTAATAAAAATAGCTCTACAAAATTACCCATTATTGTATATCATTTCGTTTATATACAGGGTCTTTCACGAGGAACCTCACCCATATTTATACGGGAAACTACTGAACGTATTTTCATGAAATTCAGCACTTATAAGTACTTCACGATGCTGATGAAATCTAAAATATATTCAAGGCATGAGCACCTCCGGTTTTTCCGGAAATGACGTCAACTTCCGTTTTTCAAATTAGAACACCATTTTTTCATTGCAGAAATAGATTCCTTAGAAAATTTCAAGTTATTTTGATGTAACATTTTTCAGTTTTGGTTGGAAAATTCTCTCTGAGCGGGAAAATTTGAAAAAAAAATCGAAAATAGAGCTCCGCTGAAACAAGAATAACTTCGAGGTTTTTCGATGGAAAATTTTCATTTTTGGGATTTTTCAAGATGTAAGATTGATGTATCCACTTTAGAAATCGAAATCGCGATTCATGATACAGGGGGTGAAAAAATCGCTTTCAAAGTTAGGGATGACAAAATCGTGAAAAATAATTTTTTTCAAATTAGAACCCCATTTTTTTATGGCAGATATTGAATCTACGTTAAAAAATAATGTGAGTGTATGCATCACACCCTTGCCCTAAAGTGGATATTTTCTGAGTTATTCACAAAAAACTGTTTTTCGTCTTGATTTTTCAGCTATTTCTTTTCCCTTCACGCCAAAAAGATGAAATTTTCAGGAACTGTTACTTAAACCATGTTTTAGATTTTACTACCCTAATATGCAAGAGAAAAAAGTTACAGGTTGTTCCTAAATAGATGGCGAATTTTGATTCGACTTTGTATCGGAAACCTCTTTATTTCAACTAATCGGCCATCGGTTTTCACTCCAGTGATAAATAAATAATTCCTTATGAACCATATGCAAAAACTTACCATGTTTTACATTCTTTTTTTTTAATGATAGATATCATTAATTACATCTGCCAAATTCCTCTTTATTCAGTAGCATTTTGTGTTTACTATTAATTTGGTGATAATTCGTATTAAGTTATAAAATCGATCACTATGCCTAATTTTACCAATGAAGATTATTTAAATCTCATTCTACTTCATGGAGAATGTAATAAAGTTGTAGATAGAACGATTCGACTGTTCATTGAGAGGTTTCCTGACCGACCCAGACCAACGAGAGATACCATTAACAGAACCATGACAAACTTGAGAAATGTCGGATCTATCGTTAAGAAAACTATACACAGAGAAAAAAGTGTAGTAGAAGATGAGAACAACGAAATTACAGTTCTTGCATATTTTCGTGTGAATCCTCAAAATTCTCTCAAAGATGCCGAGATTGATCTGGGATTATCTCAATCGAGTGTTTGGAGAATATTAAAAAAAATTGGTTCAAGCACTGACGTGAAGTCAGAAGCTTTTGCGCGTATGTTCTATTGTCCATTCGTCTGTATTGGACACCCTTAATCGAATTTACCATGGCGCAAAAGCTTCTGACTTCACGTCAGTGCTTGAACGAATTTTTTTTCGTGATTTTTTTTTTAATTTTCTAGGGGTGCGGTTCTTAAATTTTTTTTTTTCGTCATTTTTTTCAAATTTTCTAGGGGTACGGTTCTTACAACATTTTAAACACGTCTTTATGCTGATTTTCTACTACTAGTTACCAAGCTTCAATTCAATCGAATCTTTATTTTTTTAGTTATCAAGGAAATAATATTCCAAGTGGATATAACTCGCAAACCGTTAAACCGATTATGCCCAAAAACAAACTCAACTCTCCTTTTCGGATACGCAACCTACCCTGAAAATTACATGTCCCTATCTTCTTTCGTTCGAAAGTTATCGAGGCAACGGTCACCCATTTACTGAACTCACACAAGAATGCTCGAATCTCCAACAATATTCAACCGATTGTGTTAAAACTTGAAACTTGGCAGTAGAGTTAGGTTATGAACGCTCTTGCAAAATTTCAGCAATTTCGAACGGATAGTTACTGATATATAGAATTTTTTTTTTATTTTCAATGATTTATTAAAAATTTTCTACAAATGCTATCCTCACCAAATTTTGCAAACATTTTCGCATTGGCATTCTACAACTAATAACCAAGTTTGAATTCAATCGGTTCAGTATTTTTCGAGTTAATGAGGAAAAAAAAACCATCAAATTTCAGAAAATTTCAGATGGCTATAACTCTAAAACTGTTTGGCCGATTATGCTCATAATCTCAAATGTCGCACTCAGATGCACAACCTAACCTGAAATTTTCAAGCCGCTATCTCTTTCCGTTCTCAGGTTATCGTGACAACAAAAATATTTTTTAATAATTTTTTTAAAATTTTCTAGCCTCACGATCCGCCCAAAATTTCACAAACGTGCTTAGGTTCATATTCTACAACTACTCACCAAGTTTCAATTCGATCGGATTAATATTGGTTGAAAACAAAATTATTACTCGGAAACCACTGGGTCGATTATGCCCATTAACGAACTTGTCCGTCGTATTGCGATGCGCCATCCACCCTGAAAATTTCAAGTCGCTAGCTCTTTTCGTTCTCAAATTATCGTGGCAACGGACGGCCGGCCGGACAGAATCAAATTTGACCTCGAATTCTTCATCGGGGAGTCGAACTGAATCGTTTGAGACCAATTTCGTCAAAAAATTCGAAAGTTACAGACATTTGGGCAAAACTATAACGCGATGTTCCCCAGAACATACGCGCAAAAACATAAAATGCACCCATATAAATTCAATAGGGTACAGCATTTGAAGGAAACTGATTTCGTCAGGAGAACAGAGTTTTGCGAAGCTATGATGATTCGATTTCAAGAGAATGAAAACTTTTTGGACTGTATAATTTGGACAGATGAATCTAAATTCACAAAGAATGGTTCTTTCAATAGGCATAACAGTCATTATTGGGATGAAGACTTAGACTATAGAAGAATATTCTTTAGTCTAAGGATGAAGAGAACAACCACCACTTCAGCAATGGAACTTTCGAGAGACCTGGAGTTTCAATGTTTTTTGCGCCATCAAAAATAATGCAATTCTCGATGTTCACATTTATGATGGGACTTTAACTGGTAAGATAGAACACTACACATGTTTGCATTATTTAAAGAATGTTCTCCCTTAGGAGATAGATATTCTGACATATTGACTCAAATAATTGAGCCGCTAGTACAGAACCATAATGACTTATGGTATCAACAAGATGGCGCGCCTCCACACAATTCACTCAATGTGTCAAACATCCTCTACAGGCTATTTGAAGATCGATGGTTGGCGAACAATGGTCCACATCTTTGGCCACCACGTTCTCCCGATTTAACTCCTTTAGACTATTATGTTTGGGGTAGGATAAAAAATATTGTCTACTCAACTTCCCTGACTGATAAAGAGGACTGCATAGAACGAGTCAGAAATGCGTTCAGGTTTGTTTAGATTTTTAGATTCATAGTTTTGAAACTCAATTTGGTTTTTAATCACTTTTGCAGATCTCTTCCTCCCGATGAAATAAGAAGAGCAACGCACAAAGCATTCCTGAGACGTATAAATAAATGTCTAGAAATTAACGGTCAAAACTTTGAGCATCTTCTCTAGTTATAACTGCGAGAGTTTGCCATGGTTCTCCTAATAGTAACTTGAAGTCGGTTTCAAGAAGGGGTGAAAAATCTACAGCATGGTTCAAATAACAGTTCCTGAAAATTTCATCTTTTTGGCGTGAAGGGAAAAGAAATAGCTGAAAATTCAAGACGAAAAACAGTTTTTTGTGAACTCAGAAAATATCCATTTTAGGGCAAGGGTGTGATGCATACACTCACATTATTATTTAACGTAGATTCAATATCTGCCTATATCTGCCAATATCTGTTCTAATTTGAAAAAATTGATTTTTCACGATTTTGTCATCCCTAACTTTGAAAGCGATTTTTTCACCCCCTGTATCATGAATCGCGATTTCGATTTCTAAAGTGGATACATCAATCTCACATCTTGAAAAATCCCAAAAATGAAAATTTTCCATCCAAAAACCTCGAAGTTATTCTTGTTTCAGCGGAGCTCTATTTTCGATTTTTTTTTCGAATTTTCCCGCTCAGAGAGAATTTTCCAACCAAAACTGAAAAATGTTACATCAAAATAACTTGAAATTTTCTAAGGAATCTATTTCTGCAATAAAAAAATGGTGTTTTAATCTGAAAAACGGAAGTTGACGTCATTTCCGGAAAAACCGGAGGTGCTCATGCCTTCAAAATATTTTAGATTTCATCAGCATCGTGAAATACTTATAAGTGCTGAATTTCATGAAAATACGTTCAGTAGTTTCCCGTATAAATATGGGTGAGGTTCCTCGTGAAAGACCCTGTATTATAATATTTATTATCGTTATTCAGAATTAAGCGAGACGAGATGAGACAACTGATAACGGGACGAGAACGAGACTTAATTTTTTGGGAATTAGCGAGAGCGAGTCGAGATTTTTTTATACTCTCGCCTACTCTCGTCTCGTGTGAAATCTAACATCGATAACAAAACATCGATGTATGAAAAACATCGATGAACATCGCGCAGCAATATGTCCAGGTGCTTTCCCCAATATTTAACGGCAATAACTTGGAGGGGAAGGGATCTGAATAACAAGTTATATGAAATACTTCCCTTAAATTCATCCCCTAAAAAAGTTTGCATCTATTTAGAAACATCCTGTATCTAAAGATTTGGAGTTAATATTTCATCTTGGTATATCACGTTTTGCATACATGGCAATCATAAACAGCAACCTGTCCGAAGATACGTACATCCATGTTAAAATCCCTGGTGGTCAGTTAATACATCGGTAGATATAATTATTACATGATGCGATTTTACTCCGTCCAATCACGCACATTTCAAGTTATAGATTTAACAGGTCTTGTGCTTCCTCTGAACAAATTGTGACCGGGCACGCAGCGACAAATCACCGACTACAACCGAAGATTATTAATCATTACGTCTAATATTATACTTTGCCATAACGTATAATACAAATCTGATATTGCCTCGAACACTTCTACCGGAACGAAGTGTACGGTACTTTTGGTACAAATTGTTCTTGGGTTCTAAGTGTTTGTAATCTACGGATCAGCCCTAGAGGTGGCGAACAGAAAATTATTAATACTAATGAAGATGAAATTGGCACGATCTTTTCTTCCCTGAGGTCGGTCGGGGAACGCTCTATATTCACGATAT
Source organism: Halyzia sedecimguttata (assembly GCA_937662695.2). Lineage (NCBI taxonomy): Eukaryota > Metazoa > Arthropoda > Insecta > Coleoptera > Coccinellidae > Halyzia > Halyzia sedecimguttata. The sequence goes on from OW569415.2 coordinate 28,047,799, forward strand.
TAAGTTATTAATAGAGCGTAGAACAATGCGACTTCGGAGTTTGAAAGGTTATCTGATAGCAGACGTTCCACTATGACAATGATCATTGTCGGAGATTTTTTTATCGTTATGGAGAGATGGAGCCTCTCCAGTGAAAATCGAACTATTCGATTATTGAAACCTCGTTATCTCGAATTATTTTCTATTGTCTTTCATGTGGCTACGAGGTGAGAATGGCAGATATCTCGATGATATTTCGATTGACGGATCCTTAGATTCGAGATATAAGTGTTTTCGTAAAAATCCATGCAGTATGAAAAAACCAAATGGAATAAATTCATTATCTTGGTTACTGTTCATATTTATGGAAAATCCCGAAACACATCAATTTTAAATTGTCATTACTTCGTGAACCTGCGAATCCTATACATCATTACATCTTTTCTTCCCTGAGGTCGGTCGGGGAACGCTCTATATTCACGATATGAAGTTATTAATAGAGCGTAGAACTTCGAGATTAGAAAGGTTATCTGATAGCAGACGTTCCACTATGACAATGATCATTTTCGGGGATTTTTCATCGTTATGTAAAGATGGAACCTGTCGAATGAAAATCGAACTATTCGATTATTGAAACCTCGATATCTCGAATGATTTTGAATCTTCGATCATGTGGCAACGAGGTGAGAATGGCAGATATCTGGTCTACGTCCTGATATTTCGATTGACGGATCATCAGACTCGAGATATGAGAGGGTTCTTATAACAATCTATACAGTGTGGAAAAGCCAAATGCAATGAATTCATTATCTTGGTTACTGTTCATATTTATGGAAAATCCCGAAACACATCAATTTTAAATTGTCATTCTTCTTCGTAAAAATGCGAATCCTATACTTTCAACCCCCTTCGAAAGACAGATACCACCCCCAATTTTTCAAATAGGTGGGCTTGTGATACATCGTTTGAAAGATCTCGTCATTCTCTATTTCAGAAATGTTATCTCTTTCATGTTTATTGCAAAAATCAAATTAAAAAAAATACAATCAAGTGATTAGCCAAATTTGGACAATATCAAAAACTAAAATGCAATTCAAAATGTACCACAAAAATTATGAAGTTTAGTGAAGTTGATATTTAAATTATTGAAAGGTTTTTTTCTGGGTTTTCTCTCCCAAACTCTGAAAAATATCTATGAAATAAAAATTAATTATTTTGTGATTTGCTTCTGCGTAAGAAACACAAGATATTTGTCAGAAGCAATCAATTGAACAATGTTGCCTAACAAACAACAACGAAACAACATCAATGAAGAAACAACAATATCGTAACGTTTCTGAGTCTATATCAGACTCCTTCGTCAGACGCTTAATGAAAATCTTTAGAATTATTTTGTTGATAGTTATAGTGAAATTCAAGAATTGTCACATTGACAGTATTTAAAAATCATATAGCTAACATAGTCTTACTTCGCATAGAAATTTCCATGTCCAAACTCCTTTGTCAATAAATTTAGCCAAATATGGTCAATACCAATTGAGCAATTTGCAAAATTGCATTCTCTGTTCAATAAAATACAAGTTGACTCCTTAAGTTTCCTTTAAATATAATCAGGTTCTGTCATAAGAATCTTTTTATTACTCCAATCCATCATATGATCTCCTTGGATTGTACATACATGTTCTGCTATTTTTGATTTCTGTATGTCTCTTTCCTCAAGTTATTCTTATGCTCTGACTTTCTTACTTCTAGTGGTCTTGATGTTTCTCCTGTGTATGATTTACCACAAATACAAGGAATATTATATACACAGTTCTTTGATTTTTGTATTTCATTTATGGGTTTTGTTTTCGTTAATAAAGACCTAAGATCATTTTGTGTTTTGAAGACGGTTCTTATAGCGAACTTAGAACCGATTCTTCTAATTTCTTCAGAAAGGCTACGAACATAAGGGATCACATTCAACAGATTGGGTTGCTGTTCTTGTTGATTATTCTGTTGTACTTGTTGATTATTTTGTTGTTCTTGATTATTTGCTCATCTATCTAAATTCATGATACATGTATTTATGTATTTATGTATTTATTCGAGGCAATTCATAAATACATCAATCATAAATGAAAAACAAAAATCGGAAAACTGTGTATATAATATTCCTTGTATTCGTGGTAAATCCTACACAGGAGAAACATCAAGACCACCAGAAGTAAGAAAGTCAGAGCATAAGAATAACTTGAGAAATAGAGACATACAGAAATCAAAAATAGCAGAACATGTATGTACAATCCAAGGAGATCATATGATGGATTGGAGTATTAAAAAAAAAGCACTGACGTGAAGTCAGTACTCTAAGGTGCGCGTGTTCACGGTGGTTAATTTGAATTGAATGATGAGTACTTCAAGCTCAGTGGATAGAGCGAGCCGAAGATCTACCCAAAGGAAAGTGGACACCATTCACTGTCGGTTCAAAAATTGACAGTGCTGTATCTAAGCTGCCATCAGGATAGACTAACAAAGTTGGAAAAGAACACAACTGACTCTCCTTAGTCGCACAAGCTCCTAGAAGATTTGGGAGGCTCAGTATAATCCTAATCATATTTATAGCACGCGCGCCAAAGCAGATTGACTTTTTACACTTTTTCTTTCATTGTTAAATCACTCTGCTTTTGCGCGCGTGCTATAAACATGATTAGGATTATACTGCCCCTCCCAAATCTTCTAGGAGCTTGTGCGACTAAGGAGAGTCAGTTGTGTTCTTTTCCAACTTTGTTAGTCTATCCTGATGGCAGCTTAGATACAGCACTGTTAATTTTTGAACCGACAGTGAATGGTGTCCACTATCCTTTGAGTAGATCTTCGGCTCGCTCTATCCACTGAGCTTGAAGTACTCATCATTCAATTCAAATTTGCCAACGTGAACACGCGCGCCAAATAGACTGACTTCACGTCAGTGCTTTTTTTTTTTCAAGTTCCTTTAACAAATATAGCTATCAATACAGTTTGGCTGTTAGCTTTACTGTAGATCAAAAAAAATTGTGATTGTGGGACCTCCTTTAGGAAAGCAATTGCCTCTTCTCCAAATCCGAACGTATTTTAATATAGATCTACCGAATATAGTTATTTATAAATTTGCCTCAGGGCTACCATACAGACATTTCAACTCGGAAACAACGCTATTTCCCCCAAACTGACTTCTGTCCGTGCACTGAATTGACATGAATATTCTTTTAAAACCTCACAATATCGGCTCATTACTCCCAACATAACCCAAACAACCCAAAACCATTAACTTCTCGTCTGCACATGCGCAATATACTCGTGGCTGCAAGTCCTCCCAAAATTACACACCTCACAAAAAACTCCAATTCTCCAACACTAGTGGTTCAGGAGATATCGCTTCTTGAATCGACGCATGCGCAGACCTTCACCAGGGGATTCTATGGAGGAATAGCATCCGCCACCCCAAAATCCCAATCCTCTCTGACGAAAGCACCAGCAGTTAAATCACTGATGGTCTGCTCATGCGCATAATGAAAAATGCCCGTAAGGGGTACATCAATATGAAATTAGCCCCAGGGCCACGGTACGGACACTTTAACTCGGAAACAACGCTACATCCCCCAAACTGACTTGTCCTTGAACTGAATTGCCATGAATATTCTTTTGAAACCTCACAATATCGGCTCAGCACTCCCAACATAACCCATACAACCCGTTAACAGTCACTTCTCTTCTGCGCATGCGCAATCTACTTGTGACTAAAAGTTCTCTCAAAATCACACACCTTACAAAAACCTCCGATTCTCCAACACTAGTGGTTCAGGAGATAGCACATCTTTAATCCACGCATGCGCAGACCCTCAATAGGGGATTCTATGGAGGAATAGCATCCGCACTCCCATAACCCATCCAATTAAAAAACAGTCACTTCTCTTCTGCGCATGCGCAATCTACTCGCGGCTAAAAGTCCTCTCAAAATAACACACCTTACAAAAAACTCCGATTCTCCAACACTAGTGGTTCGGGAGATATCGCATCTTTAATCTACGCATGCGCAGACCCTCATCAGGGATCTGGATTCTATGGAGGAATAGCATCCGCCACCCCAAAACCCCAATCCTCTCTGACGAAAACTACAGCAGTTAAATGACTTCTCATCTGCGCATGCGCACAACGAAAAATGCCCGGAAAAGGAAGCATGAACCTCAAAAAAATTGGTTCAAGCCCTGTGGACAGGAGCTATTGGGCGCATGTTCATCTTCCTTGTGGCCCGTACTGACCAGTAAAGAAAAAAAGCAGTATCATGTTGAATACCTTAATATTATTGAGATTATTATATAATAATATAATCGATGAAAATACTGAGAGAGACCCAGGAAATTTGACACATTTTGTCTTATATCTCCAGAAATTGAAATCGCATAGAGCCAAAATTTTGCACAATGTTGCAAAATACTACAATTGACGTTAGTACAAGTTTTTGTTGCAATCTGATGAATAGTTCACGAAAAAAAAATTTTTTTTTCGAAAAAATTAAAAGAAATATTTTTTTAAAAATTACCAACATTTCGATCATAACAGAATTTTGCCAAAAGTTGCGCGTTGATATCCTCAAACTGACTACCAAGTTTCGATTCAACATCTTCTTTAGTTTCTGAAATATCAGGGAAATAACCTCAAAATTTTAAATGTCTATAACTCCTAAACCGTCCGGCCGATTTTGCCCGTTAACGAACTTAACCGTCGCATTTTGATCAGAAACCTACCCTGAAAGTTTGAAGTCGATAGGACCTTCGGTGCTCCTGTTATCGTGCCTACGGCCGGATAACCGGCCGGCCTGCCGGCCGGCCGGACGGCACCCTAAAATCTGACACCGGATTCGTGATCAAGGAGTCCGAATTAGTCTATTAGCCAATTTTCAGCTCGAAATTCGAAAATTACAGACATTTGGACGAAATGATAGGACGATGTTCCCCTAGAACATACGCCCAAAAATAGGTTTCGGCATTTTAAGCAAAGTATTCCGCAAAATAGTAGTAATTGTTTGATTTTTTTCATGTCACGTGATCTTCACGAAAATTTGCAAAAGTGTTTGCATTGGTCTTTTGCATCTAACTACTGAGTTATTTTTCGAGTTATCGTGAAAACAAAATTTTAAAATTTTTGAAATTTTTTTGCCACTTTTGGGCCGTCCGGTCATAACAAAACTCGGCAGGCATATAAAGGTCATGATTCTACAATTTGATGCCAAATTTCAGAAAGATCGAGTGATCGGTTCCGGAAATATTCATAAAAAACGTTTTGACTAAAAACGGCCTTAACTCCGAAACCGCTCGGTGGATTTCGCCCGTTTTGTCCGAGATATTTACGCTACAAACTACCCTGCAAATTTCAACGCTCTAAGTCGTTCCGTTCGAGAGTTATCGTGCTAACGGCCGGCCGGCCGGACCGGACGGACAGAATTGAATTTGACCTCGAATTCTTCATCAGGGAGTCGAACCCAATCGTTTGAGACCATTTTCGAAAAAAAATTCGAAAAATACAGACATTGTGACGAAATGATAGCACGCTGTTCCTTGCGGAACACGCGCGCAAAAAGATTCTAATGACAGAACCTGATTATATTAAAAGGAAACTTAAGGAGTCAACTTATATTTTATTGGACAGAGAATGCAATTTTGCAAATTGCTCAATTGGTATTGACCATATTTGGCTAAATTTATTGAAAAAGGAGTTGGAACTTGGAAATTTCTATGCGAAGTAAAACTATGTTAGCTATGAGTTTTAAATACTGTCAATGTGACAATTCTTGAATTTCACAATAACTATCATCAAAATAATTCTAAAGATTTTCATTAAGCGTCTGACGAAGGAGTCTGATATAGACTCCGAAACGTTACGATATAATTGTTTCTTCGTTGATGTTGTTTCGTTGTTGTTTGTTAGGCAACATTGTTCAATTGATTGCTTCTGACAAATATCTTGTGTTTCTTACGCAGAAGCAAATCACAAAATAATTAATTTTTATTTTATAGATATTTTTCAGAGTTCGGGAGAGAAAACCCCGAAAAAAGCCTTTCAATAATGAGTATACCTCCCACAGTATCCTTTAATGATTACTTAGATATTTAAATTGTTCACCGCGAACGCCTTGGCAACATCCTAGCCTCAAATAAAAATTTCTTCCAAAATTATTCAACATCTCAGGAGTGGTCGACCTAATCGCTAGCGTTATTTGATCTTCTAGGTTATTCAAATCAAGGGGTTTAGTTTTGTAAGTAATGTTCTTCACATATCCACATCAAAATAAATCTAATGGGTTAAGATCAGGGGATCGTGCTGGCCATTCGTTCCTCGCCTTCCTATCCATCGATTTGGAAATATTGCGTCGAGGTACTGCCGGACATTGAGTTGGTAACGTGGTGGTGCACCATCCTGTTGGAACCATATCGTATTACGTGGACCTAGAGGATTTTCCTGATCAGGATATAAATTTGCGAAAGTTGGAACGACATCATTTAGACCTAGTGCTAAATAATCATCGGCATTCAAATTGCCCACAATGGAAAAGAGGCGTATGATATGGTTTCGAACATTTCCTGCCCAAACATTAATCTTTCAAGGGAATTGCGTGTATTCCTCTCTCATCCAGTGAGGATTTTCGGTAGACCAGTAGCGGCAATTTTGGCGAGTAGCATGGCCGTTGAGAGAAAAATAGCACTCATCAGAAAACAAAACGTCTAGTAATTGGATAATATTGTTATTCAACATGTGAATCCTTTGTTCACAAAAATAAGTTCTCCTATCAAAATCGTCTTCCAAGAGCTCCTGGGTAGGTATCATTTCATAGGAATGCATTTTATTTTGTTTCAAATTGTTTTGAATCGATGTATGACGGCTATTGAATGTTGTGGAGGCATCTCTACTCGATTTATGTGGATTTTCTTCAAAGTCAACAATCATATCTAATTTAACATCCTCACACAGCGTATTAGCAGCTGCCTTTTTTAATCTGCCTTATATGCCCAAACTCGCAAAACTGCTTTTCTATTTTACTTATTGTCCCTTGGGTTATAGGCGGCCAATTTGGAAATTTCTCATGAAACAAGCGACTCACTTCTTTTTGTGTTCGGATGCTATTTCCGTAACCAATCATCTGTAAAATTGTTATTTTATGCAATTCCGTTAATAGAACCATTATTCGAAATTGAAGTTAATGTAATTCAAACACAAATTAGACAATTTATAAATTACAACTTATCAGCACAAAACAATTTGCGAAGGCGTTATAAAGACACTAGCAATGCCACGTGGTAGTTTTCATGGTACCACCTGGACAACACAATGTTATGTTTTTTTTTTCATTTTCTTTCAATCACATCTTGAAGGCAAATAAGTTTAGTTAGTTAGTTAGTTATTGTATTATGATTTGGAAATATACGGAGGTATATTATTATTCGGTAATTGCATGATTCTATTTTGAGTTTTACAATAAACATGAAATTGATAACATTTCTGAATAGAGAATGATGCGACCTTTCAAACGATCTATCACAAGCCCATACTTCATATTTGAAAAAAGTGGGGGTTTTACCTGTCTTTCGAAGGGGGTTGTAGTTAGGGTTCACATATTTACGAAGAAGAATGGCAATTTAAAATTTGAATTTGACGTGTTTCGGGATTTTCTATTCTATGTACAGTGACCAAGATAATGAATTCATTCCATTTAGCTTTTCCACACTGTATAATTTATTGGTGGCATATGGTGCTAGTGAATGCTACCATTTCGTTGTGATATTCAGAAGCTGTTCATTCAGATTTATTCGGATTGTTGCTAACTGAGAGTTTCAACTGTGGGGTTCATTCAGCAATCAATTATTATTTTGTTTTGAGTCCGTGCGAGAGGAAAAACGTCTTATATTCTACTCTGAGTACTGAGCACACTCTCAGGAGTGTGAGATTTCAGTTATTCTCTGGTTACTCACTAAAAAACCTCTCATAATTTGCTCAGATTAGTAATTAAATATTCGTCCTGCCCATACAGCGCCCCTTAACAAAAGAAATGAGCTGCAAGCAGCCTTTACAGTTCATGGGTCCTGAAGACTCGAAGTGATCCGAGCAACATAACTTTCTGCATTCTGGGTATACGTGATTATCTGAACGAAGAGTTCCCGAACAGGTGGATCGGTCAGCCGAACAGGACATCACCGTTGTTAGATATACCGCCGTATTCACAAAGCATTCAATCTCCGTTAAGTCCTAACTGAGGTCCTCAGTTAAGGATAAATAAGAATCGGAACCTCAGTTTAAGTGATAATTAACGTGAAACAGGCCTGTTTCAGCACCGTTACATACGTTAACTGAGGTTGCGATTCTTATTTATCCTTAACTGAGGACCTCAGTTAGGACTTAACGGAGATTGAATGCTTTGTGAATACGGGAGATAATCTATATATCTGTATACAAGTTTACTTTGGACATAAGCAATCAAAGGATAATGGAAAAACCGTATGAAAAATCATAATCAAGTAAGACTTAAGACTTCAGTACTTCAAAACCCAATGTTTTGCCCTACATCAGCTGATTCCGATCATTGCATTTCACTCTTATGTTGGAGTCGATGCCTCTCTACCTAGTATTATTAGATCATTAGGTTGAATTAAATAATAACCTGTACCGTTCACAGGAGATTCATGTTTACAATTATTTCATAGAATTTTTTTGATTGATATTTTATGACTTATATCACAGTTCAGATATTGCTGAAATTCCGCAAGAGCCTTCAAAACTTTATATTACAGCCAAGTTCTCTGGCAGTAACTCTGAACGAGCGTGCTAAGGCTCCTGATCTAGGTGTGTTTCCAACTACGAGTTTGTTCGATCAATTACTCCATACTACATCAACAAGCCCAGAGCGTTCCTGCCAATAGGGTCCTTCATAATGGTTTCGTATAATTAATATACTTATGCATATATTTCACAAGTCAAATAGACCCCAGGGGGTTAATTGTTTTGCCGAGAAAGCAAGAGCAGACGCGTTTCTGGCTTCTTGGCCTTCATCAGTACTCTGTAGCTTCTCAACAAATTCAACTAAACTGACCCGGGTTAAGCCTCTCAGAGCCGGCTTGGTCGATCATACCTAATTGCCCACGCCACCTATGAGACAAAACACGGAAATCAGCCTTCCCCCACCAGTGAATATTTGAAGCGTGAAATCATATGCCACCATTCGCTCGAATGAAGGCCAAGAAGCCAGAAACGCGTCTGCTCTTGCTTTCTCGGCAAATCATTGAGCCCCCTGGGGTCTATTTGACTTGTTAAATATATACATAAGTATAATAATTATACGAAGCGATTATGAAGGACCCTATTGGCAGGAACGCTCTGGACTTGTTGATTTATTAACAACGGTATCGCCTTTTTTCATTATTATTTTTGAAAACGCTAAACAGCGTTCATGGCCATTAGGAAGATACTGTGTCTGAGCTCTGCGGGACTCGTTTCTCGATTAAAATTGAGCGAATGGTGGCATATTATTTCACGCTTCAAATATTCACTAGTGGTGGAAGGCTGATTTCCGTGTTTTGTCTCATAGGTGGCGTGGGCGATTAGGTATGATCGACCAAGCCAGCTCTGAGAGGCTTAACCCGGGTCAGTTTAGTTGAATTTGTTGAGAAGCTACAGAGTACTGATGAAGGCCAAGAAGTCAGAAACGGGTCTGCTCTTGCTTTCTCGGCAAATCAATGAACCCCCTGGGGTCTGTTTGACTTGTGAAATATATGCATAAGTATATTAATTATACGAAGCCATTATGAAGGACCCTATTGGCAGGAACGCTCTGGACTTGTTGATTTATTAACAACGGTAACGCTATTTTTCAGTATTACTCCATAGTATTCAATTCAACAAAATATGTATGTATCATCTCAAATTATTATTTGATCTGAAATAAAAATAGGATTTACTCATTGCAACAAGATATTTTGTCTTGCATATGCGACACTGTTATTTGGTTGACTGGTACAAATTTTGTTTCTTTCAACCATTCCTTTTTCCATCTAGGTAATTTCTTTCCTGGCCCAGAATTGAACTCGGTACCATAGGTTCCTAGTCCAACGCTCTACCACTGAGCTATATACACGACTGGATGACTACATTTGACACACCTCACTTCCGAACAAAAATCAGAATTCCGATTTCTGTTCCCAATAGCAAATATTCCGGTTTATTGATAATAAAAGCTATCCTATCATTTATGCATTAATTGGAGATCATCTCTGAGTGAGAGTTGTCACGCGAATAAATTTTGTTCATAATTATTGGCAAGTGTGATATAATTGGTCATAAATATGAGTAATCAAGGATAATTTACATATCAGGAAGGTATGATTTTGAAAAGCTGTTACAATCTAGTCGGTGAATAATTATTACTCTTATCAACATTTAAATGAGGGCCTATTACATGCACTCAGATATTGAAAAACAACAAGGCTTGAGAATAAATTCTTCTTTTTACAGACAATTGAGAAATCTTATATTATTAACCTGCCCTTTTTCGATAGTGTACTCTGATTATGTCCTATTCATTCTACAGATTATAAGAAAATAAATAGAATAATTAATAAAAGCACTGTCGAGGCCTCATGGGCTTCAGCGCTCTAGTTCATTAAATAATGAATAAATATGTATCTCATGAACTAAATATTGACTGAATAGTGTGCTTAGATATAACAACAAAATTAAATTTAGTAGATAATAGATAGATTGAGAAAAAAAATTACTTAGATACAACCTATGTACTACAGTCACACTTTTAGTATTTACTAATCATCAAATGAATATCTATCAATCCCTGAACCTAAAGAAATTAAATGTTAAGGTATAGTAGGTATACAGAAGGCGGGTTTATACAGCCAATAAAATAGGAAAACAATTTACATAAAAATAATGAGAAAGTTGAACATACACATTTCTATGAGACCGTTTATACACGAAATAAGATAAAATAAGATTAAGAACTAAAGTTGGACAACTCTCATCTTTATTTCTTATTTTAAGTTATTTTGTTTGGAAAATGACAATAAACTAACTTTCTGAAATTGATATTTTTGAACAATCCCTACATGGTATTGTGTGGTAGTTTTCTATGTGGTATTCTTTATTGAACTCTATCAGTGCGAAATTCCATCAAAATCTTGATATTATGGGGGCCGGTTCGAAGGATTGTGAAGAGCGTTTCTGCTTGTGCCCCATCTGGTGAATCATCACTATAGGGCTGGTGCATTTACTGAAAAATATTAAAAAAAACATTTAACTTTCAAAAATGTTTCCAAGTTGATATGAATAAAAAATAACAGTTAAATGACGAAACTGTTTTTCTAACAGATGTTGACATTCATTCAACATTTTCAACTAAAATTATATTAATTTGATTTTCATTTTTTCTCAAATTTCAATAAGAAACAAGTGCGCAAAAATAATAGTACTGAAATAACAAACTGATTCACTGGAAATTATCAATATTCAATAAGAAATTTCACCTCCCACATCTCCAAGAATCTGAAATGGATTTATGTTTTATTCTAATAAACGCATATTCATATTCCAACAACAACTTTGATTAATCCCAAAGAAACATTTACAGTCACAAGTGAATTTGACCAACAAATCCAGCACAGAAATCCATTATCATTTTCTCATCAACAATAACCTGGATTTATTGCAACTAGTGTTTTTTTTGTATATTTGAAGATTTCTTAAGAAAAACTGCATATTTTGGAAAATAAAATAAATTTACGTAGTAAATAGGTACGTAAGTAAGCCATTCTAAATTCAAAATTCGATAATATGAAAATTAAACAAAAATGTCCACCACTCTGTTCTCTCACCTATCTCATATAATAAAGGACCAAACCACCAATACATATTCCTAAGTTGAGTCAAGAAACGAACCAATTACATATTACTAAATGTAACGGATATCTTACAAAGTTTTCAGATTCGCATTTCGGCATGATGGCCAATAATGGGGTATTGGGGTACGTCGACCTACACGTCTATACGTATTGTTGGTATCACTTCAAAACAAGGATCCGAGCTTTAATAAACACTTATTTCAGTCTAATCAAGATATATTATCAATTACCTATGAATAAAAATTGCTTCAATCATAATTCAATAAACATTTGTATGACAAAAATAAGTTTTTAATTCAAATAAGATTTTGGTAGAAAAAAATTATTGGCGCTCTTGTTCCTCGGAACAGAGTGCTTATCAATTTGCCCAAATGTCTGTAATTTTCGGATGTTTGGCTGAAAATGGTCTCGAACGATTTGGTTTGACTCATCGATCCGAGGTCGAAATCGATTCTGTCCAGCCGTTCGGCCGGCCGTTAACACGATAACTCTTGAACGGAATGAGCTAAACAGTTGAAATTTTCAGAGTAGGTTTGGGATAAATATCTCGGTTAAGTTCGTTAGTGGCCAAAATCGGTCTAATAGTTTCGAAGTAACAAAAAAAAATTTTTTTTACATTACAACTTTTAAATTCTAATTTTTGTAAGATGCAGTTTCATCATAAGAATCCATTTTTATCATTTTCTACTCTAACAAGCTAATACTTTTGGAGATATGATGTTTCAAAGTTTCAATAATACATCGTAAGTTCTATGTATTCACAGAATGTGAACACAGAATCTGTCTGTGATCACTATTCAGAAATGTCATCTTTTCTAGCTATTAGAGATTGTCAATTCATAGTTGTTATTTTCGCTTAGAAAGCAAGTATTTGCTTCATGAATTTGTGAATATATACAAGACTGTTTGTATGTAGTTTATGGAGGCAATAGGAAAGAAGAACATAATGGAATCATCAAATGAAATTACTGTTCGTTAACAACTGAGGTTATTATTACCTTTTACTTCCTTAAGTAGTGAGACATGTTCCTATATACAGTATTCTCATAATGTTGCTAGCAAAAAAATACTGAAATATGGATCTATATTTGTGTATCAAACATTGTTTCTTGAGTTAAGGTTCATAATACAGAAAAGAATATGTTAGTGGTATGAACTATTGAATTTTAAATTATGAAAACAGGGTAGTATTTTATTTTTATATTTTGAACTATTAAAATTAATTTTCGTAATCCACTACCTACTCAAATATCAGGAAAAAATGGACAATCTGCTTTGATGGTCTCCAGCCTTGCTGTAGACATTTCGATGATACTTTCCTTAGGTATTTCGAGTTGTGAAAACTATGCACCGAGTGTAAGTTGCAACAACCCATTCCACGAGGTTGAATTATTGCAGATGGCTCATTTAATCTTGATAAATAAATTTAATGACAATTTTTGAAGCATTAAGGCAATGAAGCATTGTAGATTGTTCTTTTTTTTAAAGATAATTTCTGAAGCACTTTTTTTAAACGAAACTTTTTTTTAAATTTTATTTCTCTCATGATGCATTTTTATCATGGGAATCCATTGATATAATTCCCAACTCGGAGAAACCAATACTTTCGGAGATTTAATTTGTCTGTTTGAACAAGACCGCCAAAAAGCTCCTGTCCACTGGGCTTGAACCAATTTTTTTTCTATAGTTAATAATATATTCGAAATGACGTTTCTGTATTACCTACATTTATTTTATGGTAAAAACCCTTTTTGATTATTAATAAATACGGCCTAAATAATTGATATATCTCTGAGAAATAAGGTAAGAAGAATCAAGTTATTCGAGTTATTAATAATATTTTCAAATAATTAATAATATTTATTTATTACAATTGAAACTCTCCCATATAAATAATCATTCATTTTGAACCCTCACATGTAAAATAGACAGATATACCTATGAGATGGTACAAACGTATAGATATACTTCAGTAGGAAAACTAAGATGTCTACTTTTAAAATTTACATATCTCAGAAAATACCTGAATAAAAAAAATTGGTTCAAGCACTGACGTGAAGTCAGGAGCTTCTGCGCGTATGTTCTATTGTCCATTCTCCATTATTGGACACTTTTAATCGGATTTACCATGGTGAATTCTATTGTCTATTCTCCTGTGTTGGACAGCCTTAATCGAATTCACCATGGTGAATTCGATTAAGAGTGTCCAATACAGGAGAACAGACAATAGAATTCACCATGGTAAATTCGATTAAGACTGTTCAATACAGGAGAATGGACAATAGAACATACGCGCAACAGCTCCTGACTTCTCGTCAGTGCTTTTTTTTTTCGTGAAGTCAGGAGCTTTTGCGCGTATGTTCTCTTGTCCATTCTCCTGTATTGAACACTCCTAATCGAATGTACCATGGTGAATTCTATTGTCTGTTCTCCGGTATTGGACACTCCTAATCGAATTTACCAAGGTGAATTCGATTAAGGCTGTCCAATACAGGAGAATAGACAATAGAATTCACCATGGTAAATTCGATTAAAAGTGTCCAATACAGGAGAATGGACAATAGAACATAAGCGTAAAACTACCTGACTTCACGTCGGAGCTTGAACCAATTTTTTTTTCGTGAAGTCAGGATAGAAAGCAATGATGAAAAAATTAACACATTATTATCTACCTTCAATTCATCTTCAGGAGAAGAATACATCATTATTCTTGAGAAATATTACTGGAATCAATGCCATATTCAAATAATCAAAGTAAAGAAAATTATAAGTTTAGTTACTAACATATTGAATGAAATTCAATTGAATTCCAGTAATATTCAATTACTTATTCTTAATCATTAAATGTCCATTGATAGATCTAAAGGTGATGAGGTGAAACCTAAAGATATATTCTCATTAGTGATAGAAAAACTGGCCTAAAATTCCTCTCTACCCATCACGAGATTTAATATCCACAAATGAGCCTCTCACCTTACAAGATCAGAAAGTGTGGTTAATTTAAAGTTAAGTTTTGAAGCCTTCAGCAAAATTTCATCGATATCATGTTAAAAAAAATACATAACCTTTCAAAAGTCCCCTCTCACAAATATACTACCCTGAAGGCACATGGATCTCTTGAAGAAGAATCGCCTTCTCCATTTCTCAAAGATATTCACTCTTGTTCATGGAAATCCCTTCAATATTTAGTGCCCTCCTCCTAAAGAGGATCTCTTACAAAACCAGGTCTGACCGTTAATGTAGGGCTATCATGTTCCCCAGAACATTCGCGCAAAAATATTGCTGATATGTCAATTCAAAATTAGATAGAATAATAGCCAAATATATCGAAGTAGTAGAAAACTAGTGGCCACCTGAAGGGTCCCGTAATGACTCTGAGATCCATTCACAAAAGTCCCATCGAAATATGTCGAGCCGTTTTTGAGTTGCTATTAACCGAATACAGCGCCACCTACTGGGTTCCTATTATGACCCTGAGACCTTATCAAACCCACACACTATGTTTCATGAAAATCGTTTGAGCCATTTCTCAGTTCCCGCATTCCGATTGCTGCGCCACCTACTCGTGGACCTGAGACCTACACAGGCACAAAGTTCCATCAAAATCGATTGAGGCATTTTTGAGTTCCTCTAAATCGATTGGGCGCTAGGGTTGCCAACCGTCCTTTATTTCAAAGGACAGTCCTTTATTTTGAAACTATGTCCTTTGAACTTTTGGAAGGCCACCGTAGCCAAGTCGTTGATATCCTTTGAACTTCTGAAAGGCCCCCATACCCAAGTCGTTGATGTCCTTTATTTCAATAGCTCAGAGTTGGCAACCCTATTGGGTGCCCCCTTCCTGATGCTATTTTGAACCAGAGACCCACCATAACACACACACAAAAATTCATCAAAATCGGTCGAGCCGTTTTTGAGTTCCTATATTGATTACAGCGCCACCTACTTCATTCTATCTTGAACCTGAGACCCACTATATATCATTCACAAAGTATTATCAAAATTGGTCCAGCTGTTTTCAAGTTTCTATAGATCGATTGTAGTGTCACATACCGGATCGTATTGTGAATCTGAGGTCCACTGAAACACTTCATCAACATCGGTATAGCCGTTTCTGAGTTCCTGTAAATCGATTGTAGTGCCACCTACCGGGTGCAATTGTGAACACACATATGAAGTTCCCTCACAATCGTTCAAGCCGTATCGATGTTGACATTTTTCGAGAAACACCTTTCTAGATTTTTGTCAAATCCCCCTCCAAACATCCAAAGCAACATGTTTATAACGACTTTTTCAAAAATTTCCCTTGATCCCATCGATGACTCCAAGTCTTCGCTTTAGTATTATGTACTGTAATGTTCTTGGTTCGTATGAATATATTTCGGTTGTAGGGATAATAACGCAATTTTCTTCATGAAACGTATATTCGCTATATCTTCCAGATTACAACTAACTGTACAATTAATATGCATTTGTGAATACTACCTTTTGATATAGAGGGGATTAACTTCGGCGGATTGAATACATTACATGTACATAGTATTGAAAAAATCCAGCAGATCTACCTAACCCCAGATCAATATTTTTACAGTAGATCAATAGAAAAAAATTGAAAAATGAGTTAATAACAGATCCGGGATTCGATTCTCAACCTATGCGCTAGCGGGACTGCAGAGGGAAACTCGGACTTGACATATAAAGACTATTGTCGGAAATATTCTGGAACATTTCACTTTTCTGAAGAATATCGCCATATAGCATATCATTCGATGGTTTTAATCTGTCATCTTCATTTTTTGCCATATTTCCCGTTCGAAAACCGTCCGAATCGACATATTTAGCGTAACAAATTTTGGACCTCGTCCTTTTCGATTACGACTATTGAACAAGAAATGAGGTCTTACTCAAGAGAAACTACATATAGAGTTATTACGTGATTCATATTCGTATTATTGTGTCCATATTGACTAATTAGCTATTCCTGGAATTTGAATAAAGTTATTAAATCTTTCTGATTCTAACTCATCAAGACATGTTGGCATAAATAGCATGAAGTCGAATTAACCCCAGAGGTAGTCAATTCCATGCTCTTCATGAACATCTCACTGAAATTACCTGCCAGTTACACCTATTCGATTAATAACCTCTCCAATCAAATCTCCTTGCTTCATTATTGATGAAAAGTTGATTGAAAATATGTACATATGATTTTCTATACTCATCACTGAATCGAGCTGCTCATGTCCTTATCTGTGGTCGTAAATTGAATTAAACGAGACCTCCATGTTTTGAAATGCAAACCAAGTCACATAATTTCGAATGAACCAATAAATACGTAAGTATGCATTCCATATCATTAGTGATACAAATAGCATTTATGTATGTTTTCAGAAGGCAGGTAGTATCGTTGATTGTTTGACATTTTTATGTATTCTCCCAACATGACATTATTAGTAGTAGCAAGGAATACGTCCACCATGTTATTTTCATTCTGAATGAATGTCCGATTCGATTTTTTTCGAGAACGAGTCCCGCAGATATCGTGATTCAATTTCCTGTTATATCTTTCTGTCAACTCAATATTATGTTTCAGTTAATCCAATGATAGAAAATGATTGGTGATAGGCTACTCAAGTAATAGTTGAAATTATGATTTCTTGCATTTCTACAACACCAGGATATAGAAAGTGTGTTGAGATTTATATTGATAATGATGTGTTAACCCGGTTTGAAAATTAACAACAGTGTTTGATGGCAATGAATGCAGTTATTATGCAATAAACGAATGACTCATATCAAGAAGATAAATCTTTGAATGTTGTTACCTGGATTATTACTTGATGTCGGCTCCGATGAAGTTCTCGTTCGTAAGTAACTTGAGGAATAAAGGATGGGGTGTGATAAATAGGAAGTTAGGGGTTGTGACTTGGGTTGCTTTTGATAACTGATTCAATAAACTAACACTTTTGTGATAATTAAAACACCGATAAAGATGATGAGAGGAAATATGCAATGTTAGTTACATGATAGATAGCAATGATAGATGGTAGAAAAAGACATATGGATTAATTATGATGGTGAGTTGTCAAAAACGAAAATACTCAAGTGAAATTTTCTAAACGAATTAATTAATATGTTCACTGCGACATATATGTATTGCGCATTTATATTCTTCAGATTATCGTATACTATAGTATACGATATGTTATGTGGATCATCTGAAGAAAATGCCTATGAAGTATGCCTATAGGCATACTGGGATAGGTCAAGAACTTTATTGCGAACAAACAGCATTTTTATATAGGGTGAGTCTTCAAGTGGTATATTAACTTTAACCATGGATATCCCTCACCAAATGAAACACTTTTTGCGCGTATGTTCTGGGGAACATCGCATTAGCCTAAAAGTCTGGAATTTTCGACTAAATTATCGAAAATAGTCTCAAACGATTGGGTTCGACTCCCTGATGAAGAATTCGAGGTCAAATTTGATTGTGTCCGGCTGGCCGGCCGTATAACTTAAGAATGGAAAGAGATAGCTACTTGAAATTTTCAGGGTAGGTGGCGCATCCCAATACAACAGACAAGTTTGTTAATGGATATAATCGACCCAATGGTTTCCGAGTAATAATTTTGTTTTCAACCAATACAAATTCGATCGAATTGAAACTTGGTGAATAGTTGCAGAATATAAACCTAAGGACGTCTGTGAGAATCGTATCACTGGAAATTTTCCTTGGTAAATTCGATTAAGACTGTCGAATGCAGGAGAACAGACAATAGAATTCACTATGGAAAATTCGATTGAGAGTGTCCAATACAGGAGAATGGACAATAGAACATTTTTTAATTTTCTAGTGAAACAATTCTCACAAAATTTCACAAACGCCCTTAGGTTTGTATTTTACAACTATGCACCATGTTTGAATTCAAACGGATTTGTATTGGTAGAAAATAAAATTATTACTCGGAAACCAATGGGCCGATTATGCCCATTAACGAACGTCCGTCAACTTGGGATGCGCCACCTACCCTGGAAATTTAAAATTGCTATCCCTTTCCGTTCTCAAAATATCGTGGCAACGGTCGGCCGGCCGGTCGGACAGAATCAAATTTGACCTCGAATCCTTCATCAGGGAGTCGAACCCAATCGTTAGAGACCATTTTCGGCGAAAAATTCGAAAATTACAGACATTTGGGCAAAATGATAATGCGATGTTACCCAAGACGAGAAGAAAACGAACAAATTAAAAATAATATATAACTCTGATGCTTTGACGACCTTGGTAAGATAATTGTGAAATAATGAGAGGTTACTTTTCGGTCTGGATTAGAGAAAAACTCAATTTGACAGAATGCCGACGTTTCGATATATTTGATATCTTCTTCAGGACTCTACAATGAACGATACAAAAATTAGAAATCGATAAAAAACATGAAAAAGAAGGAAAAAAACAAATATTATATATAATATTCTCGAGTGAAAACAAACTACTTAACAACTCGGAGATGCAACAAGTTAAACAAAAATTAATTACATAACTAAAACTAGAGATCACAAAAACAACAATAAGGTACAAATGAATTCATGAATACAAAAAACTGAAACAATCAAAATAATTCAAAAAACAGTTAATTGGTTTCTATCAAAAGAACTATCAAAAGCTACTCACACTGCCAGTTGGTCTCCCTTGTCACCCTATTAATTATGTAAAATTTGGATGAAATAATACCAAACATGATGGAACGAATACTGAGCAATGCTATAATAAATATGTCAACAAACGAAGAACCGGCGGACGCACATACAGAGCTCAATTCAAGGTTAATTATTAATTTATCAAACATCGGGAACTGAAACGACGCACGTAGACGAACGGAGCTATTAGGATTATTCGGATGTTAATTTTTTAAACTTGAGAAAAAGATTGTTTGGTGAAATGTTAGAAATTAAAAAAGAAACGAACTCACTCAATAAAAGGAGTGATATTGATAACCTGAATACGGCTTATTTCGACCTAATTAATAGAATTAAAAAATTAACATCCGAATAATCCTAATAGCTCCGTTCGTCTACGTGCGTCGTTTCAGTTCCCGATGTTTGATAAATTAATAATTAACCTTGAATTGATCTCTGTATGTGCGTCCGCCGGTTCTTCGTTTGTTGACATATTTATTATAGCATTGCTCAGTATTCGTTCCATCATGTTTGGTATTATTTCATCCAAATTTTACATAATTAATAGGGTGACAAGGGAGACCAACTGGCAGTGTGAGTAGCTTTTGATAGTTCTTTTGATAGAAACCAATTAACTGTTTTTTGAATTATTTTGATTGTTTCAGTTTTTTGTATTCATGAATTCATTTTTACCTTATTGTTGTTTTTGTGATCTCTAGTTTTAGTTATGTAATTAATTTTTGTTTAACTTGTTGCATCTCCGAGTTGTTAAGTAGTTTGTTTTCACTCGAGAATATTATATATAATATTTGTTTTTTTTCCTTCTTTTTCATGTTTTTTATCGATTTCTAATTTTTGTATCGTTCATTGTAGAGTCCTGAAGAAGATATCAAATATATCGAAACGTCGGCATTCTGTCAAATTGAGTTTTTCTCTAATCCAGACCGAAAAGTAACCTCTCATTATTTCACAATTATAATATATAACCTTTCAAAAGTCCCCTCTCACAAATAAACTCCTCTGTAGCCGCATGGACTTCTTGAAGAAGAATCGCCGCCGCTAGTTTTCAAAGTTATTCACTCTTGTTCTTTCAATATTTGATTTCAGAAAGGAAAATGTTGTAGCTCCTAAAGAAGATCTCTTTCAAAACCAGGTCTGGCCAATCCAAACGATGGTTATTCAGAACTTCAGATGTTCGAAGACCGCTACAAGACCATAATGTAGGGCTATCATCTCCCATAGATTTGTAATTAGAAAATCGGCCCGAAAATTGATGTGATAATTTAATATGTCATCCTGACCATTTTTATAGGTTCTCGCATAATTTCAGCGATTACCCCATCCAGCTACTGAACTCTCACAAGACTGCTTGAATCTCCAACAATATGGATCAGATCGTGTTCAAACTTGGAACTCTACAGTAGAGTTAGGTTCTGAAGGCTCAACCAAAATTTCAGCCATGCCGGACGAATAGTTTCTAATATATAGAATTATTTTCAATTACTTTCAATGATTTTTTTAAATTTTCTGTGGGACGATCCTCACGAAATTTCTCAAGAACTTTCGCGTTGGCATTCTACAACAAATAACCATGTTTGAATTATATCAGTTTTGTATTTTTCGAGTTAAACAACCAAATTTCAGATGGGTATAACTCCAAAACCGTTCGGCCGATTATACCTATAGACAAATTCAAATGTCGCATTCGGTTGCATATAACCTAACCTGAAAATTTCAAGCCGCTATCTCTCTCCGTTCTCAGGTTATCGTGACATAGATAATATTTTTTAATAATTTTTCAAAATTTTCTAGTGATACGATTCACACAAAATTTTGCGGACGTCCTTGGTTTTGTATTCTACAACTACGAACCAAATTTCAATCCGATCGGATTTGTATTGGTTTAAAATAAAATTATCACTCGGAAACCGTTGCGCCCATTATGCCCATTAACGAACTTGTCTGTCGTATTGGGACGCGCCACTTACCCTGAAAATTGAAAGTCGTTATAGGTTTCCGTTCTCAAGTTATCGTGGCAACGGCAGGACGGCCGGCCGGACGGACAAATTTGACCTTGAATTCTTCATCAGGGAGTCGAACCCAATCGTTTGAGACCATTTTCGGCAAAAAATTTGAAAATTACAGATATTTGCTCAAAATGATATATACGCGATGTTCCCCAGAACATACACGCAAAAAATATTATTTATGCCACGATAACCTGAGAACGGAAAGAGATACCAACTTGAAATTTTTAATGTTAGGTCCGTCCGAGTGCGACATTTGAGTTTGATTATAGGGACTATCGGCTGAACGGTTTTGGAGTTATACCCATCTGAAATTTGGTTGTTATTTTCTCAGTAACTCTGAAAAATACAAAACCGATCCAATTCAAACACGGTTATCAGTTGTAGAATGCCAACGCAAATTTTCCAGCAAAATTTCGTGAGGATCGTATCACTAGAAAATTATCGAATAATCATTGAAAAAAATTCTATATATCAAAAAATGTTCGTCCGATGTCGTTGAAATTTTGCGAGAGCCTTCAGAACCTAAGTCTACTGCCAAGTTGGCCAAGTTCCAACTTGGCCAAGTTGAACACGATCGGAGCTATATTGTTGGAGATCCGAACAGCCTAGTGTGAGTACAGTAGTTGGATGGGTGACCGTTGCCTTGATAACTTTTGAACGAAAGGAGATAGGGGCTTGCAATTTTCAGGATCGGCTGCGCATCCGAATGGGAGAGTTAAGTTCGGTTTGGGCATAATCGGTCCTACGGTTTCGGAGTTATACTCACCTAGAATATTAATTCCTCGATAACTCAAAACATATAGACTGGATCGAATTGAAATTTGGTGAATAGTTGTAGAATAAATGTTTTCATTATGTCCTTATTCTCCTTCAGGAAGAAGTGTAAAACAATTGTTTGTTCATAAGACATTCCTTTTTTAGTAGTATGTAGGTGATTTCTCGAATAACTTATCATCTTTGTAGATTACTTATACTTTCAATAATTCTATTTTTATGTGGATGCTTTTTGGGTGTAACCTGTTTGTGTCCCTTTTCTTCAATAAATAAATAAATAAATGAATAAATATCGACATAAAGACGTGTGTAAAATTTTGTGAGAACCATACCTAGAAAATGTTTAAAAAAATTACGAAAAAAGAATTGGTCCAAGCTGTGGCGTGTAGTCAGGAGCTTTTGCGCATATGTTCTACTGTCCATTCTCCTGTATTGGACAATAGAACATACGCGCAAATGCTCCTGACTTCTGGCCAGTGCTTAAATCAATATTTTTCTTTTACCATTTTTCCTACTTCGGCTCAGGTAAAAAGATATAAGCGTTGAAACATTTTACAATATGCTAATCCACCCCTACACTTACTGCATTCAATAGCGCATAACTATATGAAAGCTTTATCATCTGATGCTCGAAGTAAATCCATCATCAAGTCGTCATCTTTGAAGCAACGTAACTGTTGAACGAAGCGCTCACGGACATACCTCCATAGGAACTTTTCGTTTTAATCTGAGGTTCTTAACTTACATTCAAATTTATTCCCATTAATCCTGGCACACTCTTTATAGAACAATGTTGCATAATAAACTGTTACGAGACAACACTAACACTATCGATAAAACAAATTGTTCGTAACGTTTCAGTATCAAATCAGACTCTTTCGTCAGACCATATTATTTGTTCAATATGATTCAGAAATTTGTTGTCATTTAAAAGATTTGAGAAAAGTACTGACAGTGACATGAGTTCAGGAGTTTTTGCGCACAGGTTCTATTGTCTATTCACACCTCACACAGCCTCACGAAGTACTGCATGACCAAATAAATTGTAACTCAACACAACGAAACATGTATTCATTTATTGAAAGTGCAGTTAGTAAAAGTACATACAATTATTAAAATTTAACTTAACATTAGATTCATTGCTGTTTTTAGTACATGGGATGTTTTGAGAAAATTAGGGGATGCTACTCCTCTAACATTGTCATCTTCTAAAATTGACCCTGAATTGATTGTTCGTCGGCTAGTTGATGTTTCCAATTCGGTTGAAATTTCAAAATCAAAAATCAAGAATATGAAGTATAATTTGCACAAATTTAGGACATCATCTTCATCTATAGACAGTATCTCGAATATATTCAACTTGGATGAATTAAAAGCTGCACTTAAATGCACTAAATCTCGGAAAGCAGCCGGATTTGACGGAATTTATCCTGAATTCATCAAACACTTGGGCAAAAAAGTCTTGTCCTGGCTATTATCATTCTATAATAATATTCTGAATACTGGAAATATTCCAAAAGAATTCCGCAAAGCTAAAGTCATAGGAATTTTAAAACGTGGAAAGGATTCTTCCGATCCTAGCAGTTATCGACCCATTAGTCTGTTGAGTGTTCCTTTTAAAATTTTAGAAAGATTGATTCTTTTTAGGATTGAATCGTCTGTAGAATACGTTCTACAGAATTGCCAGGGGGGCTTCAGGAAAAATAGAAATTGTTGTGATCAGGTTCTTAGTCTAACTACTTATATCGAAACAGGTTTCAATAGTAAAATTAAAACAGGAACAGCATTTGTGGATTTGTCGGCAGCATATGACACGGTATGGAAATATGGTTTGATTTCCAAACTTTATACTCATTTAAAGTGTGGAAAAATGGTTCGTTTACTCGAAAATATGCTCTCGGATAGAAGGTTTCGTGTTTTTATTGATAATAATAGTAGTATATTCAAGAATTTGAATAATGGTCTCCCACAAGGTTCAGTTTTAGCACCTCTTCTTTTCAATTTATATCTGTGTGATATTCCTGCTACTTCGTCTGAGAAATTCATCTACGCTTATGACATTGCCCTTGCATTTCGTCATTCTGATTTCCAAAGTATAGAAAAAATTGGTTCAAGCACTGACGTGAAGTCAGAAGCTTTTGCGCGTATGTTCTATTGTCCATTCTTTTGTATTGGACACCCTTAATCGAATTTACCATGGTAAATTCGATTAAGGGTGTCCAATACAAAAGAATGGACAATAGAACATACGCGCAAAAGCTTCTGACTTCACGTCAGTGCTTGAACCAATTTTTTTTTTGTGATTTTTTTGAAATTTTCTAGGGGTACGGTTCTTAAAATTTTTTTTCTCGTCATTTTTTTCAAATTTTCTAGGGGTACGGTTCTCACAAAATTTTAAACACGTCTTTATGTTGATTTTCTACTACTAGTTACCAAACTTCAATTCGATCGAATATTTATTTTTTGAGTTATCAAGGTAATAATATTCCAGATGGGTATAACTCGGAAACCGTTAGACCGATTATGCCCAAAATTGAACTCAACTCTCCCTTTCGGATACGCAACCTTCCCTGAAAATTGCAAGTCCCTATCTCCTTTCGTTCGAAAGTTATCGAGGCAACGGTCACCCATCTACTGAACTCACACAAGAATGCTCGAATCTCCAACAATATTTAACCGATCGTATTAAAACTTGAAAATTGGCAGTATAGTTAGGTTATGAAGGTTCTTGCAAAATTTCAGCAATTTCGAACGATTAGTTACTGATATATAGAACTTTTTTTTTTATTTTCAAAGATTTATTTAAAATTTTCTACAAACGCTATCCTCACCAAATTTTGCAAACGTTTCCGCATTGGCATTCTACAACTAATAACCATGTTTGAATTCAATCGGTTCAGTATTTTTCGAGTTAATGAGGAACAAAAACCACAAAATTTCATAAAATTTCAGATGGCTATAACTCTAAAACCGTTTTCCCGATTAGGCTCATAATCAAACTGAAATGTCGCGTTGTGGTGTACATCCTAACCTGAAAACTTGAGGCCGCTATCTCTCTCAGTTCTCAAGTTATCGTGACAACAAAAATATTTTTTAATAATTTTTTAATAATTTTGTAGCCATACGATTCGCACAAAATTCCACAAACGTGCTTAGGTTCATATTCTACAACTACTCACCAAGTTTCAATTCGATCGGATTCATATTGGTTGAAAACAAAATTATTACTCGGAAACCACTGGGCCGATTATGCCCATTAACGAACTTGTCCGTCGTATTGGAATGCGCCACCCACCCTGAAAATTTCAAGTCGCTAGCTCTTTTCGTTCTCAAGTTATCGTGGCAACGGCCGGACGGACAGAATCAAATTTGACATCGAATTCTTCATTGGGGAGTCGAACTTAATCGTTTGAGACCATTTTCGTCAAAAAATTCGAAAGTTACAGACATTTGGGCAAAACTATAACGCGATGTTCCCCAGAACATACGCGCAAAAATTGAGTGTGTCTTTCGGTAATTCTTTCTTGAGACATAATTTTTATCCTAAATATCTAGGAGTGAAACTAGATTCATCTTTGAATTTCAAAGCTCATTTGGATGATTTGCGTCTGAAGTTGAAAACGAGAAATAATATTCTGCAGAAATTAGCTGGTACTTCATGGGGTGCTGATGCAGCTACTCTTCGAACGGCTGCCTTAGCCTTGGTTTTTTCTGCCGCTGAATATTGTTGCCTCGTCTGGTTTAATAGTACTCATACTAAAAAAAATGATGCACAGTTGAATTCATCTATGCGAATCATCACTGGAACTATTAGATCTCTTCCTATTCATTGGTTGCCAGTTCTTTCAAACATTGTCCCGCCCCACATTCGCAGGCAGACTGCTGTTTCAAATTCTTGGAATAAATTTCATTCTTTTCCGAATTCATTTCCGATTATCTCCTACATTCCAGACAATAAGATTCCCAGATTGAAGTCACGAAACCCTTTATGGTCCAACTGTTTTCTTAATTCGAATAAAAGTGACAAGGAAGTTTGGCGGTCTGAATGGATTTCTTGCAATTTATTCAACAAAGATTTAATTTCTGATCCTTCAAATAGAGTTCCGGGGTTTGATCTTCCAAGGAGAATATGGTCTATTCTGAATCGTCTAAGAACCGGTCATGGTCGTTGCAACAGCATGCTTTTCAGGCGGAACTCAGTTGAGAGCCCTTGTTGTGAATGCGGGGAAGCAGAGGAAACCATAGATCATTTAGTTAATAATTGTCGCATATATAGATTCAAAGATGGTTTTAGGGCTATTCATAATGTTTCTGAATCTTTTTTAGAATGGGTAGCGAGTTTTAAATCTATTTAATAAAATATAGAATATTCCATTTTTAATTTGTTCGTTTTCTCCCTTTGCCTTTTCCTTTTCCAGATTGGGTTTCGGGTACCTTGGAGAAACTTCTCTGCTTGTTTGAAGGAAGAAGCGATAATGAAGAAAAAGATGCCCTTCAATATTTAATATTTCAGCATATTTTGTTAACAATTTCAATTTTCATAAATCACAACACTAACGGGGAGATAGGGTTTTTTTGCTGAGGTTTTTTCCCTAAGCTCTAGTATCATATATCAAATGATATGGTACCCCGTTACACTAACCTCTGCTAACACTTTTTTCATACACATGCTTTATTGTTAGATGAAAAACCAACTGTAATGCTCAAGTTCAAAAGAATATATTGTTGAGAAATTCTTTTATCAAAATTTTCAAATAAAAAAAGAATTAATTAATTAAATATTTTTTTCAATTTAGAAAAATATTCCGAATATATAATTAAATTTCAGGGAGGGTTCAAAATTAAAGAAAATTATCAAAATGAAATTGGAAATCTATTCAAATTAGTGATTACCAAAACAAATACAAATACTTAATTCTACAACTTAACTTACTTGTCACTATCTTTCTTTTATCTAAAATGTTTTTGTTGTGCACTTAATTTCTTTTATATTTCTTATTCTGTATCTTCTTTCTTGATTATATTCTTCTTCTGTTTCTTTTTCCGTAGTTATATCCTTATTCTTGATTCAGCAAATTCGAGTACTTCAGTGTTTTCAATTGATTTCTTGGAAATTGGTTAGTTGTTATGATACTTGAGATCAGAGAATTAAATTTGTACTTGAAATCAGATAATTGTTATCATAATTGAGGTCGGAGAATTGAATTTATACTTGAGATCGGAGAAATGAAATTATATTTGAGATCGATGTTGACTCTGTCGCTGCGAAAATCTGACTGAATGACAGGAGACGCGTCCACTCCCTTTTATATCCTCCGATTAATTTGAAAATTCGAGGTTTCTTTGAAATTTTGACAGTTTTAAAATAAAATGCATTTTTCTTGAAATTTTCCTTAATAGCACTGTTTCCTGAATTGTAATGACTGCAGAAAATTCGGCCAAACTTTTCTCTTCCGTCTGGTACTACTTCCATGTTCCAACTTGCATTGGAAGTTCCTCAAAATCTTCTGAGTTTCCTGACAGCTATCAATTTTGCAATCTCTTCCACTTTAAATTTAAATATTTCCCTATCTAATTTGTTCTAGCATACCAAACTATTTATAATAATCAATGAGGTCAATTCACATACAAATTAACTTAACATAACATAATAAGAATAAATAATAATGACATTTTTACGTGGTCTTCCAAAATATTGACTTCACATAAATTTTGATGATTCTATCTCATGGAGACTACTCCATAGTTCAATAAGAGTGTATCCTTTACAAATATACAATGTTTCAAAGATTAAATTTAATTCTTTCCATATGAATTTTGTACTAATATGTTTGAATAGATGTCAAATTTCATTCTCAAATTTCAATCTTATTTTACTTCTGCTATATAATTAATTGTATGATTTGAATTCAAATCATATCTTACCATAACAACTTCCCCAAAATTAAAATATTTCTAATTTTGTTAAAGAAAAATTTGAACATATTTTAAATTTTCTGATTTATTTTGTTCGAATTGTAATATTAATTCTGATTAAATTTATATAAATCATTAATGTGGATAATTCCCCTGATTCTATCAGTGCCTATTTCTTTTAGTCTATAACTGTTTAAAATATTATCATTGTCAATCACATATGTTCCCTCAAATGGAGGTAATAATTTTGCACAAATATCCCTATTCTTGTTGGATACTCTGTGTGATCTTATCAGAACTAAATCTCCTTTTTCAAATTTAACATGTTTCCTTCTTTGCTTTCTCTCCATGTTTTTATAATATTTTTCCCTGTGGAATTTATTTTTGAAAGTCTTGAAATTATTCAATTCTATTTCTTTGTTATTGAACCACAACAGAGCTTCTTCCGTTAATTGATTTCTAATGAATTCTTTAAAATAAATAAATGAAGGAAAACATGATTCTTTGTTCTCTAAATATTTTATGAATGGTATTGGATGCTGCTTCTTTACTTTTCCATTAAAATTCATTCTACTCTCACCCAAATTAATTCCAGTTACCCCATTATTTTCTTTAGCCATTATTCTTTCCAGCTTTTCATTTTGTTGTTCTATTCTTTCCTTCTGCATTTCAACATTTTTGTATATTTCATTTTTATTTAATACCAATTTTTCATTAAAATCTTGCTTCATATTAGCCTCAATTAGATGTAATTCCTGGTGATATATCCTATTGTTATTTTCCATTTTCTTTTCTAATAATTCTTCTGTTTCTATTATTCTTTTTGTTAATGATTCATTTATTGTTATTATGTCCTCTTCTGTTCTTCTTTCCATTCTTGCTGAAATTTCTTTCATGTTATTTTCTAATTTGTCCGATAATCTCTTCATTTGTTCTTTAGAATCCTCCTTCATTTCCCTCATTTCCTTGGTGTTATTTTCCAATTTTTCCAATAATTTATTCATTTCTTCTTTAGAATTCTCCTTCATTTCTTTGGATAATTTATTTATTTCTTCTTTAGAATTTTCCTTCATTTCTTTGGATAATTTATTCATTTCTTCTTTAGAATTTTCCTTCATTTCTGTGGATAATTTATTCATTTCTTCTTTAGAATTTTCCTTCATTTCTGTCATTGCTCGTAAAATATCCCTTAAAGTAATTTCACCCTCATTATCTTGGCTAGCACTGCTTCTCACATTCTCATATTCATCTCCTCTTTCTCCAATCATTGATTTGCTTCGGGTTTCCATTTTATGATTGACAATGCTAATATCAAATTGGTAATGAAATGAAATTCAAATTATTGTGTAAAATAAAACTTAAAAAAAAATCAAAATTATTTCAAACACTTGCTTAATATTTGAATTAAGTTGGAAATTATTATGAAATTTGAATATTTAAGCCCAAATTATTGTTATTTGAGCCCCACGTTGGGCGCCAATTTGTTGAGAAATTCTTTTATCAAAATTTTCAAATAAAAAAAGAATTAATTAATTAAATATTTTTTTCAATTTAGAAAAATATTCCGAATATATAATTAAATTTCAGGGAGGGTTCAAAATTAAAGAAAATTATCAAAATGAAATTGGAAATCTATTCAAATTAGTGATTACCAAAACAAATACAAATACTTAATTCTACAACTTAACTTACTTGTCACTATCTTTCTTTTATCTAAAATGTTTTTGTTGTGCACTTAATTTCTTTTATATTTCTTATTCTGTATCTTCTTTCTTGATTATATTCTTCTTCTGTTTCTTTTTCCGTAGTTATATCCTTATTCTTGATTCAGCAAATTCGAGTACTTCAGTGTTTTCAATTGATTTCTTGGAAATTGGTTAGTTGTTATGATACTTGAGATCGGAGAATTAAATTTGTACTTGAAATCAGATAATTGTTATCATAATTGAGGTCGGAGAATTGAATTTATACTTGAGATCGGAGAAATGAAATTATATTTGAGATCGATGTTGACTCTGTCGCTGCGAAAATCTGACTGAATGACAGGAGACGCGTCCACTCCCTTTTATATCCTCCGATTAATTTGAAAATTCGAGGTTTCTTTGAAATTTTGACAGTTTTAAAATAAAATGCATTTTTCTTGAAATTTTCCTTAATAGCACTGTTTCCTGAATTGTAATGACTGCAGAAAATTCGGCCAAACTTTTCTCTTCCGTCTGGTACTACTTCCATGTTCCAACTTGCATTGGAAGTTCCTCAAAATCTTCTGAGTTTCCTGACAGCTATCAATTTTGCAATCTCTTCCACTTTAAATTTAAATATTTCCCTATCTAATTTGTTCTAGCATACCAAACTATTTATAATAATCAATGAGGTCAATTCACATACAAATTAACTTAACATAACATAATAAGAATAAATAATAATGACATTTTTACGTGGTCTTCCAAAATATTGACTTCACATAAATTTTGATGATTCTATCTCATGGAGACTACTCCATAGTTCAATAAGAGTGTATCCTTTACAAATATACAATGTTTCAAAGATTAAATTTAATTCTTTCCATATGAATTTTGTACTAATATGTTTGAATAGATGTCAAATTTCATTCTCAAATTTCAATCTTATTTTACTTCTGCTATATAATTAATTGTATGATTTGAATTCAAATCATATCTTACCATAACAATATATATATACTATAGAAGATCTA
Source organism: Halyzia sedecimguttata (assembly GCA_937662695.2). NCBI lineage: Eukaryota > Metazoa > Arthropoda > Insecta > Coleoptera > Coccinellidae > Halyzia > Halyzia sedecimguttata. The sequence continues at coordinate 28,078,803 of OW569415.2, forward strand.
TTACCACGCATAATATGTATGATCTTGTTGTGGTGATCTTGATCGAAAGTTAAGTATGGTTTTATAGAATTTTGATTACTATTACCTGTAATTTTCTGCAATTGTTGGCACTTTTTGCCAATTCGCTAACAGCAGTTGATCTATTCGAGTGATTTCTTATCTTGTTGTCCTTAACATTCAAGCCAGTATAGTTGGATGGTTGACCTTTGCTTTGATAACTTTCGAACGAAAAGAGATAGGGACTTGATATTTTCAGGGTAGCTTTCACATCCGAATGGGAGAGTTCTATTTTGAGTTCAGTGTTCACTATTTTTAATTCACGAAGCGTCGTCGTTGAAGATGGAAACTTTGTTTCCGAAACATATGTCAGACGACAAAAACTATAGTGGACAAGAGTGTAGTTACTTTTGTAGTGTTCAAAAAATACAGATCTGATCGAATTGAAACGTGGTAACTAGTTGCAGAATATCGATATAAAGACCTGTGTGAAATTATGTAAGGACTGCACCGCTAGAAAATTTCAAAAAAATCCCGAAAAAATGTTATGTATTTCGCGATAGCTTGAGAACGGAAAGATGTAACGACTTGCAATTATTAGGGTAAGTTGCGTATCCGAATGCGACATTTAAATTCGTTAATTGGCATAATAGGCCGAAATTTTGCTGTTATTTCCTCTATAACTCAAAATATAAAAATCTGATCCAATTAAAACTCGGTGATTACTTGTCAGAATGAATTAAAAATTCTGTGATCATAAACGATTCTCTCATTACTGAAGTCCGTCATTGAAATGGTATGGAATTTATTCATATATTATAAAAGCTGATATGCTAATTCGATTAAGAGTGTCCAATAGACGTTAGTAGAAAATAGAATATGCACCGAAAAGCTCCTGACTTCGCGTCAGTGCTTGAACCTTCATCTTCATTCAATGGTTAGTGCTAGGTACGTTTTTTGATGATACTAAATAATCTGCTGGAAAATTGAGTAATAACTTCAGATAAGTTCTGATAGTTTTTCAAACATTCGGTTCAGTCTGACAGCACGAGCAGAACTCGGCGTTTTCTGTCTCTATTCAAATCAGCATCCTCTTTAGCATTTTTAGCATATAATATCCGAGTTTTGTAGCCTTGTTGACAGGTGCCCGGAAAATAAAATAAAATATAATTACTTCTAGAGTGTAATTCCGAGACTGACCGGTTGTTGGGCACCCCTGTGGCGCTGAAGCGCTGTTTTTTAATGTTGGTCCCCCCTGGCCCTAATGGATTTCATTCTTATTTTTCGAATGTAATTTAAAAATGCATTCACGCTAAACGATTCACTACTGGGCCACGCCAACTCTATTCACATCACTATTATTGGGAGTAAATATTCATTTTTATTGAGAAGGCACCATTTTTAATTTAGGTTTCTGCTTTATTATGCTCGAAGATACATTCTTTGATTTTTCATTGTTGTTCATTGTAGCCGAACGTGACTTTTGGGAGTTAGATCGAATTATTGAACATAGTATTGATGTTCGCTTCGAATTGAGAGGTGAATGACAAGATATGCGGTTAGTGACACAAGTATACTCCATTCACTTTTATAAAGTCTCCCGGTTGGCCATGAAAGTTTGACACATTTCACCATGTACATTTTGAAAATGTTAGGTTATTCTCATTTTCCTGTCAGAAAACGCAACGTTGTCCTCTCTACATAGAAGTCGTAGTAATTACGTGTTTTTCACAATGTAAGTTTACTTAATAGATATTTAGATATTTTGTGAATTAAATAATTCCACAGTCCTGGCGACTGTAGAAGAAAATTTTTCTTTTGTTGATACTGGAAATATTTCACGTATAAACTGGTTGGAAGATTGAATTATGCTATTATCTTGTATGAAAATCAAGAATCAAGTGTTGGAATTTTATTGAAAAATAATGGATAGAGTAGTCCGTTACTTTGTGATAGTTCATTTGAAAAAAGAATAAAAGTACCTAAGTATCCTGGCAGGAAAACTTCTAAACGAACAGACGTACCTATGGAATTTCCCACTTTTCGAAATTCTCAAGAAATAAGCCTACAGAAGACATTCAAATACCTTGTTGCACAACTTAAAATACATCAGTTTCAAAATGTAGTAGTACTACGAAACCCGAGTCATTCTTGTACCTTAATAAAATATAATGATAGGAAACTAAGTAATTTCATTCGAGAGTTTAACTTGCCAGAATGAAGTTTCCCTATTGCAGATTTCCGTTCTGTATAGCACCTTGTCTCTGCTTCTTCAAAACTACTTTCGGCATTTTCAATTCAATCAATCAACGCGAAGAGTTCTTTATTATATTCGATAATGGTCTGTGACAATATCTTGTCTAAGATTGAAGGTTATGTTATGATTATGTTGAGACTAGAAATTGGCTACGTCTCGGCGAATTGTTTTGACATTGACTGTTCATCAGAACAGAGTGCTTATCAGTTTGCCCAAATGTCTGTAATTTTAGAATTTTTGGCTGAAAATGATCTTACATGATTTGGTTCGACTCACTGATCAAGAATCCGGGGTCGAAATCGATTCTGTCCGGCCGTCCGTCCGTTAACACGGTCACTCTCGAACGAAAGGAGTTAGACGATTGAAATTTGTAGGGTAGGTTTGGAGCGTAAATATCCCGGACGAGTTCGTTAATGGGCGAAATTCAACAAGTGGTTTCGGAGTTACGGCTGTTTTTAGTAAAAACATTTTTTGAATATTTCCGAAAGCGATCACTCGATCTATCTGAAATTTAGCATCAAATTGTAGAATAATGACCTTTATGTGCATGCGAAGTTTTTTAATGATCGGATTTCCGTAAAGTGCCAAAAAAAAATTAAAATTTTAAAATTTTGTTTCTACATTAACGCTCGAACAGAATAAGCTAGGCAGTTGAAAGTTTCAGAGTGGGTTTGGGAGCTAATTTTCTTGGATGAGTTCATTATTGGGAAAAATCGGCCTGATGGTTTCAGAGTAACGAAAACAATGTTTTTTACATTATAAATTCAAATTCAATTTATTTTAAGATGCAGTTTCATCATAAAAATCTATTGAAATCATTTTCAACTCTAACAAGCTAATACTTTCGGAGATATGATTTCTCGGAATTTCAATAATGATTCGTACTTCTATGTACTATACTTAATTTTTCTATCTATGAATTATTATATGATCTATATTCTTACATGTCATCTTATTTTCCTATGAGAGATCCATGTTAAAATTATTTCTGGTTCGTTATGCTTCATATAAAATAAACCTCCTGTTCTAAAAACAAAGTATGATTGAATGCAAAATGACCAATGAAATAACCTCAGCTATCGTAGAATTATGAGGATGATATGATATGATATTATACTTTTAAGGTGATAATATAATGCCCGTGGATAATCCATATAATGATGTAAATATTTTCTTTGGTAAAATACATAATCAAATTTGGTTCAGAATATGTCCAGTAAAAAGAAAACTGCAATATAGTTTAACTTATAATTGATATAATATAATTTTCAGAGTAGAGTTGAGGAATAAATATCTCGGATAAGTCCGTTATTGGGGAGAATCGTTCTTTTTGGAGCTCTTGTTCCTCAGAACAGAGTGCTTATCAATTTGCCCAAATGTCTGTAATTTTCGAATTTTTGGCGGAAATTATCTTGAACGATTTGGTTTGACTTACTGATCAAGAATCCGTGGTCCGGCCGTCCGTCCGTCCGGCCGTTAACACGATAACTCTCGAACAGAATGAGCTAGACAGTTGCAATTTTCAGAGTAGGTTTGGGGGATAAATATCTCGGTGAAGTTCGTTATTGGGCAAAATCGGTCTAATAAAATCAGAGTAACGAAACAAAATATTTTTCTTCACATTACAACTTTTGAATTCAAAGTATTTTAAGATGCAGTTTCATCATAAGAATCCATTGTTATCATTTTCAACTCTAACAAGCTAATACTTTCCGAGATATGAAGTTTCAAAGTTTCAATAATACATCGTAAGTTCTATGTATTAGAGAATGTGAACACAGAATCTGTGTGTGTTCACTGTTCATAAATGTCAACTTCTCTAGCAGAAATTGTCAATTCGTAGGTTGAAAATACTTTCTCTTGGAAAATAAGTATCCGGTTTTTGAATAGGAGGATCAGTATAATAATATACAATAATAATATAATATACAAGACTGGTTTAAAACTTAAAATAATGTTGACTGATCACATATTGAATAATTTATGTATAAATATTGGTGATGATGTTTCAGAAGATTTAGAAATGGATCATTTTAATGATGTAATTTATGGAGGCAATAGGAAAGAAGAACATAACGGAATCATCAAAAGAAATTACTGTTCGTTGACCATTTAGGTTGATATTACCTTTTGCTTCCTTAAGTAGTGAGACATGTTCCTATATACAGTATTTTCATAATGTTGCAAGCAAAAAATACTGAAATATGGATCTACAGTTGTGTATCAAACATTTTTTCTTGAGTTAAGCATCATAATACAGAAAGGAATGTGTTAATGGTATGAACTATTAAATTTTAAATTATGAAATGAAAAGAGGATAGTATTTTATTAATATATTTTGAACTATTAAGAAAATTTGTTCGTAATCCACTACCTACTCAAATATCAGGAATAAATGGACAATCTGCTATGATTGTCTCCAGCCTTGCTCTAGACATTTCGAAGATACTTTCCTTTGGTATTTCGAGTTGTGAAAAGTATGCACCAAGTGTAAGTTGCAACAACCCATTCCATGAGGTTGAATCATTGCAGATCGTTCATTTAATCTTGATAAATAAATGTAATGACAATTTTTGAAGCATTGTAGACTGCCCTTTTCTTTTAAAAGATAATTTTTGAAGCATTTTTTCTTAAACGACATTTTTTTTGAAATTTAATTTGTTTCATGATGCAGTTTTATCATAGGAATCCATTGATATAATTCCCAACTCTGAGAAACCAATACTTTCGGAGATATAATTTGTCTGTTTGAACAAGAGCGCCAAAAAGCTTCTGTCCACAGGGCTTGAACCAATTTTTGCGTGCGTGTTCCGCAAGGAACAGCGTGCTATCATTTCGTCACAATGTCTGTATTTTTCGAATTTTTTTTCGAAAATGGTCTCAAACGATTGGGTTCGACTCCCTGATGAAGAATTCGAGGTCAAATTTAATTCTGTCCGTCCGGTCCGGCCGGCCGTTAGCACGATAACTCTCGAACGGAACGACTTAGAGCGTTGAAATTTGCAGGATAGTTTTGTTGCGTAAATATCTCGGACAAGTTCGTTAACGGGCGAAATCCACAGAGCGGTTTCGGAGTTAAGGCCGTTTTTAGTCAAAGCGTTTTTTATGAATCTTTCCGGAACCGATTACTCGATCTTTCTGAAATTTGGCATCAAATTGTAGAATCATGACCTTTATATGCCTGCCAAGTTTTGTTATGACCGGACGGCCCAAAAGTGGCAAAAAAATTTCAAAAATTTTAAAATTTTGTTTTCACGATAACTCGAAAAATACTGATCTGATTAAATTGAAACTCAGTAGTTAGATGCAAAAGACCAATGCAAACACTTTTGCAAAATTTCGTGAACATCACGTGACATGAAAAAAATCAAAAAATTACTACTATTTTGCGGAATACTTTGCTTAAAATTCCGAAACCTATTTTTTTGAGGTTCATGCTGCCTTTTCCGGGCATTTTTCGTTGTGCGCATGCGCAGATGAGAAGTCATTTAACTGCTGTAGTTTTCGTCAGAGAGGATTGGGGTTTTGGGGTGGCGGATGCTATTCCTCCATAGAATCCAGATCCCCGATGAGGGTCTGCGCATGCGTAGATCAAAGATGCGATATCTCCCGAACCACTAGTGTTGGAGAATCGGAGTTTTTTGTAAGGTGTGTTATTTTGAGAGGACTTTTAGCCGCAAGTAGATTGCGCATGCGCAGAAGAGAAGTGACTGTTTTTTACATTGTATGGGTTATGTTGGGAGTGCTGAGTCGATATTGTGAGGTTTTAAAAGAATATTCATAGCAATTCAGTTCAAGGACAAGTCAGTTTGGGGGAACTAGCGTTGTTTCCGAGTTAAAGTGTTCGTACCGTGGCCCTGGGGCTAATTTTGAAATTGATGTTACCCCTTACAGGCATTTTTCGTTATGCGCATGAGCAGACCATCAGTGATTTAACTGGTGGTGATTTCGTCAGAGAGGATTGGGATTTTGGGGTGGCGGATGCTATTCCTCCATAGAATCCCCTATTGAGGGTCTGCGCATGCGTGGATTGAAGATGTGATATCTCCTGAACCACTAGTGTTGGAGAATCGGAGTTTTTTGTAAGGTGTGTGATTTTGAGAGGACTTTTAGCTGCAAGTAGATTGCGCATGCGCAGAAGAGAAGTGACTGTTTTTGGGTTGTATGGGTTATGTTGGGAGTGCTGAGCCGATATTGTGAGGTTTCAAAAGAATATTCATGGCAATTCAGTGCAAGGACAAGTCAGTTTGGGGGATGTAGCTTTGTTTTCGAGTCAAAGTGTCCGTACCGTGGCCCTGGAGCTAATTTCAAAATTGATGTTACCCCTTACGGGCATTTTTCGTTATGCGCATGAGCAGACCATCAGTGATTTAACTGCTGGTGCTTTCGTCAGAGAGGATTGGGATTTTGGGGTGGCGGATGCTATTCCTCTATAGAATCCCCTGGTGAGGGTCTGCGCATGCGTGGATCCAAGAAGCGATATCTCCTGAACCACTAGTGTTGGAGAATTGGAGTTTTTTGTGAGGTGTGTAATTTTGGGAGGACTTGCAGCCACGAGTATATTGCGCATGCGCAGACGAGAAGTGAGTGGTTTTGGGTTGTTTGGGTTATGTTGGGAGTAATGAGCCGATATTGTGAGGTTTTAAGAGAATATTCATGTCGATTCAGTGCACCGACACAAGTCAGTTTGGGGGAAATAGCGTTGTTTCCGAGTTGAAATGTCTGTTTGGTAGCTCTGAGGCAAATTTATAAATAACTATATTCGGTAGATCTATATTAAAATACGTTCGGATTTGGAAAAGAGGCAATTGCGTTCCTAACGGAGGTCCCACAACCGCATTTTTTTTCGATCTACGGTAAAGCTAACAGCCAAACTGTATTGATAGCTATATTTGTTAAAGGAACTTGAAAAAAAAAAAGCACTGACGTGAAGTCAGTACTCTTTGGCACGCGTGTTCACGGTGGCTAATTTGAATTGAATGATGAGTACTTCAAGCTCAGTGGATAGAGTGAGCCGAAGATCTACCCAAAGGATAGTGGACACCATTCACTGTCGGTTCAAAAATTAACAGTGCTGTATCTAAGCTGCCATCAGGATAGAGTAACAAAGTTGGAAAAGAACACAACTGACTCTCCTTAGTCGCACAAGCTCCTAGAAGATTTGGGAGGGTCAGTATAATCCTAATCAGTTGTGTTCTTTTCCAACTTTGTTTCTCTATCCTGATGGCAGCTTAGATACAGCACTGTTAATTTTTGAACCGACAGTGAATGGTGTCCACTATCCTTTGGGTAGATCTTCGGCTCGCTCTATCCACTGAGCTTGAAGTACTCATCATTCAATTCAAATTAGCCACCGTGAACACGCGCGCCAAAGAGTACTGACTTCACGTCAGTGCTTTTTTTTTAATTTAATTTCTTTCAGGATGTAGTTCTATCGTAAGAATCCATTTATATCATTCCCAGAGACCAATAATTTCGGAGATATGAATTGTCAAAGTTTGAACAAGAGCGCCATAGCTCCTGTCCACAGAACTTGAACCAATTTTTAATTTAAGTTTTCGCTTTATCATGCTCGAATATACCTTCTTCGATGTTTCATTGTTGTTCATTGTAGCCGAACGTGACTTTTGGGAGTTAGACAGAGTATTGATGTTCGCTTGGAATTGAGAGGTGAATGACAAGTTATGCTGTTAGTGATACAAGTGAATAATACAGTGTGTCGAGTCTTCTTATAGGGACATAACAATTTTGTATTGAAATACCAACACTGCTCCCCCCAAGAATAGATGCCGATATACAATTTCCGGGGCCACTAGAAAACTATGGGGGCCCCTCCCCTTACTTTTTTCTCTTTTTAATTCTCAATAGATCTCAATTTATTTCAAAACAAATCAGTGGAAACTCGTATTCAAAAAAAAACTTGAAGATCATTGAAGGTATAAGGTATATCGAAACACAAAAATTGGTTCAAGCATTGACGTGAAGTCAGGAGATTTTGTGCGCATGTTCTATGGTCCATTCAGCCCTATTGGACACTCTTAATCGAATATACCATCCATATAGGCCATTTTCTCTGCTTTTATAAGATATGAATACATTTCGTACCATTTTAAGGACTTGAGTAATGAGAGAATCGTCTAAGATCAAAGAGTATTCAATTCTGACATATGTATTCCATCGGAATTGAAATTAATTAAATATCTAATAATATACGAAAAAAAACTGCATAAATCCTCTTGCCGTATTTATTCAACTGAGTGTTAGTAATATGTAACGGGAAAATAAAATTTCGTGTCACTATATCAGCGGAATCATTGGGTAGATCCTAATCATTAATGAATTTGACTTAAGTCTTCTTGTCAATGGTTTTTTAGAATTTTCTAGTAATACGACATTCACAAAATTTTGCAAAATTTTTGCGTCGGCTTTCTAGAACTAATTACCATGTTTGAATTGAATTGGCATCGTATTATTTTAATTATTGAGGAAATAGCAACAAAATTTCAGATTGATATAACTCCAAAACCGATCACACCTTTTAACGAAGTCAAATATCGCATTAGGATGCACAACGTACCCAAAAAATTGAAGTAGTTATGTCATTCCTTTCTCAGGAGTTCGTGAGATAAATAACATTTTTTAATAATTTTTTTAAAATTGTCTAGTAATACGATCCTAACAAAATTTCACAAATTTCTCTGTGTCTGTATTCTATAACTACTGACCAAGCTCTAATTCGACCGGATCTATATTTCATTATCGTTATCGAGAAAACAATATTCGAGATGGGTATAAATCTAAAACCGTTTGGCGGATTATATCTAACAATGAATATTCGGATGCGCAAACTATCATGAAAATTTCAAATCGCTATCTCTTTCCGTTCTGAAGTTATCGTGACAACGGTCACCTATCCAGCTACAGAAATAACTCAAAGCTGCTCATATCACCAACAATATAGATCCGATCGTGTTCAAATTTACTACTTGGCTGGGAGTTAGGTTTTGAAGCCTTCCGCAAAGTTTCAGTGATATCAAACGGATAGTTTCTGAGATAAGCACTGACGTGAAATCGGGAGCTTTTGCGCGCATGTTCTATTGTCCATTCACCTCTATTGGACACTCTTCATCGAATTTACCATCCATATAGACCGTTTTATCAACTTGATTGTAGAGTTAGGTTTTAAAGGTTCTCGCAAAATTTCAGCTGTATTGGACGAATACTTTCTGATTTTTTTCAATGATGAATTTTCTAGTCATACGATCTTAACGAAATTTTGCAAAAATGTTTGGGTTGGCATTCTAGAACTAATTACCATGCTTTAATTGAAACAGCATCGTATATTTCGATTTATTGAGGAATTATCAACCCAAATTTCAGATTTATATAACTCCAAAACCGTTTGGCCGATTATGCCTTTTAACGAACTAAAATGTCGCATTAGTATGCACAACCTACTCTAAAAATTGCAAGTCGCTATACCCCATTCACTTTTATAAAGTATCCCGGTTGGCCATGATTTAGGTCTATCACGTTTTTGTAACTAAAACAAAGGCAGGTTGGCACTTCTGAAATATCGTCAATGTCAAAACAATTCTCTGAGACGTTGCCAACTCTCCATGGCCCTCGTTGTCTACTCTTAACAATCAACATAATGTTCCATCTTCCATCTTAGTCAAGATATTATTACAGATCATTATCTTCGAATAATAAAGAACTCTTCGCTTTGAAATTGAAAATGCCGAAAGGAGTTTTGAAGAAGCAGAGACAGAACTGAAATCTGCAATAGGAAAACTTCAATCTGTCTTAGGACATGTTGAACTCTCGAATGAAATTACTCAATTTCCTATCGTATCATATTTTATGAAGGTTTGAAGAAACAGTGACTATACTTACTACATTTTTAAACTGGTTTATTTCAAGTTGTGGAACAAGGTATTTAAATGTCTCCTGTATGTTTATTTCTTGAGAATTTCGAAAAGTGGGGAATTCCATAGATACGTCTGTTCGTTTAGAAGTTTTCCTGCCGGGCTATTCAGGTAGTTGTATTCTTTTTGGCACTCTTGTTTCAAATTAACTATCTCAAAGTAACGGACTACTGTATCCATTATTTTTCATTAAAATTTCAACACTTGATTCTTGATTTCCGTACAAGAAAATAGCATAATTCAATTTTCCAACCAGTTTATATACGTGAAATATTTCCAGTAACAACAAAGGAAAAATTTTCTGCTACATCACCAGGACTGTGGAATTATTGAATTCACAAAATATCTTTTAAGTAAATTCACATTGTGAAAAATACGTAATTACTACGCCTCCTATATAGAGAGGACAACGTTGTTATCTGACAGGAAAATGAGCATAACCTAACATTTTCAAAATACACACGGTGAAATGTGCCAAAATTTCATGGCCAACCGGGAGACTTTATAAAAGTGAATGGAGTATATGTCTTTTGATTCTCAAGAAATCGTGACATTAATAATATTATTAAATAATTGCTTTTTAATTTTCTAGGGATACGGTCCTCAAAAAATTGCACTAAATTCTTCCCGTCGGTATTCTATAACTACTCGCCAAGTTTCAGTTCGATCGGATCTATATTTTTTGACTAATCGAGAAAAAGATTTTCCATTTTATCAAAACGTTCGAGATGTTAATTGCCATATGGTCCATTTTAAGAAATTATTAATCACAGTGGCCCTGTACCGTAGAGGAAAGTCACCAAATATGGAATAGTATCCTACTATGGAATATCTCAATTTCTCTAAGAATATATGTATGAAACGCAAAACAAAAATATCTTCTGTTTTATTCGGTCTATTCGCTATAACACAATGGTAGCATTTGAATTAAATATGTATAAATGGATATATGTAATGGTTGCCAATGAATATTTGATTCGCTATAACACTCACACCATTCGTGTCAGTTGCGCGAACGCTGCACGTGTGGCAGGCGTGTTTTGTCTTGTTGTCCCGCAGAAAATTTTAAAGGTAAGTAATAAATGATATATGAGTATTATCTGTTAGGTATTAGGTATGTATGTATTAGTATTATACCATTTAGTATATCGATACCATGTTTATTTTTAAAATTTTGTGATTTAAATATTGTGACGTCAAGAAATATTCAGACGAGTTTGAACAAGTATAAAAATCCAAATTTGGACAGAAGTCGGTGTCTAATGATGAGTAGTTGGACCAAGTATCTCCTGACTCTGCTGATGCTGAATGTATGTTCCGTTCGAGACTTTTTTCTATGGATGAACGTGGAGAAAGCTGTATAAATTGCTAAATGTGTGGGCTCTGGGCACATTATGATTGTACTGGTCCGAAGTTTGATAGTTGGATCTGTGACTTTTGAAAGTGAATTAAGTCACTCCTTCCATTTATCATAACATTTTATTTGCATTTATTTTATCTCATAGATATTTCCGTCTATTTTTCTTAATGATTGTTGATATTCCATATATGGGTACCTATTCCATATTTGGTTACTCATTTGTGATTTTTGTTTTTGTGTGAATATTTGATTACTCATATATTCGATTAAAGATTGTTTATTACTACAAAGAAACATATAACTGATTAGTAATAACATTAAACTGTTTTAATTTTTATGAAATTTGTTTTTATATCCCTCAAACAAAATGGTATTCCATATTCGGTGACTTTCTTCTATTTTGTGTCACCTGTTAGAACTAGTTGAAAAGCTTTCATTCCTTCATTGCCATAATCCAAATGTCATTATTATAAGTATATACGTTCGAAATACATACACGATCGAGAAGGTCTTGACTCCACGACACTGATTTAATTTTTTTTTATTGTTATCTTCAAACTTTTGTATCTGGTTATGGCTGTACTGATAATAGCCTACAAGAGCCTATTGCATAGAACTCCATCGAGGCACATGTAAAATGAAATCATCATAAACGTGATTTGTTAGTTGCCGATTCGAATCACGAAAAACACATCACAATATTGTCGCAACTGGTCACTTCCGACTTACTTTCCACGTTATTTGTATTGCAGCGTCCGCCGTAAAGGCTGTTCTACACGTTACGCGTGAAACTTAATCGTTTCGGCATATTGTACGATGCATCAGAGATGATGGAAGATTAACTACTGTTGACGCGGGAGCAATAAAAGAGATAATGATCTTTCGGGTATGAGGCATTAATCACTGACGCGGATGCCTATGTAGAAATAGGGCGATTGAATCCAACGAGAATTTTTTGACTATTTGGAATATTTCATGTGAATCAGAAAAGTCTAGGGATATTTGAGAAAATTTGTGTCGATAATGTTAATTTTTCTTATGTATCTTCCTATTTCTCAGTTTAAACATACATATGAATAGATATAGGTGAAAACGTTAATAAAAACTGGGCACCTAGACATGATAGTGATGCAAAACATTGAATTTGCAATCGAATTCGAAAAAGAAATTGGCATCAGTCCGATTTTGCACAATAATGAACTCAACCGAGATATTTATCTGCCAAACCTACTCTGAAATTTTCAACTGTCTAGCTCATTCCGTTCGAGAGTTATCCAGTTAACGGCCGGCCGGACTTCCGGACAGAATCGATTTTGATCAAGGATTCTTGATCAGTGAGTCGAACTAAATCGTTTGAGGCCATTTTAATCCAAAAATTTTAAAATCAATGCTCGTCTAGTCCGTTGGGCCGGACATAATCGATTTTGACCAAGGATTCTTGATCAGTGAGTTGAACCAAATCGTTTACGAGCATTTTAATCCAAAAATTCCAAAATTACAGACATTTGGGCAAAATGATAAGCACTCTATTCCGAGGAATTAGAGAGTCAAAAAGGTTATCGGGTAATTCCGCAAAAGGAGCAGACAGAAAGAATGATGCTGGTACTTGCCGACACGTGTTTCTGCTAATTACAATATGTTGTTTCGATTAATAATACACTCATTAATTATCCATGAAATTCATCGCTTATACGCATCATTTTCTATATAAAGTAGGGCCAATTATGCTTTAACTTAAACACCACCATTGTTGGTTTATTACTTTTTGCAATAATTTAATTTCCCTGATTTCAACCCATAAATTCCGACTCCTATACCGACTCAAAAGAAGAGTAAAATTGGTTCAAGCCCTGTGAACAGGAGCTTTCACGCTCTTGTTCAAACTTTGACAAATCATAGCTCCGAAAGTATTGGTTTTTAGAGTTAGGAATTATATCTATGGCTTCTTATGATAGAACTTTATCATAAAATGAATTAAATTCCTTCGTCGTAAAAGCATTTAAATTCAACTAGAGTGCCAAAAATCATTAATCCAAAACCAACTGACCAATTTTACCCAATAACGAACTTATCCGAGATATTCATTCCTCTAATCTACTATGAAAACTATATTACATCAAATGAAACTTAGTCGATATTCCAGTTTTGTTAATACTGGAAATATTCTGAACCCAATTCACCTACCAAAGTACCTATATATTTCCCTCATCATATGGATTATCCACGGGCATTATATTATCGTCTTAAAAGTATAATATCATTATCATCCCCTTAGTTTTACGTTAGCTGAGGTTATTTCTTTGGCCATTTTGCATTCAATCATACTTTGTTCTCTATAACATGAAGGGTATTTTATATCAAAAATAACGAACCAGAAAGAAGATTTGAAATGTCACTTAAAGGAAAATAAGATGACATGAATGAACACAGATCATATAATAATTCATAGATAGAATAATTAAGTACAGCCAATGAACTCTATACTAACGTAGTATTGAGTTCTATGAGTACAGCGTTCTGTGAAAATATAGAAGTACGATTTATGAAATTGAAATTTTGAAAAATCATATCTCCCAAAGTATTAGCATGTTCAAGTTGCAAATGAGTTTGATGTATTCTTATGATGAAACTGCATCTTAAAAAAAATTTAATTTGAAATTTTTAATGTAAAAAAAAATATTTTTTTTTTCTTACTCCGAAACCATCTTGCCGATTCTGCCCAATAACGAACTCAACCGAGATATTTATCTCTTAAACCTACTCTGAAAATTTCAACTGCCTAGCTCAATCCGTTTGAGAGTTATCGTGTTAACGGAGGGCCAGTTGGACATAATCGATTTTGACCACGGATTCTTGATCAGTGAGTCAAACCAGATCGTTCAAGACCGTTTTCATGAAAAAATTTTAAAATAACAGACATTTGGGCAATTTGATAAGCACTCTGTTCCGACGAACAAGAGCGCCAAAAAGTATCGTGCCAGGGCAAAACCTATTTATTTACTGAGATTCATGAATTTCAACTGTTCGTCAGAAATAATTTCCAGGATTATCGGAGAAATTAATAATCCGAAAAAGGTGCTGCAGAGGTGAATTACGATTGCAATTGAAATATATCCAGTATCATTTTAACCATCGAACCGATCGTCTGAAAGGAGCTTTATGATGATCGGCGATTCTTTTGTTTCTCTCATGGACCGCATATAGTGCAACAATGACTATACAGCAGCGAAATATATAGCAACCGTGATCTGTGCTTCTTTTGAACAATTGCAAATTATTACATTGCTTTTTGTCTTAATGTTTCTTTTATATTGTCGGAGCTACCTCGGTTTCTTCGAGGTATTGGGGTCAGATATGATATCGGCAGCCAGTTTTGGTTTTTTTTTAGACCTGCGTCTGTCATTGAAGGATGTCGAGTGAGAAATATGCAGAGTGGATGGATTCACAGCGGTGGTACGTTAGAATGAAAATTTAAAATATTTACGTAATTAGGGTGTTTAGAAAGTAATGTTTCCTGGTTTATTCTGTCCTGTAATGATAAATAATAATCTAATTATAAAATTAATTTCATTGATCGTATGAAAATCGCACTTCTTCTTTTCAGAAGTATTCTTCGAAAGTTATGAAATTTGGTATAAGAATTATGGATATTATCTCCTTATGAATCCTTATGAATCCTTATGAACCTCCGAGATTTGCATTGGATCGCGGTCAATCTGCAGAGAGGTGAAAATTGTTAAGGAAATTCTTGAGAGCCAACAACCGTGTGATTCCAAATTTTTGTGAATTTGCCTTGTCAAATGATCATAATGGGAAAAAAGAGAAATATGAAATTCCACAAAAGTACTGACTTAAAGTCAGCAGCTTTTGCGCGCATATTCAGTAGTCTATTCACACCTCACGCACCCTCACGAAATACTGCATGAACCTTTAAGCCGTCTGTTTAGGCATCAACTGAATTCAATATTTGAATTGAATGAAATAGTGAATTTACTCAGCAGGTATTCGAACCCGGATCTCCTGATGCGTTGTACGGAATGACACTAACTAACCTCTCGGTTATCTGAGATTGAACGATTTTGAATTTCAGAGGCAGATATCAGTTCACAATTTTATTTTCACATTGAGGGGAATTTTTTCATCTTTAATATTGATTATTTCTTCAAATAAGCTGAAAGATTAAATATTTAGGTGCATTTTTTCCTTAAATATCGATTCTTTCTCCAAATTGAATACCTACTCGTTGTTTTGAAACTGCAATCATTTATGATTAAAACAAATTATCTGCATTAAAAACATATTTTTCTTTTTTTGAAACTTTGAATGATAATTAATATTGAAACTCATTTTGTAGTCATCACTTGAGGGGTTTGTGTTGATCCATGCCAGGTTATATGTTACTCAAGTAAAGCAACTTTGCTATTGAACTCTGTGCCGCAATTTCTTACTCTTAGACGGAGGAACAAGACTTATTTTTGCCATCCACAAGTGTTTGTGCTCGTACATCACAGTTCACGCAAGGAAGGTAGAGGTTTTAATAATAATAATAATAATAATAATAATAATAATAAGGTTTGATGAATTTACTCTGGAGTTGACTACCCTTTATGTAATATAAGAATGGTACTGGTTTCCGTTTGGAGTCCGAGTGACAGAAGGTCCCAATATCGGAATATATTATTTTGGTACTAAGAAAGAACCTATTATTATCCTTGATTTCTTCAACTATATGCAATTCTGATAATAAATATTATTGTGAGCAGTATAAAAAAATTGGTTCAAGCACTGACGTGAAGTCAGAAGCTTTTGCGCGTATGTTCTATTGTTTATTCTTCTGTATTGGACACCCTTAATCGAATTTACCATGGTAAATTATGTTGTCCATTCTCCTGTATTGGACACTCTTAATTCGAATTTACCATGGTAAATGGTGAATTCGAATTTTCGGATTTTCTACTACTAGTCACCAAGCTTCAATTCGACCGAATCTTTATTTTTTGTGTTATCAAGGAAATTATATTCTAGGTGAGTATAACTCGGAAAGCGTTAGACTGATTATGCCCAAAAATGAACTTTACTCTCCCATTCGGATACGCAACCTTCTCTGAAAATTGCAAGTTCCTATCTCCTTTCTTTCGAAAGTTATCGAGGCAACGGTCACCCATCTACTGAACTCACACAAGGCTGCTCGAATCTCCAACAATATTTAACCGATCGTGTTAAAACTTGAAACTTGGCAGTAGAGTTAGGTTCTAAAGGCTCTTGCAAAATTTCAGCAATTTCAGACGAATAGTTACTGATATATAGAATTTTATTTTTCAATTTTCAATGATTTTTTGATAATTTTCTGCAAATACTATTTTGCGTTGGCATTCTACAACTAGTAACCATGTTTGAATTCAACCGGTTTTGTATTTTTCGAGTTAATGAGGAACAAAAAACAACCAAATTTCAGATGGCTATAACTCTAAAACCGTTTGGCCGATTATGCTTATAAACAAACTCAAATGTCGCATGAAACTTGACCTCGAATTCTTGATCAGGGAGTCGAACCCAATCGTTTGAGACCATTTTCGGCGAAAAATTCGAAAATTACAGACATTTGGGCAAAATGATAACGCAATGTTCCCCAGAACATACGCGGAAGAAGTGGGAAAACCCCGCGGACTGGAGCTTTGGCACCCTTGTTCAAACTTTGATAAATCGTCTCCGAAATTATTGGTTTCTCGAGCGGTCAGCTGAGTGGCCTGAGGCAGATGGAAGCATTCCAAAGCGCCCAAAGACACAACAGTCAGCTGGCAAGGTTATGGCGTCAGTATTCCGGGATGCACTTGGTATTCTATTTATTGGCTATCTTAAGAAAGAAACGGGGATCAATTCGGAAGGATTCCTAGCGTTACTGGACCGATTGAGGGAAGAAATGTGGAAAATGTGTGAAACCTCTGTGGACAGGGACTTTGGCGCACTTGTCAAACTACTAGCGAGTAATAATTCAAACTTTGTCAAATCATAATATCCTGCATCTGCACTGAAATCCTGTACAATCATTCGTGAAACACCCTGTATAAACATGGTATCGATAAGTTAGGGAAAGGTTGGATCGATTAGATCAGATTTTCTTTTCGCGAGTTTTGAGGAACATCGTGCTATCATTTTGCCCAAATTATTATTATTATTATTATTTATTTGATAAGAGTTAAGAAATCTATAAACTCACAGAATAACAAAATGAAAGTTAATGCACATGGCTCCAGAAAAAAAATAGTTTGTTCACAATGATTAGGAATTGACAAATTTAACAAAAGGAGAAAAAAAATCAAATTGACCATTGTCACGTCCGCCCCTGATTCCACCTGTCATATCGATTCTTGAATGAATTGACGTTGGAGGCCTCCACAATGGCAGATGGTAAATAATAATAATGTTAATGGTAATGTCTCTAATTTTCGATTTTACGGCCATAAATGATCTCAAACGAATAGGTTCGACTGACTGATGAAGATTGGAGGTACTGACGCACTAATTTCTGCGAAATTTCATGATCATATCACGAGAATAAAATTAAAAAAAAAATTTACACTGAAATTCCTCCCATATTTTATTGCCACCATTTTACAATAGGGTACAATCGGCGCATTTGGACTCCAAACCTACCCTGAAATTTCATTTCTCTGACTCATTGCGTTAGAGCGTAATCGTGGTGACTGTCGGCCGGACAGAATCAATTCTGAGCTCAGAATCTTGATAAGTGAGTCGACACTAATCGTTTAAGATCATTCTCGGCCAAATATTCGAAAATTACAGACATTTGGGCGAATTGATAGGCACTCTATTCATAGAACATCTTACCAAAAAGTGGGAAAACCCCGCGGATTGGAGCTTTGGCACCCTTGTTCAAACTTTGATAAGTCGTCTCCGAAATTATTGGTTTCTCAAGCGGTCAGCTGAGTGGCTTGAGGCAGATGGAAGCATTCCAAAGCGTCCAAAGACACAACAGTCAGCTGGCAAAGTTATGGCGTCAGTATTCCGGGATGCACTTGGTATTCTATTTATTGGCTATCTTAAGAAAGAAACGGGGATCAATTCGGAAGGATTCCTAGCGTTACTGGACCGATTGAGGGAAGAAATGTGGAAAATGTGTGAAACCTCTGTGGACAGGGACTTTGGCGCACTTGTCAAACTACTAGCGAGTAATAATTCAAACTTTGTCAAATCATATCGCCGAAAGTACTGATTTCTCAGAGTTGGGAGTGATATCAATGGATTCTTATGATAGAACTGCATCATAAATAATTAAATTCAAAACGTAGCTCTATGAATCACATCATGTGTTGGATTTACATACATAATCAAATTATAATTAGAGCATTCTATGGTGGAGGTTACACGGTCAATCTGGTATCAATCTGGCTTCAATCTTGCCATCAATCTGGACCATCAATCCATCAGTCTATGCGTATAGAATTGGTTTCCTTTTAATCCGACATGAATCCATGATTGATGTCAGAATGAACTGATGCCAGATTGACCGTGTGAGTTCGTCTATGGAATCATAAAATTACGATTAATTATTGAAATTTTGAGAGATCATATCTGCGAAAGTATTACTTTTTAAATGTTGATAATGATAACAATGGATTCTTATGATGAAGCAGCATCTTAAAAAAAATTAATTTGGAATTTTTAATACAAAAACTTGTTTTTGTTTCGACGATTAATTTTGACTGACTGATGAAGATTTGAGGTACTGACGCACTAATTTCTGCGAAATTTCATGATCATATCACGAAAATAACATAAAAAAAATTACACTGAAATTCCTCACATATTTTCTTGACACCATTTTACAATCGGGTACAGAATTTCAGCTCTATCAACTTCACATGAGATGCGAATATACAATGGAACATGCGCGCAACAGCTCCTGGCTTAACGTTAGTAATTTTTAAGAAATTTTCTTACTTAGTTCGGAAACATTTTGATCCATGTGTTGTAAAGATTTCATTTCGAAACACATCAGGAATTGAAGAGAAAGTGTAAGGAACATCGTCCCTGACCGGGGTCCCCCTGACGCACTACCTTTTTTTCTGTACTTTAAAATTTAAAACCTAAAAAAATTGGCCTACCTGCTAACAAGGTCCTTTTCGACAACAGCATATTCATCAGAGGTTCGTTTGACATCACTTCCAGCATGTTCTGTCCGCTTACATTGTGTCTATTCATGTTTCCCAGAATTACAAATTAGAAACAGAGATGTAGAACATGAAAACTGAAGCCGAATAATTCTCCTGGATATTGGGTGGTCGCCGTATCACAAATATCCAAATAATCCTACTCTAATCCGGCGGACGTTCAACGCAGCGCACACTGCCAAGAGCTGCAGACTTTGATTTATGCCTTTCAGGATGGTACGATAAAAAATCGACCTTCTTTAGTTTATACGATTGTCGTAAATTAAATTTACTGCATTCAAAGCATTGCACAGCAATGCCAACACTCAAAATTGTATTTTCGGAACTATGGCTCTGATGTTTTCATTCGTAAATGTCATCGGGCGTCTAATTTATGTGAATTGTCGGTACCGTTAAGACAATAATTTTTATTAAACATCATTTTTTGAGGTTTGGAGCCACGGCAATATTAAATTTCTGAAGAATGGCGTCACCCATTCTGATTCATATTTTACTTTTGGAGATCTCAAGTCATCTTGTATTTATGATATTGAATTTCGTGACACACGTTGAAGGATTGGTCGATAAAAATGTCAAAATTTTTATTTCTGCTGAAATATAAAACTTATTATACTAAGAGTGTTGGCAGACATTTTTGGGTAGGTATTTCAGGCACGCTGAAAATGTATTTCCAATGCCCACAGAACACAGAACCGCATAACTGGCTGGGGGTAGCGAGGCTAAATCAACCCTCAAATTTTCAAGCAAACGATTTTCTTTTGCAAAAAATACCCTTGAGGCATACGAATTTTTTATACCTCAACTTTTAATAATCAAATAGTGAAATAATAAATAAGCCAGATTATTTAGTCAGATCTCTCAAAAATAATTATGCAAATTAAATGATTACCAAATCAGATTTATTAAAATTGAATAATGATATAATTATTTATAAACGTACAATTATATTATGATAATAATTCTGCTGCAACTATGAAAAATATATATTAAAGCTCACCTGCAGTAACATTTTCGGCAGTCTTATTGTTTTTTTTTCTAATAGCATCAGATAATAATTACGGCATACATACTCCGAAAATCAAGTTATCAGTTTTTGGTAGTCATCAATTTTTGTAGGTGAGCTGAATTTTATCCTATAATCACAGCATTTCTTTCTTTGAAAATTTATTGCATTGCTATTCACAAACTATGCAGAGGAATCCAAAGGAGAAGAAGGGGTTTCCAGATCTGATGAAGAATTCACAGAAGATGAAGAACTACCAATTCTGACGTTGGTCAGACACTGTCAGATCCAAGAAATATATGGATCTCACTTACACGCTGTACCTCCTTACTGGCTTCCTCACAGGGTACTGCTGTCTCAGGAAGCATATGATGAGATTAGGGCTAGTAGATTTTGTGTGGATGAGGATGAAACTCCTGATCACCTGATCAAGATATGCATTTTGAACTTTGATCATTACATTCTTTCATGTAACAATAAAGTATGTATGTCCATACAATTCGATGTATGGTACAAGAGCCTAGGTAAAAACCTCAGCAAAAAAACCCAGTCTCCCTGTTAGTGCTGTGATTTATGATAATTGAAATTGTTAACTAAGTATGCTGAAATATTAAATATTGAAGGGCATCTTTTTCATCACTATTTATTCTTCCTTGAATAAGTTGAGAGGTACCCGGAACTCAACCTGGAAGAGGAAAAGACTAAAGAAGACGAAAAATTCAAAATGTAATATTCCATGGTTTATTAAATAGATTTGAAATTCACTACCCATTCCAAAAAATACTCAGAAACATTATGATTAGCCCTAAAACCATCCTGGAATCTATATATGGGACAATTATTCACTAAATGACCTCTGGTTCCACGCATTCACAACTAGGGCTCTCAACTGAGTTCCATCTGAAAAGCATACTGTTGCAACAACTACGACCCGTTCTTAAACGATTCAGAATAGACCACATTTTCCTTGATTGATCAAACCCCGGAGCTCTATTTGAAGGATCAGAAATTGAAGCTTTGTTGAACAAATGGCAAGAAATCAATTCAGACTGCTAAAATTCCTTGTCACTATTATTCGAATTGAGAAATCAGTTGGAGCATAAAGGATTACGTGACTTCAATCTGGGAATCTTATTGCCTGGAATATAGGAGATAATCGGAAAAGAATTCGGAAAAGAATGAAATCTATTGCAAAAATTTAAAACAGCAATCTGCCTGCGAATGCAGGGCGGGACAATGTTTGAAAGAACTGGTAGCCAATGAATAGGTGTAGATCTAATAATTCCAGTGATGATCCTCATATATGCCAAGGCTTAGGCTGCCGTACGGAGAGTAACTGTATCAGCACCCCAGGAAGTACCGGCTAATTTCTGCAGAATCTTATTCCTTGTTTTCAACTTCAGACGCAAGTCATCCTTATGAGCTTTAAAATTCGAAGAGGAATCTAGTTGATACATTTGGCATAAAAGGCTATGTATAAATATCTAAAACAGAGGAATATTATGTTTATGTTTTTCTATATATTCAAAGCCATTCATTTATCATCGTGAGACTCATTATTATTATACAGGGTGTTCGACGAATATCTACATAGTTTGATGGTGAATAGACAACTAAATATGGACTAAGGCTCTTCGTTTCTGAGATACAGGATGATTTATTGATTCGGGATTAACCTTCGATTAGCTATAACTCAATTACAAATTTGACAGCTATCATCTTCTCGGGTCATCAAAATGTTCATAGAAACCAAACGAAAACAGTACATACCAGGCCGGAGAAGTTTTGATCTTTATTTTTGAGTATAATAAAATGCCCTACACGTGAAATATTTATTAGTCATTAACATAATCTGAAACTGCATAGATTTGGCATTCTAATAAAGTTTTTTTTTTCTCTAAACTTTATTTGGTTTCTTTCAAATTTATTAACGAATAAGATTTTTGCGTAACACTGCGGCTCTGCATATTGTTGCAGTTTGGGCGGTTTAAATTATTTTCATTCGTAAACACAACATTCTGAAATGAGATATTCTTGAAATCGAACTCATGAATTAAAATTAATGGAAGAGGTATGTTATATTAAAATTTAAAATCAGGAAATATCATTACTCATGGACCTAGATGCTTTTGGCGCTCTTGTTCCTCGGAACAGAGTGCTTATCAATTTGCCCAAATGTCTGTAATTTTCAAATTTTTGGATGAAAACAGTCTTAAACGATTTGGGTCGACTCACTGATCAAGAACCCGTGGCCAAAATCGATTCTGTCCGGCCGGTCCTCGTTTAACACGATAACCCTCGAACGGAATGAGCTAGACTGTTTAAATTTTCAGAGTATGTTTAGGAGATAGATATCTTGGTTAAGTTATTGGGCAAAATTGGCTTAATGGTTTCGGAGTAACTCAATTTTTTTTTCCATTACAAATTTCAAATTCATTTTTTTTAAGATGCAACTTTACCATAAGAATCCATTGATGTAATTTTCTGCTCTAACAAACTAATACTTTCGCAGATATGATTCTTCAAAATTTCAATAATAAATCGTAATTCTATGCTTCCACAGAATGCTGTACTTAATTATTCTTTTTATGAATTATTATATGATCTGTGTTCTTTCATGTCATCTTATTTTCCTATGAGAGATAAATGCCGAAATTATTTCTGGTTCGTTATTCTTGATATAAAATACACCTGTTCAGGAAACAAATTATGATTGAATGCAAAATGACCAATGAAATAACCTCAACTATCGTAGAATTATGAGGATGATATGATATTACACTTTTGAGGTGACAATATAATGCCCGTGGATATTCCATATGATGATGAAAATATATACTTTGGTAAGATATTTAATCAAATTGGGTTCAGAATATCACCAGTAAAAACAAAACTGCAACATTGGCTAAGTTGTATTTGATATAATATAATTGCGCGTATGTTCTGGGGAACATCGCGTTATAGTTTTGCCCAAATGTCTGTAACTTTCGAATTTTTTGACGAAATTGGTCTCAAACGATCAAGTTTGACTCCCCGATGAAGAATCCGAGGTCAAATTTGATTCTGTCCGTCCGGCCGTCCGGCCGTCCGTTGCCACGATAATTTGAGAACGAAAAGAACTAGCGACTTGAAATTTTCAGGGTGGGTGGCGCATCGCAATACGACAGACAAGTTCGTTAATGGGCATAATCGGCCCAGTGGTTTCCGAGTAATAATCTTGTTTTCAACCAATATAAATCCGATCGAATTGAAACTTGGTGAGTAGTTGTAGAATGTGAACCTAAGCACGTTTGTGAAATTTTGGGCGAATCGTATGGCTAGAAAATTTTAAAAAAATTATTAAAAAATATTTTTTTTGTCACGATAACCTGAGAACGGAAAGAGATAGCGGCTTGAAAATTTCAGGTTATGTTGTGCATATGAATGCCACATTTGAGTTTGTTTATGAGCATAATCGACCAAACGGTTTCAGAGTTATAGCCATCTGAAATTTTCTGAAATTTGGTGGTTTTTTGTTCCTCATTAACTCGTAAAATACTGAACCGATTGAATTCAAACATGGTTATTAGATGTAGAATGCCAACGCGAAAATGTTTGCGAAATTTGGTGAGGATAGCATCTGTAGAAAATTTTTAATAAATCATTGAAAATAAAAAAAAAAATTCTATATATCAGTAACTATACGTTTGAAATTGCTGAAATTTTGCAAGAGCGTTCATTACCTAACTCTACGGCCAAGTTTCAAGTTTTAATACGATCGGTTGAATATTGTTGGAGATTCGAGCATTCTTGTGCGAGTTCAGTAGATGGGTGATCGTTGCCTCGATAACTTTCGAACCAAAGGAGATAGGGACTTGCAATTTTCAGGGTAGGTTGCGTATCCGAAAGGGAGAGTTGAGTTCGTTTTTGGGCATAATCGGTATAACGGTTTCCGAGTTATACCCACCTGGAATATTATTTCCTCGATAACTTGAAAAATATAGACTCGATCGAATTAAAGCTTGCCAATTAGTTGTAGAATATCGACTTGAAGACGTGTGTAGAATTTTGTGTGAACCGTATCGCTAGAAAATTAAAAAATATATTTTTGCGCCTATGCATGTTCTATTGTCCATACTCCTGTAATGAACACTCTTCTTAATCGAATTTACCATGAAGAATTCTATTGTCCATTCTCCTGTATTGGACACTCTTCTTAATCGAATTCACCATGATGAATTCTATTGTCCATTCTCCTGTATTGGAGACTCTTAATTCGAATTTACCATGATGAATTCTATTGTCCAGAATGGACAATAGAATTCATCTTGGTAAATTCGATTAAGAAGAGTCTCCAATACAGGAGAATGGACAATAGAATTCATCATGGTGAATTCGATCAAGAAGAGTGTCCAATACAGGAGAATGGACAATAGAATTCATCATGGTAAATTCGATTAAGAAGAGTGTTCATTACAGGAGTATGGACAATAGAACATACGCGCAAAAATATATTTTCATTTGGTTCATTTATACTCTGGAACTGGAGGGCGAGCTGTAGATGGCGTAATGGTGAGAACAGCTCTGATGGGGGGCACAATAGATCTCAAGGTCGCGGTGCAACGTAACCCCTTATCAATAATAATAATAATAATAATAAACCTAACCTAACCTTACCTAACCTAACCTTACCTAACCTAACCTTACCTAACCTAACCTTACCTAACCTAACCTTACCTAACCTAACCTTACCTAACCTAACCTATATACAAACACAATATCTGCATACTTGTGAATTGAAAAATAATGCATTGTTTATGCAGAACATAGCACAAGTATCATGTGAACAATTAAAATGATACAAGCTGTAATGTTGTTTGTCAGCCTACTCTATATTTGAACATGAAAATAATTTTTTCAAATGCTTGTATCCTCTGAACGAAAATGAATCGGACCTATCTTCATAGGAAAAAAAAATTGGTTCAAGCCACGTCAGTGCTTGAACCAGTCCGGAGCTTTTGCGCGTATGTTCTATTGTCCGTTCTCCTGCATTGGACACCCTTTATCGAATTTACCATGGTAAATTATGTTGTCCATTCTTCTGTATTGGACACTTATTAATTCAAATTTACCATGGTAAATTCGAATTAAGAGTGCTTTTTTTTCGTAATTTTTTTCAAATTTTCTAGGGGTAGGTACGGTTCTTACAAATTTTTTTTTTCGTCATTTTATTAAAATTTTCTAGGGATACGGTTCTCAGAAGATTTTGAACACGTCTTTATGTTGATTTTCTACTACTAGTCACTAGCTTCAATTCGATCGAATCTGTATTTTTTGAGTTATCAAGGAAATAATATTCCAGGTGGGTATAACTCGGAAACCGTTAGACCGATTATGCCCAAAAACGAACTCCACTCTCCCATTCGGATACGCAACCTACCCTGAAAAATTGCAAGTCCCTAACTCCTTTCGTTCGAAAGTCATCGAGGCAACGGTCACCCATCTACTGAACTCGCACAAGGCTGCTCGAATCTCCAACAATATTTAACCGATCGTGTTAAAACTTGAAACTTGGCAGTACAGTTAGGTTCTAAAGGCTCTTGCAAAATTTCAGTAATTTCAGACGAATAGTTACTGATATATAGATTTTTTTTTTAATTTTTAATGATTTTTTAAAAATTTTCGACAAATACTATCCTCATGAAATTTTGCAAGAATGTTTGCGTAGGCATTCTACAACTAATAACCATGTTTGAATTCAATCGGTTTTGTATTTTTCGAGTTAATGAGGAACAAAAAACAACTAAATTTCAGATGGCTATAACTCTAAAACCGTCTGGCCGATTATGCTTATAAACAAACTCAAATTTTCCATTCAGATGCACAATCTAACCTGAAAACTTCAAGCCACTATCTCTTTCCGTTCTCAGGATATCGTGACAACAAAATTATTTTTTAATAATTTTTTAATGATTTTCTAGCTATACGATTCTCACAAAATTTCACAAACGTGCTAAGGTTCATATTCTACAACTACTCACCAAGTTTCAATTCGATCGGATTTATATTGGTTGAAAACAAAATTTTTACTCGGAAACCACTGGGCCGATTATGCCCATTAACGACTTTGTCCGTCGTATTGGGATGCGCCACCCACCCTGAAAATTTCAAGTCGCTTGCTCTTTCCGTTCTCAAGTTATCGTGGCAACGGCCGGACTTCCCGACGGCCGGCCGGACAGAATCAAATTTGACATCGAATTCTTCATTGGGGAGTTTGAGACCATTTTCGTCAAAAAATTCGAAAGTTACAAACATTTGGGTAAAATGATAACGCGATGTTCCCCAGAACATACGCGCAAAAATGGTTGGAATTAGCACCCTATCATCTGCCAAAGTTTGTCATAGAGCTCGTAGAACATCCTGTATAAATGCAAGCTGGTACGAGCGTGCTAAAATATAAAATTTCGGAGGTGCATGTGAAATTTTAAATCATATTATAGAGAATCCCACCTACACTTTTCGAAGAACTTAACATTACCTCATAATATGCATTTGTCAGTTTCTCTTGAACATCCATTCTAATTTTAATTTAATGGCCTCTTGGTATTTTATTCTCTTGAGAAAACGGAATGTGTAGTTGAACGTATAATCCCACGGAAGAGTTGATCGATTCAATTGTACCGAATTCAAAACAAATATATCGCATTAAACTGACCAAGCAGGTATGCCATCGACTTGTTTACTTTCTTCTATTCAAACAGTGTTCTTTTTATATTCTTGCATAGAGATTGCTATTAACACCTCGTATTCGGAATGATGTTTACTTTTCTTCGGCAATATTCCCACGAAAAAGACGATTGGATCACTCAAACGTGAACCATTACGAAGTATGTATCTTAAATATATTAAATGAATGAATCCGGCACCAGGAGAGAGTCATGCTCACAGAGTAGGGGTTCCGTAATTTGAGTGAGAGACTATCGTGAGGAGAATATTCTATGAGGATGAGAAGATGTGTATGGGTTCATTAATTGAGTAAACGTTACCAAACGGTGTTAAATAGTTTTATCTACTCCTATTAAATTATATATTCATCAGGTATGCAATTGCTTTCGTTCAATTAATAGTATCTGTAAACAATCAACGTGAGTTATAATAACCCAGGATTATAACTCACTGCTATTCTTGGAATTATTCCCCAGTCGAATATCAAGGTGGTTCTGTGCTTCTGACACCTGAATAATTGTGACGTTTTCAAATTGAGTGGATACCTAATTACCGTGAATATTTTGCTGAAGAAGATGAATTCAGATAGTGAAGATGAATTATTATGCACACCTCCAGAAATAAGAGAAGGAGCTAATGTTACCATATAGAATTTATTGCCGAAAAATTCCAAAACAAGTATAAAGTTGTATAAAAAAATTTTCAAGATTGGTGTAGCAGTAAAAATATTAAGTCATCATTTAGAGAGAATGTTCTTTTGTCATATTTTAGTGAAATTAGCACTAAATATAAAGGATCGTCTCTATGGACTTTCCACTCCATGCTAAGAAGCACACTCAACATAATTGATGGAACCAATATAAAGAATTATTTAAAATTACGAGCGTTTCTTTAACGTCAATCAGAGAAACATGTAGCTAAAAAGGCAAAAAACTGTTACGCCAGAACACTAAGAAATATCTGGCGACAAGGGTAGTAGATCTCATAATAATTCAATCGCTTCCATCATCTAGTTAATATCATAATTTATTTTACGTTGCTTTAATAATGGGTCTTATGGGTGCATGGACCTATTTTCATAGTCAGGGTACCAAATACAAAAACAAAAATTGCCAGAAAATTCACTGTTATGGAAAATATCTATACCATAGATACAAAAGATTTAAGTCTTCGTCCTACTGATATATCGCAAAACGATATTATTCCTTAAATTTCAAATTGGAAAATATAACTCACAAAGCATTGTCATTAATTAATTTGGAGTATTGGGGAAAGGCATTGCTACATTTTTGAAATTACCAGAGTGTAATTTATATACAGGGCATAGTTTTCGTCGCCCGTCGGCAACTTTATCAGTAGATGCTGGAGGGGATATAACGGCACTGAAACGCCATGGCGGTTGTCGATCTACTTCTATGGCTGAGGGGTACATTGATGATTCCGAAAAGAATAAGACAGATACTGTAAATAAAATACACAGTTCAATAACACCACAACCAGTTAGTAAATCAACAACATATATACAACAAACACAAAAAGAAATTATGAACTTGCATAATTCAGTTCCACATATTCAGTTTACTGGTTGTATAAACTTTACAGTTAATTTTATTAATAAACAAAACGAGTAAAACAACTAAAATTTTCATAACATTGTAATAGGTAACTATTAAGATAAGTAATCATTAAAGGATACTGTGGGAGGTATACTCATTATTGAAAGGTTTTTTCTGGGTTTTCCCCGCCAAACTCTGAAAAATATCTATAAAATAAAAATTAATTATTTTGTGATTTGCTTCTGCGTAAGAAACACAGGATTTTTGTCAGAAGCAATCAATTGAACAATGTTGCGTAACAAACAACAATGAAACAACATCAACGAAGAAACAACTATATCGTAACGTTTCGGAGTCTATATCAGACTCCTTCGTCAGACGCTTAATGAAAATCTTTAGAATTATTTTGTTGATAGAGAATTATTTAAATTTAATTATTTTGTTGGGACAGAAAACCCAGAAAAAACCTTTCAATAACTATTAAGATTTTTCAATAAAGTTCTTTCTCTGTACTTGTATCTTAGTATTTATTGTTATAGTCGTAGATAAAGTATAGTATTCAACTTGCGGTAATGATCATAACTAACTTGATGAATTACAGTACTGGCCTGTGGCTCGCGCGGCAAACTTCATCTGCGTGAGTTATGACTTACATTACCGGTATTGAAATTGAACGAGGGTTGAACGTCATTTTTTTTTAATGTGTAGTTTTTGGTTCGCTCGTTCCCTTGAGTACCGATCAATTTGTCCAAATGTCTGTATATTTCGAATTTTTGGCCGAAAATTATCTCAAACGTTTAGTTTCGACTCGCTGAAAAAAATTTGGTGTTACGCTTAATTCTGTCCGGCCAGCCATCCACCCGTAGGTGCGATTACTCTCGAACGAAATGAGTTGGAGAGGTGAAATTTGGAGGGTAAGTTTAAGTCTAAATGCGCCGGTTATGTTCGTTAACGGATAAAATCCGCCGTGGGCCTACTGACAGAAAAATAAAAAAAAAATTTGTTCAAGCACTGAATTGGACCATTACATTGTAATCATTATAATATTTCGATATTTTGCAAATATCTCCAACAATATAAATCCGATCAAGTTTAATTGTCAAACTTGGCTGTAATATTAGATTTTCAAGGCTCTCGCAAAATTTCAGAATTATGTGACGTCTCTCAGAGAAAAATAATTTTTGCTCGTTTGTTCTGGGGAACATCGCGTTATCATTTTGCCCATTTGTCTGTAATTTACGAATTTTTTGCCGAGAATGGTCTCAAACGACATAAGAGTGTCCAATACAGGAGAACAGACAATTCACCATGGTAAATTCGATTAATAGTGTCCAATACAAGAGAATGGACAATAGAACATATGTGCAGAAGCTTTTTACTTCACATCAGTGCTTGAATCAATTTTTCTTTTGAAAATTTGCTATTGATATGATTCTCACAAAATTTCACAAACGTCCTTAGGTTTGTATTCTACAACTAATCACCAAGTTTCAATTCGATCGGACTTGTATTCCTAGAAATCAAAACTATTACTCGGAAACCATTGGGCTGATTATGCCAATTAACGAACTTGTCGGTCGTATTGGGATCCGCCACCTACCCTGAAAATTCCAAGTCGCTATCCCTTTCCCTCCTCAAAATATCGTGGCAACGGCCGGCCGGCTGGTCGGACAGAATCATATTTTATCTCGAATTCTTCATCAGGGAGACGAACCCAATCGTTAGAGGCCATTTTCAGCGAATAATTCGAAAATTACAGACATTTTGGTGAAATGATTAGGCGATATTCCCCAGGACATACGCGCAAAAATGAAAAGACAAGAGGAGGAAAACGAACAAATTAAAAATAAATACATAACCTTTCAAAAGTCCCCTCTCACAAATATACTCCTCTTTAGCCGCATGGATCTCTTGAAGAAGAATCGCCTCCGCTAGTTTTCAAAAGATACATCTACATTCTTGTTCATAGAAATCCCTACAATATTTGATTTCAAAAAGGAAAATGTTGTAGCTCCTAAAGTCAGGAGGATCTCTTTCAAAACCAGGTCTGGGCAATCGTAACGATGATTATTCAGAACTTCAGATGTTCGAAGACCGCTATAGGACCCTAATGTAGGACTATCATCGCCCATAGATTTGTGTTATGAAAAAATCGGCCCAAAAATTTATGTTATAATTTAATATGTCATCATGACAATCATGGTTTTGAAGGATCTCGCAAAATTACGGCGATGTCGGACAACTGCTTTATGATCAATTTTTTAATTATTTTTTATAAATTTCCTAGTTATACGATCTCCACGAAATTTTGTAAAAATTTTTGCGTCGGCATTCTAGAACTAATTACTATGTTCGAATTGAAACAGCATGGTATTTTTTGGGTTATTGAAGAAATAATAACCAAAATTTATGATTGATATAACTCCAAAACCATTTGGCCGATTATGCTAATTAACGAATTCGAATGTCGCATTTGGATGCGCAATCTACCCTGAAAACTTGCAAGTCACTATTTTTTTTCGTTTTTAAGGTATCGTGTGTCAACATCGATGTTTTGTGTCGATGTTCCAGCACTATTCGAGTGCTATTTTTAGTGTCATTTAACATTTTCAGCTCTTCCGCAAACGGGATTCCATTTGTAATGCAAAATTTAACACCGATTCTGTGTTCGATGACTTAATCCATTGTGCACATTCCAAAACTCACTCGTGATGAACTGACAAAATGGAGAATTGTGAGCAAATGAATTGACGGGGATGCCAAAACTTAGCGACAATAACAATTTCGGCAATCCCTTTAAGCGAGCGTATTAAATGATCAATTACCAGTACTTTCATGGCATCATGTATTCACCTCTGATTACCGAACAAGCCTAATAACGCGGTTGGCAATAATAAGCAGGAAGACCAACACGGTTCGTGTCTTCACAGCTGACACGAACAGAGACGCATCTTCTTATCCGTTGAATCTCGAGAGTCAGCTCGTGAGATGATAGTTTCTTTAACGAAGAAGAATCTTTTAATCGGAAATTGTGCTCCGGTATTCTTTGCGAAAATAATAAGCGTTTATCGGATAGATTGCCGGGCAATAGTACCGAAGATACCGATACAATGGCCGGGTTGGAGATAACATCGACAGGCAATCGGAATATTGTTCGGGAGTCTTGTTGTCGAGGGATTGAAATTGTGCCGACTATTAGCTTTGCGGCTAGTTTTGAAGCCAAAAGAGGTTTGCCGATTCCAAAGGCAAAGGTGTCCATACAGGGTGTCCCCCTAAAACGGCCAACATAACAGAATATAGCATGTGTATGAAAATAAAGCAGTGTTAGCAGAGATTCGTATAACTCGAACTAAAGGGTATTTATAAATGATTGTATAACATCGTAGTTGGTTCTGAATCTCTCATTTTCCCGCTTCATATACATAGAATGAGGTGAACTGTAGCCAATTGCCAATAACTAAAAAAAAACACACGTTGAAATATTCATTGATTTTAACCATCAACAAATATTGCGCGTGAGCCAGCTTGGTCATCTTATCGCTCAGTGTTCCCCCAAAGAGGAAAGCGTCATTCAGGGGCAAACACGAACTGATTTCATGGTTATTACCAATCGTCAGCGTAACTTATCCACACTGATTGACAGCCCGAAGGAGTTCTAGGAAACTCAAATCCATTAATTGCGAACTGATAGGGAGAAAATCCCTCCAGCGGCACCTATGGAAATCCTTACGAACACCGACCCTCTGCGATGAAGAAATATTGAGCGATGTGCAATGAAGTTCTTTTGCCTAGCCTGGCTAACGGGGAATATTTCTTGATGGTGAAAATCAGCGAATATTTCACTGCGTGTCTTTTTTAGTTATTGTCAATTGTCTACAGTTCACCTCATTCTATGTTCACTGATTTGTGGCTTATCTAACCACACTAAACTGGGCACTCTCTGATCGTAATAATCTTATTTAGGTGGATGGCCTTGCAGTCCCTGACCCTCTTACGGCAAAAGAATGAACGTCACTGAAAATAGCTCAAGGTTTCTTCATCGCAGA
This sequence comes from Halyzia sedecimguttata, assembly GCA_937662695.2. Lineage (NCBI taxonomy): Eukaryota > Metazoa > Arthropoda > Insecta > Coleoptera > Coccinellidae > Halyzia > Halyzia sedecimguttata. Next base: position 28,111,847 of record OW569415.2, read on the forward strand.
GGGTCAGAGTTCGTAAGAATTTCCATAGGTGCCGCTGGTGTGATGTTCTCCCTACCAGTTCACAACGAATGGAATTAAGTTACCTATAACACCTTTGGGGGAGACACTGAGCGATGAGCCTAGCCTGGCTCACGAATATTTGTTGATGGTTAAAATCAATAAATATTTCATATGCATGCTGTTCACATTTGCAATTCCAACCACATAATTCATCATATATGCATAACCTCACTTTTTCCTTTGTTTACATTGGCAATGATAAATGATGAATACCAAAATGATTGTCACTGGGAGATTATCTTTCCTCCGGACCCATTTTGGAACAAAAATCTTTATTATACAAAATAAATTGATTTGATAGTTGATATAGTTCGCATTATAGTTGGTATAGTTCTCAAATAAATGAATTTTTCGATTAAAGTTTTTATTACACGATTTTGGGTACACAGCATAGTTGCTGAGTTCTAACTCCTTCCCTGGGTTCACAACAGACCTTCTGATGGCCAGAGTAGGGTAATTTGATTGAAAGAATGATGAATGGTAAATGATACTAAAATTTTATTCCATTTCAAGGAGTTTTCCTTCAGAAAATATCAAGCTGATGGAATCAATAGTGAATAATTCATTAGTAGGGATTCTATTAATTAAGTACTTAAGTAATTTTCAAGGGATATCCTATTAGCTATTGAAGAGATTTGAATAATCTTTGTCCTTGTGATTGAATGGACACATTTTTGAAATCCTATTTAGAATTTTTGAGATGTATGTAAGTACTGATAACTGAATGCATACTGTTGAACTAATTTTAATGTTCGAATGCAGGCAAATCAATACAAATGGACAGAATGCATTGATGGAATAACTGTAAGATAACTCCCGCTTTGGGAGTTTGGCATTTTGTGAAAATTCTAACAATGAATTCACATTAAATGCTCAAAATGTGCTCCGTTATTCTCAAGGCATTTTGAAATTCTTTTTCGGTTGTTGTCAACTATATTCCTTAACATTTGTGGGCCAATATTTTGGCAGCACATTGTTATTGATGATTGGAAGTCGTCAATATTATCATATTATCTTTCGAAAACCTCATCTTTCAGATATGCAAAGATGCTATAATCAAGGGGAGTCAAGTCTGGAGAGCGTATTGGAAAGGAAGGCTGCAGTCCTCGACTTATTATACGGTTGTCATAGAACTCCTGCAAATAGTTCAGATTTGCATAAGTAGTGTGAGCAGTTGCACCATTTAGTTGAAAATATCCCAACTATATTTTTTCGTCATCCAATTGGTTTATGAATGGCTCCAGCATTATAATTTTGTACCTCTCAACATTAATGGTATGATGAGGGAAAACTGGGCCATATATTCAACGACGAGAAACTCCTAACCTCACACCAACTATTAGTGAATGTAATGGAGTCTCAATAAAACTTTGGGGATTCTCAGATGTCTAAAATCTGTCGACGTTAAGATTATTTAGGAACTAACAGCAGTACTCTCTCTAGGCGACGTGAAATCCCTATTGGTAGGAGTTGCTGTACATACCATCGTTTTTTTGTAAGGGTACAAATTCAGTTATTTTTTCAATACTTTTTGGCAAGTACTCAAGGGGGCACTAGACTGTAAAATAATTTATTCAGGGACATTTTAGGATTTTGGTCCACTCGTGTTCACAGTTCTTCGATAACTTCTAGAGAAACTTGAGGTATTCGTGTAGATTGTCCCTTGTTAACGTTTCCAGTCTGCATGAATCTGTTTGTATCACCTCTGAAGTGGGCTGTCATAGAAGATCCTAGAATCTGAATATACCTATGATACGCCAGATATTCATTTTTACAGGCCTCTACAGAGTAAATCCAATCAGCATTGATTAATTTATCATTGCGATAATAGAACATCACAATAAATGTGTTTGTTCTAAATCATAAGTCGTTGCAGATTTAAATAATTTGGAAACTGAATTTTAACGAATTTCAAAAAGAATCTCAGGAATTGACAAGAATTCTATACTGGCGGTCAGTTAACAATCAGAACACAAGAAGTGAGAAGTGGCAAATAACAAACCAACGCCTGTATATATCCTTTGGGCGCTATCAGATTCGTGGAGATTATATCACTAAAAGCATAGAAAAACTACTCCCTTCAAGTAACAATAAGAGCGATGTACAAAAAATCAGTTAACTATCTGTTTTACCTTAAGAGAAAATAAGTCAGTTTTTGGCGCTCTTGTCTTATATTTAGTTCGCAATGATTGCCTGAATTCTTATAGATAAATCCGAGATCTAAGATGAATCTGTGGTTCATCAGTTAAATAGGTCTCTTGCATGTAACTCGACATACCATATGTTTATGTTCTTCTGAATCTACTTCAATACCAGATCATCATGTTTGACAGGCGCCAAGTTTCGATCGTTTGAACAGGCATAATGTGCAACCAAATTTTAATGATCGTTTTCTAGTTGAAAATTGAAATTTTTGACGGTGGTAGAACTTTTTCAGTATTCTCATGGATATAATAATCAATTCCAATAATAAAAAAAATTCATGCAAGAGACCTATTGCGCTAGTGATAAATTATATACAGGGAAAACCGTTAAATAATTGTAACCAGAATTAAGTAACACGAGCACAACACAACAAAATTAATTCGAATTTTCTTAAATCATTTATTATGACTCCAATTCAACCCATATCCCTAAATTCTGCACAATTTGAATAGAGGTCTGCACCTAAATTAATCGAAAATAGTGTGAGCAAATAGAAATAAACAAACTGTTAATTTATTGGATGAACAATTAGATCTAAGTTTTTCTCTGTTAATCAATCCTTCCAAATAGTGAATAAATGTATGTATCATTTATTATTAGAAGGACAATTATATAAGTTTAACCCGTATCCCAAAAGTCTACACAATTTGAATAAAGGTGCATACTTAAATTAGTGTGAAATGGTATAAATTAATAGAAAAACAAGCACTTACGTGAAGTCAGGAGCTTTTGCGGGTATGTTCTATTGTCCATTCTCCTGTAATGGACACTCTTAATCGAATTTACAATGGTGAATTATATTGTCCGTTCTCCTGTATTGGACACTCTTAATCGAATTTACCATCGATGACATTAAATTCGATTAAGAGTGCCCAATACAGGAGAACAGACGAATATACCATGGTTAATTCGATTAAGAGTATCCAATACAGGAGAACAGACAATATATAGAATTTACCATAGTAAATTCGATTAAGACTGTCCAATACAGGAGAATGGACAATATAACAGACGCGCAAAATTTCCTGAGTTTGCGTCAGTGCTTGAACCAATTTTTTTTCGTTTTTTTAAAAATTCTCTAGGTGTACGGTTCTCACAAAAAATTTTTTTTCATAATTTTTAAAAATTTTCTAGTGGTACGGTTCTCACAAAATTTTACACACTTCTTTATGTTGATATTCTACAACTAGTTACCAAGCTTCAATTCGATCAAGTCTATATTTTTTGAATTATCGAGGAAATAATATTCCAAGTGGGTATAACTCCGAAAACGATAGACCGATTATGCCCCAAAACGAACTTATCTCTCCCATTGGGATGTGCAACCTACTCTGAAAATTGCAAGTCCCTATCTCCTTTCGTTCGAAAGTTATCGAGGCAACGGTCACCCATCCAGCTACTGAACTCATACAAGGCTGCTCGGATCTCCGTGTTAAAACTTGGAACTTGGCAGTATAGTTAGATTTTGAAGGCACTCGCAAATTAACATTCAGCGATGTCGGACGAATAGTTTCTGATATATAGAATTTTTTTCATTGATTTTCAATGATTTTTTAAAAATTTTCGAGTTTTACGATCCTTATGAATTTTCGCAAGAATTTTTGCGTTGGCATTCTACAAATGACAACCATGTTAGAATTGGATCGGTTCAATATTTTTCGAGTTATTGAGGAAATAACAACCAAATTTCAAATGGGTATAACTCCAAAACCGTTTGAACGATTATACCTATATACAAACTCAAATATCCCATTCAGATGCAAAATCCTACTCGAAAATTTCAAGCCACTATCTCTTTCCGTTCTCAGTTTATGGAGACATAAATAATATTTTTTGAAAATTTTTTTAAAAATTTCTAGTGATCCGATTCACACAAAATTCGTAAAGAGTGCTCAGTTTAGCATCCTACAAGGACTCACCATGTTTTAATTTGACCGGACTGGTATTGGTTGAAAACAAAATTATTACTCGGAAACCGTTTGGCCGATTATGCCCATTAACGAACTTGTTCGTAGTATTGGGATGCGCCACCTACTCTGAAAATTTCAAGACGCAATCTCTTCTCGTTCTAAAGTTATCGTGGCAACGGACGGCCGGCTGGACAGAATTCAATTTGACCTCGAATTATTGATCAGGGAGTCAACCCAATCGTTTGAGACCATTTTCGGCGAAAAATTCGAAATTTACAGACATTTGGGGAAAATGATAACGCAATGTTCCCCAGAACATACGCGCAAAAATTCGCGTAATTCAGTTGATGAATAATTAGACATATATTTTTCTCCGTTAATTGATTTATTTAAATGGTGAATACATTTATGACAGAGTGGACCGAATCATTTCAATTTTTTGCATACGTGTAACTAGTTTTGAATAGGTCGTAAAAAGAATAAGCATGAAGAACAGAAAAACTCTATCTCTATCCTTAATTATTAAGAATTTAGTGTGTTGTAGTCTGAAGAAGTCGCTGTTTCGACGAAACGCGTCACAATATCAAATAAATAAGTATGAATCACATATATTTGTTCCCTTGAGTTAATATGGATTTGCATCAAGTAAATGACACCGCTATTAAATGTTTTAATTCTTGGCGTTACAGAACCGTACTAGGGCGATTTTATCGATGAGTTGTGTTAATTTTTATGGTTCCTACTTTCTGATATTCACAGTGAGATATACACCGAGACTCTAAATTTTTGGTTAGTTGTAATTGCTTAATCGCTTCCCAATTTTCATGTTCCACCATCAAAAATAATCAACCAAATCAATAAAATACTCGAAAATAATTGACTTAATTGGACTGGCACTGAATTTTTCAAATAAACCCTCACTCAGGACATCATTATATACAAGGACTGCCCATAAAAATGGAGTCAATTCAAAGTTTCATTGATTTTTATGGACCTTACTGCCATCCTTCCAGGAGCTTCTATATTTCTTCCTGTTGTTTACAACCAAGAGATCTAGAGATAGTCCGAGATATAGAATGACGATAATTATTGAAATACCTATAAATGAAACATAAAGTTCTTCAATACTCCACCTTAGCAGTCCATTGGCGATCACAGTTTATCGTTGTAGGAATCAAGGAATCGAAATATCAACTTCTTTGCCTTTGTTGGCTTCTGTTCACCACGATATAGCCCAATAAAGAAATGGCCATATAAAATTTACGGCAAGTTAATTAAATATCAACTGAAGATAAAATACTATAGAATGGTAATCGTAGTAGATAATCGCGGTATCCAAAGAAGCAGATAGTTATCTTTATGTCAGAGATGTTCAGAGGCTATATCGAAATGCCATATAGAATGATGAATCAGGAACATTTATAACTTGAGCAGACTCCCCCATACTCGAGCTTGAATGTCGTCTCCAGTTCCTAATGATATATTTATTATATGACGATGGTTATACATGAATATGATGTTTTTTCAATGATGAATTATTTATGAACAAATTGGTAGAAAGAATTTAGTGTTGTCAGTAGTCAGTAGTTCAAGATGGCTGACAAGTTTTTAGCTCGCATTTGTTCCGTGAGAAATTTCTTTCGAGGATGTATTATGGTTGATACCATCATTTTTCAGTATCTAGAACGTAAGAAATCATGGTTTCAGTTTGATAAACACCTTTTATCACAAAATTATCCGGATATATGCATTAGAAAATTACAAAATTTGAAGACTATACAATTCTTGCGTTCATTTTAAGAAATAACTCCTTATATGAACGTATGACCTAAATGACCTGAGTTTTGGGATAATGGTGAAGTGATAATGTTCTGAAAAAATATGATCCGAAAATAACAAAAAACCCGACTGTGTGAACATATTACTCAAAAGCAGGAAAGACAGGTAGACAGGAGCTTTGGCGCTCTTTTTCAAACTTTGACAATTTATCTCCGAAATTATTGGTTTCTCAGAGTTGAGAATGATATCAATGAATTCTTATAATAGAACGGCACCATGAAAAATTCAAACAAGAGCTCCAAAAACCACGAACTTACCCGAGATATTCATTCCTCAAATCCACTCTGAAAATTATATCATATCAATTGAAACATAGCCAATATTTCAATTTTGATTTAAGTGGAGCTATTCTGAACACATTGTGATAAACTTGTCACAGTATATATTTCCATCATCATATGGATTATCCACGGGCATTAAAATATCACCAAATAGTATAATATTATATTATAATCCTAATAATTCTACGATGGCTAAAATGAATTTGACTTTCTCTTATAGGAAAACAAGATGACATGTACGAGTATGAACACAGATCATATAATAATTCATAGATAGAATAATTATAGCATTCTGTGAAAACAGAAGTATGATGAATTATTGAAATTTTGAAAAATCATATCTCCGAAAGGATCAGCTTTTTAGAGTTGAAAATGGCATCAATGGATTTTTATAGTGAAATTGCATAAACAAAAATGGAATTTGAAATCTGTTCTTTAAAAAAATAATTATTTTCGTTACTCAGAAACATCAGGCTGAGTTTGCCCATTAACGAATTTAACCGAGATATTTATCTCCCAAACCTACTCTGAAAATTTCAACTGCCTAGCTCGTTCTGTGCGACAGTTATTCTAGAAACAAAAATTAAAAAGTTTTAAATTTTTTTTGACACTTTACGCTAATCCGATCAATACAAAACTTCCCACGCTTATAAAGGTCATGAATCTACGAATTGATGCTAAATTTCAGATAGATCGAGTGATCGCAAATTTCAATCCTCTATCTCCTTTCGTTCGAGCGTTATCGTGGTAACGGACGGCCAGACATAATTCATTTCGACCATGGATTCTTGATCGGTGAGTCGAACAAAATCGTTTAAGCCCATTTTCATCCAAAACTTCGAAAATTACAGATATTTGGGCAAATTGATAAGCACTCTGTTCCGAGGAACAAGAGCGCCAAAATCCTTAGTACGAAAATAATTAACTGAAAAGAGGGAAACATAATTTTGTGCATGTAATGTGGAATGCACAATAATCTATATATTCCGTCGACCTCTAAATAAAATCTCAGTTTAACGTACACGAAATTGATCAATAATGACCCATTTTAATGTATGATTTCTCCTATTTTGATGTATGATTGTCATGTGCAACCGAACATGAATTGTAGGTAATGATATCAATATGAACTATTCAGAGTGTCACATGTCTAATATTCCCTCTGTGAATTTCTCGAATTGTTCTATTGGGAGCATAAATATAAATATATCGAAATGAACATAGAAATTTATATTAAGATAAATGTATCTGTTATATAAAATAAATAATTATTTTAATCAATCAAGTATTTATTCTCAATACATAATATGATCGACGGAAAAATCTTGTAATCAACTCGTTTATTAATCAAGCGATTAATGGTCTCAATCTATTAACGCGCGAGCGGAGCAAGCGGTTAATATATCTCGACCGTTAATCGCTGTCATTAATAAACTAGTTGATTAAATAACTATTTCGGTTCAATGCTCATTTATATATGTATATTATATAATTTAAATGTAATTCATACGTTTCGGAATTTTGCTGTCGTAGACAAACGGAGATTACGGAAACTTTTTATTAAAATCAAAATATTTTAGAGAAACCAATATTGCCTAAACAAAAAGATTCTTTCTCATCATTATTTTTCATATTGAAGGTTTTCAGTTATATGTTTTTGAAGTCTCGTGTTTCGTTTTTTGGGCGCATGTTCTAGGGGAACATCTACCTATCATTTCGTCCAAATGTCTGTAATTTTCGAATTTCGAGCTGAAAATTGGCTAATAGACTAATTCGGACTCCCTGATCACGAATCCGGTGTCAGATTTTTGGGTGCCGTCCGGCCGGCCGGCCGGCCGGCCGAATTTCCGGTCGTAGGCACGATAACAGGAGCACCGAAGGTCCTATCGACTTCAAACTTTCAGGGTAGGTTTCTGATCAAAATGCGACGGTTAAGTTCGTTAACGGGCAAAATCGGCCGGACGGTTTAGGAGTTATAGACATTTAAAATTTTGAGGTTATTTCCCTGATATTTCAGGAACTAACGAAGATGTTGAATCGAAACTTGGTAGTCAGTTCGAGGATATAAACGCGCAACTTTTGGCAATATTCTGTTATGATCGAAATGTTGGTAATTTTTAAAAAAATATTTCTTTTAATTTTTTCGAAAAAAAAATTTTTTTTTCGTGAACTATTCATCAGATTGCAACAAAAACTTGTACTAACGTCAATTGTAGTATTTTGCAACATTGTGCAAAATTTTGGCTCTATACGATTTCAATTTCTGGAGATATAAGACAAAATGTGTCAAATTTCCTGGGTCTCTCTCAGTATTTTCATCGATTATTATATAATAATCAATAATATTAAGGTATTCAACATGATACTGCTTTTTTTCTTTACTGGTCAGTACGGGCCACAAGGAAGATGAACATGCGCCCAATAGCTCCTATCCACAGGGCTTGAACCAATTTTTTTTATAATATTTCTATTTGAAGATTTTACTTTCATCAATGAATGAGTTGTTCAGTTTATTATAGGTGATTGAAATAGTTCAACGAGAAGGTTAGGTTAACAAGATAGAGGAATAATAGCTTATCTTATTCAACACATCCTGTGGATAAAAATGAGGGATGTCAACCCTCATTTTTGGCGCTCTAGTTCCTCGGAACAGAGTGCTTATCAGTTTGCCCAAATGTCTGTAATTTTCGAATTTTTGGCTGAAAATGGTCTCAAACGATTTGGTTCGACTCACTGATCAAGAATCCGAGGTCGAAATCGAATATGTCCGGCCGTACCGGCCGGCCGGCCGTAGGCACGATAACTCTCGATCGAAAGGAGTTAGAGGATTGAAATTTGCAAGGTGGGTTTGGAGCGTAATTATCTCGGACAAGTTCGTTAATGGGCCAAATCCGTCGAGCGCTTTCGGAGTTATGGCCGATTTTAGTGAAACACATTTTTTATGGATATTTCCGAAACGGATCACTCGATCTATCTGAAATTTAGCATCAAATTGTAGAATCATGACCTTCATACGAATGTGAAGTTTTGTATCGACTAGGTTACCGCAAAGTGTAAAAAAAAAATTTGAAAATTTTAAACTTTTCTTTCTACAATAACTCTCGAACGGGATGAACTAGGCAGTTGAAATTTTCAGAGTAGGTTAGGGAGATGAATATCTCGGTTAACTTCGTTATTGGGCAAAATAGGTCAGATGGTTTCGGAGTAACGAGAAAAAAATGTTTTTTCAAGTAACAAATTTCAAATTCAATTTTCATTTAAGATGCAGTTTCACCATAAAAATCCATTGATATCATTTTCAACGCCAACAAGCTGATACTTTCGGAGATTTGATTTTTCGAAATTTCAATAATGAATTGTACTTCTATGTTTCCACAGAATGTTATGTTTATTCTATCTAAGCTTTATTATATGATCTGTGTTCATACTCGTAAATGTCATCCTGTTCTATAGGAGAGAGTCAAATTCATTTCAGCTATTTTAATTTGATTTCTTCCATGGTGCAGTTCTCATTCTCAGATTGCTCATTTAATCTTGAAAAATAAACTATTATTTGAATTGAATTTCCTTTATGATGCAGTTCTATCATAAGAATACATTGATAAAATTCCCAACTCTGAGAAACCAATACTTTCGGAGATATAATTAGTCTGTTTGAACTAGAGCGCCAGAAAGCTCCTGTCCACAGGGCTTGAACCCATTTATATTTCAACTAGCTCTCATTTTTTTATTAGCGCGCTCTATATGCAAATCATCAATTATTTGTAAATACTTGAATGGAGACGAATCCAACGACACCCCATACATTCGAATCCACTACACCGTTCTAGTTGTAGAGCCTGCCAAAGAAATGGTCACACAAACGTTCTTTAGAGCTTGTTTCACCCCTTACAGTGGATAATTTTCTCAGCTGATGGATTTTTTGTAATTTTCATTTATATTTTTTTTCATTGATACTTATTTCCTTATATAATTTCAGTAATTCCGCAGGAAATCTGTGGAAACTGGACGTTCCTACCTTTCGTCGAACTCACTATTTCGTAGTTTTTGCCAAATGAGTACTATAAAAGTATTGAAAGGCATACATATTTGGATTCATCTCTTCATTTCCTTTAATATGATATCCATTTTGTTAGAATAACGAAATAAAAATTTTGTATTCCATCTCTCGTCTTTGATTAGAGCTGTAACTCCCTACCAATCCCTGAATTGAGACGAATCCAACTACACCTCATTTATTCGTTTCACCGTTCGGTATATAGCGCCTACTGAAGTAATGGCCATACATTCGTTAGACATTGTTTCGCCCCTTTCATGCAGGGAATAATTTTTGCAGCAGTCGGTTTCTTATCATTGTGCGCGCATGTCTGTAATATTCGAATTTTTTGCCAAAAGTGGTCTCAAACGATTAGACTGGACCCTCTGATGAAGGATTCGATCGCGGTCAAATCTGATTCTATCCAGCCGGCCTTTGACACGATAACTTGAGAACTAAAAGAGATAATAATTCTTTTTTTCAGGGTAAGTGGCGCGTCCAAATGCTATGGTCAAGTTCGTTAATGGGCATAATCGGAGCAACTGTTTCCAAGTACAAAGATAGTTTTCAACCGATACAGATCCGGTCAAACTGAAACTTGGTAACAATTTGTGAAATGCCTCTTTTTATTGAGGGGCGATTTGAATGGCTATAAATATTCAGCACTACAATATGGTTTCAACAGGATGGAGCACCACCACATGACCGACGCAATGTCCGGCAGTACCTAGACACAATATTTTCAAATCGGTGGATCTGGATAGGAGGACGAGGAACGATCGTATGACTAGTGAGATCCCCTGATCTTAACCCATTAGATTTCATTTCATGGGGATATGTGAAGAGTATTGTATACAAAACTAAACCCCTTGATTTGAATGACCTAAAAGATCGAATAACGCTTGCGATTAGGTCTATCACTCCTGATATGTTGAATAAAGTTGGAAGAAATTTTTATTTGAGGTCAAGATGTTGCCAAGGCGTTCGCGGTGAATACTTTGAACATCTACTGTATTGACATTATAATTTTATTTCTACATTTTGTATAACATTTCAGTTTTTGATATCGTACCAAATTTCGTTAATATCTTGATTTTATTTTTTTAATTTGATTTTTGTAATAGACATGAAAGTGATAACGTTTATGAATAGAGAATGACGAGACCTTTGAAGCGATTTATCACAAGCCCATACTTCCTATTTGAAAAATTGGGGGTTGTACCTGTCTTTCGAAGGGGGTTGAAGGTAGGGTTCGAATTTTTACGAAGAAGAATTACAATTTAAGATTTGACTTTGACCTGTTTCAGGAGTTTCCATAAATATGTACAGTAATCAAGATAATGAATATATTCCATTTGGCTGTTCTCCACTGACTGTATATCATACATACGAATGAACGCACAAAATCTATTGAAATCTAGACTCCAGAAAACGTCTCTCTGTATTTGGCATATAGAAGGTTTAATGCAATTAATCATAAGCCATTGTGCTATTGCAATTGTGCTATTAATTGAGGATGCGGGCACGAGCAGGCAAGATATGAAACAATAATTTAACCACTTTAAGCATCAAACACGCGATCTTCTTCACTGTAACCTGCACATTTGTTTACCTGGCTATACGAGCTGTTGAAAATGTTAGCCGCAAAAACATATTCGAATCATAGCGTGAATTAAAGTTCTGAATAAATTTTCTCTTCTTAATATTCGTGGGTCCCTTGAGAAATGCTTAAAATTATAAGCTTTAAGATCGTTCAATTACATGAAACTTCACGATTTGAGCTTGATTGGTTGTGTATTGTTTGACATATTAAAATAATTTGCAAACATCATCTTTCCAGTTGAATAATATTCGATTATGATTGTTTCGGTATTTACTTGAAAGAAACTCATCTTAATATCCACTGAAGTAAAATAATTTATTTCTACTAATATCTATAGGAAATTTCACAATAATTGTATCGTCAATTTCATTAACAATTTATTTAACAATATGCATGTGTATGAAAAATAAACAAGTTGGACCATCAGCTGTTTCCAGGAGCCTTGGCGGTCGAATTTATAGTGATCTATCAAGAATTTAGATAGAAGAGCTTCTAATCAAATAACAACTAATCGAGTACAACAGAATAACAACAACAACAACAGTCTATTGAAAGTGATTCCATATATTCGTGGCCTTTCGGAAAAAATCAGGAGAATCGTTTCTAAGTACAATATAACAATTGTTTCCAAGACACAAATTGATCTGAGGTCTTTGTTAACTGGGACAAACCCATTAATGAAAAACAAAAATATAAAAAATTGGTTCAAGCACTGACGTGAAGTCAGGAGCTTTTGCGCGTATGTTCTATTGTCCATACTCCTGTAATGAACACTCTTCTTAATCGAATTTACCATGATGAATTATATTGTCTATTCTCCTGTATTGGACACTCTTCTCAATCGAATTCACCATGATGAATTCTATTGTCCATTCTCCTGTATTGGACAATCTTCTTAATCGAATTCACCATGATGAATTATATTGTCCATTCTCCTGTATTGGAGACTCTTCTTAATCGAATTTACCAAGATGAATTCTATTGTCCATTCTGGACAATAGAATTCATCATGGTAAATTCGAATTAAGAGTCTCCAATACAGGAGAATGGACAATAGAATACATCATGGTGAATTCGATTAAGAAGAGTGTCCAATACAGGAGAATGGACAATAGAATTCATCATGGTGAATTCGATTGAGAAGAGTGTCCAATACAGGAGAATAGACAATAGAATTCATAATGGTAAATTCGATTAAGAAGAGTGTTCATTACAGGAGTATGGACAATAGAACATACGCGCAAAAGCTCCTGACTTCACGTCAGTGCTTGAACCAATTTTTTTATTTATAATATCATTTAAATTAATATTGTAGGACGTTACTTTGAAAGTTAAGCTATACTGACTTACAGTAAAAATATTATAAAGGAAAGAAGCGATTGGATAGTCAAACCATAATTTTAATTAAATGATGCATTTTTATTGTGCAAATAAAGATATTTTTTCAACAAGAATTTCTTCATTCAATGGTATTTCAAAGAACTAATTACAGTTTTAAATATTTAATAAAAAAAATGGAATAAATTTCATATATGTACATATATAGATCCTATCGTATTCAAACTTGGAACTTGGTAGTAGAATTATGTTCTGAAGGCTCTCGCAAAATGTCAGCCATGTCGGATGAATAGTTTCTGATATCTAGAATTTTTTTTCAATGATTTCTTAAAAATTTTCTAGTGATACGATCCTCACAAAATTATGCAAGAACTTTCGCGTTGGCATTCTACAACTAATAACTAAGTTAGAATTGGATTGGTTCTATATTTTTCGAGTTATTGAGAAAATAACAATCAAATTTCAGATGAATATAACTCCAAAACCGTTTGACCGATTATGCTCATGAACAAACTCAAATGTCGCATTCAGATGCTCAACCTAACCTGAAAATTTCAACATGTATATAAAATCTATGGATATCACATGATTAATTGGAGTAAAACAAAGATTCGGATCATACAGTCTGATTACATTAAAAGGAAACTTAAGGGGTCGACTTGTATTTTGTTGAACAGAGAATACAATTTTGCAAATTGCTCAATTGAAATCACCATATTTGGTTGAATAAGCAGTTAGGGAAACTGTTACCACGATCTTCAAAGACTGTCAATGTCACAATATTCCAATTTCAGAATAACTATCAACAAAATAATTCTGAAGATTTTCGTTGAGCGTCTGACGAAGGAGTCTGATATAGACTCCGAAACGTTACAATACAGTTGTTTCTTCGTTGATTTTTTTTCGTTGTTATTTGTTAGGCAACATTGCTCGATTGATTGCTTATGAAAAATATATAGTGTTCCTTACGCAGAGCAAATCACAAAATATTTATTTTTTATTTAATATATATTATTCAGAGTTTGGGACAAAAATCCCAGAAAGAAACCATTTAAGTAGTTTTATCGTTGATGCTTTCTCGTTATTTTGTGTAAGGCAACATTATTCTAAACATGGCTTCTGACAAAAAATATCTTGTGTTTCTAACGCAGAAGCCATTCACAAAATAAAAATTTTCTATTTTATAGATATTTTTTTTAGTTTGGGACAGAAAATCCAGAAAGAATCATTTAATGATAAAAACTTGTATTCCAAACATTCCCAAGAATATACATGCGACTGTAAAAACAAGCATCCAATAAACCTGGCGCAGTTTTTGGCCGAAAATGGTATCGAACGATTAGTTTCGACACAATTACATAGTCACTGATAGGTAGAAAATAAACAGCTGTATCTGAGGTGGCGTAAGGACACATTCCAATACATACATTCACTCTTGGATCTAAAATGAATAGTGCTGTGATTGTGGTAGCGTATGTTCTTTGTTCAAATACATACTTTCACTGTTGGTTCGAAAATAAACAGTGTTGTGTATGTGGTGGATTGAGGACCCATGCGGATACATACATTCTCTGTTGGGTCGAAAATAAACAGTTCTTTGTTTGTGGTGGCATAAAGACACATATCAGTTTATTCATACAATTGTGACATGGGATAAGAAACACCCTGTATAACAGTGGTTTGTTTGGATCGACTCACCGATCAAGAATCCGTGGTTGAAATCAATTCTGTCTGTCCGGTCCGGCTGGCCGTAGGCACGATAACTCTCGAACGAAAGGAGTTGGATGATTGAAATTTGCAGTGTAGGTTTGTAGCGTAAATATCTCAGACGAGTTCGTTAACAGGCGAAATCCACCAAGCGGTTTCGAAGTTATGGCCCTTTTTGGCGCTCTAGTTCCTCGGAACTGAGTGCTTATCAATTTGCCCAAATGTCTGTTATTTTCGAATATTTCGATGAAAATGGTCTTAAACGATTTGGTTCGACTCACTGATCAAGATTCCGTGGTCGAAATTCATTCTGTCCGGCCAGTCCGGCCGGCCGTCCGGCCGGCCGTAGGCACGATAACTCTCGAACGGAATGAGCTAGAGAGTTGAAATTTTCAGAGTAGGTTTGGGGGATGAATATCTCGGCTAAGTTCGTTATTGGGCAAAATCGGACAGATGGTTCGGAGTAACAAAAAAAAAATTTTTTTTTACGAAACAAATTCCAAATTAATTTTTTTTTAATAAGAAGTTTTATCATAAGAATCCATTCATATCATTTTTAACTCTAACAAGCTAATACTTTCGGAGATATGATTCTTCAAAATTTCAATGTAAATCGAATTTCACACATTGATATAATTACTCTATGTATGAATTGTCATAATGTCAACTTGACAGAAGGGAATATTGTAACTTCAAAAGATTTGGGGTTGAAATACTCGTATTTTAGCGATGCAACGGGGACCTCACCCGAAAATGTTTGAAAATATTACGTAAATATTGAAAGCATAATTCTGTAGTTCGAGAGAGGAGAAAATTTGGTGAACGTAGATCAGGAAATTTTTGATCGATTACAAGGTATTTATTTATTACTCATCTTCTTTCATATTATTACTCATCTTCTTTCATACATGTTTTATGGAATACCTACTATTTGTAGGTACTTTAAACCTGTTTTGGGCAATTGTCATACGATACTTGTTTTTTTGGCGCTCTAGTTCCTCGGAACAGAGTGCTTATCAATTTGCCCAAGTGTCTGTAATTTTGGAATTTTTGGCCGAAAATGATCTCAAACGATTTGGTTCGACTCACTGATCAAGAATCCGAGTGCGAAATCGATTCTGTCCGGCCGGCCGACCGGCCGTAGGCATGATAACTCTCGAACGAAAGGAGTTAGCGGATTGAAAATTGCAAGGTGGTTTTGGAGCTTAAATATCTCGGACAAGTTCATTCGATCTATCTGAAATTTAGCATCAAATTGTAGAATCATGACCTTTATACGCATGTGAAGTTTTGTATTGACCAGATTACCGCAAAGTGTAAAAAAAAATTTTGAAAATTTAAAAAAAGTTTTTCCACAATAACTGTCGAACGGAATGAGCTAGGTAGTTGAAATTTTCAGAGTAGGTTAGGGAGATGAATATCTCGGTTAAGTTCGTTAGTGGGCAAAATTGGCCAGATTTAATTCGATTTCTTCCATGGTGCAGTTCTCATTCTCATGATTGCTCATTTAATCTTGATAAATAAACTATTATTTGAATTGAATTTCCTTTATGATGCAGCTCTATCATATGTATACATTGATATAATTCCCAACTCAGAGAAACCAATACTTTCGGAGATATAATTTGTCTGTTTGAACTAGAGCGCCAGAAAGCTCCTGTCCACAGGGCTTGAACCCATTTTTAGTTAAAACATTTATCTGAAATTTAGCTTCAAATTGTAGAATAATGACTTCTATATGCATGCGAAGTTTCGTTTTGATCGGGTTGCAATAAGGTATCAAAAAAAATGTTTTTAAATTTTAAAATTTCGTTTCTACAATAAATCTCGAACAGAATGGGCTAGGCAGTTGAAATTTGTAGGTTTGAGAAATAATTATCTCGGTTAATTTCGTTACTATGCAAAATTGGCCTGATGGTTTCGGAGAAACGAAAAAACAACAATTTTTTTTTACAACACAAATTTTTTTTTACAACACAAATTTCAAATTTAATTCCTTTTAAGATGCAGTTTCACCATAAAAATCCATTGATATCATTTTCAACTCTAACAAGTTAATACTTTCGGAGATATGATTTTTCGAAGTTTCAATAATTTCATAGAATACTGTAGGTACTTAATTTTTGTAGCTATGAATTATTATATGATCTGTGTTCTTACATGTCATCTTATTTTGCTATGAGAGATAAATGTCAAAATTATTTCTGGTACACCTCTTGTTCTAGTTTTTTATAAGATAATTTTTGAAGCATTCTTTTTAAACGGCACTTTTTTCAAATTTAATTTCTTTATGATGCATTTCTATCATAGTAATCCATTGATATAATTCCCAACTCTGAGAAACCAATACTTTCGGAGATATAATTTGTCCGTTTGAACAAGAGCGCCAAAAAGCTCATGTCCACAGGGCTTGAACTTATTTATTTTTTTTAATTTTCTGTTAAAACGATCTTCTCGAAATTTTGCTAAAATTTTTGCGTCAGCATTCATGAACTAATTATCATGTTTGAATTAAATCGCCAACGAATTTTATGAATTATTGAGGAAATAAAAACCAAATTTCAGATTGATATAACTCCATAACCGTATGGCCGATTATGCCTTTTAACGAAATCAAATGTCGCATTAAGATGCACAACCTATTCTAAATATTGCATGTCGCTATGTCTTTCCGTTCTCAAGTAATAGTGAGATGAATAATGTTTTTTTTTATTTTTAAAAAATTTTCTAGAAATACAAAATTTCACGAACGTCTCTGCTTCAGTATTCTACAGTTACTAACCAAGTTTCAATTCGATCGGATCAATATTTATTGAGTTATCGAGAAAATAATATTAAGAATGGGTATAACTATGAAACCGTTTGGCCGATTATGACCAAAAATGAACATAACTGTCCCATTCGGAGGCGCAACCTACTCTGAAAATTGGAAGTCAGTATCTCTTTCTGATCGAAAGTTATCATGGCAACGGTCACCCATCCAGCTATTGAACGGACTCAATGCTCCTCAGATCTCCAAGATCACAGATCCGGTTGAGTTCAAATTTGGAACTTGGCTGTAAAATTATGTTTTGAAGCTTCTCGCAGAATTTCTATGATATCAGACGGAGAGAAATGATTTTTATTAAAGATTTATCAATGATATTTTTGAAATTTTCTAGTGGAACGATCTTCAGGAAATTTTGTAAAAATTTGTGCGTTGGCATTCTATTACTAATTACGTTGTTTGAATTGGATTGGTTTCATATTTTTTTAGTTAAGGAGGAAATAAAAACAAAATTTCAGATAGGTATAACTCCCGAACTATTTGGCAGATTATGCCTTATCAGCCAATTCGTATTCGCAACCTACCCTGAAAATTGCAAGCTGCTATCTCTTTCCGTTCTCAGTTATCGTGAGATGAATAATATTTTAATATTTTTTATAAATTTTCTAGATATATGATTCCCACAAAATTGGACATGCGTCTCAGAGTCTGTATTCTACAACTACTTACCAAGTTTCAATTCGATCGGATCTGTACTGGTTGAAAACAAAATTAATTGGAAACCGTTGGGCCGATTATGCCCATTAACGAAATTGACGCGCCACCTACCCTGAAAACTTTAAGTCGCTATCTCGTTTCGTTCTCAAGGAATCGTGGTAACGGCTGGATGGCCGGCTGGGCAGATTCATATGGGAACTCGAATTCTTCATCAGTGAGTTGAACGTAATCGTTTGAGACCATTTTCGGCAAAAAATTCGAAAATTACAGAAATTTGGGCCAAATGATAACGCGCTGTTACCCAGAACGTACGCGTAAATATAGATTTGAATGGGAAAGTAACAATGTTCCAGTTTGCGTATTAATTTGAATGCATAATTTAAACAACTTCCAGAATAAGCTCCATTCAAATTTTGTTTTGTTAATATATCCGATATTAGATCCATAATTTTCAGTAGTGTATAGTACATCAGATCATTGTAAAATTGGATTGATAAATGAACGAGCGCTCTGAAGCTTCTGATGTGAGGTTAGTGATTTTGAAATACTTTACTACTGAGATGGGCATGGTGACGGAAATTGTAAAGCATTTCGACATTCGCATAAGATTCTATAAGTGGACATCTATAACACTCGTTACGCTATGTTGTCATCAAAATAAAATTGTCCAATCACCTCCAACATTTCGATCTGCACCTACCTCTGTTGTTAGGAATTTCCATCATGGACAGGTGGATATTATATGTACAATTTAAGAGAACTTAAATTCCTCTCCTACAACACCAACCTGTCTTCCACGACAAGAACAAGAGCGAATTGACTAAGAAATAAATGTGAATTTATCGACATATAACAATTTACATGCAGGATGTCACGTCTATTTGGTCAACGTTTATAGTGCAACTATTTTATTGTACAACGATTTGATTCCGTGAGCGTCTGGAGTTGAATAGAAATTAGGCATGACAATACAGGATCATTCGAATAATTGGCCCACTACTTTGATCGTCGTTCGCAGAAACATTTGAATGGATTGCTCTAAAGTTCAAAAGATGTAAGCAGATAACCTGAAAGAATTAATAGTGACGAAACAAAATTACGGATAAAACAATATGTACAACACATATTATAGACCACATTAGTTAAAGAATGGAAGATGTACATTCGAATGATTTAACATGGGAGTCTTATGAAGGTTCAACTTCATCATCTTATAAAGGGTACCTTCATCATTAGTACATCTTTTCATGTCCTTTCCGCATCGAAAACTACTTCTTTCATCCTAAAATCTTGATTGAAACCAGTGCTGTTCTAAATATGTTCGTATGTTGATGGATGACTTCTGTTGTGCGTGATTATATGTCGAGTGTGTATGCGTCGCAATTAGCTCAGTGGTAGAGCGTTTGATTCAGGAGCCGGAGGCCCCAAGTTCAATCCCGAGACTTGGTTAAGACATTTTCTAGTCATGGTAATCACCACCATTTATTGTTAAAAAATGAACTATGCTGTGGCTAAGGTGGCTTAAAGACACAATAACGAAGCCTACTCAGAGCACAGCTGATTATCCTCAATCGCTCAAGCCCTCAAGAGCTTATGAGAGGTATTCTTGGGAAAAATCTAGGAGGATCAGTATAATAATAATTTGTCATTGAACTACTACTTTAGGTACGTGACCGATTTTTTGTATGTTTTTAAGCGGATTTATTATTACAACATCGACGCATCCCAGATATTAGAGACCTGGAGATGTCACTTTGACATTCGTTATTGATTTTTCAGTCAGTTCACTGTTTGTGAACTTGATATTACCACAGATCGTTCCTACAATCTGAAACCAATTTCTATCATCGTTCTTTGATATCTGATCCACTGTATTCTAGAATCTGATACACTGCAATCGTTCAAATATTTCGATATTTTGCCAATAAATCCAAAGATCCGATCGAGTTTGAATCTAGAACTTGGCTGTAAAACAAGGTTCTGAAGCTTTCGTAAATTTTAAGCGATATCTGACAGATAGTTTATGAGATACAGAATTTTCTTTGATACCTACTTTTTTCAAAATGTTCTAGTCATATAATCTTCACTAAATCATAAGTCTTTGTTTTGGCATTTTTCAACTAACTACCGAGTTTTAATTCGATCTGATCAGTATTTTTTCGAGTGATTGTGAGTACAAAATTGCAGATGTCTATATCTACGGAACCACTAGGCGGATTCTGTTCATTAATGAACTCCGCCGGCGCATTTAGTCTCCAAACCTACTCTGCAAATCATTGTGTTGAAACTACTTAAACGTTTGAGACCATTTTTGGCCAATAATTCGAAAATTACACACATTTGGACAAATTGATAGGCAGTCTATTCTGGGGGACAAGCGCGTTAAGAAATACTGGAAATTAAACATTTCAACGATATGGTAAAATGAACAAGAGAAGTGTTAAAAAAAATCAAGGTATATCAGTGTAAAATATTTCAAAGTTACATGTTAATGGTAACAATTCCAACTCATATGCATCATTCAAGTGACCATTCACACTGCGGAAGGCAATTCTATATGGGCGAGAACAGCGTGGTATCATTTTGCCCAAATGTCTGTAATCTTCGAGTTTCATGCCAAAAATAATCTCAAACGAATAGGCTCGAATCAATCAATTTACATGTTACGTTGCGCATTTGAATGCGGCGGCTGAGATTGTTAATGGACCTAATCGGCAAATTGGTTTCGGAGTTGAACCCATCTGGAATTTGGTTAATATTTCGTCAATAACTCAAAAACTACAGATATGATCGAATTGAACCTTAGCAAATTGTATAAAACTGACTTGTGAAAGATTTCTTGAGGATTGTAAATGTAACAAAAATAAAATTTATTTTTCAAAAATAATTATAATTTTCTTCAAAAATCTTATATTTGAGAAACTATCTGTCAGATTTCACTGTAATTCCGCACAAGCCGTCAAGCCGCTATTTCAGACTAGAGTTCCGGATTTCAGCTCAATCGGCTTAGTAGTTTAGCAATTATTGTGAAAATTCAGAACTGGTATCTGATTCTGAAACGGCAAATGATGTTAATCACAATTTATTCAATACGCTGCGACAGCTGTGAGGTTAGTTTGCTCGCCTGCCACGCGGGAGATAGGGGTTCGAATCTGCTCTGAGTTCATTATCTTATTTATTTTAATATTTTAATTCAATTGATGCATTTTTGTGCCTGCAAATAAACGACTTGAAGATTCATTCTTCACTGTCCATAGTGTACCAAAACATAAACTTGTTGTAGCTACCTATGCTCTAAGAAACAGCGTGCTATAATTTTACCGAAATATCTGTAAGTTTCGATTTTTTTGCTGACAATTATCTCAAACCATTGGTCTGACTCACTGATGAATAATTCGTGGTCAAATTCTGCTCGACCGGCCTTTCGTTGCCATGATAACTTTCGAACAGAAAGAGATAGCGTCTTCCAATTGTCAGGCTAAGTTGCGCAATCGAATGCGACGTTTAAATACGTTAATCGTTATAATCGGTCTAATGGTTTCGAAGTCATACCCATAATTCAAAAAAATACAGGTCCGATTGAATTGAAACTTGCTAGTTAGTCGTAGAATGCCGCCACAAAAATTTTCGAAAAATTTCATGAGGATCGCATCTCTAGAAAAAATATAAAAAAAAAACAATTTTTCTTCTAAAATTTAATGTTTCAGAAACTATTTGCCATATGCCGCAGAAATTCCGCACAAACATCCAAGCCGAATTTTGCTTTCCCAATATTTTCAAAAATACATACATAGTGGACCCTCGGTAATTAGGCCCTCATCTTATCCGGCGCCCCTTGTAATCCGACATGCCTATCACTGTTGAATATATGTATTTTGATCTGTAATTTGTCGGATTACAAGGTAATATTTTTCAAACAACTCCGGACTATAGAGGGTCTAGGGCTTTATAATACTAGTACTCTATAATCCGACAAATTGGATAGTCCGACATTGTCTTGCAAAATGTTTGTCGGACTACCGGGGGTCCTCTGTGATACGATTAAATTGGAATCTAGTAGACACTCGGTAGAAAAATGACGGTTCGAAGGTTCATGCAGTATTTTGTGAGGTTATATGAGGCTTGAATAGATAGAATAACATGTCCGCAATTGCTGCTGACTTCACATCAGTGCTTTTTAAGAATTTGCTGCTGCACGCTGCAAGTAGCCATTACTTCATAAAAGTTGTTATGTTTCCAAAACTATGGCAACTACATTAAACATAACGCTGATAAAAATTTTGCCAACCAAAACTTTTAGAGCCACTTGCGTTGTTAAATATTACCCCAAGGTTATATTGATAATTTTCTCGCACCTTCAAGAGTTATAGCTTAACCCAGAGTTAAAACTGTTTAAATCTAAACCCACAAAATGGCAGGATTAAACCGCTAACTCCGGGTTAGTAATGTCATAATAGATGTTTTCAATTTGAACAATTGACAGTTGAAACTTGTGTTGAATTTCTGGTAAATAATAAATAAAATATTGGCAATGATCTGTTACTTGCTGCAATATTGTGGATTAAAGTAGCTTCATCAACTGTTAATAATATATAAAACTTGTAAGTTGCAACACAGGGCACGTAACTCAATTCAAACAGGAAAACTTACTTGGAATATCGATTTTTGCACTCTATACAGTTTTCTTTGAATTTTTTTTCCAGTTTTTCAATTCCACTGCAAACTTTCAAGCGTTCGATAATAACCAGTGGAGGTACAATTAAATTCTTTCATCACTTCGAGCCAAGCTTTGTACTTATGCTGAAAGTAGGCTCCATCGTTTTTTTATTCTCTGTAATTTATTTATATTTGGATATGTAGCAAAGTAAGACATTATCTCCATGCGTATAGTTTGGGACACGTACAGGAGATTTCATTTTCATTTTCATAAAAAATTTGGAATTTTCAATTAATCACCAAAATACGGAATAGACAGATTATCAAATTAACAAATAAACAGGCTGACATAACAACAAGAGATATACGATATTCTGTGAACTATAGTAAAAACCACAGAAGTGCCTTACCAAGCTATAATAAAATATAAAAAACCACTCACGTGAAGTCAGTACTCTTTGGCACGCTTGTTCCCGTTGGCTAATTTGAATTGAGTGGTAAGTGCTTCAAGCTCAGTGGATATAGAGCGAGCCAGAGATCTACCCAGATGGTAGTGGCCACCATTCACTGTCGGGTCAAAAATTAACAGCGTTCTGCCTATGCTGGCGTGAGGATACAGTGGCGAAGACGATAAAAAACACAACTGACTCTTCTTAGTCGCACAAGCTCGTAGGAGCTTCAGAGGGATCTCCTTGGGAAATACCTAGAAGAGTCAGTATACTCATAGTCATGTCTATAGCAAGTGCCCCAAAGCACATTGTTAGGAAAGCAATTGCTTACGCCTATTCTACAAATCTGAATGTTATTCAATATAGATCTTCCAAATACATTTATATATTAGTTAGCACCAGGGCCACGGCACAGACATTTCAACTCCGAAGCAAAGCTATTTTCTCGAAAATGACTTGGCCGTGAACAGAATGGCTCAACACCAAATCCATGACGGCTAGACGTAACCACACCCAACATAAGCCATACAGCCAAAAGAGCGCCACTTCTCCTCTGCGCATGCGCAATCTACTTGTGGCTGAAAGTCCTCCCATCACACACCTCACTCAAAACTCTGATTCCCCAGCATAATTGGCGCAGGAGATATCAAAGCTTAAATCCACGCATTTGTGGACCCCCAAGGGAATTTTATGGAAGAATGCCATCCTGCATTACAAAACCCAAATCCTCTCAGACGAAAACTCTAGCTGTTAAATCACTTCTCGTATGCTCATGCGCATTACGAAAGTTGTCCGAAAGGGGTAACCCGAGTTTCAAAATTGGCCACAGAGCCACAGTGCGGACACTCCAAATCGGACACAAAGCTATTTCCACCAACTTGTCCGTTCACAGAATTGTCATGAATTTTTTTTAAAACCTCAAAATATTGGCTCAGCACCAGATCCATGATTGATAGTCCTAAACCACTCCCAACATAACCCATACAGCCCAAAAACTGTGACTTTTCCTCAGTCCTCTCGAAATCACATACCTCACATAAAACTCCGATTCTCCAGCACTAGTGGTTCAGGAGATATCGCATCTCTAATCCACGCATGCGCGAAGCTTCACCAAGGGATTCTATGGAGTTATAGCATACTCCACCTCAAAACCCCAATCCTCTCAGACGAAAAAACCAGCAGAATCACTGCTGCAAAAACATGGTTTCGGAATTTCAAGCAAAATATTTCGTAGGTAATAGTAGTAATTTCTTGAATTCTTTCAAGTCATGCGATCCTGACGAAATTTCGCAAAAGTGTTTGCTTCATTCTCTTGCATCTAACTACTCAGTTTCAATGAGATCAGTATTTTCCGAGTTATTGTGAAAACGAAATTTTTGAAATTTTTTTGCCAGTTCATAGGCATCCGACCAATATAAAACTTCACATGCATATAAAGTTCATGATTCTACAATTTGATGCTAAATTTCAGATAGATCGATTAATCGGTTTCGGAAATATTCATAAAAAATATTCTTACGGCCGGCCGGACGGACAGAATTGAATTTGATCCCAGGCTATTCATCAACGAGTCGAACACAATCGTTTGGGACCAATTTCATCAAAAAATTTGAAAAATTTAGATCTCGTGGCAAAATGATAAGACACACGCTGTTCTTGGCAGAGCAATCGCGTAAAAATCAAAGATGGAATGGGGGTACCTAACTCAGACTTAGTTTTTTCTAGCGCGATGAAATCACAGTGTTAAAAATGTAATATTTTAAATCCGAGGTACTTAACTCTGTGCTTAATATTTTGACCCCTTATTCCACGTAAGTGGGTCTTAGGCCGGCCTCATACTTCTCTGAATTCATATCCTGATCATAATCTGAATTCTGGAAGCTTGCAAAATCTAGATATTAATATTGAAAGGTTTTTTTCTGGGTTTTCTCTCCCAAACTCTGAAAAATATCTATTAAATAAAAATTAATTACTTTGTGATTTGCTTCTGCGTAAGAAACACAGGTTATTTGTCAGAAGCAATCAATTGAACAATGTTGCCTAACAAACAACAACGAAACAACATCAACGAAGAAACAACAGTATCGTAACGTTTCGGAGTCTATATCAGACTCCTTCGTCAGACGCTTAATGAAAATCGTTAGAATTCTTGAATTTCACAAAATAACTATCAACAAAATAATTCTAACGATTTTCATTAAGCGTCTGACGAAGGAGTCTGATATAGACTCCGAAACGTTACGATATAGTTGTTTCTTCGTTGATGTTGTTTCGTTGTTGTTTGTTAGGCAACATTGTTCAATTGATTGCTTCTGACAAATATCCTGTGTTTCTTACGCAGAAGCAAATCACAAAATAATTAATTTTTATTTTATAGATATTTTTCAGAGTTTGGGAGAGAAAACCCAGAAAAAAACCTTTCAATAATGAGTATACCTCCCACAGTATCCTTTAATGATTACTAGATATTAATACTCTGAAAAAACCAGAATGTGTGAGGAGAATAGTGAATAAGTGTGGATTCATGCAGCATCAAATAACAATTATCAAGTAAAAAGTATCAAATAACAATTATGAATTACCAAGTACAAAAATGCAGCATTCATGCACTCAAATTAGCAATTAAGAATTTTTTTTTTTTTTTTTTTTTTTTTTTTTTTTTTTTTTTTTTTTTTACCAGGAGAAACCTTTTATAGGCGAACCTTGAACGGAACAGTGTGGGAGTCCATCTTCTCCTGAAGATGTTTACCTCACTAAAACTCCTGTCTCCATCAGGGCGTCGATGGGAGTTTTGAGTTAGTATTCAATACTTTTACTCATGTTGTCTCTCTTTGAGAACTTCTTTTTAATTAATTGGTAAGTGGGACTTCTTCACTTCATTTGATGTCGGTTTCTTCATTGTCCTCCGACAGTTATTAGTGCCGTTTTCGGCCGTTTGATCTTTGATGGGTCGTCTGGGTCATAATTCAGAGCCTCTCTGAGTGTTGTGTTCGTGTGTCGTTCTGTGTTTTCCAGGATCTTCTTGTTCCTTTGTCGTATTTGGTCTTCCATCGTGCTCATCCCTAAATCTTGCCGGATGTTCTTATTCCTGATGAACCAAGGCGCATCAGTTATTTGTCGCAGCAGTCTATTCTGGGCAATTTCCAGTTTCTTCATGTGGCTTTTGGCTGTCTCTCCCCATGCAGTTGAACAGTACAAAATGCGTGGAATTATGATGGATTTGTACAATCGCAGTTTGTTACTAATGCTGAGCTTACTCTTTCTAGCAATTAGTGGATGTAGTTCTATTTTCCTGACGGCAATTTTCTGCTGTATGTATTCGATGTGGTCTTTCCACGTAATTTTTCTATCAAATATTACCCCTAGGTATTTGATCTTCTCTTTCCACGGAATCTTCTCTTCCTCTATCTCTATTTCTTCTGAGGGTAATGTGCTTTTCTTGCTGAATACAATTGCCTGAGTCTTTCTTGAATTCACTTTGATTTTCCATTTGTTCATCCATTCCAGGATGGTGTCTATTGCAGTCTGTGCGTATCGTTTTCCTAGGTTCACGTTTCTGGAATGTGCTAGTATTGCCGTGTCATCTGCGTATGTGAACACTTTTGTATCGTTGGGGAGGTCACTCGGTATATCGGCAGTATATAAATTATACAGCTTGGACGATAATACTCCTCCTTGTGGAACTCCGCCTGTTATGGGAGTTTTGCGGGATCTATGTCTTCCTATTTTCACTTGAAAGGATCTTTTCCTCAGGTAGTTTCCAACGATCTTTATGAGCGGTAGGCTTATATCAGCTTCCTTCATCTTGTATAATAGACCTTCATGCCACATCTTGTCAAATGCCTTCGAAACATCCAAGAAGGCTGCCACGTTTACGTGTTTCCTGTTCACGTTGTGGATTATATTTTCTGTTAGTCTTAGGGTCTGTAGTTCTGTTGAATGTCCAGCTCTAAATCCAAATTGTTCTGGTGGGATCACTTTCTTCTCTTCCAGTTCCTCTTCTAGTCTTCGTAGTATTAGTCTTTCTACCAGTTTTCCAAGTGTACACAGTAGACTTATGGGTCGGTGATTTTGTGGAAATAGTGTGTTCTCTCCAGGTTTCGGGATCATGATCACTGTGGCATTCTTCCATGCTTTAGGGAAGTATAATTGTCGTAGGATGCCGTTGGAAAGGTTCGCGATGAATTCCAGGTATTCAATCGGAAGGTGTCGAAGTTGAGTGTTGGTAATTCCGTCTTCGCCTGGTGCACTCTTCTTTTTAGTGTGTTTAATCTCTTCTTTCAACTCGTAAATTGTTGTAGGTCTTATTTCTTCTTCTGTATCCGTTCGCATTATTCGTGTTGCTGCTCTTTCCACTCTTTCTTCAAAGTCGATATCGTCGTCTGGTGATCTATGCGGTGAGAATTGTAGTTCCAGCGTCTCAGCGAAGGCATTCGCTTTATCTTCGTCCGCGTATACTATGCCATTTACTCCGTGTAAAGGCCGTGATCTGTTGCTCTTGTTCTTCAGAATTCTATTCAGACGCCACATTGGTTTGTAGTGGGCGTCTTGCTCTTCACAGTCTTCGTTAATGCTTTCTAGTAGCGCTTGCCATTTATCGTTCCTGTATTTCTGTATTTCTTCTTTGACTAAGTTTGCTAGTCTGTTGGCCTCTCTCTTGTCTTCGGGATATAGGGTACGTTGTGCTATTCTTCGTGCTCTGTTTTTATTTCTGATCAGAGCCTTTATTTCAGGGGGTAATTTATTGGCGTCTTTGGAATTCTTCTTGGTTATCCTCGTGGCTTTTTCCAGCGAAGTTTGGATTTCCTTGGTTATTTCGTTTACTTCGATTTCGATGTCGTTGGGAGTTCGTAGGTCCGGTGGGATTCTTTCGGTGTTTTTCAGTAATTCACTGAATTTTCTCCAGTCGATTCTTCTTTCTTCTTGTTGGTGTGGTACTGAATCCCAGTTATCCAGTGTCAGGATAACTGGATTATGGTTGGAGCTCAGTACCGTCTCGGTGTCTATGGTGGTGGGTTGACTAATATTGTTCATAATGAATACGTCCAGTAAGTCGGGTCTTCCTGCGGAACCGAAGAACGTCGGTCGGTCCGGACCGATTACCGTGTAATTATTTGTTTCCGCGTGTGCTGCTAGCATTCTTCCGCGCGCGGTCGTTACTCTGGAGTTCCAGATACTGTGTTTCGCGTTCAAGTCACCGCCTAAAATGATTTCATTGGTCGAAGGGAATATTTCGTCCAAGTCGGATGCTAAAAAATTGACTGACGGCGAATTATATGCCGCTATGATCGTTATTGTCCGATTGCCAGTCATATATACGTTAATCGCGGCGTTCTCTAGATTTACAGTATTGAAATTATTAATTCGCTCGTGCTTTATTGAATTTTTAATGAGTATAGCCACACCCCCGCTATATTCTGATTTATCACTTCTGTATATCGCGAAATTCGGTAAAGCTAAATGAACTTGGGGTGTGAGTTTTGTTTCGCTCAGTAGAGCCACGTCGAAATTTTCTTCGGATAAGTAGTCACCGAGCTCTAGGATTTTGTGCCTGATGGAATTCGCGTTCCACGCAAGTATCTTTAGTGATCGCGGTTTTATTCTATTGAAGACTACTGGCTATCTTGTTCATCAGCACGGTCATTTGTGCTAGCATTTCTGCGACTTGCCTTGGGCTTGTACTATTCTTTTCTGGCGCCGGTTTCACGGATTGTTTTGTTGCTGATAGGTATGATTTACCTTCAACAACTTTATTATCGCGGACTGGTCTTTTCGGTTGACTTTGATTTTTGTCGGTCGATTTCCGAATATTAGCCGGGTAAAATTTACATCCTCGGTAGTTAGCTGGATGAGGTAGGTTGCAGTTTGCGCAAACTGCTGGGGTATCCGTTGTCTTTTGGCAGTCGTTGGACCAATGTCCTTCACCGCATTTAACGCATCGCGGGTTGATGCGACACGTCGATTGTGTGTGTCCGTAATTTTGGCAACGGTGACATTGAAGATGTCTTTTTGTCGATCTCTGTGGCTCGACTCTAATTCTAAAATATCCTAGAAATTCTAGGTTAAAAATCTTTTTATTTTCCTCAATTCGCGTTAGTTTAACCAGCATTAACGGGAATACGAATTTGTTACCCGCTTCTCGCTTGTACATTTGGGTGACTTGAAGTACGTCGAAACCCAGGTCAGTCAGTTGTTTTTTCACCGTCTCTTCAGTCTCGTGCGACGGAATTCCGCGAAGGACTACCCTCATTACTTTTTCGTCGTCGCGCGTATACGTGTAGAACTGTTGGCCAAATTTTTCAAGACCTTTCGTGAGGTTGCGGTGGTCTTCTTCTGTTTCCACGTGAATGTGGAGGGCATTACTATTTTCCGTGGCATATTTGATTTTAATATTTTGACTTTTAGCCAATTTTTCTACGGCGGGAAATGAATTTTTGTTTAGAATTTTGATCGGTGGAATTCTCTTCACCGAATTCTTTTTAAATATTTCAGCTGGTTTGCTGATTGGCAGTGGGGGGAAATTGATTGTCGAATCATCATTATTTTGGGGGGTTGTTATTGAATTGGTCGTGGGGGGGTTGATGTCTTCGATTGCGGGCTCTGTTGACATAAGCATGTCATCATTACCGTCTTCTTTTTGCAGAACATCGAATCTATTCGATGTTCTGACGGGGGAATTAGATTCTGCGAATTGGACTCTTGCCCTTTTTCTTTTTTCATTAACTTTTGGCAACTGCTTAGCGTTCAACGGTATACCTAATTTATCGGCAATTAACACGAATAAATTATAAAGGGCAGCGCGGTCGTCCGCAATCGTTTCGAAAAACGAGTCGACGGTCAAACCGGCCATTTTCAAAATAGAAATATATACACACTAATAGTGGGTCAATAACATATTTATAAGATAAATAAAATAAGTCACAGTTGTGAACTCACCTGTAGTTTCCTGTGGAACCAGCGATCCGAAGATCTGGACTCAACACATCACTACAAACTTCACTAACTTGTCACCAGTACCCGTAACGGGTCGATCGAGTCGGCTAACCCGTCAGACGGGTTGAACTTAACAGCACTGCACACTGGTACGGGAGCGCATGCGCACTTAGTCAGACGATGCTCACTGCTTGAAGTCTCGGTCGGTGTGAGCAGCAATTAAGAAATAAGAGTGAGGTTATATTTACATCATCGGACTGTCTAATCAGCGTTCAGCTGCGCACGAGTTGCGTACAAGTACAAAATCTCGTTCAATTAAAGTAGAAAGTTGAAAGTTGGCGAACTACTACTTGTTATTCGTTAATTGATAATTGTTACTTGGCTGCATGAACACTCTCTTGAGATATATGAAGTTCAACTTTTACTCACTATTTGTAATTGTTAATTGCTACTCGATACTCGTTAATTTGGGCTGCATGAATCCACACTTAGTATGCAATTCGGTGCTTTCTGAATTAATAATATGAATTCAGAGTATGAATTCAGAATGACATTCCGGACGTATGAGTCCGGCGTTTTCCTATCACGCTGACGGTCGGCACTGACAATTACTCCACCAGTATCTATTTCGCGAATTTCCATGATTGTTCTAGTGCGTGCATTCAGCGTGATAGCTCGCATCGAGAAACGACAATTTGTCTAATGTCAAATCTACATGTTTTCTATAAGTCGAGAAACGTCTAATGGACAATTATTTGAATGACCCTGTATTGTAGCAATCGAATCGTCCTTTCCCAATACCGGCCGGTTTCGAACATGTCACGTGGAATGAAACGGCACGCCCATCAAAGTGTATAATGAACATCAATTTAGAACTTGTAAATTTCTTTTATGGGCGCAACAGGTTGATATTTTTATTATGCCAGGCAGCGCATGGGAATTACTCGATTGAACCTATTGAAAATGTTAATCGCCCATTCATAAATTTATGGATTCTGCAGTATCGACAGCTCGTCATGGTCTCGGGGATATTACACGGATATTGTGTTGCTTTGTGCGAGTATTTTCGGACGAAATTGGAGAGAGTTTGCAAATGAGGTGGGCTAGTGGAATGTTGGTAGATTATATTCAGAGATATGGATTATATGATAATTTGGGAAAGATCGAAAAAGTGTGAGAGGATTAAAAGAAAACTAGGATAACATATTAATTAATTCAGTTCTGGAAATGTCGCAATATCCTAAGGGCAGCTCTACACGTTAGGCCAACGTTGGCCTGTTAACTTCGTGGGGCGTTCTCACGTTGGCGCCAACGTTGGTCCCAAGGTTGGCTATGCCAGTTCTTATAGGTCGTATACAATACTGACCTATACATTCGTGCGTACATAATACATGAAATTAATATGCTGCATACTTTTACAGACATCAAATAATACATAAAGTGTGGAAAGGCTAAATGGAATAAATTCGTTATCTTGGTTACTGTACATATATCTATGTAAAATCCCGAAACACAACAAATTGAAATTTTAAATGGTCACTCTTCTCCCTATCCACAACCCCCTTCAAATTACAGGTACAACCCCCAATTCTTCAAATAGGAAGTATTGGCTTATGATCAATCATTTCAAAGTTCTCGTCATTCTCTATTCAGAAATTTTGTCACTTTCATGTTGATTGCAAAAATCAAATTAGAAAGGAATAAAATCAAGTGATCAGCGAAATTTGGTAAAATATCAAAAACTGAAATGTGATACAAAATAAAGCAAAAAAATTATGAATGTTAATGAAATATATGTTCAAAGTGTTCACTGCGAACGCCTCGGCAAAATCCTAACCTCGAATAAAAATTTCTTCCAACATTATTCAACTTCTCAGAAGTGATCGACCTAAACGCAAGCGTTATTCGATCTTTTATGATATTCAAATCAAGGGGTTGAGTTTTGTAGACAATAGAGAGATATTGGAAACTTCCTTTATTAAGGGTTGACACTATCAAAAGCAACTTAAAGGTTCGCTTAAGAGAGTTATCGGACAACAAACTATGACAGTGACAGTTGTATGTAAGATAACCCTATTTTTTGTTAACAAAAACAAATAATTTGAAGCTTGGGGAGATGCATTATGCCATTTAGATAGTCGAATTGTCATTTATAATACACTATAATTGTGATTACACTCACACGAGAATTTCGAGAGTGTTCGTACGAAAAATATAGGTGTTTATTTCCTGTTTACATCCAAATTATTAATTCAGTAATGGAAAAAATGCTTGGAGCTGCTAATATAGGAGGAGAAAATGATTCTGAAATTGAAAAAACGGAATAATCATAGAATTTGCCACTTGCAAACAATCCGATAAGTTTGCAAACATCAACGATGATACATAAAAGCCAAATAAGGTAGAAATAAAAGATCCTTTACTTCGGAATAAATAAAAGATCCTTTATTTTCAGTGGCAAGTGCGCCTACGTACATGTCAAAATAAAGGAAACTTTATTACTGCCAACCCTCCAATATCTCTCTATTGCTCTTCACATATCGCCAGAGGAAGAAATCTAATGGGTTAAGTTCAGGGGATCGCGCTGGCCATTCGATCGTTCCTCGCCTTCCTATCCAACGATTTGGAAATATAGCGTCGAGGTACTGCCGGACATTGCATTCGTAATATGGTGGTACTCATTCTTGTAGGAACCATATTGTATCCCGTGGAACTTGAGGATTTTCTTGATCAGGATATAAAATTGCACTCATCAGAAAACAAAACGTCTACTAATTAGATAATATTGTTATCCAACATGTCCATCATTTGTTCACAAATATGAGTTCTCCTATCAAAATCGTCTCCCAACAGCTCCTGAGTAGTTACCATTTTATAGGGATGCTTTTTATTTTGTTTTAATATATTTAGAATCGATATATGGCTGACATTGAATATTGTGGCGGCATCTCTAATCGATTTATGTGAATTTTCTTCAAAGTCAAGCATCACATCTAATTTTACATCGTCCCACAGTGTATTAGCAGCTGCTTTTTGGGCGCATGTTCTAGGAGAACATCGTCCTATCATTTCGTCCAAATGTCTGTAATTTTCGAATTTCGAGCTGAAAATTGGCTAATAGACTAATTCGGACTCCCTGATCACGAATCCGGTGTCAGATCTTAGGGTGCCGTCCGGCCGGCCGGCCGGTTTCCCGGCCGTAAGCACGATAACAGGAGCACCGAAGGTCCTATCGACTTCAAACTTTCAGGGTAGGTTTCTGATCAAAATGCGACGGTTAAGTTCGTTAACGGGCAAAATCGGCCGTATGGTTTAGGAGTTATAGACATTTAAAATTTTGAGGTTATTTCCCTGATATTTCAGGAACTAAAGAAGATGTTGAATCGAAACTTGGTAGTCAGTTTGAGGATATAAACGCGCAACTTTTGGCAAAATTCTGTTATGATCGAAATGTTGGTAATTTTTAAAAAAATATTTCTTTTAATTTTTTCGAAAAAAAAATTTTTTTTTCGTGAACTATTCATCAGATTGCAACAAAAACTTGTACTAACGTCAATTGTAGTATTTTGCAACATTGTGCAAAATTTTGGCTCTATACGATTTCAATTTCTGGAGATATAAGACAAAATGTGTCAAATTTCCTGGGTCTCTCTCAGTATTTTCATCGATTATTATATAATAATCAATAATATTAAGGTATTCAACATGATACTGCTTTTTTTCTTTACTGGTCAGTACGGGCCACAAGGAAGATGAACATGCGCCCAAAAGCTCCTGTCCACAGGGCTTGAACCAATTTTTTAATCTGCCCCACATGCCCAAAGTCCCGTAACTGTTTCTCTATTTTACTTATTGTTAATTGGGGTATATACCCTAATTTCTCATGGAACAAGTGACTTACTTCTTTTTGTGATCGGGTGTTATCTTCGTAAGCAGTCATTTGTAAAATTGTTAGTCGAACCATTATTCAAAGTTGGAGTAGATGAAATTCAAAAACAAATTAGACAATTTACAAACAACTTATCAGCACAAAACAAATTGCGAAGGCGTTCTAACGAAACTAACATTGCTACAAAAAGTGTTTTACGTAGTTTTCATGGCACCATCTGGAAAACACAATGTTATGGTTTTTTTGGCGCTCTTGTCCCTCGGAACAGAGTGCTTATCAATTTGCCCAAATGTCTGTAATTTTCGAATTTTTGGCTGAAAATGGTCTAAAACGATTTGGTTCGACTCACTGATCAATAATCCGTGGTCGTAATCGATTCAGTCCGTCCGGCGGGCCGTTAACACGATAACTCTCGAACGGAATGAGCTAGACAGTTGAAAATTTAGAGTAGATTTGAGGGATAAATATCTCGGTTCAGTTCGTTTTTGGGCAAAATCGGTTTGATAGTTTCGGAGTAACGAAAAAAAAATTTTTTTTTACAATACATCTTTTGAATTAAAATTTTTTTAAGATGCTGTTTCATCATAAGAATCCATTGTTATCATTTTCAACTCTAACAAGCTAATACCTTCGGTTTCAATAATACATCGTAAGTTGTATCACAGAATGTGAACACAGAACCTGTCCTTGGGACTTTTCATAAATGTCATCTTTTCTAGCAATTAGAGATTGTCAATTCGTATATTTTCTCTTGGAAAACAAAGTACTCGATTCTTGAATTTGTGAATATATACAAGACTGTTTTGATGTAGTTTATGGAGGCAATAGGAAAGAAGTAGTGAGACATGTTCCTATATACAGTATTTGCTGCTAGCAAAAAATTACTGAAATATGGATCTACATTTATGTATCAATCATTTTTTCTTGAGTTAAGGTTCATAATACAGAACAGAATGTGTTAGTGGTATGAACTATTAAATTTCAAATTATGAAAAGAGGATAGTATTTTATTAATATATTTTGAACTATTAAAATAATTTGTTCGTAATCCACTACCTACTCAAATATCAGGAATAAATGGACAATCTGCTATGATTGTCTCCAGCCTTGCTAAAGACATTTCGATTATACTTTCCTTAGGTATTTCGAGTTGTGAAAACTATACACCTAGTGTGAGTTGCAACAACCCATTCCACGAGGTTGAATCATTGCAGATTGCTCCTTCAATCTTGATAAATAAATTTAATGACAATTTTTAAGGAATTAAAGCATTGTAGATTGCTCTTTTTTTTTAAAGATCATTTTTGAAGTATTTGTCTTAAACGACGCTTTTTTGAATTTAATTTCTTTCATGGTGCAGTTCTATCATAGAAATCCATCATCCGAAAGTATTGGTTTCTCAGAGTTGGGAATTATAACTCTGAGAAACCAATACTTTCGGAGATATAATTTGTCTGTTTGAACAAGAGCGCCAAAAAGCTCCTGTCCACAAGGCTTGAACCAATTTTTCATGATTAATTGGCATAATAGGCTAAACGGCTCGGATGTTATACGCATCTCAAATATTGTTTCCTCACTGACTAAAATAATACAAATCCGATAGAATTGAATATTGGTAATCAATTGTGAGGACCACTGGAAAACAAATTTTTTGTCTAAAAAAATTTATATATCTTAGCAATTATTGTGAAAATAAAATTTTGAACCGATATCTACGTCTACTGAAATCTCAAATGATGTACGTCTCAGAATAACTACAAGGTGGCCGAGAGGTTATCGTGCTCGCCTGCAGTGTAAGAGTCTGGGTTCGAATCCACGCTGAGTAAGTACGCTGTTTAGTTTATTTTAAAATTTATATTCAGTTGATGCTCACTGCATTTCTATTTCATTTTCAAGGGAAAAAGATTGGTTAATTTTACCCTTAATAATGAAATATATAGGTATTAATGAAAAGAATATAATTAGGGATATAGCTCTAATTAATGTGTATGATAGGGAATATTCGATAAGTTGATTAATCGCCATAGGTTTAAGAAATCACTTGGTGATACCACTTTACTTCAAAATCCAGATAGTAAATAAGATAAATTTGTTGAAGTACCCTTTAATACTTGGTACACAAAAGTATTAACAAACATATTCAAAAGAGCGGGATTAAAATTAGTTTACAAATCAATTTATACTTTAAAACATTTGTTAGGTAACCCTAAAGATAAAATAACAGATTTGGAAATGAGTGGTACCTACGAAATTAGTTGTAATGATTGTGATATGAAATATGTTGGGCAAACTAGGGCTTCACTTCACACGAGACGACACTGAGCGAGAGTATAAAAAATCTCGCCTCGCTCTCGCGAATTCCCAAAAAATTAAGTCTCGTTTAAGTCTCGTTCTCGTCTCGTTATCTCGTTGTCTCGTCTCGTCTCGCTTAATCCTGAATAACGATAATAAAAATTATGATATAAACGAAATGGTATACAATAATGAATAATTTTATAAAACTATATTTATTACGCTCTTATACAAAAATATTTGTACATGTACATATTATATTTAATTTTAAACACTGATAATTTCAACTTTTAAATTACTCGATGACCAAGAATTTAAACATAATCAAGCTTGCATCACATCATTTTTCAATGATGGACGTGTTTTTGCCATGATCATACCTGCTGTGGAAATTATTCTTTCAACAGGTACGGATGTAGCCATTAATAAATCATCGGCGATCTTGGAAAGTGTAAGAAGAACTTTTTCATCACTCTCCACCACTGTAAAATATTTTGATTCCTATTTGCTCTTTCTAACAGCAAATATTCTTCAAACTCAACTTTACACTATTTCGAAAGTTTTGTTAATGTTTCAAATAGGCAATCGATGTCAATACATATTTTAATAGAACTGAACAATTTGGTATAGTTTTCAAAGAATACCTTCCCAGGAGGTAGATCATTGAGGGTGTTCTTGGCGTATTCCTCATAACACTTTCCGAAACATTGAATAGCTTCATTTCTTTACCAGTTTTATTAGACGTAGTTCCGCAGATGTATACAATAATTGTTCACATCTTCACTACAAGGAGCACAAGAGAATAAATTTCTCCAGATGTTCATATAGAGTCGAAATTTTCGAAGCATTGGGATTTACGGGCAATAAAAGTTGTCCGTTAAGTATTGAATTCATAATGGCATCCGTTTTGATGGTTGTGAATTTTTTTTTTCTCGAAAAATAATCTCAATTATCGCAAGGTCAAAACGAATTAATAATCTTCTAAAAAATCGTGTATTTCTAGAACGATCGATGCATAATATAGACAAAATATATTGGTAATTATAGTAGAAATTCTTCATAATAAATTGTTTTCTGTGGGTGTTGAAAAAAGTCGAGTCTTAAATAAAACTTCATACAAAATATTTAACGAGACCAAAAACGAGACTCAGTGTTGCGCTGTATGAGGTCTCGGTATCGCCTATAATATTTTTGAAAATGTTTCGTCTCGCCTCGACTCGCTTTTACGAGGCGAGAACGAGACTAGACGAGAAAAATCTCGCTCTCGCGTGAATCCCTAGGGCAAACTAAGAGGTCGGGATCATTCAATAAGTTCAGATAATATGAAATTGCTGAAAAATGTTTCCAACAATAGAATGTTGGATGCATTTGAAATGATAGAAATAGTTAAATGTAACAATAGTTTAGATAAAGACAAAGGACCTATCCTTATAGGCCGTTGTATAGCTTGTAAAGTAAATAAGAATTGTACACATTTTGCGTGAGGATGGTGCAACCCCCCTTCCCCACCACCATATTGACACTTTGCAATTTACTATACAGGGTGAGTCTTTGACACACTGCATTAATTTTAACCAAAGATTCCTCTCATCAAATGAAACACTTTTTTCATTTACCATTTTTCCAGATTCGGCTCAGGTAAAAAGTTACAAGCGTTTAAAGATTTCACAATGTGCTAATACACTCCCGCATATAAATTATCTATGACATTGTTGGCGGACGAGAATAAGGCATGGTAACGTGGTTTACAGCTTGATTCGGGATTC
Source organism: Halyzia sedecimguttata (assembly GCA_937662695.2). Classification (NCBI taxonomy): domain Eukaryota; kingdom Metazoa; phylum Arthropoda; class Insecta; order Coleoptera; family Coccinellidae; genus Halyzia; species Halyzia sedecimguttata. The sequence goes on from OW569415.2 coordinate 28,150,295, forward strand.
CAACGCTCAGGGACGGATCCATAAAAGTAGTGAAATTTCTGGAGTTTTCCATTTTAAAACATTCAATGAAGAATATCTCGAAAACGGTGCGTTTAAGGAGAAATGATGAGGAATAATATAATGTTCTAAATCGATGGAGTATTCTTGAAATGACTCAAGAAAAACTTTATATGCTTTCTTATGCTAATTTCGTTTAGTTTTATGAATCCACGAGTCCATAACTAGAAAACCAGTAGAAGTAGAAAATAACTAATATTTGGAAAATATGTATCATAGTTATAGGAAACTTTACGCCAACATTCATTTTATTCGAAAAAAGGATGTCAAAGCTACAAAATAAAAACTGATTTTTTTTCAAAATTTCAACAGCCTGTATCTTTTTACCTGAGCTGAATTTGGAAAAATGTTAAATGAAAAAAGTGTTTCATTTGATGAGAGGAATCTTTGGTTGAAATTAATGCAGTGGTCAAAGACTCACCCTGTATAAGGAGAGATATTTCAAAAAGCCAACCTACATGGCAATGAGCAACTGAGAAGACTTGTAAACTACGATCCAATAGAAGATGCCAGAAATATAAAGCCCTGCTACAAAAGGCGCAGAGATCAACTACATAAAATAATTCGGAATAATCAGTTCGGTTTCCGTCGTAAGCTCAGTACAACTGACGCTGTTTAAATGGGTTTTTGAGATGTGTGGTGGAACATTTGGAAGCAGGTTCGGCTTCTGCTGGAGTTTTTTGTGATCTGAGTAAGGCGTTTGATTCTGTCGTTCACAGAATATTGCTCACAAAACTATGTAGAATGGGTATCCGTGGAAAAGCTTTGGACTGGATAGACACATTTCTTACAAGCAGACGACAATATGTATCAATAAATGAAGTCAGAAGCTTTTGCGCGTATGTTCTATTGTCCATTCCTCTGTATTGGACACCCTTAATCGAATTTACCATGGTAAATTATGTTGTCCATTCACCTGTATTGGACACTCTTAATTCGAATTTACTATGGTAAATTCGAATTAAGTGTCCAATACAGGAGAATGGACAACATAATTTACCATGGTAAATTCGATTAACGGAGTCCAATACATGGTAAATTATGTTGTCCATTCACCTGTATTGGACACTCTTAATTCGAATTTACTATGGTAAATTCGAATTAAGTGTCCAATACAGGAGAATGGACAACATAATTTACCATGGTAAATTCGATTAAGGGTGTCCAATACAGAGGAATGGACAATAGAACATACGCGCAAAAGCTTCTGACTTCACGTCAGTGCTCGAACCAATTTTTTTTTTCGTGATTTTTTTTTTATTTTCTAGGGGTACGGTTCTTAAAATTTTTTTTTTCGTCATTTTTTTCAAATTTTCTAGGGTTACGGTTCTTACAAAATTCTAAACACGTCTTTATGTTGATTATCTACTACTAGTTACCAAGCACCATTTTGATCGAATATTTATTTTTTGAGTTATTAAGGAAATAATATTCCAGGTGGGTATAACTCGGAAACCGTTAGTCCGATTATGCCCAAAAACGAACCAAACTCTCCCTTTCGGATACGCAACCTACCCTAAAAATTGCAAGTCCCTATCTCCTTTCGTTCGAAAGTTATCGAGGTAACGGTCACCCATTTACTGAACTCACACAAGAATGCTCGAATCTCCAACAATATTTAACCGATCGTATTAAAACTTGAAACTTGGCAGAAGAGTTAGGTTATGAAGGCTCTTGCCAAATTTCAGCAATTTCAAACGGATAGTTACTGATATATAGAATTTTTTTTTTTATTTTCAATGATTTATTAAGAATTTTCTACAAATGCTATCCTCACCAAATTTTGCAAACGTCTTCGCGTTGGCATTCTACAACTAACAATCATGTTTGAATTCAATCGGTTCAGTATTTTTCGAGTTAATGAGGAACAAAAACCACCAAATTTCAGAAAATTTCAGATGGCTATAACTCTAAAATCGTTTGGCCGATTATGCTCATAAACAAACTGAAATGTCGCGTTCTGGTACACATCCTTACCTGAAAACTTCAATCGGCTATCTCATTCCGTTCTCAAGTTATCGTGACGACAAAAATATTTTTTAATAATTTTTTTAAAATTTTCTAGCCATACGATTCGCACAAAATTGCACAAACGTGCTAAGGTTCATATTCTACAAGTACCCACCAAGTTTCATTTCGATCGGATTTATATTGGTTGAAAACAAAATTATTACTCGTAAACCACTGGGCCGATTATGCCCATTAACGAACTTGTCCGTCGTATTGGGATGCGCTACCTACCCTGAAAATTTCAAATCGCTAGCTCTCTTCGTTCTCAAGTTATCGTGGCAACGGCCGGACGGCCGGACGGACAGAATCAAATTTGACCTCGAATTCTTCATTGGGGAGTCGAACTTAATCGTTTGAGACCATTTTCGTCAAAAAATTCGAAAGTTACAGACATTTGGGCAAAACTATAACGCGATGTTCCCCAGAACATACGCGCAAAAATAAGGGGCAGGTGTCTACGGATTCAAACTTACTCACAACTGAAGTGGGTGTCCCACAGGGTTCAATTTTAGGTCCGATACTATTTATTCTATATATCAATGATATAGCGGATAATATTGATTGTGATTTGTTTCTCTACGCAGATGATGCTACTGCAATAGCATCAGGCAAAAATAGTCTAACAATACAGGAAAGCTTGCAGAAAAACCTGAATGTTTTATGTGACTGGTTCAGCGCAAATGAATTACATCTTAACCTAGACAAAACAAAAATTTTGTTGTTCCACAACTACAATAAGACCATAAATGTTGAAGTTAAACTAAATGATAAGGAGCTGGCAAGGGTGACAAATATGCGATTTCTCGGAGTAAATGTCGATCAACATCTGAATTGGAAGTGTCACTGTGAGAATCTTAGGCGAAGACTAAGTTCGGTTTGCTTCCTCCTTAGGAACTTGAGAAATGTCTTAACCTTGGAACAACTGATTTCGTTGTATCATGCACAGGTTTCGTCGAGGCTAAGGTATGGTGTTGCCTTCTGGGGTGCATCTTCCGATGCCAAAGATGTGTTCATTGATCAGAAGAGGGTGGTGAGATGTTTAGCAGGTATTAAACGGAGGGAGTCGTGCCGACCATTATTTAAATCCTTAAGAATACTAACCTTACCATCTTTGTTCATTTTAGAGCTGGCTACGCTGGTGTACACTAACGAAAGTTCATTCAATAGAAATAGCGATTTCCATGAATATTTTACGCGTAGCCGTAATGATTTTAGTATCCCTGCATTCAGGTATAGGATAGGCCGACAGTCCCCCATGTTTTTAGGTATGAAGGTGTTCAATAAATTGAATAATGAAATCAAAAACTCAAATAATAAATTTTTATTCAAAAAATGGCTGAAAGCCTTCTTAATTGAGAAATGTTTTTATAGTCTATCGGAATTTCTCCATTAGGGGATTATTTTTTTTTGGTATTTATCTTTCTTGTATGACTTTTTCCACAATGTATCATTGACATTATACGGAAATAAAGTGATTATTATTATTATTATTATTATTATTATTACTCGGAGAACGAAATGAATTTAGTAAACTTAGATGAAGGAAGACCAATGAACACAAACGCGACTTAGATCGTGTGAGAAATTCCCAAGGAAGAGAGATAACTGGTTTATAGGCAAAAATGCCCGAAACCCAATCACAGGAGTTTTAGTGGGTAACCGCCTTCAGGAATTAGGACGGAGTCCCACACTGTCCCACGTGAAGTGGTTCGTCCATAAAGGATTTCTCCTGTTAAAAAAATGTCAGTTTACCTTCAGTCTCTGAAGAAGATAACTTGGTCATTGAAACGCCCGAAAGATAGTGAAAGTGTTGGTGTAGTGGTAGAGTAAACTGAGTTCAGTATGAGAAGAAAGTTACATCGACGAGACATCTAATCAAGAAAGAAAATGTCTAATAATATATGGTCTCCAGATAACTCTATGTAACTAATTTTTCTTTCGTCATAAATATCACGAACAAAATAATGCATAAAAGGAATTCATTAGGGAATTCATACAGCTGACCTACCGAGAATCATCAACCTTCGAACTACTGTCCTTCAACTTCAACGAACGAGAACATAACGTGCCCTTCAGCGCCGAATCAATGTTTATCGAGACACCCATTGAATGAACCGACAAAATCAACAATCAATTTACAATTTGTAAATAATTGTTCTTTCCTCATAAATATCACGAACAAAATAATGCATAAAAGGAATTCATTAGGGATGTATTTTTCTCGTTATTTCGATTTCTGTTTTCTTAAATGGGAAATATGTTTTCGTTAATTCAGTTTTCAACGAGTGTGAAATTATATTTCATTTGTTTGAAATCACACTGTAAATGGCATATGTAGGTAACTTCATATCTTCAAGTGATACCTACCAAAAATAGAGAGATCAAAAAGTCGATTTTTAACGCCTGAGTATAGCGAGCTGGAACAAGCGTGCAGAAAACACTCCTTCAAAAAACATTCCGTATGGGTAGTATATTTGTGAGAGGAGACTTTTCAAAGGTTATGTATTATTTTGAATTTGTTCGTTTTTTTTTCTCTTGTCTTTTCATTTTTTAGGTTGAGTTTCGGGTACCTTGGTGAAACCTGTCCGTTTTTTGACGAAGGAATCCATATTGAAGAAAGAAATCCTATCAATATTTTAAATTTCAGAATATTTTGTAAAGATAGTTATATATTAATTTGGTTGATTATATTGGTGAGCTTATCGTAAATTAGACTATCAATATGTTAGAAAAAAAATAACAAACTCTTCATGGGATATCACAACCAGCCAAGGCAAAAAATATATGGGCCATATTTTGTCACATAAAAAGTTTTCGTTGAATATCTTACATATCACAACCGTTAGATTAGTACCTGTTCTTCCTATCATTTCAATCGATTCCCAATCCCCGTCTGTCAGTACAGACAACACTTATCTGATCGAAACGACCTGAAATCGTTCAACTTTGGTCCAAGTTGTTTGGGACCCGCTGTGCCGAAAGTGGCCGCAAACAAATGACTTGACCTTAAAGCGACCTATGACGCATTTTCGCAAGGGGCGCATAAGCACCAACGCCGTTTGTCGGCACGGCTGACTAATTTCCTGCAAGATAGTGCTCCTAAGCCCCATCTGGATACCGGCCGGTAATGAATGTAAATGTGTGTATTGAGTGAGTGTTAATAATTTGTATAATTCATCAGGAATAAACGATACGCGAAGTGTCGGATTTCTAGCGTTGCGGGAATAATTCGAATGGTTTTGCCGCCGTGCCATAAAGAATCGGTGAAATAGCGTCGGTGCTTCGTGAGGAGTGGTGCCATCAGTTGCTGTAAGGAAAGACCGAGTTTTATGCGAAAGGCGAGATAGTCTGAATTGACCGGTGACTGTTCCTTGAAAGGGTTTAACGATGGCACTATGAACTCACCAGGAAGCAACTTTCGATGTATAAGCTTTACTACTATATCTATGAAAGTGCTCATAAATTGTTGATATAGTCAATATTGCAGCTTGAACATCGTCTATCCTAAATATCTTCCTCTTCGATATCTACATTAACTGTGATACAGCAATCGACGTCAAGTCGGAAAAGGGCTTTAGGCCAAGTCATAGTAGTCATAAGAGAAAACCTTGAGCCTGTGATGTTATTTTAATGGGTTAGGTGTAGTCAGAACCGTCAAAATATGACAATTTTAAATATTTTTTTTTGCCAGTAAATTATTTTATTTTATAAAAGTAAAAATATGGTATCATAAAATAGGGTTTCGACTTGATTTGACAGAAATTTCAGTTGTGTTGATCCAGTTCCGACCGAAGCTCCTTGCGGTGACCATCACTTAGAGATCACTTGGAGATTCATCAAAAATCAACCGGATAAAAAAAAATTGTTTTATTAATAGATAATCTTATGCTTGATCGCAGCTTTTTTTTCTTCTGAATTAACTAAATGGTAGCCTCAGGAAAATTTTTTCCATATTTTGGGGAAAAAAACCAACAGTTAATTGTTTATAAAAATTCGAGATTAAAAGAAAAAAGAAAATCCTTCGATCAGGCACGAGTCTCTCATGTTTTCGAAAAGCCATATAAATTTCATTAGAATCTACCAAGCGGGTTTCAAGCTACAGTGGTCACCAGTTCAGACAACGTAATTTTGAGAAAAACGCATTTGAAGTTTTACACTCAATTTACGTATTATTCAATTACTTACATTCATCTATTCTTGCGCCATATAATAGTTCTTCAGCCATTGTGGCAGCCTCCAAAATATCTATTTGATGTTGTCTACGTATCATTCTACCTTCTGGAGTGTTGTCGTTATCACGTTAGCTGCTAGCTACTTGCTGTTAGCTACCTGCTCTTGCCAAGAGCGCCCGACAGCCCGTTGCTGTTTATCGAATTACTCGAAAAGTATTTGTCGGATTTACTTCAAATTTTCAGAGAATATTTCTGAGATATAATGCTTTAAGAAAATGCAAAAGAAGGAAAAAAGATTTCTTGAAAAAGCTGACTACACCTAACCCCTTAACTCCCGCTACTACATAACTATATTTTGATTTCAATTTTATTTATATTATGTATCCTGAATCTCTGAACTGGTGCCTAAGTCTTGTTTTACATACGTATGGTTCCATTCGTTTCGGTTTCAACCGTTCAACCCTTTTACAACTACACCTTTATCAGACGGTTCATCTTAGGTTTTATGTCTAGAAAGTATCTGGAAAAAAGAAAGCTCAATTGTAATTATTTAGTCTATATTTCTAATTCTTGAATTAGAAAATTATAACCAATTATTCATCTCATTTACTTATACGACCTCCATTTGACTGTAAACATTTGACTTCATGTCGAGGTACACCCGAAACTAGATTACCAATTTTCGGTGCTGCTAGTCCTGGACTGTAAAATTGACTTAATTAAATCATGTTTATTTCGTAGCGCTGCTCGTTCAACTTCAATCTTCATTAGTCCCCATATCTTTTCAATGGGACCCAGATCTGGTGTAGCTGTTGGCCATGGAATGGTTGTTGTTCTTGCATCCAAGCTTGAGAATTTTTAAAGAATCCTTGAAAATTATTGAAAAAAATTCTATGTATCAGTACTATTCGTCCTATATCGCTGAAACTTTGTTCGAGATGTACTGGTCCACTGCGTTTACACTCGACCAGCGAAGTCGTCAACAGTTTTTGATTTTTTACGTGATGGAGAGAATTCAATGAATAAGATCGGCCGAAGTCAAATTTGACAAGTCGATATGTCAGCAATAGCATCCGTTCCATACATAGTGGGAATTGGTATATCTTGTCTATGATATCTAACTTATTTTACAGCCAAGATCTTGATTTAAATTAGATCGAATAATATATAACATGATGATATCTTTTTTGAAATTTGAATTTTGTAAACAAGGTATGGAAGGTCAGTAATAACATAAGTTCAAGTTACGGAAACAACACACACGGTGAAATATTTATTGATTTTAACCATCAACAAATATTCCGCTTGGCCGGACACCTCATCGCTCAGTGTTCCCCAAAGAGGAAAGTATCATTCAAGAGCAGACACAGACCCCAGGGTTAAATGGTTCTTACCAATCATCAGTGTGACTTAGCCTGAAACCGATTGAAAACAGACAGAGTTCTAGGAAACATATTTCCATCGGTTGAGAACCGGTAGGGGTAAGGACCCCACCAGCGCCACGTATGGAGGAGAATCCTTCCTAACTCCGACCCTCTGCGATGGAGAAAGGGTCGAAGTTCGCAAGGATTCTCCTCCATAGGTGGCACTGGTGGGGTCCTTTCCCCTACCGGTTCTCAACCGATGGAAATATGTTTCTTGGAACCCCGTCTGTTTTCATTCGGTTAGGTGCTTTTGCGCGTATGTTTTATTGTCCATTATCCTGTATTGGACACTTAATTCGAATTTACCATGGTAAATTCGAATTGAGAGTGTCCAATACAGGAGAATAGACCATATAATTTACCATGGTAAATTCGAATTGAGAGTGTCCAATAAAGGAGAATGGACAATTTAATTTGCCATGGTAAATTCGATCAAGAGTATCCAATACAGGAGAATGGACAATAGAACATACGCGCTAAAGCTCCTGACTTCACGTCAGTACTTTGAGTAATTTCTTTCATTTATGAGGCTTATAGGATATTATAATTTTTGGGTGATAATATAATGCCCTTGGATAATCCATATGATGATAGATATATTACTTTGGTAAGTTGAGTAAATTGGGTTCAGAATATCTCCAGTAAAAACAAAACTGGAATATTAGTTTGAATTGATACAATATAATTTTCACAGTAGATTTGAGGTAATGAATATCTCGGATAAGTTCGTTATTGGGTAGAATCGGTCTGGTGGTTTCAGATTAATAATTTTTGGCACTCTTGTTTTTTTTTTTAAATTGCACTTTTTTAATCCAATTTCATTTATGAACGCGGACGCTTCCCGTCCAACGTTCATTTCTGGGACACCCTCTATAGACAGGGCAAACGCTTGTATATATCATTGGTCTTTCCTTCAACATTAATAACACCTGAAATATTTTTGTATGAACTTGCAGCGTTAGTTTATTCGATTCAAGTATCTATCTGATAAGTACTTTTGAATATAAACCGTGGATTTTTCACGGAAGGTTAAATTGAATTGTTGATTTGGGATTCTACAGGTTCAGTATTTAATTTCATTAAACTTAACGAAATTTCAAGTAGATGTGGATTTGTATAAAATTGTAAAGTAATTGTAAAGCTCTAATAGATAAAGAGGAAATAAGATTAACAATTTCCAATGCCAGAATTACTGCCAGCCCCTTCAAATAACTGGTAACAATACACGCGCCCAACGTGGGGCATAATTGCTTTTCTGTCTAGGTTTCTCTTGATCTTATGCCATTGAGAATTATTCCTTCATAATTTTGTGCTCAGAATTGTTAACTTCATTTGTGATCCATCTCCTGATTTATTGTTTTTGATGAGCGTAATTATACATTTAAATAGTAAGTCAGTTGAGTTATAATCTTATTATATGCAAAATAAGGGATATACCAATAACATTATCTTGATAAAGAACAGAAGTAGAAAGAAAGAGATGATCGAAATCGAGGTTAAGTATTAGATCCCCATAAAAATTCGAAAATTACAGATATTTGGGCGAAATGATAGCAGGTTGTTCCTAGAATATGAGCGAAAATTGATAGATTCCTTGAGCTTCTTCATCTCACATCCAGATGTATCAATTTTTGCTGAGAAGTTATAAGAATGGTTACCAACATTTTTCAGGAAATCAGAACGAATTGAAGCTTCTATTTAACTGTTATTTCTTGAGAGTACTCTATCCCTTCTAGACTGGGTTCGGTGTTCGGTCCTTGCTGCTCATAAGTTCCAGGAAACGGTGTGCACGAATGTCTGCAATTTTCGAATTATTTGTCGAAAATGGTCTCAAACCATTAGCTCAATGAAAAATTATATACAATTTACACAAATTTATTTAATATTGTTACGGGTTTCGTCGACAAAGCGACTTCATCAGACTAGATCATACTAAATTCTTAACAAGTAAACAATTACTTGTTAAGAATTTAGAATGATGTAGCCTGATGGAGTCGCTGAGTCGGCGGAACGCGTCACAATATTAAATAAATTTGTGTAAACCTTATACAATTTTTCATTGAGTTAATATGGATTTGCATCAAGTAAAAGCCTCAAGCATTACATTTATTATCAAACGATTATCTTCGACTCACTGATGAAGAATTCGTGATCAAATCCGTTTCTGTCCGACCGGCCGTCCGTTGCAATGACAACCTTCGAACAAAAAGATATAGTGACTTTAAATTTTCAGGGTAGCCTGCGCATCCAAATGCGACAGTTAAGTTCATTTATGGGCATAATCTACCATACGGTTTCGGAGTTATACCGATTTGAATTATTGTTTACTCAACAACTGAAAATATATAAATCTGATTGTATGAATTGAAACTTGGTTATCAATCGTAGAATGCACATGCGCAATTTTCTACGAAATTTTGTGAGGATCGTATGAGTAGGAAAAAAACTGTTTCGCCGAAAATATTATAGATCAGAAACTAACTGCCAAATTCCGCACAAACCTTCAATCCACGATTTTATAACCCAATATCCGATTTCAGCCCAATCAGCTGTGTATTTTAGTACTTACTTTGAAAATAAAATTCCGAATTGGTATCTACTTCTTCTGAAATCTCATATTATGTGAATCTCATAATAGTAACACAACCTCGGTGCTCGCATGCCGCGCAGGAGATCCTGGCTCAAATCCCCGCTGTGTAATTTCACTATTTCATTTATTTTAAAATTTGAATTCAGTTGATGCCCAGTGCATCAAACATGGCTTGCAAGTTCAAACAGTATTTCCTGAGGGTGTGTGAGGCGTGAATAGACAATTTGAACAAGCACGCAAAAGCTCCCGACTTCTCATCAGTGCTTTTCTCCATTATTTTTAGAACTGGTTTGGAAATCTATTCAGGTAAATTTGAAAACATTTCAGGAACAGCATTTCAATAAAAAAAATTGATTGTTCCAACGGACTGTAAATGAAGAGTAACTTTTCAAAACGCATTATGTCCAATTTGAGCGAAATTGAGTTTGAAGCGTATTCAGAAATGATTTATATTGCTCTATAGCCCTATGTAAACAAAATCTTCCAAATGGCATTATGTCTCTGTCTAATTCAAATCCAAAGTATGTAAACCGCATCGCCATGCATTATGTTTACGTTTGTAATTTTAAAACAAATTAAATATAACTAAACATTTTTTTATCGATGTGCTCATGTTAATTCGGCTACAGGCCAACACTTACTGTGCAGACAGTTTTTTCCAAATTTATAATAAAACGCAACAAACAGCATTATGTTCAATTTCAACACAACAAAACGCATTATATACAATGGGATGAATCAAAACGCATTAAGTCCAAACGTTTTTTACATATTCTGTGTATATCTGATCACTATTGTTATAAATGAGATTAATTATTAACTTTAGATGTGAATTTCTATCAAAAAAAACTCGACGTACTCAAATTATAAGCCAGGGTGGAAGAAAAAATTGTTTTTCGTTGATTCCCAATAAAATGGTTTTTGGACTAAATGCGTTTTGAAAAGTTGCTCCTCAAATGTCTACTTTGCCTTATTACATCGATGGCCTCGAAATGTTTCTCGCACACTGCACTATAAGAAAATTGGTTCAAGCACTGACGTGAAGTGAGTAGTTTTTGCGCGTATGTTCTGTTTTCCATTCTTCTGTATTGGACACTCTTAATCGAATTTACCATGGTGAATTATATTGTCTGTTCTCCTGTATTGGACACACTTAATCGAATTTACCATGGAAATGTTGTAGGACGAACAGTTTCTGAGATATAGAATTTAAAAAATCATTGAAAAAATTTTATATCTCAGAAACTATTCGTCCTACATCACTGAAATTTTGCATTATCCCTATCTCCCTTCGTTCGAAAGTTATCGATGCAACGGTCACCCATCCAGCACTGAACTCACACAAGGCTGCTCTGATCACCAAAAATATAGATCCGATCGTGTTCAAATTTGGTAGTAGAGTTAGGTTCTGAAGGCTCTCGCAAAATTTCAGTGATGTAGATCGTATAGTTTCTGAGATACTTATAGAATTTTTTTCGATGATTTTCAATGATTATTTTAACATTTTTTAGTAATATACACACAAAATTTTGCAAGAATTTTCGAGTTGGCATTCTACAACTAATAACCATGTTTGAATTGGATCGGTTTTGAATTTTTCGAGTTATTGAGGAAATAACAACCAAATTTCAGATGAGTATAACCCCAAAATCGTTTGGCCGATTATGCCTATAAACAAACTCAAATGTCACATTCAGTTGCGCAACCTAACCTGAAAATTTGAAGTCACGATCTCTTTCCGTTCTCAGGTTATCGTGACATAAATAATATTTTTTAATATATTTTTTTTTAATTTTCTAGCTATACGGTTCTCACAAAATTTCACAAACGTCCTAAGGTTTGTATTCTACAACTACTCATCAAGTTTCAATTCGATCAGATTAGTAATGGTTGAAAACAAAATTATTACTAGCAAACCGTTGGGCCGATTATGCCCATTAACCATGCCCATTTAGGAACTTGTCCGTCGTATCGGCATGCGCCACCTACTCTGAAAATTTCAAGTTGCTACCTCTTTCCGAACTCAAGTTATCGTGGCAACGGACGGCCGGCTGGCCGGACAGAATCGAATTTGACCTCAAATTCTTCATCACTGAGTTGAACCTAGTCGTTTGAGACCATTTTCCAAAATGATAACGCAATGTTCCCCAGAACATACGCGCAAAAATGAGAAGAAATTTTTCTTGGGATAACCCTTATCGATAAATCCTAACATAATTTCCATTGCTTGAAGATAAATAATTGCTGTTACTGAAACAACAATTTCTAACCATCTTCTACAGTCTTTTCTATAGACTCAAATGTACTCACTCAAGTAATCGAAGTAGAAAGTATTCCAAAGGAGAATTCACTACTTCTACACCATCACAGGATATAAATCACTGCATTTCACTACTTCACGTCTTTCATACACGAAAACAATTCCACGAAAAATAGATAATCCGCACTTTTGAACCTAACCTTCAGCGAATTTTATGCAACGAAATTTCTGGATTCCATATTGCCATATAAGCATATTCAAGGTTCGCATAACGAAGGTAAAGGACAAACCATATGGAGGGTAAATGAGGAAAAAAATCGATTCATGTTAGAACACTGCATTTTATTTGATAGCACAAGAACAGTTTAGTCCATTTATTTGGTATTGCATAATTCATATCTTCAGCCCGTCGTTGCATGAAACCCGCCATCTATTTATAATATTGTACGTGCAGGGAACCCGGAAGGCGTGTCATTTTCCGATACGAAAAAACGACCGGACGCGCACTAAAAATGCTTATAAGTTCACGGATTTGAACTCTGATCCTGCAGATGTCGCGCGTTTTTGCAAATGCGAAATGGTCGGTCTCTAATTAAGCGAACTCACTGAATAGTTCATGACGATATAACGGGAATCGATTCATTCAATATAAATATGATTTTAATTTAAACCAAGCGCGAGCCTCATTATCATCGTGGACAAAACGCAATAAATAGTCGGTATTGGTAATATAATATAGTGCCGTACTGGTCGCGAGCGACCACCTTGTAGCTTAGCGCCTGCAGAATTCATGAACAGTTTGGAACTGAAATTGCAGACAATAAAATTAAGATTGGACCAGCACAGGATGCAATGAGGGTCAAAAGTATGGAATAATGGATAAATTTAGCGTAAAATGGCTTCAAAAACATTTTTTTGCGTGTATCTATATGTTCTGGGGAACATCGCGTTATCATTTTGCCCAAATGACTGTAATTTTCGAATTTTTTGACGAGAATGGTCTCATAACGCCGTTGCCACGATAACTTGAGAACGAAAAGAGATAGCGACTTGAAATTTTAGGTGGCGCATCCGAATACGACAGAAGCGTTCGTTAATGGACATAATCGGCCCAACGTTTTCCGAGTAATAATTTTTTCTTCAACCAATACAGATCTGATCGAATTGAAACTTGGTAGCAATTTGTAGAACACAAATACGAAGACGTTTGTGAAATTTTGTGAGAATCGTGTCGCTAGAAAATTTAAAAAAATATTATATACCTCTTGATAACCCAAGAAAGGAAAGAGAGAGCGATTTGCAATTTTTAGGGTAGGTTGTGAATCTGAATGCGACGTTTGTATTCATTGATAGGCATAATCGGCTAAACGGTTTTGGAGTTATACCCATCTGATATTTGGTTCTTATTTCTTCAATAATTCGAAAAATACGAAATCGATCCAATTCAAACTTGGTTATTAGTTGTAAAATGGGCTCAAAAGTTATTGCAAAATATCGCGAGAATCCTAAAACTAGAAAATGAAAGAAAAATAATTGAAAATCATTGGAAAAAATTTTATATATCAGAAACTATTCGCCCGACATCAATGAAATTTTGGGAGAGCCTTCAAAACCTAACTCTACTACCAAATTCCAAGTTTGAACATGATCGGTAGTATATTTTCGAAAATCCGAGCAGCGTTGGATAAGTTCATTAGTTGGATGGGTGACCGTTGCCGCGATTACTTTTGAAAGAAAAGAGGTAGGGAGTTGAAATTTTCAGGCTTAGTTGAGCATCCGAATGGGAGTGTTCAGTTCGTTGTTGGGCATAATCGGCCCAAAGGTTTCGGAGTTATAACAATCTGGAATATTATTTTCTCGATAATTCAAATAATACAGACCCGATCGAATTGAAACTTGGTATCTAGTTGTAGAATATCGACATAAAGACGTGTACTTTGTCATTAAATTGTACCACTAGTAAATTTTAAAAAGAATACGAAAAATTATTATGTATCTCACGATAACTTGAGATCAGAAAGAGATAGCGACTTGTTATTTTCAGGGTTGGTTGCAACTCGAGACCCGGCACAACCGAATGCGACATTCTAGTTTGTTCATAGGCATAATCAACCCAACGGTTTAGGAGTTATACCAATCTGAAATTTGGTTGTTATTTCCTCAATAACTCTAAAAATACAAAACCGATCCAATTGAAGCATGATTACTAGTAGTAGAATGCCAACGCGAAAATTCTTGCAAAATTTCTAAAGGATCGTAGTCATACGATCCTCTAGAAATTTTTTGACAATCATTGAATATCATTGAAAAAAATTCTATATGTCAGAAACTATTCCTCCGACATCTCTGAAATTTTGCAAGAGCCTTCAGAGTCTAACTCTACTGCCAATTTTCAAGTTTGAACATGATCGGATCTAGATTGGAGCAGCCTTGTGTGATTTCAGTAGCTGCATGATTGATCGTTGCCGATAACTTTTGAATGAAAGGAGATAGGGACTCACAATTTTCGGGGTAGGTTGCGCATCCGAATGGGAGGGTCGAGTTCGATTTTGGGCATAATCGATCCATCGGGTTCGGTTTTATATCCACCTTGATAACCTTGAAAACTCAAAAAATATAGACTCGATTGAATTGAAGCTTGGTAACTAGTTGTAGAATATCGAAATTAAAGATGTGTGTAAACCTTCGTAAGAAACCCAGAAAATTTTTAAAAAATTACGAAAAAAAAATTGGTTCAAGCACTGACGTGAAGTCAGGAGCTTTTATGCGTTCTATTGTCCATTTTCCTGTATTGGACACTCTTAATCGAATTTACCATGGTGAATTCTATTGTCTGTTCTTCTGTATTGGACACTCTTAATCGAATTTACCATGGTAAATTCGATTAAGAGTGTCTGTATTCTGTCACTTTCCGTTATCAAGTAGTGACGTCATCGACATTTTCTTTAAATGGAAAGCCCCAACTTTTTATTGCCATGGAAAGATCATAAAATTCTGAATTCAGTAATGCAGATGTAACGTCATTTGGGTCAACAGTTGCTCAGATAGTATGTTCCTATGGCTAAGAACGCATTTCTTTCAAATCAATATTGAAAAATGGCTGATACCGTTGTTAAAAAATCAACAAAGTCCAGAGCGTTTCAAAATGTTTAGAGACGAAGATGCAGTTTCTTCATAAGAATCCATTGAATCATGAATACTCCAACTCTACAGGGTGATTCAAAACTCGAGGTGAAAAATTAAGGAACGTATACAGGCTGATATTCCTGATAAAAAAATATAGAATAAAATTTTTGGATTTTTGGCTTTGTTTCCGAGATATCAGACCTCAAATTTTCTGCATGTCATCAATTTTCAACTTTAATCCATAATATAAAATACAATAATATTTAAATTAAATATTCAAAACTACCACCATTAGCATCGATAAAGGATTGGCAATGCAAAATGGGGGAATCGTATACTAATTGCATGTTTTGTCTATTTTGAGTGGATTCGACTACATTAATAATTCGCTCCATTAATTGTTCTTGATTATGTATTTCCACTGTGGAAATAAGTTGTTTCAAATGCACGCATACAAAAAGCCAAAGAGTTCAAGTCAGGTGATCTCGCAGACCATAGCACATGACCACGCCGACCAATCCATCTCCTATTAAAAGTTTGGTTTAACCAGGCGACAACATTTCGTCCAACATGCAGTAGTGCTCCGTCGTGCTGACACCACATACGATTGTATACCAAATTCTCAGGAAATTATCGAAATCTTTTCAAAAACATTGCAGGTAAGCATCGGCATTCAAACGACTTGGGAGGACTTGAATTGGAAGTAATTGACCGTTAAAGACTCCGCCCCATACATCAATAGAGAATCTTTGTTCAAAACCTCTTCTTTCAAAAGCGTGAGGATTTTCTAGAGACCATACATATTCATTGTGGCTTCTTCCGAACAAAGCGTACTTTTATTTTGTTCATGCTGCTGAAGAAGCTATTGACAAAGGGCGAGTCTTTACATGTGATCTCCTGGCTGCAAATTATGTACTTCTTTTTTATGAAATGGATGTAAACTTATGTTTTGAAAAACTTTGAGACACAATAAGACGGGCAGCAATCCATCTGTTACTAATTGTCAGATAATCGAGCAAACAATCTATCACTTCTTCTTCCCTCATAGCATCATAATAATAATTTCGTGTAACACCACCAAAATCAGTAAGGGAATTGTATACTCCAAACTTTCGCAGCCTTTGATTAGCATTGGAAAACACCCGATGAGATGATTGTCGTCTATAAGGGAATCTCCTGTTGTACTCCCGACAAGCTTTTATTACATTGCCATCACAATAGCCGTACACAAAAATATTTTCTGCATATTCTTCGCTAGAGAACTGCTTATTCAACAAAAAAACTAAACCACCAAACAACTTTCGAATTAGTAAACAAATTTTGTTGGTCACCAGGTGATAGTAAACTTACTTATTTATTTCTAGACTTATGGTGCTATTCTGCTTTTTATCTGTAAGCTATGAATCTGTAGGTAACGATTGCTCTATAAGAGGCCGCCTTATGAAATCGTAAATAATGCAATTCTGGAATTGTCTCATTTACGGTGCTACATTTGAACTAATTTGATGAATTTATTGGAAAACATAACCTAAAACCGTAGAGATATTTTTAAGTTGAAGGTATTTGAGTAGAGTGTCACTTATCACCCAAATATATTTTATTAGGATTTTGTTTGATTGCAGCTATACCATTGTTAAGAGATGAAGGAAGGAAATCAAATATGCAATATGAAATGAGAAACATTGATTTGTAACATGGTTTCACGTATATATAGCCGTATTACATGAAAGAAATGCTCATATTAAAAAAAAAATTAAAATGTATAAGCCAATTATTATATCACCCACCATGCATATATTATAGAAAGAGGGATAATACCTATCCCGCTACTGCAATATGGCATAAGCATTTCTTGTTTGTAGGAATGGTTCTAAAGCATTCACTAAAACCAAAGTGCAATGTTTTTTTCATTCAATCTGAAGATGATGATAAATTGATCATCTGGAATTTCACTTAACCGTTTTCTCTCAATTCTCACGAAGTTCCTATCATAATAAAAATGGTTTAGATACGTAGATGATGTGCTCGCGTGTTTCAAAGGAACAGACCGGCAACTGAAAATATTTGTAGATTTTATTAATAGCATTCATCCAAATGTCAAATTCACAATTGAAATGGAAAATAATGGTGCAATTAATTTTTTGAATTTAACAATAACGCGGAAAAACAATCAACATGATTTTTCAATATTTAGGAAACCATCCCATACGGATACAATCATTCATCGATCCTCGTGTCATCCATTCGAACATAAAGTCGCGGCATTTCATAGTATGTTACACCGGCTAATTAATATACCTTTATCCGAAGAAAATTATGGTACAGAATTAGAAATTATCGAACAAATAGCGGTGAACAACGGATATGACACAGAGTTAATCAGAAAAATGTTGACGAAAAAACAATTTAGAAAAACAATTAGTTTAGTATTTCCAGAAATTAAGGATAAAAATAAAATATTCAATAGCTTAACATATTTTGGTACAACGAGTCAACAACTTAAAAGGTTTCTTCAAAACCAACAGGTGAATATCTCATTCCGGACAAATAATAACCTTGCCAAATTCATAAAAAACAATAAATCGAAAAGGAATAAAGAAGATAAATCCGGTGTGTATCAATTAAATTGCGGGAGTTGTGACAAATCATATATAGGAAAAACTGGTAGAAATTTTGGCATAAGAATAAAGGAACATCATCACAGCTTCAAAAACAACAAAATTAATTCAAATTATTCGAATCATTTATTAGCAGAAGGACATAAGTTTAACCCGGATTTCAAAATTCTACACAATTTGAATAAAGGTGCGCAACTTAATTACTGGGAAATGGTCGAAATAAATAGGGAAAAACATACGGGTAATTTAGTTAATGAACAATTAGATCTAAATTTTTCACCGATACTCAATCTATTCAAATAGAGAATCAATTTATAAATAAAAGCATTAGGAATGAATTATTGTTAATGTGTACAAAGAAACCAGCAGTGAAATCTCATGTAATTAGTTTTAAATAAGTCTATTATGTAATTTGTTTTAAATAAGTTTCTCATGTAATTAGTTTTAAATGAATCTGTGTCCATGTCATATAGGTATAGGGAGATAATAACTTGTTAAGAATTTAGTATGATGTAGTCTGATGAAGTCGCTGTGTCGACGAAACGCGTCACAATATTGAATAAATAAGTGTAAATCGTATATAATTTTTCATTGAGATAATAAAAATGATTTCCGAGTCATGTGAAATTACGTACAGTTAGTTGGACACGAGCTTATCATGCTCTAAGAATAAGCCAATAATCCAAGTAATCTGATTCTTATTCACATATCCATTTTCATATTCGGGAGAATATCATCACGCCGCAAAATCATACAATAATTCTTCAAAATAACCTCACATTACATCTTCCGATATGATTCCGATCGCCACTCGAGTAGTCGTGAGGATTTAAGAATATCTGTAAGTTAGGCCGCTCGTATACCAGCACGACGAGACCGCAACGCGACCGCGACGATACTTTTTAACGAGGGATTTGCGTCGCATCGTCGTATCTTTGGTGTGGGCGCTTCTATGACTTACCACGTACCGCGACTGCGAAGCGACACGAAGTCGCGGTCGCGTTGCAGTCGCGTCGTGCTGGTGTACGAGCGGCCTTACAGATCGCTAAAAGACAGTCCAGAATAGCAATGTTCCTGTAAGATTATGAAGAGTTAGGCCGCTCGTACACCAGCATGACGAGACCGCAACGCGACCGCGACTTCGTGTCGCTTCGCAGTCGCGGTACGTGGTAAGTCATAGAAGCGCCCACACCAACGATACGGCGATGCGACGCAAATCCCTCGTTAAAAAGTATCGTCGCGGTCGCGTTGCGGTCTCGTCGTGCTGGTATACGAGCGGCCTAACTTACAGATATTCTTAAATCCTCACGACTACTCGAGTGGCGATCGGAATCATATCGGAAGATGTAATGTGAGGTTATTTTGAAGAATTATTGTATGATTTTGCGGCGTGATGATATTCTCCCGAATATGAAAATGGATATGTGAATAAGAATCAGATTACTTGGATTATTGGCTTATTCTTAGAGCATGATAAGCTCGTGTCCAACTAACTGTACGTAATTTCACATGACTCGGAAATCATTTTTATTATGATAGGAACTTCGTGAGAATTGAGAGAAAACGGTTAAGTGAAATTCCAGATGATCAATTTATCATCATCTTCAGATTGAATGAAAAAAACATTGCACTTTGGTTTTAGTGAATGCTTTAGAACCATTCCTACAAACAAGAAATGCTTATGCCATATTGCAGTAGCGGGATAGGTATTATCCCTCTTTCTATAATATATGCATGGTGGGTGATATAATAATTGGCTTATACATTTTAATTTTTTTTTTAATATGAGCATTTCTTTCATGTAATACGGCTATATATTTGTGAAACCATGTTACAAATCAATGTTTCTCATTTCATATTGCATATTTGATTTCCTTCCTTCATCTCTTAACAATGGTATAGCTGCAATCAAACAAAATCCTAATAAAATATATTTGGGTGATAAGTGACACTCTACTCAAATACCTTCAACTTAAAAATATCTCTACGGTTTTAGGTTATGCTTTCCAATAAATTCATCAAATTAGTTCAAATGTAGCACCGTAAATGAGATAGTTACAGGGACAATTCCAGAATTGCATTATTTACGATTTCATAAGGCGGCCTCTTATAGAGCAATCGTTACCTACAGATTCATAGCTTACAGATAAAAAGCAGAATAGCACCATAAGTCTAGAAATAAATAAGTAAGTTTACTATCACCTGGTGACCAACAAAATTTGTTTACTAATTCGAAAGTTGTTTGGTGGTTTAGTTTTTTTGTTGAATAAGCAGTTCTCTAGCGAAGAATATGCAGAAAATATTTTTGTGTACGGTTATTGTGATGGCAATGTAATAAAAGCTTGTCGGGAGTACAACAGGAGATTCCCTTATAGACGACAATCATCTCATCGGGTGTTTTCCAATGCTAATCAAAGGCTGCGAAAGTTTGGAGTATACAATTCGCTTACTGATTTTGGTGGTGTTACACGAAATTATTATTATGATGCTATGAGGGAAGAAGAAGTGATAGATTGTTTGCTCGATTATCTGACAATTAGTAACAGATGGATTGCTGCCCGTCTTATTGTGTCTCAAAGTTTTGCTTGAAGAACCTTCAAAACATAAGTTTACATCCATTTCATAAAAAAGAAGTACATAATTTGCAGCCAGGAGATCACATGTAAAGACTCGCCCTTTGTCAATAGCTTCTTCAGCAGCATGAACAAAATAAAAGTACGCTTTGTTCGGATGAAGCCACAATGAATATGTATGGTCTCTAGAAAATCCTCACGCTTTTGAAAGAAGAGGTTTTGAACAAAGATTCTCTATTGATGTATGGGGCGGAGTCTTTAACGGTCAATTACTTCCAATTCAAGTCCTCCCAAGTCGTTTGAATGCCGATGCTTACCTGCAATGTTTTTAAAAAGATTTCGATAATTTCCTGAGAATTTGGTATACAATCGTATGTGGTGTCAGCACGACGGAGCACTACTGCATGTTGGACGAAATGTTGTCGCCTGGTTAAACCAAACTTTTAATAGGAGATGGATTGGTCGGCGTGGTCATGTGCTATGGTCTGCGAGATCACCTGACTTGAACTCTTTGGCTTTTTGTATGCGTGCATTTGAAACGACTCATTTCCGCAGTGGAAATACATAATCAAGAACAATTAATGGAGCGAATTATTAATGTAGTCGAATCCACTCAAAATAGACAAAACATGCAATTAGTATACGATTCCCCCATTTTGCATTGCCAATCCTTTATCGATGCTAATGGTGGTAGTTTTGAATATTTAATTTAAATATTATTGTATTTTATATTATGGATTAAAGTTGAAAATTGATGACATGCAGAAAATTTGAGGTCTGATATCTCGGAAACAAAGCCAAAAATCCAAAAATTTTATTCTATATTTTTTATCAGGAATATCAGCCTGTATACGTTCCTTAATTTTTCACCTCGAGTTTTGAATCACCCTGTAGAGTTGGAGTATTCATGATTCAATGGATTCTTATGAAGAAACTGCATCTTCGTCTCTAAACATTTTGAAACGCTCTGGACTTTGTTGATTTTTTAACAACGGTATCAGCCATTTTTCAATATTGATTTGAAAGAAATGCGTTCTTAGCCATAGGAACATACTATCTGAGCAACTGTTGACCCAAATGACGTTACATCTGCATTACTGAATTCAGAATTTTATGATCTTTCCATGGCAATAAAAAGTTGGGGCTTTCCATTTAAAGAAAATGTCGATGACGTCACTACTTGATAACGGAAAGTGACAGAATACAGACACTCTTAATCGAATTTACCATGGTAAATTCGATTAAGAGTGTCCAATACAGAAGAACAGACAATAGAATTCACCATGGTAAATTCGATTAAGAGTGTCCAATACAGGAAAATAATAGCTTATAGCTAACATAAAAGCTCCTGACTTCACGTCAGTGCTTGAACCAATTTTTTTTTCGTAATTTTTTTAAAATTTTCTGGGTTTCTTACGAAGGTATACACACATCTTTAATTTCGATATTCTACAACTAGTTACCAAGCTTCAATTCAATCGAGTCTATATTTTTTGAGTTTTCAAGGTTATCAAGGTGGATATAAAACCGAAACCGATGGATCGATTATGCCCAAAATCGAACTCGACCCTCCCATTCGGATGCGCAACCTACCCCGAAAATTGTGAGTCCCTATCTCCTTTCATTCAAAAGTTATCGGCAACGATCAATCATGCAGCTACTGAAATCACACAAGGCTGCTCCAATCTAGATCCGATCATGTTCAAACTTGAAAATTGGCAGTAGAGTTAGACTCTGAAGGCTCTTGCAAAATTTCAGAGATGTCGGAGGAATAGTTTCTGACATATAGAATTTTTTTCAATGATATTCAATGATTGTCAAAAAATTTCTAGAGGATTGTATGACTACGATCCTTTAGAAATTTTGCAAGAATTTTCGCGTTGGCATTCTACTACTAGTAATCATGCTTCAATTGGATCGGTTTTGTATTTTTAGAGTTATTGAGGAAATAACAACCAAATTTCAGATTGGTATAACTCCAAAACCGTTGGGTCGATTATGCCTATGAACAAACTAGAATGTCGCATTCGGTTGTGCCGGGTCTCGAGTTGCAACCAACCCTGAAAGTAACAAGTCGCTATCTCTTTCTGATCTCAAGTTATCGTGAGATACATAATAATTTTTCGTATTCTTTTTAAAATTTACTAGTGGTACAATTTAATGACAAAGTACACGTCTTTATGTCGATATTCTACAACTAGATATCAAGTTTCAATTCGATCGGGTCTGTATTATTTGAGTTATCGAGAAAATAATATTCCAGATTGTTATAACTCCGAAACCTTTGGGCCGATTATGCCCAACAACGAACTGAACACTCCCATTCGGATGCTCAACTAAGCCTGAAAATTTCAACTCCCTACCTCTTTTCTTTCAAAAGTAATCGCGGCAACGGTCACCCATCCAACTAATGAACAGAATAGCAATGTTCCTTTAAGATTATGAAGAGTTAGGCCGCTCGTACACCAGCATGACGAGACCGCAACGCGACCACGACTTCGTGTCCCTTAGAAGTCGCGGTACGTGGTTACTCATAGAAGCGCCCACACCAAAGATACGGCGATGCGACGCAAATCCCTCGTTAAAAAGTATCGTCGCGGTCGCGTTGCGGTCTCGTCGTGCTGGTATACGAGCGGCCTTAGGCCGCTCGTATACCAGTACTACAGAACCAGTACTACAGAATAGCACCATTAGGCTGCTCGTATACCAGCATGACGAGACCGCAACGCGACCGCGACGATACTTTTTAACGAGGAATTTACGTCGCATCGCCGTATCTTTGGTGTAGGCGCTTCTATCACACACCACGTACCGCGGCTTCTAAGGCCGCTCGTATATCAGCACGACGAGACCGCAACGCGACTGCGACTTCGTGTCGCTTCGAAGTCGCGGTACGTGGTTAGTCATAGAAGCGCCCACACCTAAGATACGGCGATGCGACGTAAATCCCTCGTTAAAAAGTATCGTCGCGGTCGCGTTGCGCCCTCGTCGTGCTGGTATACGAGCGGCTTATAGATGAAAACAGAATAGCACCATTAGGCTGCTCGCATACCAGCACGACGAGACCGCAACTCGACCGCGACGATACTTTTTTAACGAGGAATTTACGTCGCATCGCCGTATCTTTGGTGTAGGCGCTTCTATCACACACCACGTACCGCGACTTCTAAGGCCGCTCGTATACCAGCACGACGAGACCGCAACGCGACCGCGACGAGACCGCAACGCGACCGCGACTTCGTGTCGCTTAGAAGTCGCGGTACGTGGTGTGTGATAGAAGCGCCCACACCAAAGATACGGCGATGCGACGCAAATCCCTCGTTAAAAAGTATCGTCGCGGTCGCGTTGCGGTCTCGTCGTGCTGGTATACGAGCAGCTTATAGATGAAAACAGAATAGCACCATTAGGCTGCTCGCATACCAGCACAACGAGACCGCACCGCGACCGCGACGATACTTTTTTAACGAGGAATTTACGTCGCATCGCCGTATCTTTGGTGTAGGCGCTTCTATCACACACCACGTACCGCGACTTCTAAGGCCGCTCGTATACCAGCACGACGAGACCGCAACGCGACCGCAACTTCGTGTCGCTAAGAAGTCGCGGTACGTGGTATGTGATAGAAGCGCCCACACCAAAGATACGGCGATGTGACGCAAATCCCTCGTTAAAAAGTATCGTCGCGGTCACGTTGCGGTCTCGTCGTGCTGGTATACGAGCAGCTTATAGATGAAAACAGAATAGCACCATTAGGCTGCTGTATACCAGCAGACGAGTGCAAGGTACCTGTCATCTTCCCAAATCAAACCAATGTAACCCTCACTCCTAATTCGATTTTCGAAACTATATCCAACTAAGAAGAAATCACCAATTCTTATTAAGTTCCGAAAATACGCCTAACCTACTGCTCCTCCTTCGAGTGTTCACAAAATGGACGACCTCATGTCCCTGACTGGCGCAGACCCTCACAAACTTTCAGACTGTCACTATGAAATAATATTGCCAACTTATTCGGCTCTCGAATGCGATATTCCTTGTGCGTCGATTGGTACCACTGAGATCCAACCTCAAATTCGACGTCAACACAAACGACAACCTTATCGTAAACAAAACATAAACAAACCCTTGCCTGAGTTAAAAAGAAACGTTACAAAATCCCTCGTTAAAAAGTATCGTCGCGGTCGCGTTGCGCCCTCGTCGTGCTGGTATACGAGCGGCTTATAGATGAAAACAGAATAGCACCATTAGGCTGCTCGTATACCAGCACGTCGAGACCGCAACGCGACCGCGACGATACTATTTAACGAGGAATTTGCGTCGCATCGCCGTATCTTTGGTGTGGGCACTTCTATCACTAACCACGTACCGCGACACGAAGTCGCGGTCGCGTTGCGGTCTCGTAGCGGTCTCGTAGTGCCGGTATACGAACGGCCTTACTGTAATTTATTAAATAAAATTGGACTTCAAAGTACAATAACTCGGAAACGAAGCCTCATCGGCAAAACATTTCTTTTACGTTTTATCAACGATGTTAGACTGTATACTATAACGTATCGTTTGTACGTCAATCCCAATAATATCCAACGGCCAAATATGCTCAGTTACCTCACACAATCTCAGAACGATATTTTGTTCTAAAAACCCTGTTAAATAAAAAACCCCCAATTACCATCATACAATATACAATTATGTACATAGAAAACATTTATAAGGATAAAGGATTCGATCCTATGTCTCTGTCTCTACCTACCCAACATTCTGGGGTTTCTTTCCTGGCGTTATCCTCTAATGAAAATCACCCAGGCAAACGTTGTGAAAGCTCTTAATAATCCTGACGAAGGCTACGGAGAAACGACAAATCGATTTCAGATTGGTTATTAACAATCAACCCCATTCATCGACATACCTGCCAAAAATGATGTGTTTAATCCTCTTACGAGCGTGATGCCGACAAACTATTCCACCAACTATTTTCAGTACCACTTTTCAACGGTTTTCCAATCCAAATCCAATAAAGATGATTTCATATATCATATATAAAAATTGAGAAAATCCGTAACCACAATCATTCAGCCGGTCTTGATAACCCTAACCTCCCTTTTTCCGTTTTTCGTCAAAGTTGACAAAGACATAAGTCACACAGAATCGTGACAATGACATCCCATATTCGACCATCGCCCGAAGCGGCAACTAGGTCCAGTGGCGGCGAGTGCGCCCGGGACCACATTCAATCGACATATATCATAACATATATGTTATGATATATGGGATGTCATTGTCACGATTCTGTGTGACTTATGTCTTTGTCAACTTTGACGAAAAACGGAAAAAGGGAGGTTAGGGTTATCAAGAGGATTAAACACATAATTTTTGGCAGGTATGTCGATGAATGGGGTTGATTGTTAATAACCAATCTGAAATCGATTTGTCGTTTCTCCGTAGCCTTCGTCAGGATTATTAAGATCTTTCACAACGTTTGCCTGGGTGATTTTCATTAGAGGATAACGCCAGGAAAGAAACCCCAGAATGTTGGGTAGGTAGAGACAGAGACATAGGATCGAATCCTTTATCCTTATAAATGTTTTCTATGTACATAATTGTATATTGTATGATGGTAATTGGGGGTTTTTTATTTAACAGGGTTTTTAGAACAAAATATCGTTCTGAGATTGTGTGAGGTAACTGAGCATATTTGGCCGTTGGATATTATTGGGATTGACGTACACAAGATAGTTGAATTAAATAGTTTGGTGTATGGGATAGCCAAGATAACCGTACTGGAAATATCGAATAACAGCGAGCAGGTAGATAGGTTGAATTGAGGACGTCGTGGGAGTCAGGAGTGCGGTATATGGGACAGCCAACATATACCAGGGCACTCGAACAAGTAAACGGACCAGCATCTGGTGCTATTGGGATGAAGATGGTAGTATACGAGACAGCCAACGTGTACTAGGTTCCATTAGAGGAGAGCACCATAAGAACTAGGAAGGTTTGAGAGGTCAAATGTTTATACCAATAATTCTGAATAATAGATTCTAATATTAAGTAACATTTTATAGTATACATTTTGGACTTGTTCAGTCGGAATTGAACGTGATTTTAGTCATGGTTGTTAATTTGGATTATGTATAAACGTGCTGCGCCTGAGCTCATGCGACGCGTCTCAATTATTCGTTCAAAGTAGATTTTATAGTTCAATTCCCGATTTATATATCTTAATTATTTGTAGCCTTGAACATCGTTCAACACCATATTTTGGATTCACGAAACCCTAGGAATATCGTTTATTTTCTTTTTTTAGTTATGTAACTGTATATTTGGAACATTATACATATTTACTGGGCTTAGTTAGCATTTCATGTGATTTTCCTTTTGGCGGATTTGGGGACTATTACGTCCAACTTAAGGGTATCGGAACAGGAAAAATTTGCCTGGCGCCCATTAATATATCCATAGTAGTTAGTGAGAACCCCACCCTTCTCCACTGAGTTAGTTTCGGAAACCCTACATTAGCAGTAGATAGTAATTGTTACCAGATACGGAAGAGGTACGTAGGTAATAATACGTCCCTTAGTTTTTCGCCTCGAGTTACCCTCTAATTTGCTGATGTATGTAAATCCAACATATGAGGTGAGTCATAGACCTACGCTTTGAATTTAATTTAATAAGTAGGTACAAAGGGATTATCGCTTTAAGCAAAAACTACCACTAAGGCCGCTCGTATTCCAGCACTACGAGACCGCAACGCGACCGCGACTTCGTGTCGCTTCGCAGTCCCGGTACGTGGTAAGTCATAGAAGCGCCCACACCAAAGATAAGGCGATGCGACGCAAATTACTCGTTAAAAAGTATCGTCGCGGTCGCGTTGCGGTCTCGTCGTGTTGGTATACGAGCGGTCTTATAGATTAGAGATGAACGGACTAGTAGAGACCATAGTTAATAGAAATCACACTCTGTGGATTGCTACTAGTCCGTTCATATCTTATTTAATTTTATATGATGCAGTTCTATCATACGAATCCATTAATATAATGTCCAACTCTGAGAAACCAATACTGAGCAGGCCCCCTGTCCATAGGGTTTTCCCACATTTTTTGCGCGCGTGTTCCGCAAGGAACAGCGTGCTATGATTTCGTCACAATGTCTGTATTTTTCGAATTTTTTTCCGAAAATGGTCTCAAACGATTCAGTTCTACTCACTGATGAATAAATCCGGGGTCAAATTCAATTCTGTTCGTCCGGTCCGGCCATTAGCGCGATAACTCGAACGGAACGAGTTAGAGCGTTGAAATTTACAGGGTAGTTTTGTAACGTAAATTTCTCGGACAAGTTCGTTAATTGGCAAAATGCACCAAGCCGTTTGGCAGTTATGGCCATTTTTAGTTGAAATGTTTTTCAAGAATATTTTCGAAACCGAACATTCGATCTATTTGAAATTTAGCACCAAATTGTAGAATCATGACCTTCATATGTCTGCGTTTTGTATTGATAGGATGGCTAAAAACTAGAGAAAAGAAATTTCAAATATTTGAAATTGAAATTTTGTTTTCACGATAACTCGAAAAATACTGATCCGATTGAATTGAAGCTTGGAAGTTAGATGCAGAGTACCGACTAAAAGACTTGTGCAAAATTTCGTGGGGATAGCATGAGTATTTGAAGAATAGGCGAAGAAATTGCGTTCCTAATTCGAAATTCATGAAACTCCTTTCACACATTTTCCGTTTCGCGCATGAGCAGACAAGAAGTGATTCAACTGCTGGAGTTTTCATCTGAGAGGATTGGGGTTTTGAGGTGCAGGATGCTATTCCTCCATAGAATCCCCTTGAGAGTGTCCGCGCATGCGGGGATTGGAGCTAAGATATCTCCTGAACCAATGGTGTTGAAGAATCAGAATTTTGTGTGACGTGTGTGATTTTGAGAGGACATTTTAAGTCATGCGCATGTGCAGAAGAGACATGAGTCTTTTTTTGTTATTCGGCTAATGTTGGGAGTGGTTTGCGTCTATCGGTCATGGATTTTAGGAGAACCTTCATGGCAATTCTGTGCACGGACAAATAACTTAAGTAAAGTAAAAAGTAAAGTAAATTTATTCTTAGTTTGAATACAATCGATTATATATACACACCCTTATTATTACCCTCCGTGTGATGGTTGCACCTAAGTAACTGTTGTACTTGTGTTGTGCTTTCCATCAACCACTCGGGGTATACAAAAATGACATATTAATGATGGCAGTTCATATTGTATTTTTGTAATCATATAAATCATATATTCACACACATCACACACACATATATACCCACGTACATAAACACACCCATACACATAAATTTTGATTTATAAATTAATGAATATACAGAATGTTGAAGAGAAACAAAATAAAAATAAAAATGAAAATGAATGAATGAAGGAAAAAGGAGAGGTGAAGAGTTTGCTGAACCTCATTTCTCTTTAACCGAATAAGTCAAGAAGTTCGGTATAGAGCATAATGAATACTTTGATTGACCTTTTGAACCCATTGAGATTGGAAATATTTCTTATGTTGGCTGGCAGGAGATTGAATAATTTTGGACCATGATAGAAAATACATCTCTGAGTGTGACTTTTTTTAAATGCTGGTAGGTTTATGGATGAATTAGTGACGAATCTTGTTTGTTTTTGTTTGTTTGTTGATTGAAGTGTGGATCTGTTTGTGTAAACCCAAGTCAAACATTGATGGATATAGAGGTCTCTAGTTTTGAGTAATTGCGTTTCCTTATACAGACATTCGGTGGAGAACAATTTAGGTTTTTTGAACAATATTTTCAGGATTGTGTTCTGAGTTGTTTGAAGGATGCTAAGGCAATTGTTGAAAGTACCACCCCAGGCAGCAATACAATATCTCATCACAGATTCTGCTAGGGAGCGGTATATTGTGATCAGATTTTCGAACTTCAGGATATTTCTCAATTCATAGAATTTTTTAGTTAAATGTCTAAGCCGTTTCACAACATAGTTTATGTGGTCACCCCATCTCATATACTGATCCACAACCACTCCCAGATACTTGATCATATTTGTTCTATCTATAACAGCACAATTGCAGTTTGTTGGATTAGTACAGTCTTTGTCATGGATATGGATTATGTTTTGTTCAGGTTGACTGTTCTGTAATAAGGTGAACGTAATAAATTTAGTTTTTTTCACATTGAGACTCAGAAGGTTGTGATTGAGCCATATCTGGATATCTCTCATTCCCTTTTCTGATTTTTTAAATACCTCCTTCCAACTATTACCTACGAAAATGAGTGCTGTGTCGTCCGCGTATGAGATGAGATGGCCCTCAAAATTACTGATGAAGCAGATACTGTTGATGTAAACAAGAAATAAAATGGGTCCTAGAACCGTTCCCTGCGGTACTCCTGTTTTAACTTCCATTGCCCCACTCAGGTTATTATCAACTTTGACCTTTTGTGTCCTATGTGATAGATAGTTTTCCAAAATATTGTATGTTGGGCCACGTACACCATATCCATGTAATTTGTTTAATAGCAAACTGTGATCAACGGTGTCGAATGCCTTGGCCAGATCGAGAAATATAGCTAAACACCTCTCTGATCTATCCAAGGCTCCAACTGTTTTTTTAACAAAATCTAGCACCGCATTTTCGGTATTGGAGTTACTAATGAAACCGAACTGTCTGTCTGTCAGTATTTTTTTAACATTGAGATAATTTATAAGTCTGCTTTTTAGAGATTGTTCAAATATTTTGGCAAAATTGTTAATGACAGATATTGGTCTATAGTTCCCAACGTCGTCACGCTTACCTGATTTATATATGGGGGTAATGATTGACTCCTTCCATTGGTGTGGTAGATCACCATTTTTATAGATCATATTTATGATGTGCGTTAATGGAGATATAATGAATGAATGAATATTTTTTATGAGTTTCGAGGAAATGCCATCTGGACCAGATGAACAGTTGGTTTTTAGCTTGGATATAATATCTATCAGCTCGTTTTGTGTTACTGGCTTTAGAAACATTGATTCTTGTTGTATGGTGTCTTTAAGGAAATGTTCAGGTAAGTTTTCGTTTTTTTTTATGTTTTTTGCCATTTCAGTTCCAATATTAGTAAAGTAGTTGTTGAAATTATTAGGAATATCTTTTTTATCTGAGATTGGTTCTCCTTTTTCATTTTTGAACGTTATATTACCGATTTTTGTTTTTATTGAAGTGTTTTTTCCAGTTATATCGTTTATGAGTTCCCACGTTTTTTTGCAGTTTCCATTTACTGTATATAACTTTTCTTTAAAATATTGATTTTTTACTAGCTTAGTTATATTATTCAATCGATTTCTGTATGATTTATATTCATATTCCCTCTCTGGTGTGTGTCTAATTAATAATTTCTTTTTCAGGTGATCCCTTTGCCGTATTGAGGTAATCAGACCAGTAGTGATCCATGGTTTGATTTTTTTATATTTTTTATATTGAGTATTATAGGAATATGATGCTGCTTTCAAATGAAGTTCAAGTTTTCCAATAAATTTGTTATAACAAGGCTGTGTTTCATTGATCTTCATTACTTCTTCCCATTTTTCATCTTTTAATGATGTGTATAATTTATTGAAATTTATAAAATTTTTTGCAACTAAATTAGATTCATTTCCATTTTCGGAAGGTGACTGCCTCGTACCTGATATCCCCAAGTATACCGGGTAGTGGTCAGTGATATCAGTTTGGAATAATGCCGGAGTTAATTGAATGTTTCGATTTATATTATGTTTACGGACGAATATATGATCTATTGTACTTCGTGTATTAGATGTAACCCTGGTTGGCTTATTAATATAGGAGAAGTAACCATTTTCAGCGAGGATATTGAGGTATTCATTGACAGAATCGGAATTTTCATCCATTAAATTAATATTTATGTCACCTATAAAGATGTCAATATTATTATTTTTTAAATCACATATGTAATTTCTTATGTCATTCAGATAAATTTGAGTATCAATAGCGGGTAGTTTATAAGATGCTGTTATTCCAATCTCAATATTATCAATAGTCATTGAAATTCTTAACAAATTGACCAGTTAGTGAAATTATTTCGACATTGGCAATAATATGATCCCTGATGTAAACCAATTGACCATCATTCTGATTTGCCTTTGAATTATTGTAATATATTGTGTAACCTGGTATTGAATAATCACTCACCGACTCAATCTTCCATGTTTCTGATAAAATTATTATGTCCATATGCTTGCTTACCTCCTCTAAATAAATAAGGAGTTCATCAAAATTTTTGTTTATGCTTCTAATATTGAAGTGGATGACGGCCAAAGCATTCCTCTCACTCTCCCCCTTATCAAAGAATGCCCAGAAATCACAATATTCCTGAGTTTCAATTTCCCTCTGATCATCCAATAGATCCAAAAATTCCAACATTCTGTATTGTGTTTGTTCAAAACGATACTGAAAAGTAGTATAAAAGTGCAGAAATATACGTACATAGGATTATTTGACTGATTTGATATTCGAAATGAAGATATTAGAAACCTTCTAGATAATGTATATAAAAAACAAAAATATGGTTTCTCGATGGGTTACTGAAAATAACATGGCTCGAAATCCCCTAAATTCATTATTGTTAGACTGTAATTATCTTATTGGTTTTTATCAAGAAATTTGTACTATGAGTTATAGAATTTTATAGAATAATAATATGGTTCAATTATTCAAAAATAATAACAACCATGAAAAAAAAGGGGGTGTATCATCTAGTCTTCTGCACCAAACAATTTATCAAAATCTTCACAAGATCGTAAAATACAGGTCTTATTTTTATAGTTCACAAAAATTTTTCCTTCGTGGGTCCACACGTTTCGTAACGACGAACTATATGTAGAATATATAAAATACATTCGGATTTGGAGAACAGGCGGGGGTCTCATAATCGCCTTTTTTTTCGATCTACGGTAAAACTAATAGCCAAACTGTATTGATAGCCACATTTGTTAAAGGACCTTGAGACAATATGAAAAATTGCTGAAGTGAAGTTAGTACTCTTTGGCGTGCGTGTTCACGTCGGCTAATTTAAATTGATTCATGAGTGTTTCAAGCTCCTTGGATAGAGCGAACCGGAGATCTACCCACAGGGTAGTGTACACCATTCACTGTCGGGTCAAAAATTAGCAGGGCTGTACTTAAGCTGGCATAAGGATAGAGTAACAAAGTTGACAAAGAACACAACTGATTCTCCTTAGTCGCACAAGCTCCTAGGAGCTTCTGAGATATTTCCTAGGGAAGACTTGAGAGGGTCAGTATAACCATAATCATGTTTATAGAACGCGCGCCAAATGCAGATTGACTTTACAATGAAGGAAAAAAGCTAAAAAAGCAATGACGTGGGGTCAGTCTGCTTTGGCGCGTATTCTATGAACATGATTATGGTTATACCGACCCTGCCAAGTCTTCCCCAAGGAGATCTCTCAGAAGCTCCTAGGAGCTTTTGCGACTAAGGAGAATCAGTTGTGTTTTTTGTCAACTTTATTACTTTATTACTTTATCCTTATGCCAGCTTAGGTACAGCACTGCTAATTTTTGACCCGACAGTGAATGGTGTATACTACCCTGTGGGTAGATCTCCGGCTCGCTCTATCCACTGAGCTTGAAACACTCATGAATCAATTCAAATTAGCCAACGTGCACACCCTCGCCAAAAAGTAATGACTTCACGTCAGTGCTTTTTATATTTTTGCGCGTATGTTCTGGGGAACATCGCGTTATCATTTTGCCCAAATGTCTGTAACTTTCGAATTTTTTGACGAAAATGGTCTCGTACGATTAAGTTCGACTCCCCAATGAAGAATGCGAGGTCAAATTTGATTCTGTCCGTCCGGCCGTCCGTTGCCACGATAACTTGAGAACGAAAAGAGCTAGTGACTTGAAATTTTCAGGGTGGGTGGCGTATCCCAATACGACGGACAAGTTCGTTAATGGGCATAAATGGCCCAGTGGTTTCCGAGCAATAATTTTGTTTTCAACCAATATAAATCCGATCAAATTGAAACTTGGTGGGTAGTTGTAGAATATGACCCTAAGCACGTTTGTGACATTTTGTGCGAATCGTATGGCTAGAAAATTTTAAAAAAATTATTAAAAAATATTTTTGTTGTCACGATAACTTGAGAACGGAATGAGATAGCGGCTTGACGTTTTCAGATTAGGATTTGCACCAGAACGCCACATTTCAGTTTGTTTATGAGCATAATCGGCCAAACGGTTTCAGAGTCATAGCCATCTGAAATTTTCTGAAATTGGGTGGTTTTTTGTTCCTCATTAACTCGAAAAATACTGAACCGATTGAATTCAAACATGGTTATTAGTTGTAGAATGCAAAAATGTTTGCAAAATTTGGTGAGGATAGCATTCGTAGAAAATTTTTAATAAATCATTGAAAAAAAAAAGACAAATCTATATATCAGTAACTATTCGTTTGAAATTGCTGAAATTTTGCAAGAGTCTTCATAACCTAACTCTACTGCCAAGTTTCAAGTTTTAATACGATCGGTTAAATATTGTTGGAGATTCGAGCATTCTTGTGTGAGTTCAGTAGATGGGTTACCGTTGCCTCGATAACTTTCGAACGAAAGGAGATAGGGACTTGCAATTTTCAGGGTAGGTTGCGTATCTGAAAGGGAGAGTTGAGTTCGTTTTTGGGCATAATCTGTCTAACGGTTTCCGAGTTATACCCACCTGGAATATTATTTCCTTGATAACTCAAAAAATAAATATTCGATCGAATTGGTTGTTGGTAACTAGTAGTAGAAAATCAACATAAAGACGTGATTAAAATTTTGTAAGAACCGTACCCCTAGAAAATTTGAAAAAAAATGACGAAAAAAAAAATTTTAAGAACCGTACCCCTAGAAAATTTTAAAAAAATCATGAAAAAAAAAATTGGTTCAAGCACTGACGTGAAGTCAGAAGCTTTTGCGCGTATGTTCTATTGTCCATTCTTCCGTATTGGACATCCTTAATAGAATTTACCATGGTAAATTATGTTGTCTATTCTCCTGCATTGGACACTCTTAATTCGAATTTACCATGGTAAATTCGAATGTCCAATACAGAAGTATGGACAATAGAACATACGCGCAAAAGCTTCTGACTTCACGTCAGTGCTTGAACCAATTTTTTAACGATTACTTGAACTGTCTGAAATTAAGTATCAGCTTGTAGAATGATCACCTTTATATAAGTGCAAAGGCTGTAAGGCGCCAAAAAAAATTTGTTTCCGCAATAACTTGAAAACTACTGATCATATTGAATTGATCTCAGTAGTTATCAAGGGGGAAACCGCCGACAAAACTTTGTACACCAGAATTCCAAGTCAAGCGGAATTCCACTGGAAATCTTTAGGAATTCTTTAGGAATTCAATAGGAATTCAATGGTATATCTATTGTAATTCGATATGAATTCTATTCGAATTCTTTTGGAATCTAAAGAAAACAAACGGATTTGCACAAAAGCCCATTACTTTAGACTGACTGATGAACATTTGACACTTTTGATTTCGAAAGGATCGAATAACTAAAAGTATTTTTTTATTTTTGAGAATTCACATGGAATGTCCTTGAAATTTTACGTGTAGGTGTGAAATGAAGGGAACAGTACTCGAAGAAATCATACAGCAACAATTAACTTGTGCAGAAATTGTTTTCTTACAAATTTGAACAGTTGAAACCCAAGACTCATATTGAAGTTAAAACACTTCACTTTAGGATATTTAATAAAGCTTCGTAGATAGCTTTCGGTCAAAGCATTTTTGTCTCTATGTGTACCTCTTTATGAGACCTAAAATAGGCTAGAATATTTCACCAATTATAGCCTGATCGGCCCAGTGGTTAGAACGTTTCACAATCCCGGAGTTGGATAACAATTCACATAGTAGCGAAGCCTTCACAAAACACAACTGATACTCCTAACTCGTTCAAGCTCTTGAGGGTTCTCCTTGGAAAGACCTGGGATGATCAGTATAGTAGAGTTCAAACCGGGCTCTATCGTGTCACCCCGTGGGACCTTCATTGCTAAAATGTATAGACCACTGGGTATTATTCTCCATACCCTTACAATGTAAATTCAACTGGTCGTCAAAAAATCGTCGTGTGCAGGAAGGGGTGGGGGGAATTTTTCCAAAAATTGACAAACAAATTTTTTCTGTTCATGGTCATCTATATACGGTGAACATCACTCACACAAACTTCTGTTGAAATATACGATTCAGAAATATTTTTTATTAATTGTCAAAAAAGTCGGATACAATGCTCTTAAATGGAATTCCTTAAGATATAAACGCTTGCCCTGAACACCCATATTAACTATTATGTTCCACTCGGTTTTACTCGAGATCTGTTAGGATTATCGAAAAAATGCTTTATATGAAAGGTCTGCTCCGAAAACCAACGATTCAGATGATTCTTTCAAAATTACAATAGGTAGAAGAGTTTCCTCACAAAATAACAAATTGTGTTATTAACTCCCATTAACCGAAACCGAACCTGGAGACGCTAGTAAGGCGCAATTTGTAGCGTTAGTCCATGTTAGTGGCGACCTTATGGATTTGAGCTTTGATCTATGCACATAAGGTTCGTTATATCTATCCGACCAACTTTACAGTACTATTCCTGCGTGCCTTCAGAACGCATTTTGAAGATATTGTTTAAATTCCTAATTTTTTATATATATGAGAATTTTACATATAATTCATATATATTTGATTTAATTTTGTTAATTCGTTAATAAATATGCAAATATGCGAGTTCAAACTTATATTCATTACTTCATAAATCAATTTTGTGACGTAATATTAACACATTTTTGAAATCATCGTTCATTCTCATTAGTAGTAACAAGATTTCCTGAATCCTAGACCAAAAATCTAGAAAAGAATTAAGAAGGTATATAGTTGGTATCTATGATATTTAGGGCCTAAAAATTTCTTACATGTCATGATTCATCTAATTCAACTATCACTATCACATGAAGAATCATCAAGGGAAGGAAGATTTGAAAAATTTGAAGTACTCGTATTTGCACATGTTTTTGGGCCATACATTTGCAGGAGCCAATACACGGAATTTGTTTTCTTTTACAGGAACACATTGATCCTGTGCAATCTGAAATGAGAATTTCCATTTCATATAGAATATTTACGGATCTGATATTCGAAATAATATTTACCTTTCCTACAACTGCAGTTGCTAAGGATAGATGTTTCCTTAGGTAGGATTGGCATCGTCGTTAATTTTGGCAGAAGTTTTTCATTTTCTACATACCACCCACTAAATATAGGATCCGGTAAAGATGGTCATGGTACATTACTATTGATCCAAATTTTTGTTTGGTAATGGACTCGAAGGCTGTGTTGTCTCAAACTATCCAATGTTGGAGGTAATTTACTTATGGATCTTGAAGAAGCTATAATATTCCCCTGAGCCTGTTGATACATTTCACATTTTCGTTTGTCGTATACAGATGGATTTCAACACAACAATATCATTGAATACTTATTCTCTCAAATTCTCAAAATCTTGAAAGTTAACTCTGCAGTATCTGCTCAGAATCTTCATCAATTTTCATTATTTTTTTACCTTCTTCGACATTTTGACCGAATGAAGATGCAAAGATGAGCGTAATGTGACTAACTTCTTACCAATAATGTTGTAACTCAAGAACCATTCATCCATTCTATAGTACTATTTTCAGTTTATCCCACTGTTCCTCCTGCAGCTTTGGAATTTTTGTTGATATGCTCTAGCGCCTGATCTAGAGAAAGTAGGTTAAAATTCCCAATCAAACATTTAATGACAAAATTCCTATTTTTGAATTCATCATGTACTTCCGGTGCCATGTTTGAAAGTATTCAATGATATTGTTGAATTTGTAATCTGTCTGTATACGACAAACGAAAATGTGAAATGTATCAACAGGCTCAGGGGAATATTATAGCTTCTTCAAGATCCATAAGTAAATTACCTCCAACATTGGATAGTTTGAGACAACACAGCCTTCGAGTCCATTACCAAACAAAAATTTGGATCAATAGTAATGTACCATGACCATCTTTACCGGATCCTATATTTAGTGGGTGGTATGTAGAAAATGGAAAACTTCTGCCAAAATTAACGACGATGCCAATCCTACCTAAGGAAACATCTATCCTTAGCAACTGCAGTTGTAGGAAAGGTAAATATTATTTCGAATATCAGATCCGAAATATTCTTTATGAAATTGAAATTGTCATTTCAGATTACACAGGATCAATGTGTTCCTGTAAGAGAAAACAAATTCCGTGTATTGGCTCCTGCAAATGTATGGCCCAAAAAACATGTGCAAATACGAGTACTTCAAATTTTTCAAATCTTCCTTCCCTTGATGATTCTTCATCTGATAGTGATAGTTGAATTAGATGAATCATGACATGTAAGAAATTTTTAGACCCTAAATATCATAGATACCAACTATATACCTTCTTAATTCTTTTTCAGATTTTTGGTCTAGGATTCAGGAAATCTTGTTACTACTAATGAGAATGAACGATGATTTCAAAAATGTGGTAATATTACGTCACAAAATTGATTTATGAAGTAATGAATATAAGTTTGAACTCGCATATTTGCATATTTATTAACGAATTAACAAAATTAAATCAAATATATATGAATTACCTGTAAAATTCTCATATATATAAAAAATTAGGAATTTAAACAATATCTTCAAAATGCGCTCTGAAGGCACGCAGGAATAGTACTGTAAAGTTGGTCGGATAGATATAACGAACCTTATGTGCATAGATCAAAGCTCAAATCCATAAGGTCGCCACTAACATGGACTAACGCTACAAATTGCGCCTTACTAGCGTCTCCAGGTTCGGTTTCGGTTAATGGGAGTTAATAACACAATTTCTTATTTTGTGAGGAAACTGTTCTACCTATTGTAATTTTGAAAGAAGCATCTGAATCGTTGGTTTTCGGAGCAGACCTTTCATATAAAGCATTTTTTCGATAATCCTAACAGATCTCGAGTAAAACCGAGTGGAACATAATAGTTAATATGGGTGTTCAGGGCAAGCGTTTATATCTTAAGGAATTCCATTTAAAAGCATTGTATCCGATGACCATGAACAGAAAAAAATTTTTTGTCAATTTTTGGAAAAATTCCCCCCACCCCTTCCTGCACACGACGATTTTTTGACGACCAGTTGAATTTACATTGTAAGGGTATGGAGAATGATACCCAGTGGTCTATACATTTTAGCAATGAAGGTCCCACGAAAATCTGTTTTAGAGCTCTTTTCATGCCTTGTGAACTCTACTAGTATAATAGTATCAATAGGATCAATAGAATTCAATAGGAACTCCACGGAATGCAATGGGAATTCCAGGAATTCAATAGGAATTCTACTTTCTTGTACGCCAGAATTCCTAACGATTTACCCCTCGATAGTTATATGCAAACACTTTTGCAAACTTAAGCAATCATTTTTGCGAAATTAGATGAGGATCACATGACATCAACAAATTAAAAAAATTACTACTATTTTTCGGAATATTTAGCCAGAAATTCCGAAACCTATTTTTTGGAAGTACATACTGCCCTTTGCGTGGATTTGTCAATATGCGCATGCGGAGATGATAAGTGATTTAACTGCTGAGTTTTCGTCTGAAAGGATTGGGGTTTTGGGGAAGGTCCGCTCATGCGTGGATTGAAGATGCGATATCTCCTAAACCACTAGTGTAGGAGAATCGGAGTTTTGTGTGTGGTGTGTAATTTTGAGAGGACCTTCAGCCGTGAGTGTATTGCGCATTCGCAGAGGAGAAGTGGCTGTTTTGGATTGTATGGGTTATGTAGGGAGTGGTTTAGGACTATAGGTCAGTTGCTGAGCCGATATTGTGAGGTTTTAAAAGAAAATTAATGTAATTATGTGCAAGGACAAGTCAGTTTGGAGGAAATAGCGTTGTTTCCAAGTATCCGTACCGTGGCCCTGGGGCCAATTTTGAAATTCATGTTATCCCTTTCGGGGATTTTAACTTATGCGCATGAGCAAATGAGAAGTGCTGGAGCTTTCGTCTAAGATGAGTGGGTATTTGAGATGCAGTATGCTATTCCTCCATAGAATCCCCTTAGGAGTGTTCGCGCATGCATGGATTGAAGCTGCGAAATCTCCTGAAGCAATGGTATTGAAGAATCAGAGTTTTGTATGAGGTTTGTGGTTTTGAGAGTTTTGAGAGGACATTTTTGGCGCTCTAGTTCCTCGGAACTGAGTGCTTATCAATTTGCCCAAATGTCTGTAATTTTCGAATTTTTCGTTTAAAATGGTCTTAAACGATTTGGTTCGGCTCACTGATCAAGAATCCGTGGTCGAAATTCATTCTGTCCGGCCGGTCCGGCCGTCCGGCCGGCCGTAGGCACGATAACTCTTGAACGGAATGAATAGGTTTGGCAGATAAATATCTGGGCTAAGTTCGTTATTGGGCAAAATCGGACAGATGGTTTCGGAGAAACAAAAAAAAAATTTTTTTTACAAAACAAATTCCACATTAAGTTTTGTTCAATAAGCAGTTTTATCATAAGAATCCAATGATATCATTTTTAACTCTAACAAGCTAATACTTTCGGAGATATGACTTTTCAAAATTTCAATAAAAAATCGTATTCTTACGTTTTCACAGAATTATATAATTACATTATATTACTAACGCCAAGATCTCGGGATCACAGAGAGAAGTCAAAAAAGATTTTTTCCTCGAGGAGGTCGATATTTTCGATTTTTTCGTCGGTTATTCGAGGGGCGAGGGGGGATTGGAGGTGGAAAAGGGAACGAGAAAAGACGAAATTTTTTCCGGGTATCCGTCTTTGACGAGAGAAAACGTGGGGAGTATTTTTAAATAAATCGTAAATTCGGGCGAAAACGCCCTGTTTGGCTAAACTTGCAAATCGGTATGGGAGAGATCTGGCGAGGATGCGACGCTCGAAAAGGTATTTCGTCGGGGTCCGAAAGACGAGATTCGTAGGTAGTCCGTAACGGATCTCGATTTTTGATAAAACGTTCTCTTTTTCCGTAAAAAGATCGCAAACTTTGACATATTTTGAAAACCTCGGTGAAATGTGACGTTTAGACCGGTTCGGCTTCGCTCGACCGACTTCGGGTCCTGCTATAGAAGATAAAACGCGGATGATTTACTTCGATCACAGATGAAAGAAACTGTCAGTTTGAATTTATCGACGTTTTCTTTGCGATTGAGTTGGGATAAATGTCAAATAGAATTAGAATTTCGAACGGAATTTGTCGAAAATCTTGAATCGTGAAGATACATTGCTAGAAATAAGAAGAAATATGATAGAGTCTCCGATTGATATTTGAGAGATAATGTATTCTATCAAATTCTAAGTTGAAATGACTGGTAGATACCTATCTTCGAGGAAAGATTTTTGATGAAACGGGCCGGAGGTGGAGAACGTAAAATATGATAATTATCGATCTATACTTTCGACGATATTACCGATTTTCACTTGCAGGCATTTATATACGAATTCGAAATCCTATCGAATGTATTCTAAGGAAACATTTTTTAGTTGTTGACAGTTGTATGATATGAAGTATGATGGGATATCGACTGAATTTAATCTTTCTGTCGAATTTTGGAATCTTTTAAGAAACGTGAGTATTTTCGAATGATATCGTTGTATAAATCGTATCGTATTTTTGTGCTAAATCTTTTTGCGATTCCTTCAACGTCATAGTTTTCAGTCCGAATGAGGGTCGAATTGTCAAAAAGAATTCGAGCTTCCAACGGAATTGGACAAAAATCCTGGAATCGTGGGTAGAGATCCGTAATTCACTGATAGGCAAATTGGCCCAGTTGGGGGAGTTGTGGATGTAAGCTCTGGGCCACGCGGGCCTACAGCGACCTCAGTATGTTTCTTTTCAATTTTATTCATTTCTACCGAATGAAATACTTCAAGGAGCGTTACTTCCATAGACGTATCTTTTGATATGGTTCTTTTCGTCAAATTACGAAATCTATAATGAAATTCCGTTCGATTTTTTCCATTAAAATTACTCAAAGCAGAAGATTAAGTATAGGAAATGAAAAACCATTGCTATACAGGGTGTTTTTAATGAAATGCCACCACAAGATACCAATTTAACATGAACAGCATTTTCAACATTGTAAAATTGTTGCGAAAGGATATCCGCTGTTATACAGGCTGTTTTACGAAAAATGTCAACTCCGAAAAGGCTTGACCGATTTTGAAAAAACTTTGTTTATGTGTGTTTCGGTGAATCATTGCTTCACAATAGCATCCGGTAGGTGAAATGGCTCGACCGATTTTAATGAAAGTTTGTGTGTGTATCTGAGTAGGTGTGTCAGGTCTGCTATATACCCCGGTAGGTGGCGCTGCAATCGATCTATAGAAACTCCGAAATGGCTAGGCCGATTTTAATGAAACATTGTGTGCGTGTTTGAGTGTGTCTCAGGGTCACAATAGGGGACTGGTAGGTGGCGCTGTATTCGGTTAATAGAAAATCAAGAACGGCTGCACCGATTTCAATGAAACTTAGTGTGTATATGTGAGTATGTGTCAGGTTGCAGTAGGTCTATAGAAATTCAGATATGGCTCGAACGATTTCGAACTTTCAAGTTCGAAAAATGTAAATCTACTGGAAAAATGTAGATCTACCGGAAAAATGTAGATCTGCCAGAAAAATGTAGATCTACTGGCTAGGTCACTATTACTAAAATGAAGATGGGTTCTATAGAAAAGGAACAAAAAAACTTTTTTGAAAATTTTACTATAAACGTGACGATTTTTTGGACGTTAGGAGGGGGGGAGGGGGGAAATTTTCGAGGGGTTTCGCGAGGAAAAAGACGGAAGTTTCGTAGGGTTTCGCGTTTTCGGAGCGAAAAGACGGGGGTGTATTTTTAAAAAAATCGCGAAAAGGCGAAAAAACGCCGATTTTGGCGAAAGGTACGAAATGAAGGAAAGGAGATCGGAGGACGGGTGGCGTTCGGAACGACGGTATTTGCGGGAACGCGAAGACGAGATTCGAAATTAGTCCGTAGCTGAGCCCTTTTTTCGATTCACTCTTTCGTTTTCCCGGAAGAACGATAGGAAAATGTGACTTTTTGCGAGAATCGACGAAATTCTGACGTTTCACGTATTTCTGTGGCGAATTTTAACGCGGCTGCTTCACGGTCGACGTTTTCGGGTCGAACGAGCGATTAGAAATGTCAAATCGAATTTGAATTTCGAACCGAATCGGTCGAAAACCTTCGAATAGTCTAGAAAAACCGCGAGAACTATGAACGAGTAACCGATTTCGATCGATCGCTCGACAGGATTGACGATATTCTGAAAATCGAAAGACGGAAATCATCAGAGTAATTAAAATCTTTATGTCGTACATAATCGGGATCGACTCACGTACACATCGTGGCCGAGCGGACTAAGGCACCGCATTTATAGCTTCCGAGCCTCGCAGGGCAGCGGGATCGAATCTCGGAGCGTCCGAAATAGATTTCTCATTAGATTTTTTCATTTTTACCCAATGAAAAACTTATAGGAGCATTCTCCAGTGAACGTATTTTGGGATTTGGATCTTTTCGTTAAGTCACGAAATCTGTAATGAATTTTTGCATTAAAAATACTCAAAATATTCACACATTAAGCAGAAAATTAACGGTCGAAAATGAAAAACCACTGCTTTATAGGGTGTTTCATGTGAAATGACACCCCAAGATATTCTCAACATAGTAAAACCGTTGCGAAAGGATCACCGCTTCTCTACAGGGTGTTTTTCGAAAAATGTCAACTCCGAAACGGCTTGACCGAATATGATGAAACTTTGTGTGTGGGTATTTCGGCCGATCTCAAAGTGATTCACATTCACAATTGGACCCAGTTGGTGGCGGAACAATCGGTTCACAGGAACTCAAAGATGGCAGTACCTACCGATTTTGATGAAACTTTATTCTTCATTCGTTTGTGTTAGAAAATATACTTTCGAGGCATACGTCGTTGAAAATAAATCATTACATGGTGTTCCTTTTCTCACGGCATCGATTATTTTCGAATGTAAGCTTTTTAAGTTAAATGTCACCTCAAGATGTCTATCTTGAAGAGAATTCTCAACATCGTTAAACCATTGCGAATGGATAAGGGTAAGGATAACCGCTGCTATACAGGGTGTTTTTAAAAAAAATGTTAACTCCGAAACGGCTTGACCGATTTTG
This sequence comes from Halyzia sedecimguttata, assembly GCA_937662695.2. Classification (NCBI taxonomy): domain Eukaryota; kingdom Metazoa; phylum Arthropoda; class Insecta; order Coleoptera; family Coccinellidae; genus Halyzia; species Halyzia sedecimguttata. The sequence goes on from OW569415.2 coordinate 28,194,421, forward strand.
CTGAAATTTTGTTTGTATGCTTCCGTAGGTCATTGCTTCACAATAGCATCCGGTAGGTGGCGCTGATAATGCTCTATAGGAACTCAGAAATGGCTCGACCGATTTTGACAAAACATTGTATGCGTGTTTGAGTGTGTCTCAGGGTCACAATAGATAACCGGTAGGTGGCGCTGTATTCGGTTTATAGAAACTCAAGAACGGCTGAACCGATTTCGATAAAACTTTGTGTATGTATCTGAGTATGTGTCAGGTCTGCAATATACCCCGGAAGGTGGCGCTGCAATCGGTCTGTATAAACTAAGAAATGACTAGAACGATTTTGATGAAACATTGTGTGCGTGTTTGAGTGGCTCTAAGGGTCACAATAGGAACCCGTTAGGTGGCGCTGCATTCGGTTTATAACAACTCAAGAATGATTGGACCGATTTCGATGGAACTTTGTGTGTTTCGGATCCATGGAACTTTGTGTGTGTGTATCTGAGTAGGTTTCGGATCCACAATATTTCCCGGTAGGTGGCACTACAATCGGTTAACAGGAACCCAAAAATGGCTATACCGATATTGATGAATCTTTGTGATTGTGTTTAGGAAGGCCTTAGGTTCACAATACGATTCGGTAGGTGGCGCTATATTCGGTTTTTAGTAACACAAAAACTCCTAACATATTCCGATGGGACTTTCGTGTGTAAATGATTCTCAGAATCACAACAGGATCCGTTAGATGGCATTGAACTACCGGTTCAATTGATCTACCGATTCGATTTATCTACCGATATATATATTATCGGTATTGATCTATATATTGATCTACCGGATATAGATCTACCGAAAAAATGTAGATCTATCGGAAAAATGTAGATCTACCGGAAAATGTAGATCTATCGTTACATATATTACTAACGCCAAGATCTCGGGATCACAGAGAGAAGTCAAAAAAGATTTTTTCCTCGAGGAGGTCGATATTTTCGATTTTTTCGTCGGTTATTCGAGGGGCGAGGGGGGATTCGAGGTGGAAAAGGGAAAGAGAAAAGACGAAATTTTCTCCGGGTATCCGTCTTTGACGAGAGAAAACGTGGGGAGTATTTTTAAATAAATCGCAAATTCGGGCGAAAACGGCCTTTTCTGCTAAAAGTGCGAATCGGTATGGGAGAGATCTGGCGAGGATGCGACGCTCGAAAAGGTATTTCGTCGGGGTCCGAAAGACGAGATTCGTAGGTAGTCCGTAACGGATCTCGATTTTCGATAAAACGTTCTCTTTTTCCGCAAAAAGATCGCAAACTTTGACATATTTTGAAAACCTCGGTGAAATGTGACGTTTTGACCGGTTCGGCTTCGCTCGACCGACTTCGGGTCCTGCTATAGAAGATGAAACGTGGATGTTTTACTTCGATCACAGATGAAAGAAACTTCTGTCAGTTTGAATTTATCGCAAATGAGTTGCGATAAACGTCAAATAGAATTAGAATTTCGAACGGAATTTGTCGAAAATCTCGAATCGTGAAGATACATTGCTAGAAATAAGAAGAAATATGATAGAGTCGCCGATTTAGAGCGATCGCATGGCAGAATTTTTGATATTTGAGAAATAATGTATTCTATCAAATTCTAAGTTGAAATGACTGGTAGGTATCTTCGAGGAAAGAATTTTGATGAAACGGTCCGAAAGTGGAGAACGTAAAATAAGGTAATTATCGATCTACACTTTTGACGATATTGCCGATTTTTACTTGCAGACATTTATATACGAATTCAAAATTCAATCGAATGTATCCTAAGGAAACATTTTTTAGTTGTTGACAGGTGTATGAAGTATGATGGGATATCGCCTGAATTTAATCTTTCCGTCGAATATTGGAATCTTTTACGAAACGTGAGTATTTTCAAATGATATCGTTGTAGAAATCGTATCGTAATTCTGTGCGAAATCTTTTCGCGATTCCTTCAACGTCATAGTGTTCAGTCCGAATGAGGGTCGAATTGTCAAATACAATTCAAGCTTCCAACGGAATTAGTCGAAAATCTCGAAATCGTCAAGAAAAATTGCGAGAAATATGAACAAGTCGCCAATTTCGAGCGTTCGCTTGACAGAATTGACGATATTCTGGAAATCGAAGGACGGAAATCATCCCAGTGCTATAAAACCTTTACATAGAGCATAATTCCTACTTTTATCTATAGCGAAAGTGGCCGGGAGGGAAACGTCCTAGGATCAACGGTTGCATCGCGGGGCAGCTGGATCGAATCTCGGAGTGGCCGGCAATCGTTGACGTTATAATTTTTCTTCATTTTTATAGAATGAAAACTTCTGAGTGTGTTATTCCCGTGTAAACTCATCATGGGCTATTGTTCTTTTCGTCAAATTACGAAATCTATATTGAATTTTCGTTTGTTTGAAAATTCTTCTTTTAAATTAATCGAAAATATTCAAACTTCAAGCAGATAATTAACTGTCGAAAACGGGATTTGGATCTATTCGTCAAGTTACGATATCTATAATCAATGGTTCAATCAGACGGATTTTTGTATGTATTTGAATAGGAACCTACGCCACCGCGTTCATTGCATTGTTTATTTTTTATCCAACTGTGAGTGTATGTATTTGAACAAGGACCTTACTTAACCAAAGACACAGCATTGAATATTTTTGATCCAATTGTGAATGTATGTATTTGAATATGAACCTACGCCACCGCGTTCAATGCATTGTTTATTTTTTATCCAACCGTGAATGTATGTATATGAATAGGTACCTTACGCAACCAAGGACACAGCCTTGATTATTTTTGATCCAAAAATGAACGTATAATTTTGAATGTTTTGCATTGAAATTACACAAAATATTCAACCATTTAAGTAGAAAATTAACGGTCGAAAATGAAAAACCATTGCTACACGGGGTCTTAAGTGAGATATCACTGCACGAGAATTATCGTGAAGAGAATTCTCTTCATTGTAAATCCGTTACGAAAAGATAACCGCTGTTATACAGGGTGTTTTTAAATAAATGTCAACTCCGAAACGGCTTTACCCATTTCGATGAAACTTTGTGTGCACCCGTTAGGTGGCGCTGAGTTCGGTTTATAACAACTCAAAAACGACTGGAACAATTTCGATGAAACTTTGTGTGTGTATCTGAGAGTAGGTTTCAGATCCACAATATTCCCCGGTAGGTGGCACTATAATCGGTTCATAGGAATCCAAAAATGGCTATACCGATTTTGATGAATCTTTGTGATTGTGTTTCGGAAGGCCTTTGGTTCTCAATACGATTCGCTACGTGACGCCATATTCGGTTTTTAGTACCTCAAAAACTTCTAACATATTGCGATGGGACCTTCGTGTTATTGATTCGGCGCGTCTCTGATTCACAATAGCATACTGTAGGGGACACCCCGATCTATTTATGGTTACTCTAAAACGGCTCGACCAATTTCGATGAAACTTTGTGTTGTGTTGTGTATATCGTTGAAAATAAACCATTACTATACGGGGTGTTGTTTTTTTCACGGCAAAATTTTACACGATTGAATTGATTCGTGCCACAAACAAACCGTTATCTAAATAGGAATCTTGGATGGATTCTTATAATGTATTTTTGTGGAATCTCTATACAGGGTGTTTTTCTTTTAACGTCAATCGCAACTTGCTGCTTTTCACGACAAATCGTACTATTGTATTCAATTATGATAAAAGATAAACTTTCGGGACCTACATCGTTGAAAATAAACCATTACTATACAGGGTGTTGTTTTTCTATCGGCACAATATTACGCGAATGATTTGATTTGTGCAACAAACAAAGCGTTATTCAAATAGGAACCTCGGATGGATTCTTATAATATATTTTTCAGAAATCTCTATACAGGGTGTTTTTCTTTTAATCAAGCAATCACAACTTGCTGCTTTTCACGAAGAATCGTACTATTGTATTCAATTGTGATAAAAGAAATGCTTTCGGGACCTACATAGTTGACAATAAACCATTACTATATAGGGTGTTCTTTTTCTATCGGCACAATATTACGCGATTGAATTGATTTTTACCACACTCAAAGCGTTATTCAAATAGGAACCTTGGGTGGATTCTTATAATATATTTTTCAGAAAACTCCATACAGGGTGTTATTCTTTTAACGTCAATCGCAACTTGCTGCTTTTCACGACAAATCGTACTATTGTATTCAATTGTAAATGATATACTTTCGGGACCTACATCGTTGAAAATAAACCATTACTATACAGGGTGTTCTTTTTCTATCGGCACAATATTACGTGATTGATTTGATTTTTGCCACAAACAAAGCGTTATCTGAATAGGAACCTTGGATGGATTCTCATAATATATTTTTCAGAAATGTGTATACAGGGTGTTTCTCTTTTTTATAATTCCATTTTATTTATAATTTAAATTTTTTTTATAGTTACAATTTTTTTAATAATTTTTTTTTTCTTCTATTTTAAAATTTTCAAAATTTTTGATTTATAATTTTTTTTTTCATTTTTTTTTCAATATTTTTATCAATTTTTTTTTTAATTTTTTTTTTATTTAATTTTACCTATGAATAAAAACTACTGACTAATCGAAGCCTCCAACAATAGACTGCGGGCCACTAGTTTACATATATTACTAACGCCAAGATCTCGGGATCACAGAGAGAAGTCAAAAAAGATTTTTTCCTCGAGGAGGTCGATATTTTCGATTTTTTCGTCGGTTATTCGAGGGGCGAGGGGGGATTCGAGGTGGAAAAGGGAAAGAGAAAAGACGAAATTTTCTCCGGGTATCCGTCTTTGACGAGAGAAAACGTGGGGAGTATTTTTAAATAAATCGTAAATTCGGGCGAAAACGGCCTTCTCGGTTAAAGGTGCGAATCGGTATGGGAGAGATCTGGCGAGGACGCGACGCTCGAAAAGGTATTTCGTCGGGGTCCGAAAGACGAGATTCGTAGGTAGTCCGTAACGGATCTCGATTTTTGATAAAACCTTCTCTTTTTCCGTAAAAAGATCGCAAACTTTGACATATTTTGAACACCTAGGTGAAATGTGACGTTTTGACCGGTTCGGCTTCGCTCGACCGACTTCGGGTCCTGCTATAGAAGATAAGACGTGGATGAAATACTTCGATCAAAGATGAAAGGAACTGTCAGTTTGGATTTATCGACGATTTCTTTGCGAATGAGTTGCGATAAATGTCAAATAGAATTAGAATTTCGAACGGAATCTGTCGAAAATCTTGAATCGTGAAGATACATTGCTAGAAATAATAAGAAATATGATAGAGTCTCCGATTTCGACCGATCGCATGGCAGAATTTTTGATATTTGAGAAATAATATGTTCTATCAAATTCTAAGTTGAAATGACTGGTAGATACCTATCTTCGAGGAAAGATTTTTGATGAAACGGGCCGGAGGTGGAGAACGTAAAATAAGGTAATTATCGATCTATACTTTCGACGATATTACCGATTTTCACTTGCAGGCATTTATATACGAATTCGAAATCCTATCGAATGTATTCTAAGGAAACATTTTTTAGTTGTTGACAGTTGGTTGTATGAAGTATTATGGGATATCGACTGAATTTAATCTTTCTGTCGAATTTTGGAATCTTTTACGAAACGTGAGTATTTTCGAATGTTATCGTTGTAGAAATCGTATCGTATTTCTGTACGAAATCTTTTCGCGATTCCTTCAACTTCATGGTTTTCAGTCCGAATGAGGGTCGAATTGTCAAATAGAATTCGAGCTTTCAACGGAATTGGATGTGTGTGAAGTTGGCCCAGCACTTTTTGATTTTCAAAAAAAAAAAAATTGTGCTGAATTGTGCTAGGTTTGTGCTGCTTTGTGCTGTTGAAATTTCCTTTCTATTTCTTGTGGTTCTCAAGATATTTCAAAAATCGATAAAATGGGCTAGCCCAGCACTTTTCGAAAAATTAGGTTTCAATGGCTGAAATAGATTGTGCTATGCATGTACTGAGTTGTGCCGTTCGAATTTTTCCGAAAGTCCCACTAATTTCGCAGAAAATCGAGAAGTAAAAAAAAAGTTAGCCCAGCACTTTTGTTTTTTCTTCTCACAAATGAGTGAAATAACTTGTACTACATTTGTGCTGTCTTGTGCCGTAAATATTTTCACGAAAACTTTTCAAATTTTCTATGAAATGGCGAAAATGAAAAATGAAGTCAGCCCAGCACTTTCGATTTTTTCCATTGGAAACATGCTCAAAAAATTGTGCTACACGTAGTATAAGTTGTGCCGTTGAAATTTTCACGAATATCCTGCTAATTTTCCAAAAAATTAAGAAATAAAAAAAAAGTTAGTCAAGGACTTTCGTTTTTTTTTGGCTAATTTTTTTTTACCTAATTGAACTTCATTTGTGCTGACTTGTGCTGGTCATATTTTTCAGGAAAAACTTTCAGTTTTCCCTATAAATGGAGAAAATAAGAAAATTCAGTAGATTGTATGAAAACTTGCAATGCGTGGCAACAGTGTGCGTGAAGTTGGCCCAGCACTTTTTGATTTTCGAAAAAAAAATTCTCGTACTCAATTGTGCTGGGTTAGTGCTGCTTTGTGCCGTCAACATTTTCGTTTTATTCCATTCCGTTCTCAAGATATCTCACAAAACATCCTTTCGAATAGAGCCTCATTTAGTTATACATGTTGCTGACTGAATCCCGTTTGATTAATAAGATTAATTATTTTACTTTTTCAGACGAAATGTCCATTTTATTTTTGTTTTGTTTTTCATAAAAAATGTTTCTGTTCTTCGGATTTTATTCCATCGGTAAGAATATCGAAATTTCAGAGAGAGTTATCAAGCTCTTCGAAAGTTCATGTGAACAGTAAAAAGTGTTCAAATATAAAAATTTAACTAATGGAAGTAGAGTAAAAATGTCATACTTACCTAAAGGTTCTTGAGCGAATAGAAGAGTTTAAATATTAAGCATTATTTTGTTGATCATAATACTACTAGTGAAAATACAAATAGTAAGAGACTTTCAATTTCTGTTTTTCCCAGTTGAAGGTTCCTTGAAGGAATTGGAGAACATGAAATTTTCAAATTTTTATCTTTCGAAATGCCATTGGAACAGATACACTGAGACACCCAGTATATCGAAATATTTGAAATACCAATTTTTCAGAAACACCCTGGAACTTGATAACCAATCAAGATATCTGGGATCTTTTTGCTGGTAATTGATTATCTGGAAAAAAAGGGTATCCTTAAATTTTTTTTTTCTAACCATTATGATTCTCGAGATGCTCTCAGTGATCATCAAATTTCGGATACACTGTACAACCTGTCAATTTCATATTAGCAAGAAACAATAAAATAATGAAATCTGTCGACAATCTACTTATATTAACAACTATATTATGGATATTCTGCTCTGAAAGTTGAACTATGGCAACAGCGCTATCGAACCCCGCGGCAGTTGATGTCGTAAATTAGTACGAATGGAGTATGTAGTGACAGTTGACAGTTATGATCAGAGCGTTGCGGGTTGCTGTTCTCAACGATTAGAATAGTATTTGTTGCTACGTTGCCCTTTACAGATTTCCCTAATCTAATTCCGTAATTTACACGATTAGAAGAAAAAAATTGAAGATGAAAATTATGATTGCTGATACAAAATTGTTTTAATTTCAATTTTCTGCAAAATAGGAGGAAATTTCGGAAAAGTTCGAACGGCACAACTCAATGTATATATAGCACAATCTATTTCAGTTGTTTTACATCAATTTTCCGAAAAGTGCTAAGCTGGCCGGTTCTACACATTTTGTGAGATATCTTGAGAACCGAATGGAATAAAAGAAAAATGTTGACGGCACAAAGCAGCACAAACCCAGCACAATTGAGTACGAGCAAAATTTTTTCGAAAATCAAAAAGTGCTGGGCCAACTTCACGCACACTGTTGCCACGCATTGCAAGTTTTCAAACAATCTACTGAATTTTCTTATTTTCTCCATTTATAGGGAAAACTGAAAGTTTTTCCTGAAAAATATGACCAGCACAAGTCAGCACAAATGCAGTTCAATTGGGTAAAAAAAAATTCGTCAAAAAAAACGAAAGTGCTTGACTAACTTTTTTTTTTATTTCTTAATTTTTTGGAAAATTAGCAGGATATTCGTGAAAATTTCAACGGCACAACTTATACTACGTGTAGCACAATTTTTTGAGCATGTTTCCAATTGAAAAATTCGAAAGTGCTGGGCTGACTTCATTTTTCATTTTCGCCATTTCACAGAAAATTCGAAAAATTTTCGTGAAAATATTTACGGCACAAGACAGCACAAATGTAGTACAAGTTATTTCACTCATTTGTGAGAAGAAAAAACAAAAGTGCTGGGCTAACTTTTTTTTTACTTCTCGATTTTCTGCAAAATTAGTGGGACTTTCGGAAAAATTCGAACGGCACAACTCAGTACATGCATAGCACAATCTATTTCAGCCATTGAAACCTAATTTTTCGAAAAGTGCTGGGCTAGCCCATTTTATCGATTTTTGAAATATCTTGAGAACCACATGAAATAGAAAGGAAATTTCAACGGCACAAAGCAGCACAAACCTAGCACAATTCAGCACAATTTTATTTTTTTTGAAAATCAAAAAGTGCTGGGCCAACTTCACACACATCGGAATTGGTCAAAAATCCTGCAATCGTGGGGAGAGTTCCATAATTCTCTGATAGGCAAATTGCCCAGTTGCCACCTCAAGATAACAATTTAACATGAACAGTATTTTCAACATTGTAAAATTGTTGCGAAAGGATAACCGCTGTTATACAGGCTGTTTTCCGAAACGGCTTCACAAAAGCATCCGGTAGGTGAAATGGCTCGACCGCTTTTGATGAAAGTTTGTGTGTGTATCTGAGTAGGTGTGTCAGGTCTGCTATATACCCCGGCAGGTGGCGCTGCAATCGGTCTATAGAAACTCAGAAATGGCTTGGCCGATTTTAATGAAACATTGTGTGCGTGTGTGAGTGTGTCTCAGGGTCACAATAGGTGACCGGTAGGTGGCGATGTATTCGGTTTATAGAAACTCAAGAACGGCTGCACCGATTTCGATTAAACTTGGTGTGTATATGTGAGTATGTGTCAGGTTGCAGTAGGTCTATAGAAATTCAGATATGGCTCGAACGATTTCGAACTTTCAAGTTCGAAAAATGTAAATCTACTGGAAAAATGTAAATCTACTGGAAAAATGTAGATCTACCGGAAAAATGTAGATCTGCTGGAAAAATGTAGATCTGCTGGAAAAATGTAGATCTACTGGCTAGGTAGATCTGCGGGTCAAGAGGCTAGCTTTCTGAGTCAGAAACCCCGGGTCGAATCCCGGAAGAGTCATTCAATTTTTTTCGATTGATCTACACTGCAAAAATATTGATCTATAGCTATAGAAGTTCTGCTGTTAGGAGAGGGATTTGGCGGGAATCTCGAGGGTTGTTTTTCGGAAAATGTCAACACCGAAACGACATGAACGATTGTGATGGAACTTTGTGTGTTTGTGTTTCGATATATCTCGAAGAGGTTAATATTCACAATTGGATCCGGTAGGTGGCGTTACAATCGATTTACAGGAACTCAGACACGGCTATACCGATACAGATTAATCTGTGATACCAATTTTGATGAAGTGTTTCTGTGGCCTGGGGTTCACGATACGATCCGGTAGGTGGCACCACTATCGGTCTATTGGTACTCAAAAACGGATGGACCGATTTTAACAAAACTTTTAGAATGATATTTAGTGGGCCTGAGGTTCACTATAGGATGCAGTAGGTGGCGCTGTAATCAATTTGTAGGAACACAAAAACGGCTGGAAAAATGTTGATGTAACTTTGTGTATGTGTTTCGGTGGGTCTCTGGTTCAAAATAGCATCAGGAAGGGGGCGACCAATCGGTTTATGGGAACTCGAAAACGGCTCAACCGATTTCAATGAATTTTTGTGTCTGTGTAGGACTCAGGTCCACAATATACGGTCAACAGAAACTGAGAAATGGCTAAACCGATTTTGATGAAACTTTGTGTTTTTGATTCGGCGCGTTTCTGATTCACAATAGCATACTGTAGGGGGCACCCCGATCGATTTATGGTTACTCAAAAATGGCTCGACCAATTTCGATGAAACTTTGTGTTGTGTATATCGTTGAAAATAAACCATATACCCGGTATAGTAATACCGGGTGTTCTTTTTTTCACGGCACAATTTTACCGATTGAATTGATTCGTGCCACAAACAAACCGTTATCTAAATAGGAATCTTGGATGGATTCTTATCATGTATTTTTGAGAAATCTCTATACAGGGTGTTTTTCTTTTAACGTCAATCGCAATTTGCTGCTTTTCACGACAAATCGTACTATTGTATTCAATTATGATAAAAGATAAACTTTCGGGACCTACATCGTTGAAAATAAACCATTACTATACAGGGTGTTCTTTTTCTATCGGCACAATATTACGCGATTGATTTGATTTGTGCCACAAACAAAGCGTTATTCAAAAAGGAACCTTGGATGGATTTTTATAATATATTTTTCAGAAATCTCTATACAGGGTGTTTTTCTTTTAATCAATCAATCACAACTTGCTGCTTTTTTCGAAGAATCGTACTACTGTATTCAATTGTGATAAAAGAAATGCTTTCGGGACCTACATCGTTGAAAATAAACCATTACTATATAGGGTGTTCTTTTTCTATCGGCACAATATTACGCGATTGATTTGATTTTTGCCACACTCAAAGCGTTATTCAGATAGGAACCTTGGATGGATTCTTATAATATATTTTTCAGAAAACTCCATACGGGGTGTTATTCTTTTAACGTCAATCGCAACTTGCTGCTTTTCACGACAAATCGTACTATTGTATTCAATTGTGATAAATGATATATTTTCGGGACCTACATCGTTGAAAATAAACCATTGCTATACAGGCTGTTCTTTTTCTACCGGCACCATATTACGCGATTGATTTGATTTTTGCCACAAACAAAGCGTTATCTGAATAGGAACCTTGGATGTATTCTCATAATATATTTTGCAGAAATGTGTATACAGGGTGTTTTTCTTTTTTATAATTCCATTTTATTTATAATTTAAATTTTTTTAATAATTTTTTTTTCTTTTATTTTGAAATTTTCAATATTTTTTTTTATAATTTTTTTTTCATTTTTTTTAAATATTTTTCTCCATTTTTTTTTTATTTTTTTTTATTAAATTATATCTATGAATGAAAACTACTGACTAATCGAAGCCTCCAACAATAGACTGCGGGCCACTAGTCCCAATACTAAAATGAAGATGGGTTTCATAGAAAAGGAACAAAAAAACTTTTTTGAAAATATTACTATAAACGTGACGTTTTTTTGGATGTTAGGAGGGGGGTTAGGGGGAAATTTCCAGGGGTTTTATCGAGGAAAAATAGTTTTCGGAGCGAAAAGACGGGGGTGTATTTTAAAAAAAATCGCAAAAACGCCGATTTTGGCAAAAGGTGCAAAATTGTGTGGAGGCATCCGGAGAAACGGTGGCGTTCGGAACGACGGTATTTGCGGGAACGCGAAGACGAGATTCGAAATTAGTCCGTAACACGGCCCTTTTTTCGATTCTCTCTTTCGCTTTCCCGGAAGAAAGATAGGAAAATGTGACTTTTTCGCGAAAATCGACAAAATTCTGACGTTTCACGTATTTCTGTGGCGAATTTTAACGCGGCTCCTTCACGGTCGACGTTTTCGGACCGAACGAACCACTATAAATGTCAAATTGAATTTGAATTTCGAACGGAATCACTCGAAAATCTTGGAATCGAATAGAAAAACCGTGAGAAATATGAACGAGTAACCGATTTCGATCGATCGCTTGACAGGATTGACGATATTCTGAAAATAGAAAGACCGAAATCGTCCCAGTACTATAAAATGTTTATGTGGCAGAATATCGAATATGATTCACGAAGCTGGCATGGCCGAGCGGTCTAAGGAGTCGGTAAATAGGTTCTAGCTCCCGAGCCTCGCGGAGCGGCGGGATCGAATCTCCGAGATTCCGAAATAGCTTTTTCTTAGTATTCTTCCATTTTTACCCAAAGAGGAGCGTACTCTAGTAAACGTATCTTGGGATTTGGATATTTTCGGTAAGTTACGAAATCTATAATGAATATCCGTTCGATCGGACGGATTTTTGCATTAAAATTACTCAAAATATTCAAACATTAAGCAGAAAATTAACTATACAGGGTGTTTCAAGTAAAATGTCACCCCTACAGATCTATCGTAAAGATAATTCTCAACACTGTAAAACCGTTACGAAATGATAACCGCTGCTATACGGGCCACGGGGGGTTTTTAAAAAAATATCAACTCCGAAACCTCTGTATTCGGTTTATAGAAACTCACGAACGGCTGAACCGATTTCGATGAAACTTTGTGTGTGTATCTGAGTATGTGTCAGGTCCGCAATATACCCCGGTAGGTGGCGCTGCTATCGGTCTGTAGAAACTCAGAAATGCCTCGACCGATTTTGATGAAACATTGTGTACGTGTTTGAGTGGCTCTCAGTGTCACAATAGAAACCCGTTAGGTGGTGCTGCATTCGTTTTATAACAACTCAAGAATGACTGGACCGATTTCGATGAAACTTTGTGCGTGTATCTGACAAAGTTCCAGATCCACAATATTCCCCGGTAGGTGACACTAAAATCGGTTTACAGGAACTCAAAAATGGCTATACCGTTTTTGATGAATCTTTGTGATTGTATTTCGGAAGGCACAAAAGTTCGCAATACGATTCTGTATGTAACGCTATATTCGGTTTTTAGCAACTCAAAAACTCCTGACATATTTCGATGGTACTTTCGGGTATGAATTATTCTCAGAATCACAACAGGACCCGTTAGATGGCATTGAACTACCGGTTCAATTGATCTACCGATTCAATTTATCTACCGATTATATTGATCTACCAAAAAAATTTAGATCTACTGGAAAAATGCAGATCTACCGGAAAAAAGTAGATCTACCGGAAAAATGTAGATCTACTGGAAAAATGTAGATCAACCGAAAAAATGTAGATCTACCGGAAAAATGCAGATCTACCGGAAAAATGTAGATCTACCGTAAAAATGTAGATCTCCCAGAATAATGTGGATCTATTGCTAGGTAGATCTGCTGGCTCATCTGATTATTCTCTAACGACAAACGACTGTTCTCAAGTCGCAGTGGTTAAATTCGGAGCTACTAGAACTCGGGGATCCGCGGTCTAGCTCCAGTGGAGATGGGAGTGGGTTTCTAAAAAGGGAACCTAGTAAATGGGCGCCAGGTAAAGGCTCCCAGATACTCCAGCGTAATGTAATAATTCCTTAATTCACCAAAAGAATATTCACGCTATATATAGCAGGCATAAGCTATGTTTCGAGATATGTTTTCTATAACTTGCGTGCTGATAATCCTTATTCCTGAACGTAGTAGTGCGTCGATGGTCTCGCAATACTGTCCTCTTTCTCTCGGTGCTCGTAGTCTGCAACCCTCGATTGAATTTCCCACAGCGTTGCTTACTGACCACCTTGTATATACTCGGGATCTGCAACCCTACGTTGGCTGTCTCACAGCGTTACTTATGGACCACCTTGTATATACTCGAATGCCTCAGTGCTACTCTTCCTGACATAAAAATCCTTCTCTTCCTGACATAAAAACCCCGATGACAGAAAAGAAACCATCAGTGACTTCTCTCGGATAAGAAATAAATGAATTTCCCCAACACACAATAACATAACCTCGGAACATATTGCTTATCAATTTGCTCAAATGTCTGTAATTTTTATTTAAGATGCAGTTTCATCATTAAAATCCATCGATATCATTTTCAACTCCAACAAGCTAATACTTTCGGACATATGATTTTTTAAATTTCAATAATGAATCGTACGTACTTCTATGTTTTCACAGAATGCTATAATTATTCTATCTAAGCTTTATTATATGATCTGTGTTCAAACTCGTACATTTCATCCTGTTCTATAAGAAGGAGTCAAATTCATTTCAGCTATTTTAATTTGATTTCTTCCATGGTGCAGTTCTCATTCTCAAATTGCTCATTTAATCTTGATAAATAAACTGTTATTTGAATTTAGTTTTCCTGTATGATGCAGTTCTTTCAAAAGAATACATTGATTTAATTCCCAACTCTGAGAAACCAATACTTTCGGAGATATAATTTGTCTATTTGAACTAGAGCGCCAGAAAGCCCCTGTCCACAGGGCTTGAACCCATTTTTCGTTATGCGCATGCGCAGATGAGGAGTCAAGGTGTGATTTTGAAAGGACCTTCAGCCGCGAGTAGATTGTGCATGCGCAGAGGAGAAGTGACTATTTTTGGATTGTACGGATTATGTTGGGAGTGGTTAAGGACTATCGGTCGTGGATTTGCTGCTGTGCCTATATTGTGAGGTTTTAAAAGAAAATTCAAGGCAATTCTGTGCATGTATAAGTCAGTTTCGAAGAAATAGCCTTTTTTCCGAAATGTCTGTACCGTTGCCCTGGGGCCATATTAATAACTATACAGGGTCTTTCACGAGGAACCTCACCCATATTTATACGGGAAACTACTGAACGTATTTTCATGAAATTCAGCACTTATGAGTACTTCACGATGCTGATGAAATCTAAAATATTTTCAAGGCATGAGCACCTCCGGTTTTTCCGGAAATGACGTCAACTTCCGTTTTTCAAATTAGAACACCATTTTTTCATTGAAATTGAAAATTTTCATTTTTGGGATTTTTCAATATGTAAGATTGATGTATCCACTTTAAAAATCGAAATCGCGATTCATGATACAGGGGGTGAAAAAATCGCTTTCAAAGTTAGGGATGACAAAATCTTGAAAAATCAATTTTTTCAAATGAGAACCCCATTTTTTTATGGCAGATATTGAATCAACGTTAAAAAATAATGTGAGTGTATGCATCACACCCTTGCCCTAAAGTGGATATTTTCTGAGTTATTCACAAAAAACTGTTTTTCGTCTTGAATTTTCAGCTATTTCTTTTCCCTTCACGCCAAAAAGATGAAATTTTCAGGAACTGTTACTTAAACCATGATTAAGATTTTACTACCCTAATATGCAAGAGAAAAAAGTTACAGGTTGTTCCTAAATAGATGGCGAATTTTGATTCGAATTTGTATCGGAAACCTCTTTATTTCAACTCTTCGGCCATCGGTTTTCTCTCCAGTGATAAATAAATAATTCCTTATGAACCATATGCAAAAACTTACCATGTTTTACATTCTTTTTTTTTAATGATAGATATCATTAATTACATCTGCCAAATTCCTCTTAATTCAGTTGCATTTTGTGTTTACTATTAATTTGGTGATAATTCGTATTAAGTTATAAAATCGATCACTATGCCTAATTTTACCAATGAAGATTATTTAAATCTCATTCTACTTCTTGGAGAATGTAATAAAGTTGTAGATAGAACGATTCGACTGTTCATTGAGAGGTTTCCTGACCGACCCAGACCAACGAGAGATACCATTAACAGAACCATGACAAACTTGAGAAATGTCGGATCTTTCGTTAAGAAAACTATACACAGAGAAAAAAGTGTAGTAGAAGATGAGAACAACGAAATTACAGTTCTTGCATATTTTCGTGTGAATCCTCAAAATTCTCTCAAAGATGCCGAGATTGATCTGGGATTATCTCAATCGAGTGCTCGGAGAATATTAAAAAAACATAAAATGCACCCATATAAATTCAATAGGGTACAGCATTTGAAGGAAACTGATTTCGTCAGGAGAACAGAGTTTTGCGAAGCTATGATGATTCGATTTCAAGAGAATGAAAACTTTTTGGACTGTATAATTTGGACAGATCAATCTAAATTCACAAAGAATGGTTCTTTCATTAGGCATAACAGTCATTATTGGGATGAAGAGAACAACCACCACTTCAGACAATGGAACTTTCAAGAGACCTGGAGTTTCAATGTTTTTTGCGCCATCAAAAATAATGCAATTCTCGATGTTCACATTTATGATGGGACTTTAACTGGTAAGATAGAACACTACACATGTTTGCATTATTTAAAGAATGTTCTTCCTTAGGAGATAGATATTCTGACATATTGACTCAAATAATTGAGCCGCTAGTACAGATCCATAATGACTTATGGTATCAACAAGATGGCGCGCCTCCACACAATTCACTCAATGTGTCAAATATCCTCTACAGGCTATTTGAAGATCGATGGTTGGCGAACAATGGTCCACATCTTTGGCCACCACGTTCTCCCGATTTAACTCCTTTAGACTATTATGTTTGGGGTAGGATAAAAAATATTGTCTACTCAACTCCCCTGACTGATAAAGAGGACTGCATAGAACGAGTCAGAAATGCGTTCAGGTTTGTTAAGATTTTTAGATTCATAGTTTTGAAACTCAATTTGGTTTTTAAACACTTTTGCAGATCTCTTCCTCCCGATGAAATAAGAAGAGCAACGCACGAAGCATTCCTGAGACGTATAAATAAATGTCTAGAAATTAACGGTCAAAACTTTGAGCATCTTCTCTTGTTATAACTGCGAGAGTTTGCCATGGTTCTCCTAATAGTAACTTGAAGTCGGTTTCAAGAAGGGGTGAAAAATCTACAGCATGGTTCAAATAACAGTATCTGAAAATTTCATCTTTTTGGCGTGAAGGGAAAAGAAATAGCTGAAAATTCAAGACGAAAAACAGTTTTTTGTGAATAACTCAGAAAATATCCATTTTAGGGCAAGGGTGTGATGCATACACTCACATTATTTTTTAACGTAGATTCAATATCTGCCATAAAAAAATGGGGTTCTAATTTGAAAAAATTGATTTTTCACGATTTTGTCATCCCTAACTTTGAAAGCGATTTTTTCACCCCCTGTATCATGAATCGCGATTTCGATTTTTAAAGTGGATACATCAATCTTACATCTTGAAAAATCCCAAAAATGAAAATTTTCCATCCAAAATCCTCGAAGTTATTCTTGTTTCAGCGGAGCTCTATTTTCGATTTTTTTTTCGAATTTTCCCGCTCAGAGAGAATTTTCCAACCAAAACTGAAAAATGTTACATCAAAATAACTTGAAATTTTCTAAGGACTCTATTTCTGCAATAAAAAAATGGTGTTCTAATTTGAAAAACGGAAGTTGACGTCATTTCCGGAAAAACTAGATGTGCTCATGCCTTGAAAATATTTTAGATTTCATCAGCATCGTGAAATACTTATAAGTGCTGAATTTCATGAAAATACGTTCAGTAGTTTCCCGTATAAATATGGGTGAGGTTCCTCGTGAAAGACCCTGTATATGAGGTGACAGCGCAAAAGGAGTTTGTATTTTGGAGGTGAGAATAAGGGATATTAAAAAAAAAAACTCAATTAATAATATAATAAAACCAATATGCTTATTTTCATTTTGCATCTCACATAAGGAGAAACTTTAATGAAAAAAATGTTATTTCCCGAAAGGGGGAAATAACCCTATTGTAGCGAGAACCTGTTTAGCAACTCCACCGATAGAAAGATCTTCCTCTGCAGCTCTGCAAAAAAAAATCACTTGAGAATCAGTATGAATTTAGTTATAATATATATACCAACTGACAAAGAAACTGCAACACCCAGAAAGAGCTGTTAAATTTTAAATTTTATTTGGTAAAACATAGATAGTATAGCAAGGAGTAAATTATTAAAATTTGGAGAAAATAATCGTGAAGGTTTTTTCATGTAAACATTTTTTGTTACTTACATATTGTAGTCGTTTTTGGCAAATTTTTTAAATTTTACAACAAAAACAGTTGTTCGAAGAGATCCAAAGTCGATGTTTAGTTGTCGTTAAAATGCCTAATGCACGTGTACGCGGAATTTATCGCCAGCTAAGTGTATTTGAAAGAGGTCGAATTATTGGTCTACGGGAGGCGAGGTTATCATTTCGAGAAATCGCTAACCGTACGAACAGAAATCCAACCACTGTTATAAGATATTGTCAAGCGTGGTTTGATAATGCCCAAAATCGAAGAAGAGTAGGTACTGGACGTCGAAGGGGCTTACATGAAGTTCAAGATCGACGTCTAAGACGTATGGCTATTAGAGACAGATTTGCGACAACTCGACCTTGTGCCTATGTTGCCAGAGTCAGTTTAAACTATTTTGAAGCGACCCATGTGAATCTTTTGCCATGGCCACCCAGATCCCCCGATCATTCGCCCATAGAGCATGTTTGGGACATCATGGGTAGAAGGCTTGGAAATTTACCCAAGCCTCCTCGGACTTTGGCAACTCTGATACATGAACTACAGGTAGCTTATATTAGGATAGTATCCCTCAAGAAGACATAGACCAACTTATTGCATCAATGCCAAGACGTGTTTGGGAGTGTATAGATAATCGCGGGGGACAAACACGTTTTTAACAAATTCATAAAAACAACATGTGGGAAAGCCCTACGGACAGGAGCTCTGGCGCTCTTGTTCAAACTTTGACAATTCATCTCCGAAATTATAGATTTCTCAGAGTCAGAAATATATAAATGGATTCTTATAAAATAACTGATTCATAAAATAAACCGATTTAAAATTAGATTATGAACTTATACGAGATATTCATTCCTCAAATTTACTCTGAAAATTATATTATAACAATTGATACTTAGCCAATATTCCCGTTTTGTTTCCACTGAAGATATTCTGAACATACCAAATTATATATTTCCATAATCATATGGATTATCCAAGGGCATATAGAGTAGGGGTAATTATAATATCCTATATTTGGTCATTTTGCATTCAATCATACTTTGTTTGTTAGATTATTATAGACTATTGAGAGTTACAGTTGACATGTCTGGTATATGTGAATAAGATTAAATGCATGAACAGTGAACACATATAGAACACAGACAGATAGTCTGTGAAAACATAGAATTACGATGTATTATTGAAATTAAAAAAAAATCATATCTCCGAGAGTATTAGCTTGTTAGAGTTGAAAATGATATCAATCAATTCTCATGATGAAACTACATCTCCGAAACCATTGGTCCGATTTTGCCTAATAACGATCTTAACCGAGATATTTATCCCTCAAACCTACTTTGAAAATTTCGACTGTCTAGCTCATTCCGTTCGAGAGTTATCGTGTTAACGGCCGGCCAGATGGCGGGCCAGATGGCCGGACAGAATCGATTTCGACCACGGATTCTTGATCAGTGAGTCGAACCAAATCGTTCAAAGCCATTTTCAGCCAAAAATTCGTAAATTACAGACAATTGGGCAAATTGATAAGCACTCTGTTCCGAGGGACAAGAGCGCCAAAAATTGCAAACCCTTCGTTTTTTTTCTTCAAATTTCATTTACTCCTTGCTATACTATCTACGTTTTAGCAAAAAAATAAAAAAATTTAAACTGCTCCTTCTGGGTGTTGCAGTTCTTGGTATATTTCGGTTGGATTTATTTCACTCATTCTTCATAAAATATCGATTTAAAGTTGCAAGTAAATACACCTATTTAATAGAAGGATCTACAACTTATAAGTAGTAAGTATAAGAACCAAAAATTGGTTCACTCCACATCTAATTGTATTTCATGGAAAGAAGCCACTATCATTAATATTATTATTATTTCTGGGACTTTTCACAGCTTAACAGAATTTTCGGTGACTGAGTGGACGGTTGTTATAACGTTAATAACGAAATCTTCGAGGGAGAATTACAAGACAATTTCCGAATATATTAATATTCAATGTCTGAGATATGTAGGGAAAACCATATTTTTTGAAAATTATAAGAAGAAAATCGAATTAACGCAATATGAATATTTATCATCAAGGTATGATTCATATAGGTAAAATATAACTTACACAGGATAAGCCAAAACCATGGACAAGGACATGGCTGCGGCGAAGGCAAATGCTGAGTAGAAGTACATTTTTCAACAAGTATATTCTAGTGATACTTACTTCACAGAGTAGCGGGCCTTTTATACTGCTTTACCAGCGAAATTAACATGAATATTTCTGTTATAATTGTTCCAATATCTTTACGAACATTACAAAATTCGAAATAAAGCACAAATGACATTATCATTCTTGTTATCAATGACTTATACTTCCAGTAATAATGCCATTTGATGGTTATAAATTTAGAACTTTCTATGATAATATGACTCAATTCATTCTCTATGGAATTAAGTAGCTAATTATTGAAGAATATTTTGGGAGGTGCATTCCTTTCTTTCTAGATTTCGGAGGTTTTCTCTCCCAAACTCTGAAAAATATCTGTGAAATAAAAATTTTAATTCTTTGGAAATTGCTCCCGAGTTGTAAACACTAGATATTCGTCAGAATTCCTTTTTAGAACAATGTTTCGTTAATTACAACAGTTACAACAGAATTCATTTACATGAGGTATATCTATACAGGGTCTTTCACGAGGAACCTCACCCATATTTATACGGGAAACTACTGAACGTATTTTCATGAAATTCAGCACTTATAAATATTTCACGATGCTGATGAAATCTAAAATATTTTCAAGGCATGAGCACCTCCGTTTTTTCCGGAAATGACGTCAACTTCCGTTTTTCAAATTAGAACACCATTTTTTTATTGCAGAAATAGATTCCTTAGAAAATTTCAAGTTATTTTGATGTAACATTTTTCAGTTTTGGTTGCAAAATTCTCTCTGAGCGGGAAAATTCGAAAAAAAAATCGAAAATAGAGCTCCGCTGAAACAAGAATAACTTCGAGGTTTTTGGATGGAAAATTTTCATTTTTGGGATTTTTCAAGATGTAAGATTGATGTATCCACTTTAAAAATCGAAATCGCGATTCATGATACAGGGGGTGAAAAAATCGCTTTCAAAGTTAGGGATGACAAAATCGTGAAAAATCATTTTTTTCAAATTAGAACCCCATTTTTTTATGGCAGATATTGAATCTACGTTAAAAAATAATTTGAGTGTATGCATCACACCCTTGCCCTAAAATGGATATTTTCTGAGTTATTCACAAAAAACTGTTTTTCGTCTTGAATTTTCAGCTATTTCTTTTCCCTTCACGCCAAAAAGATGAAATTTTCAGGAACTGTTATTTGAACCATGCTGTAGATTTTTCACCCCTTCTTGAAACCGACTTCAAGTTACTATTAGGAGAACCATGGCAATCTCTCGCAGTTATAACTAGAGAAGATACTCAAAGTTTTGACCGTTAAAATCTAGACATTTATTTATACGTCTCAGGAATGCTTCGTGCGTTGCTCTTCTTATTTCATCGGGAGGAAGAGATCTGCAAAAGTGTTTAAAAACCAAATTGAGTTTCAAAACTATGAATCTAAAGATCTAAACAAACCTGAACGCATTTCTGACTCGTTCTATGCAGTCCTCTTTATCAGTCAGGGGAGTTGAGTAGACAATATTTTTTATCCTACCCCAAACATAATAGTCTAAAAGAGTTAAATCGGGAGAACGTCGTGGCCAAAGATGTGGACCATTGTTCGCCAACCATCGATCTTCAAATAGCCTGTAGAGGATATTTGACACATTGAGTGAATTGTGTGGAGGCGCGCCATCTTGTTGATACCATAAGTCATTATGGTTCTGTACTAGCGGCTCAATTATTTGAGTCAATATGTCAGAATATCTATCTCATAAGGGAGAACATTCTTTAAATAATGCAAACATGTGTAGTGTTCTATCTTACCAGTTAAAGTCCCATCATAAATGTGAACACCGAGAATTGCATTATTTTTGATGGCGCAAAAAACATTGAAACTCCAGGTCTCTTGAAAGTTCCATGGTCTGAAGTGGTGGTTGTTCTCTTCATCCCAATAATGACTGTTATGCCTATTGAAAGAACCATTCTTTGTGAATTTAGATTCATCTGTCCAAATTATACAGTCCAAAAAGTTTTCATTCTCTTGAAATCGAATCATCATAGCTTCGCAAAACTCTGTTCTCCTGACGAAATCAGTTTCCTTCAAATGCTGTACCCTATTGAATTTATATGGGTTCATTTTATGTTTTTTTAATATTCTCCAAACACTCGATTGAGATAATCCCAGATCAATCTCGGCATCTTTAAGAGAATTTTGAGGATTCACACGAAAATATGCAAGAACTGTAATTTCGTTGTTCTCATCTTCTACTACACTTTTTTCTCTGTGTATAGTTTTCTTAACGAAAGATCCGACATTTCTCAAGTTTGTCATGGTTCTGTTAATGGTATCTCTCGTTGGTCTGGGTCGGTCAGGAAACCTCTCAATGAACAGTCGAATCGTTCTATCTACAACTTTATTACATTCTCCATGAAGTAGAATGAGATTTAAATAATCTTCATTGGTAAAATTAGGCATAGTGATCGATTTTATAACTTAATACGAATTTTCACCAAATTAATAGTAAACACAAAATGCTACTGAATAAAGAGGAATTTGGCAGATGTAATTAATGATATCTATCATTAAAAAAAAAAGAATGTAAAACATGGTAAGTTTTTGCATATGGTTCATAAGGAATTATTTATTTATCACTGGAGAGAAAACCGATGGCCGATTAGTTGAAATAAATAGGTTTCCGATACAAATTCGAATCAAAATTCGCCATCTATTTAGGAACAACCTGTAACTTTTTTCTCTTGCATATTAGGATAGTAAAATCTAAAACATGGTTTAAGTAACAGTTCCTGAAAATTTCATCTTTTTGGCGTGAAGGGAAAAGAAATAGCTGAAAATTCAAGACGAAAAACAGTTTTTTGTGAATAACTCAGAAAATATCCATTTTAGGGCAAGGGTGTGATGCATACACTCACATTATTTTTGCGCGTATGTTCTGGGGAACATCGCGTTATAGTTTTGCCCAAATGTCTGTAACTTTCGAATTTTTTGAAAAAAATGGTCTCAAACGATTGAGTTCGACTCCCCAATGAAGAATTCGAGGTCAAATTTGATTCTGTCCGGCCGGCCGTCCGGCCGGCCGTTGCCACGATAACTTGAGAACGAAAAGAGCTAGCGACTTGAAATTTTCAGGGTAGGTGGCGCATCCCAATATGACGGACAAGTTCGTTAATGGGCATAATCGGCCCAGTGGTTTCCGAGTAATAATTTTGTTTTCAACCAATATGAATCCGATCAAATTGAAACTTGGTGGGTAGTTGTAGAATATGACCCTAAGCACGTTTGTGAAATTTTGTGCGAATCGTATGGCTAGAAAATTTCAAAAAAAATTATTAAAAAATATTTTTGTTGTCACGATAACTTGCGAACGGAATGAGATAGCGGCTTGAAATTTTCAGGTTAGGATGTGCACCAGAACGCGACATTTCAGTTTGTTTATGAGCATAATCGGCCAAACGGTTATAGAGTTATAGCAATCTGAAATTTTCTGAAATTTGGTGGTTTTTTGTTCCTCATTAACTCGAAAAATACTGAACCGATGGAATTCAAACATTGTTATTAGTTGTAGAATAGCAACGCAAAAATGTTTGCAAAATTTGGTGAGGATAGCATTTGTAAAAAATTTTTAATAAATCATTAAAAATAAAAAAAATAAATTCTATATATCAGTAACTATTCGTTTGAAATTCATGAAATTTTGCAAGAGCCTTCATAACCTAACTCTACTGCCAAGTTTCAAGTTTTAATATGATCGGTTAAATATTGTTGGAGATTCGAGCATTCTTGTGCGAGTTCAGTAGTACCGATTTGGTGTAGCGTAAGGCTCCGAAGAAACGATCGCTCGACCCGGACTTTTGCCGTCGAGTCGAAGAAGACGAATCGATTTGTGTTTTTCCCAAATTTCGTTCTTCTAGGTTGAGCCTAAATATACTAATTCGAAACAAGTTTCGGAGGTTTTGAGTCCGACGATTTTCCATTCAAAAAGTCAATCCGAGAAACGTCAGAATTAATTCGAGAGACGGGGTCGGAAATTTTCGAAAGCGAAACTGACGATTTAGGCCTTTTTATATTTAAAACTGTAATTAGATCTTTGAAATACCATTGAATGAAGAAATTCTTGTAAGTTAACAAAATATCTTTATTTGAACAATAAAAATGCATCATTTTATTAAAATGATAGTTAGACTATCCAATTGCTTCTTTTCTTTATAATATTTTAGCTGTAAGTCAGTATAGCTTAGAACTTTTAAAGTAACGTCCTACAATATTAATTTAAATGATATTATAAATAAAAAAATTGGTTCAAGCACTGACGTGAAGTCAGAAGCTTTTGCGCGTATGTTCTATTGTCCATTCTTCTGTATTGGACACCCTTAATCGAATTTACCATGGTAAATTATGTTGTCCATTCTCCTGTATTGGACACTCTCAATTCGAATTTACTATGGTAAATTCGAATTGAGTGTCCAATACAGGAGAATGGACAACATAATTTACCATGGTAAATTCGATTAAGGGTGTCCAATACAGAAGAATGGACAATAGAACATACGCGCAAAAGCTTCTGACTTCACGTCAGTGCTTGTTTAACGTAGATTCAATATCTGCCATAAAAAAATGGGGTTCTAATTTGAAAAAATTGATTTTTCACGATTTTGTCATCCCTAACTTTGAAAGCGATTTTTTCACCCCCTGTATCATGAATCGCGATTTCGATTTTTAAAGTGGATACATCAATCCTACATCTTGAAAAATCCCAAAAATGAAAATTTTCCATCCAAAAACCTCGAAGTTATTCTTGTTTCAGCGGAGCTCTATTTTCGATTTTTTTTTCGAATTTTCCCGCTCAGAGAGAATTTTCCAACCAAAACTGAAAAATGTTACATCAAAATAACTTGAAATTTTCTAAGGAATCTATTTCTGCAATGAAACAATGGTGTTCTAATTTGAAAAACGGAAGTTGACGTCATTTCCGGAAAAACCGGAGGTGCTCATGCCTTGAAAATATTTTATATTTCATCAGCATCGTGAAGTACTTATAAGTGCTGAATTTCATGAAAATACGTTCAGTAGTTTCCCGTATAAATATGGGTGAGTTTCCTCGTGAAAGACCCTGTATAATTCAGCTACTCAGAAGCTGCGTGAAAATCTTCAGAATGATTCACTTTTTCTTCTCCATTGATTGTACATGTTTGCTATTTTAGATTTTTGTCTCTCCACTTCAAGTCGTTCTTATGTTCAGACTTTCTCATCTCTTGAGGTCCCGATTTTTCACCTGTCTACAAATGCAGGGAATATTCTATATACATCAGTTTTGCGCACGTGTTCCGCAAGGAACAGCTTGCTATCATGTTGTCTGTAAGTCTGTATTTTTTTATTTTTCGCCGAATATGGTCTCAAACGATTGAGTTCGACTCACTGTTGGATAATCCGGAGTCGAATTCAATTCTACCCATCCAGTCCGGCCGGCCGTTAGCACGATAACTCTCGAATGCGGCTTCCGAGTTATTGCCATTGTCAATTAAAATATTTTTTATGAATATTTCCGAAACCGATCACTCGATCTATCTGTAATTTGGCATCGAATTCTAGAATTATGAACCTGTTTATGCAAGCGATGTTTTGTATAGACCAGATGCCTGAAAACTGGCAAAAACAAATTTCAAAAACTTCGAAATTATGTTTCCACTATGGTCCAAAAAATACTAATCTGTTTGTATTGAAACTGATTAGTTAGATTCAAAATACCGAAAATAACACTTTTGAAAAATTTCGTGAGTTTCGCATGACTTGAAACAACTAAAAAAATTACTACTATTTCGCGGAATATTTTGCGGGTAATTCCGAAACCTATTTATTGGCGCTCTTGTTAGTCGGAATAGAGTTCTTATCAATTTGCGCAAATGTCTGTAATTTTCGAATTTTTGGCTGAAATTGGTCTTAATCGATTCTGTCCGGCCGGCCCTCCGTTAACACGATAACTCCCGAACGGAAAGAGCTACACATATGAAATTTTCATAGTAGATTTGGGGGATGAATATCTCGGTTAAGTTCGTTATTGGGCCAAATCAGCTTATTGGTTTTGGACTAACGAACAATTTTTTTTTTAATCACAAATTTCTAATTTAATTCTTTTAGGATGCAGTTCACTGTCGGGTCATAAATTAACAATGCGGTGTCTAAGCTGGCATAAGGATTGAGTAACAAAGTTGACAAAGAACACAACTGACTCTCCTTTGTCACACAAGCACCTGAGGATCTACATGAGGAATACTTGGGAGGGGCAGTATAATCATAATCATGTTTATAGCACGCGCGCCTAAGCAGATGACCCCACGTCAATGCTCGTTTATCCTTTTTTTTCACTGTAAAGTCAATCTGCAATTGGCGCACGTGCTATAAATATGATTATGATTATACTGACCCCCCAAGTCAGTTGTGTTTTTTGTCAGCTTTGTTCCTCTATCCTTATGCAAGCTTAGACCAGCACTGTTAATTTATGACCCGACAGTGAATGGTGTCCACTACCCTCTGGGAAGACCTCCGGCTCGTTCTATAGGCTGAGCTTGAAACACTCATCATTCAATTCAAATTAGCCATCGTGCACGCAAAATAGTACTGACTTCACATCAATGCTTTCTTTATACTTTTTCAATATAACAATATCGTTACTTATCTGAGTTCACTCAATATTCAACATGCATACATAAACAGTGAGCCTCAAAAGTATGGAATAATGGAATTATTTTCTTCCCTTTCAGGAATACCGAAAAAGGGTTTTTTTCGTCAAATTAATTAATTTTTTAAGGAAAATTTTCCCGCAATTCTTATTGTTCTACCATTTTTCGCTACCAAGCAATGATGTCATCAATTTTTTTTATAATTTAAGCCCCATTTTTTTTGCCATTGATATACCATATATTTTCATTTTCTAATCAGTGATGCACATATAACGCATGTTAAATAATAGTCGAGTCCATAATAGTCGAGATATTAATTTTTTAAGTTCGAAAAACATATGAAAATTTTGAAATCAAGTCTTCACCAAATAATAGTATATTGTATAATTAGTGGGAAAAGCATAATATTCTCAAATGACTGTGATAATTACCAGACGAGGAGCGTAGCGATGAGTCTGGTAACACAGGAGTTCGGGAATATGCTTTTCCCACGAATTATACATACTATTTTTTCTTCGATCGTTGATTTACATTTAAAGAATTAATTAAAAAATATTTCATTCAAGATGTAATCCAGCAGAAACACGTGTCGGCAGGTACCAGCAGAATTATTTTTAATCTGCTCCTTTTGCGGAATTACCCGTTAAACCTTTCCATATATATATATATTACTCCGCATGATCCATATTTCTATGTAATCCAGTATGTTTAAATAGGTTTCTCTATGTTCATATTGAAATATAGAAGTGGTAACCATGGAAATTACTTTGTTATGACAAAAATAAAATAATTGTCAAGCTGGTTTTGTTTGATTCGTTATATTTTATAAGGAATTGAAAAAGAATCAATAAACATGAACACTGAAAGTGATTATTTGTTACCTTGCATGCCTCCTGAACTAGTGGAAGTCGCGAACGCGGCTTCACTTAATTTACTTCCAGCGAAATCCAGAGAGAAGTATGAACTTGCGTACCAACGCTTCATGGATTTTTGCAGAAAAAACAACAGTGTATCCTTTTCTGAGCATGTGATGGCGTATGTTGCTGACTTGGCTAAAACAATGAAATCTTCGACGTTGTGGGCACATTATTCCATGCTTCGATCAACTTTGTCTATTAAAAATAATATTAATTTTGCCCAGTACCAAAAACTGAGAGCATTTTTAAAACGTCAAGCTACAGGATACAAACCGAAAAAATCCAATATTTTAACCCAGGAACAAGTTCAGAAATTCTTTTTAGAGGCCCCAGATGACATATTTTTATCGACCAAAGTAAGTAGATATAGATAAAATAGTATTATTCAAAATACATAAAATACGAAATATACAATTTTTGATTACCTTTTAGGTAGCTCTAATATTTGGAATAGCAGGAGCCTGTCGACGAGATGAGCTTGTCCGAATGAAAGTTCAGGATATAGAAGATGTCGGTTCAAAAATACTGGTAAAAATACCAGAAACAAAAACAAATAAACCTAGATCATTTATCATTAACAAAACCTATTTAAATGTTTATAGAAAGTACGTATCATTTAGGCCTTATGATTTTGAAAATCCTAGATTTTTTTTTTAAATTCAACAAGGGAAAAGGATGGAAGACAGTCATTGGAATAAATCAATTTGGAAAAATGCCGCAAATTGTTGCATGTTATTTACAGTTGCGAAATGTGACAGAATATACAGGACATTGTTTCCGAAGATCATCGGCAACACATTTGGTAGATGCTGGAGATGATATTCTTTCTTTAAAGTGCCACGGAGGATGGAAATAAAATGTGGCGGAAGAATATATTGACGAATCAGTTAATAATAAAGTAGAAGTGGCTAATAAAATATTCAACACCCCCGCCTCTACTTCAAATGAAAATTATCGAAACGAGCTAAACCAAACAATTAGCCATGCAGCTTCAACGTCTATAAATTCTCGTTGCCCTCCAGTACAATTTACAAATTGTACAAACTGTACAATAAATGTAAACATTAAAAACAATTAATTTGTTTTCAAGAATATCGTTATAAAGTAGATGTTTCTTTTATTTATTTTATAACAACTTTATCAATATAAAAATTGAAACCATACTTCGTTTCATTTTATTGAAATAAACCATTTGTAACATTACCTCACGCTACAGCAGTGCGGTAAGAATATTACCGCACTGTTATTTTCTAATTGCTTAGCAACTGCCCACTATTCTGGAATGTTAAGCTTTGCGCATAGAAAACAGGTCAAAATAGTGACACTTTTCCCACGATCGAAGAAAAACATATTTTTATTGCAAAAACGATGAAACGATGAAGGTGTCATGAATTGCAAAAGTTATCAAAGTGTTCAAATTGATGGCCAATCACTTCTTGACAGTATGACCACATGACCACAGTTTGATCCCATATCAGTGATCATAGAGCAATTTTGTTGACGTGCGGTTTTCCTGCAAATGCTGTTGTGCGCGATAGAGGCAATGATTTTGTTATATATCGGGATATATTTGAAAGGAATCTGAACAGTTTTGTTTCTAGACTAAGAATGATTAATTTCCGTGAACTTACTAATCTGTGATATAAATAAATGTTATTTCTGATGATTTCATGTGTACGTTGTTGAGTGAACTTGAAGTATGTTGCCCCATTGTCCGTCGTCACGATAAAAACAGGTCAAAACGCTGGATAACTCCTCAAATAAAAGGTGCTAGCCAAAAACTGAAAGATCTATATTGGCTAACAAATGTAATTGATCATGGTGATAATCGATGAATTTATAAAAGAGCGAAATCCGAGTATAACAAGTTGTTGAAGTCTACCAAACTTATGTATCATCAGGATTTGATTGAAAACTCTAAAAATAAAACCAAGACAGTTTGGAATTTGGTAAATGTCGATTTGGGTCGCAGAAGAGCCAATTTTGGGAATATATCCCTTAAATTTGATGGCAGTTTGTGTACTGAGCCGGATTGTGTGGCGGAAGTTTCCTGTAAATTTTTTGCCGGTGTTGCCGATAAAACTGTCGGTGATCATTTTTGAACCTCGAGATCATTAGTTTGTACTACGTCTGATATGATGCCAACTACATTTTTCTTTATGCCTGTGACCAAGCAAGATGTCCTATTGGTCATTACACAACTTAAGAATGGGAAAAGCACTGGTACTGACGGCATTTCTACTAATTTAATTAAATATATAGCAGATGATTGGTCCGAATATCTGGCTAACTTATTCAACCTATCTGTTCGGCAGGGCAAATTTCTAAGTATAATGAAAACAGGTAGGTATTATTATACCAGTGTTGAAGAAGAGTGATCCGCTGAATATAGCAAAATAAAGACCGATTGCTCTGTTGAGTGTTTTCTCCAAGATTTTTGAAAGATTGCCATATTCTAGGATGGAAAACTTTTTGGGAAGACTCAATTTGATCACCGACAGTCATTATGGCTTTAGAAGGGTCCGTTCAACGCAGTCTGCTGCATGTAACCTTCTTGGTGAAGTATATATGCCATATTTTTTGACTTCCCATGTATTTGACATTCTCAACTTTAACTTCATAAAGGACAAATTATATATTATTGGCTTCAGGGGTACGTTCTTGGAGTGGGTTATGGATTTCCGGACTGATGGTAGAAGTATATGCGTGAGGATCGGTGATGCGTTGTTTGGTTGTTGGGGCATCGACATGGGTGTTCCTCAGGGGTCTGTGCTGGGTCCACTGATTTTTCTATTGTTCATCAATGATATAACTGATCATATTGATTCAAGTATCTTGACGTTATTTGCAGATGATGCTTCTCTGGTGGTCTCGGCGCGGACTGGTGAGGATCTTAAATTTAAAGTGGAGTTCTTTATGAACAAATTTACAACGTGGTGTCACTAGAATAGTTTGGTTATCAATCTTGATAAAACTGAGTTTATTCACTTCAATGCTGGTAGCGAAAGTGTTTTGCGTATATGTTCGATGAAAAATGTAAAAGCTCTGTGAGCTCTATCAAGTTTTTGGGTATATTCCTGGAATATAACATAAAGTGGGATACCCATATAAATCATGTAAGAAAAAAAATTAATAGTGCTAATTATGCTATTTCTCGCATAAAACAAACCCTGCCATTAGACGCAGTCCTTGGTGTTTACTACAGTATGGTTTATACCCACCTCTCTTACAACGTGGCGCTTTGGGGTAATGCGGTGGATAGCGGGAGAATCATAATAGCGCAGAAGCGCATAATTCGTAATATATTTGGAATGCAGCGTTTGGACTCTTGCAAACCTTTTTTCAGAAAATTCAGAATTTTGACTTTTCCTTGTATTTATATTCTTAACGTCCTTTTGTATATTAAATTTAATATAAGTAGTTTTAACAAAAACTCTACATAATATGTAGAGTTGGGTAAGCATGATATTATCATGCTGTCTGTGTTCTATCTGTGTTCACTGTCCATAAATGTCATTTCATCTACCTATAGGGGACATGTCAAACTTATTTCGGTTATAGTTTGTTTATCATTCGTACTTTGAAAATATTTTCTTTTGGAAAACAAGGTTCCGCGACTACTTATAGTTTCCTATCCTATCACTATATCACTATTACTATATTCGTAGTACCACTACATTTTGAAACTGGTGTATTTCAAGTTGTGCAACAAAGTAGTTAAATATCTTCTGTAGGCTTATTCCTTGAGAATTTCGACATGTGGGTAATTCCATAGGTACATCCGTTCGTTTAGAAGTTTTCCTGCCGGGTTATTCAGCTACTTTTATTATTTTTTCAAATGAACTATCACAAGATAACGGACTACTCTATCCATTGTTTTTCATTAAAATTTCAAAACATGATTCTTGATTTACGTACAAGAAAAAAGCATAACTAAATCTTCCAACCAGTTTATATACGTGAAATATTTCCAGTAACAACAAAGGAAACATTTTCTTCAACAGTTGCCAGGTCTTTGGAATTGTTGAATTCACATAATATCTTCTCAAATTAATTATTTTTCCCAAGAAAATTCAATTTGTGAAAAATACGTAATAACTATGACTTCTAGGTAGAGAGAACAACGTTGCATAGTTATCTGACAGGAAAATGAGCATAACCTAACATTTTCGAAATATACACGGTGAAATGTGTCAAAATTTCATGGCTAACCGGGAGACTTTATAAATGTGAATGGAGTATACAACAACTGATCTTTGAAATTTGAACAAAGTTCATCCCGGATCTCTACTTCCAAGACTACACAACTAGTCCTAAAGCTATGTTGCAACTAGGGAATCCAATCCCGCACCAAAACTTCAATCCCGCAAACGCGCGGGATTAAAGACATCAATCCCGCGGATCCGCAAGAATGAGGGATTGTTAACAATATACAGGGTCTCCCGGATAAGGGGGGAAACATTTCAATGGGATACAGAAAACACCTAGAGGATCCCGAAAAACCCTCATTTGAAGTAGCTAGGAGCTCTAGGTTCTAATTTACAGGGTGTTTTTCAAATTTGAATGGAAATTCAAACCACTGTATCTCCTGAACGGAATCACCGATTTATCCGAAACTTGGAATGAAGATAGCTTTCATGAGGTTCCAGAAATATGCCATCAAATATCATTCGATTTGCAGGAACGTATCACATAAATTTGGACAGTTCTAAAAAGTTTCATCATTTCTTCGATATCTATGCGTAAACGGTAACATTCATTTATTCATTTTGCCAAATAATATTGTAAGGCACCATCCAGGTTGCCGAGGACTGATTTCATTTCTTGATAGTGATAATAATTTTTTCTCCCGTATCGATATTTAACATCCTATTCATCTCGTAACGAAGGGAATCTTGAATCTTTATGAATTGAATTAATTGAATATACATTATTAAATGTTAACTTCAGTTTTGATTTGATGGAATACATCAGTTTTTTAGAGCGTAATTCAAGGATGGGTCCTCAACAATCATTTATTATTCTGACAACTACATACTAGATCATTATAGTTTATTCTTTCTAATTAAATAAATAATGGTTATAGAACCATCCTAAAATTATACTTGTAAATTGTAAGGTAAATGTCCCAATTATCGACAACTTCGGGTTATCTTCCATAAAACAAGGCGAAGAGAGATTCCATATAAATTTTAATTCAACAAATATCTAGTTTATAGTTTCTTGAACGAATTTATTTACACCATTGATTCCTCTCAAGCATCCTCACCGAAACAGCAGCTATTAATTGGTCGAATGTCAGTCTTCATCGAGTGAGTATAGTTTTCCTTGCTATTCTAGTTAAGTCCACACTCTTCATTTATGTCTCTCCAGATTCAACGAATCGAGGTGAAATATAATTTTTTGAAGAATAATACAATTTGAGAAGATTAACTGTATTCAGTTCTATTGAAAACATTTTCGTGTGTATCATATTTTATGAGAAATGTCGATCTTTGAGTCGCTGAGGAAGTTTTTTGATTAAGTTATAGCAATGTTAACTCCATTTTCCTGGATACGATTGTTTCGTTATTGTACCCAAAAGACTCATAATTTTCAGTGCACCAATTATCGACACACCGTTTTCCATCGAATTACTAGATAAAAGTTCAACAAATTTTGATGTCGATAGTACGTTCAACTCTATGTCGATAAAAGGTGCAGTATACTGTCGATGACGGAGACTCATACCATAAGTAAAAAAAATAATCAATTTTATGGAGAATTCATTAAAATTATTTTTATTATCCGTCGATAATCAGCTCATATAATATTCAAAATTGCTCTCAGTACTGATCGACATTCGATTGTGGCCCATTTTTATGATTTAATCATCCATTTTTCCACGAATGTCGATCATACGCACATCTATGTGGTGATAATTGGTTATATTTAGTTTCCAGTTATCTTATGATTACAAAATGTCTAGAAGACTGCAACACACACATGAACAATGTTGTGTCCTTTCGGTAGCAACTGACGCAAATAATAATTTTGAATCGAATAGAATAAACTTTTCCCTGTATTCGTCTCTCTTTGATGTAACGTAAGAGAATTTGAGTGTAGATTTACTACTGCATTGTTATGACCGTGATTACTCCGACACTGATATACATTTTTCTGGGCTACATTTGAAGCCCAAGTTTTTTATGGAGTGATCAAATACTATAGAAAACATCAATAAAGATAATATCAGAAGTAGAGGATATCCCAACCCCTTTCAAAGAAGCTTTGTTTTGGTCTACACTAAACCAACCAACCAACCACCAAAAGTAACAGGAAACAGAGGCAATAATTACATGCTATTGCGTCTTCCTCAAGCTAGCAGGATAAAATTGGAGAAAAAGAAGGCAGAGCAAAGGGAGAAATAAGGGAGAAGATTGGAAAGAATAGTTAGAAGCGATGCAGAGATGAGGAAGATCCTTCTTCATCAAAGCCATGTCTAGGAGTGTTCACAATTGGAAATGGCCAAATAAAATAGATGATGTGGATTACACTATCGATGAGATCACATGCAGAATTACTGAGCCTAAAAAGTTGAATCAACGTGGCTTATTTGGTGTACCTGAAATTAAAAAGGTAATTTCTGAGGATTAACCAAAGATCATCGAATATTTTTTCATATTAAGCAGAGAATTTATATTTGTCTTGTTTTTTTTAGTTTTTGTGAACATTTTTGAAATGTTATTTTCCCTAAAAATATGAATATTTCTATAAATACAAATATATTATTGATGCCAAATTCTGGATTTCCCAGTGTCGGTAATTGGTTCACATGCATGTCGATGATTGGTAATTCACATTTTTCTGGTGTCGATAATGGGGGCATCTGCTCGGATACATCATTCATTTTATTTGAAATATTTTTCCTTTTCAAGATGTTCGTTTCTTGGACGTTTATCACAACTGAAGGTTCAAAGAAGAAGAAACTGAATATTTAATTCATATAAAATCATTCTTCCAAGTCGAAATGTATTAGATACTTCGAGAAAAACGCTATTTTGTCGATAATAGGGACATTTACCTTAGTATTCCATCAAATGAAAACTGAAATTAACATTCAATAATGTATATTCAATTGATTAAATTCATAAAGATTCGAAATTCACTTCATTCGGAGATGAATAGGGTGTTGAATGTCGAAACGAGAGAAAAAATTATTTTCATAATAAAAAAAATCAGTCCTCAGCAACCTGGATGGTGCCATACAATATTATTCGACGAAATTAACGAAGTTAGTGTTTACGCAGATATCGAAGAAATCATGAAACTCATTATAAAGGGTGATTTCACACAGTTTTTAGAACTGTCCAAATCGAATGATATTTGATTGCAGTTTTCTGGAACCTCATGAAAGCTATCTTCATTCCAAATTTTGGAGAAATCGGTGATTACGTTCAGGAGATGCAGTGGTTAATTTCAATCTGAATTTAAAAAACACCCTGTGAATCAGAATCTAGAACTCCTAGATACTACAAATGGGGGTTCTTCGGGATCCTCTAAGTGTTTTCTGTCTTCCATTAAAATGTTTCCCATCTTATCCGGGTCACCCTGTATATACTCATTGTACTCAACTCATTAAACATTCTAATAGAAAGGTCCTACGCAATTAAAAACATAGTGTAGTAGTAGCATAATAGTTATTTATGTACCAAGGACGAAAAATTGGTTCAAGCACTGACGTGAAGTCAGAAGCTTTTGCGCGTATGTTCTATTGTCTATTCTTCTGTATTGGACACCCTCAATTGAATTTACCATGGTAAATTATGATGTCCATACTCCTGTATTGGACACTCTTAAATCGAATATACCATGGTAAATTCGAATAGACAATAGAACATACGCGTAAAAGCATCTGACTTCACGTAAGTGCTTGAACCAATTTTTTTTTTCGTGATTTTTAGAAATTTTCTAGGGTTACGGTTCTTAAAATTGCTTCTTCGTAATTGTTTTCAAATTTTCTAGTTGTAGTGTTCTTACAAAATTGTAAACACGTCTTTAGGTTGATTTTCTACTACTAGTAACCCAGCTTCAATTCGATCGAATATTTATTTTTTGAGTTATCATGGAAATAATATTCTAGGTGGGTATCACTCGGAAACCGTTTGACCGACTATGCCCAAAAACGAACTCAACCCTCCCATTCGGATACGCAACCTACCCTGAAAATTGCAAGTCCCTATCTCCTTTCTTTCGAAAGTTATCGAGGCAACGGTCACCCATCTACTGGAGTCCCACAAGGCTGCTCGAATCTCCAACAATATTTAACCGATCGTGTTAAAACTTAAAACTTGGCCGCTATCTCTTTCCGTTCTCAGGTTATCGTTACAACAAAAATATTTTTTAATAATTTTCTAGCAATACGATTCTCATAAAATTTCACAAACTTGCATAGGTTTATATTCTACAACTATTCACCAAGTCAATGAAAAATTATATATGATTTACACTTATTTATTCAATATTGTGACGCGTTTCGTCCACATAGCGACTTCATCAGACTACATCATACTATGATGTATGAGTATGATGTATGATGTAGTCGGATGTAGTCTGATGAAGTCGCTGTGTCGACGAAACGCCTCACAATATTGAATAAATAAGTGTAAATCATATATAATTTTTCATTGAGTTAATATGGATTTGCATCAAGTAAAAGCCACAAGCATTAAATATTATTATTATGCTCATAAACAAACTCAAATGTCGCATTCGGATGCACAACCTAACCTGAAATTTTCAAGCCGCTCTTTCCGTTCTCAGGTTAACGTGACAACAAACACATTTTTTAATAATTTTTTAATAATTTTCTAGCGATACGATTCTCACAAAATTTCACAAACGTGCTTAGGTTTATATTCTACAACTCTTCACCAAGTTTCAATACGATCGGATCTATATTGGTTGAAAACAAAATTATTAATCGGAAAACATTGGGCCGATTATGCCCATTAATGAACTTGTCCGTCGTATTGAGATGCGCCACCTACCCTGAAAATTTCAAGTCGCTAGCTCTTTCCGTTCTCAAGTTATCGTGGCAACGATCGGACGACCGGCCGGACAGAATCAAATTGGACCTCGAGTTCTTCATTGGAGAGTCGAACCAAATTGTAAAAAAATTCGAAAGTTACAGACATTTGGGCAAAATGATAACGCGATGTTCCCCCCCAACTAGCAAAATAGACCCCTAAAAGAACGAAATGGTTTCATAACTATCGTATTGCGCCGCTTGAAAGGATAACATTATTATTTTAAGCGTCTCAATACGACAATTTGATCATAAAATAGATGGATTTCTATAATGCTGTTGTATATACGTTCTCTCAACTCATATCATACGACAAATTTTATAACAGTTGCATAACGTAGGTACTATAAAATTCCTATAAAATAATTTTAAAACAGTGTTATACAGATTAGAATACGGTTGCATAGCTATTGTATTATTTATAATAGCGACGTTAAAAGATGGTTATAAAGGAAGCTGTATAAATAGTTGTATTAGAGTTCTTTAAGAAAAGTAATAAGACTGTTGCGTTACGCAGAAGTTGAACACTACACAATAGATATAAAACTATTTTATAATCATCTTATAACTAAAACAGAATTCTCTCTTATGAAGACCTTATAGAATAAAATTGGTTCAAGCCCTGTGGACAGGAGCTATTGGGCGCATGTTCATCTTCCTTGTGGCCCGTACTGACCAGTAAAGAAAAAAAGCAGTATCATGTTGAATACCTTAATATTATTCTGGAACACAAATTTTCCATTACAATAATCTTCATCTAGCTTCTATTTAGTATCAATTCCTGTAGAACGTGATCATAATAAGTGTTTTCCATATAATAAAATGTGTTTGAACTTGGTATGTAGGAAATCTGACATCAATTATTGGAATTAATTGATTTGACAAACAGCCGTCAAATGAGGTAAATAGATTTTTGTGACGATTTTCTGTGACCATAGAACCTCAAAACACGCTGGAATATGAATTTTAAGCAATATCTTCTGGAATTGAGATCGTATCGAACTGAAATTTTGCACACTCGTGTAGAATGCTTGATTTAACGTCGGTACAAATTTTTTTATTAAAAAATTTTCCAACTGCCCGATCCCAACAATACTTAGATAATATTATATCCATAAATTAAGCATTTCATTATTGCATTTCTTGAAATAGGTACCTTTTCAAGTCGATCAACATCGTCCTTCTTTCGACGTCTAAACTATGACTTGATTCTTTATGTTTATGTCTTTGAATTTGTTTTCGGTGGAATTCAAAGAGTTCATAGAATAATCGATGAAAATACTGAGAGAGACCCAGGAAATTTGACACATTTTGTATTATATCTCCAGAAATTGAAATCGTATAGAGCCAAAATTTTGCACAATGTTGCAAAATACTACAATTGACGTTAGTACAAGTTTTTGTTGCAATCTGATGAATAGTTCACGAAAAAAAAATTTTTTTTTCGAAAAAATTAAAAGAAATATTTTTTTAAAAATTACCAACATTTCGATCATAACAGAATTTTGCCAAAAGTTGCGCGTTTATATCCTCGAACTGACTACCAAGTGTCGATTCAACATCTTCTTTAGTTCCTGAAATATCAGGGAAATAACCTCAAAATTTTAAATGTCTATAACTCCTAAACCGTCCGGCCGATTTTGCCCGTTAACGAACTTAACCGTCGCATTTTGATCAGAAACCTACCCTGAAAGTTTGAAGTCGATAGGACCTTCGGTGCTCCTGTTATCGTGCCTACGGCCGGAAGTACGGCCGGCCGGCCGGCCGGCCGGACGGCCGGACGGCACCCAAAATTCTGACACCGGATTCGTGATCAGCGAGTCCGAATTAGTCTATTAGCCAATTTTCAGCTCGAAATTCGAAAATTACAGACATTTGGACGAAATGATAGGACGATGTTCCCCTAGAACATGCGCCCAAAAATGTGGTTCCAGGAATAAATTTATCTCATGTTCTACGTTATAAAATTATCTACATTTACCTACAAACATATAAACATAACCCAATAGTAATAGAAAAATTACGCGGGTTTTCTAGCAGTTTTCGGTTACAAAATGAATTCGGCAATATCTGAGTGGAAACGTCTGATTCGTTTCCCAGTTTGTGGGAACAATCGTCAACTCTTTTCTATTATTTTCCTCGGTTTCTACTATCTTGAACATCTTTCAAATATATGAATACCGGTATAAATAAATCCAATAATTTGAGGTTAGTTCACGCTTGGAAAGAATCTGTATAAAGGAATTATTCCAAACACAATATAACTAAATAATTGTTTAGTGTCGCATCGAACGCATGTTAAGTGATACTTCTGGTCTATTATGTAGTTTGCCAAAGCGCTAAAGGATAACACGGAAATCTAACGTACAGTGTTGCTAGCTTGGCAGTTAGTAGTTATTCCGACATACATAAAATCAGTAGCAATAAATAGGTAGACTTTTTATTTTATTATGATACATTTTGTAGTGCACCTACAATGTATGTATTGCAATTCAATCATGAAAAGTCATATATATTTGACACGGATTGTCATAAGGGATCATTGTAACTTTTAACAGTAATCTTGTGCTAAAGAGGGTTTCGTCATATAAACAAACACAATATTGCGATAGATCCCTTTATTTTTACTAAGAAAACAACTTTTTTTTAAATAATAACTGAATAATTATCACAAAAAAATCTTGTGTAGCCTACACTTTATGCAAAACAGTGACGTGTACTTTTTGCACACAATGTGTTGGACCACTCACTATACTCGTGGTCTAATCCTCATCCTTTATATAAATATCTACCTATTATTTCTGTAATAAACAAAATGCTGTGGGAAAATATTTTGAATGTATTATGAAATCTGGCAACAGTTAAAAGTGGTCAAGAATCAAACTGCACCATGATTCCTGAGACTGTTAAAAACAATTTTATGGCGCTGCATTAAACAACATAATAAAACTTTAATATCGTATACAGATCAGAAGAAAACAGAATCATTGTATAAGGTATCTAATTTGTATTCTACCATATACGCCATATTTATTAAACGTTCGGCTGTTCAGAAACCGCCGCCATTGTGAAAAAATCATATAGAAACGAAAAAGGGGTAAAATAAAAATAGATTTTTTTAAAGAAATATGAGATTTTTTCCGCTTTTACAACAGCCACAATACATGCTTTGTTTTAAGTTGAAAATTCAACAAATAAAACATTTTTTTTTATTTTTCATTTTTCAATAATACCAATAAAATGTACGCTTAACTGAGGCGCTTTAATTTTTTACCAACAAAATATATATATATTGTCAGAAAAGTTAGCTGCGCAAATAAATTTGGCCCCCACAGTAGCGATATAGGTCTTCAATATTTTCAATATGATTAACAGGTCCCATCTCCATCACCCATCGCCATAATAATGCCTGATATTGGATCTTACTCCTCTGTCAAACGCGAACGTTTACACATACCTAATAAAATATTCTTGTGATAATTATATTCCGAATTTCAACGGTAGAGAACAAAATTATTGTATTAGCTATTCTGTCTGCATTATAAAATACTTATAAAATACTTTCTTAGTAGTTCTATATGTGTCCGTTAAATACTCTTAAACAGCAGAATAAGAGTACTGCTATACAATAGTTTTATAGCAGTTCTCAAATACATTGTATAAGTAATCTTGAAGACATACTTATAGGACAGTTATATAGTCATCCTAAAACGGTTGTGTAGTTCACTAAAGGATGTCCTAAAAGAACTGAACAGTTGTGTAAAGTGGGGCCCTTTTTGGTTGTAAAGACATTGTATAATGGTTTATATCCACTGTATAAGATTTTC
This sequence comes from Halyzia sedecimguttata, assembly GCA_937662695.2. Classification (NCBI taxonomy): domain Eukaryota; kingdom Metazoa; phylum Arthropoda; class Insecta; order Coleoptera; family Coccinellidae; genus Halyzia; species Halyzia sedecimguttata. Next base: position 28,234,830 of record OW569415.2, read on the forward strand.
ACGTTTCTATAAGATATGCTGTATAGCAGTTCTTACAACCTTTATAAAATTATTTTTGCTAGTTGGGCCAGAACATACGCGCAAAAACTGTCTATGACCTCTTAAATCATTCCACAATATAGCAAATGACAGTTATTCTCACATACATCTATCTTCGTATTGAACCGTATCATACCGTATTCATACGAGTAGTGACCACCACAGCAGACGAAAAAGTAGTTTTGAGGACGAAAAGGTACTTTTTCTTGTTCTGCGAAATTCCGTTTTCGACAGTGAGAGCGCAAATCTCACTGTCGAATTTTAGTATTGAGTCCCGCAGATCCCGCACGGAAAATCCCACAATGTTGATCCCGCAGAATTTCAGCGGGATCCAGCATGTGCGGAATCCAGCATTTGCGGGATTGGATTCCCTAGTTGGAACCCACTGCTCAACTAGAGTACGTCCCTGAAATCATATGATGTGGATCAGCCTGGAAATGCAATTATAGAAAATTGACATGGCCTTTAACATATGAACCGTCTTATATAAGCTGGTAGTGTATTATTGGCGTTAGATTGAAACTATTAAAAGCTAATTGGTTAATGATATATGATCATTAGGCGTGTCGATACGATGTGCGCCGAGCGTTTTATAAGGTTCCATGGGAAAAGTTTTTGACCAATTTTACTTAAGTGAATCTAATGATGATTGAAAGGAAATAATTCAAACAATAGATAGATATTCTTTCAAAACTGTCAAGAAAGAACTTATGGAACTCGGTACAAAAACCCTCTATTTTTCACAAATGATCATACAGATTTTTGAGCTAAATCATGTAAATATTGAACAGTGGGAGTAACAGAAATTTTCAATTCAACCGTAATCAACGATTTTACATGGAACTCGAAATTTCCATAAATTTTTATATGCTAGTTTTGATATTTACCGTTCAATGCATATGGTAAGCATGATAAAAAAAATTGGTTCAAGCCCTGTGGACAGGAGCTTTTTGGCGCTCTTGTTCAAACAGAGAAATTATATCTCCGAAAGTATTGGTTTCTCAGAGTTGGGAATTATATCAATGTATTCATATGAACTGCATCATAAAGGAAATTCAATTCAAATAATAGTTTATTTATCAAGATTAAATGAGGAGTAACTTTTCAAAACGCATTATGTCCAATTTGGCCGAAATTGAGTTTGAAGCGGATTCAGAAATGATTTATATTGCTCTATAGCCCTATGTAAACAAAATCTTCCAAATGGTATTATGTCCCTCTGTAATTCAAATCCAAAGTATGTAAGCCGCATCGCAATGGATTATGTTTACGTTTGTATTTTTAAAACAAATTAAATATAAATAAAAAATGTTTGTATCGATTTGCTCGTGTTAATTAGGTTATAGGCCAACACTTACTGTGCAGACAGTTTTCTCTAAATTTATAATAAATCCCAACAAACAGCATAATGTTCAATTTCAACCCAAAAAAAACGCATTATATACGATGGGATGAATCAAAACGCATTAAGTCCAAACGTTTTTTACATTTTCTGAGTATATCTGATCAATATTGATTTAAATGAGATGAGTTATTAACTTTAGATGTGAATTTCTATCAAACAAACTCGACGTACTCAAATTATAAGCCAGGGTGGAAGAAAAAAACTGTTTTTCGTTGATTCCCAATAAAACGGTTTTTGGACTAAATGCGTTTTGAAAAGTTGCTCCTCAAATGAGCAATCATGAGAATGAGAGCTGCACCACATTTTCGAATTTTTTTTTTGACACTTTGCGGTAATCTGGTCAATACAAAACTTCACATGCGTATAAAGGTCATGATTCTACAATTTGATGCTCAATTTCAGATAGATCGAGTGATCGGTTTCGGAAATATTCATAAAAAATATTTTTACTAAAATCGGCCATAACTCCGAAACCCCTTGATGGATTTCGCCCATTAACGAACTTGTCCGAGATATTTACGCTCCAAAACCACCTTGCAATTTTCAATCGGCTAACTCCTTTCGTTCGAGAGTTATCGTGCCTACGGCCGGTCGGCCGGCCGGACAGAATCGATTTCGCACTCGGATTCTTGATCAGTGAGTCGAACCAAATCGTTTGAGACCATTTTCAGCCAAAAATTCCAAAATTACAGACACTTGGGCAAATTGATAAGCACTCTGTTCCGAGGAACTAGAGCGCCAAAAAAACAAGTTTCGTATGACAATTGCCCAAAACAGGTTCAAAGTACCTACAAATAGTAGGTATTCCATAAAACATGTATGAAAGAAGATAACTAATAATAAAAAATTACCTTGTAGCCGATCAAAAATTTCCTGATCTACGTTCACCAAATTTTCTCCTCTCTCGAACTACAGAATTATGCTTTCAATATTTACGTAATATTTTCAAACATTTTCGGGTGAGGTCCCCGTTGCATCGCTAAAATACGAGTATTTCAACCCCAATATTTTTGAAGTTACAATATTCCCTTCTGTCAAGTTGACATTATGACAATTCATACATAGAATAAATATATCAATCTGTGAAATACGATTTACATTGAAATTTTGAAAAATCATATCTCCAAAAGTATTAGCTTGTTAGAGTTAAAAAGTATATGAATGGATTCTTATGATAAAACTGCTCTTTAAAAAAAATTTTATTTGGAATTTGTTTTGTAAAAAAAAAATTTTTTTTTTGTTACTCCGAAACCATCTGTCCGATTTTGCCCAATAACGAACTTAGTCGAGATATTTATCCCCCAAACCTACTCTGAAAATTTCAACTCTCTAGCTCATTCCGTTCGAGAGTTATCTGGCCGGCCGGCTGGATCGGCCGGACAGAATGAATTTCGACCACGGATTCTTGATCAGTGAGTCGAACCAAATCGTTTAAGACCATTTTCATCGAAATATTCGAAAATTACAGACATTTGGGCAAATTGATAAGCACACAGTTCCGAGGAACTAGAGCGCCAAAAAGTGTCGTTTAAAAAAATCTTCAAATATTATCTTATAAAAAAAAGAGCAATCTACAATGCTTTAATGCTTTAATGCCTTAATGCTTCAAAAATTGTCTTTAAATTTATTTATCAAGATTAAATGAGCAATCTGCAATGATTCAACCTCGTGGAATGGGTTGTTGCAACTTACACTCGGTGCATAGTTTTCACAACTCGAAATGCCTAAGGAAAGTATCATCGAAATGTCTAGAGCAAGGCTGGAGACAATCATAGCAGATTGTCTATTTATTCCTGATATTTGAGTAGGTAGTGGATTACGAACAAATTATTTTAATAATTCAAAATATATTAATAACATATTATCGTCTTTTCATAATTTAAAATTTAATAGTCCATACTACTAACACATTCTTTTCTGTATTATGAACCTTAACTCAAGAAAAAATGATTGATACACAAATGCAGATCCATATTACAGTATTTTTTTGCTAGCAACATTATGAAAATACTTTATATAGGAACATGTCTCACTACTTAGGGAAGTAAGAGGTAATATTAACATCAGTGTTCAACGAACAGTAATTTCTTTTGATGATTCCATTATGTTCTTCTTTCCTATTGCCTTCGTAAACTATATCAAAACAGTCTTGTATATATTCACAAATTCAAGAATCGAATACTTGCTTTCCAAGAGAAAATAACAAATATGAATTGACAAACACTAATAGCTAGAAAAGATGACATTTATGAATAGTGATCACAGACAGATTCTGTGTTCACATTCTGTGAATACATAGAACTTACGATGTATTGTGTCGGACGAATAGTTTCTGATATATAGAATTTTTTTCTATGATTTTCAATGATTTTAAAAAATTTCTAGGAATACGATCCTCACGAAATTTCGCAAGAATTTTTGCGTTGGCATTTCATAACTAGTAACCATGTTTGAATTGGATCGGTTCCGCATTTTTTGAGTTATTTAGGAAATAACAACCTAATCTTAGATGTATATAACTCCAAAACTGTTTGGCCGATTATGCCTATTAACGAACACAAATGTCGCATTCAGATACACAACCTACCCTAAATATTGCAAGTACCTATCTCTCTCCGTTCTCAGGTTATTTTGAAATAAATAATAACTTTTATTATTTTTTTAAATTAACTAGTGTTACGATTTTCTCATTATTTCACGAACGTCGTTGAGTCCGTATTCTACAAGTAGCTACCAAGTTTCAATTCGATCGGATCTGTATTGGTTGATTACAAAATTATTACTCGGAAACCGTTGGGCCGATTATGCCCAGTAGCGAACTTGTCCGTCGTATTGGGACGTGCCACCTACCCTCGAAAGATAAAGTCGCCCTCTCTAAACATCCTCAAGTTATCGTGGCATCTGGGCCGGACGGTCGAACAGACATAATCAAATTTGACCTCGAATTATTCATCGGGGAGTCGAACCTAATCGTTTAAGACCATTTTCGGCAAAAAATTCGAAAATTACAGACATTTGGGCAAAATGATAACGCGATGTTCCGCAGAACATACGCGCAAAAATATTATATTTCTTAGACATATTTCATTAACTATAATTATTATTTTTATATTATTTTATGTTGTAACATTGTGCCCCTTACCCTGTAACAGAATAACCCAGATACGGGGCTGAGTGTTACAATCGACTGATGATTAAAAAAAGATCTCTGTCGCAGCATTCTAGATTTTTTTGTAACACTGTTTCCCACCTTACCCTATCAATGAATCAATATTATTATTATATCTCTCAAGCAATATGGTGCTCAAGATTGGTCAGAATTAAATTGGATCGCGAATTCTTAATTAGTAAATACAACGCAATGGATAAGACCATTTTCGGCTGAAAATCAATTATATAGCAGCACCCTGTTACGAGTACAAAAAAAAATTGGATTCCAATCGTTTGAGACCACTTTCGACAACAGTGTGCTATCATTTTGCCCAAATGGTCTCAATCGATTAGGTTCGATTTACTGATGAAGTATTCCAGATCAAATTTAATTCTTCGGCAATAACTTTCGAACGAAGGGCAACTTGAAATTTTCAGGCTAGGTTGCGCATCCGAATGCGACGGTTAGGTTCGTTAAATGGCATAATCGGCCAAACAGTCTCGGACTTATATGCATCGGAAATATTTAGTCCTCACTTTATCAAATGTACATATCAAATGGAATTTAAACTTGGTAATCATTACATAGTATAAAACAAAGTCGCTTCCCGCTGTCTGCCTGTCCCTATGTATGCTTAGATCTTTAAAACTACGTGAAGGGTTTTGATGCAGTTTTTTTAATGGATAGTGTGATTCAATAGGAAGGTTTATACGTATAATACATGCATAATATATTAGAGAAACACTGATAATTTCAGAGGTTTCTAATGTGATGTCGTAAATAAACACATTTTTTTGCGCTTACATTGCAAACGCTGGCTGAACCCTACGAGATAGATCAAAATAATGTAGTACAGTATGGTACACCTTAAAAAGGTCTACAAAAAAGTCCGCGATGGTATATGTCTATTGTCTATCTCTTAAAGATAACCCTTAATAACCATTTTTTATCCTTTACATTCTACGAGAAATAATGGCTTGATTACGAAGCTATTTTAAGCCATACAGAATTGATCCTTATCCAATTAAGTACCTTAAATGCATTGTGCATTTAATATTGATCAATATGGCCCTTCGCAGCATGTAATTGGAATGAATATTTTCGAAGATATTGGAGATTTAAAATGCAGGGACATAGCGGTTGCGGTGGTACCACCGGGGGGCCGGCACAGCCCGGATAGGGATAGAAATCGAATACAGAGAGCCAGAGAATCATCTGTAGAGCGTGAGGCTCGCCTCAGCCAGGATAGATGTATTGATTCCCCGAATTCCTCTGATACCATCGGATTTACTGATCCAATTTAAGCGCCTACAATTTCCGCTAATGATATTCTGCAATGACCATTAATAAACCACAGGGTCCAACTTTCAACGCTATAGGCTTATATTTGAGTGTTTTTCACATGGCCAATTATATGTCGCTCTTTCAAGAGTAACCTCTAAAGGAAACATGTTTGTATTGTCTAACGACAAAAATGCTGTGAACGTTGTATATAAAGAAATTATGTAGTATATTTAGTATCAGCATTTCAACCGTGAGAAGCCGGGGTGGGCATCTAGTTATTTATAAAATGACGACGCACACATTTTTGTAGAATTTCGTATCGTATCATAGGAAAAAAATTTTTTTTTTCAAATATATTATCCTTACCTGTCATATTATCGGCACAATCGAATACCAGATTTCAGCTGGATTGGCTTCATATTTTAGCATATGAGCTAAATATTGGGAAAGCAACCAGTATTGATTTAAAAAGAACGCAATAGCAGAGTGATCATTGTGAATAGCGGCAGACCGGTTCCGTCCTTCTTTGGACTCAGGATGATGAACATAACGACGAGGCCGTTGAATGGACCAATTTACTCAATAGACGCATAGACAATCCCATTTTGTCTATGAACAGTGGCAGTAGAAATGTGATGAATGAATGAGGTGGCCATACTCTTTATTGAGTACCGTCAAATGGGGTGAAATTGATTTTATGGTGGGACTTTGATAAAGAGTAATATTTCTTTGAATTAATTTGAATTTTCCGCAATTATAAGCCGACAACATCTACGCGATCGTCAGTCGAAAGATTGAAGTTCCGCCATTATTGTGCCGTGCCAGCATAGAGGTAAGTAGTTGCTCTTATGTTTTGGTATATATTCTATTAGTATACGTGAAATTGACGGTAAAGTGACACTGTTCAAAATTATGAAGCATTTTAATTTTTGTTTACAATATCGGTTATTTACGATGGAGTGATTTCTACATAACCTCAGCAAATTTACAATTCGACAAAAAATACGTTCGGTTGAAACGTATTAAGGGATACACCATTTCCCAAACTCACCCCATAGTTTAAAAACAATAACATTTTTGCTATTTTCCATTGTTTGTTGGTATAGACCAACGAATTCTTAAAATTTCAGGTCTGTTCCATTCGAATGGTTGAAGTTACGCCATTCCAAATTTTCCGAACGATATGTTTACCATGAGCGTGGAGAACATCATAGCCTTTTTAGAACCTCCAGCAGGAACTTCTGGAGGGCGCGGAATAAAATATGTGTTTTCGAAACCAGTTGATGTTTTGGAACGTTAAATTTTTTTCATTAGGTTCTGTACTTTTTCAGTGCATTTTAGTTGAGTTTAAACATGTTATCTTATCTTGTAACTAAAGAAAATGCCAAATTGGAGTTTTGTTAATTTTATAGGAAATATAGTTCAATTTTGATATCAACTGATATTTTCATTTTCATTTTTGCGAAGATAGTTCATTGAAATCCAATTCTTATGACAAATTATAGTATGGGTGACTTTGACTATCTATGTAAACTTCTCGATTATTATCAAAATAACTCCAAGTACCTACATAATAACATTGATAACGTCAAAATATTGAAAATGGAGGAATATGGTTTACATTGATAACTCTTAGATCCGAAGCAATCTGAGTAATGCAAGAGCGCAGTGCCTATCAAAGTCACCCCAATTTGAGTATAACTTTGATAACGAAGTTTTCATTAATTTGGAGCAGGCAAACAATTATTTAAATCATTTTTTATACCCTTGATGTCTTCATTAGGCATAGTGAGAATTCTTATTTTATTTTCAAAACAATACAATATGTATTTTAAGTTCAATTCACGATTAATTAAAAATAACTATCAATTTCACCCCATTTGACCGGTATTGATTTTATAATAGTTTTCTATTGAGTTATGATTTTTACAATTTTTGAAAGCTGTTTTTCATTTCACTAATTATTCACTTGATTTCTTTTCATTACCATTTAAAAATCAATTATAAAACAATATTCATAGGTTTTCCAGATGAATGTGTATGGAATACAACAGATTCGCGAGAATGTAACATCTGCCATACCCTCAGAAGTACAAAGTATCCAATGAGGTGTTGAGTCCGAGATGAAACCGTAATTACACCCACTTTAAAGAATCAAAGTGGTTATAAATCTATGTATAATTACAACCATCTAATTCAAGCTCTCTCAATTTTTTTTCTGGATTCGTTCTAGCTCATTAAATTCTGTTCCATTGCTTAATTCCAAAGATAAACAAGTAAAATTTATACAAGTATTGCATCTCATTTCTTGAGAAAACAGTCCGCAATTAAAATCTTAATATATGACGCATTATATTACTATAACTCTAATCAGAGAGCAAATAACCGTAAGGGTCATCATACATGGGAAATCATTGATCTACCGAGCTGGCTGTGTCTGGTATTCTGTATTCCACCAGAATATTATAATGAAATACTATACAGTGCTAGTTAAATGTTTCCTCCCCCTATCGTATGTTTTGAACGGTTATACTTATAATTAGGGGTCGACAAGACAAGACTTCTTGTCCTGATAATAACTTCTTGTCTTGTCTTGAGATAAAGTCAAAAAATCTAAAAAAAATTGTCTTGACGTTTTCTTGGCGTGTTATATGTTCTCTTGACTCAAGAAATTTCAAGATCTTGAAATTTCTTGATTAACCGGAGATTCCCCAACGAACTTCCCCGATCTTTATTTGTTTTCTGACGCACTCAAATGACGTCGCGCAGTTGCTCGCTTTACACTATTTAGTTAAGTGAGATTATTATTTCAAAGTGGTAGTCATAGAGAAGTAGAAGAAATATTCTATGGTTTCTGGTGGTAGTCTTATTTCACCATGAGTGACAGTGACTCTTCAGTTAACAGAGTGCGTCTGCTGAGCCATTTGGCTCCGATTCTGGCTCAAAATATCTACCAACAAGCAATAGACAGAAAAGTAATCGTTACGGTCTTGATAAATATATAAAATTATGAGACTAACGCGACTACGACTATAGTGGCTGTGAGAATGACAAAACTGAATCTGAAACCGTAGCCATCTGCGATTGTGATGTTTTCGAAATTGCGGTGGACATCAGTACCAACGGCGAAAAAAAGCACTGACGTGAAGTCAGTACTCTTTGGCGCGCGTGTTCACGGTGGCTAATTTGAATTGAATGATGAGTACTTCAAGCTCAGTGGATAGAGCGAGCCGAAGATCTACCCAAAGGACAGTGGACACCATTCACTGTCGGTTCAAAAATTAACAGTGCTGTATCTAAGCTGCCATCAGGATAGAGTAACAAAGTTGGAAAAGAACACAACTGACTCTCCTTAGTCGCACAAGCTCCTAAAAGATTTGGGGGCCAAAGCAGATTGACTTTTTACACTTTTTCTTTCATTGTTAAGTCAATCTGCATTTGGTGCGCGTGCTATAAACATGATTAGGATTATACTGACCCTCCCAACATATCCCATACAACTCGAAAACAGTCACTTCTCGTCTGCGCATGCGCAATCTACTCGTGGCTGCAATTCCTCCCAAAATTACTCACCTCACAGAAAACTCCGATTCTACAACACTAGTGGTTCAGGAGATATCGCTTCTTGAATCCATGCATGTGCAGACCGTCACCAGGAGATTCTATGGAGGATTAGCATCCGCCACCCCAAAACCCCAATTCTCTTTGACAAAAACACCAGCAGTTAAGTCACTGATGGTCTGCTCATGCGCATAACGAAAAAAGCCGTAAGGGATATCATCGATTTCAAAATTAGCCCCAGGGCCACGGTATGGACACTTCAACTCGGAAACAACGCTACATCCCCCAAACTGACTTATCCGTGCACTAAATTGCCATGAATATCCTTTTAAAACCTCACAATATTGGCTCAGCACTCCCGACATAACGCGTACAACCCAAAAACAGTCACTCGTCTTCTGCGCATGCGCAATCTACTTGCGGCTGAAAGTCCTCCCAAAATCACACACCTTCCAAATAACTCCGTTTCTCCAAATACTGGGGGTCCAGGAGATATCGCATCTTGAATCATCGCTTGCGCAGACCCTCACCAGGGGATTCTATAGAGGAATAGCATCCGCCACCCTAAAACCCCAAAGCTCTCTGACGAAAACACCAGCAGTTAGGTCACTGATGGTCTGCTCATGCGCATAACGAAAAATGCCCATAAGGGATAACATCAATTTCAAAATTAGCCCCAGGGTCACGGTATGCACACTTCAACTCGGAAACAACGCTATTTCCCCAAACTGACTTATGTCCGTGCACTGAATTGACATGAATGTTCTTTTGAAACCACACAATATCGGCTCATTACTCCCAACATAACCCATACGACCCAAAAACAGTCACTTCTCTTCTGCACATGCGCAATCTACTTGCGGCTGAACGTCCTCCCAAAATCACACACCTTACAATTAACTCCGATTCTCCAACACTAGTGGTTCAGGAGATATTGCGTCTTGAATCCACGCATGCGCAGACCCTCATCAAGGATCTGGATTCTATGGAGGAATAGCATCCGCCACCCCAAAATCCCAATCCTCTCTGACGAAAACACCAGCAGTTAAATCACAGATGGTCTGCTCATGCGCATAACGAAAAAGGCCCGTAAGGGGTAAAATCGGTTTCAAAATTAGCCCCAGGGCCACGGTATGGACACTTTAATTCGGAATCAACGCTACATCCCACAAACTGACTTTTCCGTGCACTGAATTGCCATAAATATTCTTTTAAAACCTCACAATATTGGCTCAGCACTCCCGACATAACCCGTACAACCCAAAAACAGTGACTTTTCTTCTGCGCATGCGCAATCTACTTGCGGCTCAAAGTCCTCTCAAATTCACACACCTTACAAAACACTCCGATTCTCCAACACTAGTGGTTCAGGAGATATCACATCTTTAATCCACGCATGCGCAGACCCTCAGCAGGGGATTCTATGGACGAATAGCATCCGCCACCCCAAAACCCCAATCCTCTCTGACGAAAACACCACCAGTTAAATCACTTCTCTTCTGCGCATGCGCAATCTACTCGTGACTAAAAGTCCTCTCAAATTAACACACCTTACAAAAAACTCCGATTCTCCAACACTAGTGGTTCGGGAGATATCGCATCTTTAATCTACGCATGCGCAGACCCTCATCAGGGATCTGGATTTTATGGAGGAATAGCATCCGCCACCCCAAAACCCCAATCCTCTCTGACGAAAACTATAGCAGTTAAATGACTTCCCATCTGCGCATGCGCACAACGAAAAATGCCCGGAAAGGGCAGCATGAACCTCAAAAAAATAGGTTTCGACATTTTAAGCAAAGTATTCTGCAAAATAGTAGTAATCTTTTGATTTTTTTCATGTCACGTGATCTTCACGAAATTTTGCAAAAGTTTTTGCATTGGTCTTTTGTATCTAACTACTGAGTTTCAATTTAATCAGATCAGTATTTTTCGAGTTATCGTGAAAACAAAATTTTAAAATTTTTGAAATTTTTTTTTGCCACTTTAGGGCCGTCCGGTCATAACAAAACTTCGCAGGCATATAAAGGTCATGATTCTACAATTTGATGCCCAATTTCAGAAAGATCGAGTGATCGGTTCCGGAAATATTCATAAGAAACGTTTTGACTAAAATTGGCCGAAACCGCTAAGTGGATTTCGCCCGTTAACGAATTTGTCCGAGATATTTTTGCTACAAAACTACCCTGCAAATTTCAACGCTCTAAGTCGTTCCATTCGAGAGTTATCGTGCTAACGGCCGGCCGGACTGCACGGACAGAATTGAATTTGACCTCGAATTCTTCATCAGGGAGTCGAACCCAATCGTATGAGACCATTTTCGAAAAAAAATTCGAAAAATACAGACATTGTGACTAAATGATAGCACGCTGTTCCTTGCGGAACACGCGCGCAAAAACCTCATTTGAGCAAACAAAATTTTGTGTCCGAGTGTCTGGGAGTATGAGTGAGTGCATGTATATTTACTCGAAATGCTCGTATTGTTATTGAGCAATATCCCCCCCACTAATAAAAGGGAGGGGGGATAATATACAGAAAAAATCACTTTATTAATTAAAAACTTGATAAAACCTTTATTTTCTCAAATTTATTTATTTTTATAGAGAAAAAATATAATTTCATATTTTTCAATTCTTGTGTTACATAGCGGAAAGGCTATGTTCAAATGCAGTTTTAACAATAAGAAAGCCAAGGAATCAGCTAGGCGTTGACTCCATAAGAAGTCTTATGCGCCTTAATTCATGACTTATTAATTCCGATTTAAATTTAATAATAATTTTGATATTTCTCAAAATCTAGTTTTCATTAATTCTAATTCATCTAATTAATAACTGAATTTCCTACAAGTTTAGTTCTATGACATTTTTCAATCGGTAGTGTTTTTGCGCGCGTGTTCGACCTAAACGCGTTAGAACTTTTGTGCAAGGTTTGTAAAATATGCTCATCTTTGACGGGCGATTGCGGCTGAACTGCTAAACTTATTTCGATGTTTATAACGCCATTAGATGCTAAATATAATGACCTTCAAAAAAGAAGTGAAACAAATTTTCTGGGTGAAGCGTACTTTTCGAGTTATAAGCGAAATACTGAAAAAAGTGCGAAAATTTCGCGTATTTTAGGCTGTCAAATCTGAAGCACAACCTATAAACCGTTGCAAACTCAGATACTGGTTACTCAGAAACCCTTAAAGGCGTTGAAATGATTTCCAGCTCTGGAGCAATTTTTAGGGGCTAGAGCACTAATTTGCCTAGGCTATCTGTACGATCTGAACGATTGTTTTCCAGTATTATGCAGTAATTAACCTAGCGCAATTATGTGTACTCCTGGTATCTACTTTTCGCGCGTATGTTCTGGGGATCATCGCGTTATCATTTTGCCCAAATGTCTGTAATTTTCGAATTTTTTGCCGAAAATGGTCTCAAACGATTGGGTTCAACTCCCTGATTAGGGTGGCGCATCCCAATACGACGGGCATAATCGGAACAACGGTTTCCGAGTAATAATTTTATTTTCAACCAATATAAATCCGATCAAATTGAATCTTGGTGAGTAGTTGTAGATTTCTAAACTAAAGACGTTTGTAAAATTTTGTGGGAATCGTATTCCTAGAAAATTTTATAGAAATTATCAAAAAATATTATTTGTGGCACGATAACCTGAGAACGGTTATAGATGATAATTTGAATTTTCGGGTAAGGTTGTGCATCTAAATGAGACATTTGAGTTTGTCTATAGGCATAATCGGCCAAGCAGTTTTGGAGTTATACCCATCTAAAATTTGGTTCTTATTTCCTCAATAACTCGAAAAATATGGAACCGATCCAATTCAAGCATGGTTATCAGCTGTAGAATGCCAAATTAGAAATTCTTGCAAAATTTCGTGAGGATAGTATAAATAAATTTTTTTTTAAAAATCATTGAAATCATTGAAAAAAATTCTCTATATCTGAAACTATTTGTACGACATCGCTGAAATTTTTCGATAGTCTTCAAAACCTAACTCTTCTACCATGTTCCAAGTTTGAACATGATCGGATCTATATTTTTGGAGATCCGAGCAGCCTTGTGTGAGTTCAGTAGCTGGCTGGGTGAGCGTTGCCTCAATAACTTTTGAATAAAAGGAGATAGGGACTCGCAATTTTCAGGGTTGGTTGCACATCCCAATGGGAGAGTAAAGTTAGTTTTAGGGAATAATCGAACCATCGGTTTCAGAGTTATACCCACCTGGAATATTATTTCCTCTATAACTCAAAAAATATAGACATGATCGAATTGATGCTTGGTAACTAGTTGTAGAATATTGACATAAAGGCGTGTGTAAAATCTTGTGAGAACTGTACCCCTAGAAAATTTTTAAAAAATTACGAAAAAAAATTGGTTCAAGCACTGCAGTCAGGAGCTTTTGCTCGTAGTGGAGAATGGACAATATAATTCAACATGGTCATTTCGATTAAGAATGTCCAATACAGGAGAATGGACGACATATAATTCTTCTGCAAGTCTGTATGTCACTGAACTCCTAAATGACGTGAACTAATTTGATGATATTATATGTATGTGTGTTTGGATGGTTTAGAGTCTCAATCGGACCCAGTAGGAGGCCCCACAATCAGATTTTGCAATATTTGTTGTGTTTTTTAGTACGGAATGGCGGATTTGATGACCTAGTTATTACTGGCATATTAGTGTAATGATTGTGTGTAGAGTTTTGAAATGTAATTGAAAACTATACATTGTGGGATTCGATAACTGCAGTATTGAAGTAAGTATTTCACAGAGTTATTTACTCAAAGAAGTTACTTATATTTATGTGATCTGCGATCACATTATTATACTCACCACCAATCACACGGAATATAGAGGCTCTTCTGCCAAATGAGGCATTCAAGCATACGATCCTCTCGAAATTGCGTGAATTTTTGCGTCGGCATTTTACAACTTACTACCATGTTTGAATCTAATTGGTCCCGTATTTTTCAAGTTATTGAGGAAATAACAACCATATTTCAAATGGGCGTAACTAAAAAACCGTTTGGCCAATTATGCCTACTAACAAACTCAAATGTCGCATTAAGGTACACAACTGAACCTTAAAATTGCAAGTCGTTATCGTTTTCCCTTCTCAGGTTATCGTTACAGAAATATTATTTTTTTAAATTTTTTTGTATTTTATGGTGATATGTTTTTCACAAAATGCCACAAATTCTTTAGGTTTGTATTCTACAACTATAAGCAAGTTTCAATTTTATTGTTGTATTTGTTGAAAACGAACTTATTACTCGGAAAAAATTTGCCGATTGTCGATTATGCCCATTAACGAACCTGTTCGTTGTATTGGGACGAGCCACCTACCCTGAAAATTTCAAGTCGCTATCTCTTTCCGTTCCCTAGTTGTCATGGCAACGCATGGCCGGATGGCCGGCCGTCTATATAGTGCCCCCGTCAGAGCTGTCGATGTCATCACCATCTACAGCTCGCCGTCAAGTTCCAGGGTTTTGATGAACTCCACTATCTGGGATGGTTTCAAGGAGGCTACGTCTTCGCACCTGCAGATTTCTTGGCCAAAGCATTCCTTGCGTTGGTTTGGGATGGCGAGGCATTCCGTTATCAGGTGTACAGGAGTTTCATACTCCTCCCAACAGTACTCGTCAGTCTCTACTAGTCCTAATCTCATCAAATGCTTCCTAAGGCCACAGTGCCCTGTGAGGAATCCAGTGAGGAGGTGAAGAGTGTTTTAACTGAGTTCAACATATTTCTTGGATCTGATAGTGTCAAAGCTCTGAAGGAATTTTTTGGAGTGATACATTCCGGGGATAGATCTCCAAAAAATACCTCTTTCAGTTTCTTCTTTCATTCGAAATTTACTTTTGTGGGTGTATCTACCAACCCCACAGTAGGGTCTCGGGCCAATAAAGGGGGTTTGTGCTCATTTCTTGGCTAGTGTGTTGGCCTCCTCATTTCCTTTGATTCCCGCGTGACCAGGAACCCAGACCAAGGCGACCCTATTTTTCTTGCCTACTTCATTGAGTTTTCTTCGGCACTCCCGTATTACCTTGGACTCGATAACATGGGAGCTCAGAGCTTTAATAGCAGCTTGACTGTCAGAGTGGATTGCTATATCACATCTCAAGAATTTCTGCCTGAAAGACGCTCGGATTGGAGCCAAGCGATAGTGAGCACTTGGTTGCTGCTCCATATACTCCAGCGCCAGATCCTGTAGTGATTTTTGAACCATCTGTGTACCATTGTGCCATTTATTTTACGAACTTGGTTAGTGGTTTCGGTGTCCCGGTCTTTTTTCCTACCGAGCATCGTAGTGAAGTTCTCTTCGATGATTACTTCCTTAATCATTTCGTCACTAGAAAGATTGGCTAATGAAATGTACTTAGTCGAGGGTTTTCCACCTGCTATTCTGGCTAGTTTTTGTGTACGAGACTACTGCCATGTACGTGATTAAGGGTCTCACAATCATAACATACATCCATCACAGTATCTTAGGGTTACAGCCCCAAGTCTTACTGGGTAGATTCTTGCACGCCATTAAAGCCTGTAATGCTTTGCTAGCAGTGATTTCAACATGCCTATTACACAGAAGTTTACTATCTAGTGTTACCCCTAGATATTTAACTTGAAACTTCCATTCTATAATATCTCCGTTCAAATAGAGGTATCTCACATCTGAAAGTTTCCTTCTCCGAGTAAACAGAATCACTTGTTCGGGTTTATACTGAGCCCCACCGACAAACACCACTGCTCGATAATTCCAAGGCCCTCCTGTAGTAAGCTACTCAAGGTGCCCTCAAATTTTTCCTCTGACCATTAGGACTATGTCATCAGCATAGCCTATACACCTGAAGCCGAGCTCGGTTAGCCTGCAGGGGAGCTCGTCTGCTACCAGGCTCCAAAGCAGGGGAGTCGTAACTCTTCCATAAGGTGTTCCACGAGTGGCTTTGGCAGAAGTGGTCATATTGTCCACCTATGCCTGACCTATCCTCAACAAAAACAGCTCATCCATCCATTTTATAATGGTTTTATTCACCCCTAGCCTTTCGGTGCTTCATTAACAGACACATTTGTTGTGTTGTCAAAGGCCCCAGATATATCCAGGAATGTACACCTTCTCTGGAGGTCTTCAGTCAGCTGATACAGAGCAGTCTCTGTAGATCGGCCTGCCCTGTAAGCATGCTGAATTTGTGAAGTGGAATGCTCTCCAGATTACCCATTCTTATATTGTTGACATCGTTTAAAGAAGAAACGATATCAGACAATTGGGTCTGAAAGATCAAGGATCAGTCTCGTCCTTTTCCTCTCTTTTTGGTATATGTAAATGTTTTTCTAGTTCATTGTTTAATTTCTGATCCGATTTTGTTAAATCTGAAGCGGTTTTTAAATTTACTGTTGTATCTAACTAATTAATTATTGTCTTCATTGTCCTCCTCTGATGAAGATGTACTGATTTCATTCGAAATTAATCGCCTAGCAGAGACCAATGTTAAGAGTAATCCAATGAGTGTGTCATCATCAAAGTTGAATAGCGACAGAGCGGTTTCGCCTTGTTTGCACTCATCAATGAAGCATAATTCAACGATGAAGAAAACCGAGTAAAATGGTCTTCATGGTAATCCAGCAACCCCTTCCGACTACTAAGTAAAGCGAAGAGTCACCTAGCGTTCAACCAACTAATCTTCTCGACTGCGGTTACTCGAAACTATAGATCCCTGCGTATAATCTATTCTCTTCTACCCGTTTAACTTTTCCATTTAAATAAATTTACTGTCATCTATGTTAATCGCCCGAATTATTCCAATTAACCAGGCCCCCAATCAAATGCTGTTGTTAGATTGATCGGATGCCAAAAATGTTTCGTGAATCCCATTTTAGCGTAATTAGGAACGTTAATTATCGGTTAGTTAATAGATTCGTCAATTCCTTAATCTACAATTTAATTTAGTTATGTCATATGTCTGTGAGCATAGAATTTCATAGTGTTTTGAAATTTAATTGCTTAATCCTGGAATTAAAGTTTTGTGAAACCCACCGTAAGTATGGCTCTGTTAATAATTAACGTTCATAGATTACTTTCAGCTTGGTACTGTTCGATTTAAGTTTGTGTGGATTTTTCCAATTTATGTTAGAGTGCGGAGAGTAAACATTATACAGGATAAAACCCAGATATTTGCAGGAACAGCTCAATCACAGTTATTCCATTCATATAATGCATCATTCCCTATTTTTCCGAAAATATTAATAACATGGCACTGGCTCATTTTTGCTCGAAAGAAATTCAGTAATTATAGGGAACCAAGGTTCAATCAGAATTATCGATATATCAAGCAAATAGTGGGAATTTGCTTGGTTTTACTTTTTCCGAAATTGAACTTGAAAAGGTATAGAGCAAGGCTAGTGACAATCATAGCAGATTGTCCACGTATTCCTGATATTTGAGTAGGTAGAGGATTACGAACAATTTATTTCACAATATAAGTAATCATTAAAGGATACTGTGGGAGGTATACCCATTATTGAAAGGTTCCTTTCTGGGTTTTTCCTCCCACACTCCGAAAAATATCTATAAAATAAAAATTAATTATTTTGTGATTTGCTTCTGCGTAAGAAACACAAGATACTTGTCAGAAGCAATCAATTAAACAATGTTGCCTAACAAACAACAACGAAACAACATCAACGAAGAAACAACTATATCGTAACGTTTCGGAGTCTATATATCAGACTCCTTCGTCAGACACTTAAATATTCACTTAAAACCTTTCAATGTAGAAAATAAGTTTGCACCCACAATTGATACTTTGTCTACTTGTGAATTAATGCAATTCAATCATGTTCGTAATCAGAATGGAAGAATATTAGATTTAATTCTATGCAATAAAAATATAGTTTCGAGGCTGTCACCCTCAGCCACCTGCCTGAAAACTGAGGATCTCCATCACCCTACAATTAATTTTGTTGTAAGGTTAGTAAAATTACACTTTCCTGCAGGTAGAGATATTTACATTCCCGATTTCAAGAATGCTCCATACACACGTATAAATGCTGAATTGAATGCAGTTAACTGGACACACGAATTACCTAATTGTGCCGACATTGATGCCAATGTTGAACATTTCTATAGTTCTTACGAAGAAAATTTGTAATAAATTTCCTATATTCTTCAGTGAAAAAACTAAAAAAGTTGTATTAGAAAAGAATAAACTTCATAAAATGTGGAAGCGAAGTAATAATGATACTTTTTATAAACTGTTTTCCGATCTGAGAAAACAGTCGAAAGTACTTATCGATACTGATTTTAAGAAATACGTAGATAATCTTGAAAATTCACTACCAGGTAATCCCAAGATGTTTTGGAGGTTCGCGTCATTGAAGAGGAGAGGAAAATCAATTCCTTGCCCAATAAAATATGGTGACATATCTGCCCATACAGAAACAGATATTGCAAATCTTTTCCGGCTTCATTTTGTGAATTCGTTTGAGGTCCCCCCGGAGGGTGGATCGGAACCGCCGTATATCGTGGTAAATTCATCGCAAGAATTGAATAATGTTGTCATCACAGCAGAGGAGGTCAGGAACTGCATAAAGAATATAGATTCCACGAAGGGATCAGGTCCCGATGGAATTTCACCTTATTTTATAAAAAGTTGTATCAACTCACTATCACTTCCGCTGACCTTGCTTTTTAATCAGTCCCTTGCCACTGGACATTTTCCTGCTAAGTGGAAGATCTCCTCTATAACACCTATTTTCAAAAATGGTGATGAATCTGAGGTTATTAATTATCGTCCTATCTGTAAGCTCAACATATTTGCTAAAGTCTTTGAAAAAATTGTATACAGTTCCCTTTTTAATTTGGTCAAGAATGTTATAGTTCCGGAGCAGCACGGTTTCTTCCGAGGTCGTTCTATTGATACGAATCTCATCTTATATACGGAGTTTATTGCTGAGAGTATGGACGTTGGTTCGCAGGTTGACGCAGTCTACACCGATTTCAGTAAGGCTTTCGATAAAATATCCCATGAAATATTGATTCGCAAGCTTGCTGGGATCGGGGTGGGCGGCACCATACTGGATTGGTTTAAAGGTTATCTCTTCTCGAGGACACAGTTTGTTAGTGTTCATGGTTGCCGTTCAGACATTTTCCTTTCTCCCTCTGGAGTTCCTCAGGGTTCTCATTTGGGGCCACTACTATTTTTGATTTATATCAATGATATTGTTGGCTGTTTCCATTATGCTAGATGTCTTCTTTATGCAGATGACTTGAAGGTTTTCATGCGAGTTCATGGCTCACACGACTCAATGTTGTTTCAGAGAGATCTAGATCGATTCGTCCATTTTTGCGAGCTGAATCAGTTGTTCTTGAATTTTAGTAAGTGCAAAAAAATTTCTTTTACCCGTTCTGCCTATCCTATTGTTTTCGATTATTGTCTCGGTGACTACGAGGTGGAATCTGCTGATCTGATGAAGGACTTGGGAGTATTTTTCGACAGAAAATTATTATTCAATGCTCATATAGATAGTATATCAAATAATTGTCGGAGATTATTGGGATTTCTTAAGCGAAAATGTAAATATTTCAGGTCCCAGAATTCAATAATAACCGTTTTTAACTCTCTCGTTTTGAGCAGGATTCAGTTTGCATCGATAGTGTGGTCGCCAAGATGTATTACCAGTGTTAGTCGAATTGAGGGAATTCAAAATAATTTATTGAGATATTTGTCGAGAAAATTTAACTATCAAAGGACACCTGGTGAGTACTCATGTGCTCGCACCCATTTCAACGTTATTTCCTTGGAAAACCGTAGAACTATCACTGGGTTATTATTTATGTATAAAATTATCAACTTCATATACGACTCCTCGGAAATACTCGCTTTGATCCGTTTTAGAGTGCCTAACAGAGTATCGCGACATCAAATTCTTTTTGATATTCCCTTTCGTCGCAGAAATTATACACAAAATTCACCTCTTTGCCGAATTCTGAAAGATTTTAACCAATATTGCTCCTCACTTGAAATTGATGTATTTTCTTCTTCTTTTGTATGTTTTAGAAATAAGATTAGACGAATTATGTCAGTATAGCTGTATTAGCTTATTGTATTTTCTTCTTTGTTTGTTCTTTTTTTTTCATATGATGTATAATTTTGAATTGTTTATCTGAGGGTACTAGTTTGGGGAAACCTGTTTGTACTCCATAATTAATGAAAAATAAATAAATAAATAAATAAAAAGACGCTTAACGAAAACCTTTAGACTCATTTTGTTGATTGTTATCGTGAAATTCATGAATTGTCACAAATCAGAAAGAAACCTTTTAATAATGAGTATACCTCCCACAGTATCCTTTAATGATTACAAATGCCAACTGTTGGGATATCCGGTATTCCACTTATTGATATTGATATTCTTGAGACAAAATTATCAATATATTGAAGGGAGAAATTACGAGTTGTTTCTGTGTGTGGGATCCTTTATCAAGAGCTTCAATGTGGCCTTCTCTCCATAATCAGAGAAATTCGTAAGCTTATACTTATCTATCCGAATGAACTATACTGACTTTTATTGGACTCCCCACATAGACAAAGCACCTTTTTCTCATTATGATTATTTGAATAAGCTTGATGTAGGTACGCCTAAATGCTCTTCGTAAGTACCTTCTCGTTACAGGATAATGCCCACACCATGATGGATTTTTCATCTTCATCATGCAGTATAATTGCCCAACCGTTCAAAGCGGCAGCACGCTGAATCTGCAATCTCCGGTAATATGATATTATCCACTCCCAACATGAACTTCGGCTGGATTCAAAACAAGATGAAACAGATTATTGGCGCGCTTATTCTCCTGAAAAGACAGAATCAATTTGCACAAATGTCTGTAATTTTCGAAGGTTGGCCAAGAATGGTTTCAAACGATTAGTTTCGACTCTGATGAAGAATCGGAGGTTAAACTCAATTATAACTGGCCGGCTGTCCGGCCAGCCTTTCGGTAGTCAGCACGATTACTCTCGAACGCAATGAGTAAGACAGTTGAAATTTGTAGTGAATGTTTGCAGTCCAAATGCGCCTGTTAGGTTCGTTAATGTAAAATTCGTCGAATGGTTTAGCAGGTATAGAATGTATGAAAGAGTGTTTTCTAGATAACTCAAAATATCGCGCAAAGTATCTCTAGAAAATTTTTAAAGAATTTCTACATCTCGAAACCTTTCAATCAGATATCGCTGAAATTTTACAACCTTAGTTCACAGCCAAGTTCTAGATTCAATCTCGATCGGATGTATATTGTTTTACACTCGAACAAGTTATCAGTAAACAGTTGCTGAAGGCATGTTCAGGGGAACATAGTGATATCATTTTGCCCAAATGTCTTTAATTTTCGAATTTTTTGCCAAAAATTGTCTCAAACGATTAGGTTATACTCACTGATAACGAATCCGAGTTCAAATTTGATTTGGTCCAGTCGGCTGCCTAGCCGTTGACGCGATAACTTCCAAACAGTAAGAGAGAGGAACTTGAAATTTTCAGGGTGGGTGTCGTGTCCAAATGCGACAGATAAATTTGTTAATTGGTATAATCGGCCCAACGTTTTCCGAGTAGGAACTTGGTAATTATTTTTAAAATATCACCGTAGAGATGTGTGTAAAATTTTGTGAGGATCGTATCACTATAATTTAAAAAAAAATAATAATAAATATTATATAAACTTGAGAATGGAACGATATAGCAACTTGCAATATTTAGGATTGGTTGCACACCCGAATGCGACATTTTAAGTTTGTTAATAGGTATAATCGTTCAAACGGTTTTGGAGTTATATCTATCTGGAATTTTATTGTTGTTTCTTCAATAACTGGTAATTAGTTGTAGAATACCTACGCGACTGCCGAATGTTCGTGAGGATCGAATCACAAGAAAATTGAAAAAAAAAAACACTGTGAATCAATATCAGAAACTATTCGTCTTGCTGAAATTTTGCGAGAACTTCAAAACCAAATTTTACAGCCAAGTTCCAAATTTGAACACGATCGGATCCATATTGTTGGAGATCCGAGTAGCCTTGGGTAAATTCATTAGCTGTCACGATAACTTTCGAACACAAAGAGAAAGCGAGTTGCGAATTTCAGGGTTGCGGATACGAATGGAACAGTTAAACTCGATGTTGCGCATAATCAGCAAAATGATTTCGGAGTTATACACATCTGGAATATTATTTTCTCGATAACTCAAAAAATACAGATCCGATCGAATTGAAACTTGGTAACCAGTTATAGGGCGCCAAAAAAAACTGAATTTGTACCCTTAAAAAATAACGATGGTACAGCAACTTCTACCAATAGATATTTCACGTCGCCTAGAGTTTTGCTATTGGCTTCTAAATAATCTTAACGTCGACAGATTCTCGGACTTTTTTTAGTGATGAGGCTTGGTTTCACTTGTTATATGTGAATACTCAAAACAACAGATTTTGGACATCTGAAATCCTCACAGTTTTATTGAGACGCCATTACATTCGCAGAAGTTGGCATGTGGTTAGCAGTTTCTCGTCGTAGAATATATGGCCCATTTTTCTTTCGTGATACCATCAATGGTGAAAGATTCACAAGAATACTGCAGGAGCCATTCATAAACCAACAAGATGACGAAGAAATACAGTTGGGGTATTTTCAACAAGATGGGACAACTGCCCATAATACCTCTGCAAATCTAAGCGATTTGCAGCTATGGCAACCGTAAGTCGAGGACTCCAGCCTTCCTTTCCAACACGCTCTCCAGACTCGACTCCCCTGGACTTTAACATCTTTGCATATCTGAAAGAAGAAGTTTTCAAAAGAAAATACGATAATATTGAGGACTTGTGAGATGAATTAGACTATTTCACGAACAAAATGACTCATGTTGACGTCTGCATTTAATATTTAGTCCGTATCCATGGTTGAGTCGTTGAAAACACCAAAGTTGTAAGACCAATCATAATTCCAAGACAATTGGTGTTTTCGCGAACGAACTATCTTTGGCCTGTGGTTGATCAGATTTTGATATGAGTGAAATAGTCAGATTAATGTTGACTTGGTTGGCTGAAATTGTTTCATATGACTCAAAATAAAAAATTTGAATGGTTGTTAGAACTGTCAAAAAATGTTCACAATAACTGCTCGAATAAAAAGCTAACGGAACTGAAACTCGGTACTCTACTATAAAATAGTGGCTTGGTGGTTTACCCGAAATTTCCGCGGAATCTGGATAGTTCCTGAAATATAAAATTTCTTCCAGTGATACGATCCTCATGCAAATTTGCAAAAAATTTTGCGTCGGTATTGCTCAGCTAATTACCAAGTTTCAATTCTATCGGATATAAATTTTACGTTTATCGAGGAAACAATATTTCAAATGGAATAACTACAAAACCCTTTGACCGATTATGCCCATTAACGAACCTAACCGTGGCCTTCGAATATGCGAATTGCAAGTCGCTATTTCATTTCGTATTAAGTTATCATGGCAACGACCTTCCGGACAGAATCAAAGTTGACCTCGAATTCCTTATCAGTGCCTCGAAACTTATCGTTCGAGATCTTTTGGACAATAAATTCGTAAATTACAGATATTTGGGAAAATGATATAGTACGCTGTTTCTTAGAACATGCGCGCAAAAAAACCTATTTCATTTGTAGGAGAATTGACCTTTCCAGGTTCATGGCTTGCCTTCTATTACCCACCTCACTTCTCGTCCGAACAAAATAATATACTATTATTGTTCCCTTTTTGGCGCTCTAGTTCCTCGGAACTGAGTGCTTATCAATTTGCCCAAATGTCTGTAATTTTCGAATTTTTGGCTGAAAATGGTCTCAAACGATTGGGTTAGACTCACTGATCAAGAATCCGTGGTCGAAATTCATTCTGTCCGGCCGGCCGGCCGGCCGTAGGCACGATAACTCTCGAACGAAAGGAGTTAGTGGATTGAAATTTACAAGGTGTGTTTGGAGCCTAAATATCTCGGACAAGTTCGTTAATGGGCGAAATCCATCAAGTGGTTTCGGAGTTACGGCTGATTTTAGTAAATCACATTTTTTATGAATATTTCCGAAACCGATCACTCGATCTATCTGAAATTTAGCATCAAATTGTAGAATCATGACCTTTATATGCATGTGAAGTTTTGTATTGACCAGATTACTGCAAAGTGTAAAAAAAAATTTCAAAATTAAAAAAAAATTCTACAATAACTCTCGAACGGAATTTTCAGAGTAGGTTAGGGAGATGAATATCCCGGTTGAGTTCGTTATTGGGCAAAATAGGCCTGATGGTTTCAGAGTAACGAAAAAAAAAAGTTTTTTTCAAGCAACAAACTTCAAATTCAATTTTTATTTAAGATGCAGTTTCACCATTAAAATCCATCGATATCATTTTAAACTCCAACAAGCTAATACTTTCGGAGATATGATTTTTCTAAATTTCAATAATGAATCGTACTTCTATGTTTTCACAGAATGCTATTATTATTCTATCTAAGCTTTATTATATGATCTGTGTTTATACTCGTAAACTTCATCCTGTTCTATAAGAGAGAGTCAAATTCAGTTCAGCTATTTTAATTTGATATCTTCAATGGTGCAGTTCTCATTCTCAGATTGCTCATTTAATCTTGATAAATAAACTATTATTTGAATTGAATTTCCTTTATGATGCAGTTCTATCATAAGAATACATTGATATAATTCCCAACTCTAAGAAACCAATACTTTCGGAGATATAATTTGTCTGTTTGAACTAGAGCGCCAGAAAGCTCCTGTCCACAGGGCTTGAACCCATTTTTTTATTGACTCACTGCAATGAGTTCACATCTCAGGTTATTCAAATGACGTATTAATGAACCATCAAGAACTGATACGTCCTCTATATACTTATCCTATAAGTAATTATCGTAAGAAACCAAAAAAAAATGATTTCGATGACTCCAAGCCTGGTCCCTTTTCACTGTATTTTCACAAAAAACTGAAAAACAGGAGTGATTCGTCGCAATTACAGTGGTACTTAATGGCGATTAACGCAACACGAAAAAGTATAAATATGATTTTAATCGCTTAAACGGCGGAAGTTTACGTTCAAGAATGAGTGGCAATCAGCCAGTAATTTTAATTCTGCTGGGGTAAATGAATAAACAGGAGTGTGTTCTTTCAATTTGTACCTATGCTAGGTAAGTACTTCGGCAAATATACGTTTCAGTGTGTTATTAACTCGAGTTATGCGTCGGTTGGAGCATGAATGATTCGACTAAAAACATAGTGAACTGTTCCTTGATTATGTTCCTCATTTGATGGAAATTATATTTGTATCTTCCTAGTATAAATCATTCATTGGTGTATCAATTACGATACGATAATTTATTTCTTATGATTGAAACCTGGTTGTCCCGTGGCATCATTTGAAGTTGAGAACTAGAAAAATTAATTGGTGTTGGCTTTAACTTGATGCAAATCTATATCAACTCAAAAGAAGAATGATACGGTGTGGAAAAGCCAAATGGAATGAATTCATTATCTTGGTCACTGTACATATTTATGGAAAATCCCTAAACAAGTCATAATCAAATTTCAAATTGTCATTCCTCTTCGTAAAAATACGAAGCCTACCTTCAACCCACTTCGAAAGGCAGGTACAATTTTTCAAATAGGAAGTATGGATTTGTGATACATCGTTTGAAAGGTCCCGTCATTCTCTATTCTGAATTTTTATCACTTTCATGTTTATTGGAAAACTCAAAATAGAAAAAATAAAATCATGTGATTACCGCAATTCATTATAATATTTCCTCGAATATTCACAAATCTTATTACAATAATAATAAAGTTATTTTCCTTCAAGATGTGATAGAAAGAAAATGAAAAAAAAATGGGTTCAAGTCCTGTGGACAGGAGCTTTCTGGTGCTCTAGTTCAAACAGACAAATTATATCTCCGAAAGTATTGGTTTCTCAGAGTTGGGTATTATATCAATGTATTCATATGATATAACTGCATCATGAAGGAAATTCAATTTAAATAATAGTTTATTTATCAAGATTAAATGAGCAATCATGAGAATGAGAACTGCACCATGGAAGAAATCAAATTAAATCTGGCCAATTTTGCCCAATAACGAACTTAACCGAGATCTTCATTTCCCTAACCAACTCTGAAAATTTCAACTACCTAGCTCATTCCGTTCGAGAGTTAATGTAGAAAAACTTTTTTTAAATTTTCAAAATTTCTTTTTGACACTTTGCGGTAATCTGGTCAATACAAAACTTCACATGCGTATAAAGGACATGATTCTACAATTCGATGCTAAATTTCAGATAGATCGAGTGATCGGTTTCGCAAATATTCATAAAAAATATTTTTACTAAAATCGGCCATAAATCCGAAACCGCTTGATGGATTTTGCCCATTAACGAGCTCGTCCGAGATATTTACGCTCCAAACCCACCTTGCAAATTTCAATCCGCTAACTCCTTTCTTTCGAGAGTTATCGTGCCTACGGCCGGCCGGCCGGCCGGACAGAATCCATTTCGACCTCGGACTCTTGATCAGTGAGTCGAACCAAATCGTTTGAGACCATTTTCAGCCAAAAATTCCAAAATTACAGACGCTTGGGCATATTGATAAGCACTCTGTTCCGAGGAACTAGAGCGCCAAAAAAACAAGTTCCGTATGACAACTGCCCAAAACAGTTTTAAAGTACCTACAAATATTAGATATTCCATAAAACATGTAGGTATGAAAGAAGAGAAGTAATAATGAAAAATTACCTTGTAATCGATCAAAAATTTCCTGATCTACGTTCACCAAATTTATAATATTTCATTCCGTCAGTCCCGTCATAAATTGAGAGAACTGAGCATTATATGTCTATGGATGAAAAGCAGTCTCACTACTCTCAGATCTCTTACTTCATGTTCCGTTCCAAAATGTAAGACTTTTCAGAGAACTAGTTCAAACAGACAAATTTTATCTCCGAAAGTATTGGTTTCTCAGAGTTGTGAATTATATCAATGCATTCATATGATAGAACGGCATCATAAAGGAAATTAAATTCAAATAATAGTTTATTTAACAAGATTAAATGAGCAATCAATAGAATGAGAACTGCTCCATGGAAGAAATAAAATTAAATCTGGCCAATTTTGCCCAATAACGAACTTAACCGAGATATGCATCTCCCTAACTTACTCTGAAAATTTCAACTACCTACCTCATTCCGTTCGAGAGTTATATCTATGTCCATGGATGAAAAGCAGTTTCACTACTCTCAGATATCTTACTTCATGTTCCGTTCCGAAATGTAAGAATTTTCTGAGAAAAACTAATTTCGGAGCAAACAACTGAGATTTTTCTAACTTCGCTCACAATTCTTCGATTGATTAGATAATGTCATGTCTCAGGAAAATAAGTTGACATTATGACAATTCATACATAGAATAATGATATCATTCTGTGACAACGTTGAAATACGATTTATTATTGAAATTTTGAGAAATCATATCTCCGAAAGTATTAGCTTGTTAGAGTTAAAAATGATATCATTGGATTCTTATGGTGAAACTGCTTATTGAAAAAAATTAAATTTGGAATTTGTTCTGTACAAAAATTTTTTTTTTGTTACTCCGAAACCGTCTGTCCGATTTTGCCCAATAACGAACTTAGCCGAGATATTTATCTCCCAAACCTACTCTGAAAATTTCAACTGTCTAGCTCATTCCGTTCGAGAGTTATCATGCCTACGGCCGGCCGGCCGGACGGTCGGACAGAATGAATTTCGACCACGGATTCTTTATCAGTGAGTCGAACCAAATCGTTTAAGACCATTTTCATCGAAAAATTCGAAAATTACAGACATTTGTGCAAATTGATAAGCACTCAGTTCCGAGGAACTAGAGCGCCAAAAAAACCATAACATTGTGGTTTCCAGATGTTATCATTAGAACACATTCGGTGGCAATGTTAGTTTCTTCAGCTCCAAATTGTTTTGTACTGATAAGTTGTAGTTTATAAATTGTCTAATTTGTGTTTGAATTTGATTAATTTCAATTTTGTATAATGGTTCGAAAGGAAATGCACCAAATAACAATTTTAAAAATGATTGGTTACGGAGATATCACCCGAAAACGAAAAGGAGTAAGTCGCTTGTTTCATGAGGAATTTCCGAATTTGTTGCCTATAACCCAATGGACCATAAGTAAAATAGAGAAGCAGTTTCGCGAGTTTGGGCATGTGAGGCAGATTAAAGAAGCAGCTTTCAATATACTGTGAGAGGATTTGAAATTAGATGTGATGCTCGACTTCAAAGAAAATCCTCATACATCGAGTAGAGATGCTTCCACAACATTCAATTTCGGCCATACATCCATTTAAAATATATTAAAACAAAACAAAATGCATCCCTGTAAAACTATGCCTACCCAGGCGCTCTTGGAAGACGATTTCGATAGGAGAACATATTTTTGTGAAGAAATGATGAAACGATTTTTATTTCCTAAAAGAGGATCATAAGGTTGATTTTCGGATTGAAGCCTCAGAAGTCTTGTAGACCGATATTTATCAAGCATAGAATTTTATGTTTTTCTTGTATATTTATTTTCAGTTCTTTGCTTTTCATAAGGAAAAATTTCCATAATTTAAAAAATGTTCTGAGTACCATCATTACAATACAAGACACAAAGATATAATCTACTTACCAGCTCACAGAACTACGAAATTCCAACAATCTCCTATTTATTCTGGAATAAAACTTTTCAATCACTTACCAGAGCGGGTTAAATCATTGGAGCTTTTCAGGTTCAAAAAAATTATTAAGGAATTACTGCTAGAGAAATGTTTTTAGAGTAGAGAAGAATATTTAAGTGTTGTTCAAGTTTGAATTTCTTAACTTAGTTATCTTTGCATTTATTGTTTTCTTGACCTGTCCTATATAAATGTAAAATTTGTCTTATTGGATGGAATAAATTATTATTATTATTACAAATATTATCCAAGTAGTAGAACTTCGGTTTTCTGATGAGTGCACTTTTTCTCTCAACGGCCATGCTAATAGTCAAAATTGCCGCTACTGGTCTACCGAAAATCCTTACTGGATGAGAGAGGAGCACAGGCAATTCCCTCGAAAGGTTAATGTTTCGGCAGATAATGTTCGAAACCATATCAGGTACCCCTTGTTCATTGAGGGAAATTTGAATGGCGATAAATACATAGCACTAGTACACAATGATGTGCTACAGGATGGAGCACCACCACATTACCAACGCAATGTCCGGCAGTACCTCGACGCAATATTTCCAAATCGGTGGATAGGAAGGTGAGTAATGATCGAATGACCAGCGTGAACCCCTGATTTTAACCCATTAGATTTGTTTTTACGGGTATATGTGAAGAGCATTGTGTTCAAAACTTATTTCATATTTGATTTTTACAATAAACATGAAAGTGAGAACATTTCTGAATAGAGAATGACGCGACCTTTCGAATGATGTATCACAAGCCCATACTTTATATGCGAATCCTTTCAGTAGCGAAGAACGTAAGTTTAACACGGATTTCCTAATTTTACACAATTTGAATAAAGGTGCGCATTAAATTATTGGGGTTATGTCGTCACATTTTAAGAAACATTATATTTGGTTTTCCCAACAAAAGAGCTCGCTTTTAAAACTCGAATATTTGTCCCTTGAGATAACTGGGTTTCTAACCCTTGTAAATTATACTTTTACAGAAGACAACTTTGCTTTGTTTCAGATATTGTAATTACTTGTTAAGGTTCAACTATTCTAGAGCAATTTATTGCCTATGTCCTGTAATTCACTTCAGAAGAAGGCTCAAATACATTCAGCAACTGAAGTTTTAAGGACTTTTTCATTTCTTAAGACATTGACCACCATGCTATTTATGTTCACTGGTAAATGAAGTAAAGTCAGCACAGAATAGTTTAGTGTGTGGTTTGGATACTTGTTGTAAATATCGACAACATAAATGACATGACGTTTATTCGATTATTTCCATAGCATACTAAGAAAACGTGACTTAATTTATGAGAACTGTATAATATTTTGCCGACATTTGGGGCCATCATTCTTTTAATCCAAAATGTGTCTCACTAACGCTATAAGTTTTTATGTTTTTCAATCAACTAAATTCATGTAAATACACTAAATAAAGTCGAACTTGGAAAAAAATTTGATTGGAATTCAAATAAACCAAGAAATTTAAGTTTTCTTATCAAAACGCACGTCTATGTTATCAGATCTCATTACGTGCATGTTATCGTAAAACTTCACTCACAAGGAATGTCGATAGTGCGATTTTTGACGTGTACTGAAAAGGGTGTGGAAAATTGGTTCAAGCCCTGTGGATAGGAGCTATTTGGCGCTCTTGTTCAAACAGACAAATAATATATCTGAAAGTATTGGTTTCTGAGAGTTGGGAATTATATTAATGGATTCTTATACTAGAACTGCATGATGAGAGGAATTAAATTTTAAAAAAGAGTTGTTTGAAAAAAAGTGTTTGAAAATTATCATTAAAAAAAAACCTGCAATGCTTTAATGCTTCAAAAATTGTCATTAAATTTATTTGACAAGATTAAATGAGCAAATCTGCAATAATTCAACCTCGTGGAATGGGTTGTTGCAACTTACACTCGGTGCATAGTTTTCACAACTCGAAATACCTAACGAAAATATCATCGTTATGTCTAGAGCGAGGCTGGAGACAATCACAGCAGATTGTCCATTTATTCCTAATATTTGAGTAGGTAGAGGTAGTTCAAAATATATTAATAAAATACTATCCTCTTTTCATAATCCAAAATGTAATAGTTCATACCACTTACACTTATTTTCTGTATTATGGACCTTAACTTAGAAAACATGTTCGATACACAAATGTACATCCATATTTCAGAATTTTTTTGCTAGCAACATTATGAAAATACTGTATACCTATAGGAACTTGCCTCACAGCTTAAGGAAGTAGAAGGAAATATTAACCTCAGTATTCAACGAACAGTAATTCCTATTGATGATTCTTAATCTTCTAAAATATCATCCCCACTATTTATACATAAATTATTCAATATGTAATCAGTCATAATTATTTTAGGTTTCAAAACAGTCTTGTATATATTCACAAATTCAAGAATCGGATATTTGTTTTCCAACAGAAAATATTTTCAAACTGCGAATTGACAAGTCTCTAATAGCTAGATAAGATGACATTTATGAACAGTGAACACAGACAGATTCTGTGTTCACATTCTGTGAATATATAGAACAACGATGTATTATTGGAATTTTGAAAATTCATATCTCCGAAAGTATTAGCTTGTTAGAGTTGAAAATTATGATAATGGATTCTTATGATGAAACTGATTCTTAAAAAAAAATTAATTTGAAATTTGTAATTTGAAAAAAAAAATTTTTTTCGTTACTCCGAAACCATCATCCTTATTCTATCCAATGACGAACTTAAGCCAGATAATCATCACCCAAATCTACTCTGAAAATTTCAATTGCCTAGCTGTATCTGTTCGAGATTGATTGGAGGAACAAAATTTAAAAATTTTAAAATTTTCTTTTGATACTTCACGGCAACCCGATCAATACAAGACTTCGCATGCATATAAAGGTCATTCTCTATAATTTAATGCTAAATTTTAGATAGATCGACTGATCGGTTTCGGAAATATTCATAAAAAACCGTTTTTAATAAAAACGTCCATAACTCTGAAACCACTTGGTGGATTTCGGCCGTTAACGAACTCGTCCGAGATATTTACGCTCCAAACCCACCCTGTAAATTTCAATACTCTGACTCCTTTCTTTCGAGAGTTATCGTGTTAACGGAGGGCCGGCCAGACCGGCCGAACATAATCGATTTTGACCACGGATTCTTGATCATCGAGTCGAACCAAATCGTTCAAGACCATTTTCATCAAAAAATTCGAAAATTACAGACATTTGGACAAATTGACAAGCACTCTTTTCCAGGAACAAGAGTGCCAAAAAATAGATTAATCATTTAATGAACGAGTGCGTTTCAGCTCCTGTCGTAAAGTTGGTGCTTATCAATTTGCCCAAATGTCTGTAATTTTCGAATTTTTGGCTGAAAATAGTCTTTAACGATTATGTTCGACTCACTGATCAAGAATCCGTGGTCGAAATCGATTCTGTTCGGCCGGCTATCCGTCCGGTCGTTAACACGATAACTCTCGAACGGAAGGAGACAGAGGATTGAAATTTGCAGGATAGGTTTGGAGCGTGAATATCTCGGACGGGTTCTTTAACGGGCAAAATCCATCAAGCAGTCATGGAGTTATGGCCGTTTTTAGTAAAAATATTTTTTATGAATATTTCCGAAACCGATCACTAGATCAACCTGAAATTTAACATCAAACTGTAGAATAATGACCTTTATATGCATGCGAAGTTTTGTAGTGTGTTGCCGTAAGACGTAAAAATAAAAAAAATTTGAAATTTTAATTTTTTTTTTGTACAATAACTCTCGAACAAAATGTGCTAGGCAGTTGAAATTTCCAGAGTAGATTTGAGACATAAATATCTTGGTTGAGTTCGTTAATGGACGAAATCAGCCATGGCTTCAGAGTAGTAACGAAAAACAAAATTTTTTTTTACATTACAAATTTCAAATTCAATTTTTTCAAGATCCAGTTTCACTATAGAAATCCACTGATTTCATTTTCAACTCTAACAAGCTGATACTTCCAAAAATTTGATTTTTCGAAACTTCAATATTGAAACGTACTTCTATGTTTTCACAGAATGCTGAATGAATTATTATATGATTAGTGTTCTTTCCTGTCATCTAATTTTCCTATGAGAGATTAATGTCAAAATTATCTCTGGTTCGGTATTCTTGATATAAAATACACCTTCTGTTCTAGAAAACAAATTAAGATTGCATGCAAAATGACCAATTAAATAACCTCAGCTTTCTTAGAATTATGTGGATGATATGATATAATACTTTTAAGGTGATAATATAATGCCAGTGGATGATAATATGATGATGGAAATATATTCGTTGGTAAGATACATAATCAAATTGGGTTCAGAATATCTCCAGTAAAATAAAAACTGTAATATTGTCCAAGTTTTAATTGATATAATATAATTTTCAGAGTAGATTTGGGGAATGAATACCTCGGATACGTTCGTTATTGGTGAGAATCAGTCTGTTTGAATTCAATTTATCTCATGATGCAGTTCTATTGTAAGAAACCATTAATTATATCATTCCCAGCGGCCAATAATTGCGGAGATATGATTTGTCAAAGTTTGAACAAGGGCGCCAAAGCTCCTGTCCACAGAGCTTGACCCAATTTTTTAAAACTTAGGAAATGCACAAATACACATTCGGAATATTATACGAATTCGTTGGCAAGTTTCAATTATGTACCAATTGATTTGAATGAAAATAAAAATTCAGATTTAAATCCAGATTCAATCAGCCAGTCAAACAGAATCGTTTGAGACAGTTAAGCCCAGGATAATTCTTTGGATAATTCATATGATTGAAATTGATATTTTTTGTATTAAACAGACTCACATCTCCGATTCATTATGATATTGATGTATAAATTAACGAATTGTGTTGCACTAATGACTGTATTTTTTAAAAGTAATAACGATGGTCAGACCCCTTTGTTGAAAGACAACCTAACGTATAATAAATGTCATCGAATGCACAAAAAAATATCCTCCAACTCAACGCAAACTTGTCTAGAGCAACGAACTTTAAGTTTCTCAACTGTCTATCAGTCTCCGAAGCCCGAAGATCAATTTTTTATGCCTCGATACCGATCGTAATTATTTCTTTCACGTATGAGCTGGAAAATATCTGAAAGGTACACTGATAACACGTCTGATTGGCTGGATCGTCTTCGATTCCTTAATTGATCTGTTGTATACAGTGCCCGTCCGACGAATTTAATTAATTTATATTTTCATTTCCCACGTTCAATTAATCAATCATGGTTTCTCGGATCAGGTAGATTCGTGTGATTCTAAGAATTGAGAAAATAAACCGGTAGCCCGTTCAACCGGTGAATATATCTGATCGGTATAGAGGCGATCATTAGTGCAGTTGCTGCGATGTTTCATCATTCGATGATAATCAATGAGAGTTCCAGAATCTAGAAACAAGCTATTAATAATAATAATAATATATTTATATGCACACGATAGAGTAAAAATTTCAATCATAAAAAATTTACATGGTTTGTCAAACCTAGTTGGAAATGCCCGGTGGTCAGGAGTTTTGACGCGGTTGCTCAAATTTAAAGCTTGAGCGGCCTCCATCCAGGTACTGAACTCGCCAGTCAGCGTGACTTCCAGGAAAAAAAATTGGTTCAAACATTGAAGTGACGTCAGGAGCATTTGCGCACATATTCTATTGTCCACTCACCTCCATTGGACACTCTTAAACCTTAACTGGTGACTTGCCGTCTATTAGACTGAGCCCGAAATTATTATATGGATTATTATAAAATGGTGCATTCCTGGAATCAATGACTTTACCTAATCCTTGGGTTAGTCATACTCAATTTAAAGTCTTATTTGCTCCCTTTTTCTATTATATAATACTGAGCTATCCTTGACAATTTCTCCCAATTAGTCTGTCAGACGGTACATTACTGTAAACATTATAATTTGACTAGGCATGGCGGATCCATCTGAACGGAAGTAAAAACTTTGTAGAAGCTTTGTTGGGATGGTATAATGAAATAGAGAGTCACTTCAGTGAAAAACACAATGTTTTAGAAAATTCATTAATTTTTTCTTATCGCAATAGTAAAAGTGAATGTTCCGAAAGTAATGAATAAGGATAAGATGCATTCAGAGAAAATTTGGAAGAGAAAAAAGACGATGAAACTAAATGTTCTGAAAGTGGTGATGAAGAAGAAGTTACAGTTGAAACAAATTTGGATAACAAATAATATCTCTTTGGAAAGAATCGTTATAAGAGGTGTACATCGGAAGTTCAACCTATGCGAATAATCGATGAGCTTGACATTTACTCGTATATTTTAAGAACAGTTATTTCAAGTTTTTTTTCTTACTGTATGCTTCATCCGATTCTCTGTTTGTGGTGATATAAATAACTTTTATATTTCAATCTTCTATGTTATCATTTTCGACTCTTAAATAAATATGTACAATATTTTGTATACTTTACTTCTGTGCTTGATGGACAAGTTACTCCATAAATACATTTTTTTTAATTAATCATGTGATTTTAAAGAAATATGTTGAATAACTATAAACCACAAACTGATGGAGCACCCTTAATAAAAATAAATATTGGTTCAAGCAGTGACGTGAAGTTAGGAGCTTTTGCGCGTATGTTCTATGGTCTAGTCATCTCTACTACGAATTTAGCATCGATATTTACCGTTTTTCCAGATTTTATAATATATGACCATTTATACCATTTTAATGACATACTTCAGTATAACGAGAGAATCATCTATAATCACAGAGTTTTTAGTTGTCACATATGTATTCTATTGGAATTGAAATACGAAAAAACTTTTGCCTCAAGGAACTCCGGGATACGATATTCACGTTTTGTGCGTATGTTCTATGGTCCACTCATCTCTATTGGACTCTCTACACCGTTTTCCCAGCTTTTATAATATATGAATACATTCAATACCATCTTAATGACATCAGACTTCAGTATAACGACAGAATCGTCTATAATCACAGAATTTTTAATTCTCACATATGTATTCTATTGGAATTAAAATACGAAAAAGAGTATAACTCCAAAACAATTAGGTCGATTATTCTAATTAAAAAAAATCGCATTCGGATGCGCAACCTACCCTGAAAATTGCGTGTCGCTATCTCTTTCCGTTCTGAAGTTATCGTGAGATATATAATATTTTTTCGTAATATTTTTGAGATTGTCTAGTGGTGCGTGGTTCTAAGCCTCTTCTCATTCAAGTACCACCGATTGACATTGGGGAAAAGCTTTGTTCTTACTGAATACATCTGTCGAAATTTCTTCTATGAAATAATTCAGAAGACAATACTCGGCAGATCACTAACGCTATTTCAATATATGTCATTTTTAACAGCTATTGTATATCCGAACTGATATCACAAAGGCCTGAGAAAATCAACCCTTATAATAGTTTGCAGCAGAACTTTTAGTTACTTCCAAATTTTGTAAAATAATATTCAGGTCACTCTGAATCTTTTGGCATTAATTCAGGGACGTTAAAAATATTTGAAAAAATTATGTAGGCTGCTATCAAATGTAGTCATACAAATATTGAGTAAGTTGGTGTCAAATAAAATCTTAAAGACAAATATTTTGATATTAGATAAAAACAAGCCTCCCAAAGAGCTTAGAAAAAAAAATTATATGAAAGACCCCATTAATTTTAGCCTCTTCAAATTTTTTACATCAATTCAAAAACACCCTGTATATCTAAATCATAACATGTCAAAAAATCTCAAGAATATCCTATGAAATCCTGGACATCGTGAATCTTCTTGAATGGTACCGGTTATTATTTAATTCAACCTTAGAACATAGAACTGTCCTTGGAATTCAACTAACCAGTTAATATTCTTTCTCTATTTCAGTATCGTAATGAGTCCATTCCAGCACTGAAAACAGTGCTGGAATGAACTCATTCCCGCATTGTTTCTAGTTATGTTTTTCGTTTTGTGGTAGTCCAGCACTGACATTCGATCCTATCAAATTTCAACACACGTCAATTGACAATACAATATAATCTGGATATAGTGAAATAATTGTTGAGGAAAAGCTTTATTTTCATTAAACAATATGGTACTAGAGATTTCCTTCTTGCTAATTATGAATCATTCACGCTATTAGGAAACTGTTTTAAATCTGACCTCCATGCCCTACGTACGTTTCAAATCCAAATTCCGTAATCTGTCAACTTTCGTAAAAGTCACACCAACTGCCAAGATACAAAACAAAAGTCACTAGGATGCATATTCCAAATTTTTCATTAAATTTCAACAGTATTTTACAAAACTTGCCTGAAATAGAGAAAATATCGTCTAATACTCGTTGCAGAAGGCAATTCCAACACTCATGCTTTCGAAAACTCGCTCCTTCGTCGCTCGTTTTCGAATTTCGCATTCGTGTTTTAATAGGAGCCCATTCTGCAACTTGTTTTGGAATATACTATTCCAATTCATTAGAAAGACGTACAATATATCATATTTGCGCATTTCAAGTCGATATTGCATATAGATATCGATTTCATATCAATTATATGAGATGATAATGAAAATTGGTTCAAGCACTGACGTGAAGTCAGAAGCTTTTGCGCGTATATTCTCTTGTCCATTATCCTTCATTGGACACTCTTAATCCAATTTACCATGTTGAATTCCATTGTCTGTGCTCCTGTATTGGACACTCCGAATTTACCATGGTAAATTCGATTAAGAGTGTCCAATACAGGAGAACAGACAATTGAATTCACCATGGTAAATTCGATTAAGAGTGTCGAATACAGGAGAATGGACAAGAGAATATACGCGCAAAAGCTTCTGACTTCACGTCAGTGCTTGAACCAATTTTTTTTCGTGAAGTCAGGAGCTTTTGCGCGTATGTTCTATTGTCCATTCTCCTGTATTGGACACTCTTAATAGAATTTACCATGGTGAATTCTATTTTCTGTTCTTCTGTATTGGACACTCTCATTCGAATTTACCATGGTAAATTCGGAGTGTCCAATATAGGAGAACAGACAATAGAATTAACCATGGTAAATTCGATTAAGAGTGTCCAATAAAGGAGAATGGACAAGAGAACATACGCGCAAAAGCTTATGACTTCACGTCAGTGCTTGAACCAATTTTTTTTTCAATGATTTTTAAAAAATTATCTTGTGATCCTCACGAAATTTTGCAAGACTTTTCGCGTTGACATTCTTCAACTAATAACCATATTTGAATTGGATCGGATTTGTATTTTTTTAGTTATTGAGGAAATAACAATCAAATTTCTAATTTATATAACTCCAAAACCATTTGGCCGATTATGCTAGTTAACGAACTCAAATGTAGTATTCAGATGCGTAATCTACCCTGAAAACTGCAAGTCGCTATTTCCTTCCGTTCTCAAGGAATCATGAGATACATAATATTTTTTCGTAATTTTTTTGAAATTTTCTAGTGTTACGGTCCCCACAAAATTTTACACACGTCTTCATGTGGATATTCTACAAATAGTTACCAAGCTTTAATTCGATCGAGTCTATATTTTTGAGTTATCGAGGAAATAATATTCCAGATGGGTATGACTCTGAAACCGTCGGGCCGATTATGGCCAACAGCGAACATAACTCTTCCATTCAGATGTGCAACCTATCATGAAAATTGCAAGTCCCTATCTCCTTTCGTTCGAGAGTTGTCGAGGCAACGCTCTCCCATCCAGCTACTGAACTCACACAAGGCTGTTCAAATCTCCAACAATATGGATCCGATCATGTTCAAACTTGGAACTTGGTAGTAGAGTTAGGTTATGAAGGCTCTCGCAAAATATCAGCGGTATCGGACGAATAGTTTTTGATCTATAGAATTTTTTTCGATAATTTTCTATGATTTTTTAAAAATTGTCTAGTACTAGCATCCTCACTAAATTTTGCAAAAATTTACGCGTTGCTATTCTACAACTAATTACCATGTTTGAATTGGATTTGTATTTTTCGAGTTATTGGGGAAATAACAACCAAATTTCAGATAGGTATAACTCCAAAACCGTTTCGCCGATTATGCCTATAAACGAGCTCAAATGGCGCTTAAGATTCTCAACCTTACCTGAAAATTTCAAGTCGCTATCTCATTCCGTTCTTAGGTTATCGTGACGTAAATAATATTTCTTAATAATTTCTTTAAAATTTTCCAGTTATATGATGTTCACAAAATTTTACAAACTCTTAGGTTTATATTCTACAACTACTCACCAAGTTTCAATTCTATCGGATTAGTATTGGTTGTAGACGAAATTATTACTCTGAAACCGTTGGGTCGATTATGCCCATTAACGAACTTGTCCGTCCTATTAGGATACGCCACCTACCCTGAAAATTTCAAGTCGCTATCTCTTTCCGTTCTCAATTTAACGTGGCAACGGCCGGAAATAATCAAATTTGACCTCGAATTCTTCATCAGGGAGTCGAACTCAATCGTTTGAGACCATTTTCGGCAAAAAATTCAAAAATTACAGACATTTGGGCAAAATGACAAAGCGATGTTCCCCAGAAGATACGCGCAAAAACGAAATCATTTTCAGTAGAGGGCAAACAAAAGGACTAAAGAATGGTTTTAAATATCTATATAAATTTATCCAAATAACTACTGCTTACCAACTTCCTCGGAAACTGACATTTCAGAATTTCCAAAACTATTTTCAGGCAAAAATTGTAATAATTTTTAAATATTATTACTCAAACTTTTTCATTGTTTGTTGTTTTATATTATATAGAATATTTCCGATTTCTACATATCCTTATACTCTATTCCCTATATTATATATGTATAAAAATGTCGTTAAACTTTGAATCAAACCTGAATATTTGGCTCCCAACCCTTCTAAATTAGTCGATAGGTAATATTTTGTAATATTTTGATATTTTCCCAATATCTTCAACAATATAGATCTGCTCGAGTTTAAATCTACTCGAAAAACTTTTCCGTAAAATAAGTTTTTGAACTTTTTTGCAGAATTTCAAATCTATCCACCATACTCCAAACCTACTCTGCAAATTTCAATTTTCTAAATCATGGCGTTCGAGAGTAATCGTGCTGACAGACGGCCGGACGTACAGAATTTATTTTGACCTCGGATTCTTCATCAATCGTGCATAAGAACTGAACACAAATACACAGTTCAAACTAATTTCAACCAAATGTATTGCAAATTATGAAAACAAAATGCAATTTTTCGTATTGTGTTTCTCAGATAAATATTTAGTTGTGAATATGAAAGAATTAAATTTTATTTTGAGTTCCGATTAATATGCAGTGGTTTTCCAAGTTTTTTTAATTTTTTCCATATCTGTACCTATATGTGTTCCATGGGATATGTTGCGCTTATATAGAATTCTTTGAAATAATTAAATGGTTTCTTTCTGGGTTTTCTATACCAAACTCGGAAAAATATCAATTGAATTAAAATGTATTATTTTGTGAATTGCTTCCGCGTAAGAAATACAAGATATTTGTCAGAAGCAATAAATCGAATAATGTTTCCTAACAAACTTTAACGAAACAACATCAACGATGAAACAACTATTTCGTAACGTTTCGGAGTGTAATTACAGACTTCTTCGTCAGACACTTAAGGAAAATCTTCAGAATAATGTTTTGTTGATATAGCTATTCTGAAATTCGAATTTCAGATATATTTAATTTTTTTAAATCTTCTATTCAATACGATATTCTTCGTTAACCTGCATTTTTGTACTCTTTGAGTTCTTTTGTTCGAAAGTTATGTTGCCTACTGCGGACGAACGGACATAATAAAGTTTGACCTCGGTCCTCATTACTGAGTCGAAAATGCAAAAACATTTCGATACTTAAGGTAGTAAAAGGTAATCTTATCCTGGGCGGTCAACAAACTGTATTTTCTTTTGATGATTCCATTATATTGTTATTCCCTATTGCGTCATAAACTACATCATTAAAATGATCCAATTCTAAATATTCTGAAACATCATTCCCAATATTTATACATAAGCTATTCAACATGCAACAAGTCAATATTATTTTTGGTATCAAAACAGTCTTGTATATTAATAAACTTATCCGCGTTATCCGATTTTCTTAGTCTTGTATATATTCAGAAATTCAAGATTCGGAACCTTGTTATGCAAAACAAAATATTTTCGTAAAGCGAATTATAAACAAATAAAATATAAGGTTATGTAATTTCTACCTCGGCACTGATCGCTGACTGCCGCGTTCGGAAACGGGGATCGAGAACGCTATTCTTTGCAAGAACCTGCAAATAGCTGATGATGATCTACTCGATCCAGGGTTACACCAAATATAATAGATAGTCTATTATATATATGAGTTGCACTTTCCGAAAAGCTCTAAGATGACATGTGCGAACGCAGATCATTTATATTTATATATTCATGGATACGATTACAGCATTCTGTGAAATCATAGAATCACGATTTCATATTGAAATTTTGAAAAATCATATCTCCGAAAGTATTAAATTATTAGAGTTGAAAATAGTATCAAGGGATTCTTATGATGAAACTGCATCTTAAAAAAATTGAATTTAAAATTTATAATATGAAAGAAATTTTTTTTTTCGTTACTCCGAAACCACCCATTTTGCCCATAACGGTCTTAACCAAGATATTCATGTCCCAAACCCACAGTCATTTGGGCAACTTGGTAAGCACTCTATTACCAGGAACAAGAGCGCCAAAAATTAATTATTTCTTCATTTCAACTTCAACATAATTTTTCACTCAAAAATTTTAGCCTTGGTAAGAAAACCTACCTAGAAAGCTCTCTCCAATAAAACGTAGCACCCTAAATAAAGTATCGAACACATTAAGCCGTGCCAACACCGACCAATGCGTGACAAAATCAACTTCACAAACAAAACGCCCATAAATTCGAAAAGATAGTCTACCTAAGCCCGTATTAAATAGGCGTATATTACGGGAATAAATACTTGATCGGACGTTTATTGCGAGCAAAATTGCAGGATTTTCTTTAATTAGGCGCATTCGGTTGGAAAAATGCGTATTAATTGATTTGAATGCAACTGGAACTGTTGATAATTCAGTTTATCGCGATGAAATAAAGATCAGTACGGGCATTCATCTTGGTTTAGATGATCGCGATACGATGTGGTAGTGGAGAGACCGGATAACTTGTTCTCGATCACATATTTTTTTCAGGAACTAGTTTGGTTTTGTTGAGTGCATCATTTTGAAAACCAATTTTCAGTCGGACTTTTTCGAAGTCTTTTATCAGAATAGTGTTAGTCAATAGTGCCCCCCCCCCATTCGTATATTTTTAAAAGATGTACCTATAATTAAAAGTGGTGAAGCCCTGTGGACAGCAGCTTTGGCACTCTTGTTCAATCTTTGACAAACCCTATCTCCGAAAGTATTGGTTTCTCAGAGTTGGGAGTGATATCAATGGATTTTTATGAAAGAGCTGCATCGTAAAAAAAATTGCCAAAAAACAAGAGTGCAAAAATTATTAATCCGAAACTACCAGACCGATTCTACCCAATAATGAAATTATCCGAGATATTCATTCCTTAAATCTACTCTGAAAATTTTATTCATATATGGAATACCAATCACTTATAGAGTTATAACGTAGAAACGAATGTGTTTGGAGCAGCAATATTTGGTCAATAAAAAATGGGTTCAAGACCTGTGGACAGGAGCTTTCTGGCGCTCTAGTTCAAACAGACAAATTATATCTCCGAAAGTATTGGTTTCTCAGAGTTGAGAATTATATCAATGTATTCTTATGATAGAACTGCATCATAAAGTAAATTCAATTCAAATAATAGTTTATTCATCTTGATTAAATGAGCAATCTGAGAATGAGAACTGCACCATGGAAGAAATCAAATTAAAATAGCTGAAATGAATTTGACTCTCTCTTATAGAACAGGATGACATGTACGAGTATGAACCCAGATCATATAATAAAGCTTAGATAGAATAATGATAACATTCTGTGAAAACATAGAAGTACGATTCGTTATTGAAATTTTTAAAAATCATATCTCCGAAAGTATTAGCTTGTTGGAGTTGAAAATCTTAAATAAAAATCGAATTTGAAACTTGTTACCTACTTAAAAAAAATTTTTTTTCGTTACTCCGAAACCATCTGGCCTATTTTGCCAATAACGAATTTAACCGAGATATTCATCTCCCTAACCTACTCTGAAAATTTCAACTGCCTAGCTCATTCCGTTCGAGAGTTATTGAAAAAAAAATTTTAATTTTCAAAAATTTTTTTTGACACTTTGCGGTAACCTGGTCGATACAAACTTCACATACGTATGAAGGTCACGATTCTACAATTTGATGCTAAATTTCAGATAGATCGAGTGATCGGTTTCGGAAATATTCATAAAAAATAATTTTACTAAAATCGGCCATAGCTCCGAAACTGCTCGATGGATTTTGCCCATTAACAAACTTAACCGAGATATTTACGCTCCAAACCCACCTTGCAAATTTCAATCCTGTAACTCTTTTCGTTCGAGAGTAATCGTGCCTACGGCCGGCCGGCCGGACTGGCCGGACAGAATCGATTTAGACCATCAGTGAGTCGAACAAAATCGTTCGAGACCATTTTCAGCCAAAAATTCGAAAATTACAGACATTTGGGCAAATTGATAAGCACTCAGTTCCGAGGAAGTAGAGCGCCAAAAAGTACATCCAAACAGTATCAGTTACTGAATTGAATATAAAATTGTATTCGGTAATTTCAGAAATATATGATTCAAAAATGAGTATTTGTTCAATTGAAAAACATGGCGGGTAATATAGAATGGTCATATAGGGTAATATGGAATATAGCTAATAATACACGCAAAATGCTCTACTGAAATTAATATTTTTTTATAATAGAAAAACATCATTTTCTTCACTGGTGCATACTTCGTGGGACCATAAATTGCACATTACGCATATCACCCATGTTTCTCTACTTTCTCCCAAAGAAAAGTTTTCCACGACGTCATTGGATGGCTTTTTATTGCAGCAGCTGAGTGGTAGGTCTTCATCAGAAGAATAATCTGGTTCAAATTATTAGTGAGAGGAACTAGAGGAAACGATATATGAAATAGCAATAATGGGTAAATATGGAATATTCCATATTACCCGCGTTCAAATCGTCAAGATTTTTACTACCGCATGCCTAAACGAATTTACCGTGCTCTCAAACAAATTTATGTTCAATAACCGTCACAAAACAATTTTAACTGACGCCTTGCACACACTTTAAAGAAATTGAAATAATAACTTCACATTTTCCAGTGTTGGTAAGGTTTAGAGCCAATTTTGTTTTACAGCAGAACCTCACAGGTATGACTACTTTTCTAGTAGCAGCATCATTTAAGAAATAGGGCCACCTGCTTAAAAATTATTTGAAGTTCCATATTAACCGACTATTCCATATATACCGATTTTACTCTATATCAAATGAAACTTTTA
Organism: Halyzia sedecimguttata; assembly: GCA_937662695.2. Lineage (NCBI taxonomy): Eukaryota > Metazoa > Arthropoda > Insecta > Coleoptera > Coccinellidae > Halyzia > Halyzia sedecimguttata. The sequence goes on from OW569415.2 coordinate 28,279,537, forward strand.
GACAATATTCCAGTTTCGTTTTTACTGGAGATATTCTGAACCCAATTTGATCAACTTACCAAATTATATATTATTTCCATCATCATATGGATTATCCAACGGCATTACAATTCTACGATAGCTGTGGTTATTTCATTGGTCTTTTGCATTCATTCATACTTTGTTTTCTAGAACAACTAGAAATAAATATGACATGTCTCTTCAAGGTGACATGTATTAACACAGATCATGAAATTCATAGATATATTAGATACAAATACGGACGTCAATTTTCGATTGCAGCATTCTATGAAATCATAAGACTAGGATATAATATTGAAATTTTGAAAAATCATATCTCCGGAAGTATTAGCTTGTTAGAGTTTAAAATGATATCAATAGATTATCGGGATGAAACTGCATCATGAAAATAATTAAATTTGAAATTTGTAATGTGAAAAAGTTTGTTTTCGTTTCTCCGAAATAGACAGACAAAATCGATTTTGACCACGGATTCTTTATCAGTGAGTCGAACCAAATCGTTGAAGATTATTTTCATCCGAAAATTCGAAAATTGCAGACATTAGAGCAAATTGATATGCACTCTGCTCCGAGGAACAAAAGCGCCAAAAATGAAATTTGGAAGGTGGAAATAAAGGAATGTAGGCCTCTCAACAAGTTGTAACAGGTGACTAGCGTAATAGTGATAGATGGCGTTACAGTGTCACTGTGATTAATCTCAAAAGTTACCTTATGGCAATTGATATCTTGTTTGAAATTACCTGTTGAGTCGCATTAATTTTGTACACGTTTGGGCTGATTTGAGAGAGCAATCGAATATACAGTGTTAGTCTTCAAATTCTACAGTAATTTTAACCATAGATTTCTCCCATCGAATGAAACACCGTTTTTATTAGATTCAGCTGTCGTAAAAAGTTATATGTGTTTAAAGATTTCACAATCTCAATGACAATGACTAATACACCCCTGCACATTATTTACCTGTTGAATACAGAAGCTTTCTACTGGATTCATTATTCACTAATTTTCTTGAAGCTTCATCATCTGATGCTCGGAATTCAATTGATTTTTTTATAGGTTTTAGGTCAGGGGTTATTACAAAACCACTGTCTTGAGAAAAGGGCAACTAGTTTCAACTTTATTTTAAAGTCTTCTTCGCTACTCGGAAATGGAAAACGAGAACTTCTGTTATAAACTTTATGATCTTAATCATAAAATTACAATTCTTCTCAAAACAAAATATACAATTAGAGAGTTTATAAGTGACGAAACAAGTTCTGTGACATGAGAGCAGTTGTTATCATTTCCAAAATTAATTGAAAGAAAAAAGGAAGTTCGTACTCACTGGATTTTTCATTTTACAATCTAGTCAACTAGTTTCGCCTGCTAGGCATCATCAGGAGCTTTGTCAGTAAAAGTAATCTACACTGAACATCTACTTGGAAAACTGACATTCACAAACAATAAGACGACTGAAAACTTTTTGGAATTAAGAATTCCAAATATGTAAATGTAAATACATAGGTCAGAACATTATTTATCATTCAATAAATTGGTTTAAAAAAACTAATAAAAAAAAATATTAATTTTTGACTCACATTTTTCTTTTCATTTGATATCGACATCAGGAACTTATGAACTGTATAATTGTATATTTGGTTTTGAAGAGATTTATAATTTTATGGTTAGGAGACTAAAGTTTGTAACAGTAATTCTCGTTTTCCATTTCCTAGTCCTGTAGAAGACTTTAAATAAAATTGAGACTAGGTGGCCTTTTTCAAGCAACTTGGCTTTGTAATAACCCCTGACCTAAAACCTGCTTTTGTAACACAAATGTTCCACTATTCCTGAATATTGAAAAACTAACCTCAACTTGATTTTATCGGTCATTCATATTCACTATAAGATTATACAAAATTTTATAATCGCCCATTCTCACATCCCTTAAATATTCTAATTCGCATCATATTAATGAATACGATATCATATAATATCCAATCTCATTATAAATAACAATTATAAACTCTATAATTGATGTGCATTTTTTTATGGAATACAGCGTGTTATCATTTTGCACAAATGTTTGTAATTTCAGAAGTAATTGCCGTAAATGGTCTCAAACTTTTAGGTTCGACTGACTGATGAAGAATTCGAGGTCAAATTGGAACGGAAAGAGATATAGACTTGAAATTTTCAGGCTAGATTGGAGTTGACATTTTGTTTATAAACAATAGGTACGGATCTTATAGAATTGAAACTTGGCAACCATTTGTAGAATTCCGACACAAAGACTTGTGAAATTTCGTGAGGATCGCATCCCTAGAAAATTTTGAAAAAATGATTAAATAACATTCTGTATATCAAAAACTATCCTTCCGATATCGCTGAACTTTTGCGAGACCCTTCAAAGCCTAATACAAGTTTCAAATTTGAATACGCCCACATCTATATTGTTGGAGTTGAAAAAACATTGAAAACATACTGGAAAATAAGCAGCGTTGGGTGAGTTACGTATCTGGATAGGTGACCGTTACAACGATAACATTTGAACGAAAAGAGATAGTGACTTGCAATTTTTAGGGTAGGTTGTGTACTCAAGTGTGAAAAACATGTTCGTTAATGGGCGTAATCGGCCAAACGGTTTCGGTGTAATACTCATTTGAAATTTCCTTAATAACACAAAAAATACGAATCCTCGGATAAAAAATTGGCAATTAGTTGTAGAATGCTAAGTCAGAAATTTTACCACTTCAAACACAATTTTATTTTCCCATTATTTTCAAATGTACAGATCCGATCGAATTGAAATCTAGTACTTATATGTAAGGTGTGGGAGGCGTGAATGTACAGAAGACCATGCGCTTATATGATCCTGACTTCAAATCAGTGCTTTTTAAAAAAAAATTGTGGTAAATTTGCACATGTTCTATTGAAATCCAGCATGTAAATAAAAATAAGCCACTCATCCTCTTTAGCATCGATTTCTGTTATTTCAAATGACCTTTTACTTGCATATACATATTCTCAGAAGAATTTGCAAGTTATATATTCCCGATTGCACTTGCAAGGAGAAATTCTCATCTACAGATGTAGCCTTCTTCCATTATAATCTTGTACATCTCAGATATAAATGTCGATTGAATTTGCATTTCATTGGTCGTTCATATTGTATAAGACATAATTGCACCTACAACTTTTATAACGCCGATTGTTAAACAAATTTGAATGGAAATTTATTATGCTGTATATTCGCTCCGTTTCAAGGAAATATTCAGATTAGGTTGTAATATTATGACACCCAAACAACTTTAAATTATTCCGAACAACAAAGTAGAATAATATTTTTCAGAGAATTGAAACAAGTATAAGTTTTCCACACACGCACACATAGACATCACAGTAATATTCCATTTGGTTTTAGAGGATCGTATAGGAATGATCACGAAAGCGCAGCCTTCTTGAATACATGTACGGAGAGGAAACTGATAAAAATTAAAAATATATTGTATGCTCTATTTTATAAACTATCCAATAACCAATAAAGCACTGTCAGCACTCTATGGTCCTCGAAGAAAATAGAGTTAGGGGGACAAGTAAACAATTTTATTTTATATGGAGGCAACGTGCATTTTCATTTTGGTGTTTGTATGAGATCGATTATTAACTAAAATTAGTATTTTAAGACTCATTTTTGGGTACAATTGTGAGTATTGTTCAATTGTGAATACTCTAGAGTAAATGAATAATCTGTAGTCATTTCGAACAGGAGATTTCTAGTTTAAATATACTGTCCTACACTCGCACGTGATTTCATAGGCTTAATTTTTCAAATAAAATTCTGCCAATATCGTTTTAGGATGTGGACATAAAGGAGACTAGATTTCGATGTCCTTTCAGTAGTACTGATTTAGATACAGATAGAGAAAATGCTCCCAAGGAAGTCTGCAAATCCACGGATCAGCCATATCAGGATACAAACATAACTGAAAAGCTCAGAAAAGGATCTATGGGATGAAATCGGGGGGCAACACACAGATATCCATTTAAATCCATTTCCCTTTATCCATTTATAAGAATTGTTTCTATCAGGCATATTGTGTCGTAAATGATGAAACTATCTGATTCCTGGGAACAGAGTGCTTATGAATTTGACCAAATGTCTGTAATTTACGAATTTTTGGCTGAAAATGGTCTCAAACATTTTGGTTCGACTCACTGATCAAGAATCCGTGGTTAAAATCGATTCTGTCCGGCTGGACGTAGCCACGATAACTCTTGATCGGAATGAGCTAGAAAGTTGAAATTTTCAGAATAGGTTTGGAAGATAAATATATCAGTTAACTTCATTATTAGGAAAAATCAGTGGTTTCGGAGTAACGAAAAACATTTTTTTTACATTGCAAATTCCAAATTCATATCTTTTCAAGATGCAGTTTCATCATAAGAATCCATTGATATCATTCTCAACTCTATCAAACTAATTTTCCGATGTATGTAAATCCAACATGAGGTGAGTCATAGACCTACATTTTGAATTCAATTAAGAAAATTCTTGAAAATTGACGCACAAAAGCTGAATTGAAGAATTTTACGGACTGGTGTTCTCAAGCGGTCACCCATCCAAATACTAACCACACCCGACGCTGCTTGGCTTCAGTGTTCGAACGGTATCTAGCATATTCAGTGCGGTATGGCCGCGAACAATATTTCTTCCTCCAACACTGCAATTATATTTATGATGCAGTTCTATTTATGCAAGATTGCGAATGTTCCTATAACATCCGAAAAAGTCAAACAAAATTATTCGAGAATTCAAAAGAATATCGTAATCATGTCCAAAATTAGTATCCCACAATTTAAAATTTTAGAATTCATTGATATCATTCTCAACTTTAATGAACTAATACTTTGGGAGATTTGATTTTTCAAAATTTCAATAATTAACCGTAATTTTATGTTTTTTTGAATTTAATTTCTCTCATGATGCTGTCTATCATAAGAATCCATTGATATCACTCCCAACTCTGAGAAACCAATACTTTTGGAGATATTATGCAGAGCTTTCCCACTTTTTGTCACATTATATTTATAATTATAATACGTGAGTTCACTGACAGAACATATGATACAAAAATTAATTCCAAAAGAAATAATAAGTATATAATCATACAGTAGGTACCCCAATCTATTATACGGCAGATATAGCTCATGTTCTATAACGTGGTAATAAATAAACATCCTTCATCTAATATACATAGGGTTAGAGAACTAGCAATGGGACTTACATCACAGACCATTTGAAAAATGCAATTCTCTGATGTTACGCTTGAAGGAAAGAACAATAAAGTAACACATAATGAATAATATAATTATTATTCGAAGAGATTCAAGCCATTGGCATGCCACCTGTGCAAAGGCGTCCAAACTCTAGTGAGTTCTGATTTGGTAATAAAGGGTCTTCCAATAAGAGGTGTTATTTTGAATAGCCCGCTATTTCGGTAGATGTCACTTTTGAAGCTGTCATTTTTTGACATTTGAGAAATAGAAACTACGCCATTAATAAAAATGGAACGAAACACGCTTCAAGAACGTATTGAAATTATTGAAATTCACTATAAAAATTGGTTCATGCACTGACGTGAAGTCAGAAGCTTTTGCGCGTATGTTCTATTGTCCATCCTTCTGTATTGGACACCCTTAATCGAATTTACCATGGTAAATTATGTTGTCCATTCTCCTGTATTGGACACTCTCAGTTCGAATTTACCATGGTAAATTCGAATTAAAAAAACGAAAAACGAACTCAACTCTCCCTTTCGGATACGCAACCTACCCTGAAAATTGCAAGTCCCTACCTCCTTTCGCTCGAAAGTTATCGAGCCAACGGTCACCCATCTACTGAACTCACACAAGAAAGCTCGAATCGCCAACAATATTCAACCGATCGTGTTAAAACTTGAAACTTGGCAGTAGAGTTAGGTTATGAAGGCTTTTGCAAAATTTCAGCAATTTCAAACGAATAGTTACTGATATATAGATATTTTTTTCAATTTTCAATGATTTTTTTTTAAATTTTATACAAATGCTAGCCTCACGAAATTTTGCAAGAATTTTCGCGTTGGCATGCTACAACTAATTTATAGTGACCGACCGAAAGTTCGGTTTCGGTTTCGGCCAGTTTCGGCCAAGAAATCTAGTTTCGGCCTTAGTTTCGGTTTCGGCCCAAAATGGCCGAAACTTACGGCCGGGTCAAAACTTGACTGTTCGTGAATTATCCTGGTCATTTGGCCAGGAGTTAAAAGTAGGTATACATAATTGTCGTACAAGTTATCTTTGTTAAGACTGAGAATTCATGAGAATTCACTTTAATGATAATTAATTGGATTACATAGGATGATTCCAAAAAAGACGAAAAACTTGGAGGAGGAGTTAGTATGTCTCATTAGCTGTTGTTTAATACATATTTATTAATAACCGAAAATCAACAGTTTTTGGAGTTCGGGTGATTTTTAAAAGATTTCTGAACTTAGTTCATATTTCGTCATTTTTTTCTACGTTTTTTGATGATAATTTTGGTTTATTTCCATCAGAAAAGGATATGATATGTACGAAAAAATCGAAACTATGCTGTATGGGAGGTTGAAAAAGAATGTTTGATCATGATTGAGTATGATTTGAAATGTGCTATATGAATAAATGAAAACTCAATTTCTAATATCAAATTGTCTGCAACTTTCGAATTTCACAATATTGTATGCCAAAATTATTTTAAAAACATGCCAAATTCCTTCTTAATTCTATAAAAGATTTCGTTAGATTGCATTAACTAGTTTCGTAACAGCAGATTTTTTATAAGCAACCTTTTGAATGACCGGCATATAAAATAGTGAATGTGTATCAAAAGACAGCGTGAGTAAATTTCAGGCGGAAAATAACAACTGAAAATATCAGAAAGACGGCATGTGCTTGCCTATATGGAATGGTGGAACATAATTTATGAATACATTTTCTAATGAAATTTCGAGCTCATTTGCAACAAAAAAATTTTGAATTCGTTATTTTTCTCTATTTGCTTCTTACATCCCCTTTCAAATCATACTAATTCTTTTTCATCAGAACCAGAACTCAAATATCTCGGAAACTGTTGATTTTTCGTCATCAATAAAAACGGCTAAAACCACAGCAAATTATCCATACTAACACCTCCTCCAAGGTTGACGTCTGATTTGGAATTTCCCTGGATACTTCGACTGATTATTTTTTTAACTTGGTAATACCACCAAAATAATAAATTATGGTATTTAACACTGCTTAACTGTTTTTATGTATAAGCAAATAAAATTGTAAAAAATACAGTAGATTTCAGTATGAAATATAAACTTTCGGTTTCGGTTTCGGTTTCGGTTTCGGCCGAAACAGAGACGCTGGCCGAAAGTTCGGTTTCGGTTTCGGCTGAAAAACCAGTTTCGGTCGGACAATAACTAATTACCATGTTTAAATTCAATAGGTTTAGTATTTTTAGAGTTAATGAGGAACAAAAAACAACCAAATTTCAGATGGCTATAACTCTAAAATCATTAGGTCGATTATTTTCATAAACAAACTGAAATGTCGCATTCTGATGCACATCCTAACTAACATCCTAACATCCTAATTTCAAGCCGCTATCTCTTTCCGTTCTCAAGTTATCGTGACAACAAAAATATTTTTTAATAATTTTTTAAAAACTTTCTAGCCATACGATTCGCACAAAATTTCACAAACGTGCAAAGGTTCACATTTTACAACTACTCACCAAGTTTCAATGTGATCCGGTTTATATTGGTGGAAAACAAAATTATTTCTCGGAAACCACTTGGCCGATTATGCCCTTGTTCGTCGTATTGGGATTCGCCATCCACCCTGAAAATTTCAAGTCGCTAGCGCTTTTCGTTCTCAAGTTATCGTGGCAACGGCCGGCCGGACGGCCAGCCGGACAGAATCAAATTTGACCTCGAATTCTTCATTGGGGAGTCGAACTAAATCGTTTGAGACCATTTTTGTCAAAAAATTCGCAACTATAACGTGATGTTCCCCAGAACATACGCGCAAAAATGATGAAAATTTGGCAGAGACGGTTCGTAAAACTCGAACATTTTTGGGCCGTCGTGAAGCAGCTTGTCGGACCGCAATAAAAAAATTGGTAGAAAAATTCGAGCTGTTGGGACAAGTTAGTTATGTGAACAATAAAACCCGTGCACGTCGCTCAAGAACAGCCGAGAATATTGCTGCTGTAGCCGAAAGTGTTGAATAAAACCCAGGTTTGTCCATTCCTCGTCGTTCTTTGGAATTAGGCATTCCACAAACGTCATTATACCGTATTTTACATACAGATTTGGGTCTTGAGGATTATAAAGTTCAGTTAACACAAGAATTCAAGCCGGCAGATCATCAACAACGTCGTGTCTTTGCTGATTGGGTTGTTCAAATGCATGAAAATGATCGGGAATTCCATCGAAAATCATCTTGAGTGATGAGGCCCATTTCCACCTCGGTGGCTTCGTCAACAAGCAAAATTGTCGCATCTGGGGCTCGGAAAACCCAAGAGTTATTGTTGAAAAGCATATCTATCCTCAACGTATGACTGTTTGGTGCAGTTTATGGTCTGGCGGAGTCATTGGACCTTACTTTTTCGAAAATGAGGCTGGAGCAACAGTTACGGTGAATGGATTGCGCTATCGAGATATTATTAATGATTTTTTATGGCCGAAATTGGATGGTATTGATCTCGACAAAGTTTACTTTCAACAAGATGGCGCTACGTGCCACACAAGCAACGAAACCATTGATCTTTTGCGGGAAAAGTTTCCGGACCGTGTTATCTCTCGAAGAAGTGATCACAATTGGCCACCGAGATCTTGTGATTTAACACCTTGCGACTTCTTCCTTTGGGGCCACGTGAAATAGAAGGTCTACGCCAATAGCCCAGCGTCAATTCAAGACCTCAAAGATTGGAATTTGTGAGGCTATCGAGGACATAGGGCAGCCACTTTGCGATTTGGTTATGGCAAATTTCATTAAAAGGATATGGTCCGGTAAGCGTGGTCGTGGTGGTCATTTGCCTGATGTTATTTTCCACTATTAACGGCATAGCTTCTTCTATATAATGAAATAAACATCCGATCATTTATATTGAAAAATGGCATTTTTCTGTGAATATCAAAATAACACCTCTTATTGGAAAACCCTTTATATCGAAGGCCTCACACTTTCGGATATGTCGAATGTCCATGGCTCTCACTGAAGACCAAATAATCCAACACGACTTCATCGAAATTTCATCTAAAAAAGCATAAAAATCAGTTAATGCCAAGGTATCAGGATAAATACTGCCAAACAATTTCAACTTTTCAATATAATCGGTAGGTACCCTCCTAAAAAATATACGAGTATTTATTTAGCAATAGATAATTCATTTACCATTTCACCTCCAAACAAGAAATATGATGAACCTTGCACTACTTCTAAAACAAAATATACCCGAAATCCTTCTTCAAAACTACACCTGAAAATGGAATTATTAGCAATATACTTGGGGTGTATCTTTGAAAAAAATATATTACGTAATAATATGTTCAGTTACTTCCACAGTTCCACAACAGCAGAAAAACTGTACAATTCACACATACACAGAATTGAGAAATACCTATTTCGAAAGTCTTAGACCACTGCTATACATTACGCCGCCACAAACGAGTTACTGTTTATTTTCGACCCAAAAGTAAATGTACCTATGTATTCGAATGGGTCCTTACGCTATCACAGCACTTTTTGGGCGCATGTTCTAGGGGAACATCGTCCTATGATTTCGTCCAAATGTCTGTAATTTTCGAATTTCGAGCTGAAAATTGGCTAATAGACTAATTCGGACTCCCTGATCACGAATCCGGTGTCAGATTTTTGGGTGCCGTCCGGCAGGCCGGCCGGTTTTCCGGCCGTAGGCACGATAACAGGAGCACCGAAGGTCCTATCGACTTCAAACTTTCAGGGTAGGTTTCTGATCAAAATGCGACGGTTAAGTTCGTTAACGGGCAAAATCGGCCGGACGGTTTAGGAGTTATAGACATTTAAAATTTTGAGGTTATTTCCCTGATATTTCAGGAACTAAAGAAGATGTTGAATCGAAACTTGGTAGTCAGTTCGAGGATATAAACGCGCAACTTTTGGCAAAATTCTGTTATGATCGAAATGTTGGTAATTTTTAAAAAAATATTTCTTTTAATTTTTTCGAAAAAAAATTTTTTTTTTCGTGAACTATTCATCAGATTGCAACAAAAACTTGTACTAACGTCAATTGTAGTATTTTGCAACATTGTGCAAAATTTTGGCTCTATACGATTTCAATTTCTGGAGATATAAGACAAAATGTGTCAAATTTCCTGGGTCTCTCTCAGTATTTTCATCGATTATTATATAATAATCAATAATATTAAGGTATTCAACATGATACTGTTTTTTTTCTTTACTGGTCAGTACGGGCCACAAGGAAGATGAACATGCGCCCAATAGCTCCTGTCCACAGGGCTTGAACCAATTTTATTTTTGACCCATTTTTTGTACGATTATTTTTACAGTCAGATTTTTAGTCTTGGAATTTTTTTTTCTGGAGCTAAGCAGATTTGGACGAGTTCAGTCCCAAGAAACAATTTCATAATAATAATGAAAAATGGCGATACCAGAGCGTTCCTGCTAATCGGGTCCTTCATAAATGGCTTCGTATAATAAATATACTTATGCATATATTTCACAAATCAAATAGACCCCAGGGGGTTCATTGATCTGCCGAGAAAGCAAGAGCAGACGCGTTTCTGGCTTCTTGGCCTTCATCAGTACCCTGTAGCTTTCTCAACAAATTCAACTAAACTGACCCAGGTTAAGCCTCTCAGAGCCGGCTTGGTCGATCATTTTAATCGCCCACGCCACCTATGAGACGAAATACGGAAATCAGCCTCTCCCCACCAGTGAATATTTGAAGCGTGAAATCATATGCCACCATTCACTCGACATTAATCGAGAACGAGTCCCACAGACAGTGTTACCACTAACGGTAGATTTCTACTTTTTCAGTAGATTTTCGGCAAATTGGTCTAAAATTCAGTAGGCAACTTTTTTCAGTAGATTTTCGGTAGATTTGATCCTTTGCCTACCTGTGATTGTACCTGTTCTTTGTTCAAAAAAAAAAAAGCACTGACGTGAAGTCAGTACTCTTTGGCGCGCGTGTTCACGGTGGCTAATTTGAATTGAATTATTCAAAATTTAACAGTGCTGTATCTAAGCTGCCATCAGGATAGAGTAACAAAGTTGGAAAAGAACACAAGTGACTCTCCTTAGTCGCACAAGCTCCTAGAAGATTTGGGAGGGTCAGTATAATCCTAATCATGTTTATAGCACGCGCGCCAAAGCAGATTGACTTTTTACACTTTTTCTTTCATTGTTAAGTCAATCTGCTTTTGCGCGCGTGCTATAAACATGATTAGGATTATACTGACCCTCCCAAATCTTCTAGGAGCTTGTGCGACTAAGGAGAGTCACTTGTGTTCTTTTCCAACTTTGTTACTCTATCCTGATGGCAGCTTAGATACAGCACTGTTAAATTTTGAATAATTCAATTCAAATTAGCCACCGTGAACACGCGCGCCAAAGAGTACTGACTTCACGTCAGTGCTTTTTTTTTTTTTTTTTCAAGTTCCTTTAACAAATATAGCTATCAATACAGTTTGGCTGTTAGTTTTACCGTAGATCAGAAAAAAATTCGGTTGTGGGTCCTCCGTTAGGGACGAAATTGCATCTTCTCCAAATCCGAACGCATTTTAATATAGATCTACCGAATATAGTTATTTATAAATTCGCCTCAGGGCCACCATACAGACATTTCAAATCGGAAACAACGCTATTTCCCCCAAACTGACTTGTGTCCGTGCACTGAATTGACATGAATATTCTTTTAAAACCTCACAATATCGGCTCATTACTCCCAACATAACCCAAACAACCCAAAACCATTCACTTCTCGTCTGCGCAAGCGCAGTATACTCGTGGCTGCAAGTCCTCCCAAAATTACACACCTCACAAAAAACTCCGATTCTCCAACACTAGTGGTTCAGGAGATATCGCTTCTTGAATCCACGCATGCGCAGACCCTCACCAGGGGATTCTATAGCGGAAAAGCATCCGCCACCCCAAAACCCCAATCCTCTCTGACGAAAGCACCACCAGTTAAATCACTGATGGTCTGCTCATGCGCATAACGAAAAATGCCCGTAAGGGGTTGCATCCATTTCGAAATTAGCCCCAGGGCCAAGGTAAGGACACTTTAACTCTGAAGCAACCCTACAGCCCCCAAACTGACTTGTCCTTGCACTGAATTGCTATGAATATTCTTTTAAAACCTCATAATATCGTCTCAGCACTCCCAACATAACCCATCCAACCCAAAAACAGTCACTTCTCTTCTGCGCATGCGCAATCTACTCGCGGCTAAAAGTCCTTTTCAAAATAACACACCTTACAAAAAACTCCGATTCTCCAACACTAGTGGTTCAGGAGATATCACATCTTTATTCCACGCATGCGCAGACCCTCAACAGGGGATTCTATAGAGGAATAGCATCCGCCACCCCAAAACCCTAATCCTCTCTGACGAAAACACCACCAGTTAAATTACTGAAGGTCTGCTCATGCGCATAACGAAAAATGCCTGTAAGGGGTAACATCAATTTCAAAATTAGCCCCAGGGTCACGGTACGGACAATTTAACTCGGAAACAACGCTACATCCCCCAAACTGACTTGTCCTTGCACTGAATTGCTATGAATATTCTATTAAAACCTCATAATATCGACTCAGCACTCCCAACATAACCCATCCAACCCAAAAACAGTCACTTCTCTTCTGCGCATGCGCAATCTACTGGCGGCTAAAAGTCCTCTCAAAATAACACACCTTACAAAAAACTCCGATTCTCCAAAACTAGTGGTTCGGAAGATATCGCATCTTTAATCTACGCATGCGCAGACCCTCATCAGGGATCTGAATTCTATGGAGGAATAGCATCCGCCACCCCAAAACCCCAATCCTCTCTGACGAAAACTACAGCAGTTAAAGGACTTCTCATCTGCGCATGCGCAATACGGAAAATGCCCGGAAAGGGCAGCATGAACCTCAAAAACATATGTTTCGGCATTAAAAGCAAAGTATTCCGCAAAATAGTAGTAATTTTTTTATTTTTTTCATGTCACGTGATCATCACGAAATTTTGCAAAAGTGTTTGCTTTGGTCTTTTGCATCTAACTACTGAGTTTCAATTTAATCAGATCAGTATTTTTCGAGTTATCGTGAAAACAAAATTTTCAAATTTTCAAAATTTTTTTTTGCCACTTTAGGGCCGTCCGTTCAACACAAAACTTCGCAGGCATATAAAGGTCATGATTCTACAATCTGATGCAAAATTTCAAAAAGATTGAGTGATCGGTTCCGGAAATATTCATAAAAAACGTTTTTATTAAAAACGGCCTTAACTCCGAAACCGCTCGGTCGATTTCGCCCGTTAACGAACTTGTCCGAGATATTTACGCTACGAAACTACCCTGCAAATTTCAACGCTCTAAGTCGTTCCGTTCGAGAGTTATCGTGCTAACGGCCGGACCGGCCGGCCGGGCGGACAGAATTGAATTTGACCTCGAATTCTTCATCAGGGAGTCGAACCCAATCGTTTGAGACCATTTTCGAAAAAAAATTCGAAAAATACAGACATTGTGACGAAATGATAGCTCGCTGTTCCTTGCGGAACACGCGCGCAAAAATTAACTTTAATAGTATTAAATTTTCACTAAATTCTTCTCTGAAAACGCCCCCAGAAAAGTCAGCAAGTGATGCCATCTGTTTGAACAAAGTTACATAATTATTTACAAACTCGGTTGATAATGAATTCTGTAATATTACGTTCATACAATCATTTTTTGAATCTCAAGATAAATTTGTTCGATACTGTAAAATTCTAGGGAAAAATAATAATAATAATAATTATTTGTGCTAAGTTCGAAAAGTCTAAATTTTTTACATCTGACATAAAAGTCGTTTGTTAAGACGACCTATTTTTATGTCAGACGTAAAAAATGTGGACTCTCCGAACTTAGCATAGTGCTAAGTTCGAAAAGTCCACATTTTTTACATCTGACATACAAATAGTCTCAGGGCCGGTTTCTCAATTGCGAGTTAACTCGAGGTTGCGAGTTGACGCATGTATTTAGCGATATTCATGAATGCGTAACACTCGGGTTACCCGCAACCTCGGGTTAACTCGCAATTGAGAAACCGGCCCTAAAGGCGCTTTCTATTTGACGCTGTATCACTTCCAAACTGATGCGAAATCAGTTTGAACCAGAGAAATAGCCGGAATTTCCCTCTATTTCTCTGGTTTGAACTGATTTCGCATCACTTTGGAAGTGATACAGCGTCAAATAAAAAGCTAGGTAAACAAACGACTTTTATGTCAGATGTAAAAAATGTGGACATTTCGAACTTAGCACAAAAAATTATTACTATTTTTCCATAGCATTGTACAGTATCGAACAAATTTATGTACTTCAAATAGTTCGGTAGATTTTTTGGTAGATTTCATGAATTATTCAGTAGATTTTCGGTAGATTTTACATGAAACTTCAGTAGATTCCTGAAAAAAAAGGTGGTAACACTGCCCACAGAGCTCAGACAGTATCTTCTCAATGGTCATGAACGCTGGCCATTGAGAAGATACTGTCTGAGCTCTGTGGGACTCGATCTCGATTAATGTCGAGTGAATGGTGGCATATGATTTCACGCTTCAAATATTCACTGGTGGGGAGAGGCTGATTTCCGTGTTTCATCTCATAGGTGGCGTGGGCGATTAAAATGCCGGCTCTGAGAGGCTTAACCCGGGTCAGTTTAGTTGAATTTGTTGAGAAAGCTACAGGGTACTGATGAAGGCCAAGAAGCCAGAAACGCGTCTGCTCTTGCTTTCTCGGCAGATCAATGAACCCCCTGGGGTCTATTTGATTTGTGAAATATATGCATAAGTATATTTATTATACGAAGCCATTTATGAAGGACCCGATTAGCAGGAACGCTCTGGACTTGTTGAAACAATTTCAGTTTTATCATGATCTACAAGGGTGCATTAAGAATAAAAAAATTGGTTCAAGCACTGACGTGAAGTCAGAAGCTTTTGCGCGTATGTTCTATTGTCCATTCTCCTGTATTGGACACCCTAAATCGAATTTACCATAGTAAATTATCTTGTCCATTCTCCTGTATTGGACACTTAATTCGAATTTACCATGGTAAATTCGAATTAAGAGTGAAACATAATTTACTATGGTAAATTCGATTTAGGGTGTCCAATACAGGAGAATGGACAATAGAACATACGCGCAAAAGCTTCTGACTTCACGTCAGTGCTTGAACCAATTTTTTTTTCGTGATTTTTTTGAAATTCTCTAGGGGTGCGGTTCTTGAAATTTTTTTTTTCGTAATTTTTTTCAAATTTTCTAGGGGTACGGTTATTTCAGAATTTTAAACACGTCCTTATAATGATTTTCTATAACTAGTCACCAAGCTTCAATTCGATCGAATATTTATTTTTTGAGTTATCAAGGGAATAATATTCCAGGTGCATGTCCCTATCTCCTTTCGTTCGAAAGTTATCGAGGTAACGGTCACCCATCTACTGAACTCACACAAGAATGCTCGAATCTCCAACAATATTCAACCGATCGTGTTAATACTTGAAACTTGGCAGTAGAGTTAGGTTATGAAGGCTCTAGCAAAATTTCAGCAATTTCAAACGAATAGTTACTGATATATAGAATTTTTTTTTTCAATTTTCAATGATTTTTGAAAAATTTTTTACAAATACTATCCACACGAAATTTTGCAAGAATTTTCGTCTTCGCATTCTACAACTAATTACCATGTTTGAATTCAATCGGTTTAGTATTTTTCGAGTTAACGAGGAACAACCAAATTTCAGATGGCTATAACTCTAAAACCGTTTGGCCGATTATGCTCATAAAGAAACTGAAATGTAGCATTCTGGTGCACATCCTAACCTGAAAACTTCAAGCCGCTATCTCTTTTCGTTCTCAAGTTATCGTGACAACAAAAATATTTTTTAATAATGTTTTTAAAATTTTCTTGCCATACGATTCGCAAAAAATTTCACAAACGTGCTTAGGTTCATATTCTACAACTACTCACCAAGTTTCAATTCGATCGGATTTATATTCGTTGAAAACAAAATTAATACTCGGAAACCACTGCACCGATTATGCCCATTAACGAACTTGTCCATTGTATTTGGATGCACCACCCACCCTGAAAATTTCAAGTCACTAGCTCTCTTCGTTCTCAAGTTATCGTGGCAACGGCCGGACGGCCTGCCGGACAGAATCAAATTTGACCTCGAATTCTTCATTGGGGAGTCGAACTAAATCGTTTCAGACCATTTTCGTCAAAAAATTCGAAAGTTACAGACATTTGGGCAAAACTATAACGCGATGTTTCCCAGAACATACGCGCAAAAATGAAGCAAGCAGTAAAACTCTTTATTCTAGAATTGATCTTGATGTCTATCATAAAGATACCTACAGTATTGACTGGCCCGTTTATGAAGATCTTGAAGACTACTTTCACTTGCATTGTTAAAACCAATCGATCTTGTTCTTATATTTAGGAAATATATTTTAAAACAATTTGTCGCGAAATTGGTAAAACCTTGGGATAAACCTAGTTTTGAGAGAATCATAAAAGCTGAAGTTTTATGAAACCCTCGAAAAGATGAGAAAAGACTATACCATCTTAAAGGAAATTTATGGAAGATTGAATTGTCTTTATTTGATCCTAAAGATTCTTGGATGTGATATAATGAATGTATCTGCATATAAGGATATAACATATAATTTTATTAGAATCTAAGAACTTAATTCTTATTCCACCTGTCAAAAAATGTATAACTACTTATGAACGAATAGGTATCATGAAGAGCGGAGTAAATTCCGAAGCACTTAAAAAAAAACTGAGGTACCCCTAAAAAAAATTGCAGGCCTCAAATATTTCAATCAATTCTAATTTAATAAATTCTTTTTTCTGTGAAATTTTTCTTAATTTTAAAATTTCGGAATAATAAAATTACACCTTAGATTAAATTGATAATCAGCTGTTTTATAAATGTAAATATTCCTATAATATTCGATTATTCGAATTTTTTTGTTCGACTCATAAGATGGCCGACAAGATTTTTCATTTAGAATATGGTGAAAAGTGTAATAAAACCTAAGGCACTAATTTATAAACCAAAATCAAATAAATTGGTTTCAATATATCTTTTCAATGAACGCCCAGCTTATCTTTAACCCAAATACTAATTGCAAAATATTTGCGCTTGAATTAATCACTTACCCCTAGTTAAATCCCCGCAATAAAATTATCCCACTAATATAAAAGTGTCTTCAATGAGCTGTGTGATTTTCCGAATTTTGTTGACCAATTTGGTAATTTTCCATACCATCCTCATCTAATTCGTTTAACCACTTGTTTACATTTTCATTGGTATGATCCACTTTCGTAGGATACATATACATTCTTTCAAGTTCGAGGTAACACTTATAAAATTATTCAAAGATGTATCTGCATTGGTATTATTCGCAGTGTTGACAGATTCGTCTACTTGCTGCTCTGAAGAACTCCATAATACTGTTTTTTTCTCGGATTTCTATAGGATTTTTAACGATATTTTTAATACTTTTGCAGAAAACCGTATCATATCCCTTTCTCACTTTTCGCTTGATATACCGCTTCTTTTCATTATTTTAAAATATGAGTCTATAAAATTCGACATTATGATCTCCAAATTCTGATACAAATAATTTACTGATTTAAAATTGAAATAGACGGGTTGCATTAAATTATTGGAGAATATTTTCACTGGAGTTATTATGCTTGAGATCTATTAAATTTATTAAGTGGTTTTATTGGGGAACTCAAAAATACTTTGAAATCCACTCAAAAAACTACAATTCCTCTAATAAGCTTTTACAAAACCAAACATCCTTAATAACCATGTTAAGACTAAATGGTTCTACGACAACCACATTCTAGAACATAACTTAGCATTCACTAGATCAAGTAGTTTTATGGAGTCAATATTCTTAATACGAAATAGTTTCAAAGTTCATAGATATTTATTTACAAGCATAAAACTTATTAAAACCTATACTAGTACAAATACTCCTAGAATTTTTTCTTGGGGTATCTGGATGGGTGATAGCTCTGCCTATAAATTGGAACAGTGTGCCAAAGCCCCTGGCCACAGAGCTTTTCCAATCTGTTTTTTTTTCATAGAATGTAGGTATCTATATTCTCTTTCATCAATTAATAGGGCAATGCTCAATATTTTATTGCTGAGTAGTGACGCGACTAAATATTTCAATCATAAAATATCATAAATTATCTCATTTTCACAAATGAGATTCGCACAAAAACCCACGCATCCCATCGCCTCCAGTATATGCTCCATTCAGATTGAATTTCTTCACAAAACGAAGAAAATTCAATTTAAACGTTTAAACGAAAATAGTGTATATTTACACCATAGCCGATTTGAATTTATTACATAATTTCTTTTGTAAATAACCTCACTGTTGTTGAGACAACCGCGAATTATCAAAACCTATATGCATATTGAAATTTTATGCCTTCATAAACAATAATTATCGGAAATAAGCACTTAACCTGGGAGAAGAAAAATGAATTATACCCTCTCCCAGGTAATAATTATAACCTTCAGTTTGCTTTTCGCATTTTGCGTGAAAATGGGGAATATGGCCGAAAATTAACAGCTCTCGTAATGGTATATAATCTGGACCTGCACCGTATTATTTACCTTCCGAAAGTTTAACTCGGCAAAAAGAAGAGTAAAAAGACCTCGAGGATTTAGGGGCAAATATGTGCAATAAATATACTGCGCGAAATCATGAAACCAAAACGAATTGGTTGGTCGTGAAATGCGACAGTGGCGTGCTGCAAAATTCCCAAACAATGGAAAATAAACGTTGCTGATTTGTTCAGGTCAGCGTAGCTATGATTAATTGTAATTCGAGGCAAAAATGACAGTTCAGCCTCTGAAGGGAGATTTTGTCTTAAGATCAATGAGGAATGCTTCACACCATTGAAAAGTTCAAACCATTGCGAAGGTGTGATTGAATTGTGGAGGAGATATTGAGTTCTTCGAAAGTGTGAACTGTTGACGTTTCTGGGACCAAAGCTGTTTTGATTTGAGGTTGAATTGTTATTGTAATATTATGAACGTGAATATGAATTTTGATGAGAGTGATTCAGATACCGAAATTTAACACACATTGAACTAGTTTAAGAAGTATTATATTATTAGGACGTATATGATGCAAGAACGAGTATTGGGATAATACAGGAATTAAAGTAAGTATTCATTTATTTATTCATTTCTCAAACAGATTCAGAAAATCTTTTTACACGAGAAAATGAAGAACTTGTACAAGACAATATTACACTCTATGCAATATTGCACAAAACAGAGAGCATGAAATTCGAACTGTTGATTCGTATGTGTCAAAATTAATAAATTCCAGTGGATTCATTCTGAATGCTACTTGAAATGCTGTGACTGGTAATATGGAAAGGCATATGCTTATAAACGGTTACAGTAGTTCATGAGTTGCTTGAGATATTTATTACATTGACAAAGCAGTGAAACTATATTTGTATGAATAAAGGTTATGATATAAACTAGTCACAAAAATTAAGATATATACAGTGCTTCACAGCAAGTCCGCAAAAATTTGATTCATTACAAAAAGTTGGTACATCACAAATGATAAAAAGTGATATGAAACTCGGCCAACTATGATTTCTGGTTTGAGCGGAAATTAGGGCTTCACGCGAGAGCGAGATTTTTCTCGTCTCGTCTAGTTCTCATCTCGTAAAAGCGAGACGAGACGTTTTCAAAAATATTATAGGTGATACCGAGACCACATACAGCGCAACACGAGAGTCTCGTTTTTGGTCTCGTTAAATTTTTTGTATGAAGTTTTATATACGAATCGACTATTGCAATACCCACAGAAAACAATTGAATATGAAGAGTTTCCACTATAATTACCAATATATTTTGTCTATATTATGCATCGATCGTTCTAGAAAAACACGATTTTTTAGAAGATTACTAATTCGTTATGACCTTGCGATAATTGAGATTATTTTTCAAGAAAAAATAGAATTCACAATCATAAAAACGGATGCCATTATGAATTAAATACTTAACGGACAACTTTTATTGCCCCTAAATCCCAATGCTTCGTCTCGATCTGAACATCTGGATAAATTTATTCTCTTGTGCTCCTTGTAGTGAAGATGTGAACAATTATTGTATACAGCTGTGGAACTACGTATAATAAAACTGGTAAAGAAATGAAGCTATTCAATGTTTCGAAAAGTGTTATGAGGAATACGCCAAGAACACCCTCATCCTTAATGATCTACCACTGGGAAGGTATTCTTTGAAAATTATTCCAAATTGTTCAATCTATTAAAAAAAGTGTCGACATCGACAGCCTATTTAAAACATCAACAAAACTTTCGAAATATAGGAAAGCTGAGTTTGAAGAATATTTGCTGTTAGAAAAAGCTCATAGGAATCAACATATTGTACAGTGGTGGAGAGTGATGAAAAAGTTCTTACTACACTTTCCAAGATGGCCGATGATTTATTAATGGCTACCTCCGTACCTGTTGAAAAATTATTTTCATCATCATGGCAAAAACACGTACATCATTGAAACATGATGTGATGCAAGCGTGATTATGTTTGAATTCTTGTTCATCGAGTAATTTAAAAGTTGAAGTCATCAGTGTTTAAAATTAAAAATAATATGTACATGTACAAATATTTTTGTATAAGAACGTAATAAATATAGCTGTACAAAATTATTCATTATTGTATATCATTTCGTTTATATATTATAATATTTATTATCGTTATTCAGAATTAAGCCAGACGAGACGAGACAACTGATAACGAGACGAGAACGAGACTTAAACGAGGCTTAATTTTTTGGGAGTTGGCGAGAGCGAGATGAGATTTTTTATGCTCTCGCCTACTCTCGTCTCGTGTGAAGCCCTAGCGGAAATCGCCACTTTGAAACAAAAATGTTGAATATCTCGAAAAATTCGAACTTCTTCTGTGTAATGCTCTAGGTATACTTGTTTGAAATTACAACTTAGGTCAATGTGCAAAAATTCAGATCAGAAAATATGGATTTTTTAATATAAATTATTTAATTTTTAATATTTCAAAAATTGGATAAATACCCAAAAGATATATTAGTGTCAGCATGCCTATGATTGTATTTAGAAAATTTCGTTGGAACTTGGTTTTTCTAATTTTCATTGAAAAGTCGTATCATTCTGTTGCAAACTTGCTGGGATGCACTGTAAAGAATGAAATTCCAAATTGTTAGGTAATTTCCAGTAAGGAGGGAAATTATCATGTAGTAAAACAAATTTTTGCTACAAGTAGTAGGTATGGCCTTAACATTCCTTTATCACGTACGGTTGCGGAGTAATCCGAAGAACACAACCGAAACAAAAAATTCAAATTTTTGCTTGTCTCAAAAAAGGCCGAGGATTTATCCTAAATCAAAGCAAGATTTCTTTGGACTTTGATAATTAATAAGTCTGGAAATTATGACTGTAGAGGAAATGGAAGTAGAATTTTGGAAAATGGAGATTTTGCGTGCATGTTCTATTGTCCAATACAGGATAATGGACAATAGAATATGCGAGTAAATGCTCCTGACTTCACGTCAGTGCTTGATCCGATTTTTTTTCGTAATTTTTTAAAAATTTTCGGTACGGTTCTCACAAATATTTACACACGTATTCATGTCGATATTTTAAAACTAGTTACAAAGCATCAATTTGATCGAGTCTATATTTTTTGAGTTATCGAGGAACTAATATTTCAGGTGAGTCTCCGAAATCGTTGGACCGATTATGCCAAAACAAGAACTTAACTCTCCTATTCGGATGCGCAACCTACCTTCAACATTTCAAGTCCCTATCTTATTTTGTTCGAAAGTTATCGCGGCAACGGTCGCCTATCCAGCTACATAACTTACACAAGGCTGCACGGATCTCCAACAATATAGATCCGATCATGTTCTACCATGGAACTTGGCAGTAGAGTAAGGTTCTGAAGGCTCTCGCAAAAATTTCAGCCATGTCTAATTTTTCAATGATTTTCAATGATTTTTTAAAAATATTCTAGTGATACAATCACGAAATACCTCACGAAATATCGCATGAAATTTCGCGTTGACATTCTCAATGTTGTAATTGAATCGGTTTTGTATTTTTCGAGTTATTGAGGAAATAACAACCAAATTTCAGATGGGGATAACTCCAAAACCGTTAGGCCGATTATGCCTATAAACGAACTTAAATGTCGCATACCTGAAAATTTCCGCTATTTCCTTCCGTTCTCAGGTTCGTGACATACATTTTTTTTAAATGTCTAGTGATATGATTCTCACAAAATTTTACAAACGTCCTCAGGTTTGTATTTTACAACTACTCACCAAGTTTTAATTCGATCGGATTTGTATCGGATGAAAACAAAATTATTACTCGGAAACCATTGGGCTGATTTTACCCATTAACGAACATGTCCGTCGTATTCGGATGCGCCAGCTACTCTGAAAATTTCAAGTCGCTATATTTTTCCGTTCTCAAGTTATAGTGGCAAAGGACGGCCGGACATAATCAAATTTGACCTCTTCATCAGGGAATAGAACCCAATCGTTTGCGACCATTTTCGGCGATTTTTTTTATTTAGCAGTTAAGTGTCGACACAGGTAAAAAAATAAGTTTTGGGATCAACTGTTTCTCGCTTTAAAGAAAGCAAACACTTGTTTTTACGGATGAGGTAAGATTAATACCAGTACTTATTTATTAAGAATTGGTTCAAGCCCTGTGGACAGGAGCTTTTTGTCGCTCTTGTTCAAACAGACAAATTATATCTCCGAAAGTATTGGTTTCTCAGAGTTGGGAATTATATCAATGGATTCCTATGATAGAAATGCATCATGATAGAGATTAAATTTAAAAAAAGTGTCGTTTAAAAAAAAAGCTTCAAAAATTAGGTTATAAAATAAAGGAGCAATCTACAATGCTTAATTACCTTAACGCTTCAAAAATTGTCATTAAATTAATTTATCTAGATTAAATGAGCAATCTGCAATGATTCAACCTCGTGGGATGGGTTGTTGCAACTTAGACTCGGTGCATAGATTTCTCAACTCGAAATACCTAAGGAAAGTATCATCGAAATGTCTAGAGCAAGGCTGGAGAAAAACAGAGCAGATTGTCCATTTATTCCTGATATTTGAGTAGGTAGTGGATTACCAACAAATTATTTTAATAGTTCAAAATATATTAATAAAATACTACCCCCTCTTCATAATTTAAAATTTAATCGTCCATACCACATTATTTTCTGTATTATGAACCTTAACTCAAGAAAAAATGATTGATACACAAATGTAGATCCATATTTCAGTATTTTTTTGCTAGCAACATTATGAAAATACTGTATATAGGAACATGTCTCACTACTTAAGGAATTAAAGGGTAATATTAACCTCAGTGGTCAACGAACACTAATTTTTTTGATGATTCCATTATGTTCTTCTTTCCTATTGCCTCCATAAACTACATCAAAACAGTCTTGTATATATTTACAAATTCAAGAATCGAATACCTTCCAAGAGAAAATAACAACTATGAATTGATAATCTCTAATAGCTAGAAAATATGACATTTATGAATATTGATCACAGACAGATTCTGTGTTCACATTCTGTGAATACATAGAACTTACGATGTATTATTGAAACTTTGAAACATCATATCTCCGAAAGTATTAGCTTGTTAGAGTTTAAAATGATAACAATGGATTCTTATGATGAAACTGCATCTTTAAAAAATTTGAATTCAAAAGTTCTTATATAAAAAAAAATATTTTTGTTCGTTACTCCGAAACTATCAGACCTATTTTGCCCAATAATGAACTTAACCGAGATATTTATCCCTATTTCAATTATCTAGCTCATTCCGTTCGAGAGTTATCGTGTTAATGGCTAGACAGAATCGATTTCGAACACGGATTATTGATCAGTGAGTCAAACCAAATCTTTCAAGACCATTTTCAGCCAAAAATTCGAAATTTGGGCAAATTGATAAGCACTCTGTTCCGAGGAACAAGAGCGCCAATAAAACGAAGTGTAACGGAGCGTTTTTGTAGTGTACCACAGGAAATCACAGATTTGTCGAGATTCATTATTAATTTCGTTTTAGATGAAACATTCACAGAAAAACCTTTGGTTGTTCTCAAAAGCTGAAACATCTCCTGTGCCCACTGCAACTCTTCGTTCAAGAGAAGTATGCAACCATATTATTTTACGTGATGTCCCGCCCCGCAGAGGTGCTGTCCTTTTTACTTAAAATGTCAACATGTTAAGAATTAATGATATGGAATGAGAAAAAACAACTGATCTCGATAAAGGCAACGGAATTGACTGATAATAAATTACACGAGATGGTTGAAAGCTACAAGAATTTAGTCTACTCTTCTGCAATTGCTGGCGTAATAGAACCATTTGCTGTGCTTGTCATTCTTTAGATTATATCTACGAAGAAGACTCATCTAAAGTATCCTATAAACAAATACTAGAAGCTTGCAAGACTATTGTAGTTTAGGACGACAAATCGAACAAACATTGAAAAGCCTTCATAAAAAGTACTTTCTATACTCGAAATATGGTATTGCATTCAAATGTAATTAATTTAGGTATTCATCAAATTATTGTTGAAATATTTGAATATTCAATAAAAAATATTAATATTTCATTCTTACTTTCTTTATGTTATCGATTATTTCCTGAACAAGGCCTGATCTCAAAGTAGCGAGACTTTGTGATTCCATTTTACATAATATTATATGACATTTCATTTTGGTAGAAAAGTATTTTCTCGTTATAGAATTTCAAATCACTGAACAGGTATTTCAAATCATCTGCAGTTAGTTCAGTTTGTGTATAGAAACACTTGGATGATTAGTTGGGAAACACCCTTCCATTGCGACATCTACCAATATTCTATCATCTTTCAAATTTGAGGTCATACGGCCTAGTAGGTACTTGATGTAGAAGAAGTTTAAATCTGTTTTAATATATAATAAGCAAAACTTGCCAATCAAATTAATAGAATAAAATAAATGTAGAGCCCGAATTTCTGATCGTTAAAGAGACGTCTCGTCCTTATTCTTGCCCTTATATTTTTGGGTGGTAATGCAATCAAGATCGTTTTTATTTTCTGCTTGGACCGGATCTTCTTCAAATAAATGAACAACTTTGAGCATTTTTCAAGAACGTTGCAGACAAGTTTCCTCTTTACAAGCTTCTTATCCAACGTTCCCGTCGAAGTCTTTAAATTCAATTTACATTATCTTATTCCTATTATATCTTATTTTTTAACTATCCCAACAAAATATTTCAATAACACGACTGCAAACTCCACGTAAACGAAAAATTATTAATATATTTTTATTGAGTATGACAAGTGACAGCGTAACTTTTTAAGACATGTGTGAGGAGAGTTTCCAGAATTCAGATTATGAATTAAGAATATGAATTCAGAGTGACTTTTCGGACGTATGAGCCCGGCCTTATAGTTTATTTCGACTAAGAAGATACTCCGATGCAAGTAATGTCTTCCCAGTAACTTTTCAAGTATAATTATTAATGATCCTTCAACACAGACCGAGTTAAATCCAATTAAAACTTGAACATCTACAGTCAACAGCATAATCAATATTACTCAAAAAACCCATGAATTAAGAACCAGTTACATCGAATGACAACCGAAATGATTTTTTGGCATGTTATTACAGCGGCAACAATATGCAACGGACATTTCTCCAACTGACGAACTTATTAGAAGCAATAAATATGTAGATGAAATCAGTGGGGAATCCTAGATAATATCGGGTCACAAATTAGAAATATTATTTATAGCTCTTCAAGTCAGCTCTTATAATACTTAAGTCACTCTGCGTGTTTGAACCTAATCTGGATTCAGATAATTCAGATTAAATTATCGAATTATGTCGAAGCCAACAGGGAGATGTATATTTCAAGTTGCGCAACTCGCAGGAAAGACATACAATGTTGAATAAATGCCATTTATCCGGTGAATTACGCAGTCTATACAGTTCGATCTTTTGATTGAACTCATGTTGAAATATAGGGTTTCCCAATTAAAGTATCATTTTGAATAGTCTGCTATTTTAGCAGCTGTCACAGACCGCAAGTAAAAACTATGCCATCATTAAAAATTCTTAAAAAGCTATGACGTGAAGTCAGGAACTTTCACGGGGATGCTTTTCTGATTATTCATGCCTCAAATACTTTCACATATTTTCAACCGAGAACTAGATTTCAATTCGATCAAATCTGTGGTTTTTAAGGGTAATCTGACTAATAGTTTCTGAAATATAAAGTTTTTGGGAAAAAATTTCATTATTTTATTTTTCATTTTTTTCTGCAGATATAATCCCTAACAAATTTTGTAAAAAATAATGCATCCTAATTTTACAAGTATTTACAAAGATTAAATTGGTGCGGATTAGTATTTTTCGAGTTATTGAAGAAACAACGAGAATATTTCTGATGGGTATAGCTCCAAAACAGTTCGGCCGATTGTGTCCATTAACGAACTCAACTGTCACATTCGGATGAGCAACCTACCGTGAAAATTGCAATTGGCTACTTCTTTCCATTCTAAAGTTATCGCGGTAACGGTCAACCATACAGATACATACTGAACTCGGTTTCCAGTATTTTTGGCGCTCTTGTTCCTCGGAACAGAGTGCTTATCAATATGCCCAAATGCCTGTAATTTTCGAATTTTTTGAATGAAATTGGATTTAGACGATTTGGTTCGACTCACTGATCGAGAATCCGATGTCAAAATCAATTCTGTCCGGCTGATCCAGCTGTAGACACGATAAATCTCGAACGGAATGAGCTAGACAGTTGACATTTTCAGAGTAGGCTCAGAAAATTTCATTATTGGGCAAAATCGGCCAGAAGGATTCGGTGAAAAAAAAAAATTATATTACAAATTTCACATTAAATTTTTTCTAGCAGTTTCATCATAAGAATCCACTGACATCAATTTCAACTCTAACAAGCTAATACTCTCGGATATATGATGTTTCAAAATTTCAATAATAAATCGTACTTCTATGTTTTCAAAGAATGCTATAATTATTCTATCTATGAATTATGATGACGATCTGTGTTCATACTCGTACATGTCATCTTATTTTCCATCTTATAATCCATATGATGATGGAAATATACAGGGTGTCCCAAGTTCGAGTGCCTATTAGACGTTTCTGGAGAACTGGACATATTTGAAATCTGAAAATTGGGATTATGATATTGCTTGAAATTCTCTACGGAGCTAAAATATTTTCGTAGCCCAAGCACTTCCGGTTATACAGGGAGTGAAAATAAATTTGATGAATTTTTTTCAAGTTTTGCATTCCTGGTATGATCAAGTATTCAATGCTGAATACATTTCTGTTAAAACCTTTGCATTCATTCGAATAGTTTTCAAAATATGGAAAAAAAACCAGAAAAAAGACAAATATGTTTAGTCAGTATTATACCAGCAACATCCATCGAGCGGTTTCGAGGTTATGGCCGTTTTTAGTAAAAACATTTTTTATGAATATTTCCGAAACCGATCCCTCGATCTATCTGAAATTGAGCATAAAATTGTAGAATCATGACCTTTAGACGCATGTGGAGATTGGTATTGATCAGGTTACCGTAAAGTGTAAAAAAAATTTTGAATATTTTTAAATTTTGTTTCTACAATAACTCTCGAACGGAATGAGCTAGGCAGTTGAAATTTTCAGAGTAGGTTAAGGAGATAAATATCTCGGTTGAGTTTGCTATTGAGCAGAATAGGCCAGATGGTTTCGGAGTAACCATGAACCTGAAAAAAAATGTTTTTCAACTTACAAATTTCAAATTCATTCGAGATTTCAATAATGAATCGTACTTCTATGTTTTCACACAATTTTATAATTCTATATTCTATATTATAATTCTATAATTATCCTTATGATTTGTTATATGATCTGTGTTCATACTCGTTCATGTCATCCTGTTCTATAAGAGAGAGTCAAATTCATTTTAGCTATTTTAATTTGATTTCTTCCATAGTGCAGTTCTCATTCTCAGATTGCTCATTTAATCTTGATAAATAAACTATTATTTATATTGAATTTCCTGCAGTTCTATCATAAAAATACATTGATATAATTCTCAACTCTGAGAAACCAATACTTTCGGAAATATAATTTGTCTGTTGAACAAGAGCGCCAGAAAGCTCCTGTTCACAGGGCTTGAACCAATTTTTATTTTAAACATCCTGAGCATGAACCATATTTACAACATCGAAGAGGACGTATGTTGAAAGGTCATGCATCTTTTGAATTTCAGAAATATCTTCACAGGATATTTCAAATTTTTTGTAAAAAATTGTGATCAAGAATTGGGCATAACTTCTGTTTTTTCAAATTAGAACCATATTTATTTATGATTGCGTTGGATTCTGCGGTGAAAAATAATTATAGTTTTCTAACACGATTATGCTCCTAAATTCAATAATTTCTGAGTTTTTTTTTATTTAGGAGCATAATCATGTTAAAAAAACCATCATTATTTTTCACCTCAGAATCTAACGTAATCATAAAAAAATAGGGTTCTTATTTGAAAATCAGAAGTTATGGCCAATTTTTTATCACAATTTTCGACACAAAATTTGAAACACCTTGTGATGATATTTCTGAAACTCAAAAGATGCATGATCTTTTCACATTCTTCATCTTCGATGTTGTGAAAACGGTTCACGCTCAGGATGTTTAAAATAAGAATAATGAACATAATACTGACTAAACATATTTGACTTTTTTTCCGGTTTTTGTTCGATATTTTGTAAACTATTCGAATGAATACAATGGTTTTAATAGAAATGTATTCAACATTGAATACTTGATCATATCCGGAATGCAAAACTTGAAAAAAATGTTTTTTCATCAATTTTATTTTCACTCCCTGTATAACCGGAAGTGCTTGGGCTTCGAAAATATTTTAGCTCTGTAGAGAATTTCAAACAATATCATAATCCCAATTTTCAGATTTCAAATATGTCCAGTTCTCCAGAAACGTCTAATAGGCACTCGAACTTGGGACACCCTGTATACCGTGGTAAGTTAATCAGATTGGGTTCAGAATATCTCCAGTAAGATTTGAGGATTGAATATCTCGTATAAGTAGATTTCGGATTGATAATTTTTGACACTCTTGTTTTTTTTTATTGGCACTTCTTTGAATTTAATTTATTTCATGATGCAGTTGTATCATAAGAATCCATTGATATCATTCCCAATTCTGAGAGACCAATATTTTCGGAGATATGATTTGTCAAAGTTTGTTTCAATAACTCCTACGATATAGATCTGATCATATTCAAATTCGGAACTTGTTTGTATTGTAATTGGGTGAGGTTAGGTTAGGTTAGGTTTAAATTCGATCGGATCTGCATTGTTTGAAAACAAAATTTCAACTCTGAAACCGTTTGGCCGATTATATCCATTAACGAACTTAACCGTCGCATTCGGATGCGTGATCTGAATTGAATTCTCCGCTCGACTCCAAAGTCGTGATATGAAATTATAGGGATCATGTGGAACTTGACAAATTATAGTAGCGACCAATTTATTATATCATCGTTTTTTATGAATATTTATTCTGTCGAGTGTAAACCCGCTGACCTTCAAAACTGCTACACTGTATTGGTTATAATTTTCCCCAATATCTCCAACTATATAGAGCCGCTCCAGTTCCAATTTAAATCTTGGTTGTAAATTGGGTTTTGATGACTTCCGCAATATATCAGCGACATTTGACGCATAGTTTATGAGATACATAATAGTATATTCTAAAACAAGTTGCAGAATGGGCTCCTATTAAAACACGAATGCGAAATTCGAAAACGAGCGACGAAGGAGCGAGTTATCGAACGCATGAGTGTTGGAATTGCCTTCTGCAACGAGTATTGACGATATTTCCTCTATTTCATTCAAGTTTTGTAAAATACTGTTGAAATTTAACGAAAAATTCGGATTATACATCCTAGTGTATTTTGTATTGTATCTTGGCAGTTGGTGTGACTGTTACGAAATTTGACAGATTACGAAATTTGAATTTGAATCGGACTTCTCGAATTTCATTATAATCTAGAATTACACATTTAATTTGTGAATTATGTCTGACGAAATCGATTTAACACCACCAGAATTAAGAGAAATTGCAAATTAAATTGCAAATAAATTAATACCTCAAAACTCCAGATCCTTGTATGAAAGAGAATATGTAAAACTTATGAAGTGCTCCGAAGAGAATTCGGTTATTAGAATTTCAGAAAATGTTTTGTTAGCGAATTTTGAACATTTAAATAAGACATATAAATGTTCTACGTTATGGAAAACGTATTCGATGTTAAGTAGTATGCTTAATATAAGACAAAGCATTGATATTTCAAAATTTGCAAGACTGCAATGCTTATTGAAATCTTTTTCTAAAGAATACAAACCGAAGAAATCAAAAGTTCTCGATTTCGAACAAATTGACAAATTCTTGAAGGAATCATTAAACGATACTTATTGAGATATGAAGGTAACAATCTAATCCTGTTTAACTATGTCCGATTAATATAATATCATAATATTTATATTTTGATCACCATACCAAATAAAAAACTTATAGTCCCAGGCAATTTATCATTTCGGACCCATTCTGGTTGAGTCTTGTTAGAGAATATTATGCATTGAGACCATAGTCTCAATGCATAATATTCTCTGTATGTATATATTCTCAGTATGATATATAGATAAAAATATTTATCATCTAAGGATACTTGTTATGTAATTAACAGCTTTTTTTGATTTGATTCATTCATAAAGTAACAAAAGCTTTAATCGTATAAATGTACATTATACAGATACATAAACATAATTTTCTTGTAGCACTTAAGATATGTAGGTACTTGGTTCAGGATATAAATTGCTGCTTAATAGCTTTTATTGATACATTGGTACTATGTGTATTCATCTTTGGATTAGGAAAATTCCCTTCATTCCTAAAAAAGGCAGTGTATATATAAGTACACAACCTATAGATCAGATTTAAAACAGTTTTCTAATAGCATGAAGGATTCAAAATTAGCAAGAACTGCAAGAAGGTAGTACCTTATTATACCTTTTAATGAAAATAAAACTCTTCCTCTCAATAATTATTTCACTATATCCAGATTACAATATATATATGGATTGACAATTGACGTGTGTTGAAATTTGATAGGATCGAGTGTCAGTGCTGACAACCACAAAACGAAAAATATAACTAGAAACAATGCGGGAATGAGTTCATTCCAGCACTGTTTTTAGTGCTGGAATGGACTCATTACGATACTGAAATAGAGAATAGAATATTCTGAAACAAGTTGCAGAATCGGCTCCTATTCAAACACGAATGCGAAATGTCGAAGGCATGAGTGTTGGAATTGCTTTCTGCGACGAGTATCAGACGATATTTTCCCTATTTCAGAAAAGTTTTGTGAAATACTGTTGAAATTCAATAAAAAATTGGGATTTTACATCCTAGTGATTTTTGTATTGTATCTTGGCAGTTGGTGTAACTGTTACGAAAGTTGACAATTACGGAATTTGAAGTTGAATCGTAGGTAGGGCATGGAGATCAGATTTGAAACAGTTTCCTAATAGCATGAATGATTCAAAATTAGCAAGAAGGAAATCTCTAGTACCTACCTTATTATTTTAATGAAGATAAAACTTTTCCTCTCAACAATTATTTCGCTATATATAGATTATATTAATTTTTTGTGAAAGTTTTCTTGGGTATTGTAGCAATAAAAAAAAGCGAAACTAAAATTCTAAAATACATATCTTTACCATATATACAAGGCCTATCGGAAAAACTAAATACAACATTAAAAGATTATGGAATGAATTTGGCATATAAAAATGTGAATAATTTGAAATTCTTAAACTCAAATTTAAAATCAAAAATTCCAAAAAATAAAATTTCAAATTGTATATACCAAATTAACTGTATAAACTGCCCTAAAGTATACATAGGTCAAACATCACAATATATAAAAGAACGTATCAATGGACATAAATTTTGTAAAAATACCACAGCACTTAAAAAACACGAACAAATTGAAGGGCATAAAATGGATTTTGAAAACTTTCATATTTTAGATAGAAAAAAAAATGTAAAACCCGAAATATATTAGAAATGATTCATATCGAAAAAGAGACAGAAGCTATGAACGATAAAACTGACACCAAAAACTTGGCACAAATATATTTCAATTTAATAAAATGATAGAAAATGAAAATATAGATCCCAGTTATTTTGGCGCTCTAGTTTCCTCGGAACTGAGTACTTATCAATTTGCCCAAATGTCTGTAATTTTGAATTTTTGGCTGAAAATGGTCTCAAACGATTTGGTTCGACTCACTGATCATGAATCCGAGGTCGAAATCGAATCTGTCCGGCAGGTCAGGCCGGCCGTAGGCACGATAAACCTCGAATGAAAGGAGTTAAAGGATTGAAATTTGCAAAGTAAGTTTGGAGCGTAAATATCTCGGACAAGTTCGTTAATGGGCGAAATCAATCAAGCGGTTTCGGAGTTATGGCCGATTTCAGTAAAAACATTTTTTATGAATATTCCCGAAACCGATCACTTGATCTATATGAAATTTAGCGTCAAATTGTAGAATCATGAGTTCATTCCAGCACTGTTTTTAGTGCTGGAATGGACTCATTACGATACTGAAATAGAGAATAGTATATTCTGAAACAAGTTGCAGAATCGGCTCCTATTCAAACACGAATGCGAAATTCGAAAACGAGCGACGAAGGAGCGAGTTTTCGAAGGCATGAGTGTTGGAATTGCTTACTGCGACGAGTATCAGACGATATTTTCTCTATTTCAGAAAAGTTTTGTGAAATACTGTTGAAATTCAATAAAAAATTGGGATTATACATCCTAGTGATTTTTGTATTGTATCTTGGCACTTGGTGTAACTGTTACGAAAGTTGTCAATTACGGAATTTGAAGTTGAATCGTAGGTAGGGCATGGAGATCAGATTTGAAACAGTTTCCTAATAGCATGAATGATTCAAAATTAGCAAGAAGGAAATCTCTAGTACCTACCTTATTATTTTAATGAAGATAAAACTTTTCCTCTCAACAATTATTTCGCTATATTTAGATTATATTAATTTTTTGTGAAAGTTTTCTTGGGTATTGTAGCAATAAAAAAAAAAGCGAAACTAAAATTCTAAAATACATATCTTTACCATATATACAAGGCCTATCGGAAAAACTAAATACAACATTAAAAGATTATGGAATAAATTTAGCATATAAAAATGTGAATAATTTGAAATTCTTAAACTCAAATTTAAAATCAAAAATTCCAAAAAATAAAATTTCAAATTGTATATACCAAATTAACTGTATAAACTGCCCTAAAGTATACATAGGTCAAACATCACAATATATAAAAGAACGTATCAATGGCCATAAATTTTGTAAAAATACCACAGCACTTAAAAAACACGAACAAATTGAAGGGCATAAAATGGATTTTGAAAACTTTCATATTTTAGATAGAAAAAAAAAAATTGTAAAACCCGAAATATATTAGAAATGATTCATATCAAAAAAGAGAAAGAAGCTATGAACGATAAAACTGACACCAAAAACTTGGCACAAATATATTTCAATTTAATAAAATGATAGAAAATGAAAATATAGATCCCAGTTTTTTAATTTTATCAACTTACACAGCTATCGCTGTCTTGAAGTGATAAAATTATTTGATATTTTGAATCATGACATTATTTTCAATTTTGACAGTTGTAATTTGTCAAAAATTAGTATTAGATTGTTATCTTATACATCCTTGAAAAAGGCCAATCAAGGCCGAAACATATGTTGGATATTATATAAAATGAAAAAGTAAATATTGTTTTACTAGTCAAACACAACGTGCTACAATACCCAAGAAAACTTTCACAAAAATTTATATAAGAAAGAAGCACAAGAAAATTCAAGAATTAATAATAGATTATATTATATATATTGACAATTGACGTGTGTTGAAATGTGATAGTATCGAATGTCAGTGCTGACTACCACAAAACGAAAATTATAACTAGAAACAATGCGGGAATGAGTTCATTCCAGCACTGTTTTTAGTGCTGGAATGGACTCATTACGATACTGAAATAGAGAAAATAGTTTTTTTCGTTAATTATTTTGAAATTTTAGAATATTTAACTAAATGGTGCTTACGGATGGCCGAACGGACAGTATTAGGTTTGACCACAAATTCATCTTCATCACCAAGTCGAACTTGATCATTTGAGACTATAAAATATCCGATTACTTATTGGATTATTATTTAGTACTCGGACCTTGAATAGGTATTACCTATACACATCATAATTTCGAGCCGTTTCCAGGACCGGTCCACGCAAATTTAATAATTAAATTGGTTCTGGGTATCGGCATACTAAAGAATTCACACAGCATTTCGAAAATTTTGTATGAATTGTACTATACGACCCAAATGAACCAGGATAAATACATGTACAAATACAAACAAAAGAGATGTGAATCATATACATTATTGTTCCTTCTTCTTCGTTAAAATCATATGAAATCAAATACACATGAGAAAGACATAATTTATCATAACAAGAATTAAAAACAAACAAGCCCTGTGGACAGGAGCTTTCTGGCGCTCTTGTCCAAACAGATATATTATATCTCCGAAAGTGTTGGTTTCTCAGAGTTGGGAATTATATCAACGTATTCTTATGATAGAACTGCGTCATAAAGGTAATTGAATTCATATAATATTTTATTTATCAAGATTAAATGAGCAATATGAGAATGAGAACTGCACCATGGAAGAAATCAAATTAAAATAGCTGAAATGAATTTGACTCTCTCTTATTGAACAGGATGACATGTAGGAGTATTAACACAGATCATATAATAAAGCTTAGATAGAATAATTATAGCATTCTGTGAACATAGAAGTACGATTCATTATTGAAATTTAGAAAAATCATATCTCCGAAAGTATTAGCTTGTTGGAGTTAAAAATGATATCAATGGATTTTTATGGTGAAACTGCATCTTAAATAAAAATTGAATTTGAAATTTGTTACTTAAAAAAAGTTTTTTCTTTTCGTTACTCCGAAACCATCTGGCCTATTTTGCCCAATAACGAACATAACCGAGATATTCATCTCCCTAACCTACACTGAAAATTTCAACTGCCTAGCTCATTCCGTTCGAAAGTTATTGTAGGAATTTTATTTTTAAATTTTCAAAATTTTTTTTGACCCTTTGCGGTAACCTGGTCAATACAAAACTTCACATGCGTATAAAAGTCATGATTCTACATTTTGACGCTAAAGTTCATATAGATCAAGTGATCGGTTTGGGGAATATTCATAAAAAATGTTTTTACTGAAATCAGCCATAACTCCGAAACCTCTTTTTATTTATTTTATTTATTTATTGGGGACATAGGGATACAAACAGGTTCAAAAGAGACACCCACTAGAGTATCCACAAATTACTATACATAATACGCTAAATTATATACAATAATAAGACCTAAATAGTGAACGGACTAAACAGCAAGAAGCATAAAAAATTGGTTCAAGCACTGACGTGAAGTCAGAAGCTTTTGCGCGTATGTTCTATTGTCCATACTTCTGTATTGGACACCCTTAATCGAATTTACCATGGTAAATTATGTTGTCCATTCTCCTGTATTGGACACTCTCAATTCGAATTTACCATGGTAAATTCGAATCAAGTGTCCAATACAGGAGAATGGACAACATAATTTACCATGGTAAATTCGATTAAGGGTGTCCAATACAGAAGTATGGACAATAGAACATACGCGCAAAAGCTTCTGACTTCACGTCAGTGCTTGAACCAATTTTTTTTTCGTGACTTTTTAAAAATTTTCTAGGGGTACGGTTCTTGAAATTTTTTTTTTCGTCATTTTTTTCAAATTTTCTAGGGATACGATTCTTACAAAATTTTAAACACGTCTTTATGTTGATTTTCTACTACTAGTTACCAAGCACCAATTCGATCGAATATTTATTTTTTGAGTTATCAAGGAAATAATATTCCAGGTGGGTATAACTCGGAAACCGTTAGACCGATTATGCCCAAAAACGAACTCAACACTCTCTTTCGGATACGCAACCTACCCTGAAAATTGCAAGTCCCTATCTCCTTTCGTTCGAAAGTTATCGAGGCAACGGTCACCCATCTACTGAACTCGCACAAGAATGCTCGAATCTCCAACAATATTTAACCGATCGTATTAAAACTTGAAACTTGGCAGTAGAGTTAAGTTATGAAGGCTCTTGCAAAATTTCAGCAATTTCAAACGAATAGTTACTGATATATAGAATTTTTTTTTTTATTTTCAATGATTTATTAAAAATTTTATACAAATGCTATCCTCACCAAATTTTGCAAACATTTCCGCGTTGGCATTCTACAACTAATAACCATGTTTGAATTCAATCGGTTCAGTACTTTTTGAGTTAATGAGGAACAAAAACCACGAAATTTCAGAAAATTTCAGATGGCTATAACTCTGAAACCGTTTGGCCGATTATGCTCATAAACAAACTGAAATGTCGCGTTCTGGTGATCATCCTAACCTGAAAATTTCAAGCCGCTATCTCATTCCGTTCTCAAGTTATCGTGACAACAAAAATATTTTTTAATAATTTTTTAAAAATTTTCTAGCCATTCGATTCGCACAAAATTCCACAAACGTGCTTAAGATCATATTCTACAACTACCCACCAAGTTTCAATTCGATCGGATTTATATTGGTTGAAAACAAAATTATTACTCGGAAACCACTGGGCCGATTATGCCCATTAACGAACTTGTCCGTCGTATTGAGATGCGCCACCTACCCTGAAAATTTCAAGTTGCTAGCTCTTCTCGTTCTCAAGTTATCGTGGCAACGGCCGGACGGCCGGACGGACAGAATCAAATTTGACCTCGAATTCTTCATTGGGGAGTCGAACTTAATCGTTTGAGACCATTTTCGTCAAAAAATTCGAAAGTTACAGACATTTGGGCAAAACTATAACGCGATGTTCCCCAGAACATACGCGCAAAAAGGAATAATAGTTATCATCTTTACATGTTTCCTAAATCAGAAGTCACCCCTGTGCCTCCTTAGAGCACTCTTTATCACAGGGAGCGACATCAAAAAGAAATCAACATTATTTTGAACCTTATTACTATACCTCATTATACGACAGAGGGGTGAATTCTGCGCCGAGTATGTGTGCCTAAACGGTAGGTGAAATAATTCACTCGCCCTTAGAGACCTCTGGGGGACATTTATGAATATTTGTGCGAGAACATCGGGGTTGTTTATTAAATTTTTAAGAATTTTGTACAAGAACAGTACATCCGAAATTATTCTCCGATCCAATAAAGACATCATGCGAAAGTGATCCCGCGCTAGGCGATAATCACCATCGGGGATTATATAGTTGGTTCTATAAGAAATAAATCTCGAAAATTTATTCTGAATCCTTTCCAGGCGGTCTATGTACACCCCCTGTCTTGGAGTCCAAATAATGCTGGCAAAGATTAATTTACTGAGTACAAAAGAGTTATATAAATAGAGAATCGATCTAACATTTCTGAATGCCTTACCCTTCCTACGGATATAACCCAACATCCTAGAAGACGAGTTAACAACAGAGTCGATGTGTAGATCAAAAATAAGCTTAGGATCGAATATAACCCCAAGGTCTTTTGTTGAGGCCAGTTTACGTAGAGGTGCATTTTTTATATGAAAAATATGGCTTAGTTGATTCAAGTTTCGCGTGAAGGTCATCGAAATACATTTGTCCAAATTAAGAAATAAACCGTTATCATCGCAGAACACGGCAAGACGATCAAGGTCGCCCTGCAGCCTGTCACAATCATCAGAGTTACTTATGGAAGTGTAAACCTTTAAGTCATCCGCATATAGCTGGAAATCACAATTGCGGAAGCAATGCTTAATATCATTAATATAAACAATAAAAAATAAAGGCCCCAGATGTGACCCCTGGGGTACTCCGGACGTGGCAACGAATGATCTTGAAGAAAATCCCTGGATTGAGACGTATTGTGAACGATTCGTAATGTAAGATTCGACCCATCTTAGAAGACATCCACCTACACCGACTCCAGCCAGACGGTTAAGCAAGATGTTATGACTGATTTTATCAAAAGCCTTACTGAAGTCGGTATAGACAGTATCAACCTGAACTCGGGCGTCCATATTTCTGTGCAGGTATTCGGTAAAAACAAACAAATTTGTTTCCAAGGATCGGCCATGGAAAAAGCCATGTTGCTCCGAAATTATTACATTTTTTACTAATGCGAAAAAAGGTTCATATAATAATTTTTCCAGTAGTTTAGGTATGATCGAAATTTTACTTATGGGTCGATAATTCGTAACATCACTTTTTTGACCACTTTTAAA
The DNA here is from genome assembly GCA_937662695.2 of Halyzia sedecimguttata. Lineage (NCBI taxonomy): Eukaryota > Metazoa > Arthropoda > Insecta > Coleoptera > Coccinellidae > Halyzia > Halyzia sedecimguttata. The sequence continues at coordinate 28,318,427 of OW569415.2, forward strand.
AATCGGCACGACCTTGGCAGCCTTCCACCTTTCAGGAAATTCGCCCAATTTTAAGGACATATTGAAAATAAGTGTTAATGGTACGCACAAAGATGAGGCACACTTTTTTATGAAAACAGAGGGTAATCCGTCGGGGCCAGCACCCCTTCCAGAATTCAGACACTCTAAAGCTCCCAGCACAGTATCCTCGCCAAAAACAATGTTCTGCAAACTAACCCGGTCCAGAGACAGAGAGGTGGCTCCAGGATCAAACTGAAAGCCTTCTGGAACGAAAACGCTTTCGAAATAATCCGCAAATAAATCGCTCATTTCAGGACCACCCCCTGCACATTTGTCTCCCCAGTGAATCTCGCTAGGCATCTTACTAACTTGTTGTTTTTTAACAGAGGCATAATTCCAAAATCTTTTAGGATTATTTATTAAGTGATTCTCCACTGCATGGGTATATTTCAGAAAGTCACTTCCAATTAAAAATTTACATCGCGTCCTTAAAGTTTTAATCAGATTATAATCGTTAACGTTTTTATATTTTTTCCATTTTTTATGTATATTATTTTTTTGCTTAACTGTTCTTACTGTTTCTTGAGAATAGAATGTTGGAAAATACTTATTTTTGGAATAGGATGGTACATATTCTTGCTTGATGCTATCTATTTTACTATAAAATGTATCTAAACAAGTATTTAGAGATTTATTATGAAATAGTAAAGCCCAGTCGTTGTCAGAAATTTCCCGATTCAAACTTACATAATTTGCTTTATTGAAATTATAGTAGGTATTACAGTTAAATTTTAAGGGTTTACTTATGCTAAGATCCATAAGGAATTCGGTGCATGGATGATGCATATCTTCCTGCACAAGAGGGCTCAGGCAACGACCAATCTCACTAATTTTGAATCTATTACATAGAATTAAATAAAGTATCTTATTATTCGCATTTGGGACAGAATTAAACTGCATCATATTTTGAAAAGAAAAAGTGTCCAACAATGATGAGTACTTAGCCTCGACATTTAGGGGTTCTAAATAACTGTTACCATCAACCAGTGCCCAACGCGTGGATGACATATTCAAGTCACCACAAATTAAAACGATATGATTTTCTCTCGTATGCTCTTGATGGATTTCGCCCATTAACGAACTTGTCCGAGATATTTACGCTCCAAACTCACTTTGCAAATTTCAATCCTTTAACTCCTTTCATTCGAGAGTTATCGTGCCTACGGCCGGCCGGACCTGCCGGACAGAATCGATTTCGACCTCGGATTCTTGATCAGTGAGTCGAACCAAATCGTTTGAGACCATTTTCAGCCAAAAATTCAAAATTACAGACATTTGGGCAAATTGATAAGCACTCAGTTCCGAGGAAACTAGAGCGCCAAAAAAATATAAATAATAATTGAAATATTCCTGTTTCTATACGTTTCTACATTCATATCAACATAGAAGCAGGAATATTTCAATTGTCAGACATTTGATTATAGTCAAATTTGATTGTTCCTGGATCATTTCTAATCATTTTGTAAAAGTTAATGATGGACTTTGAGATTGAAATCAGCGGACTCTGTTGGCAAAGGAATAGGACCTTTCCTTGCTACGGAGCATTAACTAATAGGTTGGAGAGAATATTCTGTCCAAATAATATACTTTTCCTATCATATTCACAGTATCCATACACAAATAAAATATCAGCAAATTCAGTTGAAAATTCATTCGGTATTATGAAATTATGCTTTGGATTGAACTTTTTTCGAAAAATAGGATTTTTATCTACTGTCAAAAAACAATAATTAAAAATAGCGGTAACAGAATGTTGAGATCTGTTGGGAATTCTGAGATCACAGAATAATTTAGTTTTGGACATAAATTTATGATATTTTGTGAATTTTTCACTGTACTGATATCAAGAACCCATTCAGTTATTGAATTTTCGTAAACTGGTCCTGAAAAGACACGAAATCATGAAAATGTAGCATTATATGTAGAGGGTAACACTTATAAGATCCGAATATTAAATTCAATAAGTAAATCGTTATTTTATGCCATAATGAATAATAACTGGAATTCATTATTAGATTAAAAATATAACACAATTGTTAGGCAGAACCAATTTCACAATTTTCAATTCCAATTTTTAAGGATGGAAAATTGATCATAAAACATTGAAAAAACCATAATACAGTGAAAATTCTGCGAAAAAAAAAGGTGAACCTGGATTTTCAGATTGCAGAATATGTTGTTATTTGAAGAAGCATCCGGACAATATTCCTTGAAATATTCAATTGAATATAGGAAAAGTTATGATGGATCGAAGTTTTTGGTGAAAACCGAAAACCACATTATACCTATGCAGAGGAGAAGGCACTTTTCAATGGTCATTTTATGTTAACCTGAATAGCCTCTATAATCGTTAGGAATATGAAATATTCCGCATGATTCACCCTGTATTTATGTATATATATATATATATATATATTTCAATATCTCAACCCTAAATAGTCATATTTTCGGAAATCAATATTTACAAGCAAATAGAAGCGATACGGCATTTTTGGCGCTCTAGTTCCTCGGAACTGAGTGCTTATCAATTTGCCCAAATGTCTGTAATTTTCGAATATTTCGATGAAAATGGTCTTAAACGATTTGGTTCGACTCACTGATCAAGAATCCTTGGTCGAAATTCATTCTGTCCGGCCGGTCCGGCCGGCCGTAGGCACGATAACTCTCGAACGGAATGAGCTAGAGAGTTGAAATTTTCAGAGTAGGTTTGAGGGATAAATATCTCGGCTAAGTTCATTATTGGGCAAAATCGGACAGATGGTTTCGGAGAAACAAAAAAAAAATTTTTTTTTTACGGAACAAATTCCAAATTAAATTTTTTTTAATAAGAAGTTTTATCATAAGAATCCATTCATATCATTTTTAACTCTAACAAGCTAATACTTTAGTAGATATGATTTTTCAATAATAAATCGTATTTCAACGTTGTCACAGAATGATATTATTCTATGAATTGTCATAATGTCAAATGATGTTCCTGAGACATTATCTAATCAATCGAAGAATTGTGAGCGAAGTGAGAAAAATCTCAGTTGTTTGCTCCGAAATTAGTTTTTCTCAGAAAATTCTTACATTTCGGAACTGAACATGAAGTAAGAGATCTGAGAGTAGTGAGACTGCTTTTCATCCATAGACATAGATATAACTCTCGAACGGAATGAGGTAGGTAGTTGAAATTTCAGAGTAGTTTAGGGAGATGAATATCTCAGTTAAGTTCGTTATTGGGCAAAATTGGCCAGATTTAATTTGATTTCTTCCATGGTGCAGTTCTCATTCTCATGATTGCTCATTTAATCTTGATAAATAAACTATTATTTGAATTGAATTTCCTTTAGGATGCAGTTCTATCATATGAATACATTGATATAATTCCCAACTCTGAGAAACCAATACTTTTGGAGATATAATTTGTCTGTTTGAACTAGAGCGCCAGAAAGCTCCTGTCCACAGGGCTTGAACCCATTTTTTTTATTATCAAACTTGATTACTCATTCTGTTCTGTTCCTCGCTTCAAAAAATTTTATGAGACATAAACGTCCCATATGATTGATGCTTTCACTCTCGTATTTTCGAATGGTCTGTTTGACAGCATCTATTTTCCTTCATGTTGATTCAATAAATCATTTCTTCTCAATATTATTTCATTATATTTCACTATTTCCATCAAAAAAGGTATTCGTTTGACATGACGAAATATAGTGCTGCTTATAATATTTACATTAATGAATAAAATAAGTCTCAACACTCGAGAACTTATATTTTCTTGTTGGTACTCAGTATTTAAATTCTACGAATGCATGGGTACCATCACAGGAATGAAGTTTTTGCTGGTGCCTGTACGAATATGATTAATGCAACAGCTTTTCTAACCGATATATCAAATTTAGACGTTGCTTCGGAGATCGGCCACCATAAAGAAATTCTTATATCGGCTACGCTGCATTTCAGCATTTCGTCTTGTTTTACATTGAATGGCCATACAAGGCACATAAATTTTGCGATTGAAAAGGCCTCTAAAAAATTCGAGAGAAGAACTGATGTTCTGGACCTTTTACGCCCTTGTTATTATTATTCAGATAATGTTCAGTCCTTTTGACGCAAGCCACGGTACATCATATTATTCATAAGATGTCTTTTATATATAGGGTGACCCATTTTAAAAGATCCACTGAAATAACTCCTTGGGGAGAGCCTGGAGCAGAAAATAATTTATATAAAAGTTTCTCAGTCTTCAGGGAGACATCGAATGCAGACATTCAATCTGACTTTGGAGTTCATTGGAGCTCATTTCAAGGTTACGTAGATTTTTTAATAGGAACTATACCTTTCTCTTTGCAGAATTATCTCGTATTATCCTTAAGAAACTAGGAACATTTTATGTTTTTGCTATAAAATGAATCATTGCGGAGATATGAAATGTCTTTCCTCAGAATATTTATAATGGAAATCTTTTACAGACAAACTACTGAGCATAGTTGAAGAAGTGAGTAATCATGAAAAGACAAATATCAATTGAAGATAAGATATCTTTCCGAGTAAACAACATCATAAAAAAATGGGAAAGCCCCTTGGACAGGAGCTTTGGCGCTCTTGTTCCAACTCTGAAAAATTATATCTCCGAAGTATTAGCTTGTTGGAGTTAAAAATGATATCAATGGACTTTTATGATGGAACTGCAACTCAAAAAAAAATTAAATTTGAAATTTGTCATGTAAATTTTTTTTTTCCGTTGCTCCGAAACCATCAAACTGATTCAGCCCTATAACAAACTAAACCTACTTTGAAAATATCAACTGTCTAGCTCATTTCATTCGAGAGTTATCGTGCCTACGAACGGCCGGAACGGATGGCCGGACATAATCGATTTCGACCACGGATTCTTGATTGGCGTGTCGAACCAAATCGTTTTAGACCATTTTCATCAAAAAATTCGAAAATTACAGACATTTGGGCAAATTGATAAGCACTCTGTTCCGAGGAACAAGAGCGCCTAATGAGGAATCCATTAACTACACCACACTACACTACACCACACTAATAGTGACATTTATGTCGATTCAGTTCACCTGTGTTACGGAGAATGGCTTCACCAGAAAACATGATGTACCTGAGATTATTTGGAAAATTTTGCAATCTTCCCTGTGTCCATTGGCAGATTTATAATCTTCTTCGAAAATCAGGTGATATTAGCGCTTGGGTCAGAATTATATGAAATGAGTCTTTTTGCTGTTTCCCTCGATTATAGCATGCACTACTATAACTTGGGGGTCGTACCTCTCAATTGTTAGTACTACGTCACTGCCGTATTCTTCGAGGCTCTTGCCCCTCACTATTTTCGATTCGGGCGATTACTGCCTGACTCGGGTGATGAGCTCTATTCAGAAATCGAATTCGATATAATCGTGCTGCAGCACGATCAACTTCGTCGGGCATTTCTCCAGATCTATTAACGAGAAGAAATAATAAGGAGAAATATATGAATAAGAAAAAATACCAATGCATCTGTTTGCAGTGGTAACCTTTTCAAAATTCGACATGTGGTTTCTATTTCTTAAATTTAGTTTTTTTTGAAGGGATGGCTTTGCTCATTGTGCCATAATGTCAGTTTGACAGCTCAGTTTATGCAAACTTATTCAGTTCAAATTAAAAATCAAACTTAAAAACAAACCAATTTAACATTAACTTAAATAACCTGAAGAAACGTACTTTTTCAACAAATTCAGCTCAATATTTTATATAAGCACCTCTTATTCTTATTACTACCTGCCTGCCAGCAGAATTTGTTGTAAAAAGTACGTTTCTATAGGTTATTTAATTTACAGTTGAATTGGTTTGTTTTGAAGTTTGATTATTAATTTGAATTGAAAAATTTTGCACATAAATACAGCAATAATTGCTTATTATTTTAACTGAACAATATATGTTTGCCTTCTCATTGCTAGACTCCTAAACTGAGCTGTCAAAATGACGTTATGGCACAATGAACAAAGCCAATTCGTAAGAAAAAATTCATTCGAAAGTATTGGTATTGGAGTTGGGGATTATATCAATGGATTCTTATGATAGAACTTCATAATAGCAGAAATTGAATTCAAACATAATAAAATAATTTAAATTCAATAAGAGTGCCAAAAATTATTAATCCAAAACCAATAGACCAATTCTACCCAACAATGAACTCATCCGAGATATTCGTTCCTCAATTCTATGAAGCACGATTTATTTTTTCCTCACTTCCACTCTGAAAATTATATTATATCAATTGAAACTTTAGCCAATATTTCAGTTTTGTTTTTACTGGAGATATTCTGAACTCAATATTATTAACTTATTATCATTCCCATCATCATATGGATTAACCATGGGCATTAAATATCAAAATTTGACATATCATGTCTCAGGAAAATTAGTTGACATATATCAACACAGATCATATTATAATAATCCATAGATAGAATAATTATACCTATCGCATTCTGTGAAAACACAGAAATCATATCTCCGAAAGTATTAGCTTGCTAGAGTTAAAAATGACATCAATGGATTCCTATGGCGAAACTGCATGTTGAGAAAAACTTATTTTGAAATTTGTAATGTAAAAAAAAAATTTTTCTGTTACTTCGAAACCATCTCATCTGACAGAATTGATTTCGACAACGTATTCTTGATCCGTGAGTCGATCCAAATCGTTTAAGACCATTTTCAGCCAAAAATTCGAAGATTACAGACATTTGGGCAAATTGATAAGCACTCTGTTCCGAGGAACAAGAGCGCCAACAAGAGCACCAAAAATGAACTTGTGCACTTAAAGACATGAACCGAAGAACAAAATGTTGGAAGGAAGTGTTCCTAACAAAAATTCGTATTTTGAAAGAATTTGACAACGAAATTATTTCACAAGATGCTTTAAAATTAGTTTTTAATAACAAACTTCTAATTTACCCTATATAAGTACTTATAAGCAAAATATTACAAAAGACTTATAAAAGATTATTCAAGTTAAAATTAATAATTTCATCTACAGTTTGCTGAAAAAATTCTGAAACTTGAAGCAAAAATAAAAAATAATGAGGCCCCAAATTTTATCAAATATTAACTTATTTTTGCATGTAAGTGTAGATATAAAGATTTCCTGAATACTTCTGTTCGTTTAGAGCAACAATGATCTCTTGTAATTCACCCAAAGCCTCTTCAAGGAAAGTGCCATACAGTGCAGCTACGTACCGGCTTCGTGGTCATCGTCAATCATCCAATCACCACCATAGAGTTGACGTTACCTCGATCTCCTTTGCTTGTCGCTCAGTGACGTGGCGAGCTCTGATCACGTTGGAATATTTGTTGATGTTGAATCGATGAGTATTTCTCTGTGTGTTATTAGTTGATTATATGGTTGAGTTTCTGTGAAAGACCAGGTCTTAAGTTTTCCCAGTTGATCCATTATCAGAATCAAATAATTCATCGAAAAAGTACAAAAACACCTCCATATCTGTTGCATTATCCCCAATACTGTTACTTAAAATTAGGAACATTTATTGTAATACGATAAATCAAACGATGAACTTTGAGAGGATTGAACACCACCTACAAGTGGAAGAGATCATCCGTAATGGATCACATATTTATTTTACCTACCAGAAATAACTATAAGATGGGTGGATACATGAAACAGTTATTTGTTTTACTAGGCAGCACGTAGTAGATTGACTGCCGTGGCTGATAGTTGTGAGAATAATTCAGCTAAGGTAGTCAATCTACTTCGCTGCTGAGTTGAACACATAATTTTTTCTCCGATTTTTTATAATGATATATGTGGGATATTGTATTTCGTCGGCGACACCGCAAAACCAAGTAACTGATAAAAATTCAAAAATGAGATTTCGACGGTAATTATTTAATTGTATTTGTAAGGACATGTGTGCAAAATCTTTTCAAAGAGTAAACAGACCCTGAGATAATCAATATCAAGTGGTTTCAAACTATTTTGAATTTAAACTAATTCATCAATCCAAAATTATGGAGTTTTTAGTGCCTTCTGAAACTGTTGGTTTTTGCAGTTACTTGGTTTTGCGGTGTCGCCGACGATTTGCAAATTATTACAATTCCCATAATTTTTTTGTAGTGATGATTTAAAACAAAATTGGATAGAAATCGCAATGTTTTATTACCATTAAAAATAGTCATTTTGCTGCCTAGGCAAGAAAGTCCTTACTTTGCTCTCTAGCCAGGAAAAGTAATAGTTTGTTGATTGATATATGTCTGCAAAATTAATATTTGCTATCAATCGGAGAAAAACTTGATCAAAAAATTATTGGGATTTAATCAACTATTGAATTGTGACTACATACCCGATAATTTTTTGATCAACATTTAAGCATTTGTCGATATTTACACCATTCATAATGGAGAAAAAATTGTTTATCGCAATTACTTCTGTTGCAGCGTTATTTTGAATTCAAACTGATCCTTCTGACAGCACCTGTATATTGGCCAAGGGTTCGATAATGGGATTATTATTAATATTCCAATCTCATCATGTTAAGTTTAATTTTCCACCAAAATTCATACAAAATGGCGAAGAAAAATATGAAGAAAACTAGTTTGCCTTATTTTGATGAGGAAATTATAGAATTTCGTCCAAGAGTCACAAAGTTTTTGTTGGTAGGGAACGAGACTGGTAGAATGTATCTTCAGCACTACCCAAACAGAGTCTAACCATTCTACGAAACGCTCCAGTCGGCAAAGACTAATTTATGTTTCAGTTGATCTATCATTCTACCCAGAAAAACTTTTATGGCTTTCGTAGATCGAATATCGTGTTTTTAACACCAGTAATTTCGCCAGGAACTCATACCCTAAACAACCATCAGCTCGGCATGACGCCCAAGCATGCATGGAACCTACCGCCGAAAAAAAGATGCAGCAACACGTCTCAAAACATAAAGTTCGTATGTGCTTTGCGTACCCTTTCGATATGCCTCGATAAAAACCGTTTACCATCATCACGATCGAACGGAGAAGTGTTTAACCAAAGGAATTCAGTGTCAGTTTATTTCTTGCCACTATGTACGAGCCGTTGTTGAAAACACCTATTGCTTACAGCAGATTAAATAAACGTGGAATCTGCTAAAAGACGTGCGACGCAATTTGTTTTTACCCGGACATTTATCAGATGAAAAAGCTGAATCCTAAGAAGGCAATTTTTAGTCGGAAGGACAAAGAATAAAGAACGCCGTTAATAAGAAAAAGAAGCCCGATATTTATTCTGTGGCCGGAGGACAGGCATTTTCGCGTTTTCACACATATAGTGTGACTACAAATGTTGCGATTACCAAAAACACATTTTTTGTTGTCACTGATCCAGCCGATAAGAGATGGCGGTAAAAGCTGCTTTCTGTAGAGGACTGGAAGCTGTGGAGATGCTTCGCAAGCTCGAAATAACTAACAAGTACAATAAATTTTCGAGGATTTATTCGGGGAGCCAGATTCGTAAGATTTGAATAGAATTCGATTCAATGTAAAACTTCAATCTTGTACGGTGGGCTGAGAAATAATAGAATATTATATTATTGGGGCGGTTGTGACTTCGAGGTACTTAATCACGATGAGAGAGTACCCGATTGTGCTGTTCTTCGACACACTTTATTAATGGTATACAATTTCATTTTTCCATTTCAAACATTGATTCAATAAGTTGAGTGTAATTTTCGGGTATAATTAATAGCAAAAGGACTTTGATATTATGGATAATTTTTCAATATATTCTATAATTTCGTCCGTAAGATGGGAATTTGCAAATATAACAAGAGTTAGTGAAATATTATTTATCATTTCAAAATTAGTGTTTTAGAGATTATTTCATAAATGAATGAATTGAAGAAACTGCAACAAAACTTTTTTTTAAATTAATTTTTCATAATTTTTTTATTCTGTAAAAGAAGAAATGATAATTGATAATTGTTGAAAATATTTTGATGGTTTTGTGTAGTCATGAGCATTGTTGGCGCGCTTAACCGTCTGAACAGAAATTAGATATCTCTCTTACTGTGGGTTTCACAAAGCTTTGACAGCTCTTAATTGCCAAATCAGTGTTATTCTATGTCAATTTCCAGTTCATTTTTGATGCAACCACCGAATTAAATCCACAATTCAGCTAATCGATGCTTGGTGGAACCCACCATTAGTTTCGTAGCTGCAGGGTAAAATTGAAAGTTTTGGCGCTCTTGTTCCTCGAAACAGAGTGCTTATCAATTGGCCCAAATGTCTGCAATTTTCCAATTTTTGGCCTAGAATGGTCTAAATCTAGAACGATTAGTTCCGTCTGTCAGCACGATTACACTCGAATACCATGAACTAGAGAGTTTAGATTTGCAGGTTAGGATTGGAGTTTGCAGGGTGGATTTAAAATTCCGCAAAAGACTTCAAAACCAAATTTTACAGAAAAGTTTTTCAATTAGATTTGAATTCAAAGATCCATATTGCTGGAGATGTTGGCAAAATATCGGAATATTATAACGATTACAGTAAATTAGTTCACTGTATTACACTCGAACAATAAACTGATCGACGGTTTATGAATTTTGACGCGAATTCGAATAAATTTCATGATGATTCAATTAGAAATGTCATATCTGTGATCATGCCATTTTTATAAGGGAAGAGCAATTTGTGATGATTTTGAATCCATATTTAATACCTATCGCGGGTCGAGGAGTTGAATATGGCACCTATGGACTTAATTTAAAGAATTGGGAGCAATATATACAGGGTCTTTCACGAGGAACCTCACCCATATTTATACGGGAAACTACTGAACGTATTTTCATGAAATTCAGCACTTATAAGTATTTCACGATGCTGATGAAATCTAAAATATTTTCAAGGCATGAGCACCTTTGGTTTTTCCGGAAATGACGTCAACTTCCGTTTTTCGAACTAGAACACCATTTTTTTATTGCAGAAATAGATTCCTTAGAAAATTTCAAGTTATTTTGATGTAACATTTTTCAGTTTTGGTTGGAAAATTCTCTCTGAGCGGGAAAATTCGAAAAAAAAATCGAAAATAGAGCTCCGCTGAAACAAGAATAACTTCGAGGTTTTTCGATGGAAAATTTTCATTTTTGGGATTTTTCAAGATGTAAGATTGATGTGTCCACTTTAAAAATCGAAATCGCGATTCATGATACAGGGGGTGAAAAAATCGCTTTCAAAGTTAGGGATGAAAAAATCGTGAAAAATCAATTTTTTCAAATTAGAACCCCATTTTTTTTATGGCAGATATTGAATCTACGTTAAAAAATAATGTGAGTATATGCATCACACCCTTGCCCTAAAATGGATATTTTCTGAGTTATTCACAAAAATCTGTTTTTCGTCTTGAATTTTCAGCTATTTCTTTTCCCTTCACGCCAAAAAGATGAAATTTTCAGGAACTGTTATTTGAACCATGCTGTAGATTTTTCACCCCTTCTTGAAACCGACTTCAAGTTACTATTAGGAGAACCATGGCAAACTGTTAATGGTATCTCTCGTTGGTCTGGGTCGGTCAGGAAACCTCTCAATGAACAGTCGAATCGTTCTATCTACAATTTTATTTTATTCTCCATGAAGTAGAATGAGATTTAAGTAATCTTCATTGGTAAAATTAGGCATAGTGATCGATTTTATAACTTAATACGAATTATCACCAAATTAATAGTAAACACAAAATGCTACTGAATAAAGAGGAATTTGGCAGATGTAATTAATGATATCTATCATTAAAAAAAAAGAATGTAAAACATGGTAAGTTTTTGCATATGGTTCATAAGGAATTATTTATTTATCACTGGAGAGAAAACCGATGGCCGATTAGTTGAAATAAAGAGGTTTCCGATACAAATTCGAATCAAAATTCGCCATCTATTTAGGAACAACCTGTAACTTTTTTCTCTTGCATATTAGGGTAGTAAAATCTAAAACATGGTTTAAGTAACAGTTCCTGAAAATTTCATCTTTTTGGCGTGAAGGGAAAAGAAATAGCTGAAAATTCAAGACGAAAAACAGTTTTTTGTGAATAACTCAGAAAATATCCACTTTAGGGCAAGGGTGTGATGCATACACTCACATTATTTTTTAACGTAGATTCAATATCTGCCATAAAAAAATGGGGTTCGTATTTGAAAAAATTGATTTTTCACGATTTTGTCATCCCTAACTTTGAAAGCGATTTTTTCACCCCCTGTATCATGAATTGCGATTTCGATTTTTAAAGTGGATACATAAATCTTACATCTTGAAAAATCCCAAAAATGAAAATTTTCCATCCAAAAACTTCGAAGTTATTCACGTTTCAGCGGAGCTCTATTTTCGATTTTTTTTTCGAATTTTCCCGCTCAGAGAGAATTTTCCAACCAAAACTGAAAAATGTTACATCAAAATAACTTGAAATTTTCTAAGGAATCTATTTCTGCAATGAAAAAATGGTGTTCTAATTTGAAAAACGGAAGTTGACGTCATTTCCGGAAAATCCGGAGTTGCTCATGCCTTGAAAATATTTTAGATTTCATCAGCATCGTGAAGTACTTATAAGTGCTGAATTTCATGAAAATACGTTCAGTAGTTTCCCGTATAAATATGGGTGAGGTTCCTCGTGAAAGACCCTGTATACCTTAAACGATATTTTTATCCAGAATTAATATAGAGTACCCAAGATTCGAAGATTTGCTAAAATCGGAAATATTCTATGTAATATAAAACAGCAAAAAATTAAAATCCTTAAGAATTTTACGATTCAATACGAAAAAAATATTTTGAAAAATTTCAAACGTCAGTTTCAGAGGAGGCTGGAAAGCACTTATTTAGCTGCATTTATGTCGATATTTAAAACCATTCGTTGGTCAAAAATAATGAAATATGGCATAGTGGACATATTTTCATGAATTGAAGCAGATATTTTTACACAAGAAGACGCTGAAGTAATTTTTTTTTCTACTGAATGAAAATTTTATTTATAAAATTGATTTGAAATGTATATAGGTATAAACACGTTCGGGCTCGAAATGCATTTAATAGGGTTTATTGGACTATCATAGGAATATGATAGCTGATTAGTTGAATTGTATAACAGCTCTATTTTCTAAGGTTGGGTTAAATAATAACCTGCACCATTCATAGAAAATTCAAGATTCCAATGATTTCACATAATATGCCTGATATTTTTCTACTTATATTATAGTTCAGATATCGCTAAAATTTTGCAAGAGCCTTCAAAACCTTATTTTACACCCAAGTTCTATCTCGATCGAATCAATATTGAATGAAGTATTGAAATATTATTATTTTTTTCCTGGAAGCCGAGCTGCCTTGGGCGAGTACAGTACATCGATGGGTGACCACTCTGGCTGTTAATTTGAACAAATGCGCCAAAGCTCACGATCTCGGTGCTTTTCCTGGATTCTCTTGTGTGTTTATGATGATTTTCGTCCATTTGTTTATAACTGGATTTTGGGTTTACATGGATTTTAATACAATTTTGTGTACAATTAGAAATTTTGTTTGGTCCAACAGGGTGGGCAACTCTCATAACATTGTCCACATGATTGCCAAAATGAATTCACTCTTAAAGGATGTCCTTCTTCACTTGAGTTTACACTCATTTTACCTCGTCTGCATTCCCTAAATTATTGATGAAACATAAATCTATGTTCTAAGAATTCAACTTATCAGTTATCATATTCCATATTCTGAATTATGAAAATAGTCTTTCCAATTTATTAGAATACGTCCACTATACCCCCACCTACCAGATTTTTTGTATTTTGTGACAGTATTCCGTTTAAATATTGATTTTAAAACAGTTTCACGAATAGAAACATTCAAAAAAGAACCAAAAAGTCTACTTCAGGATTTCTGGTTTGAAAATGTCTGTTTCAATTAATCACAAAGTGGGAAGGCCCTGTGGACAGGAGCATTGCCGCTCTTGTTCAAGCTTTGACAAATCTTTTCTCCGAAAGTATTGGTTTTTCAGAGTTGGGAATGATGTCAATGGATTCTCATGATAAAAGTTCATCATAAAAGAACTGTATATAAATTCAAACATCATAATAGAAATTAAATTCAACAAGATTGTCAAAAGGTATTAATCCGAAACATCCAGATTGATTTTACCGCATAACGACCTTATCCGAGATATTCGTTCCTCAAATCTACTATGAAAATTATATTATATCAATTGAAACTTAGCCAATATTCCATTTTTCTTAGCTGCAGATATTCTGAATCCAATCTGTTTAACTTAGCAAAGTGTATATTTCCATCATTATCATCATATGGATTATCAAAATCATATGGATTATCCAAGTGCTATCTACGATAGCTTAGGTTATTGGTCATTTTAATGTATTCAATCATACTTTGTTTGACATGTCTCATCTGTAGATGAGATCATAATGATGGCATGTATGAACATGAACACAGATCATTTAATTCATAGATACAGACGTTAATTTTCTCTACTGTGAAATATATAGGTATACATATATATATATTTATATATTCTGTGAAATCAAGTTATGATTTAATATTGGAATTTTGTAATATCATATTTCCGGAAGTATTGATTCGTTGGAGTTGGAAATGAAATCATTGGATTCTTATGCTGGAACTGCATCTTAAAAAAAAATGATTTCGAAATTTGTCATGAAAAAAGAAATTATTTTTTTCGTTTGTCCGAAATTATCGATTTTGTGGAATAACGCAAACTTAACGGAGATATTTATCTCTCAAACCTACTCTGAAAATTTCAACTGACTAGATCACTCCGTTCGAGAAATATCGTGTCCACGGCCGGCCGGACAGAATTAATTTTGACCACGGATTCTTGATCAGTTAATCAAACCAAATCGTTTAAGACTATTTTCATCCAAAAATTCGAAAATTACAGACATTTGGGCAAATTGATATGAAGTCGGTTCCGAGGAGCAAGAATGCCAAAAAACGTCAAATATACCAAATTTGATTTTTTTCTATAACCAATACTTTTAAATATCGATTAAATTAAATGCATCTACTAAATAACTTACGCTTTTTCATTGTTTGATGTTTTATATAGGTACTTCCTATTTCAGCAGAACCTCAAATCTGGGGTAGGTACGCTATTATATCTGAATAACAATAATATTTAAGTTTCAATGCATCTTAAATTTATGGATCCAGTTCTTATAAATAAGTCCATAAGTTTCATATTTACCTCGTCTTGACCCGCGATGATAAATATCGATTTGAAATAATCTTTTAAACAAATTGCACTTTCCTCATAAGAATGACATTAGAATTCTAGTTCGTACAATCCAAAAAAACATTTTTAAACTGTTGCTATTCGAGTGTAACATGGTTGACCAGTACACTGTAATCGTTATAATATTCCGATATTATGGCAATATCTCAATCAATATTGCTATGACTCCGAAACCACTAGGTGGATTTTTCCCATTAACGATGTTAGTGCAACTTTCATTATGTTTGAATATTTTATTTGGTTAAATTCAAATTTTGCATCAGGACTCTTGAAGAGGGCACTTTGCGCATGCTTCATTGCGCGAGTGACGAGAATCGAGTCATTCAATCGAGAGTGACGATCAGGTAGATGACAAATTTTACACAAGTTTTAATTTCAACGAGATTTTCGAATTTCTTTTCAAAAATATTGGGAGTGTGTGCTGGAGGTGAATCTTCAGGCAGAAAGGGGATCCCCAGGACCACATCATTTCCATCGAGGGTAAGTGCCAGAAGGGTTTTGATGCCTTATTTCCATTCTTTGTGTTAGCGATATTTCCAACTTTCAAATACAGTCCACTAAATTTCACAGAAGTGCTAACATTTTGGTCATTCAGAGCCGGATTGACTAGTATTCATTTCATATTTTTCCACTTTCCTATAGATTTCGAGATTTTCAAGTAAGTCACCATTGAATTCCATTCATAATTTTCTTAGCGCGATAAACGCTTATCGCGCGCTTCCTCATAAAAACCCGGCACCGTATGCTCTCGATAAGATCGATTCAGTTCGTTCAAGCAGATTCAACATATTCTTATATATTCGTCAATTCATTTCCATATTTCCGATTTCGTTGAAATAAAAATAATTTCATACTGCTATACAATTTCGAATTAAATACCTACATATCTTAATTTTTATATATCTCAATTAACGATTAAGTCAAAATGAGTAATTTAAAGAAGATGGAGAACAAAAGAAAAATATATATCAGCCGAATTTCCGAATTTTATACCATCGCTGTTCAGAGTTCAACTGACATCTCTAAAAGAGGGCAGTTGAAAACTAGGTATGAAGATATTTCAAAGATTTTCGATCACTTCTCCGAATATCATAATGAAATTATCATGTTGATAGAAAAAGATGAAGAATTCGAGTTACAAGAAAAGATTCGAAAGGATACTGAATATTTTTATTACGAAGGTCTATCCATTTATCATAGTTTCAATAAAGCTGACAATCCCGTTACGTCTTCACTCAGTGTGGAGGCTACTGCAAAACTTCCACCACTTAATATACCTTGTTTTGCCGGAGATCCGAAAACTTGGTCAACCTTTCATGATCTCTTCCAGAAACTGATTCATGAAAATTCCAATCTTTCTAATGTTGAGAAGTTTAGATACCTTCTATCCTTTTTAAAAGACGAACCTTTAAAATTACTAAATGGTATCGCTATTGATAATGATAATTACAACACAGCGTTCAAAAAACTTACAGACAGATATCAAAATAAAAGACTTATAGCTTTCAATTCACTGGATTCCATTTTTTCTGTTTCCTTAAAGAACAATTCTGCCAAAGATTTTCGTGTATTACTTAATACGTTTTCCGAATCGTTGGCAGTACTTAATGCTTTAAATTTTAATACCGATGGATGGAATTTTCTACTTTTTTATATACTTCTAGGAAAGCTAGATATTGAAACACGTACCAATTTCGAAATTCAAACTGATTCCAGTAAAATTCCAGAATACAGAGAACTTTATAATTTCGTGGAAATCAAATGTAAGGCTTTAGAATCTGTTCAACATTTAAATATTCCTAAAAATAAAGTTGCTTCAATGAGCAATGAAAAGTATTTCACCAGAAATATTGTCAAGACTGGGAACACTTTCTCGTTACAAACAAATGTTCAGAGCGATTCCGGAGTTAAGTGCTATTTTTGTAAAGGGTCACATACATTAAACAAGTGTTCTGAATTCTCTTCAAAATCGCCAAAAGATAGATTATCATTCGTCAAACAGAATAAACTCTGTTTGAATTGCTTTCATCATTCTCATAGCCTTCAAAATTGCACTTCTTCCTTCAAATGTCGTACATGTAACAGTCGTCATCATTCATTGATACATGTTCCGCAGAATAACCCAGAATTATCGAAATCAAAAATTGAACATAATAACTCTTCGACTTCCATCACAGAAAACAACTCCATTTCTTCTATTCTATCGGGTAATACGTATTCGAACTATAGTACTGTTTTGTTAGCTACTGCAGCGGTAGACATACGTGATAGGTTCGGAACTTTTCAACAAGTTCGAATTCTTATCGACTCAGGAAGTCAATCAAACTTTATTAGCGAGAAATGTTTTCGCAATCTCGGGTTAAAAAGACATCAATATTCGACAGCAATTTTTGGTTTGAACGAAATGTCTTCATTTTCCTCAAAAGGCATAACATCGTGCGAGATTAAGCCTAGAAATTCTGAAGGCCCAGTATTTTCTTTCGATGCTATTGTTGTTCCGAATCTTTGTTCCAATGTTCCTTCTTTCACAATTGAAAAAAAACAGTGGGAACATTTACAGGGATTACCTCTTGCAGATGAGAATTATTTTCTTTCCAGATCAATAGACATTTTAATTGGAGCTGAATTGTTTACTCACATTCTACTAAATGGCCGTGTTGTGGGTAAATTAGGTCAACCTACTGCCCTTGAAACTATTTTTGATTGGGTTCTTTTAGGTAAAATTGATAGCTTTCATTCCGATTCGTCAATAAAGACATTTACAGTTCAATCTGATGCCCTTGTTGACATCTGTATTCCTAAATTCTGGGAAATAGAACAAATTCCTGAAATGCAGTTTTTCTCCGTTGAAGACGTGAAATGTGAAACTTTCTTTAAGGATACATTTACTCGAGATTCATCTGGTAGATTCATTGTTTCACTTCCTTTCAGAAACTCAAAACCAAATTTAGGTGATACTTACACTCAGGCGCGTCGCAGATTTTTATTACTCGAGAAACGCCTGATTAAAAATCCGTCATTGTATTCATCTTATTCTGACTTTATGAACGAATACCTTGAAACCGGACATATGTCTCCTGCAATATTGAAAGACCAAGTTGAGGATTATATTTGCTACTTACCACATCACTGTGTCCTAAAGCCAGAAAGTGTAAGCACGAAGCTACGAGTAGTTTGGGACGGATCGGCAAAGGGTTCAAAGGGAGTCAGTTTAAATGATACATTGCTTCAGGGTCCAAAATTACAAAAGGATATTTTTTCATTACTTTTACTTTTTCGTTTAGACGCAATAGTCTTTGTGGCTGACATTAAACAAATGTTAAGGCAAGTTTTGATTTCACCCTCTGATCGAAATTTTCAGAGAATTTTGTGGCGTTTCGACCCCAACGATCCTATTTCAGAATTTATATTAAATACAGTCACTTTCGGTCTCAACTGTAGCCCATATTTAGCAATGCGAGCACTTTTAGAACTAGCTAAATTAGAGGAGAAAAACTTTCCGAAGGCCAGTCAGATACTTCAACATCAAATTTACATAGACGATATTCTTGGAAGTGCCTCATCTGAGTCTGAAGCTCTTTCACTTCAGAAAGATTTGATAAATCTACTTAGTCGGGGAGGTTTCGAGTTGAAGAAATGGGCTAGCAATTCTCCTAAGTTACTTTCGTCCGTTTCGCCTTCCGACTGTCAGGTTGTTTTATCCTTTGATAAGGATGACCCTCCTTTTCTCAAGGTACTAGGTCTGCAATGGTATCCGTCTCTTGACACATTTTCATATAGTTGTCAAACATCCACTAATGAATGTACGAAGAGAGGCATTCTTTCAGATATTGGTAGGGTCTTCGATCCTTTGGGTTTTTTGTCGCCCATTTTATTGAGGGCTAAATATATAATGCAGTGTATTTGGTCAATGAAGAAGGACTGGGATGAGTCGCTTCCTCTTTCAATTCAAAATCCATGGAAGCAATTGAAGTCTGAGTTATCAGAGCTTTCCAAATTGAGTTTACCAAGACGAATTTTTGTTGATGATTTCGAACGATGTGAATTGCATGGTTTTTGCGATGCTTCGACATTAGGTTATGCAGCTGTAATTTATCTCAGGGTACAAAAGGCCGACTCTGTTGATGTATTCCTTCTTTGTTCCAAAAGTAGGGTTGCACCATTGAAGACACTTACCCTTCCTAAACTTGAGCTTTCAGCAGGAAAACTGTTGGCGGATCTAGTCAAATTCGTCACAGATACGTTTTCAGATCGACTTCTTTTTGATCAAATTATTTGCTGGACCGATTCACAGGTAGTACTTTCGTGGCTCAATGGTTCACCGAGCCGTTGGAAGACTTTTGTAGCCAATCGTGTACATCATATACAGGAGTTAGTCCCTCCAGAATCATGGAATTATATTCCTTCGTCCTTAAATGCAGCTGACTGTGCGTCTCGAGGAATGAACCCCTCTCAGTTACTTTCCTTTAAGATGTGGTGGGATGGGCCGGAATTCCTATCGCTCGAAAAGAGTGAATGGCCGATTTTCCAGTTTCAGAATAAAACCGGTCATGATGAGGTAGTATCCGCTGAAGAGAGGGTGCTTTCCTTTTATGTAGATGTTCCAACAGAGGACTTGGAGAATTTGATGAATAGGTTTTCCTCTCTTGAGAAAATTCAGCGAATTCTAAGTTACTGTTTAAGATTCTTAAAAAAATCGAGAACATTTACACCCAAACAAACTAGTATTATTTCAGTTCAAGAAATGCACGAATCTCTAATGTGTTTGATAAAATATACTCAGAACTCTGCCTTTTCAGATATAATAGAAAAACTAAAAAAAGACTGCTTGTAACCAAAACCATACCGAAGGTTTTCACTTTTTCTCGATTCCTTGGGTTTCCTCAGAGTGGGCGGTCGTCTTAAAAAATCGGACTTCATTTCTTATTCGGCGAAACATCCCCTCTTGCTTCCAAGTTCACATAGACTTACGACCTTAATCATAGAATCTACTCATAAGCAACACTTACATCCGGGAATGAAAACTTTACATAACTTACTTCTCCAACAATATTGGATAATATCTGCTCGCCGAGCGATTAAAAAGGTTATTTCGAATTGTTTTCGTTGTTTTCGAGTTCGTCCAAATGTATTCAAGCCTCCTGAAATGGCGGATCTCCCGAGATTCAGGATTTCACAACTGAAACCTTTTTCACATGTCGCGGTTGATTTTTGTGGACCTTTTTTCGTTACGCCTCATCGCATGAAAGGCGCAAAATATTTCAAGTCCTACGTCTGTGTTTTCGTTTGTACTGCCACTAAGGCAATTCACTTAGAATTAACTCAAGACCTTTCTACAGATAGTTTCATCGCTGCGTTTCGGCGATTCATTTCTCGTCGCGGTATGATTCAAGCGTGTTATTCGGATAATGGCCGAAACTTCGTTGGAGCCCAAAACGAATTTATTGACTTGGCGCAGAAAACTGCTCAGAATTTGACTTTCGAGTGGCATTTCAGCCCTCCCACGGGATCTCACTTCAATGGCCTTGCCGAAGCCGGTGTCAAGATGGTCAAATCCCATTTAATTCGCGTCGTAGGTGATCAACGATTGTCCTACGAAGAGTTCACAACTTTGATCTGTCAGGTTGAATCAATTCTTAATTCTAGACCTCTATGTTCTCAGAGCTCAGATCCTAACGATTTGATTCCGCTTACGCCAGGGCATTTCTTAACACTAGAACCGCTGAATTCTGCTATACCGGACGCTGATCTTTCTCACTTGAATCTTAATCGACTGTCGCGGTGGCAGCTTATACAAAAAATGCAGTGTGATTTTTGGAAAAGGTATTTTTTGGAGTATGTGAATACTCTACAACAGAGATTCAAGTGGGCTGACCCAGCCAAAGAAATTGAGGTGAACGACCTTGTTTTGATGAAAAGCGATGTCGTTCCTCCACTCAAATGGCCAATAGGGCGAGTTATTGAGGTGTTTCCGGGAGAAGATGGACATATTCGGGTGGCCACGATAAAAACCGCGGTTGGAATTTTCCGTAGGCCGATAGTAAAACTCTGTCCACTTCCAAAAAATTAATTCAATTTCATAGAAATAACCATTTTTTTTTCTTTCTTTTGTTTATTTAAGAATAGAATTTTTTTTTTTCCCGTTTTGAAACAGTGAGTTCATCCATTATCCTTCGTCCTCAAAATTAAACTTTAATTTACAATGGTGACCTACATGATAGTCTCGAATGACTATAGATTTTTTATTTTTATTTCTTTTGTTTCCCCCAGAAAACCCTATGAGGGTTTTGGTGGCCGGCTATGTTAGTGCAACTTTCATTATGTTTGAATATTTTATTTGGTTAAATTCAAATTTTGCATCAGGACTCTTCACGGAAAAAAAATATTGTACCTAATATATGAATTTCATATACTCGGCGTGACAGAAGAACTTACATCTAATCTTATCTGACTGCAGCACCTATTCATAACACGCATCCGGATCTTGAAACTAATCTACTTTCATATAATTAGTAACAGTCAGGTCTTAAGGATCTGATGATTTTGACATATGGAACTAGAACCATCGTATACCAATGTAGGATCCCGAGCATATAAAGATGAGAATCTAATCAGATTAACAGTATACCAACGATTTTAAGTACTAGTTGGTCCCGCTTTCGAACCTAGCATTATTGTCATACATTGGTTATATTCCAGTCATATTGGACTTATGATTCAGTTATATGAATTTAGTAATCTCATCATATAAACCTGTATTCTTGAATCTTGTAATATAAAACTAGTAACCTCGTCATATGGGTCTTCATTTCTCGTTTATCTGGCAGATGATGATCTATTATTATATTTATACGTATGAGCCCGGAGAACCGAAAAAATAATTCGAAAATGAAGTTTTTTCGAATCATTTTGATCATTTCTTCAGGCACATCCATATGTATCAGATGAGATCAATATCAGCCAGATGAACAAGAAATCGAACATCATCAGAAAAGATAGGAATATTATAAAAAAACTCAAGACAAACAAAAACGATTTTATCCTGGGAATATTTATTGATCTCTTCACATAATGAAAATAAACATCTACAATTCTAACATAGAAAATATTCAATAAAAATTAATAACAATTCTTGTGCCAGTCTGTCACATATACATAACACTATAAAATATTATAAATAACATAAAAAATGACTAGCTTTAATACTACAAAAGGTATTTATACATTAATTAGGTAATACTGAAGTCAATGAAGGGTTCGTGTTCTAATGAATTTCATTCAAAATGGACTCAAATTCTTATCCCTCAGAAAAAGAGTTATTTTCGCCGTCAGTGTCTGTAGATTCGAATATTAGAGTTTGTCCAATAGGTACTGGGAGATTCGTACTGAAAAATAATATTTTATCAACAAAATAAAAAGAACCGATTTGCAGAAAAAATTTTAGAAGATGCAATTTGATGATTCTAATATTAGCATATCATTGATAGCCTTGAATAACAAATTTTATCGGAAAATTCTAGACTTTTTGAAAAATTTTATCAGTTATACAAATTTGAATCATAATAGGTACTACATAATACTCACACTGACACTTCCATTTCTTACATGAAGAGCGAGTGCCGTTTGAAATTTAAGGCGAGGACCAATCTTCTGGATCAATATTTTCAACGTGTCCTGGCTAAGCATTTTAACGGACCCTTGATCAATTCCCTCATCTGCAAGAGAAATATACAATAGATAAGCAAATAAATCAGAGCTGATTTTTTTCAAAATGGTTTTATTCCGTCATTATTCTTATGGATGTATGAATCATAATCATCAAGAATCGCATCTAAACGTATCCAAAGTATTTTTGAATTCCTCCATCCCAATGTAAAAATGTAATTATATGTTCGATGTAACATCTCAAATTAAAAAGCTGTTTGAGTTATAATCATATTCATAGATTGCAGATGTGAACTGAGATTTTAATTGGATGTGTAATTTCGATTTTAAAACGATCACTGATGATTTTCATTCATAACAAAAACATTTTTCAATACTCCAATTTCTTCATTTTCCATTATTTAAAATGATAAAAAATGTATTTTTGACGTTGTTTTTTTATACCTAACCTAACCTGACCAAATATGTAAAATATATTGAAAACTGGTGAGGGGCGATAAACTGCAAATTAACCTCATATTTTTTTTATAATTTGAACCTCTACAAACAATGTGAATAAGTCCTGTATTCTACGCAATAATGCCTGTATAATTTTATTGTTTCATAGAAAGTGGTTATGATTCGTTTTCAATTTAGCCATTACTCCACTTTTCGTTTATAAATCAAATCAAAAGAAGATACGAAAAAACGCGGATAGTATCATTTCATCAGTTTCTCTAAAAATAAACCATGTTTATTGTTGGTATTACTGACGTATATACATACTTAAAAAAAATGAAAGATTCTGATGTATGAATGTACATGAATTCATACCCAAAGAATTAAAGAAAATATTTTCCAAGTATCATGCACTATCAATCAATAAGCGAATGGCGTGTAGGTACTTACCTATAGAAATATTAAAATATATTCCAAATTCAAATCCGTCAGGAAGGCTTCCATTCTTGAAATCGCTCACTAAAGTAGGTACCTATAAGTATACATTGTTCTTCGCACGAATATAAAAATAATAAAATATTACTGAATCGCTTCACAAATGGAAATGCCCTACACAACACAACTTCCGCAACCTACTGCAAGTTTGTGAAGATTTAGGCGGTCATTGGGTCATTATCTTCTCTTCTTGAACAACGAATGTTCATTTCGAACAGACGGGATAATTTCATTTATATGACGGGAATACTAGGACCGTGCGAAATTTTATAGTATGGTTGAGAATATAACGCGTATATAATGCTCTATTCGATCGATAAGCTAGAAATCTATCATTAGACCACGATTTCTAGAAAGATTGATTTTTTGATTCGTATCGGAAAGGGTTTCTAAATCATTGAAACATTGTATCGTTAATATAGGAAATTCATGTTACTGGTATATGATACATGTTCGTACGACGTCGTTCTGGATCATTTTTTTCCGTGTTGAAGAGGGCACTTTGCGCATGCTTCATTGCGCGAGTGACGAGAATCGAGTCATTCAATCGAGAGTGACGATCAGGTAGATGACAAATTTTACACAAGTTTTAATTTCAACGAGATTTTCGAATTTCTTTTCAAAAATATTGGGAGTGTGTGCTGGAGGTGAATCTTCAGGCAGAAAGGGGATCCCCAGGACCACATCATTTCCATCGAGGGTAAGTGCTAGAAGGGTTTTGATGCCTTATTTCCATTCTTTGTGTTAGCGATATTTCCAACTTTCAAATACAGTCCACTAAATTTCACAGAAGTGCTAACAAACGAAATCAACCCATTGGACTGCAATCCTACCCCTGCAAATTTGAACTCCCTAACTCATCTCGTTCGGGAGTAATCGTGCCTACGGACGGATGGCCAGACGGACAGAATTTAGATTGACCTCCGATTCTTTATCAATTAGTTCAAACGTTTGAGTCCATTTTGAACAAAAATTTCGAAATTTACAGACATTTAGGTGAATTGATAGGCAGTTTGTTCAGGGGAACAAACGCACCAAGAAGGTATATTTTGAGCGAAATATTTTGTTTCCGAAATTTGCCTGAAGTAAAACCCACGAGTTCAATTTTTATTACCTTCACCAATATAAAATGGCTCCTGACAAGAATATGTTCTCTATACTTCGATAGACCACGATATTTTCAATCCATGTATTAATTCTAGCGTTTTATTTTGCAGGGAACGAAACAAAATTGAACAAAGACTGATCGTGTCTGTATGCATACGAGAATATCATTCAATTCATGAAGAACGACAATAACTCATTGGAATTTAGCTGAAATATATTTACGATTCAAGACAGCGCAGGGAGGTTTTTCTCCTATTTTGCTTTTGTAGACATATCTCATAGTCTATATCGCTGACATTAACTGATATATAACCAGTTGCCCTCATATTTTTATATGGATATTACAGCTTGTATCGTTGGCTTCAGCAGGTGAGCAATAGATTGAAGAAATAAGAAATAAATCTCGGAGAATAGTTAGCGCATGAAGATATAAAACAGGCTTGTGCTCTGACACACCTTTTTAGCTCCCTTGACAGATCGATTGAAACTAAAATATATCAACTCCGGCATATACTTGTGTTTTAACCGTGGAGGAATAGAAGCACCGTTAACCGTTTACGATCTTTTTCTTTCCTCAAAAACCGATGGTTGAGTAGAAATTATCAAGAGGCAGAGAGACAAACTGTGAGAGAATCTTAAATCTTTGAATAATGTTGTATCCAACTGAAACAGCGATAAAATTTATGTTACGACTCTCTTTTATGACCTCCCAACACCAACTGTATATTTCAATAAAGTAGTGTACAGTTGGGAAACAATTGTAATAAACTTCATTTCTTATTGTTTTTGCGCGTATGTTCTGGGGAACATCGCGTTATAGTTTTGCCCAAATGTCTGTAACTTTCGAATTTTTTGACGAAAATGGTCTCAAACGATTAAGTTCGACTCCCCAATGAAGAATTCGAGGTCAAATTTGATTCTGTCCGTCCGGCCGTACGGCCGTCCGGCCGTCCGTCCGTCCGGCCGTTGCCACGATAACTTGAGAACGAAAAGAGCTAGCGACTTGAAATTTTCAGGGTAGGTGGCGCATCTCAATACGACGGACAAGTTCGTTAATGGGCATAATCGGCCCAGTGGTTTCCGAGTAATAATTTTGTTTTCAACCAATATGAATCCGATCGAATTGAAACTTGGTGGGTAGTTGTAGAATATGATCTTAAGCACGTTTGTGAAATTTTGTGCGAATCGTATGGCTAGAAAATTTTTAAAAAATTATTAAAAAATATTTTTGTTGTCACGATAACTTGAGAACGGAATGAGATAGCAGCTTGAAATTTTCAGGTTAGGATGAACACCAGAACGCGACATTTCAGTTTGTTTATGAGCATAATCGGCCAAACGGTTTCAGAGTTATAGCCATCTGAAATTTTCTGAAATTTCGTGCTTTTTGTTCCTCATTAACTCAAAAAGTACTGAACCGATTGAATTCAAACATGGTTATTAGTTGTAGAATGCCAACGCGGAAATGTTTGCAAAATTTGGTGAGGATAGCATTTGTAGAAAATTTTTAATAAATCATTGAAAATAAAAAAAAAAAATTCTATATATCAGTAACTATTCGTTTGAAATTGCTGAAATTTTGCAAAAGCCTTCATAACCTAACTCTACTGCCAAGTTTCAAGTTTTAATACGATCGGTTAAATATTGTTGGAGATTCGAGCATTCTTGTGCGAGTTCAGTAGATGGGTGACCGTTGCCTCGATAACTTTCGAACGAAAGGAGATAGGGACTTGCAATTTTCAGGGTAGGTTGCGTATCCGAAAGAGAGTGTTGAGTTCGTTTTTGGGCATAATCGGTCTAACGGTTTCCGAGTTATACCCACCTGGAATATTATTTCCTTGATAACTCAAAAAATAAATATTCGATCGAATTGGTGCTTGGTAACTAGTAGTAGAAAATCAACCTAAAGACGTGTTTAAAATTTTGTAAGAATCGTATCCCTAGAAAATTTGAAAAAAATGACGAAAAAAAAAATTTCAAGAACCGTACCCCTAGAAAATTTTTAAAAAGTCACGAAAAAAAAATTGGTTCAAGCACTGACGTGAAGTCAGAAGCTTTTGCGCGTATGTTCTATTGTCCATACTTCTGTATTGGACACCCTTAATCGAATTTACCATGGTAAATTATGTTGTCCATTCTCCTGTATTGGACACTCTCAATTCGAATTTACCATGGTAAATTCGAATTAAGTGTCCAATACAGGAGAATGGACAACATAATTTACCATGGTAAATTCGATTAAGGGTGTCCAATACAGAAGTATGGACAATAGAACATACGCGCAAAAGCTTCTGACTTCACGTCAGTGCTTGAACCAATTTTATATTTTACTCATGAGAAATTGTCACTCGGATCAATCAGTCGATTGAACAAACATTATATAATTAATCACTATACGCGTCACTACAATCTTGTCGTTCACAGGTGATTGTCATCTGACATAAGATTCGGGAACGATGTTCTCATTTTCTGAAACCAAGCGGCATTACTAAAGCTTGCTATCTATTACTCTACTCAACTACCAATGGAATCTTAGTCAAAAACCGATTAGTGATGTAATGAGTTGTTAATAGGGGCCCCATTATTATTAAGTAAACAATTTGTTCAGGGTCAGGATAAAGTATGAAACCAATAAATTATCTCTAAAATGAATAGGACGATAATTATGAAACTTTGCAAGTACAATGACGCATCTGATGTCATATTTTTTGTTACTACGCTACTTCCGGTTTTAGCGGAAATAAAATCTATATTTTTTCTAATTGAATGGGCCATCCTGTGTTACTCTTTGCCGATTTTGAAAGTGTTGTTATTTCGAATTCATAGATATCAAGTTTTGAGGAAATGATTCGTAAAAATTGGTTCAAGCCCTGTGAACAGGAGCTTTTTGGCGCTCTTGTTCAAACAGACAAATTATATCTCCGGAAGTATTGGTTTCTCAGAGTTGGGAATTATATCATTGGATTCTTATGATAGAACTACATCATGAAAAAAATTAAATTTAAAAAAGGTATCGTTTGAAAAAAAATGTTTCAAAAATTATCATTTAAACAAGAGCTCCATAAAAAATTGGTTCAAGCCCTGTGGGCTTTCTGGCGCTCTTGTTCAAACAGACAAATTATATCTCCGAAAGTATTGGTTTCTCAGAGTTGAGAATTATATCAATGTATTCTTATGATAGAACTGAATCATAAATTCAAATAATTGTTTATTTATCAAGATTAAATGAGCAATCTGAGAATGAGAACTGCACCATGGAGGAAATCAAATGAAAATACCTGAAATGAATTTGACTCTCTCTTATAGAACAGGATGACATATACGAGTATGAACACACATCATATAATAAATCATAGATAGAATAATTATAGCATTCTGTGAAAGCATAGAAGTTCGATTCGTTATTGAAATTTCGAAAAATCATATCTCCGAAAGTACTAGCTTGTTGGAGTTGAAAATGATATCAATGGATTTTTAGGGTGACACTGCATGTTGAAAAAAAAATTATTTTGAAATTTGTGAGTTAAAAAAAAATAACTTTTTCGTTACTCTGAAACCATCTCGCCTATTTTGGCCAATAGCGAACTCAACCGAGATATTCATCACCCTAATCTACTCTGAAAATTTCAACTGCCTAGCTCATTCTGTTCGAGAGTTATTGTAGAAACAAAATTTAAAAATTTTCAAAAATTTTTTTTAACACTTTACGGTAACCCGATCAATACAAAACTTCACATGCGTCTAAAGGTTATGATTCTACAATTTGATGCTGAATTTTAGATCGATCGTGTGATCAGTTTCGGAAATATTCATAAAAAACGTTCTTACTAAAAACTCCGAAACCGCTTGTTGGATTTTGCCCGTTAACGAACTCGTCCGAGATATTTACGCTCTAAACATACCCTGCAAATTTCAATCCTATAACTCCTTTCGTTCGAGAGTTATTGTGTTGACGGACGGCCGGCCGGACGGCCGGACATAATCGATTTCGACCACGGATTCTTGATCAGTGAGTCGAACCAAATCGTTTGATACCATGTTCAGCCAAAAATTCGAAAATTACAGACATTTGGCAAATTGATAAGCACTCTGTTCCGAGGAACAAGAGCGCCAAAAACGAGGAAAGAATAACTTCAAAGTTAAAGAATATGTGAATTAATTTAACTTTAACGGGTTAAGGTCCAGATAACGAGCAGGCCAATCTATGATCCCTCTACAATCCTATCCATCCATCGATTCACATCCAAAAAATCCCTAACCCGTCCATCATAGTGGGGAGGCGCTCCATCATGTTGAAACCGATAATTTGTGGTACCTACCCATTCTGTTGAAGTGCAGCAATAATTTGATTATTCGGTAAATCTAAATACTTGATACCATTAAAGTTTCCGTCTATAAAGAAGAGGGAAAGCCCAGCGGACAGGAGCTTCGGCGCTCTTGTTCAAACTTTGACAAATCATATCTCCGAAAGTATTGGTTTCTCAGAGTTGGGAATGATATCAATGGATTCTTATGATAGAACTGTATCATAAACTAAATTCAAAAAAGCGCCATTCAAAGAACAACAAGAGTGCTAGTACTTATTAATCCGAAACCGATTCTATCCGAGATATTCATTCCTCAAACCTAATCTGAAAATTATATTATATCAATTAAAACTTAGCGAATATTCCAGTTCTGTTTTTACTTGATATATACTGAACCAAATTTGATTAACTTACCATAGTATATATTTCCATCATCCTATGGATTATCCAAGGGCATTACATTATCACCGTACAAGTATAATATGATATAATCCTCATAAATCTACGATAGCTGAGGTTATTTCATTGGTCATTTTGAATTCAATCCTGCTTTGATTTCTAGAACAGGAGGGCTATTTTATATCGTGAGTAACGAACTAGAAATAAATTTGACATTTGACATAAGAAAATATGAACACAGATCAGATAATAATTCACAGATAGAATAATTACAGCATTCTGTGAAAACATAGAAGTACGATTCATCATTGAAATTTCGAAAAATCACATCTCCCGAAGTATTAGCTTGTTCGAGTTCAAAATTATATCAATGGATCCTTATGGTAAAACTGCAACTTAATAAAAATATAATTTGAAATTCGTAATGTAAAATATTTTTGTTTTAGTTACTTCGAAACCATCAGGCTGATTTTGTCCAATATTGAACTTAACCGAGATTTTTATCTCACAAACCTACTCTGAAAATTTCAACTGTCTAGGTCATTCCGTTCGAGATTCATTGTGTTAAAGGAGGGCCGGCCAGCCGGACAGGATTCTTGATCAGTGAGTCGGACTAAATCATTTAAGACCATTTTCATCCAAATCTTCGAAAACTACAGACATCTGGACAAATCGATAAGTGCTCTGTTCCTCGGAACAAGATCACTAAGAAATGGGCATATAAGCCTATTGTCGACAATTCCCATCCCCAAACCAAAGATTTAATATTTGTGGACGCTGGGCATTTGCTTTAAGAATCCAAAGAGGATGCTCATTTGACCAATACCTTGAGTTATGGTGGTTTACTGTTCCATTTAAATGAAAATTTGATCGGAGAACACTACATTTGCTGCCAAATATTCGTCGTTATTACAAACGTCTATCACTCGTTCGCAAAACTCTATCCATCGGTCAAAATCATCCTCTGACAATTCTTGAACCAATTGTCCAGATTTTGGCAAATTTTAGTCCATCTCAGTGGCATTAGAACGTTGTAATGTTTAATTAAACAAACCTGGACGAAAGTGGTCCACAACGAACGAAGCAATTAGAAAATACATTGCAATATTTAGAGGAATCTCTCAAAACTACTACAACAAATTTGGCACTAATCCATAGTATAGTATAGGTTTTCTTTTAGGATGCAAATCACTAAAATATTAATCATTAAAGGATACTGTGGGACGTATACTCATTATTAAAAGGTTTCTTTTTGGGTTTTTTGTCCCAAAATCTGAAAAATATTTATGATATAAAAAATTAATTGTTTTGTGATTTGCTTCTGCGTAAGAAACAAAAGATATTTGTCAGAAGCAATCAATCGAAAAATGTTGCCTAACAAACCCCAACGAAACAACATCACCGAAGAAACAACAATATCGTAACGTTTCGGAGTCTATATCAGACTCCTTCGTCAGACACTTATCGAAAATCTTCAGAATTATTTTGTTGATAGTTAGTTATTTTCATTTAAGGACACAACACAAGCTTGCTTAGGTGTCCATGTTATAATTTTTTTTTGTATGTGTTTTTTTTCTCAATAAAGTGAATTGAATTGGGTTATTCTGAAATTCGACTGATTGCTTCTGACAAATATTTTGTGTTTCTTACGCAGAAGTGAATCACAAAATAAATGTTTTTTTAATTTATAGATATTTTTCAGATTTTGGGAGTGAAAACCCAAAAAGAAACCTTTTAAAACTAAAATATTACACACTTCTTCGTGAGTTCTAACACGACCACCATAATCGCTCATTATTGCATGCACCATTCTTAATCGTATAGTTTATTTCTGTCAATTAGTTTGGCAACAGTTACCTACTAGATAGTACTCGTTTATTTATTACTACATTCTATTCATAGAAAGAATTTCTAAATAAAAATACGTGTATACGTTTTTATTCGCACTAGTCTGAAGTGAATAAATCAATAGACATTCATTGTATTGTCACGAGGTGACGACGAGCATTTTGAACATTTGAAGTGATTTCGTTTAAATTTTTATTCTCAGTAATCTAGATTGAATAAACCTATTCTGTAACTGTAATGTTATTTATTTCTCGTTTTTACAAATTATTGTCACTAAATATAGGGTGTACGAATTCGAAATAACAAGGTTTTTTAAAATATGCAAATCATATAGGGCATATTTGAATTAAAAAGGTTGAGGATGTTTCCGGTTGAACCGGAAGTACAGCACAAACAAAAAATATGTCATCAGATGCGGTATGCGTCATTGTACCAGCCTGCAAAGATTCATAAATGTTATCATTTTCGATTTAAAGTTATTTATTTGGGTCCACACTTTATCCCAACTATGTATATAGATTAACATATATTAAACAGTTCCTAGGTATAATTTATTGTAATTTTTTAACAATTTACGGAATTTTCAGGAATTGAGTGGCTGGTTGATCAGAGATGATTTATAACAGCAGATTCATCGATGTTGTTGTTTCGAATGTGTCCCATATTATGCTCTTTATACGTTGCAACAATATTTCTGGTTGTTTGCCTGATGTAGGTAGCACTTGTTGCCATTTAAGCATCTAATTTCATTTGTTTCAATGACATTTGTGTCATTGGTAGTAGGCCAAGTGGTATCGTGCAGTTGAAACCTCATGTTCTGCAAATCCAGATGAACCTATTCAGGCCATGAAAAAATCATTCAACATTGAGCGATAACGTTTTCCATTGAAAGTTGCGGCCTTTTGAGCTCCGTTGAAAAACAAATAAGTTCCAATGTCTCCTCCAGCATAAAATCCGCACCAAACAGTAAGTTTATTAGGATGTAATGGCAGTTCTTGATAATCTTCAAGTTTATGACGACTCCAGATACGGCAATTCTGATGAAAATCTTATGAAAATCTGCATCATTTCCGATTATTTCTAAGCATCATTACTGCATACACGACACTTTAAATGATCAGTTGGTTTGAGTTCTTGGGTTAATAAAACAATTTTGTATTGTATGTAAACTAAGGTCTTTTCGTAAAATTTGCTACAAAGACGTCTGGAAGCCTAGTTCCGAACAATGGGAAATGATTAATTTTGGTCTTCACGAACACTTTCACGTACGATAGCAATATTCTCTTCACTTCTTGCATTTATTTGTCTCACTGACACTGTAACATCATGAAGTTTAAAATTAATTTCAAACTTCCTCACTAAACGTTCATTATTTTTTTTATCTGGACGATTATATTGACCAAACATTAAAGTTAAAGCACTTAAAGTTATAGTAACAGATGGCGACTTTTCATGATAAATTTGGATTATTTGTTAACGAAATATTTTGATTGCATCAAAGTATTCCTTGAAGATAATGGATATCTGAGGCAATTCATAAATACATCAATCATGAATTTCGATAGAAGAGCTTCTAATAAAATAACAAATAACGAAGTACAACAGAATAATCAACAAGAACAGTAACCCAAGAGGTTGAAAGTGTATGTTCATGGCCTTTCTGAAAAAATCAGAATAATAGGTTCTAAGTTCAATATAAGAATCGTCTCCAAAACACAAATCGATCTTAGGTCTTTATTAACAATGACAAAACCCATCAATGAAAAACAAAAATCGAAAAACCTCCTTGAGTTCGTGATAAATCGTACACAGGAGAAACATCAAGACCACTAGAAGTAAGAAAGTCGGAACATAAGAACAACTTGAGAAATAGAGACATATGGAAATAAAAAAATAGCAGAACATGTATGTACAATCCAAGGACATCACATGATGGATTGGAGTAATACAAAGATTCTGATGACAGAATCTGATTACATCAAAAGGAAAATTAAGGAGTCAACCTGTATTTTGTTGAACAGAGAATGCTATTTTACAAAATGCTCAATTGGTATTGACCATATTTGGCTGAATTTTTAAAAGAAGGAGTTGGGACTTTGGAGTTTCTATGCAAAGTAAAACTTTGTTACTATGATTTTCAGAATAGCTATCAACAAAAAGTAGTTCTGAACATTTTCGTTAAGTGTCTGACGAAGGAGTCTGATATAGACTCCGAAACGTTACGATATGGTTGTTTCATCGTTGATGTTGTTTCGTTACTGTTTGTTAGGCAAAATTGTTCGATTGATTGCTTCTGACAAATCTCTTGTGTGTTTTAGGCATAAGCAAATCACAAAATAATAAATTTTATATTTTATAGATATTTTTCAGAATTTGGGAGAGAAAACCCAGAAAGAAACCATTTAATAATGAATTTAACTCCCACAGTATCCATCAATGATTACTTATAAAAATGGGTATCCGAAATCTAAATAATCTATACTACATTCACTTCTATAAAGTCTCCCTGTTGGCCATGAGTTAGTTCTATCACGTTTTTGTAACTAAATAAGAGGCAGGTTGGCACTACTGATATATCGTCAAGGTCAAAACAATTCGCTGAGACGTTGCCAAGTTTTACTCTCAACATAATCATAACATAATCTTCAATCTAGAGAGAGATCTAGACAAGATATTATCAGAGACCATTATCTTTGAGTATAATAAAAAACTCTTCACTTTGAAGTTGAAAAAGCCGAAAGTAGTTTTGAAGAAGCAGAGACAAGGTATCAGGAAGTGCTATACAGAACCGAAATCTGCCAAAGGAAAACTTAATTCTGACATGTTGAACTGTCGAATGAAATTACTTAGTTTGCTTTCATTATATTTTATTAAGGTATAGGAATGACTCGGTTTTTGTATTACTACTACATTTTGAAACTGGTGTATTTCTAGTTGCGCAACAAGATATTTAAATGTCTTCTGTAGGCTTATTTCTTGAGAATTTCGAAAAGTGGGTAATTCCATAGGTAGGTACGTCTGTTCATTTAGAAGTTTTCCTGCCGGGTTATTCAGGTACTTTCATTCTTTTTGCAAATGAACTATCACAAAGTAACGAACTACTCTATCCATTATTTTTCAATAAAATTCCAATAATTTATTATTGATTTCCATACAAGAAAATAGCATAATTGTAATTTCCAACCAGTTTATATCCGTGAAATATTTCCAAACAACAGAGGAAACATTTTCTTCTGCAGTCACCAGGACTGTGGAATTATTGAATTCACATAATATCTTCTCTAATTCATTATTTTTCCGAAGTATATTCACATTGTGAAAATACGACTTCTATGTAGAGAGGACAACGTTGAGTAGTTATCTGACAGGAAAATTACTATAACCTAAAATTTTCAAAATATACATGGTGAAATGTATCAAATCTTCATGGCCAACCGGGAGACTTTATAAAAGTGAATGAAGTATAGTAAATTTACCACTAATATTTATATCATGGTCCGTTTATGAAATAAAAGATATTTGCTCCATGCAAATCGAGAGTAGGTATAACATCCAGTAGTACTCTTCAATGTCTATTTGTGGAAGATCTAAACTAGAAAACCAGTGTTTCGAATTTTCTGTTGCTATTCTAACGGGATTGTTCGGGAATAATAAAAAAGATGCGATCATTATCATTAATTGTGGAATCTTTTAATTTATCAATTATTTCGTATGAATGTTTTATTTCAAATATTGGAGTAGTTGGGAAGCTGTTGAATCTGTTTGCTAGTTTTACCGATTTTTGGAACACTTTTATACATGCATAGCTGGCCCGGCAGACTTCGTACAGCCTCCTCAACGCCTGCCCAACGCCAACGCCAACGCCAACTCCAAATCCAAATCCAAATCCAAATCCAACTCTAACTCCAACTCCATCTCCAACTACGACTCCGACTCCTACTCCGACTCCGACTCCGACTCCGACTCCGACTACGACTCCGACTCCGACTCCGACTCCGACTCCGACTCCGACTCCGACTCCGACTCCGACTCCGACTCCGACTCCGACTCCGACTCCGACTCCGACTCCGGCTCCGACTCCGACTCCGACTCCGACTCCGACTCCGACTCCGACTCCGACTCCGACTCCGACTCCGACTCCGACTCCGACTCCGACTCCGACTCCGACTCCGACTCCGACTCCGACTCCGACTCCGACTCCGACTCCGACTCCGACTCCGACTCCGACTCCGACTCCGACTCCGACTCCGACGACTCCGACGACTCCGAATCCGACTCCGACTCCGACTCCGACTCCGACTCCGACTCCGACTCCGACTCCGACTCCGACTCCGACTCCGACTCCGACACCGACTCCGACTCCGACTCCATTTCCACCTCCATCTCCATTTCCACCTCCATCTCCATTTCCACCTCCATCTCCATTTCCACCTCCATCTCCATTTCCACCTCCATCTCCATTTCCACCTCCATCTCCACCTCCAACTCCAATCCAACTACAACTACTACAACTCCAACTACAACGCCAACTCCATAACCAATGCCAACCACAATACCTACTCCAACTTCAACTCCAACCCCAACGCCAACTTCAACGCCAACTCAAACTCCAACGCCAAAAACATTTTCCAGTAGACCAAATTGTAAATCTAAACCATTCTCGAATCTCCACGAACACACACAAAAAATTTCATCAAAATCGTTCCAGTCGTTTAGGAGGAGTTCAGTCACATACACACGCACACAAGAAATATATATATTAAGATATGCATGTCACATCTATATCAATGTGTAGTGTGGTCTGATGAAGTCGAAATGTTGCGAAACAGGACACAGTGGTCAATAGGTAGTGTAAATTAACTTACTATATGTTCGTGACACTCATATATTTATGTATTATAATAACGAATAATATAACAAGGCAGTATGGATTTAATAAAATCAATCAACGTTCAATTATGGATGTGATTAGGAAATCTCACTTGGACCACACAGAAATTTTCGGTTAGTTATTTTCCGAATCCATATATCACGAAAAGTAGTATCATATTTCTTTATCCCATGCATAACGACCAGGGGTCAGGACCTCCAACGGAGTGTTGCATAATCCAGTAAGCAGATCTCGTATTTTCTACTGTCGAGCAGGCGATCTCTGCCTCGTTTTTCCGATTACTATTTTGATCAGTATTCCGATGATTCTTTGTTGAGACCCAAATTCCCCCCTGTCGAGCGGCTGAGATGCGAGTGGTCTTTGAGCTGAATATTGAATTACCTTGTATTTGTTACAATGAAAAATCCAGCTGTTACATAAATTTTCAATGAATATATTGAAGTAGTCGGAAATTAACAAATACTAACAGAACGTATTTTTGTCGTGTTCTTTTGGTAGGGGAAATTATAAGTGGGAAATACGACAAATAGGATGGTTCAAAACTCGAAGCAATAAATCGAGGAACGCATACAGGCAGATATTCTCGATAAAAGATGTGAAATAAAATTTGTGGACTTTTGGCTTTGTTTCCGAGATATCAGGCTTAAATTTCTGCATATCATTAATTTTCAACTTTAATACATAATATAAAAATAAAAAAATAATTGAACCAAATGTTCAAAAATACCACTGTTAGCATCGATACTAACGGGTGATTTTTTAAGAGCTTTCTGATTTGATTTAAGAAAAAAACCCTTAAAATTCAGAAAAATGTATGAAATCTTCATTTGAGTCGTTAGAACCATTCATATAATTTAATGTTTGAAAATTATTTCATGTAAATGTTGGCCGCGGCTGCGCTTCAAATGATCCATACGCCGGGTCCAATTTTGGCATGCTCTCTCCAACATATCGGTCGATATCTCACGATTAAATACTTCAATAATGGCTTCCAGTACGTCAATCCTTGCGGGCTTCTCGCTATAGACATGAGCCTTAACAAAGCCCCACAAAAAATAATTTAGAGGCGTTGAATCACATGATCTGGACGGCGACATAATTTAGCGATAAAAAAGTGGATTTTCATCCAACATTGCCAGCACCCATTCATTGAAAGTTATCAGTTGTGGTAGTTCGTGCTGCTTCAATTCTTGCACTAGCTGTATTTTAAAAGGTTTCACATCTAAATCCTTCCGCAAAATTTTCCACGTAGTGGAGTACCAGAGTCCCAATTGCTGCGAATGGCGCCGAATCGACAATTCACTGTCATCACTAACACTGGCGCATACAGCTGCGATATCTTCCTCTGTTCGCACTCTACGTATGCGTGTTGGTGGTTTAATATCAAATAATGTAAATTTGGTGCGAAATTTAGTCACAAGATTCCGAATAGCCGCCTGAGAAGGTCGACCAAACTGACCATAAAATGGAAGAAGTGCACAATACATTTTCTTAACCGAGCATAAATTTTTATAATAAAATTCAATAATTTGCAAGCGTTGTTTCGATTGTAAGTCGATTCATAGTTAAATTATAGACCAAACTGAACATGTTTAACAGTCACACAAGGCGCGAATCCCGCGTCAGCTGTAAAAAACAGGGATGCCAAAAAGAAAATTCTTAAAAAATCACTCGTTATATTGGCAACTCAAAATGAGGAAATCTTATGCTAACTGCATGTTTTGCCTATTTTGAGTGGATTCGACTGCATTCATTATTCGTTCCATTAATTGTTTTTGATTATTAATCTCCACTGCGAGGTTTTAAATGCTCCCATGCTAAGTAATTCAAAGGATTCAACATTTCGTCGAACATGCGTTGCTGATACTACATACGATTGTATACCAAATCCACAGTAAAATCTTCTAGCAAATTTGCGAGATCGTTGGCGGAGTCTTTAACGGACAATTACTTCCAATTCAAGTCCTTCCTAATCGTTTGAATGCTGATGCGTACCTGCAATTTTTGGCGCTCTTATTCCTCGGAACAGAGTGTTTACCAATTTGTCCAAATGTCTGTAATTTTGAAATTTTTGAATGAAAATGGTCTTAAGCGATTTTGTCCGAATCACTGATCAAGAATCCATGGTCAAAATCGATTCTGTCCGGCCGTCCGTACGACCGTTAATACGATAACTCTCGAACGGAATGAGCTAGACCGTTGAAATTTTCAGA
Organism: Halyzia sedecimguttata; assembly: GCA_937662695.2. NCBI lineage: Eukaryota > Metazoa > Arthropoda > Insecta > Coleoptera > Coccinellidae > Halyzia > Halyzia sedecimguttata. The sequence continues at coordinate 28,357,124 of OW569415.2, forward strand.
GTACGTTTGGGAGATAAATATTTCGGCTAAGATTGTTATTGGGCAAAATCTGCCGGATGGTTTCGAAGTAGCAAAAAAATTATTTTTTTTTTCATTACAAATTTCGAATTAATTTTTTTTTGATATGCAATTTCATCATAAGAATCCATTAATATACTTTTCAACTCTAACAAGCTAATACTTTCGGACATATGATTTTTACCTATACCAGACATGTATCTCTCAATAATCTATAATAATGTAACAAAGTATGATTGAATGCCAAATGACCAACTATAGGCTATTATAATTGCCCCTACCTGTTGGCCCTTGGATAATCCATAGATGGTGGAAATATATAATTTGTTAAGTTCAGAATATCTGCAGTGGAAACAAAACGCGAATATTGGCTAAGTTTGAATTGATATAATAGAATTTTCAGAGTAGATTTGAGGAATGAATATCTCGTATTAGTTGGTAATTCGACTTTAAATTGGTTTCTTTTATGAATCACTTCTATTATAAGAATCCATTGATATCATTCCCAACTCTGAGAAACCAATACCAACCAATTTCGGAGATGAATTGTCAAAGTTTGAACAAGAGCGCCAAAGCTACTATCCACAGGGCTTTCCCACATTTTTATAAAACGATCTCGCAAATTTGCTACAAGATTTTCGTGTGGATTTGGTATAAAATCGTATGTGGTATCAGCACGATGGAGCATCACCGCATGTTGGATGAAATATTGTCGCCCGGTTGAATCAAACTTTTAATAGGAGATGGATTGGTCGGCGTGGTTAGGTGTTATGGCCTGCGAGATCCCCTGACTTGAATCCTTTGGTTTATTTTTTATCGGGATATTTAAAAAACTTGTTTCTGCACTGGAAATTAATAATCAAGAACAATAATGAATGCAATGGATTATTGATGCAGTCGAATTCACTCAAAATAGGAAAAATATGCAATTAGTATACGATTCCCTCATTGTGTTTGGCTAAGCCTGTATCATTGCGAATGGTGGTATTTTTGTACATTTGATTTAATTATTTTTGGCGCTCTAGTTCCTCGGAACTGAGTGCTTATCAATTTGCCCAAATGTCTGTAATTTTCGAATATTTCGATGAAAATGGTCTTAAACGATTTGGTTCGACTCACTGATCAAGAATCCGTGGTCGAAATTCATTCTGTCCGGCCGGTCCGGCCGGCCGTAGGCACGATTACTCTCGAACGGAATGAGCTAGAGAGTTGAAATTTTCAGAGTAGGTTTGGGGGATAAATATCTCGGCTAAGTTCGTTATTGGGCAAAATCGGACAGATGGTTTCGGAGTAACAAAAAAAAAAATTTTTTTTTACGAAACAAATTCCAAATTAAATTTTTTTTAATAAGAAGTTTTATCATAAGAATCCATTCATATCATTTTTAACTCTAACAAGCTAATACTTTCGGAGATATGATTTTTCAAAATTTCAATAATAAATCGTATTTCAACGTTGTCACAGAATGATATTATTCTATGTATGAATATGAATTGTCATAATGTCAAATGATGTTCCTGAGACATTATCTAATCAATCGAAGAATTGTGAGCGAAGTGAGAATAATCTCAGTTGTTTGCTCCGAAATTAGTTTTTCTCAGAAAATTCTTACTTTTCGGAACTGAACATGAAGTAAGAGGTCTGAGAGTAGTGAGACTGCTTTTCATCCATAGACATAGATATAACTCTCGAACGGAATGAGGTAGGTAGTTGAAATTTTCAGAGTAGTTTAGGGAGATGAATATCTCGGTTAAGTTCGTTATTGGGCAAAATTGGCCAGATTTAATTTGATTTCTTCCATGGTGCTTTTCTCATTCTCATGATTGCTCATTTAATCTTGATAAATAAACTATTATTTGAATTGAATTTCCTTTAGGATGCAGTTCTATCATATGAATACATTGATATAATTCCCAACTCTGAGAAACCAATACTTTCGGAGATATAATTTGTCTGTTTGAACTAGAGCGCCAGAAAGCTCCTGTCCACAGGGCTTGAACCCATTTTTGGCGCTCTAGTTCCTCGGAACTGAGTGCTTATCAATTTGCCCAAATGTCTGTAATTTTCGAATATTTCGATGAAAATGGTCTTAAACGGTTTGGTTCGACTCACTGATCAAGAATCCGTGGTCGAAATTCATTCTGTCCGGCCGGTCCGGCCGGTCCGGCCGGCCGTAGGCACGATAACTCTCGAACGGAATGAGCTAGAGAGTTGAAATTTTCAGAGTAGGTTTGGGGGATAAATATCTCGGCTAAGTTCGTTATTGGGCAAAATCGGACAAATGGTTTCGGAGTAACAAAAAAAAAATTTTTTTTTTACGAAACAAATTCCAAATTAAATTTTTTTTAATAAAAAGTTTTATCATGAGAATCCAATCATATCATTTTTAACTCTAACAAGCTAATACTTTCGGATATGATTTTTCAAAATTTCAATAATAAATCGTATTTCAACGTTGTCACAGAATAATATTATTCTATGTATGAATATGAATTGTCATAATGTCAAATGATGTTCCTGAGACTAATCAATTGAAGAATTGTGAGCGAAGTGAGAAAAATCTCAGATATGATTTTTCAAAATTTCAATAATAAATCGTATTTCAACGTTGTCACAGAATGATATTATTCTATGTATGAATATGAATTGTCATAATGTCAAATGATGTTCCTGAGAATTGTGAGCGAAGTGAGTTAAATCTCAGTTGTTTGCTCCGATATTAGTTTTTCTCAGAAAATTCTTACATTTCGGAACTGAACATGAAGTAAGAGATCTGAGAGTAGTGAGACTGCTTTTCATCCATAGACATAGATATAACCATGGTATTCTTATACCATGGATATAACTCTCGAACGGAATGAGGTAGGTAGTTGAAATTTTCAGAGTAGTTTAGGGAGATGAATATCTCGGTTGAGTTCGTTATTGGGCAAAATTGACCAGATTTAATTTGATTTCTTCCATGATGCTTTTCTCATTCTCATGATTGCTCATTTAATCTTGATAAATAAACTATTATTTGAATTGAATTTCCTTTAGGATGCAGTTCTATTATATGAATACATTGATATAATTCCCAACTCTGAGAAACCAATACTTTCGGAGATATAATTTGTCTGTTTGAACTAGTTTTCCAAAATTTCATCTATTGCCTTAGACATTTCCTGCTCGTCCACCTCTCCACACCTAGTTCCCTTTTTGGCGCTCTAGTTCCTCGGAACTGAGTGCTTATCAATTTGCCCAAATGTCTGTAATTTTCGAATATTTCGATGAAAATGGTCTTAAACGATTTGGTTCGACTCACTGATCAAGAATCCGTGGTCGAAATTCATTCTGTCCGGCCGGCCGGCCGTCCGGCCGTAGGCACGATAACTCTCGAACGGAATGAGCTAGAGAGTTGAAATTTTCAGAGTAGGTTTGGGGGATGAATATCTCGGCTAAGTTCGTTACTGGGTAAAATCGGACAGAAGGTTTCGGAGTAATAAAAAAAAAATTTTTTTTTTACAGAACAAATTCCAAATTAAATTTTTTTTAATAAGCAGTTTTATCATAAGATTCCATTCATATAATTTTTAACTCTAACAAGCTAATACTTTCGGAGATATGATTTTTCAAAATTTCAATGTAAATCGTATTTCACAGGTTGATATAATTATTCTATGTATATTCTATGTATGAATTGCCATAAAGTCAACTTGACAGAAGGGAATATTGTAACTTCAAGAATATTGGAGTTGAAATACTCGTATTTTAGCGATGCAACGGGGACCTCACCCGAAAATGTTTGAAAATATTACGTAAATTTGAAAGCATAATTCCAAAGTTCGAGAGAGGAGAAAATTTTGTGAACGTAGATCAGGAAATTTTTGATCGATTACAAGGTAATTTATTATTTTATACATGTTTTATGGAATACCTACTATTTGTAGGTACTTTAAACCTGTTTTGGGCAATTGTCATACGAAACTTGTTTTTTTGGCGCTCTAGTTCCTCGGAACAGAATGCTTATCAATTTGCCCAAGTGTCTGTAATTTTGGAATTTTTGGCTGAAAATGGTCTCAAATGATTTGGTTCGACTCACTGATCAAGAATCCGAGTGCGAAATCGATTCTGTCCGGCCGGCCGACCGGCCGTAGGCACGATAACTCCGAACGAAAGGAGTTAGCGGATTGAAATTTGCAAGGTGGTTTTGGAGCGTAAATATCTCGGACAAGTTCGTTAATGGGCGTTAACCATCGAGGGGTTTCGGAGTTATGGCCGATTTTAGTAAAAATATTTTTTATGAATATTTCCGAAACCGATCACTCGATCTATCTGAAATTTAGCACCAGACTGTAGAAGACAGTAGAATCATGACCTTTATACGCATGTGAAGTTTTGTATTGACCAGATTACCGCAAAGTGTCAAAAAAAAAAATTGAAAAAGTGGTGCAGTTCTCATTCTCATGATTGCTCATTTAATCTTCATAAATAAACTATTATTTGAATTGAATTTCCTTTTTGATGCAGTTCTATCATATTAATACATTGATATAATTCCCAACTCTGAGAAACCAATACCAGATATAATTTGTCTGTTTGAACTAGAGCGCCAGAAAGATCCTGTCCACAGGGCTTGAACCCATTTTTGCGCGTATGTTCTGGGGAACATCGCGTTATAGTTTTGCCCAAATGTCTGTAACTTTCGAATTTTTTGACGAAAATGGTCTCAAACGATTAAGTTCGACTCCCCAATGAAGAATTCGAGGTCAAATTTGATTCTGTCCGTCCGTCCGGCCGTTGCCACGATAACTTGAGAACGAAAAGAGCTAGCGACTTGAAATTTTCAGGGTAGGTGGCGCATCTCAATACGACGGACAAGTTCGTTAATGGGCATAATCGGCCCAGTGGTTTCCGAGTAATAATTTTGTTTTCAACCAATATGAATCCGATCGAATTGAAACTTGGTGGGTAGTTGTAGAATATGATCTTAAGCACGTTTGTGAAATTTTGTGCGAATCGTATGGCTAGAAAATTTTTAAAAAATTATTAAAAAATATTTTTGTTGTCACGATAACTTGAGAACGGAATGAGATAGCAGCTTGAAATTTTCAGGTTAGGATGAACACCAGAACGCGACATTTCAGTTTGTTTATGAGCATAATCGGCCAAACGGTTTCAGAGTTATAGCCATCTGAAATTTTCTGAAATTTCGTGCTTTTTGTTCCTCATTAACTCAAAAAGTACTGAACCGATTGAATTCAAACATGGTTATTAGTTGTAGAATGCCAACGCGGAAATGTTTGCAAAATTTGGTGAGGATAGCATTTGTAGAAAATTTTTAATAAATCATTGAAAATAAAAAAAAAAAATTCTATATATCAGTAACTATTCGTTTGAAATTGCTGAAATTTTGCAAGAGCCTTCATAACCTAACTCTACTGCCAAGTTTCAAGTTTTAATACGATCGGTTAAATATTGTTGGAGATTCGAGCATTCTTGTGCGAGTTCAGTAGATGGGTGACCGTTGCCTCGATAACTTTCGAACGAAAGGAGATAGGGACTTGCAATTTTCAGGGTAGGTTGCGTATCCGAAAGAGAGTGTTGAGTTCGTTTTTGGGCATAATCGGTCTAACGGTTTCCGAGTTATACCCACCTGGAATATTATTTCCTTGATAACTCAAAAAATAAATATTCGATCGAATTGGTGCTTGGTAACTAGTAGTAGAAAATCAACCTAAAGACGTGTTTAAAATTTTGTAAGAATCGTATCCCTAGAAAATTTGAAAAAAATGACGAAAAAAAAAATTTCAAGAACCGTACCCCTAGAAAATTTTTAAAAAGTCACGAAAAAAAAATTGGTTCAAGCACTGACGTGAAGTCAGAAGCTTTTGCGCGTATGTTCTATTGTCCATACTTCTGTATTGGACACCCTTAATCGAATTTACCATGGTAAATTATGTTGTCCATTCTCCTGTATTGGACACTCTCAATTCGAATTTACCATGGTAAATTCGAATTAAGTGTCCAATACAGGAGAATGGACAACATAATTTACCATGGTAAATTCGATTAAGGGTGTCCAATACAGAAGTATGGACAATAGAACATACGCGCAAAAGCTTCTGACTTCACGTCAGTGCTTGAACCAATTTTTATATTATGTATTGAAATTGAAAATTGATGTCATTGAAATACTTTGGAGTCTAATATTTCGGAAACAAAGCCAAAAATCAAAATTTTTTTTTTTATTTTTATCAAGAATATACTGAATACGTTCCCTAATTTTTCGCCTCGAGTTTTGAATCACTCTGTATATTAATTAGATTGAAAATGCATGGTTCTGTCTTTCAAAATCTCGTTATTACTCGCAATATCACCAACTGTGCCAATTATGACGGAAAATGAACTGATTTGAGATATTTTCAAAGTGATGATTTCCAAAATTTCAGTAGATTTCGTCTATGAACTGTAGTTGTGGTCTCGCTTCTCACCTGAACAGAGTGCTAATTTGCCCAGATGTCAATTTCGAATTTTTGGACGAGAATGGTCTCAGACGATTAGTTTCGACTGACTGATGACTAAGCCAAGCAGGTCAACATTAATTTTGTCCGGCCGCTCGGCAGCACGATTAACCTCGAACGGAATGATAGAGTTGAAATTTTAAGTGTATGACCAAATGCGCCAGTTAAGTTTGTTAATGGGAGAAATCCAGATATCAGAAACATCCATCAGATATCGCTAAACTTGCGCAAAAGCCTTCAAATCCTAATATCACAGCAAATTTCTAGATTTAAACTCGAACGGGTCTATATTGTTGGAGGTATTGGCAAAATATCGAAATATCACATCGCTTGGAATGTGATGGTCCACTTTATTACACTCGAACAACAAAGTTGTCGACTGTCTGTAATTTTTATCTGGGCAGTGCAAATTATTTCAACGATGACTTTAAATCAATACTTAATACCTATATAATATAAAACAACAAACTATGATAAAGTGGAAATAATTTATAATCTTTAAGAATTTTCCAGATTATCATAATTTTTTTTTGATATGAAAGAATTATTGTTAGTTTACGAGAAGGTTGGACAATCATCCTAGATGTATTCATATTGATATTTGAAACCATTCGTTGATCAATGACAATCAAATATGGAAATGTTCCAGATTTGAACATGATAGGATCTATATATTGTTGAAGATATTAGCGAAATCACAAAAATTGAAATTAGAAAACAAGGTGTCAAAGGTCAGCAATAAAATTCGTTCATAATCCACCCTTCATCATAGATCCGTAACGACCGAGCATAGTTCTATTGGCGGAATTGTGGTGCTCATAGACAGAAGGTACCACGATCAAGTCCCAGTGATGAATTGTACTTCTTTTTCATATCTATCACAATAGTAACTCCGAGGAAACGATTATCGCATGAATTTAAGTCGATTTTTTCTTAAAATTACATGAAATGTGATTGTTTTTGTATATTATATGATATTAAAATTACTGCTATGCTTACAGAATGTTTTTTGAGAATTGTCAGCACATAATTTCTCATAGCCCATCCGTACCACTGGACTGATGTTTTTTATAGATTTCACTATCGGAATACACTTTCGAAAATAAACCACTGCAATACAGGAAGTTTTTCATCTCATGACACAATTGTAGGATTGATCTGATTTGCGTCCACGAACAAAACAATGTTCATTTACATCCCAACAGTAAATGTATGTTATCGAATGGGACCTTACCCGACCACAAATATAGCACTGTTCATTTTCAACCCAGCAACAGTAAATGTATGTATTTGAACAGAGACCTTTCGCCACCGCAAATACAGCACTGTTCATTTTCGAACCAACAGTGAATGTATGTATTCGAATGGGTCCTTGCACCACCGCAGACTTATCACTGTTTATTTTTGAATCAACAGTAAATGTATGCATTCGACTGGGTCCTTATGCCACCACAGACACAGCACAGTTTATTTTCGACCTGAAAATGAATGTATGTTTTTGAGTCGAAATAATCGTTTGAGTCTAATCACGGGGAAAAGGTGGATCATTTTTGTTAGAGGCATGTTTTTACAGTTTACTAACTTGTTATTTATATTCTTGAAAATTCTTACTTACTTACTTGTTTTTTATATTCTTGAAAATATTGGGAATATATATTTTTTTCCTGAGTTAAGCAGCCCTGGGTGCGATCAGTACCTGGATGGGTGACTGCTCTGGCTCTAAATTTGAACCAACGCGCCAAAGCTCCTGGTGCTTTTCCAACTAGATACAAACTAATTGAATTTAATTCTGATGATGGGCATAGTTAAAGAAATATAGATATCTTCTGACGTCAAAATGGACATATTATATTTGGAATTAAAATCCAATTAGTCTGATGTCACTAAATTGGCCCAAGATCCAAACGATCTTTTTATACCTGCTTCTTCCTCCCTTAGGCCCATATCACCTTCTGTCTACCTGCTCTTCACCTCGCTCAGTTTGTTATAGCACAGAAAAATTTGTGGTTATAGAGCTTTAGTGAGTAAAGTTGGGCCACTGTTCTTAGTAGATTTGTTCGTTACTAAAACACTGAACTAAACAATGGCGTTTAGAGTCAGACATAGCTGTGAAGATTATTCAAATGTTTCTTATCATGTGGTGAATCCAATGTAAAAAAAATCATATTTTGGCGCTAATTTTGGAGACCAGGATACATCTTGGGCTACACATTTCGATTGAGGAATATTGGGATGAACCATTGGAAAGAGATAGTTCCAAAAGTTTTGTCTACAAATAATTTGAAGGTAACCAGGCTATTTTTGTCTCGTAAATCCCAAATATATCAATCGGAGTTTTTACATACACATGGACATGGCATAAACTGCCTGAACTAGATGCTAGCTAGAACCATCCCTTTCTTTAGGATTCTGTCTGCGCTAAAATTATACATATCATATAAGCAGCAAGAATATAACGAGCCCACGTGACGCCAGCACGTTCGCTCATTTAACGATAAACATATTTCACTGATTTGTGACCTGGTGTAATACTACCTATGGTTATATGGGTATATTCTGTAAATCATTTAGAATATGCATTCGAATATATAAATACTCGGATTCATTGAAGATTTAAAGAACGATGCAAAACTATATAAATTTTTAATCAAATTTACTGAATCTAAATGGTTCCTTTCTGGGTTTTCTTTCCCAATCTCAGGAAAATATCTATTCAAACCATCAACATAATGTGGAAAGAGATGTTATTAAAACACTTCATGATAGAGCTAATCTAATTTGTTCTACTCTTGAAATTCGAAATGATGGAATTGATTTAATCAAAAAAACACAAAGTATTAGATGTTTGTTAACTAAGTCAAAACCCATTAATGAAAACCAAAAATCCAAAAACTGCGCATATAATATTCCTTGTATTTGTGGTAAATCGTATACAGGAGAAACAACGAGACCACTAGAAGTATGAAAGTCGTAACAGAAGAACAACTTAATAAATAGAGGCTCAGAAAAATCAAAAATAGCAGAACACGTGTGTACAATCCATGGAGGTCACATGATACATTGGAGTAAAACAAAGATTCTGAAGACAGAGTCTGATTACATTAGAAGGACACTTAGTGAGTCGACTTGTATTTTGTTGAACAGTGGATGCAATTTTGCAAATTGCTCAATTGGACTTGACCATATTCGGTTGAATTTGTGGAATAAGGAGTTGGAACTTGGAAATTTCTATGCAAAGTGAAACTACGTATGATCTTCAAAGACTGTCAATGGGAGGATTTTAGAATTTCAGAATAACTGTCAACAAAAAATAATTCTGAAGATTTTCGCTTGGTGTCTGACGAAGGTGTCTGATCTAGCTTCCGAAACGTTACAAAATAGTTGTTTTATCGTTGATGTTGTTTCGTTATTGTTCCTTAGGCAATATGTTTCTATACATTGCTTCCGAAAAAAATCTTGTGTTTCTCACGCAGGAGTAATTTACGAAATTAGTTATTTATGTACCAAGGACGAAAAACTTTCTATTATAGTCGAGCCTGCAAATTGCTATCCGAGGTGGTGTGAGGATAGAAAGCAGGCGAGAAATTAAACAGTTTTTCGTCTAGGGGCATATTACATTTTTCTTTGACTCCCACATATTTTTACGAATCTCGGACCTCTTAAATATTTTCACAATAGTCTCCACTGAAGCTAGACCGCGGATCCCCGAGTCCTAGTAGCTCCGAGTTTAACCGCTGCGACTTGGTAACAGTCGTAGAGGTTATAACATCTGACGGATAGTTTCTGAAATACTGATTTTTTTAAATAATCTTAAAGAAATTCATGTATGCATCTCATAATGATATTAGTTGCAGTACCTTGCGATACCCCATTTTCAATAACCTTATAACTGAATCAGGGTGTAGTTGAAACTCTTTAAGTACAAAATTATTATAATTTGCTATAAAAACATTTTTTTAGGAGCAAACAAATCTTCCAACTGATCTCACATCTGGCATCACAGATTGGGAGGTAACAGTGAATGTAGCAACAAAGAAGCGATGCTACAAAATAGATTTTTTTAAATACACACCGCGATAATGTTCGAAGAACTTTTTCATTTTGGCTCCTGTCCCATATACCGATGAAATCATTTGAACGGGATAGTCGTAATTGTTTGAAAATATTACAAGTATGAATCGCAATACAAACTATCCTCTCGCTCCTATCAGCTCAGAAATACTGTGATATAATACATTCTGCATTTTTTATCCTTAATATTCTCTGAAGAACCGTTTTACAACCTCCTCGGAAGTTGATCTTTAAAGTAAACATAGATATTTACTGTATTAATATTGAAAATTGACAACTACTGTACTAATTGGATCATAATTGAGTACTCTATGTTTTAACAGGAAGCGGAATGCTTGGATAAGTCTGGAGCTAACAAAGGCACTTCTCTGATGGAGTTTACAATATGGGAAATTCAGTTGATTATTCCAGTGAAAAGACACAGGCGTGGAAAACTGCATTTGTCGATATCGTCTATTTTAGAAGAAGTATTTGATTAAACATCAATGAGGAGTGAAATATTATTAGATGGTTAAATTTTAATGAAATAAAAATGAAACTTATTGCTATTGAAAGTGAATAGAAATAAAAATAATATTTATTTTAAATATGCGGTTACAACAACAATCATATGTAAGATATACGATTTCGTGAACATCAAAACAGTTGCAATGGATATCTATTTAAGATTCTGATCGATAACTATTCAAGATTGGAATACAAATATATAATGCCAAGATCAGCATCATACATTCTATAATTACAAATAATAAAGAAAAACATTCACATTTTTGCACTATATTGGTCCAAAACTTGAACTTTATGTGTGTATGTTCTAGGGTACAGCTTTGGTCTGTTGCCACGGCGCATCCGAATGCAACGGTTGAGTACTTTGAAGGGCATAATAGGACAAAAATGGTTTAGGAGTTATACCCATCTGAAATGTTCTTGTTATTTCCCCAATAACTCAAAAAATAAATTAAACAAATGGAACGAAACTTGGTAATTAGTTGTAGAATACCGAGGAGCAATGTTTGCAAACATTCGTGTAGATCGTATCACAAGAAAAAAAAATTTACAAGAAAAAAATTTAAACTTTTCTTCAGAAAATTTATATTTCAGAAACTATTTGCCGGACTCCGCTGAATTCCTACCAAACCTTCAATCCGAATTCTATTTACCCGATATAACATACAGATCTGACCGAATAGAAATCTAGTACTCCGTTGAAAAAAGATGGCTTGAAGGTTCATGCAGTATTTCACGAGTGTCTGTGAGGCGCGAAGAGACAGAAGAACATGCGCGCAAAAACTCCCGACTTCACGTCAGTGCTTTTTACGCGCATGTTCTAGGGAACAGCATATGCTTTAATTTTACCCAAATGTGTTTCGATTTTTGTCCAGAAAATTGTCTCAAACGATTAGGTTCATCTAATTGATGAAGAATTCAAGGTCTATATCAATTCTGTCTAGCCGCTGCAATGATAACTCTCGAAGAGAAAGAGACAGCAACTTGAAATTTTCGGGTTTGATTGCGCTTCCGAATGCGTCATTTAAGTAAATTATAGTTCATAATCAGCCAAACGGTTTCGGAGTAATACCCATCTGCACTTTTGTTGTTTTTTCCCCAATAACTCAAGAAATAAAAAATTAATCGACTTGAAACTTGTCAGTTAGTTGTTTACCACCGACCCACAAATTTGTTCAAAATTCCGTGAGGATCTAGAAAAAATAAAATAAAAAAATTGGCTCAAGCACTGACGTGAAGTCAGGAGCTTTTGCGCGTATGTTCTATTGTCCCTTCTCCTGTATTGGAGAATGGACAACATAATTTACCATGGTAAATTCGATTAAGGGTGTCCAATACAGGAGAATGGACAATAGAACATACGCGCAAAAGCTCCTGACTTCACGTCAGTGCTTGAACCAATTTTTTTTTTCGTATTTTTTTTTAAATTTTCTAGGGGTACGGTTCTTACAAAAAATTTTTTTCGTCATTTTTTTAAATTTTCTAGGGGTACGGTTCTTAAAAAAATTTAAACACATCTTTATGTTGATTTTCTACTAATAGTTACCAAGCTTCAATTCGATCGAATCTTAATTTTTTGAGTTATCGAGGAAATAATATTCCAGGTGGGTATAAGTCGGAAACCGTTGAACCGATTATGCCCAAAATCGAACTTAACTCTCCCATTCGGATACGCAACCTACCCTGTAAATTGCAAGTCCCTATCTCCTTTTGTTTAAAGTTATCGAGGCAACGATCACCCATCTACTGAACTCACACAAGGCTGCTCGAATCTCCAACAATATTTAACCGATCGTGTTAAAACTTCAAATTTTGCAGTAGAGTTGGGTTTTAAATGATATCTTAAAAATTTTCTACAAGTACTATCCTCACGAAATTTTGCAAGAATTTTCGCGTTGGCATTCTACAACTAATAACCATGTTCCAATTCAATCGGTTTAGTATTTTTCGAGTTAATGAGGAGGAAAAAACAACCAAATTTCAAATGACTATAACTCTAAAACCGTTTGGTCGATTATGCTTATAAACAAACTCAAATGTCGCGTTCTGATGCATATACTAACCTGAAAACTTCAAGCCGCTATCTCTGTCCGTTCTCAAGATCGTGACAACAAAAATATTTTTTAATAATTTTCTAGCCATACGATTCGCACAAACGATTTCACAAACGTGCTCAGGTTTATATTCTACAACTATTCACCAAGATTCAAGTCGATCGGATCTATATTGGTTGAAAACAAAATTATTACTCGGAAACCATTAGGCCGATTATGCCCATTAACGAACTTGTCCGTCGTATTGAGATGCGCCATTTACCCTGAAAATTTCAAGTCGCTACCACTTTCCGTTCTCAAGTTATCGTGGCAACGGCCAGACGGCCAGCCGGACAGAATCAAATTTGACCTCGAATTCTTCATTGGGGAGTCGAACCAATTCGTTTGAAACCATTGTCGTAAAAAAATTCGTAGGTCGTAGACATTTGGGCAAAATGATAACGTATGTTCCCCAGAACATACTCGCAAAAAAAGAATTCAAGAATTTTATATTTCAAAAACTATCTGTCAGATTTCACCGCAATTCCGAGAAAACTTTCAAGAAGACATTTTACCATTGATCACCGTATTTCAGCTCGAAGGCTTTTAATTTTTGGAATTATTTCATTTTAAAATTTCAATTCAGTCTATGCCCAATGAATTTTTTCACGTGTTAACGCTTCTTAGCGAACTTGTTGTTTGATTCTAGTGATTCGATTCCCATACAATATTGCATGAACCTTGATATCTACACCTAAACATTAACTTGGCCTGATCCTGTAGCTTGGGAATATTGGGAATTGATAATTTTAAATGAGTATATCTCCGAAACTTTTGAGTGGATTTGGTTGATACGTCGTTGGTACCAAAATTGCCAAAATTGTTTTTATTCAAAAATTATCAGTGTTTAACCAAATTTGCTTTCAGGTTTCAGACCTATCGTAATCCGGCAAACGCTCGTGAAGATTCTACTCCTTTATTCTCCTTCAGTTCGCACCTCGCGGGGTTCAAAGACAGAAATCACGGCTCGAGACACCTGTTCGGCATCGCAGGCAGCCACCAAGAACATTACTCACCGACGACAGGACAATACCGAAAGTTAATTTGCTCCTTCAGTTAACACACGTTCGCCTATCCTCGAGATATTGTATCCCCCAATAAACACACAATACTTATAAATAGACTTAAAAATATAGGTTTGTGTAGCGCATTCGTGCCTTCGCATTGTTTAAATGATTACAGTTTATTACAAGCTCGAGAAATGCGCCTTAGGCGACTATTGGAATGTTGTTTCAAATGAACTTCTTCTGAATTATCGACCGATAAGTTAATTATGTAAATGTAAATAAGATTCGAGATTGCTTTCCTTGACGAAATTGGTGGCGGCGTTGTCTGCTTCGCGCCATTTCATCCTCATTGTGACAGGCAGGTGGGAGATTCTACACCATATATCAGTGTTTCCAAACCTATCTGAACCGCGATCCATTTTGTTAAAAAAATTGTTTTCTACCACCTATTTCCCACCAACTCAAACCAAAATAGCGATAAGAATACCCTAACTAAAATACAAGTAACTGATTGTTTCTCATCTTTTAATTTATCTTACTGTTAGAGTCTAAATTAAATGAATTAAAAATTAGCTCAAGCACCGCCGTGAAGCCACGAGCTTTTGCGCGCCTATTCACGCCTTATACGAATTCGATCGAGGATAGTTTCTGAAATATAGAATATTTCAAGCTAACTGAAAATAATGGAAATCTAACCTGAAACCAACACAATTACTGTTAATACTGTTTTATTCACCCCTATTGGACACTCGAATTAACATCGATATAGACCGTTTTCTCTGCTTTTATGCGACACAAATTCGTGCGAATGCGACAGCCATTCCAATGACAGACTTGAGTAATGGGACAATCATCTATAATCACACAATTTTTAGTTCTCACATTATTATGTATTCTGCCGGAATTGAAATTCTTACAGTAGGTATCTGATAATACAAGAAAAAACTTACTTCTCAAATAATTTCAGGATACGATATTCACGAAATTCTGAGAAACCCACATCCTACAAGTAATTACCGAGTTTTAATTAGATCGGATTTGTATATTTTGAGTTATGTAGGAAATAAAAACCAAAATTCAGATGTGTTTAACTCCAAAACCATTTGGCCAATTGTGCCTATTAACGAACTCAAATGTCGCATTCGGATGTATTATATCTTTCCGTTTTCAAGTTATAGTTAGGTACATAACATTTCTTAAATTTTTATTAAATTCTCTAGTGATCAAAAAACTTCTCATACTTTTGTATGTCGGTATTCCACAACTAATTACCAAGTTTCAAATTCGATCGGATCTGTATTTTTTTGAGTTATCGGGAAAATAATAGTTCAGTGGTTATAACTCCGAAACCATTTAGCCGATTAATACAATACAATACAACTTTATTCATCCTTTCAGACATAACAATGATGTATAGGACATGTCAACACAATATGTAATTGTATAAATTAGAAACAAGAAAATTTGATGATTGACACAATACGAAAAGTAAATACAAATCAAACCAACACACTAATTTAATGAGCTAGAGAGAAATTCGTCTGTGCTATAAAAACACTTTTTAATGAATAAATTTTTTATTTCTCTTTTGAACTGTGAATTGTTCAAAATTTTTAATCGATTGGGCAGATGATTATACAATGTAATACCAATCAGTCTTGGTGACGACTCGTATTTGGTCGTTTTGTGTATAGGCACACTGATAGTATTCTGATGTCTGGTATTATAGTAATGGAAATCCGAGCACATCATAAAGCTACCCAAGTTACATCGGACAAACATCAAGCAGTTCAACATGTATATGCAAGGGAACGTTAGGATTCTGAAATACTTGAATATATCCCTGCAAGATTCACGTGGTTTTAGGCCAAAAATCAATCGCATAATTTTCTTCTGCGTGATAAACACTCGACCACTCTCAGATGACGAGCCCCAAAGAACAACGTTGTAACAGAGCTGACAATAAACAAGACCAAAATAAATGTTGATCAAAGCATCAAGGGGAAGAGAGTTCTTCAATCGATGCAGGGCATAGAAAGACGTGTTCAATTTTTTGCATAAGTTATCTATATGACAGTGCCATCTCAAATTTTTATCGACATATAGACCCAGAAACCTGACATGATCAACAGATCTAAGGTCACCCACACTCCCACTGATGATAAATGGAGAAGTCAGACCACAATCACGATTCTGAAACTTCATGACCTGGGTCTTATTCATGTTGGCAATCAGTGAGTTAACTCTGCACCAATCGGTGAAACGCCGAACAAGTTCCCCGCACAAAACCTGCAACTCCCAATGACCAACAACGAAATTAACTGTCTCAGTTGGATGCGTAACCAACCCTGAATATTGCAAGTCGTTATATCTTTCCGTTCGAGAGTTATTGGTGCAAAGGTCACCCATCCAGCTACCGAACTCACCCAAGGCTGCTTGAATCTCCAACTATATAGATCCTATCGTTTTCAAATTTGGAACATGGTTTTAAGTTACGTTTTGAAGATTCTCGTAAAATTTCAGCGATGTTGTTTTTCAGTTTTATTTTTTAATGCCCATATAAACGATCCTCACGAAGTTTCGCAAAAATTTACGCGTCGGCATTGTACAACTAACTACTATGTTTGAATTGGATCGGTTCCATATTTTTTGAATAATTAACAACAAAATTTATATAACTTCAAAACCGCGTTTGGCCGATTATGACTATTGACTAACTCAAATGTCACATTCGGATGCGCAACCTACTCTAAAAATTGCTAGTCCGTTCCTTCCATTCTCAAGATATCGTGAGATAAATAATATTTTTAAAATTTTTTTGGGATACTATCCTCATAAAATTTGGCAAACGTCTTTATGAAGGTATTCTACAATTAGTTACCAAGTTTCACTTTGATCGGATCTGTATTAGTTGAAAACAAAATTTGTACTCATAAAGCGTTGGGTCGATTATACCCATTAATGAACTTGTCCATCGCATTTGGACATGCCACCTACCCTGAAAATTTCAAGTCGCTATCTGTTTCAATTCTCAAGTTATTGTGGCAATCGTGGAAAGAGTCAAATGACCTTGATTTCTTCATCAGTGAGTAGAACCTAATCGTTTGAGATAGGGCTTCACACGAGACGAGAGTATAAAAAATATCGTCATGGTCTCGCCAATTCCCAAAAAATTAAGTCTCTTTTAAGTCTCGTTCTCGTCTCGTTATCAGTTGTCTCATCTCGTCTCGCCTAATTCTAAATAACGATAATAAATATTATAATATATAAAGGAAACGGTATACAATAATGGATACTTTTGTAAAGCTATATTTATTACGCTCTTATATAAAAATATTCGTACAGTTACATATTATTTTTAATTTTAAACACTGATAATTTCATCTTTTAAATAACTCGATGACCAAGAATTCAAACACAACCACGCTTACATCACATCATCTTTCAATGATGTACGTGTTTTTGCCATGATCATACCTGCTGTGGAAAATAATATTTCAACAGGAACGGATGTTGCCATTAATAAATCATCGGCCATCTTGGAAATGTATAGATTTGGATGTGTATAACTCCAAAACCGTTGGGCCGATTATTCCTATAAACAAACTCAAATGTCCCATTCAGATGCACAAACTAACCTGAAAATTCCAAGTCGCTAACTATTTCCGTTCTCAGGTTATCGGGAGATAAATAATATTTTTTAATAATTTTTTTTTATAGTTATACGATTCTCACAAAATTTCACAAACCTCTTTAGGTTTTGTATTCTACAACTTCTTACCAAGTTTCAGTTCGATCGGACTTGTATTGATTAAAAACAAAATTATTACTCCGAAACCGTAGGGTCGATTATGCCCATTAATGAACTAGTCCGTTGTATTGGCCACCTACCCTGGAAATTTCAAGTCGCTATATCTTTCTGTTCACAAGTTATAGTGGCAATGGACGGCGGGACAGAATCAAATTTGACCTCGAATTCTTCATCAGTGAGGCAAACTCAATCGTATGAGACCATTTTCGGCAAAAAACTCGAAAATAACAGACATTTGGGCAAAATGATAACGCCATGTTCCCCAGAACATACGCGCAAGAATACATGATTTAAAAAAGTGTTTTCGTCTAATTTTGGCACCACGACCCCCTGGAGGCCATAGAACAACGGTAGTCAAACTGCGGCCCGCGGGTGATATGCGGACGACAATGAAAATATGAAATATTTATATTGCAAGATGAACTTAAATTCTACATCACTCAACAGAATTAGGGGAATAACAAAAAATTAAAAAATTTAATTGATATTTGATGGACTGGATCTCAGTGGAAAATGCTCTTAACCAAGTATTTAAAAGAAAATGAAGAAACCATAGAGCCAATTTTTTTCTTAGCTTCCTTTTTTTTGGTCCACAGGGAATTTTTTTTTCTGATTTAGCCGTCTCATTTGGATGCGCGTTCCATCCTGAAAATTGCCAGTCGCTATATCTCTTTGCGTTCGAAAATTATCGTAGTAACGGCCAACTGGCCTTACAGAATTGAATTTGACCTCGAATTCTGCATCAGTGAGTCCAACCTGATCATTTGAGACCTATTGAGACGTAAATTTGGAAAGACAAAATTCTAAAATTAAAAAAAATCTAAAGTAAAGTAAGTTTTAGAGATACTTTTGTTTTTTAATTGTTCGTTGACAAACAATAATTGCACCAACGTTCGTAGAAAGAGTAGGTTGTTAAGGTTATCAACTTTTGGTTGATTTAGAATAAGATGTGAAATAAGTAAAATGAAAGCAAGAAACGGGCGGATAGAAACCAAAATGATTCTCTAAATTTTGTCGTTATTGTAAAAAAATAAAAAAAATGACCGAAGCTAAATTGTGATAAAATTCGAACTTATATTTATTTTTCCATTTTTATGAAGATTACACTTTGTTAGAGAGCACAAACCTTGTTCCTTAATTCTTTTTTCAAAGCGTTGAATAATCGGGCCAGGTGAAATCCTTAGCTTTCTCGTCACTATTTTCTGAGATACGGTCGATTTACCGATACAACTCAAGAAATCACTTTTTTTGACTAATTTCAAATTGAAATTACGCATATATAATTTTTTTTTAAACGTCTTGTCAGAAAACTCATTCCGGCCGATTGAAACCAAAACAATCATTTATATAGTCCCTGTATTTCCCATACCTACCCAATATTTGTAATACACACGAAATTTTATTTTCATTACAAAATGTAAGAGAGAGTCGTGGTAAGATATTAGTGTAAAAGCACTGTAAACAAACTAAATGACAGATGACGCTCAAATTTCGCGTGCGTATAGAAGTGCAAACTAAGCGACCGCAGGCTCTGTAAACGAACGATTCCTATAGTACAATCTTGACAGTATGTACACAATTACTCAAATGTTTCACAAATTAATCAAATCGTATCTGCCACTTTGCTTCGTCATCGTAGGCATCAATCCGAAGTGTTTCATTAACCGATCATCTCGATCCATTTCCCAGATTAAAGCTCACATACTCTATCGAAGCTGCTCCGGTGATTAGCATTCTGACCATCACCAAATTATGAGACGTCATGTTAATTATCGAATATTACAATCAAATTCGTCGAATACGCGCTAAGTAATTTCGAACCCGGCCGTAGGAGTTGCGGTAGCCGCAGGAAGTTTGATATTATAACTCAAATCAAATATTTGATTGGAAGGAGGCTGTATAATAGAAATAATTATTTTCGACGCCGCCCCCCTCTTTTAAGGAGATTAAGTTTCGATGTGGCCAATGTACAGTGGCGCCACCCGGTATTCTTATCCATACTCGACACATTCCAGTGAGTTGATGAAATTAAAGTTACACTGTAGGAGGATGTGAAATATCGGTGGATATAGTAACTGAATTATTTTGAACTTCGAGCATAAATAAAAATATGTAATGTGTTAGCAGACGTTAGTGTAAAGCAAATAATGTCTATCTCTCTGTTAGTGTTGTGATTTGTTAAAATTAAAATTATTAACAAAATAAGCTGAAATATTAAATATTCCATAGCATATCTATCCTCAATATCGATACCTTCTTCAAAAAGCACAGAGATTTCTCTAAGGTACCCGAAACTCAACCTGAAAAACGAAAAGGGAAAAAACGATAAAATTAAATATACAATATTCCAAGGTTCATTAAATGGATTTAAAATTCACTGCCCATTCTGAAAATTATTCAGAAACCCCTAAAACCATTCTGAAATTTATATATGAGACTATATTAAACAAATGATCTATAGGTTCCTCGGCTTCTCCGCATTCACAATTAGGGCTCTTAACTGAATTCCATCTGAAAAGCATGCTATTTCAATAACCATAACCTCGTCTAAACAATTCAGAACAGACCATAATATGCTCTGATCAAACTCTTGAACTCTTTTCCGAAGAATCAGTAATTAGAACCTTGTTGAAAATATCGCATAAATTACTTTGATACTGCCACATTTCCCTCTCGCTTTATTGGAATTAAGAAAAGAGTTGGATCGTGAAAGTATACGCGACTTCAATCTGGTAATTTTATTGTCTGGAATTTGGGAGAGAATTGGAAATGCATGAGTTCGGAAAAGAATTAAATTTATTCCAAGAATTCAGAACAGCAATATCCTGTGAATATGGGCCGAGACATCGTATGAAAGTACTGGTATCCTCATAGATAAATTGAGCTGTGCACCAAATGTTTGAGCATAAACCAGATGAAGCAACAATATTCAGCGGCAGAAAAAACCAAATATAAGACTGCTCTACGAGGAATAGTAGCATCAGTACCCCATGAAGTACCAAATAATTGTTTTCAACTTCAGATTTAAGTAATCTAAATGAGATTTGAAATTCAAAGACGAATCTAGTATGAGTCTGAAATTTTAAATAGAACACCCATTTATTTATTGAGTGTTACATTTAAAATTTCAGAAAGATTTATTTTTTTTAGGATAGAATCGACTGTAGTAGACGTTCTAATACAATTTGGCCAGGAAGACTTCAGGAAAAATAAGAATTATTGGGATCAGATACTTAGTCCCACCACTTGTGTTGTGAGTGCAAATATCGCGCTCCTGGCGGATCTGACAATCTATAAAATCTATCTACGTATACTTGACAAGTTTACTAATGTTCAAGAGGAAAAATCATTCCTAATTAATAACAAAATATTTCCTTAATTTAACCTAGGAAAATGATAGCTTCGATTTCAATAGACAACAAGTAGACTATAGTAACGTATTTTCTTCTGATGAGTATAAATTACCTAATCGTTGTTCAGTATTTCTATATTTTAATTGCAAGATTTGTTGAAATTTATCAAACATTTGAGCAAAATGGCCATTTATACTTCTTTAATAATTATATTATATATTATTCTTCTATAATTATTACAGAAGTGTAATATGATATTTGATGAATTCACAGTAATCGCCACCATTCACTGTTGGGTCAAAAATTAACAGTGCTATTTCTGAGGTGGCGTAAGGACTCAGTAACAACGCCTACACAGACCACAACTGATTATCCCTACTCTCTCAAGCTCTCAACCTTATGAGGGGTCACTTTGGGAAATACCTAGGAGGATCAGTACAACAATAATATGAATATGAAAAGGTTATGTATCTTAACGAGATCTAATAGACCTTTCAACAGGTTCCATTTGAAGATTCTTCCATCCCATAGGCTTTCCCTAGAGGTTGTTTGTCTCCAGCGGGATATGGCTTCACATTTGAAGGTTATGATTAACTGGATTATTCTGTTGACCATCGAGTTGGTTGTGGTTCCAGTGAATTATACGCTTTTGTGTATTAGTTTGGCGTTAAGAAAACGAGCTATTCTGGTTTAAAAATGGACGCCTCCTCAGGAAGTTGCATTTGTTACAGTGTCTGTTCAGCTAACCCATCTGGATATTTGGTCACCCATGGAGATTTCATTTCTGGAGTAAAACAACCCAAACATAACATCAAAGAAGATATAGAGAGAGAAAGAGAGAGAGAGAGAGAGAGAGAGAGAGATCGCAAAAACCTGTAAAGACAGATATGGAGACTTAACCTAAACCTGCCGCCTCTCGGTTAACAGGGATATTACAATACTTTATTGAACAATTGGCCTTTCTATTGTATTGTATTGGTACAAGATGAATAAATAGTTATTACTTAAGAGAACTTCACTCCCTCTATTAGGTCAAATTATCTGCTAGTGAGGTAACTATATTGTTCTCCTGACTCACCGAATGTTTGGTATCAGTGGTTGCTTTTCTTTTCTATCACTGTCTCAAACATTGTATGTGTTTGAGTTCGTTCTAAATTCTGAGAATTAGGTAAGTAATATCATTGATAATTTTGTTATTCTCTTTTCCTTCAATACCCCACCTGACATTTTTATCTCCCCATTTAAAATCCTTGCAAAAAGAGTGGTGCCTTATAAGTAGTGTCATCTATATAGCTTACCAGTAGTACAACCTAAACTATTAATTTATGGACTCGAGCAAACTCGTCTCACGACATTGGTCGCCGTATTAATTGCACTGCAATGACAGTAATGCATGTGTTTTTCGTGTGTGTACAGAAAGGTAAGAGAATACGAAAAAGATCTACTGGTGGACTGAGACTTACCATGGAGCGTCAAGATATGCACTTCAGTTAACTACTTCAGTTCTACGAGGCCGGTTCGCTACTAGACTTCAAACCACCTATCAATGGTTTGGATTAGAAGTAACTGTTAGTGTGTCGCATTTGAGCTCTTGGACTTTCATCAGACCTTTATCGATTAGTGTTTTTTTTACTGTGGGCCTCTGTCATCAATGTCTGCACTGATACATGAAACAGCAGGTCTGAGAGTCAGGGTGCCCAGTGTATTCTTCAGCGGCAAATCATGATTCCTTCTAGTTATACATAATGTTCGTAGGAGGTTAAGACACCACCGTGGAGATCGATGTGATATTGATGGGTTAACTGTTGAGAGACATTTATACAACACCATTGGTGTAATGTTTGGGGTCTATTGCCCATGGTGTCATAGAGTCCTGTAAATAATTATGCTGCCTCACTCTATAAATCGAAGAAGTTTGAGAGCCTCATCGATGTGGCCATCCACACATCTGCTCTCAGCAAGACAACCATGTCTCCATATTGATTAATATTTTGCCAGGAACTCCGTGCTCTACGGATTCGTATCCCATCAGATATATAATAATAATAATAATAATAATAACATCCATTTGGCGCTCTAGTTCCTCGGAGCTGAGTGCTTATCAATTTGCCCAAATGTCTGTAATTTTCGAATTTTTCGATGAAAATGGTCTTAAACGATTTGGTTCGACTCACTGATCAAGAATCCGTGGTCGAAATTCAATCTGTCCGGCCGGTCCGGCCGGCCGTAGGCACGATAACTCTCGAACGGAATGAGCTAGACAGTTGAAATTTTCAGAGTAGGTTTGGGAGATAAATATCTCGGCTAAGTTTGTTATTGGGCAAAATCGGACAGATGGTTTCGGAGTAACAAAAAAAAATTTTTTTTTTACAAAGCAAATTCCAAATTAAATTTTTTTCAATAAGCAGTTTTACCATAAGAATCCAATGGTATCATTTTTAACTCTAAAAAGCTAATACTTTCGGAGATATGATTTTTCAAAATTTCAATAATAAATCGTATTTCGTCGTTGTCCCAGAATGATATTCTATGTATGAATTGTCATAATATCAACTTATTTTTCTGAGACATGACATTATCTAATCAATCGAAGAATTGTGAGCGAAGTGAGAAAAATCTCAGTTGTTTGCTCCGAAATTAGTTTTTCTCAGAAAAGTCTTACATTTCGGAACGGAACATTAAGTAAGAGATCTGAGAGTAGTGAGGCTGCTTTTCATCCATAGACATAGATATAACTCTCGAACGGAATGAGGTAGGTAGCTGAAATTTTCAGAGTAGGTTAGGGAGATGAATATCTCGGTTAAGTTCGTTATTGGGCAAAATTGGCCAGAGTTAATTTGATTTCTTCCATGGTGCAGTTCTCATTCTCATGATTGCTCATTTAATCTTGATGAATAAACTATTATTTGAATTGAATTTCCTTTATGATAGAGTTCTATCATATGAATACATTGATATAATTCCCAACTCTGAGAAACCAATACTTTCGGAGATATAATTTTTCTGTTTGAACTAGAGCGCCAGAAAGCTCCTGTCCACAGGGCTTGAACCAATTTTTTGCGCGTATGTTCTGGGGAACATCGCGTTATAGTTTTGCCCAAATGTCTGTAACTTTCGAATTTTTTGACGAAAATGGTCTCAAACGATTAAGTTCGACTCCCCAATGAAGAATTCGAGGTCAAATTTGATTCTGTCCGGCCGGCCGTTGCCACGATAACTTGAGAACGAGAAGAGCTAGCAACTTGAAATTTCCAGGGTAGGTGGCGCATCTCAATACGACGGACAAGTTCGTTAATGGGCATAATCGGCCCAGTGGTTTCCGAGTAATAATTTTGTTTTCAACCAATATAAATCCGATCGAATTGAAACTTGGTGGGTAGTTGTAGAATATGATCTTAAGCACGTTTGTGGAATTTTGTGCGAATCGTATGGCTAGAAAATTTTTAAAAAATTATTAAAAAATATTTTTGTTGTCACGATAACTTGAGAACGGATTGAGATAGCGGCTTGAAATTTTCAGGTTAGGATGAACACCAGAACGCGACATTTCAGTTTGTTTATGAGCATAATCGGCCAAACGGTTTCAGAGTTATAGCCATCTGAAATTTTCTGAAATTTCGTGGTTTTTGTTCCTCATTAACTCAAAAAGTACTGAACCGATTGTATTCAAACATGGTTATTAGTTGTAGAATGCCAACGCGGAAATGTTTGCAAAATTTGGTGAGGATAGCATTTGTAGAAAATTTTTAATAAATCATTGAAAATAAAAAAAAAAATTCTATATATCAGTAACTATTCGTTTGAAATTGCTGAAATTTTGCAAGAGCCTTCATAACCTAACTCTACTGCCAAGTTTCAAGTTTTAATACGATCGGTTAAATATTGTTGGAGATTCGAGCATTCTTGTGCGAGTTCAGTAGATGGGTGACCGTTGCCTCGATAACTTTCGAACGAAAGGAGATAGGGACTTGCAATTTTCAGGGTAGGTTGCGTATCCGAAAGAGAGTGTTGAGTTCGTTTTTGGGCATAATCGGTCTAACGGTTTCCGAGTTATACCCACCTGGAATATTATTTCCTTGATAACTCAAAAAATAAATATTCGATCGAATTGGTGCTTGGTAACTAGTAGTAGAAAATCAACATAAAGACGTGTTTAAAATTTTGTAAGAATCGTATCCCTAGAAAATTTGAAAAAAATGACGAAAAAAAAAATTTCAAGAACCGTACCCCTAGAAAATTTTTAAAAAGTCACGAAAAAAAAATTGGTTCAAGCACTGACGTGAAGTCAGAAGCTTTTGCGCGTATGTTCTATTGTCCATACTTCTGTATTGGACACCCTTAATCGAATTTACCATGGTAAATTATGTTGTCCATTCTCCTGTATTGGACACTTAATAAGAAGCTTTTGCGCGTATGTTCTATTGTCCATACTTCTGTATTGGACACCCTTAATCGAATTTACCATGGTAAATTATGTTGTCCATTCTCCTGTATTGGACACTTAATTCGAATTTACCATGGTAAATTCGAATTGAGAGTGTCCAATACAGGAGAATGGACAACATAATTTACCATGGTAAATTCGATTAAGGGTGTCCAATACAGAAGTATGGACAATAGAACATACGCGCAAAAGCTTCTGACTTCACGTCAGTGCTTGTTTAGTAACACTTGGCTACAACATATTACAACTGGAATCTCATATATTCCTATTATGTGGGATATGCTGGAGAGGACACTGTCCAGTTTGCAACATTATACACAGAACCTGGCTCAATGTATCCACGAAGTTAGAGTTGCTTGGAAGGAGGTGCCATCAGCAGGCATCGACCATCATATTCTCTAGATACTTAGACGGATTACATGTTAATAACATTAATTGCTTTATTATTGATGTAAGACTACCACTTTGCCAAAAATAAACTTGAAGAAAGTATTCCTTCTTTGTATATCTAGAGGTGAGCACAATCGAATGGTTTCAATCATCGATATGTACGTTCTCGAGTGGTTTTCACTTACGAATGATCCCTCGGGATGTTAATGACTCGCTAGTCCCAGTCAAAGTAGCGTTAGCGACTTCGGATAAGAGTAGACCAACATAATTTTGCTTTTCCTTATTTTCAATAGGTTTCAGGTTTCTCTAATAGCAATCATTAGTTAATTACTTTATTACGTTTGATCGCTTGTGGATTTTGTCGAATTTTCTACCATATTTCCTGTAGTGATAACCGGAATATTTCTGAATGAATAAATACTCTTCAGCCCTTCAGAACTCCGACTGATATTATTTTTTTTCTATTACTCTACTTATTAAATCCTTTGAACATTGTCAATGGTGTTAACATACCTGATGACGTCCTTAGGAGCCTTGGCTATCACGTCGTGAGCTTTTAGAACTGGTTCACCCATCTGTACAATTCTTAGGCTGGCCAGCTATGGACATTGGCAAACTATATGTTCGGCTATTTTCTTTTCCGAGAGCCTGTATATTTCATCTGCTGACTTGCACATGCAGTGCTGCCAGTGTCCATATTTGTGCTGTCGCTTTCCTGCCAGCAATTCCACCATTACACGATGCTCAGTTCCTGGCAGCTGGAGCAGCTTTCTGATATAGGATGGTGAGAAATACACGAATCTTTTTGCTTGTGTAAGTCCTGGAGTATCTCTGTTATTCAGCTCCTACTGTTGGATCGCAGCCTTGTAATGGTTTTTTCCGAGCCCACAGAATGGTTCTGGTCCAGCAGGTGTTACCCTGGTGACCCCTTCTCGCAAGTTAATCAGCCTTCTCATTTCTTACAATACCACAGTGCCCTGACACCCAAAGAAGTGTCACCTTATGGTCTGCCACCAGTTGCTTTATTGTATTCCGGCATTCCTAGGTCAGAAAGTAACTCTGGATGGGTTGTTCCAGGTCTGGCCTGGTCGTCCCTTATAATGTAGATGTGGCTTCTTTTCAGACACTCTTGAGCACAAATATTGATAGCTGTCTATACGGGTAAGTTTGCCATCGCATTAATTCCTATTTATATGGTCTGATAGCGCTATTAGCCATACCGTATGTGTTCAACATCGTTCCTGAACTTTTACTGACATTTTATTTTAGTCACGTACAAGTTGCATAAAGTGAAAATTTTTTTTTTAGTGTTTCCGTGGTAGATTATTTAATGTAAGTTCGTTTGTTATGTTTGGTATTTATATTGAATAATGAATGTTTTGGATACATTTTTTACATAAATTTAAAGATTTCGGCTGAAAGAGAAGAAGGAGGATAGCATTATAGATATGATGTCAATTGGGACAAGTTGGCATATGCTGACATTACTCCTGAAGGCAGAACAAACATTACTGTGTTTAATAGTTTTTATAATAATAGCATGCGCACTCTTAGAAAAACTCTAATGGTACCGACAACCCGGTTCATCTTGATGAAATAATATATATATATTCTTTTGACTGAGAGCTGTATATGTGTTAGCAGAGGTTGGTGTAACGGGGTACCATACAATTCGACGTATGATACAAGAGCTTAGGGAAAAACCTCAGCAAAAAAACCCTGTCTCCCCGTGAGTGTCGTGATTTGTAACTATTGTTCACAAAATTTACTGCAATTTAAAAATATTGATAGGCATTTATTTCTTCAATATGGACTCCTTCGTCAAAAAACGGAGAGGTTTCTCCAAGGTACCCGAAACTCCTGAAAAATGAAAAGACAAGAGGAGAAGAACGAACAAATTATAAATACTACATAACCTTTCCAAGGTCTCCTCTCACAAATATAATTCTCTGTAGGCGCATGGGTTCTCTTGGAGAAGAATCACCTCCGCTAGTTTTCAAAAATATTCCTTCTTGTTCAGAAATCCCTTCAATATTTGAATTCGAAAAGGAAAATGTTGCTCGTAAGGTCAGGAGGGTCTCTTTCAAAACCAGGTCTGACAGTCCAAGCTATGATTATTCAGAACTTCAGATGTTCGAAGACCGCTACAGGGCCCTTAAATAATAAATACTCAGAAGCAATGGCAATAATAATCCTCACGCTAAAAACTTCATCTTTTTGGCGCTCTGTTTCATTTCTCAGAACGATTTGTTGGAAGCGGAACATCAAAATCAAATACAGTTTTATTTTCTCTGGAACAATTACGCTTACCAGAAGCTGAAGCACGAGTTAACTAAATCATCAAAAGAGGTAAAGAACGTAGATCCACAACTATTTGGACAAATACACTAGTTGAAATGGAGCTCCATGGATATTTCAAAGTTAACACGCCACAAGAAATGTTTCAGTGAAACAAACAAATAAAGTCATTCAAGACGATCAAAGGTGCCTGAGCAAAAATCTGATAATGATGAGGACGGTAGTTTTCACCTAGTGTCTCTAAAATTACATGCTTACAGGCGCAAAGGAGATGAATAGGTTGAATGCTTTCGTTGCAATAACTTGTTTCTTAAAATTTGTATTATGAAAATATTTTATTTTATATTTGCATGAATTGTCTAGCAGATGATTGATTCTAATATTCTGTCATGAATGTATTTTTTTTTAGTTTTTCGAATTATTTTTAGTTAAACTTAATTTTTTTCTTTGTTAAATCTACTTGCTATTTTTAGGCGCTCTAGTTCCTCGGAACAGAGTGCTTATCAATTTGCCCAAGTGTCTGTAATTTTGGAATTTTTGGCTGAAAATGATCTCAAACGATTTGGTTCGACTCATCAAGAATCCGAGGTCGAAATCGATTCTGTCCGGCCGGCCGGCCGGCCGTAGGCACGATAACTCTCGAACGAAAGGAGTTAGCGGATTGAAATTTGCAAGGTGGGTTTGGAGCGTAAATATCTCGGACGAGTTCGTTAATAGGTGAAATCCATCAAGCGGTTTCGGAGTTATGGCCAATTTCAATAAAAATATTTTTTATGAATATTTCCGAAACCGATCACTTGATCTATCTGAAATTTAGCATCAAATTGTAGAATCATGACCTTTATACGCATGTGAAGTTTTGTATTGACCAGATTACCGCAAAGTGTAAAAAAAAAATTTTGAAAATTTAAAAAAAGTTTTTCTACAATAACTCTCGAACGGAATGAGCTAGGTAGTTGAAATTTTCAGAGTAGGTTAGGGAGATGAATAACTCAGTTAAGTTCGTTATTGGGCAAAATTGGCCAGATTTAATTTGATTTCTTCCATGGTGCAGTTCTCATTCTCATGATTGCTCATTTAATCTTGATAAATAAAGTATTATTTGAATTGAATTTCCTTTATGATGCAGTTCTATCATATGAATACATTGATATAATTCCCAACTCTGAGAAACCAATACTTTCGGAGATATAATTTGTCTCTTGAACTAGAGCGCCAGTACACAGGGCTTGAACCAATTTTTTTAACTCAAAAGTGATATTAATAGAGGTAGATATAAGCTCTTACACCCAAAAGATATGGCTGGAGGATATCAATCAATCTGTGGGTTGAAACAGGCACCAACTTGTCCTAGATAAGGACATATGGAAGAATTTGGAAGAGGCTTATGTCCAGCAGCGTATAAATATACGCTGAAGAAGAAGATGACATGCCACAGTTTAAGTTCAACAATTTTTGTTTAAATGTTAATTAGTTGCGTTTGTGAGAAATATATATTTTTTAAATAATTTTAGCCCTTTTTGGGCGCATGTTCTAGGGGAACATCGTACTATCATTTCGTCCAAATGTCTGTAATTTTCGAATTTCGAGCTGAAAATTGGCTAATAGACTAATTCGGACTCCCTGATCACGAATCCGGTGTCAGATTTTTGGGTGCCGTCCGGCCGTCCGGCCGGCCGGCCGGCCGTACTTCCGGCCGTAGGCACGATAACAGGAGCACCGAAGGTCCTATCGACTTCAAACTTTCAGGGTAGGTTTCTGATCAAAATGCGACGGTTAAGTTCGTTAACGGGCAAAATCGGCCGGACGGTTTAGGAGTTATAGACATTTAAAATTTTGAGGTTATTTCCCTGATATTTCAGGAACTAAAGAAGATGTTGAATCGAAACTTGGTAGTCAGTTCGAGGATATAAACGCGCAACTTTTGGCAAAATTCTGTTATGATCGAAATGTTGGTAATTTTTAAAAAAATATTTCTTTTAATTTTTTAAAAAAAAAATTTTTTTTTCGTGAACTATTCATCAGATTGCAACAAAAACTTGTACTAACGTCAATTGTAGTATTTTGCAACATTGTGCAAAATTTTGGCTCTATACGAATTCAATTTCTGGAGATATAAGACAAAATGTGTCAAATTTCCTGGGTCTCTCTCAGTATTTTCATCGATTATTCTATGAACTCTTTGAATTCCACCGAAAACAAATTCAAAGACATAAACATAAAGAATCAAGTCATAGTTTAGACGTCGAAAGAAGGACGATGTTGATCGACTTGAAAAGGTACCTATTTCAAGAAATGCAATAATGAAATGCTTAATTTATGGATATAATATTATCTAAGTATTGTTGGGATCGGGCAGTTGGAAAATTTTTTAATAAAAAAATTTGTACCGACGTTAAATCAAGCATTCTACACGAGTGTGCAAAATTTCAGTTCGATACGATCTCAATTCCAGAAGATATTGCTTAAAATTCACATTCCAGCGTGTTTTGACGTTCTATGGTCACAGAAAATCGTCACAAAAATCTATTTACCTCATTTGACGGCTGTTTGTCAAATCAATTAATTCCAATAATTGATGTCAGATTTACTACATACCAAGTTCAAACACATTTTATTATATGGAAAACACTTATTATGATCACGTTCTACAGGAATTGATACTAAATAGAAGCTAGATGAAGATTATTGTAATGGAAAATTTGAGTTCCAGAATAATATTAAGGTATTCAACATGAAACTGCTTTTTTTCTTTACTGGTCAGTACGGGCCACAAGGAAGATGAACATGCGCCCAATAGCTCCTGTCCACAGGGCTTGAACCAATTTTTATTTATTTCTTCTCTGCTTTTTTACGTGTGAGGCAATTGACTCTATGGTAAATTACCCAGAACCAGGGGGTAGTTGGCCCACTCGATGTTAACACATAAAATAATATATTCTTCTGAAACTATTTGATTTACAATTTCTTTTGATGTAGGTACTTCAGAGAAGTCAGATCTTAAGGTATTCTTAGTCCGTTTTGCTGATTAGGTAATTTATATAAAAAAAAAATGTTTTAAAGGTGAACACAAAACCAAACCCGCCAGACGTGGCACAGGATCCATTGCAAAGCGCATAATGGAACCGTCATTGTCCGCCACTGGAAGAAAGTCTTAAAGTGTAGCAAGATGATGGCACGCCCGTCCGAACGCGGTCGTTCATCAAAGCTGAGGGACTTATTAGCACGGAATGCATGTGTGATAATTATATGGCTGGCCGACTGACGGCGGCTGAAAAATGAGATTCAAACATCTCCGATCGACTATTGATGTACCCGTATATTATAATAAATTTTAATAATCCCTCTCTTCACCTCGGATCGATTTATGCTTTATCAGGGCCCGGACCGTTAACTCAACCCGGATTGCCGACAATGAGCGTATTTCGGGAATGGTCTGCTTGATGGTTTCCTTCGATTTTATCTGGCAGGCCTACTTTACAGCCAGATTCGGAACGGAGAATAGCATTGGAATCAATATTCACATCAAACGGGGCCTCCACTCTCTGAAGTATGTATGGGTTGGGAGGATACACCCATTGCGTATCTGGTGAGATCTCTGGCCATGCAATAATCGAGCACTTACATTCGCGAACTAATCCAGGCTACGACTACTGAAACGTTGTTATTTTCACTTGATTAAATGACCGGAATACTAATGATGTAGTACTTATGAATTGGAACATCTGAATTATTCAATATATGAGACTAGATGTAGTAATCACTGGATATACTTCGTTGTCGAAAGCTATGATATACAGGGTGCAGCAAAATCACTTCATTTTTGCGCGTATGTTCTGGGGAACATCGCGTTATCATTTTGCCTGAATGTCTGTAACTTTCGAATTTTTTGACGAAAATGATCTCAAACGATTGTGTTCAACTCCTCGGTCAGACAAGTTCGTTAATGGGCATAATCGGCCCAACGGTTTCCGAGAAATAATTTTGTCTACAACCAATATCCGATCAAATTTAAACTTGGTGAATAGCTGCAGAATATAAACCGAAGGACGTTTGTGAAATTTTGTGAACATCGTATTGCTAGAAAATTTAAAAAAAATTATTAAAAAATATTATTTACGTCACGTTAACCTAAGAACGAAAAAAGATAGCGACTTGAAATTTTCAGGCAAGGTTGAGAATCTCAATGGGCCATTGGAGTTCATTTATAGGTATAATCGGCGAAATGGTTTTTGAGTTATACCCATCTGAAATTTGGTTTTTATTTCCTCAATAACTCGAAAAATACAAAACCGATCCAATTCAAGAATGGTTATTAGTTGTAGAATAGCAACGCAAAAATTCTTGCAAAAATTTGTGCGGATCATAGGACTAGAAAATTTTTAAAAAATCATAGAAAATTATTGAAAAAAATTCTATATCTCAGAAACAATTCGTCCGATATCGCTGAAATTTTGCGACAGCCTTCAGAACCTAAGTCTACTACCAAGTTACAAGTTTGAACATGACCGGATCTATATTGTTGGAGATCGGAGCAGCCTAGTGTGAGTTCAGTAGCTGGATGGGTGAGCGTTGCCTCGACAACTCTCAAACGAAAGGGGATAGGGACTTTTCAGGATAGGTTGCACATCTGAATGGAATAGTTAAGTTCGATGTTGGCCATAATAGGCCCAACGGTTTCGGAGTTATACCCATCTGGAATATTATTTCCTCGATAACTCAAAAAATATAGATTCGATCGAATTGAAGCTTGGCAACTAGTTGTAGAATATCGACATGAAGACGTGTATAAAATAAAGTGGGGACCATACCACTAGAATGTTTTAAAAAAATTACGAAAAAATATTATGTATCTCATGATTTCTTGAGAACGTGTGGTTTATCGCATAGATTATCGCATACGACAGCTCGAGAATAGCTATTTTGGCATTGTATACGTTATGACGTTACTAGCGCATGCGATATGCAGTCGCATGGACTCGAGAATCGAGGCCCAGTTGCCATCATGCGTTGGAATAGTGTGGAGAATGCTTTTGTCGCTGAGGCCTATTTCGCCACCCAGGGGACCTATTCTCGACCATTCGCAATTTTAACGATCGGTCGCATATGCTATATATTGCTATAGAGATGCGCACGATCGTGCAAATTGCGAATGGTCGAGAATAGGTCCCCAGGGCGCCTCTCTGAATTGCTTTACTTCAGCACCAACCCGATAATCGAAGAAGCTTCAAGTTCGACAAGACGATGAACTGAAGTCCATCGGCTCATTAGATCACCTGAGAACATTGAGGCAGTGAGAGCTTCATTGTTGCGATCACCACCGCGTTCTGTGCGTAAATCTTTGAGGAGAATTCTTCATGAGGATCTTCATTTCCATCCATACAAGATGGCGGTTGTGTACGAAATTTCTGACTGTGACTTGAGTTCTTGAAGGAACGCGTGTGAAGTGCTTCGTTTCCTTGCGATTTTGTTCTATGAGTTTTTTTGTAATCCCATGATTTTGTGAATCGTCCTTGGACCCTACAGGATTTGAAGACTAACATTCAGGAAGAAATTGTCAACATAACGCCTGATATCCTTGCAAGAGTACTGAAAAATGTCAGAAATCAGTTTATTCGGTGTATGGAGAATGGGGGACGTCACTTACATGATATGATCTTCAAAAACTAAGTAAAACGTTTAACGTTTGCTGAAAATATTGTCCTTGTCTGTTTGGTGTAGTTATCCACGGTATAGATTCATTGAATTAATCAGAAAAATACATTGAACGTAATAAAAATATTGCTCCTGAAATGAATTTCATTTTGAGTCCTTCTGATCGTGAATTATATTATTTAGTTGTTAGTCAGATGGAGCAAGGGAAGCCTTTTCGGGATCAAACTTTCAGTATTTAAATTTCGAAAAGTCATTACTGAAAACTATTCCCTCAATCGATTCTGATTTTTTGCGCGCACGTTCTAGAGAACAGCATGCTATAATTTTGTCCAAATGTAATTTTCGAATATTATAACGAAAATGGCCTCAAGCGAGTAGCTTCTACTCATTGGTGAGGAATTTGAGGTCAAATTCGTTTCTGCCGGATAGCGAGTTGAATTGTTCAAGTTTGTTTGCGCATACGAATGCGACGGTTGAGTTCGTTAAAGGGCATAATCAGCAAGATGGTTTCGGAGTTGAGATTTTATTTTCTTGGTAACTAGTAGTTGAATGCTGACAAAGACTCATGCGATATTTCGTAAAGATCATACCAATAGAAAATTTCAAAATATTAAAAAAATTTATTCTGCATCTCAGCTAAGATTCGTCTAATATTGCTGAAATAGTGAAAGCCTTCAAACCCTAATTCTACAGCCAAGTTTCAAATTCGAACACGATCAGATCTATATTATTGGAGTAGTTGAAAAACTAATAGAAACCGAGCAGAGTTGGCGAGTTCAGTATCTAGATGAGTGACCGTTGCCAGGATTACTTTCGAACGGAAAGAGTAGCAATTTTCAGAGTAGATTAGGCATCGAAATGCGACAGCTAAGTTCGTTAATGGACATAATAGTCAGAACGGCTTTGGAGTTATGCCCATATGAAATGTTTTTGTTATTTCTTCAATAACTCAAACAATCCGATCCAATTTCATCTTAATGATTGGTTGTAGAATGCCAAAGTGCAAATTTGTGAATTCGTGAGGATCGTCTGATTAAAAAATGTTGAAAAAATTATTTAAAAATATTCTGTATCGCAGAAAATAAATTTCCAAGGAGTTTATCGAGGAAAAATTTGGAAGTTTCGTAGAGTCTCGCGTTTTCGGAGCGAAAAGACGGGGGTGTATTCAAAAAAAAATCGTGAAAAGGCGAAAAACGCCTAAGGAGCAAAATTGTGTAAAGGCATCCGGAGGAACGGTGGCGTTCGGAACGACTGTATTTGCGGGAACGCGAAGACGAGATTCGAAATTAGTCCGTAACACGGCCCTTTTTTCGATCCTCTCTTTTGTTTTCCCGGAAGAACGATAGGAAAATGTGACTTTTCGCGAAAATCGACAAAATTCTGACGTTTCACGTATTTCTATGGCAAATTTTAACGCGGCTCCTTCAAGGTCGGCGTTTTCGGTCCGAACGGGCCACGATAAATGTTAAATCGAATTTGAATTTCGAACGGAATTACTCGAAAATCTTGGAATCGTCTAGAAAAACCGCGAGAAATATGAACGAGTAGCCGATTCCGATCGATCGCTTGACAGGATTGACGATATTGTGAAAATCGAAAGACGGAAATCATCCCAGTACTATAAAATCTTTATTTGGTAGAAAATCAAAGTTGACTTACGTAGGTAAACTAGCCGTTATAGTCGCGGGGCAGCGGAATCTAATCTCGGAGCGTCCGAAATAGCTTTCTCTGAAATTTTTTCATATTCAACCATTAAGCGGAAAATTAACGGTTTAAAATGAAAAACCGCTGCTATACAGGGTGTTTTAAGTAAAATGTCACCCCAAGAGATCTATCTTGAAGAGAATTCTCAAGATTTTAAAACCGTTACGAAAAGATAACCACTGCTATACAGGGTATTTTTGAAAAAAAATTCAACTTCGAAAGGGCTTGAACGATTTTGATGAAACTTTGTGTGGGTGTTTTGGTGGATCATTGCTTCACAATAGCATCCGGTAGGTGGCGCTGATAATGCTCTTTAGTAACTCAGAAATGGCTCGACCGATTTTGATAAAATATTGTGTGCGTGTTTGAGTGTGTTTCAGGGTCACAATAGATAACCGGTAGGTGGCGCAGTATTCGATTTATAGAAACTCAAGAACGGCTGAACCGATTTCGATGAAACTTTGTGTGTGTATCTAAGTACGAGTCAGGTTCGCAATATACCTCAGTTGGTGACGCTGCAATCGGTCTATAGAAACTTAGAAATGGCTCTAACGATTTTGACGAAACATTGTGTGCGTGTTTGAGTGGCTCTCAGGGTCACAATAGGAACCCGTTAGGTGGCGCTGCATTCGATTTATAACAACTCAAGTACGATTGGACCGATTCCGATGGAACTTTGTGTGTGTGTGTATCTGAGTAAGTTTCGGATTCACAATATTCCCTGTTAGGTGGAGCTACAATCGGTTCACAGGAACCCAAAAATTGTGATAACGATTTTGATGAATCTTTGTGATTGTGTTTAGGAAGGCCTTAAGTTCACAATACGATTCGGTAGGTGCTGCTATATTCGATTCTTAGTAACAGAAAAACTCCTTACATATTTCGATGGGACTTTCGTGTATGAATGATTCTCAGAATCACAACAGGACCCGTTAGATGGCATTGAACTACCGTTTCAATTGGTCTACCGATTCAATTTCTCTACCGCCTATATATTGATCTACTAAAAAAGTGTAGATCTACTGGAAAAATGCAGATCTACCGGAAAAATGTAGATCTACCGGAAAAATGTAGATCTATCGGAAAAATGTAGATCTATCGGAAAAATGTAGATCTATCCGAAAAATGTAGATCTACTGGAAAAATTTAGATCTACTGGCAAGGTAGATCTGCTGGCCACTAGTTATATTACTACTGAAATAATTAAGGAATCAAAAATTTAACCACAAAATTTCTGTGAATTTTGACGCAGTATCCAGTGAAAAGTGTACCTACTTTTCACCTCGACCCTGGTCGGGGATTTAAAAAGGCAATTTTGAAGTTTCAAAACACTAGTATTTTGAACATCAGGTAAAAATCACAGGTACTTCTCTTACGTAATCCGAATGAATAGAGCAGAAAAAAAATCCAAATATTCGCCCTTTTTTTCTCGGTCCAAGGGCTTTGAAATTTGTTTTCGGTTAAGCCACTATGTGGACAGAATGCCCCATTCATTCAGATTCATTTACCGTTTTTTATATGCTTTAATGCTATATTCGATACTTTCCACAAAGGAACATGTCGTAAGCAGTTTAAACAAAAACATCAGAGTTTCTAGACTCAACTCTATTTATTTCTCGACTAAGTAGGAGATCAGAGAAGTTACTGCTCTGCGTCTTGTTATCTTCGGCAGTATCGAAATCCCACCGTTAACTGGCTATTTGATTATTTTGAGTTCGGGATTGGTAATTAAATCTGATCACGTAAGACCGGGTAAGTCGATTCAGAGTGAAATCGACTTAAGGCATTCGCTTATTGAATTTCGAAGAAAAATCCAAGCCGCTTATTCCTCGGCCTTCTTTACATTTCGTTATTATACTACGTAGGTTCACTCGACATTCTTGGCGGGATCAGTATCGACTGGGTGGTAGATGCGCTATGTACGATGGAAATCAGATCGAGAATAATTGAGATACCATACGATATCGTTGACGGAGAAAAAGTTGACAAACCGATTTTCTCGTCCACACATAGTGGAGGTAATGGTAAATGTATTCACCAAACGTTATTCGATGACGTTCAGAATAATCCAAAAACTAATTAACTTTGATGAAATTTATGCAAATGTATATATTCATTTCAAAAAGTAGTTATGAATACGTTCATTACTACAGCAAATCCTTATCTCTTTTGGGCTGAAATGAAATATTTATTTGGTATCTGAATATGTTCATTTAATCCGGCTGCAACTGATTCCGCTGATTCTTTGGGGGGTTCGTTTCTTGCCGAATATAATGTTAAAAAATTGTTAAATCTTTTTCAAAGTCACTGTCATTTTCAACATCTTCAATCAATCCTTAATTTTTCTGAATTTTCTTCTAGCATAGCGCAGGATGATTGCTGAAGGAAGAAATATCTATTCTTCGGAATGTGACATTTCAAAGTTTATCTAATGAATCTTGAACCAATCAAATGACATATTTTAAAGTTTGCAGTTAATTCTCCCATTTTGATCGCTATTGTAGACCATTTCTGAAATTATAAATAGGACCGGAATAGAAAAATTTTGGATATTTGGTACTTTTTGTTAATATTAATTCACCATATACATATTTTCCGCCTTTATGAGCACAGAAGATCAATTCAACAAAAAAATCAAAGAATATTGCTTGGCAGTATCGTACAGGGTGAATAATAAATTTTATCGCTGAATAAATAGATTTTGACTCCATTTTTCAACTATCCTGATTGAAATTTCACTTTGTTTGGCAATGATATACCAATTATTTTATACGATACAAAGTAAAATATCTATCTATGGGAGATGATAGCCCTAAATAAGGGCCCTGTAGCGGTCTTCGAACATCTGAAGTTCTGAATAATCATCGCTTGGACTGTCAGACCTGGTTTCGAAAGAGACCCTCCTGGCCTTACGAGCAACATTTTCCTTTTCGAATTCAAATATTGAAGGGATTTCTGAACAAGAAGGAATATTTTTGAAATCTAGCGGAGGTGATTCTTCTCCAAGAGAACCCATGCGCCTACAGAGAATTATATTTGTGAGAGGAGACTTTTGAAAGGTTATGTAGTATTTATAATTTGTTCGTTCTTCTCCTCTTGTCTTTTCATTTTTCAGGAGTTTCGGGTACCTTGGAGAAACCTCTCCGTTTTTTGACGAAGGAGTCCATATTGAAGAAATAAATGCCTATCAATATTTTCAAATTGCAGTAAATTTTGTGAACAATAGTTACAAATCACGACACTCACGGGGAGACAGGGTTTTTTTGCTGAGGTTTTTCCCTAAGCTCTTGTATCATTCGTCGAATTGTATGGTACCCCGTTACACCAACCTCTGCTAACACATATACAGCTCTCAGTCAAAAGAATATATATATATATATCATATCCTATATTCATTAAGACAAAGGATGACACACCTTTGAGAAACTTTTTTACTAATTAAAAATTGTTTTGATTCCTCATAGTTTTTTGCTTGTATTCAAATTGATTGTTCCTTTTATTCCTGTTTGAACATTAAATAATAGTCATAACGTAATTTGACAGTTATTCTCTCAGCCACTTATGTTTGTATTGAACCATATCATGCCGTATCATGCCATAGCGAATGATATAAAATGTCATTTTTCATAGAGGTCGATGAAAAAAGTTCATTCATGAAACTTTTTCGAAATCTTGCTTTTAATTGATATGCTAGCAGAGATTAGTGTAACGGGGGACCATACAATTCGACGTATGATACAAGAGCTTGGGGAAACACCTCAGACTATAGAAATAGAAAACTCTCTCTATAGTCTAAGGGAAAAACCTCAGCAAAATAACCCTGTCTCCTCGTGAGTGTTTTAATTTGAAATATTGTTGGGCATTTCTTTCTTCAATATGGATTCCTTCGTCAAAAACCAGAGAGGTTTCTCCAATGTATCAGAACAAATTGAAAATAATAACTAAGCTTTCACAAGTCCACCGTCTCACAAAAACTTAAGGAGTCAACTTGTATTTTATTGAACAGAGGATGCAATTTTGCAAATTGCTCAATTGGTGTTGACCATAGTTGGCTGAATTTATTGAAGAAGGAGTTGGAACTTGGAAATTTCTATGCGAAGTAAAACAATGTTAGCTATGATTTTCAAATACTGTCAATGTAACAATTCACGAGTTTTAGAATAACTACCAACAAAATTATTCTAAAGATTTTCGATAAGCGTCTGACGAGGGAGTCTGATATAGACTCCGAAACGTTACTATATAGTTGTTTCTGCGTTGATGTTGTTTCGTTGTTATTTGTTAGGCAATATTGTTCGATTGATTGCTTCTGATAAATATCTTGTGTTTCTTACGCAGAAGCAAATCATAAAATAATAAATTTTTTATTTTATAGATATTTTTCAGAGTTTGGGAGAGAAAACCTAGAAATAAACCATTCAATACTCCTCTGCAGCAGCATGAATCTCTTGAAGAAGAATCGCCTCCGCTAATTTTCAAAGATATTAACTCTTGTTCTTAGAAATTCCTTCAATATTTCCCAGGTAGCACACCGATATTGGTCCAATATTGGGCCAATATGGTACATTTATTGGTCCGATATTGTTTCTCTACATTGGGCCAATAACAACATGTTGACATTTTACAATGAAGTACCAATATTGGATATCAATATTGGCCCAATATAGTTTCTATATATTGGCCCAATATAGTTCCTCTACATTGGGCCAATGACAAAATGTTGCTGATATTGATATCCAATATTGGCACTTCATTGTAAAATGTCAACATTTCGTTATTGGCCCAATATAGCGAAACTATATTGGGTCAATATATAAAAACTATATTGGGCCAATATAGTTATACAATATTGGTGCTTCATTGTAAAATGTCAACATGTTGTTATTGGCCCAATGTAGAGAAACTATATTGGGCCGATATTGATAATCAATATTGGTGCTTCATTGTAAAATGTAAACATGTTTTTATTGGGCCAATGTAGAAAAACTATATTGGGCCAATACATAGAAACTATATTGGGCCGATATTGATATCCAATATTGGTACTTCATTGTAAAATGTCAACATGTTGTTATTGGCCCAATGTAGAGAAACTATATTGGGCCGATATTGATAATCAATATTGGTGCTTCATTGTAAAATGTCAACATGTTGTTATTGGCCCAATGTAGAGAAACTATATTGGGCCGATATTGTTAATCAATATTGGTGCTTCATTGTAAAATGTCAACATGTTGTTATTGGGCCAATGTAGAAAAACTATATTGGGCCAATACATAGAAACTATATTGGGCCGATATTGATATCCAATATTGGTACTTCATTGTAAAATGTCAACATGTTGTTATTGGCCCAATGTAGAGAAACTATATTGGGCCGATATTGTTAATCAATATTGGTGCTTCATTGTAAAACGTCAACATGTTGTTATTGGCCCAATGTAGAGAAACTATATTGGGCCGATATTGGTAATCAATATTGGTGCTTCATTGTAAAATGTCAACATGTTGTTATTGGCCCAATGTAGAGAAACTAT
Source organism: Halyzia sedecimguttata (assembly GCA_937662695.2). Lineage (NCBI taxonomy): Eukaryota > Metazoa > Arthropoda > Insecta > Coleoptera > Coccinellidae > Halyzia > Halyzia sedecimguttata. The sequence continues at coordinate 28,398,511 of OW569415.2, forward strand.
ATTGGGCCGATATTGTTAATCAATATTGGTGCTTCATTGTAAAACGTCAACATGTTGTTATTGGCCCAATGTAGAGAAACTATATTGGGCCAATATTGGTAATCAATATTGGTGCTTCATTGTAAAATGTCAACATGTTGTTATTGGCCCAATGTTGAGAAACTATATTGGGCCGATATTGATAATCAATATTGGTACTTCATTGTAAAATGTCAACATGATGTTATTGGGCCAATGTAGAAAAACTATATTGGGCCAATACATAGAAACTATATTGGGCCGATATTGATATCCAATATTGGTACTTCATTGTAAAATGTCAACATGTTGTTATTGGCCCAATGTAGAGAAACTATATTGGGCCGATATTGATAATCAATATTGGTGCTTCATTGTAAAATGTCAACATGTTGTTATTGGCCCAATGTTGAGAAACTATATTGGGCCGATATTGATGAACAATATTGGTACTTCATTGTAAAATGTCAACATGTTGTTATTGGGCCAATGTAGAAAAACTATATTGGGCCAATACATAGAAACTATATTGGGCCGATATTGATAGCCAATATTGGTACTTCATTGTAAAATGTCAACATGTTGTTATTGGCCCAATATAGAGAAACTATATTGGCCCAATATAGAGAAACTATATTGGGCCGATATTGATAATCAATATTGGTGCTTCATTGTAAAATGTCAACATGTTGTTATTGGGCCAATGTAAAAAACTATATTGGGCCAATACATATAAACTATATTGGACCGATATTGATATCCAATATTGGTGCTTCATTGTAAAATGTCAACATTATGTTATTGGGCCAATGTAGAAAAACTATATTGGGCCAATACATAGAAACTATATTGGGCCGATATTGGTAACCAATATTGGTGCTTCATTGTAAAAGGTCAACATTTTGTTATTGGCCCAATGTAGAGAAACTATATCGGGCCAATATATAGAAACTATACTGGGCCAATATTGATATTCAATATTGGTACTTCTTTGTAAAATGTCAACATGTTGTTATTGGCCCAATGTAGAAAAGCTATATTAGACCAATACATAGAAACTATATTGGACCGATATTGATATCCAATATTGGTGCTTCATTGTAACTTCATTGTAAAATGTCAACATTTTGTTACGCCCCAATGTAGAGAAACTATATTGGGCTATTATATAGAAACTATATTAGGCTGATATTGATATCCAATATTGGGCCAATAACAAAATGTTGACATTTTACAATGAAGCACCAATATTGGCTATCAATATCGGCCCAATATAGTTTCTATGTATTGGCCCAATATAGTTTTTCTACATTGGCCCAATAACAACATGTTGACATTTTACAATGAAGTACCAATATTGTTCATCAATATCGGCCCAATATAGTTTCTCAACATTGGGCCAATAACAACATGTTGACATTTTACAATGAAGCACCAATATTGATTATCAATATCGGCCCAATATAGTTTCTCTACATTGGGCCAATAACAACATGTTGACATTTTACAATGAAGTACCAATATTGGATATCAATATCGGCCCAATATAGTTTCTATGTATTGGCCCAATATAGTTTTTCTACATTGGCCCAATAACATCATGTTGACATTTTACAATGAAGTACCAATATTGATTATCAATATCGGCCCAATATAGTTTCTATGTATTGGCCCAATATAGTATCTCTACATTGGACCGATAACAAAATGTTGAGATTTTGCAGTGAAACACAAATATTGGTTATCGATATCGGCGCAATATAGTTTCTATGTATTGACCCAATATAGTTTCTCTACATTGGGTCTATAAAAAAATGTTGACATTTGACAATGGAGTACCTACCAATATTGGATATCAATATCAGCCCAATATAGTTTTTATATATTGTCCAAATATAGTTTCTATGTATTGGACCAATATGGTTCCAACATATTGGTCAACAAAATGTTGACATTTTATAATATTGCAAATATCGGCCAAATATAGTGTCTATACAGGGTGTTTTCAAAGGTAAGTCTTTTTTTTAACAGAAGGTAGGACTCATCAAAATAAATTATTTCACCATTTGCTAATTTGTATGCGACCTTGGGATTAGGTGTATACAATGGTTAAAAGCGTGGGGACAGAGACTTACACGGAAATTCGGGGGTGGATAGCAGCCCTATCATGCATATTTTTGATTTTTGGAGAAATGATTTATTTTGCTGCGTTCTATTAAAAATAAAATACTCACCTTTGAATACACCCTGTCAAGGGCGTAGCCAAGGAGGGGGTTTTGGGGGTTCACACCCCCCCTCCCGCCGAAATGTTATTTTTCTCTTAAAAAAATTTTTGCTGCAGGAAGTGACCCTTATACCCCCCCCCCCCTCCACCCGAAATTAATTCCTATTTCAAAACCCCCCCGAAATTAATTCCTGGCTACGCCCTTACACCCTGTATATATTAGCCAAATATAGGTTCTATCTACTTTCCAATATTCTATACACTGGCCCAATAATAAAAGGTTAAACACTTACACATTATTTGAACAGATGTGTTTCTCTCATATAAACTATACTCTATCGGAGGTCTGCAATGGTTCCAGTGGAGAGTTGGACATATTGATTGAAGAATAAAGATGTATTCAAAAAAACATATATTTCTTTTTACCAACGGTAGGGTACATATATTTGACATAATTTTATTTCTTCGCTCAATATTTCCTCGAATGGTATCTGCAAAGTAGATTATGTTAAAGTGAGGAAAGGAAACCAAAAAAAGGAGTAAACTTACCTGGTCTACTCAGCCTCCCACCATCCCGATCTCCGGATGTCGATAGGGCAAATCCAACTATTTGTGTGATTTTCAAATCGGTCACGTTTGAATGATTCCTCCTAACACTTACTATAATAAAAATGTAATTATCATTATGAGCTAGTGATATGAGAATAGATATTTCAGCATATAATGATGAATTTTTACCCATCACAAAATATACCTTTCTGGGGAACAGCCCAAATGTCTGAAATGTTCCAATTTTTTGACGAAAATGGTCTCAAACGATTAGGTTCGACTCACTGATGGAGAATCCGAGATCAAATGTTATTCTGTCCGGCCGTTGCCACTATAACTATCGAACGGAAACAGATAGGGACTTGAAATGTTCGACTAGGTGGCGCGTCCGAATGCGACGGACAAGTTCGCTTATGGGCATAATCGGCCAAAGGTTTCCGAGCACTAATTCTGTTTTTAACTAATACAGATCCGATCGAATTAAAACTTGGTAACTAGTTGTAGAATACCGACACAAATATGGATGTGGAATATCATGAGGATCGTATCACTTGAAAATAAAAAAAAAATTATTGAAAAATATTATTTATCTCACTATAACTTGAGAACGGAAAGAGATAGCGACTTGCAATTTTCAAGGTAGGTTGCGGACCCAGAAGCAGCATTTGATTTTGTTAATAGGCATAATCAGCCGAACGGTTTTAGAGTTATACATATCTGAATTTTTGTTGTCATTTACTCAATAACTCAAAAAACACGAAACAAACGATTCAAACAATTCAATAAATTTCATGAAGATCGTATCACTGGAAAATTTTGAATAAATCTTTGAAAACATTCTAGAACTTAGATATTATCCCTCCGATATAGCTGAAATTTTGAGAGAGCTTTCAAAATCTAACTGTATAGCCAAGTTGCAAATTTGAACACGATCGGATCTATATTCTTGGAGATTCAAGCAATAGCTGAATAGTTGACCGTTTCCACGTTAACTTTCGAACCTTCTATAATTGTCATTGATTGATTATTGAAGGCAGGAATCAACTTTGGCTGACAGTGTGTGGCTTCCCTATCGTTCAATTCACCTTGAATTTCTGTTACCCAATACTTACATGAAAGTTTTGAAAGTAACCCCATTAGTCCCTAGGCCTGGAAGTAAAAGGGTTTAAGTGCATCTTTTGAATTTCTGAGATAAATGACTTCAAAGTTAACCTGAATTTCAAAATTCCTAGAATTAGTTCAGAAAATATTTCAGGTTTATATCAGACTGTCCAATAATGTAGAATAAAACCATTATCAGTGATTATTTCCTTCAGATGTAATATTCTGCACTCAGATCATTTGGACTTGAAATCTTTTACTTCCAGGCTCCTCAATTATAATATTTATTATAATAGTTCCTTATACTACAGGAGATGTAATTATCATTCACCAATCGAGGACGAGTTCGAGAGTATAATATATTAGATTTTTACCACTGCTTATTTCGAAATGTATTAATAAAACCGGATTGATTTGATTTGATTTGACGCATAAAGCACTTTAATTCATAACTTCAAGCTCCAAGGAAGTTTTCAAGTTACTTACATCTCTAGTGATGTAAGTAATTCATTTCCATCTCGTCATCATTAGCGACCGATACAATCGTTGTTAATTTCACCTACATCGTTCAAATCGATATCATAACGAACTAGTTATTTATTACTATGTAAGTATGTGGGTAGTAGAAAATTTGTATTTATATATCAAATAGACAATATTCTTACCTCACAATGCTTGGTATACCTTCAAAGCAGAAACAAATTGTGTTTGTCTTCTTCCCCGAGCTGAGTACTGTAAGCTCAGTTCCCTACCCATGAGCTTTTTCATAATGAGTAGAACACTTTTTTTTCGGCGTAACACCACCCAATCTGTATAGCATATTTACCTGGAATCCAAAATTAATAATTAATTGTGTGATTTGTGAGTAGAAACGATTAATGAGTGGAAAATGTATATTACCAAATCTTGGAAATCTTCACCACTTTCCAATTTGGACTCCAATTCTGCCTGATTATTCAGTGGTAATTTTAATCGTATAATGGTACTTAGCATATTTACATTATTCGATGGCTCGACTAATTCATTTAAGATTATTTTAGATTCCTGCATGTCCCTCTGCATTTCTGAAATGTCATATTTTATTCCGAGAAGCATTTTATCGATCTTAGTCAATTCTTCCAGTACAGGATCAGGGTTGCCTAGGGAAAAATACATATGAAATTGATTGCTTCAATAAAAAACTGCAGATTAGCTCACCAATACTTCTACTTGGTGTCCTTACATAAAAGCAATGCTTCTAAAAATTATAGGGAATATTAATTAACTGAATGACAGAAGACAATATTTAGCTTACCCCTGGACATAGTTGCCCTGACTTTTCTTAGTGAGTCCTTCTCCTCTCTCTTTCTTTTCGGTATTGTGTCAAGAACCGTAGCTACCTCCATAACATCATCAGACGATACGTTAGACGTATACGTATATTTTTCCTCCAACTTCCGTGCCTTTGAAATATTATGCACTGTGGACTTACATGTAGCAGCCTATTACTCAAAATCTACACTGGTTTAAGGGGACTCGCAATTGTTCCTCAATTTTTTTATTTGGGCGGCCGACATCTTCTTCTGCCATAAATAGGCATTCTTCTCCTCATCAACGGGCCACGAGGACGGCACGTACTCGCAGGAATTATACCTAGCGAAAATAACTATATTCCAGCTAGGCATGATGGTTTTGCTAAAATGGTAGGATTAATATATAATGACAGTGATCGAATCATGATCAAATGGAAGCTTATATTGAGGAAAATATGAAATATTTTCACGATAATCAATAGTTCACCAATATATTTGACTTGAAAATACTTTCTATTACAAACGGCAAGAAATATGTTGAAAACTTTGAATATGGACCTCCACCCAACATAACTATCCTAACCTAAGTATAAGTAATGAAGCCTCGTGCAATCGGCCCACAACATAACTCTAAATCGGACATGTAATGACGTACAACAGATATCATCTAACATATGAATCTTTCCAATATCACTGGTTCTAATTTAGATTCAACGATATGTAGAAGTAGATTTTATATGTGTAATGGACATAAAAACACGAACTTATGATTAAGATATCCAATATTTGATGTATCTGTTGTAACGTTCATTTTTAAATTGAGTTGTTTATTCTCAAAGCTGAACCTCCCGCCATGTTGAAAAATTTTAATATGGATCTCCCGCCAAAATAATGATTCTGACCTAACTAATGTAAACAGAAACATGGATGAATTCTTGGATCTAACTAATGTGATGTGATTGAAAAAAGGCTTTGAAAATTCACCATAATCACCATTCGATGACTAGTAGTGTAAATATGTTAAAAATATAAGATGGGCATTTATGATGAGAAAATAACTGATGGATAGTCGGGAACGAATTGCATGATAATAACATAAATGATCATTTCATGTTCTTCAAACAAAGGAGACTAGTGAAATTTAATGGGTTAAACCTAAAAATATAAGTGAATTTTAATTCCAACAGCTGTGGCGAATAGGGACATAACAAATACATGTGAATATAACAGAACAAAATACTTACTTAATTATTCCTAGCTTTCTATTTGACTGATTACATCAGTTGGAAGTGATGCGCATCACTTCAAACCAGAGAAATAGAGGGAAATTCCGGCTATTTCTCTGGTTCAAACTGATTTCGCATCAGTTTGGAAGTGATACAGCGTCAAATAGAAAGTCTCTATTGTAGAAAAACAAGTAATAACCAGAATAACGAAACTTCACAGCGTAGGCACAACGAGACAGCGAGGCGGAGGCACTCAATAACTAAGGTTAGCGACTAATAAGGCCTGCAGTGGAACCACAAGCGCTCGACTCGACAGTAAACCCTCCTCCCCGTTTACCCCTAGCCAGTATTGAAGTAGAGGGTTCAAAAATTGGTACCACATGTGGCCGACTTCCACTCTATCGATATTTTCGACACGAAACTTATCGGGAATAATTATTTTGCCGATACGCCTTGTCGTGTTCGAATATTAGTATTATAGTCTAGTCAACAAGTGCTTTTTAGGTCAAAATTGTTGCGTATTATCCGAAAATTATGATTGAGGTGTCATTCGATTCGGAATCGCATGAAGAGAGTTTTTGAGAAAATGCTAAGGCCTCTCGCAAAAATTGCAATAGTTATAAACAATTAAGTGAAAAAAAAAAAGAAGGAAGTTTAGGTTATCGCCAATATCTCAAAATCTTTTTGGGATAGTTCAAATTTGAAAAAATATTCAAATAGAGGAGGAAATTTCCTGCAAAAAGTCCCAACTGCCGGAACTGTAGGACCAATATTTATACTTTTCCTAGAGGGTAGAAAATACGCCCGAAAACTGGTAATCCGGCTTGCGCAAGCCTCGCCCCCTTCGTACCTTTGATGAATAAATATTATTCAAACTTATTAAATATGAAGATTAAAAAATTCAGGCGCCTGCAGAATAGATCAATGAACAATAATCCTCAGTCCAAAAATGTTTATCGCGATTTTTCGATTAGTTATCCATTAGTTAATTATCAATTTTTTTGTAGCACGATCATTAATATTTTAAGTACGATAATTGTTGAACTATTAATCTGAGAATTTTTTCCTTTCGTGGAGCTATTTTTCAACGGTTAGAATAGACTCATATTGGAAAATTAAAAAAAAATAATTTTCGTTTTGTTATGAACAATTTACTCAAGTGAAAAATTATAGACCTTTAATTTATAATAATACCATTGATCCGTTTTCTTATGATCAGAAACTTCTTAAAAAAGATTTTAATAATTATTATCTCCTATTGTTTAAAAAATTGTTATGAACCAATGCGCTGTTTATGAGATAATTTTCTTTTCAAAACATAATGGAAGCTGGTATCTAATTGTAGAATATCGACATGTAGAAATGTGTGAAATTTTGTGAGAATCGTACCACTACAAAATTTTGAAAATATTACAAGAAAGTATCATGTATCTCACAATAACTTGAGAACTGAAAAAAATAACGACTTGCAATTTTCAGGGTACGTTGCGCATCCAAATGCGAAATTTAATTTCATTTATTGGCATAATTGGCCAAATGGCTTTGGAATGATACTCATCTGAAAGTTTGTTGTTATTTCCGCTATAACTCAAAATATACAAATCTGATACTCGGTGATTACTTGTAGAACGTCGAACCACTAATTTTCGTCAAATTTCGGGAACAGCGTATTCTGGAGTTACCTGGGGCGTAAGTTTTTTCAATTTCAATAGAATACATATGAAAAAATTAAAAACTGATGTGATCATAGTCTCTCGTTACTGAGGTGTATGTCATTAAAATTATATTAAACGTGTATATTCCGAAATTTGAGCGAAGGGAGAAACATTTCGGAAGCTTGTTCCGAAATTTTTTTCTCTCGCCAATTTCTTTATTTCGGTACAGAACAGGAATCAAGAGATCTGAGAGAACTTATTTTCTGTACCGAAATATAAAAACCTTCTGGGAAATTGCAGAGATGAACCAATTTCGGAACAAATTTCTGTGATTTTTCTCACTTCGCTAACATTTTAGAATATACATTATATGAATTCATATAATATTATAAAAGCTAGGAAAACGGTTTATATGGATGCTACATTCGATAAAGAGTGTCCAATAGAGGTGAGTAGACAATAGAACATGCTCGCAAAAGCTCCTGACTTGACGTCAGTGCTTGAACCAATTTTTTAGATCGAAATTTCTCAGCTTTCGGTCCATATTCATCTGACTGATGAGTGAATTTCGGATTGATTTTAAAGAGGCAGTGTTGCCATATTGAGTTTTCTGAGAGCAGGAGTGCCGGGCAATAAAAAACAGGAGATTTTTCAATAAACGATTTTGTTCATAAACTACAAAAGATTGAGTTATTTTAATATATACATATACATACATATAATTTACAATAAAATATACGACATTGTTTATTTGATTCTTACTCTGAATCGGTCAATTCAGATTTGTTTGTATACAAATACATCTGTGAGTTATGTAGATGAAAGTGTGATTCATCAGGGTTAAAGGAATTGCATATTTATTCTTTTGAACTCTAATGAGCTTCGCTATGAAGTAACCCTACTCTACCAGCCGTAGATAGCTTATTACGCTGATCCGATCCGATCCTAAAAATGTATTAGAATATGGTTTAAATAACACCCCCATAAATACTGCCTATTCAAGTTACCGATAGCCGATGTAAGTAATAAATAAATATTGTGGAATTCTGCTACCTTCTGAAAGCAAAGGTTCCGACGCAAAATGAATCTTCTTTATCTGTTTATGTTCATACTATTCTGACAATAGAAATAATGAGCTTAAAACGGCATCAACTGTTTTCAAAAGTAAATTCTTGGAAAAAATTGAAAAGGATTTTTGGACGAAAAAGTAGACTTATGTTATGTTCCATTCCGTGTATTTCTCATCTCGGGTGTAATTATGCCCAATAAACTATATTCAAGATATTATTTGCCACAAATTCTAGCAATATGAAATATGTCTGAATTTTTTTAAATGGTCTCAAACGATTTGGTTCGACTCCCCAATGAAGAATTCGAGGTCAAATTTGATTCTGTCCGGCCGTTGCCACTATAACTTGAGAACGGAGAGAGCTAGCTACTTAAAATTTTCAGAGTAGGTGGTGCATCCAATACGACGGACAAGTTCGTTAATGGGCATGCATAATCGGCCGGATGGTTTCCAAGCAATAATTTTGTTTTCAACCAATTTAAATCCGATCGAATTGAAACTTGTTGAATAGTTATAGAATATAAACCTAACCAAGTTTGTGAAATTTTGTGAGAATCTTATTGCTAGAAAATTATTAAAAAAATATTTTTGTTGTCACGATAACCTGAGAACGGAAAGAGATAGCGGCTTCAAGTTTTCAGGTTAGGTTGTGCATCTGAATGCGACATTTGAGTTTGTTTATACCCGAAAAATACAAAACCGATTGAATTCAAACATGGTTATTAGTTGTAGAATGCCAACGCGTAAATTCTTGCAAAATTTCGTGAGGATAGTATTTGTCGAAAATTTTAAAGAAATCATTGAAAATAAAAAAAAAATTCATCAGTAACTATTCATTTGAAATTGCTGAAATTTTGCAAGAGCTTTCAGAACCTAACTCTACTGCCAAGTTAGAAGTTTTAACACGATCGGTTGAATATTGTTGGAAATTCGAGCAGCCTTGTGTGAGTTCAGTAGATGGGTGTCCTTTGCCTCGATAACTTATCTCTTAATCGAATTTACCATGGTAAATTCGATAAAGAGTGTCCAATACATGAATTTACCATAGTAAATTCGATTAAGAGTGTCCAATACAGAAGAACAGACAATATAATTCACCATGGTAAATTCGATTAAGAGTGTCCAAAACAGGACAATGGACAACAGAACACGCGCAAAAGCTCCTGAGTTCACGTCAGTGCTTAAGCCATGTTTTTTTCGTGAAGTCAGGAGCTTTCGCGCGTATGTTCTATTGTCTATTCTGACCGCTCTTAATCGATTATACCATGATTCATTCTATTGTCCGTTCTTCTGAATTGGACACTCTTAATCGAATTTACCATAGAATTCACCTTGCTAAATTCGATTAACCATCATTTAACAAATATTCTAGCTCGGCCAAGCGGAATATTTGTTGTCGGTTAAAATCAATGAATACTTCACCGTCTGTCTTCTTCATGAAGTCACAATATTGGCAAGATCTCGAAACACTGATATTGAGCCAATATTGGATGCAATAATGATTACCAATATTAGCCCAATATTGAAATATCAATATTCGACCAATATTGGATGCAGCATTTATTCATAATATTAGCCGGATATAGAAATCCCAATATTGGGGTAATATTGGAGACATTACCCCACATTAAATATTGGCCAACATAGTTTTGCCAATTCGGGGCCAATATTGGCGATAGGAAGAAGTCCGAATATTGGCTAGATCTTGAAATTGTAATATTGGGCCAATGTTGGAGGCAATACTAATTCACAATATTGGCCCAATATGGAAATCTCAATACTCGACCAATATTGGATACAAAATTAATTCATAATATTGGCCAGATATAGAAATCCCAATATTGGGGTAATATTGGGGTAGTACTCATATTCAATATTGGCAAATATAGTTTCGCCAATTCGGGGCCAATATTGGCGGTAGGAAGAAGTCAGAATATTGGCTAGATCTTGAAACTGTAATATTGGTCCAATGTTGGAGGCAATACTAATTCACATTATTGGCCCAATATAGAAATCTCAATATTCGACAAATATTGGATGCAGCATTAATTCATAATATTGGCCGAATATAGAAATCCTTATATTGGGGTAATATTGGAGGCAGTACCCACATTCAATATTGGCCAACATAGTTTCGCCAATTCGGTGCCAATATTGGCGGTAACAACAAGTTGGATTATTGGCTAGATCATGAAACTGTAATATTGGGCCAATGTTGGAGGCAATACTTATTCACAATATTGGCCCAATATGGAAATGTCAATATTCGACCAATATTGGATGCAGCATCAATTCATAATGTTGGTCGGATATAGAAATCCCAATATTGGTATAATATTGGAGGCAGTACCCACATTCAATATTGGCCAATATAGTTTCGCCAATTCGGTGCCAATATTGGCGGTAACAACAAGATAAAATATTGGCTAGATCTTGAAACTGTAATATTGGGCCAATGTTGGAGGCTATACTTATTCACATTATTGGCTCAATATAGAAATCTCAATATTCGACCAATATTGGATGCAGCATTAATTCATAATATTGGCCGGATATAGAAATCCCAATATTGGGGTAATATTGGAGGCAGTACCCACATTCAATATTGGCCAATACAGTTATGCCAATTTGGTGCCAATATTGGCGGTAACAACAAGTAACAATAATGGCTAGATCATGAAACTGTAATATTGGGCCAATGTTGGAGGCAATACTAATTCACATTATTGGCCCAATATAAAAATCTCAATATCGGACCAATATTGGATGCAGCATTAATTCATAATATTGGCCCGATATAGAAATCCCAATATCGGGGTAATATTGGAGGCAGTACCCACATTCAATATTGGCCAATAAAGTTTTGCCAATTCGGTGCCAATATTGGCGGTAACAACAAGTTACAATATTGGCTAGATCATGAAACTGTAATATTGGGCCAATGTTGGAGGCAATACTAATTCACATTATTGGCCCAATATAGAAATCTCAATATTCGACCAATATTGGATGCTGCATTGATTCATAATATTGGCCGGATATAGAAATCCCAATATTGGGGTAATATTGGAGGCAGTACCGACATTCGATATTGGCCAATATAGTTTTGCCAATTCGGTGCCAATATTGGCGGTAACAACAAGTTACAATATTGGCTAGATCATGAAACTGTAATAATGGGCCAATGTTGGAGGCAATACTAATTCACAATATTGGCCCAATATGGAAATCTCAATATTCGACCAATATTGGATGCAGAATTAATTCATAATATTGGCCGGATCAAGAAATCTCAATATTGGGGTAATATTGGGGCAGTACTCATATTCAATATGGACCAATATAGTTTTGCCAATTCGGGGCCAATATTGGTGGTAGGACGAAGTCACAATATTGGCTAGATCTTGAAACTGTAATATTGGGCCAATATTGGAGGCAATACTAATTCACAATATCGGCCCAATATGTAAATCACAATATTCGACCAATATTGGATGCAGCACTAATTCATAATATTGGCCGGATATAGAAATCCCTATATTGGGGTAATATTGGAGGCAGTATCCACATTCAATATTGGCCAATATAGTTATGCCAATTCGGTGCCAATATTGGCGGTAACGGCAAGCTACAATATTGGCTAGATCATGAAACTGTAATATTGGACCAATGTTGGAGGCAATTCTAATTCACATTATTGGCCCAATATAGAAATCTCAATATTCGACCAATATTGGATGCAGCAATAATTCATAATATTGGCCGGATATAGAAATCTCAATATTGGGGTAATATTGGAGGCAATACCCACATTCAATATGGGCCAATATAGTTTTGCCAATTCGGTGCCAATATTGGCGATAACAATAAGTTACAATATTGACTAGATCATGAAACTGTAATATTGGGCCAATGTTGGAGGCAATACTAATCCACAATATTGGCCCAATATGGAAATGTCAATATTCGACCAATATTGGATGCAGCATTAATTCATGATATTGGTCGGATATAGAAATCCCAAATATTGGGGTAATATTGGAGGCAGTACCCACATTCAATATTGGCCAATATAGTTGTGCCAATTTGGTGCCAATTTTGGCGGTAACAACAAGTTACAATATTGGCTAGATCATGAAACTGTAATATTGGGCCAATGTTGGAGGCAATACTAATTCACATTATTGGCCCAATATAGAAATCTCAATATTGGACGAATATTGGATGCAGCATTAATTCATAATATTGGCTCGATATAGAAACCCCAATATTGGGGTAATATTGGAGGCAGTACCCACATTCAATATTGGCCAATATAGTTTTGCCAATTCGTTGCCAATATTGGCGGTAACAACAAGTTACAATATTGGCTAGATCATGAAACTGTAATATTGGGCCAATGTTGGAGGCAATACTAATTCACATTATTGGCCCAATATAGAAATCTCAATATTCGACCAATATGGATGCTGCATTAATTCATAATATTGGCCGGATATAGAAATCCCAATATTGGGGTAATATTGGAGGCAGTACCCACATTCAATATTGGCCAATATAGTTTTGCCAATTCGGTGCCAATATTGGCGGTAACAACAAGTTACAATATTGGCAGGATCTTGAAACTGTAATATTGGGCCAATATTGGAGGCAATACTTATTCACATTATTGGCCCAATATAGAAATCTCAATATTGGACCAATATTGGATGAGCATCAATTCATAATATTGGCCTGATATAGAAATCCCAATATTGGGGTAATATTGGAGGCAGTACCCAATTTCAATATCGGCCAATATAGTTTTGCCAATTCTTTGCCAATATTGGCGGTAACATCAAGTTACAATATTGGCTAGATCATGAAACTGTAATATTGGGCCAATGTTGGAGGCAATACTAATTCACATTATTGGCCCAATATAGAAATCTCAATATTCGACCAATATTGGATGCTGCATTAATTCATAATATTGGCCGGATATAGAAATCCCAATATTGGGGTAATATTGGAGGCAGTACCCACATTCAATATTGGCCAATATAGTTTTGCCAATTCGGTGCCAATATTGGCGGTAACGACAAGTTACAATATTGGCTAGATCATGAAACTGTAATATTGGGCCAATGTTGGAGGCAATACTAATTCTCAATATTTGCCCAATATGGAAATCTCAATATTTGACCAATATTGAATGCAGAATTAATTCATAATATTGGCCGGATCTAGAAATCTCAATATTGGGGTAATATTGGGGCAGTACTCATATTCAATATTAACCAATATAGTTTTGCCAATTTGGGGCCAATATTGGCGGTAGGATGAAGTCACAATATTGGCTAGATCTTGAAACTGTAATATTGGGCCAATATTGGGGGCAATACTAATTCACAATATTGGCCCAATATGTAAATCACAATATTCGACCAATATTGGATGCAGCACTAATTCATAATATTGGCTAGATCTTGAAACTGTAATATAGGGCCAATATTGTAGGCACTACTAATTCTCAATATTGGACCAATATAGATATACCAATATTTGACCAATATTGGAAGCAGCCCTAATTCATAATATTGGCCAGATATAGAAATCCCAATATTTGGCCAATATTGGAGGTCGTCCTCATTTACAATATTGACAAATAAAGTTTTGCCAATATAGGGCCAATATTGGCGGTAGCAACAAGTCCTAATATTGGATATATATTGAAATTCCAATATAGGGCCAATATTGGGGATATATAGATTTACTATGAATCTATGTATCTATATTGGGCCAATATAGAATCGATACTCCGCCAATATAGTGTGCTACCTGGGTTGAAATTAAAAATAAAAATGCCGTTGCTTGTAAGGCAAGGACGGTTTTTTTAATTAGTGTGGTCAAATCCAAGCGATGATTATTCAGAACTTGGCAAGTACTTGTAGAATGCCGACGCAGTATTTTTTTTGAAATTTTGTGAATATCGTATGACGAGTAATATATACTTTTTTTATTTTATATTTCAGAAACTATATGTCATGATCCGCTGAAATTCCTTACATAACTTCCGGCCACCATTTTACAATCGAGTACAGCCCGATCGCCCTTGTATGTGAACAGACAATGGAACATGTGCGCAAAATCTCCTGACGTCACGGCAGTGCTTTTTAAGAATTTTTCTTATAAACATTGGCTACACAAAATGTACGGATAACGAGCGAAAATGGCCGGTTTGGTCGGCAGTTTTTAAAATTCTCAACAATATAGAAATAATCTTAATTTTACCTCAGTGTCAATATTGCCTCAACTTTCTCTTTCAAGTAACTGAGAATTTATGAGCAGGATAATTGATATATATTGTTAATGTGTCATAGTTGTTAGAGGTTCCTGTTGAAAAATTCTCACGAGGTATATTTGAAGAGAAACCAAAGACATTCACAGATTTATAAAACAAAGACGGTAATTATGTAATTCAGTCTGAAAATTACCCTGCTATTAACTTTAAACTTCATTCTGTTTATACAGAGGGTCCCAGTCCGCCACACCGACACGGTCAAGGAGGTGATAGGGTACCATTAGGGTGTCACATACCTTCTGTTGTTAAACTGTCCTCCGGGTCTTCTGATGGAATTTAGGGATGGTTTAAGGCAGAGGTGAGTTTCCTTATCTTGCAAATATTTTAGAGATCATTTGAGATGGAGCCATGAAATTTGATGGTTTGAGTAAGCAGCTCGAGTACTTCGAAACCCTGGTGAAATAAGTTTTTGTAACCCCTACTAAAACAAATGGTAAAGGGATGGGATACTTTTTAAAATAAATGATTTTTTTCACAGTAACGTACTAATAATAAATTAGATTCGAAAACTGCGATCTTTCACCTTCATTTGATGAATCGTTGACACTTGGTCTCAAGCGGTTACAAAGATGTTATCAAAAGAATGTGACGAACACACAACATTTTCGATAATAGGGTAAAGCACTTCATACAGATCAGCGTTTTCCAGCTTCCCATTAACATTAGTATCTTTTCTTTTGTGAGTATCGTTAGGGACCATAGTCTCCATATTTTCAAGATATTAAGAAGTATACATGGTGTTCCAAAAAAAGGTAGTACTCTCAGAACTTCCAAATCTTCAATGTGATACCCTGTATACTTTGTCATTTTTTAATTCTACTACAAATTTTAACGTCAGTTTGTGAGGAGAAGTTTTAAGCAGCCGTATTTGATTAATTTTTTAGTCAAATAGGCGCACTTTCAAGGCTTGTAAAAATAACAAAATATCATGGATACAGAATATTTTTCCCTCGCGGAATGCATATACGTTTTATGCTAACAATTCAATTGTTAAATGAAATATTATAGAAAGTTGTGAGATGACTAGCCTTTTTTGGAACACTATTTGTATACTTCTTAATATCTTGAAAATATGGAGACTAAGGTCCCTAACGACACTCGCAAGAGAAAAAATTTCAATATGCTAATGGGAAGCTGGAAAACGCCGATCTGTATGTAGTGCTCGACCCCGTTATCGAAAATGTTGGGTTTTCGTGACATTCTTTTCACAACATTTTTTTAACTGCTTCAGCCCCAAGTGTCAACGATACACCAAATGAAAGGAAAAAGATCGCTGTTTTGGAATCTAATTTATTATGTGGTTGGCTCAGTGGGAGAGTAATTCACTTGGGAGCGGAATCCCCAAGTTCAATTCCGAGGCTAGGAAAGAAATTTTCTAGTCAGGGTAATCGCCACCATTCACTGTTGGGTCAAGAATTAACAGTACTGTGCTTTAAGTGGCGTAAGGACACAGTAACAAAGCCTACACAGAACACACACTGGTTCTCCTTACTGACTTAAGCTCTCCGAGCGTTTATGAGGGGTCTCTCTGGGGAAGACCTAGGAGGATCAGTATAATAATATACAATACAATATACAATTAGTATATTACCTCGGAAAAAAGTAATTTATTCTAAAAAGTTCCCCCTCCCCCTATCATTCGTTTTAGTTGGGGTTACAAAAACTTATTTCACCAGGGTTTCGAAGTACTCGAGCTGCTTACTCAAACCGTCAAATTTCATAGCTCTATCTCAACTAAACTCTCTAATATATTTGCAAAATGAGCAAACTAACCCCTGGCCCAAACCATCCCTAAATTCCATCAGAAGATCTGGAGGACAGTTCAACAACAGGAGGTGTGACACCCTAAAGTTACCCTATCACCTCCTTGCCCGTGTTGGTGTGGCGGCCTCAGACCCTGAATATAACGAATAACTCTTTTTTGGATGATAAAACTTTTTGAATCATTGCATCGGATATGTCTGATAAATAGTAAAATAAGAAAAGAGCACAAGGATGAGGGATGAATGCTAGGGAATCCTTTCCCGCAAATGCTGGATCCCGCAAATGCGGGATCCCACTGAAATTCTGCGGGATCAACATTGCGGGATTTTCCGTGCGGGATTTGCGGGACTAATATTAAAATTCCGTATTCGACAATGAAAGCGCAAACGTCCCAGAAAAAGAGAAAGTACTTTTTCGTCTTTTGTGGTCACTATGAATACGGTATGATACGGTTCAATACAAACATAAGAGCCTGTAAGAATAACTGTCAGTCGCTGTGGTCACTATGAATATGGCATGATACTGTTCAATACTAACATGAGTGTATATGAGAATAACTGTCATTTGCTATTGTGAAATTATTTAAGAGGTCCGAAATTCAAAGAAGTATGTAGAGGTCGACGAAAAAATGAAATATGCACCTTGGCGAAAAATTGTCTATTGCCTCGCCTGCTTGCTAATTGCAATGCCAATTTGCAGACCCAACAATAATAGGCAGTTTTTGATCATTGGTACTTAAAAAACCTCATTACTCTATTCTACTAACGCCAAGATCTCGGGATCACAGAGAGAAGTCAAAAAAGATTTTTTCCTCGAGGAGGTCGATATTTTCGATTTTTTCGTCGGTTATTCGAGGGGCGAGGGGGGATTCGAGGTGGAAAAGGGAACGAGAAAAGACGAAATTTTCTCCGGGTATCCGTCTTTGACGAGAGAAAACGTTGGGTGTATTTTTAAATAAATCGTAAATTCGGGCTAAAAGGCCCTTTTCGGCTTAAGGTGCAAATCGGTATGGGAGAGATCTGGCGAGGATGCGACGCTCGAAAAGGTATTTCGTCTTCTCTTTTTCCGTAAAAAGATCGCAAACTTTGACATATTTTGAAAACCTCGGTGAAATGTGACGTTTAGACCGGTTCGGCTTCGCTCGACCTACTTCGGGTCCGCTATTAAGGCAAAATGTGGATGATTTGTTTCGGCCACAGATGATAGAAACTTCTGTCAGCTTGAATTAACGATGTTTTCTTTCCGAATGAGCGGCGTTAAATGTCAAATACAACTCGAATTTCGAACGGAATTTGTCGAAAATCTTAGATTTGCGAAGATAAATGTCTAGAAATATGAACGAGTCGCCGATTTCGAGCGATCGCATGACAGAATTTGTGATATTGTTCTACTATCAAATTCTAAGTTGAAATGACTGGGTAGCTACCTACCTATCTTCGAGGAAATATTTTTGATGAAACGGGCCGGAAGAAGTGAAGAACGTAAAATAAGGTAATTATCGATCTATGTTTTCGATGATATCACCGATTTATATGATATAGTATGCTATATGGCGATATTCTTCAGAAAGGTGAAAAGTACCAGAATCTTTCTGACGTTAATACTCTTTATCCGCGAATTCCGAGATTTCGCGTACAGCCCCGGTGGCGTATAGGTCAGGAGGCTAGCTTTCTGGGTCAGAAACCCGGGGTCGAATCCCGGAATAGTCATACATTATTTTTTGCGCGTATGTTCTGGGGAACATCGCGTTATAGTTTTGCCCAAATGTCTGTAACTTTCGAATTTTTTGACGAAAATGGTTTCAAACGATTAAGTTCGACTCCCCAATGAAGAATTCGAGGTCAAATTTGATTCTGTCCGGCCGGCCGTCCGGCCGTTGCCACGATAACTTGAGAACGAGAAGAGCTAGCAACTTGAAATTTCCAGGGTAGGTGGCGCATCTCAATACGACGGACAAGTTCGTTAATGGGCATAATCGGCCCAGTGGTTTCCGAGTAATAATTTTGTTTTCAACCAATATAAATCCGATCGAATTGAAACTTGGTGGGTAGTTGTAGAATATGATCTTAAGCACGTTTGTGGAATTTTGTGCGAATCGTATGGCTAGAAAATTTTTAAAAAATTATTAAAAAATATTTTTGTTGTCACGATAACTTGAGAACGGAATGAGATAGCGGCTTGAAATTTTCAGGTTAGGATGAACACCAGAACGCGACATTTCAGTTTGTTTATGAGCATAATCGGCCAAACGGTTTCAGAGTTATAGCCATCTGAAATTTTCTGAAATTTCGTGGTTTTTGTTCCTCATTAACTCAAAAAGTACTGAACCGATTGTATTCAAACATGGTTATTAGTTGTAGAATGCCAACGCGGAAATGTTTGCAAAATTTGGTGAGGATAGCATTTGTAGAAAATTTTTAATAAATCATTGAAAATAAAAAAAAAAATTCTATATATCAGTAACTATTCGTTTGAAATTGCTGAAATTTTGCAAGAGCCTTCATAACCTAACTCTACTGCCAAGTTTCAAGTTTTAATACGATCGGTTAAATATTGTTGGAGATTCGAGCATTCTTGTGCGAGTTCAGTAGATGGGTGACCGTTGCCTCGATAACTTTCGAACGAAAGGAGATAGGGACTTGCAATTTTCAGGGTAGGTTGCGTATCCGAAAGAGAGTGTTGAGTTCGTTTTTGGGCATAATCGGTCTAACGGTTTCCGAGTTATACCCACCTGGAATATTATTTCCTTGATAACTCAAAAAATAAATATTCGATCGAATTGGTGCTTGGTAACTAGTAGTAGAAAATCAACATAAAGACGTGTTTAAAATTTTGTAAGAATCGTATCCCTAGAAAATTTGAAAAAAATGACGAAAAAAAAAATTTCAAGAACCGTACCCCTAGAAAATTTTTAAAAAGTCACGAAAAAAAAATTGGTTCAAGCACTGACGTGAAGTCAGAAGCTTTTGCGCGTATGTTCTATTGTCCATACTTCTGTATTGGACACCCTTAATCGAATTTACCATGGTAAATTATGTTGTCCATTCTCCTGTATTGGACACTTAATTCGAATTTACCATGGTAAATTCGAATTGAGAGTGTCCAATACAGGAGAATGGACAACATAATTTACCATGGTAAATTCGATTAAGGGTGTCCAATACAGAAGTATGGACAATAGAACATACGCGCAAAAGCTTCTGACTTCACGTCAGTGCTTGAACCAATTTTCTATATTTTTCGATTGATATACACTGCAAAAATATTGATCTATATCTATAGCTATAGTAGTTCTGCTGTTTCAATACTAAATAATACTCACGTGAAGAATTGGAGTCATCGAAGAGGATTAAGGGAAACATTTTGAAAATATCGTTCGTATGTTTTTTTGGATGTTAGGAGAGGGAATTGGCGGGAATCTCGAAGGGTTTTTTTTCGGAAAATGTCAACACCGAAACGGCATGATCGATTGTGATGGAACTTTGTGTGTGTGTTTCGGTATATCTCGAAGAGGTTAATATTCACAATTGGATCCGGTAGGTAGCGTTACAATCGATTTACAGGAACTCAGAAGCGGCTATACCGATACAGATTAATCTGTGATACCGATTTCGATGAAGTGTTTCTGTGGCCTGGGGTTCACGATACGATCCGGTAGGTGGCACCACTATCGGTCTATTGGAACTCAAAAACGGATGGACCGATTTTAACAAAACTTTTAGAATGAGATTTAGTGGGCCTCAGGTTCACTTAAGGATGCAGTAGGTGGCGTTGTAATCAATTTGTAGGAACACAAAAACGGCTGGACCAATGTTGATGAAACTTTGTGTATGTGTTTCGGTGGGTCTCTGGTTCAAAATAGCATCAGGAAGGGGGCGACCAATCGATTTATAGAAACTCGAAAACGGCTCAACCGATTTCAATGAATTTTTGTGTCTGTGTAGGTCTCAGGTCCACAATATACGGTCAACAGAAACTGAGAAATGACTGAACCGATTTTGATGAAACTTTGTGTTTTTGATTCGGCGCGTCTCTGATTCACAATAGCATACTGTAGGGGGCACCCCGATCGATTTATGGTTACTCAAAAACGGCTCGACCATTTTCGATGAAACTTTGTGTTGTGTTGTGTATATCGTTGAAAATAAACCATATCTATACGGGGTGTTCTTTTTTCACGGCACAATTTTACACGATTGAATTGATTCGTGGCACAAACGATTATCTAAATAGGAATCTTGGATGGATTCTTATAATGTATATTTGAGAAATCTCTATACAGGGTGTTTTTCTTTTAACGTCAATCGCAACTGGCTGCTTTTCATGACAAACCGTACTATTGTATTCAATTATGATAAAAGATAAACTTTCGGGACCTACATCGTTGAAAATAAACCATTACTATACAGGCTATTCTTTTTCTATCGGCACAATATTACGCGATTGATTTGATTTGTGCCACAAACAAAGCGTTATTCAAATAGGAACCTTGGATGGATTCTTATAATATATTTTTCAGAAATCTCTATACAGGGTGTTTTTCTTTTAATCAATCAATCACAACTTGCTGCTTTTCACGAAGAATCGTACTATTGTATTCAATTGTGATAAAAGAAATGCTTTCGGGACCTACATCGTTGAAAATAAACCATTACTATATAGGGTGTTCTTTTTCTATCGGCACAATATTACGCGATTGATTTGATTTTTGCCACACTCAAAGCGTTATTCAAATAGGAACCTTGAATGGATTCTTATAATATATTTTTCAGAAAACTCCATACAGGGTGTTATTCTTTTAACGTCAATCGCAACTTGCTGCTTTTCACGACAAATCGTACTATTGTATTCAATTGTGATAAATGATATACTTTCGGGAACTACATCGTTGAAAATAAACCATTACTATACAGGGTGTTCTTTTTCTACCGGCACAATATTACGCGATTGATTTGATTTTTGCCACAAACAAAGCGTTATCTGAATAGGAACCTTGGATGGATTCTCATAATATATTTTGCAGAAATGTGTATACAGGGTGTTTCTCTTTTTTATAATTCCATTTTATTTATAATTAAAATTTTTTTTATAGTTAAAATTTTTTTAATAATTTTTTTTTCTTCAAGTTTCAAAATTTTTTTTCTTTTTTTCTTCATTTTTTTTTCAATATTTTTCTCAATTTTTTTTTTTATTTTTTTTTTAATTTTTCTTTTATTAAATTTTACCTATGAATAAAATCTACTGACTAATCGAAGCCTCCAACAATAGACTGCGGGCCACTAGTCACTATTACTAAAATGAAGATGGGTTCTATAGAAAAGGAACAAAAAAACTTTTTTGAAAATGTTACTATAAACGTGACGTTTTTTGGGACGTTAGGAGGGGGTTAGGGGGAAATTTCCAAGGGGTTTCGCGAGGAAAAAGACGGAAGTTTCGGAGGGTTTAGCGTTTTCGGAGCGAAAAGAAGGGGGTGTATTTTTAAAAAAATCGCGAAAAGGCGAAAAAACGCCGATTTTGGCGAAAGGTGCGAAATGAAGGAAACGAGATCGGAGGACGGGTGGGGTTTGGAACGACGGTATTTGCGGGAACGCAAAGACGAGATTCGATATTAGTCCGTAGCTGAGCCCTTTTTTCGATTCACTCTTTCGTTTTCCCACAAGAACGATAGGAAAATGTGACTTTTCGCAAAAATCGACGAAATTCTGACGTTTCACGTATTTCTGTGGCGAATTTTAACGCGGCTCCTTCACGGTCGACGTTTTCGGTCCGAACGAGCGATTAGAAATGTCAAATCGAATTTGAATTTCGAACCGAATCGGTCGAAATCCTTCGAATAGTCTAGAAAAACCGCGAGAAATATGAGCGAGTAACCGATTTCGATAGATCGCTCGACAGGATTGACGATATTCTGAAAATCGAAAGACGGAAATCATCCGAGTAATTAAAATCTTTATGTCGTACATTTCTCATTAGATTTTTTAATTTTTACCCAATGAAAAACTTAAAGGAGCATTCTCCAGTGAACGTGTATTGGGATTTGGATCTTTTCGTTAAGTCACGAAATCTATAATGAATTTTTGCATTTAAATTACTCAAAATATTCACACATTAAGCAGAAAATTAACGGTCGAAAATGAAAAACCACTGCTATATAGGGTGTTTCAAGTAGAATTACACCCCAAGATATTCTCAACATAGTAAAACCGTTGCGAAAGGATCACCGCTTCTCTACAGGGTGTTTTTCGAAAAATGTCAACTCTGACCGATTATGATGAAACTTTGTGTGTGGGTATTTCGGCCGATCTCGAAGTGATTCACATTCACAATTGGACCCGGTTGGTGGCGGAACAATCGGTTCACAGGAACTCAAATATGGCAATGCCGATTTTGATGAAACTTTATTCTTCATTCGTTTGTGTTAGAAAATATACTTTCGAGGCATACGTCGTTGAAAATAAACCATTACTATACATGGTGTTCCTTTTCTCACGGCATCGATTATTTTCGAATGTAAGCGTTTTAAGTTAAATGTCACCTCGAGATGTCTATCGTGAAGAGAATTCTCAACACCGTTAAACCATTGCGAATGGATAAGGATGAGGATAACCGCTGCTATACAGGGTGTTTAAAAAAAAAAGTCAACTCCGAAACGGCTTGACCGATTTTGATGAAATTTTGTTTGTATGCTTCCGTGGGTCATTGCTTCACAATAGCATCCGGTAGGTGGCGCTGATAATGCTCTATAGGAACTCAGAAATGGCTCGACCGATTTTGACAAAACATTGTATGCGTGTTTGAGTGTGTCTCAGGGTCACAATAGATAACCGGTAGGTGGCGCTGTATTCGGTTTATAGAAACTCAAGAACGGCTGAACTGATTTCGATAAAGCTTTGTGTGTGTATCTGAGTATGTGTCAGGTCCGCAATATATCCCGGAAGGTGGCGCTGCAATCGGTCTATAGAAACTTAGAAATGGCTCTAACGATTTTGATGAAACATTGTGTGCGTGTTTGAGTGGCTCTAAGGCTCACAATAGGAACCCGTTAGGTGGCGCTGCATTCGGTTTATAGCAACTCAAGAACGATTGGACCGATTTCGATGGAACTTTGTGTGTGTGTGTGTATCTGAGTAGGTTTCGGATCCACAATATTCCCCGGTAGGTGGCGCTACAATCGGTTAACAGGAACCCAAAATTGGCTATACCGATTTTGATGAATCTTTGTGATTGTGTTTAGGAAGGCCTTAGGTTCACAATACGATTCGGTAGGTGGCGCTATATTCGGTTTTTAGTAACACAAAAACTCCTAACATATTCCGATGGGACTTTCGTGTGTGAATGATTCTCAGAATCACAACAGGATCCGTTAGATGGCATTGAACTACCGGTTCAATTGATCTACCGATTCAATTTATCTACCGATAATATATTGATCTATATATTGATCTACCGGATATAAATCTACCGAAAAAATGTAGATCTATCGGAAAAATGTAGATCTACCGGAAAAACGTAGATCTACCGGAAAAATGTAGATCTATCGGAAAAAGGTAGATCTACCAGAAAAATGTGGATCTATTGCTAGGTAGATCTGCTGGCTCATCTGAATCCCAAAATATGGACTGCTGGCTACTAGTATGATACTACTAAAGTATGTTTTAAATTGCATAAGACCTTTTTGCGCGTGAAGAATTCGAGGTCAAATTTGTTCTGTCCGGCCGGCCTTGGCCACGATAACTTGAGAACGGAAGGAGCTAGCGAATTGTAATTTTCAGGGAAGGTAGCGCATCCTAATGAGACGGACAAGTTCGTTAATGGGCAGGATCGGCACAATGGTTTCCCAGTAACAATTTTGTTTTCAACCAATACAAATCCGATCGAATTGAAACTTGGTGAATAGTTCTAGAATATAAACCTGAGCACGTTTGTGAAATTTCGCGAGAATCGTATTGGTAGAAAATTTAAAACAAATTATTAAGAAGTATTTTTTATATCACGATAAACTGAGAATGGAAAGAGATCGGCCAAACGGTTTTGGAGTTATAACAATCTGAAATTTGGTTATTATTTCCTCAAAAACTCGAAAAATACAAAACCGATTAAATTCAAACATGTTTATTAGTTGTACAATGCAAAATATAGACACGATCGAATTGAAGCTTGTTAACTAGTTGTAGAATACTTGTATTATACAGTTATTATACAATACAGGAGAATGGACAATCGAACATACGCGCAAAAGCTCCTGACTTCACGTCAGTGCTTGAACCAATTTTTATTACCATGTTTAATAGTTTGAGGACAAAGAGTATATATATTGTTAACAATCCCGCATTTTTGCGGATCCGCGGGATTGATAACTTTCATCCCGCGCTTTTGCGGGATTGAGATTTTGGTGAGGGTTTGGATTCCCTAATGAATACTCAACCTCTAATTGAAGTTATAACTTACATCCCGACTACATGAAAAACAGGAAACTGAATAATATAGGAAATATAATTTGTTACCATCTCATTCCGATTCTTCGCTAAAGTCCCGTTATACATTTTTTCAAGAACCATCTAATTGGAATCTAATGATGTAACATGCAGCATAAAATTTAAATAATAATCCAAATCGAACTAATTTCAACACCAATCCAAGCGTATTCTGCGTGACAAACTGCTTGCGTGATATTGTAAAACCATGTATTTCTACTTATACATAACTTTCGTTACGAATTAACTTCTCCCCTGTTGCATCTAAATCAAATCCAGAATAGAATATAGTTTTACCAGAGATGAACAACCTCACATATATCAGAAATATGTTTAAATATCATTAACAACGTCGGGAACTTCGGTGTTAATAATTATTTTCAATAGTTTCTCAGGGGGAAATTTAACGAGCTACTCGAGTAATATATTCGTCGAACTGTTACATCAATAACGCAAGAACAGTTTGTTGTAGATCGATTCCGCTGATAATTTTCAGCACCAGTACATATCTATATGGATCTAAGAATTTATGAATTTATTATATACTTGCACTTCAGCACAATCGTATTTTTCTTAAGCAGGTGAGCAGGCATGAGTTTATTGGCGTGAAATTCAGGAAGACATGAACTTTATGACGGCAGAGGCGTAGCTTGGTAACCAAGGGCTCTGTTGCAAAAAAAAGCTGGGCCCTTACTGAGCTGTTTCAGTTTGATCAATTCATAATAAGTATAGATATATAGGGTGAGTCTTTAAGTTCTGCATCAATTTCACAGAAAAACTGATCCACTTTTTGGGCGAGACTGATCTCAAGCGATTAGTTTCAGCTCAAATACATACATTCACTGTTGACTCAAAAATACACAGTGCTATGTAAGGACCCATTCAAAAAAAACATTCAGTGTTGGTTCAAAAACGATCAGTGCTGTGTCTGTGGCGTAAGTTCCCATTCGAATACTTACATTCACTGTATACACATGAATAATATATTCACTGTTGGGTCAAAAATAAACAGGGCTCGTTTTATGGTGGCGTAAGGACAAAAATCATTTCAATCATACAATTGTGCCATAAGAAAAAGAACACCCTGCATAGCCGTGGTTTATTCAACAGTGTATTCCAAGAATAATTTCCATGAAACAAATCAGTCCAATCGTACGGTTGTGCCATGAGAAACTATGAGTTGACAATTTACAAAAAACTTCTGTATTGCAGTAATTTCAATATCCAATAATATACGAAAATACTCCCATACTTTCATGAAATTTTAAGAAAAAAACAACCTAAATTTGTTCGATAATCGTTTCCTCGGATTTACTATTTCAATAGACATGAAGAAATGAAAAAGGGCAATTCTGGCTCCGGGACTCGATCCCGGTATATTCTATTCTAATACTTCTATTCATATAGAAAGAAAGCGTCTGGCGTTAACGGTGAACTATGATTTAATGTAAAATTTCTAATTTCAGTTTTTGTGATTTTTCTATATTTCCCTAAAATATAGATCCGATCGAGTTCAGTTCATTAGAATACGGCAAATAAACCCTATTTCACGCATTTTGAGCCAGTACTGCGTTTATATATCGATTTCTAATCAATTTGTCATATCTTAACCTGCATTCTGTAGAGAATAAGGAAATCCACTTCAGGATCTGTGATCTGGAAATATCTGTTTCAATTTATCAAAATACGTCCAATAAACCATATATGATTCTTTTAGACTAGCGAATGGTTTCAAATATTGATATAAATACATCTGAAATAACTATTTTCCAACCTGCTCTGAAACTGACAATGATTCTTTCGTATTGAAAATAATTGTGATAATCTGAAAAATTCTTGAGGACTATATGTTACTTACGCTTTGTCATAGTTTGTTGTTTTATATTTTAAAGGTATTAAATATCGATTTAAAATAATGAACTTTCGAACAAATTGCATTCCCGTGCTAAAAATGACTTCAACACAGTCAAACATGACATTTTTGTAATGATATCATCATAAAAATTTATTCGACTTCACTTCAAATATCAACACCATCGACGATTTTTTTGTTCAGTGTAACAAAGTAAAACAGTACACTCCAACCACCGTGATATTTAGAAATTTTGCCAATATCTCCAACAATATAGTTCCGTAGTTTGAATCTAGAACATTAATAATAATAATAATAATAATAATTTATTCCTTTCATCAAACAATGATACAATTAAAATGCAATGCATACTCTGTAAAATTAAGTCCAACAAATTGGAATAAATAAGGATCCCACAGAAGCTTTAGAAACTATCGCTTGTACGTGTCCATCCAAATGTTTACTCCCTTGTATTAATCTGACTTACAACAATAAACAATTTTTTGATAAATTATACTTGTGTAGATTACATTACATGTACAAATATTACAACTATTAAAAAATATATATGTTTTTTTTTTTTTTAATTTATTTATTCCTTTATTTATTTATTTTTTTTTATTATATTTTTTTTACCACTACTTCACTGCAATTTCTATGCCCATTTCCCACAATCTCATACACGTTTCTGTCTCACTGTTATTGGATTTGATTCACGAGGTCATGAAAAAATTTTCTCCCCGATCCCGTGATCCAAGATTTCATCCTCTTCTTGAACAATGTTAAACTATTTATTTTCCTTATTTCTAGAGGTAATACACCATATATTCTTGGCGATAGATACTCACATTGTCGTTACGAACAATATAAATTAGGATAAAATATAAACAAATATGTATAAATAAAATGATTCGAATATGTACACGGAGGACAGAAACCGTTATAAATATGAATAAATACAATATACTGTATAAATAAAATGAATCGAATATGTATAAGTAAAATCAATAAATATTAGATCATAAAAAAAATCCATCAAATATGTACAGATAAAACCTAAAACCCAAAATAACAAACAACATCAACAGAATATTGGGGTATAAACAGAGATAAAATTTAGGTAACTAACATTCAACGACCAAACAAAGGAGCAAATATAATTTTCTTCGTAAGGGACGAACCTGCGAATAAAAAAAAAACAATTTAGGGTTCTCGACTGGACTTAAACGGCGTAACTGGCGGTTTTTGATGCCGCTGTCCTAGTTGGCCTCTGTATCTTCTTCACAGCACCTGTGGAAAGTGCTGCGGCCTCTTTTGGTATGTCTAATGACTCTAATGAAGGTTCGATCTGTTCTTGAACAGCAGGGTAAAGGAGATTTCGGTTAGGGGTAGATGGCGCGCTATTTGTAGCCCTGATCGGTTGTTCCTGTTGAGTAATCTCCAATTGCATTAATTGTGCAGCAGAGTATTCAGTTCCATCCACCACAAGTCTATTCCTCCTAATAAAACAATTCTTGTTTTTCTCCTTCCCGAATCGCAGATGTCTTCTCAATATCCTCCGTTCCTCAAGTTGAGCCTTAGTGTAATCGTTCTCAACAAATATCCCAGATCCTTTCAGATGTTTCAGGTTACGGAATATTTCACCCTTCTTGAGGTGAGAGATGAACTCTACTTTCACAGGACAACCCTCTGACCTTCCCAAACTTACGATATTATTTATGTGTGACTTCTCAATATTTACTTTCAACACTGTACTTAGTTTATCAACAACATAATCAGTTGTAATATGCTTAGGTTCCAGATCCAACCCGAACAAAACTATGTTATTTGATTTCCTCCCCCTCTCCAGAGATTCAACTTTTTCCCTTAGATGTTCGTTATCTTCCTCTAGAATTGTAATTCTGCTCTTCAAGCTCTCAATTTGTAATAGCAATCTAGTTTAACTAGCCAGTATTGTATTTTTCAATTCGTCTTTATTTCTTTTCATCTCTTGTAAAATTGTCTCGAGCGCTGTTTCATTCATAGTTGGCTTGTTATTCACTGGAATCCTCAAGTGCAATATTCGAAAAAGAAAAACGAAAAATTCTCCAAACACCGGAAAAAACAATAAGTGCTCCAATCAGGGAGGAATTTTTGGTGCACGCTGGTAGGAAAATCAGGACGGGACACACACGCTTCACTCTTACGGGCCTATGTAAGAGACTTTCATCAACAAACACAGGTAGGCCGCGGTTAAAAGGAAAAATCAAAACAGATGGTTAGACAAACGGAATCCCCTTCAATCACACCGTCTGGCCCTTATCTTGCGATCAGTGATAAGGAATAATCACCATCGATGAGATATACAGAATTGTAAACTATGTCAGATGTTTCCAGCTGAACGCGAATTCAGAATAAAATGTCGAATCTGAATGAAAATGATCGAATCTTGTTTATAAAGTAATCTCAACAAAGTTAAATTAGCTCACGTTTATCCCGGTAGTTTACACTACCTGATATAGCACTTTCAGCAGTTTCAATTCTCCAAGTCTCGAGAAAAGTTACTTTCATTTCACTGTGGTTCACAAGTACATCCTCCTCACCAGATCAACACAACACAACACAACATCAATGCGAAAATGCGAAAATACAATTTTTAATTTCTTTCACTTCCCTTTTGGTACCTCGTATCTCCTCTAAAATTTGTTCTACTTCGTTTTGTATAATATATAGGTATATATTGTTTTATATAATCTTTTTTTTAATTTTATAATAATACGATCTTCACGAAATTTTTCTCAAGTCTTCGTGTTAGAATTTTTTAAATAACCACTGAGGGGTAATTCGGTTAGATCAGTATTTTTCGAGTTATTTGGTCTATGAAACTCTGAAACCACTCGGTGGATTTTGCTCATTAACGACCTCGGATCCTTCCTCAGTATGTCAAAACTAATCGTTTGAGACTATTCTTGGCCAAAAATTCGAATATTATAGACATTTGGGCGAATTGATAGGCACTCTGTTCACTTGAACAGCGCATACAAAAACGCGACGTCCCCATCTTTTCTCGGAAATGTTGCAATGGAAGAACAGACCGTTCGTTCTATTCACCATAAAATTATGACTCTTCTGCAGTGAAATAATAATATTAAATCAAAAATCTTTTGAAAAGCGATAAATTATTTATTCAGCACCTACTATAATGAACCAGCGTCATAAAAGACAGATGCCTCCTAAGATACTCGCCAGATCTTATTTGTTCAAATGAATCGGTTTGAAGCAGAAATTCTTACTATTCGCACTATTTCAGATGATTTAAATATACAGGCTGAACTCAAATATACACGCTGAACTTAATATAACAAAGGAACTCTGTTGTTTTTGGCGCTCTTGTTCCTCGGAACAGAGTGCTTATATCGATTTGCCCAAATGCCTGTAATTTTGGAACTTTTGGATGAAAATGGTCTAAAACGATTTGGTTCGACTCACTGATCAAGAATCCATGGTCAAAATCGATTCTGTGCAGCCAGCCGTTCGTCCATTAACACGATAACTCTCGAACGGAATGAGCTAGACAGTTGACATTTTCACGGTAGGTTTGGGAGATAAATGTCTGAGTTGAGTTCGTTATTGGGCAAAATCAGCCTTAAGCTGAGTACCTAACGAAAAAAAAATTTTTTGTATATTACAAATTTCGAATTAAATTTTTTTTAAGATGCAATTTCATCATAAAAATCGATTGATATCATTTCCAACTCTAACAAGCTAATACTTTCGGATATATGATTTTTCAAAATTTCAATAATTCAGTAATTCTATGTCTTCACAGACTATCTGTCTGTGTTCACTGTTCATGCATGTAATCTCATTTATCTATAACAGACATGTCAAATGTATCTCTCAATAATCTATAATAATCTAAGAAACAAAGTATGATTGAATGTAAAATTACCTACTATAGGATATTATAATTACCCCTACCCTATATGCCCTTGGATAATCCATATGATATAATACATATGATAAAGTTAAGAATATCTTCAGTGGAAACAGAACGGGAATATTAGTCTAGTCAACAAGTGCTATTTGGACCAACTTTTTTCAGCAGTCTCCGAAAATTATGTTTGAGGTGTCATTCGATTCGGATTGGCATCTAGATGATTTTTGAAAAATTGGTTCAAGCACTGACGTGAAGTCAGAAGCTTTTGCGCGTATGTTCTATTGTCCATTCTTCTGTATTGGACACCCTTAATCGAATTTACCATGGTAAATTCGATTAAGGGTGTCCAATACAGAAGAATGGACAATAGAACATACGCGCAAAAGCTTCTGACTTCACGTCAGTGCTTGAACCAATTTTTTTTTCGTGATTTTTTTGAAATTTTCTAGGGGTACGGTTCTTAAAATTTTTTTTCTCGTCGTTTTTTTCAAATTTTCTAGGGGTACGGTTCTCACAAAATTTTAAACACGTCTTTATGTTGATTTTCTACTACTAATTACCAAACTTCAATTCGATCGAATATTTATTTTTTGAGTTATCAAGGAAACAATATTCCAGATGGGTATAACTCGGAAACCGTTAGACTGATTTTGCCCAAAATTGAACTCAACTCTCCCTTTCGGATACGCAACCTTCCCTGAAAATTGCAAGTCCCTATCTCCTTTCGTTCGAAAGTTATCGAGGCAACGTTCACCCATCTACTGAACTCACACAAGAATGCTCGAATCTCCAACATTATTTAACCGATCGTATTAAAACTTGAAAATTGTCAGTATAGTTAGGTTATGAAGGTTCTTGCAAAATTTCAGCAATTTCGAACGATTAGTTACTGATATATAGAACTTTTTTTTTTTTATTTTCAAAGATTTATTTAAAATTTTCTACAAATGCTATCCTCACCAAATTTTGCAAACGTTTCCGCATTGGCATTCTACAACTAATAACCATGTTTGAATTCAATCGGTTTAGTATTTTTCGAGTAAATGAGGAACAAAAACCACAAAATTTCATAAAATTTCAGATGGCTATAACTCTGAAACCGTTTGGCCGATTAGGCTCATAATCAAACTGAAATGTCGCGTTGTGGTGTACATCCCAACCTGAAAACTTGAGGCCGCTATCTCTCTCAGTTCTCAAGTTATCGTGACAACAAAAATATTTTTTAATAATTTTTTAATAATTTTGTAGCCATACGATTCGCACAAAATTTCACAAACGTGCTTAGGTTCATATTCTACAACTACTCACCAAGTTTCAATTCGATCGGATTCATATTGGTTGAAAACAAAATTATTACTCGGAAACCACTGGGCCGATTATGCCCATTAACGAACTTGTCCGTCGTATTGGGATGCGCCACCCACCCTGAAAATTTCAAGTCGCTAGCTCTTTTCGTTCTCAAGTTATCGTGGCAACGGCCGGACGGCCGGACGGCCGGACGGCCGGACGGACAGAATCAAATTTGACATCGAATTCTTCATTGGGGAGTCGAACTTAATCGTTCGAGACCATTTTCGTCAAAAAATTCGAAAGTTACAGACATTTGGGCAAAACTATAACGCGATGTTCCCCAGAACATACGCGCAAAAAATGAAGTTCCGCTTGCAAAAATTGTAAAAGTTATTAACAATTAACTAAAAAGAAAAAAGGGGTTTTAGTTTTTTGTAAATATCTCAAAAACTAATGAATATTTTTCAAATCTGAAAAAAGATTCAAAAAGAGGAGGAAATTTCAAAAAAAAAGTCTGGACTCCCGAAACTGTACGATAAATATTTATAATTTTTCCAGAGGGATGAAAATACGGCCGAAAACGGGTACTCTGGCTTGGAGAAGCCACGTCCACTTCGGGCACTTCAACAATAAACATTTTTTTAAACATAGTAAATATGAAAAAAAAAATTTAAAAAATTCAGGCAGCAACTGAATAGATGAATGAATAATAATCCGCTTGAACTAAATTTTTATAATAATTTTTCATTTAGTTATTCAATAGTTAATTAATAACTTTTTTCTGCTTACACATTAACATTGCAAGTGTGATAATTGCTAAACTATAAGTTTTAGATTTTTTTCCTCTCTTGGAGCAATTCTTCAAAGGCTTAAGAATAGAATCCCGTTGGGAAAATTAAAAAATGTTTATTTTTCAATTTTTTATTAATAATTTTCGTTGTTGCAAAATTAAAAACTAAAATTAATCATGGAACATAATTATTTTTTTTAAATATTATTAACGATCCGTTTTTATGTTATTAGAAACTGCATAGAAATATATCTAAACATTTTTTAATTTTCCCAACGGGATTCTATTCTTAAGCCTTTGAAGAATTGCTCCAAGAGAGGAAAAAAATCTAAAACTTATAGTTTAGCAATTATCACACTTGCAATGTTAATGTGTAAGCAGAAAAAAGTTATTAATTAACTATTGAATAACTAAATGAAAAATTATTATAAAAATTTAGTTCAAGCGGATTATTATTCATTCATCTATTCAGTTGCTGCCTGAATTTTTTCAATTTTTTTTTTTCATATTTACTATGTTTAAAAAAATGTTTATTGTTGAAGTGCCCGAAGTGGACGTGGCTTCTCCAAGCCAGAGTACCCGTTTTTAGCCGTATTTTCATCCCTCTGGAAAAATTATAAATATTTATCGTACAGTTTCGGGAGTCCAGACTTTTTTTTTGGAAATTTCCTCCTCTTGTTGAATCTTTCTTCAGATTTGAAAAATCTTCATTAGTTTTTGAGATATTTACAAAAAACTAAAACCCCTTTTTTCTTTTTAGTTAATTGTTAATAGCTTTTACAATTTTTGCAAGCGGAACTTCATTTTTTTCAAAAATCATCTAGATGCCAATCCGAATCGAATGACACCTCATACATAATATTCGGAGACTGCTGAAAAAAGTTGGTCCAAATAGCACTTGTTGAGTAGACTATATCGGCTAAGTTTCAATAGATATAATATAATTTTCAGAGTAGATTTGAGGAATGAATATCTCGTATAAGTTCGTAATTTAACTTCAAAATAGTTTCTTTTATGAATCAGTTCTATTATACGAATCCATTCATATCATTCCCAACTCTGAGAAATCGATCATTTCGGAGATGATGTGTCAAAGTTTGAACAAGAGCGCCAAAGCTCCTGCCACAGGGCTTTCCCACTGATTTATTCACAATATACGTCTGCAATTCAATACTGATTGTTGAAATTATACTATTATTATCGTATGCGACCATATTATTGAATTCTGCACAATACATAAAATTATTCCCGAACAACAGCATGGTTTTCTCCTTCATCGTTCTACTCTCACAAACCTCATCTGCTGTCTTGATGATTGGACGAGGGCATGGGATGCCAATCTGGCTGTGGATGTAGTTTATCTGGACTTTTCAAGAGCCTTTGACAGAGTGCCACATGGGCGCCTTTTATGTATTCTCGAACACCAAGCCTACTCAGCTGAATCGGTGCGTTTCTATCAGGTAGATCTTACAAAGTGAGGGTAGGGGATGTTTTTTCGTCTGGTGAGTGGAATGTCAAAAGTGGCGTCCCTCAGGGTTTGGTTCTTGGGCCGATACGTTTTTCTGTTGAACAGTTCGGATCTCCCTAGATATTTTATGTCCACATGTTCAATTTACGCTGATAACACGAAACTGTATAATTTTCCACTTCTCAAAGCCTCAATTCTCCAAGAAGATTTTGATAAGCTAGCTGTTTGGTGTCATGATTGGTTGCTTCCACTGAATCTTGAGAAGTGTCACATTTTGCATATAGGAAAAAATAATCCGCACGTTACCTATTTTATAGGCGGTCATCGTATAACTCCAGTCACTGAGCAGTGTGATTTGGGTATGACCATCTCCAGTGACCTAACGTGGACTGTTCATATTGCTTCTGTGACACCCAAAGCCCGCCAACTGACATATTTGCTGCAGAAGACTTTCCGAGGCTCGGACAGGGTAGTTTGTAAGCTTATATGCGAGTCCTTCGTTCGTCTGGTCATGGAATACGCAGGATCAACATGGTGGACTGCTCTTGTAGCGGAGGTTAATTCGCTGGAATCCATCCAAAGTTGGAACACAAGAATCCCTTACGGACCCTCTCGACCTGATTATGAGACCCGCCTCAAACTCGCAGATATGATTTCGTTTTCTCATAGACGCAACAGGGATGATCTCATATTCACATCCAAGTGAAGGGAATTTTCGGACCACAGGTACAAGCTATATTTCAGAAGAATACCAACAATCTTCGGGGTCATGGCTGCAAGCTTGCAAAGGAGAAGTTTAAAACTACTCAAAGACAGCTATTTTGAGCAACCTAGTATTTGATTTATGCAATGGGCTTCCGGCTTTGGTTGTGGACAGCATATCGACAAATTCGTTCAAAAATAGCTTGTATAGTCTGAGTCGTATTCAACACCAGTTGAGGTGATTCGAAGGCATTCGATTTGATTTTTCTTGCTGATTATTTAGAGTTTATATTGAGTCTTCAGTGTTTTTATTTTCTTTTCTATTTGATTTGTGAACTGATGAATGGTCTGCACATTGGTCCATTTTCGTATTTCTGTTGGAGTTTATAGGCAGAAGCCTCTACTCTTATTTGTATTTTAAATAAATAAATAAATAAATTATATGCAAAAATAATGATTTAAATGATATTAGAATTTATATAAGCTATTTTTGACGATTAAAATGAGCCTAGTTTGCCTTATGAAAGACAAACCAAATTTAATCGATGATTAATTTATTTTCGAACTATCAAAACAGTTCAAAATACACTTGACTTGAGATTTCACTTATA
This sequence comes from Halyzia sedecimguttata, assembly GCA_937662695.2. Lineage (NCBI taxonomy): Eukaryota > Metazoa > Arthropoda > Insecta > Coleoptera > Coccinellidae > Halyzia > Halyzia sedecimguttata. Next base: position 28,434,858 of record OW569415.2, read on the forward strand.
GATATTTAAATATTTCATTGATCAGCATTTCAGAAAGTGCAGACCAACCTATTAAAACCAACTCATTCATCTAAATTTCTCAGCTTCTTGTCCTTATAGGTATTTTTTGGGTTGACTAGTCAATACCCGATGAATTTTGATGATGTCACGGTATTCGTACTTTCATCGCTGATTAAATCCATCACAAAAGGCGATGCAAATTAAAACGCTCCCTTATGTTATGTTATTGTGTCATTCCGTAATTTCGCCGACCTAAAAGTGATACAGGGTGGTCCTACGAAAAATTTAACACCTCGGTCTTCCGACTTTAAAATGAAAATGTGGAAAATCGCTCGGACCCATAAATTTCTGATTCGAGGGGGAAGAACTTTTCCACTTTTTTGATCGCCGTAACTTCAACCCCCTAACGGGGCTGAGCACAATCCCTTGATTTTGAATAGGGATGAGGGATGTTGCGACAAATAATTTTTAAGATCGTATCGAGTACAATCTGCTCCTAAAATTTCGCTTCAAAATATCCATCGATAATGAAATAGCAGCGAAAATAGTGGAAGAGGCAATGTGAAATTTATCTTGAGCATATTATTCGTATCCCACACAAAAAAGTATAAATTTGCCCAAGTAGACGGACCATGTTTTTGATTTACCTTAGTATATCCTGAATTTTTAGAACGTTGCAAGTGTGTCAAAGCGATTGTAAATTTGTGGTAGAATTAAAATGGTGTATTCCGTAGAAGAAAGGGTGGAAATGATAAAATTATTTTCAAGGAATAACGAGTCTGCGCGAACAACAGCAGCTTTATTTAACGAACGACATCCTGGAAAAAATGTATCCGGTGCTTACTTTGTACAACTGGTTGCACAATTTGACGCTACTGGTTCAATTGGAAACAAAAAGAGGGTGCATGAAAGAGACGGAGCGAGGGACGTGGCTGACTTAAGTAATGTGGCAATGGATCCAACCTTGAGTACTAGGAAATTGTCCGATGTATCTGGTCTTTCACGCACAACAATCATGAGAATCCTGAAACAACATTATTTCCACCGTAATAAGATATGATTGGTTCAGGAACTGAATCATCGGGATGATCCCGATCGACGACTTCGGTTCTGTGAAGTGGTCAGTGAAATGATTAATGGTAATGAAAACTACTTGTTCGATATCTGTTTTTCGGACGAGTGTCCATTTTACCTTAACGGCATTGTAAACCGGCATAACTGTAGGTATTGGTCAGATGAAAATCCAAGATTTTTTCTTGAAGTGCATACTCAGCGACCAAAAATGTAATGTTTGGGCAGGTGGTTATTAATCACATTGTCGGCCCTTTTTTATATCTGGTAATCTCACTTTCCAAATTTATTCAGACCTTTTGGAGAACGCTCTTTACCCAGCCCTCGTGCAAGTATTGGTGAATGCAGTATACCATCAACCGATCATTTTCCAACAAGATGGCGCACCACACCATTTCGTTTAACCGGTGCGTCAGTTCTTAGATCAAAATTTTCCTTACACCTGGATTGGAAGAAGGGGACATATTGAGTGGCCACCCAGATCACCTGATCTGGCTCCACAGGACGTTTTTTCTATGAGCTCACCTGAAATCCAAGATTTACAATACCCAGCCTGAGTCACTGGATTGTTTGCGAACTCAGATCATTAATGAATGCCGTCAAATTACACCAGAAATCTTGAGTAATGTACATGAACCTTTTCAGCAAAACTTATATCACTGCATGGAAGTGAATGGGGCCCATTTCCAGCATTTAATAAACTAATCACAAAAGTGAGTAGATCTCCGCTATTTTACCTTTCGTTACCAATGGAAATTTTGAAGTGAAATTTTTGCATCAGATATTACTCGATAAGATCTTCAAAATGAGGTATCGCAACAACCCTCATCAAAATTCAATCAAGGGGTTGTGTTCACTCCCGTTAGGGGGTTGGAGTTACGGGGATGCAAAGAGCGGAAAAGTTGTTCCGCCTCGATTCAGAAATTGATAGGTCCGAGCGATTTACCACATTTCCATTTTAAAGCCGGAAAATCGAGGTGTTAAGTTTTCGTTGGACCACACTGTATATCTGTATAATAAACGTTGTTCTTGAGAAATAATCAATTGTAGCAATACATTTGTTAATCAGAATAAATTAAATTAAATTTTAATTCACTTCTCAAGGACGTTCTAGGGAGGTCTGTGTTGCCTGGGAGCCAACAGAACAATGCTGAAGAGCACTGATGGAGGCCAAGAAGTCTGAAAGGCGTTTGCTCTAGGAAAGTAAATGAAAGCCCCTGCATAAGTATAAAAATTATACGAACCCATTTGCAGATTACTATGAACTTGTTGACTTTATTATTTTGTCACTAGTGCTTGTCTTTTGAGCTATATGTATGTTAATTTGGGTAAATTACTTTTGTGGGAACGAACGCCAATTTTCTTGTTTTTGGCGCTCTTGTTCCTCGGCACAGAGTGCTTATCAATTTGCCCAAATGTCTGTAATTATTCGATTCTTGAATTTGTGAAGACTGTTTTGATGTAGTTTATGGAGGCAATAGGAAAGAAGAACATAATGGAATCATCAAAAGAAATTACTGTTCGTTGACCACTGAGGTTAATATTACCTTTTACTTCCTTGAGTAGTGTGACATGCTCCTATATACAGTATTTTCATAACGTTGCAAGCAAAAAAATACAGAAATATGGATCTATATTTGTGTATCAAACATTTTTTCTTGAGTTGAGGTTCATAATACAGAAAAGAATCTGTTAGTGGTATGAACTATTAAATTTTTAATTATGAAAAGAGGATAGTATTCTATTAAAATAATTTGTTCGTAATCCACTACCTACTCAAATATCAGGAATAAATGGACAATCTGCTATGATTGTCGCCAGCCTTGCTCTAGACATTTCGATGATACTTTTCATAGCTATTTCGAGTTGTGAAAACTATGCACCGAGTGTAATTTGTAACAACCCATTCCACGAGGTTGAATCATAGCAGATTGCTCATTTAATCTTGATAAATAAATTTAGTGACAATTTTTGGAGCATTAAAGCATTGAAGCATTGTAGATTGCTCTTTTTGAATTTTGAAGCCCTTTTTTAAACGAGCCTTTTTTTAAATTAATTTCTTTCATGATGCAGTTCTATCATAGGAATCCATTGATATAATTCCCAACTCTGAGAAACCAATACTATAGGAGATATAATTTGTCTGTTTGAACATGAGCGCCCTAAAAGCTCCTGTCCGCAGGGCTTGAACCAATTTTTTTTTAAGTTCTTTTTGCGATGTTCTTCTCTATTAGTTATCGTATTAGCCTAATATAGGACAACGTCTCAGCCTTTATTTAATTTAACAATAAAAATGATATTAAGAATGTGAATGTGGATTTGTATGTAAATAAATTGGGTTTTGTAATATTTCTATTCTTCTAGTGCATTTTCTTGTTTTGAACCTTTCACCCGGATTACATTGACTGAGTTCATGGAAAATACTCACCAAGTGGATTTATTTTCAATCAATAAAAATATTCATGACTCTTCCCCTCAAAAAAATTCAACCAATCATATTAACGCGTATGATACAAATCACTTAGCACCGAACCAATATTTTTGGCGCTCTTGTTCCTCGGAACAGAGTGCTTATCAATTTGCCCAAAGGTCTGTAATTTTCGAATTTTTGGCTGAAAATGGTCTTGAACGATTTGGTTTGACTCAATAATCAAGAATCCGTTGTCGAAATCGATTCTGTCCGGCCGTCCGGCCGGCCATTAACACGATAACTCTCGAACTGAATGAGCTGGACTGTTGAAATTTTCAGAGTAGGTTTGCGGGATAAATATCTCGGTTAAGTTCGTTATTGGGCAAAAACGGTCTAATAGTTTCGAAGTAACAAATAATAATATTTTTTTTACATTACAACTTTTGAATTCAAATTTTCTTAAGATGCAGTTTCATCATAAGAATCCACTGTTATCATTTTCAGCTCTAATAATCTCATACTTTCGGAGATATGTGTTTCAAAGTTTCAATAATACATCGTGAGTTCTATGTATTCACAGAATGTGAACACAGAATCTGTCTGTGTCTGTGGTCACTATTCATAAATGTCATCTTTTATAGCTATTAGAAATTATCAATTCATAGTTGTTATTTTCTCTTAGAAAGCAAGTATTCGATTCTTGAATTTGTGAATATATACAAGACTGTTTTGACGAAGTTTATGGAGGCACTAGGAAAGAAGAACATAATGGAATCATCGAAAGAAATTACTGCTCGTTGACTACTGAGGTTTATATTACTTTTTACTTCCATAAGTAGTGAGATATGTTCCAATATACAGTATTTTCATTTTGCTAGCAAAAAAAAACTGAAATATGGATCTACATTTGTGTATCAATCATTTTTTCTTGAGTTAAGGTACATAATACAGAAAATAATGTGTAAGTGGTATGAACTATTAAATTTTAAATTATGAAAAGAGGGTGGTATTTTATTAATATATTTTGAACTATTAAAATAATTTGTTCGTGATCCACTACCTACTCAAATATCAGGAATAAATAGACAATCTGCTATGATTGTCTCCAGCCTTGCTCTAGACATTTCGATGATACTTTCCTTAGGTATTTCAAGTTGTGAAAACTATGCACCGAGTGTAAGTTGCACCAACCCATTCCACGAGGTTGAATCATAGCAGATTGCTCATTTAATCTTGATAAATATATTTTATGACAATTTTTCAAGCATTAACGCATTGAAGCATTGTAGATTGCTCTTTTTTTTAGAGATAATTTTTGAAGCATTTTTTTTAAACGACACTTTTTTTAAATTTAATTCCTTTCATGATGCATTTCTATCATAGGAATCCATTGATATAATTCCCAACTCTAAGAAACCAATACTTTCGGAGATATAATTTGTCTGTTTGAACAAGAGCGTCAGAAAGTTCCTGTCCACAGGGCTTGAACCAATTTTTTAAATATAAATGCAGCCTGAAAATATCAGGGTATTTGCACGTGTGCTTTAGGTGAATATTTTACTGACGTTTTAAACCATCGAAAATATTCGGGATGATGGTCAAAAAGATTTCATTTATTTTAAATACAGTTAGTAATCATTTCTGCCTACAATTATAATTGAGTGCATTTTTTTTCGGGAAATAGTTCTTCATCCACCTCTCGTACTTGCCAAATTATCGAATATATTCGAGCATTTGGCAAGCACTCGGGATATAACTACTGAATATGGAAATATCTTTGAAACTGCATTGACCAAATTCTTCCTTACCTGATTTCCAGGTATAGACTTTCATCTTCTTGAATTCAAATATTTAATCAATTCGCCATTTTTTTATTGTACATAATAATTTTATGCAAAAATATCATTTTCAGAAGTCTATCGTGGGAGGAATCAGAGATTCTATTGTATTTTTGTTAGGTTTCATAATTCGGTAAGAGCTATACCTAAGTATACAGTTTATTTACTATATTCCCGAAAGAATGTGGGAAGCTATACAGAAGGATGAAGATGCTAATATTTGTTCAACGTCTTCATATTGGTTCTGGTATCAGGCATCAAAACTTACATATGCTAGAAGGCCGCGTTCTCGTGTTGTTTAAATTCTCAAGAGTATACACAAAGAACTACATATTTGAGAATATATTTTTCAAGACTGTTGACAATTCAACTGAAGATAAAATATACATATGCAACTCGAAAGAATTCTTGATGGTTATATACTTATATACAAATGATATCACTACGGTGGAAATTTGCAGTCGCGAAATACTAGACAATATAGTGTTCCGTAAGGAAAAATAATGAATATCTTTATTCTCGTTTAGTGATACGTTCCTCACGATATTCTGCAAAATTTGCGTGGCAGAATTCTAAAACTATAATTACCAAGTTACAATTCAATTGGATCTGAATTCTTTGAGATATTATGGGGAAAGAACTACGACTCTTCAAATGGGTATAACTCCTAAACTATTTGACGCGTTAATGACCTCAACCGTCAAATTCAGAAGCTCAACCTACCCTGGAAATTGCAAGCCGCTTATCCTTTCCGGTCAAAAGTTATCGTGGTAACTGGCGGCCGGACATAATTTTATTTGACCATGAATTCTTCGTCAATAATTCGAACCTAAAAATTCGACAAAAAATTGGAAAATCACAGACATTTAAGCAAAATGATAGCTCTCTATTCCCTAGAATATAAGCGCAAAAGGGTCAAGTTTTGGTAAACCATAGATACTACAACTCGTACTACAAGAAGTTGAAGCATATAAAAATTAACCTTCAAGACGTATTTTTAACGTTAACACGTAAAAAATTAATGGGGCATCAACTGAATTTCAATTTTAAAATAAATAAAATAGTGAAATCACTCAGCGAGGATGCGAAACCAGATGTTCCGCTCGACATGAAATGTAACTACCCTCGCATCTAGCTCGCAGCGTCCCTCGTATACTGAGATTTAAGGAGGGTTTATTCAGCAATTAAGATAAAATAAAAAACGAATTAAAATAAAATAAGAAATAAGGGTTGAAACGATCGGTTTATACAGATAAAAAAACATAAGAAATAAGACGGAACCAACCAAATCGCAGCTTTTTGACAATTTTATACGAGAGCTTTGAATTTCACTCTTTGAGCATGCGCATTGTCATTTTCCAAATAATTGTTATTAAGTAGTGCGGTTGGCTCAGTGGTAGAGCGTTTGACTTACGAGCCGGAGGGTTCATTCCCAATGCTACGAAAGAAATTTTCTTGTCACGGTAATCGACAACATTCACTATTGGGTCAAAAATTCACAGTCCAGTGTCTAAGGTAACGTAAGGACACAGTAACAAAGCCTACTCAGAACACAACTGCGTCTCCCTACTCGATCAAGCTCCCAAGAGCTTATGAGGGATCTCCTCGAGGAAGACCTAGGAGGATTAGTATAATAACTAATAATAATAATAATAATTTCCTCTATAACTCAAAATATACAAATCCGATTGAAACTCGGTAATTACTTGTAGAATGCCAACGCGCTAATTTTAGCGACATTTTCTGAATATGGTAGTTTTATCGTATATTATTGAATATTTTTCATGAATTTCAATTCCGATGTAATAGGTACTTATGCCAGAATTAAAAATTCTGTGATCTTAAATGATTCTCTCATTACTCAAGTCGGGCATTTAAATGCAATGGAATGTATTCATATCTTACAAAAGCTTAGACTTTATTAATGGTAAATCCGATGAAGAGTGTCCAATTGAGGTGAATAGAATAGAACATGCGTACAAAGGCTCCTCACTACACATCAGTGCTTGAACCAACTTTCTTTTTAAATATATTTACTTGGTTCCATACTTTATCACAATCCTGTATATGAAAAAATTGGCCTTATAGGACAATGTTTTCTGTGTATATTCGGAAGAGCGTAAAGTAAGAGATTCTCGAGTTTATAATTTAGTTGTGAGTAAAAATTTTGATGGTACGTCTGGGCAGTTTTTAATGGCTGATTTAATTGAGATTTGGAAAATGATGGTTGGATATGATTTGAATTCAACGAAATTATCGGTTTTTGCACGCATGTTATAGGGGACAGCGTGCATCATTTTCCCCAAATGCCGGCAGGGCGTTGCCACGATAACTTTCGAACGTAAAGAGATAGCAAAGATCGGCTGAAAGGTTTTGGAGTTATAATACTCCTCTGAAATGTTGTTTTCGCAATAACCCAAAAAATCCTAATCCGATCGAATTAAATTTTTTCATTCAATAGTAGAATGCCGACGCATATATTTTTGCTAAAGGTCGTGAGATTAGAAAAAAAAATTCTTCAAAAATTTTATATTCCAGAAACTATATGTCAGATTCCACTAAAATACCGCACAAACCTTCGAACCAAAGAACTGCACCAAGAAAGAAATTAAATTAAAATAGCTGAAATGAATTTGACTCTCTCTTATAGAACAGAATGCCATGTATGTAGATATAATAACTATAGCATTCTGTGAAAACATAGAAGTACGATTCATTATTGAAATTTCGAAACATATTATCTCCGAAAGTATTGAAGAGTTGAAAATGATATCAATGGATTTTTATGGTGAAACGGCATATTAAAAATTTTATTGGTTTCTCAGAGTTGGGAATGATATCAATGGATTATTATGATGTAAATACATCATGCTAGAAACTAAAATCACCTTACATCTTATCTTTATATGACAGTCCAATTTTGGCTACAAGTGTTTCAAAACTATCAGGAGTCATTCTAAAAAATTGAGTTAATGAAATAGCCAGTTTTATTTATGAAACAAATCTAATGTAATCAGTGCAGAAAGAACTCAAAGCAGAATACTTATGTAGGAAATCTTAAATAGTGTCACTAAGGAATAACCACATGTACATTAGTTGGAAATCCCGTTCTAAATCTTCCATAATCAGATAATGATTCGTAAATTATGCTCGACTTCCTTGCATCATTCATTTTCGATTCAGTAACCCAGAAATTCTGCCTATGAACTTAGCGAATCCAAATTTCAAATTGTTTACATGCTTACATCATCCAAACTCTCCAGAAATACACTTTCAGTTTCATTTGACATTAATGACGATTATCTTACAAACTGAACCTACCGCAAACAGATATAGCACAGACAGATAGAATTCGCATTCTGTGAAAAACATAGTACGATGTATTATTGAAATTTTGAAAAATCATATCTCCAGTATTAGCTTGTTAAAATTGAGAATAATATCAATGGATTCTTATGATGAAACTGGATCCTGAAGAAAATGAGTTCAAAATTTGTAATGTAAAAAATTGTTTTTGTTACTCCAAAACCATCCGGTCGATTTTGCCAATAACACACTCAGCCGAGATATTTAGGTCCCATACCTGTCTAGCTCTCCGTTCGAGAGCTATCGTGTTAACGGACAGCCGGACAGAATCGATTTCGACCACGGAATCTTGATCAATGAGTCAAACCAAATCGTTTAAGACCATTTTCAGCCTAAAATTCGAAAATTATAGACATTTGGGCAAATTGATAAGCACCAAAAATGAGTTGCTGTTAGTCTCGCTAAAACTCGAGAACGGCTAGACCAATTTGGCTAATTTTGGTATTGAATTATTTGTGGAAGTCCTGAGAAGGTTTGAATGGTGAATTGCCTGAATAACCACCTCACAATTTGCAGTTCAAACTGTTGAAAGTAGGATCAGTTATCATCATACTGCGTAACATTAATCAACCTCGCGTTGTCGTTGAGGTTTGCGTAGGAGTTGGAGTTGGCTTAGGAGTTGGAGTTGGCATTGGAGTTGGCGTTGGGGTTGGAGTTGGCATTAGCGTTGGCATTCGCTAGTGATAAATATAAATTACAGACGTCAATATGAGTAATTTTGTTCGTGAAATAGTCTAATGAAATATCACTCGTGACTGAATTTATCTCATAAGTCTGTCTTTTATTTCTTAACTCAAGTAAGTTGCTTAGAGAAACTCAGTTTCGTTAGGAAATAAGTCGACAGACTTATCGCAGAACTTCAATCACTCGTGATATTACTAAAATTTCGAACTGTTAGTTACTCTAAAATTTCAATTCAGGGGATTCTCAGAACTGCAGTAAGTCCTGTATAGCCGATATGGTATTCTGTTCGGCCGGCCGTTAACACGATAACTCTCAAACGGAATCGCTAGACAATTAAAATTTTCAGAGTAGGTTTTGATCATAAATATCTCGGTTAATGTCGTTACTAGGCAAAATCGGCCTTATGATTTCGGAGTAACGAAAAAAAATTTTCTTTTACATTGCAAATTTTTTTCAAGATGCAATTTCATCATAAAAATTTACTGATATCATTTTCAACTCTAACAAGCTAATACTTTCGGAGATATGATATTTCAAAATTTCAATAATACATAGTAGTTCTATGTATTCACAGAATGCGAATTCTAATTGTCTGTGTTCACTATTCATAAATGTCATCTAGGTATTAGAGACATGTCAATTCGTAGGTTGAAGATATTTTCTGCTGGAAAACAAGTATCCGATTCTTGAATTTGTGAATACATACAAGACTGTTTCGAAACTAATATTGACTGGTTGCATATTGAATAATTTAGGTATACATTTGGGATGATGTTTCAGAAGATTTAGAATTGGATCATTTTAATGATGTAGTTTATGAAGGCAATAGGAAAGAAGAACATAATGGAATCATCAATCACTGAGGTAAATATTACCTTTTACTTCCTTAAGTAGTGAGACATGTCCCTATATACTGTATTTTCATAATGTTGCTAGCAATAATATGGATCTACATTTTTGTATCAAATATTTTTTGTTGAGTTAAGCTTCATAATACAGAACGAATGTGTTAAAGGTATGAACTATTAAATTTTGAAAAGATAATAATTTGTTCTTCAGCCTCTGCCTTCTAAAATATAAGGAATAAATGGACAATCTGCTATGATTGTCTCCAGCCTTGCTCTAGACATTTCGATGATACTTTCCTTATTATTTTAAATGATAATTTTTGAACTATTAAATCATTGCAGATTGCTCATTTAATCTCGATAGATAAACTATAATTTGAATTTAATTTCCTTTACGATGCAGTTCTAACATAAGAATCCATTGATATCATTCCCAACTCTGAGAAAACAATACTTCGGAGATATGTTTTGCCAAAGTTTGAACAAGAGCGCCAAAGCTACTGTCCACAGGGCTTGAACCAATTTTTTATTTATTTTATTTATTTATTGGGGACATAGAGATACAAACAGGTTCAAAAGAGACAACCACTAGAGTATCCACAAATTACAAGACATAATACGCTAAATTATATACAACTAGCTGGCCCGGCGAACTTCGTACCGCCTAACATCATAAAAAAAAGGCTCGGTATGAATGAAGTTTTATTATTATTTTCGATTAATTGCACATGATGTTACTTACTTACAAAACAGAGTTTTTTCTGAAATACTGGCTATTTATAAGGTTTCAAGTTGATATTGACAGACAAACACAGTTATCATACAGTCCCTTAATCAATTTAAAGCTTTCTGATGAACTATATTTTTTGTTTTGTTTTGCGTCAATAAACAAAGATGACGGTCTTCCGACGCGCGAAACACGCGACGTATAATTGTCCATGCGCCATGTCCACACATCAAAGGAAAAACAAAATTTTCACATTATGAGAATCCATCCAAGGTACCTATTTAGTTAATGCTTTGTTTGGGGCACAAATCACTTCAATTGTGTACAATTGTGCCGTGATATAAAGAACACCCTGTATAGTAATGGTTTATTTTCAATTATGTATACCTCGAAAGTATATTTTTTAACACAATTGAATGAAATTGTACAATTAATTGGCGTGAAAAACAGCAAGTTGCAATTGACATTAAAAGAAAAACACCCTGTATGTAAATTTCGGACAAATACATTATGAGAATCCATCCAAGGTACCTATTTAGCTAATGCTCTCCTTGTGGCACAAATCAATTCAATCGCGTACAATTGTGCAGTGATATAAATAACACCCTGTATAGTAATGGTTTATTTTCAATTATGTATATGCCTCGAAAGTACAATTTTTTAAGCAATTGAATGAAATTGTACGATTGGCGCGAAAAACAGTAAGTTGCAATTAACGTTAAAAGAAAAACACCCAGTATGAAAATTTCGGACAAATACGACGTTAAAAGAAAAACACCCTGTATGAAAATTCCAGACAAATACATTATGAGAATCCATCCAAGGTACCTATTTAGTTAATGCTTAGTTTGTGGCACAAATAACTTCAATTGTGCCGTTAGAAAAAGAACACTCTGTATAGTAATATGGTTTATTGTTTGGAAAATTGTGCAGCACTTTGATCATTTTGAAGTTGAACTCTCATATTAGTGGTTAGCGATAATGTTTTTACGTTATTCCATAAAGGTGATGCCTTCAGGCAAGCATTCAATTCATCTGCAGGCGTTCCACGGAAAAATGTTTTTCCCGCCTTTCTGTTGAAATTTTTCCTGAAGTTTCTTTGCTATAAACCTCACGGAGCCCGAGACCTTTCCAACGAATGCAAAACCGTGGAAACCGGTTCGTGCGTTCTGGAGTTATAGCGTCAGGTAGGAAAACCCGACCTATTTTTGCGCGTATATGTTCTGGGGAACATCGCGTTATAGTTTTGCCCAAATGTCTGTAACTTTCGAATTTTTTGAAAAAAATGGTCTCAAACGATTGAGTTCGACTCCCCGATAAATAATTCGAGGTCAAATTTGATTCTGTCCGGCCGGCCGTTGCCACGATAACTTGAGAACGAAAAGAGCTAGCGACTTGAAATTTTCAGGGTAGATGGCGCATCCCGATACGACGGACAAGTTCGTTAATGGGCATAATCGGCCCCGCGGTTTCCGAGTAATAATTTTGTTTTCAACCAATATAAATCCGATCGAATTGAAACTTGGTGAGTAGTTGTAGAATATGAACCTAAGCACGTTTGTGAAATTTTCTGCGAATCGAATGGCTAGAAAATTTTAAAGAAATTATTAAAATATATTATGTTGTCACGATAACTTGAGAACAGAATGAGATAGCGGCTTGAAATTTTCAGGTTAGGATGTGCACCAGAACGCGACATTTCAGTTATGAGCATAATCGGCCAAACGGTTTTAGAGTTATAGCCAACTGAAATTTTCTGAAATTTGGTGGTTTTTTGTTCCTCATTAACTCGAAAAATACTGAACCGATTGAATTCAAACATGGCTATTAGTTGTAGAATGCCAACGCGAAAATGTTTGCAAAATTTGGTGGGGATAGCATTTCTAGAAAATTTTTAATATATCATTGAAAATAAAAAAAAAATTCTATATATCAGTAACTATTCGTTTAAAATTGCTGAAATTTTGCAAGATCCTTAATAACCTAACTCTACTGCCAAGTTTCAAGTTTTAATACGATCGGTTAAATATTGTTGGAGATTCGAGCATTCTTGTGCGAGTTCAGTAGATGGGTGACCGTTGCCTCGATAACTTTCGAACGAAAGGAGATAGGGACTTGCAATTTTCAGGGTAGGTTGCGTATCCGAAAGGGAGAATTGATTTCGTTTTTGGGCATAATCGGTCAAACGGTTTCCGAGTTATACCCACCTGGAATATTATTTCCTTGATAACTTAAAAAATATAGACTCGATCGAATTGAAGCTTGCCAATTAGTTGTAGAATATCGAGTTGAAGACGTGTGTAGAATTTTGTGTGAACCGTATCGCTAGAAAATTAAAAAAAATATTTTTTATGTCACGATAACCTGAGAAAGGAAAGAGATAGCGATTTGAAATTTTCTGGTTAGGTTGTGCATCTGAATGCGACATTTGAGTTTGTTCATGAGCATAATCGGTCAAACGGTTTTGGAGTTATATTCATCTGAAATTTGATTGTTATTTTCTCAATAACTCGAAAAATATAAAACCAATCCAATTCAAACTTAGTTATTAGTTGTAGAATGCCAACGCGAAAGTTCTTGCAAAATTTTGTGAAGATATTATCACTAGAAAATTTTTAAGAAATCATTGAAAAAAAATTCTAGATATCAGAAACTATTCATCCGACATGGCTGACATTTTGCGAGAGCCTTTAGAACATAATTCTACTACCAAGTTCCAAGTTTGAATACGATAGGTTCTATATATGTATATGAAATTTATTCCATTTTTTTAAATATTTAAAACTGTAATTAGATCTTTGAAATACCATTGAATGAAGAAATTCTTGTAAGTTAACAAAATATCTTTATTTGAACAATAAAAATGCATCATTTTATTAAAATGATAGTTAGACTATCCAATTGCTTCTTTTCTTTATAATATTTTAGCTGTAAGTCAGTATAGCTTAGAAATTTCAAAGTAACGTCCTACAATATTAACTTAAATGATATTATAAATAAAAAAAAAATTAAGAACCATACCCCTAGAAAATTTAAAAAAAAATCACGAAAAAAAAAACTTGGTTCAAGCACTGACGTGAAGTCAGCGCAAAAGCTTCTGACTTCACGTCAGTGCTTGTTATTTTTATATAGTAGATAGAGAAGACAGAAAGAGTGAACAGACCAAACAGCAAAAAGCATGAAAAATCCCTGTGCCTCTTAAAAGCACTTTTTATCACAGGGAGAGACATAAAAGGAATCAACATTATTTCGAACCTTATTACTATACCTCATTCTACGACAAAGGGGTGAATTCTGCGCCGAGTATGTGTGCGTAAACGTTAGGTAAAATAATTCGCTCGCCCTTAGAGACTTCTGTGGGACAAGATTTGTGCGAGAACATCGGGGTTGTTTATTAAATTATTCAGAATTTTCTATAAGAATAGTACATCCGAAAGTATTCTCCGATCCAATAATGCGATCATGCGAAAGTGATTCCACACCAGGTGATAATCACCATTGGAGATTAAATAGTTGGTTCTATAAGAAATAAATCTTAAAAATTTATTCTGAATCATTTCCAGGCGGTCTATATATATTTAAAAATTTACTCTTTTGAATCACCTTTTTAAAAAAACAAATATTTATTCAGAAGCAAGTTTATTCTGAGCTGGTTAATACAATAATGAATTGGAATTATATTCTATTAAATCAGAAAGCCGGGAAACTGGAATGAAAATGCTGACTGCACAAAAGTACTCAGAGTCGAGCGGCGCTTCTAGGAAGGCCTTGAATTAAGACTAAGGGCATTTACTCCTATATTGAGGAATGCCAAGATACATATTGCATAATACCTCCCCATTTTTTAAGAAATAACTTCGGCTGAAGAGGCTGAATTATTTTTATAACTCTTCACGATATTTGTGAATTTTAAAATGAATATTTTATACAACAAACAGGCAAATATGGTTATAATGGTGAGACTTAGTATAAAATAGATTGATGATACAGGGTTAGGGTGGATTTTCCAATTAAAGATTGTTTCTTGAACAGTAAAATTATCAAGTAAAAAATTGGAAATGGTTAAGTTTTCAATTATTTCAGGTTTCATATTCGGGAGAGGAACATTATGAAAAATTGTGGATATTTCTTCCTTATAAAAATACTTAAAGCTATTGGTAATGTTACAAAAGGTTTCAATCAGGAAAATTCCATTGAGTTTGTAATACTCTGTATGGTCATTACATAGTTCCCCAATTTGTACACTACCGATTGATAAAAATTTTCTCGATGATAGTTTCAGTAGATCGTCACTACACTGTGCACTTTGTCTTTCACAATTTTCTTTCTTGTGGGAAATTAAGTCCTTCATGCAGCTGGGTGCTGGTCGTAGCAAATTCTGTGGGCAGATCCACCAATCTTCTACCTTTGGGCATTCTTGATCAATGGACCACAAGATTTGTTCTTCTTTAGCCAATAAGTATTTGGGCTGTTGGGTGAGGGTAACGTTTTGGTACGGGATATAGTGGACATAATATGTGTCTAGGGAATTTGGGGATGTTAAGGGTACTTCAATGATAAAGATCACCTCATTATTTCTGGACTTTACAGAAGTGTAGCAAATGGAATAAAAGTCTTTTAAATGATAGAGGTGTTTCATGAAATCGGTGTTATTAACAAAATCATGGAATATATTTAAGGGTAAAATACTTTCATGCAAAAGATGAAGCCTTGCAAAGCTGATGGCTGTATTGACTTCATTTAGAATTCTATTTATTGTTAACTGTTCAAATTCTATAAGAATAAGTCGATTAATATCATTTTGTGTCAATCGATACTTATTATAATTTTGTATAATGTGACTAGTGACATTGGAATACTTTGATGTCATAGATCTCAGGATACTGATCATTTGATTTTGTTCGGTTTTTACCGATTGCATTTCATTCTTAAAAGATTCAAAATATTTCAAGTAAAGTGTTTCATCCTCACTATCAAGAGTTCCGAATAGTGTTTTTGCTATATGTCCGCCTATATTTAATAAACCTCGTTTTTGTCGGGTAGTGTATAAGTTATTGAGAAGCATTTCATTTTGTCTCAATTGGATTTTGATCGATCCAACATAGTTTGAAACCATAACGTTGGAACTGACCGAATTTAATTGATCAACTAAAACAAAATGATCATGTAAAATTTTATCGATATCGGTTAAATTATAGTGGTACATCAATACATGCTTTGATACACTGATGTATGTTTTCTCTACGAAAAAGGGAAGAATATTGTGTTTGATCTCCTTAAATTTTAATGAATGCAAAGCTGGGACGAAAATTAGATTGAGAAATAGCAATAGGATTCTCGTCATTTTTTTTTTGTGTTCTGAAAAGAGAAAATTAAAGATTATTACTTTCTCTGTTTAATTTTATTTTTATGATATACTTTTTGGGAGTCAGGGTTCCTTATCAATATATTATCTATAATTTTGATATTGGTTTTCTTAAATTTTGGGTCAAGTTTTGCCTTTTTTGGTATGGCAATATAAGATGGTTTAGATTCGTCGAGTTTTTTGTCTTCTTGTCGTGTCTGATTGAGTTTATCTAGTTTCTCTTTTTGTCTTTCCTTCTGTGAATTTAGATGGTCTGAGATTTCCTTCATGTTTTCGCGATATTCTTTAATATATTGCGAAATTTTTTCATGAGTAGACTGTTCGACTGGCGTATTGTAATTTAGATCCGATTTTATAACTTGTAAGGGTGTGTAGGAAGTTGACGAGTGAATTGAGTTATTATAACTCAAAAGCGCTCTATTCATCTTTTCTGACAAAGATATATTCTTGTCATCAATTACTCTAATTTGCTCAATAAGGGTAGAGTGGAATCTCTCCACTAGTGCATTGGAGGTAGGGTTGTAATTTGTGATATAATGAAGGGAAATTTTATGGGTATCGCCTAAATCTTGAATAATTTGATTTTTGAACTCTGTTCCATTATCGAAGGTTATTTTTTGTGGTATACCGTGGTTTGAAAAATATTGAGTTAATTGATTTGCAATTTCTGTTGAAGTTTTACTATTTAGAATGTAACATTGTCCATGTCTTGAGAAGGAGTCAATTATAGTCAAACAGGGTGTTCTATTCATGACTATTGTATCGATATACAAGTGGGAAAATGGTTTGTCACCTGTTGGATTCGGTTTAAATATTAATTTAGTAGGTTGTCGTTCATATTTTTGACTCTGGCAAATTTCGCAGGAGTTAATATAGGACTGAATATGTTTATTCATGTTCGGCCAATAAAAACGTCTTTTAATACTTTCTAAGTTTTCCTGGAAACCTCGGTGTCTGGTCTTGGTCTCGTGAAATAATTTAATTTTCTGTTGTTGGTCGTCTTCCGTTTCGATATCTTCTAACAATGTATTTGAAATTTTGAATGAAAAAGCGTTAGCTTTGAAGAGATTCTGTGATAGATTCAAAAATGGTATTTCCAAATCTTTATTTTTGAAATATATGCCGTAATGATTATTTGGTTTGACGTATTCCTTTAAAAATTTTGTGAAGTCGTCTGGTTCTTTTATAGAAACTATGAGTCTAAATCGACTGTTCTTATGTAGTTTTAATTTTTCTACTTTAAACACATTAGCTTTTTGGAAAATTATTTGATGGATTGATGTATTCAGAGAGCGTTCTGAATATGGTATCTCTAATATAGGGTTTTCGACATTACTATGAATAGTTTGGGAAGAAGATGGATTTGCTTGTTCTTCCGTACACGATTTCGTAATATCTTCTAGTTCCTTTTGAGATATTTCCAGATCTTCATGAGTAATTTGGGGAGTTATTGAGTCTAGATCGTCATCTGAATTTTCATTTAAATTTAATTCGTCAAATTTTATGCGGGATACTGCATCTGCGTTATTGTACGCTCCTTTCCTGTATTTTATTTCGAAATTAAACTCTTCTAATTTGATTCGCCATCTCATTAGTCGAGATGATGCATCTTTCAAAGAAAATAACCACGTCAAGGGTCTATGATCCGTGTAGATCGTAAATTTCTGACCAAATAAGTAAGGTCTAAAATATTTTGTAGCCCATACACGGCTAGAAGTTCTTTTTCGATAGTTGAATATTTTATTTCAGCTTCGTTCAATGTTCGGCTCGCATAAGCGATAGGTAGATCGTTTGGGGGTGTCCCTTGCGATAAAATTGCGCCTATAGCATATTGTGATGCGTCGGTTGTAAGTACGAATGGTCTGTTAAAGTCCGGATGTTGGAGAATCGGATAATTAATGAGTATGTTTCTGCTGGCATGAAATGCATCTACATATTCTTTGTCATTAATATTCAATTTAACATCTTTTTTCAGGTATTTAGTCATGGGTTTCGTTAATTTTGAAAAATTAGGAATAAATTTTCTATAGTAGCCTATCATTCCGAGATAAGATTTAATTTCTTTAATAGTTTTAGGAATGGGAAAGTTTTTTACGACTTCAATTTTTTCAGGATTCGGTTCTATACCTATTTCAGATATTTTGTAGCCTAAAAATACAATTTCGGTCTGAAAGAAGTATGACTTGTCTAGTTGAATTTTGAGATTTTCTTTTTCTAAGAGTTAAAGAACTGTCTGAATGTCTGCCAAATGTTTTTCGGGTGTTTCTGAAAAAATGAGAATATCATCCATGTTGTATACTATGCATATTTTATTAATGATCGGTTTTAAGACTCTATTCATGAAACGTTGGAATGTTGAAGGGGCATTTTTCAATCCAAAGGGCATTCTTAAAAATTCGAAATGTCCTTCGTCGGTTGCGAAAGCAGTTTTTTCTATTGATTGCTCGTCTAGTTCTATTTGATGGAAACCACTTGCTAAATCAAGGGCGCTAAAATATTTTGCTTTATTCAGTTGATCCAAAAGTTCGTCAATATTGGGGATCGGAAATTTGTCATCAATTGTTTTGTCGTTCAGTTTTCTATAGTCGATAGCTATTCTCCATTTTTTGTTACCTGATTGGTCCGTTTTTTTGGGAACGATTACTATAGGGAATGACCAGGGAGAAATACTTGGTCTTATAATGTTTTTACTTAATAAATCTTGTACTTGATTCTTTACCTCTTGTTTGTGTACCTCAGGATATCTGTATCGTCTAATATACACGGGATTTTCATCTATGGTCCTAATATTATGTTTAACTCTGTTTGAGGCATTCAAAGGTTGATTTGATAGATGAAAGGCTTGTTTGTGACTTTGAATAATTTTTGTAAGTTGGTTTCGAAAATTTTTGTCCAAATGGTCTAATTTAATGGGTAGGGGTTCATTAGGACTGGTTTCTTGTAAAAAGAATTTATGTGTTCTGATGGTATTTCCTAATTCATGACTTTCCCAATTGAAATTTAATTTTAAATATCTTAAAAGGTTGGATCCTATTACACCATCATATTGTGTATGAAATTTATAGATCACAAAGGGGTATGTTGTATTATAGCCAAAAGAATTTAAAGGAAATGAAACTTTATTCGTGCTGAAATCTTTACCTAGTGCAGTTTTAAAATAGGTTTTTTCTTCGTAAATGTTTTCTGATAGTAAATTATATGCTACAGATGGATCAATAATGCTCATGGAACTTCCGCTGTCTATCAATAATTTGCAGGGTGGATAATCTAATACTATATATGGTAATGATGCTAGATGTTCCTGTGTAAAGTTTAGGTCATGTCTTTTTCTTCGGAGATTCTCTGAAAATTTTCATCAAATTCCTCAATTAATTTAGAGTCATCTATATTTTCGGATTCATAATAAAATTCTTCTTCCTCTCCTAATTCTTGTTCAATTTGTTCTGTATTAGTGAGTTCTTCAAATATAAAGTCATTAGGTCCGTTTCTTCTGTAATTTTGTCTAATATTGGGTGGTTCTTGTCGGATTTGACTGCTAGCTGGTCTTTTTACAGGGTGTATTCTTGTTCGGACCGACATAGGTTCAGGTTTGGGTTGAACCCAACGATGATTTGGATTGGGCTTAAATACGTCTTGCGGTTTTCCGAATACTTGACTGCTTGTCGCAAATTTAGTTTCTGGTATTTTATTATTAAATTTCAAATGTACCGGTTGTGAAGGAAATTCTCCACTATTCGAATTGAATTGTCTGTTTGCAGGAAATTGTCTACTAGTTGATGGAAATTGTGGGTCTGTATAAATTCTTCTAACAGTAGGTTGGGAATTTAAATTTTGGGAGTACGTTGTCCTAGGTGTCGGTATTGTTGGTGGTTGTAAATAAAGCTGTTGTCTCTTTATTTCTCGGTTTTCTAGCATTTTACAAGTGTCATCGAAAGATTTTGGTTGGAGATCAAGTAAATTCCTAGAATTTTCGTCAACATTATTATATAAGACGGTTATGCCAATTTTCTCTGAAAGGTTTCGATAAACATTCAGTTCTGGGGGCGATAATCCTAATAATTGTATTTGGTAATCATATTGTAATTTAGTTTCTTTGATTCTTTCAATAAATTCAGAAAGTGATTCCTTCGTTTTTCTCCTCATATATTGATATTCACTTTGTAGAACATCAAAGTTAATTTTAAAACCGAATTTACTGTTCAATAATCTTTTTAATTCAGGCCATGAATTGCAACATGGTCCAGAATACACGATAGTTCTCGCTTGATCAATTAATTTCGATTTTACTGTTGCAAAGCAATATTGATTTATTAAATCATTATCAGTTGTGCCAAATCGATCTATGAAATTTTCAGTTTCCATTAAAAAGGTTTGTAGTTCTTGTGAGTTACCATTAAATCTTGGTAATAACTCACCGAAATATTTAACTGTGCTTAAATCTATTACCATGCGATTGGAATGTTCTCCATTAGAAGTCATATTGAAGTTTTTATTATTTACGTTGATATTCAATGAATTGAATTTTTCCAATAAGGACTCTATTTTGAAAGATTTCGATGTGCTTGTTTACACTATCGGTGATATGAAAAAATGAGTTGCAAATTAAATTGAAAATATCCTTTGGGCCAGGGATAGGAAAAACTGGGATTATTGTAAGGGATAGCCTCAACTTACTTCTCGTTTTAAACCTGGTGTCCGGGCTGCTACCTCCAAACCTCCTCAGGGTGATTCTCAAGGGTTGCAGTTGAGATCAAGTCGGGAATGGTTCTCCTTACTCTGTTTTCGGGGATTCAACACACCTTCGTGGCTTATCTCTACTGCAGTCGTTTGAGCTTCTCGTGGTCGGAACTTTACTTCGAACTTATCGTCGCACTTTTCGAAACTCGGGTTTTTGGAATGTTGCTCGAAGAATTGAAATTCACGTATACTTATTTTTTTTTTCGTTATACTAGCAACAATCCCATCCTCGTCGCCATTTATAAATTTACTCTTTTGAATCACCTTTTTAAAAAAACAAATATTTATTCAGAAGCAAGTTTATTCTGAGCTGGTTAATACAATAATGAATTGGAATTATATTCTATTAAATCAGAAAGCCGGGAAACTGGAATGAAAATGCTGACTGCACAAAGGTACTCAGAGTCGAGCGGCGCTTCTAGGAAGGCCTTGAATTAAGACTGAGGGCATTTACTCCTATATTGAGGAATGCCAAGATACATATTGCATAATAATATACACCCTGTCTTGGACTCCAAATAATGCTGACAAAAATTAATTTACTGAGGACAAAAGAGTTAAATAAACAGAGAATCGATCTAACATTCCTGAATGCCTTTCACTTCCTACGGATATAACCCAACGTCCTAGAAGACGAGTTAACAACAGAGTCGATGTTTAGATTAAAAATAAGCTTAGGATCGAACATAACCCCAAGATCTTTTGTTGAGGCCACTTCACGTAGAGATGTATTTTTATATGATAAATACAAGTTACTGGATTCAAGTTTCGCGTGAAGGTCAACGAAATACCTTTGTCCAAATTAAGAAATAAACCGTTATCATCGCAGAACCCGGCAAGACGGTCAAAGTCTCCCTGCAGCCTGTCACAATCATCAGGGTTACTCATGGAAGTGTAAACCTTTAAGTCATCCGCGCATAGCTGGAAATCACAATTTCGGAAGCAATGGTTAATATAATAAATATAAACAATAAAAATAAAGGCCCCAGATGTGAACCCTGGGGTACTCCGGTCGTGGTATAACGAATGATCTTGAACAAAATCCCTGGATTGAGACGTATTGTGAACGATTCCTAATGTAAGATTCGACCCATCTAAGAAGACATCCACCCACACCGACTCCAGCCAGACGGCTCAGCAAGATGTTATGACTGATTTTATCAAAAGCCCTGCTGCTACCCAAATTAGAGAGAGTACTCAATATCTTCAAACAAAATTTCCTGCAATCGATAGGTGGACTTCGCTGTCCCTCATTCTTCCGAACCAGTCTATCAAAACGCTGTGTCAACATCCACTCGACCCGCCATTCGAGCATCACCTACGCTTATGTCCGCTCTCGTGTACCACCGATAGTTATCAATATCAATACCAGCGATCGCGTAGCTACCGGCAAGGAGCTCAAACGTGTGTAGCCGATACGCGCATCGACGTACCTTTGCTTTTCCCACGGTCATCTTCGACAAGTCTCACACAACAACAAACAATACTCGATCGCAATTCACTATTGATCATAGCTGTCCATTATACCTCCGATTCCCAACATTTCGAGACTTACTGCACGTTGCGCACTTACGTCTCGGCCAGTCTTGGACGTATTTAAGAGCGGCCGCGTCATTGTTTAGCATGCTGATGTTCTTGTTACCGATAGCGTTATTCTCGTTAAATTAGGTCGTCTTTGGTCCTCCTAGGCTGCTTGGTGATAGGTACTAATTGGCTCGACAGCTTGGAGATGCTGTGTCCAAGGTGAGCTGGCTGGAAATCGATGGGATGATAAAGCTGGAAGTTGGGGAAAGGTTCAGAATGCCCATGGCTGCTGAAGACTGGGATGATTGAGACATATGAAAAAATTTAAGGTTTATTTGTTTCGTCAAAAATGTAGGTGTCCCATAATTAGACCGACAAGTTTCTAGTGGATGTTCTAAACATTATTTTGGACACTTTCGAGCGAAATCATATAAAGCAAAGATGCTTCATTAAGGAGCTTGAGACCTCTGAAGATGAGATCCAGGCAACACCTTTTGATTTCGTATTAATTGTTTTATAAGGTGAAGCTTTTATGAAATGATTGAAATCAAGTACAATAAATTGATATTTCACTTACTTAATTACGATTCTTTATAAAACGAACATTGAGTAGTGAACGGAGAGAAAATTTTAAATCATTTTTTCTGAAAACCGGTGTAACTGGGCGATATCACACAAGAGCACCTTTTTTCAAGAAGAAGTATCATAGTTTATGAATTTGATGTATAACTTGTAAAATAATGAAAGATAAATGAGTTATTACTAATACTACCCTTCGCCCTCCGAAAAATGATACGCTTATGTTCGACATGAAAAAAATTAACTCGAACCATTTGGTGCGTATTTTTTATATTAGCCAATGTGTACATTTTCAACACTTTAGGTGAAGCCATTTTGGAGATATGGCACAAAAAGTGTTGCCTGGACGTCATCTTCAGAGGGCTCAACCTCCTTAACGAAGCACTTTTGCATTATATGATTTAGCTCGAAAGTTTCTAAAATAATGTCTAGAACATCCACCAGAAGCTTGTCGGTCTAATTTTGGGATATCCTGTATACACATTGGAAATATTAGTATATTATTTGAAATAGAAGATGTTTATTTTCGAGAAAAACATGTCACTCATTAAGTATACAGGTGCCCAAGTTATCTCTTGCCATATTTCACAGGGTGATTCTACCAACAATTTGCAACAAAAAATGTCCTATAGAATATGGTCCAATTATCTTTCATTGTAAAGTTATTCAAGATTCTAATATTTTGTAACGTTTAACAATTTTTTGGCGCTCTTGCTCCTCGGAACAGAGTGCTTATGAATTTACCCAAATGTCTGTAATTTTCGGATGAAAATGGTCTTAAAAGTTTTGGTTTGACTCACTGATCAAGAATCAGAGGTCGAAATCGATTATGTGCGGCCGTTCGGCCAGCCGTAATGATAACTATCGAACGGATTGAAATTTTCAGAGTAGGTTTGGGAGATAAATATCTCGGTTAAGTTCGTTACTGGGTGTTTCAGAGTAACGAAAGAATTTTTTTTTTACATTGCAACTTTTATATTCATTCTCTTAAGATGCAGTTTCATCATAAGAATCCATTGTTGTCATTCTCAACTCTGACAAACTATTACTTTGGGAGATATGATTATTCAAAATTTCAAAAATTATTCTTAATTCTATGATTTCATAGAATACTCTAATTGTAATTTGCTAATGTATGTAAATCCAACATGAGGTGAGTCATAGACCAACGTTTTGAATTTAATCAGTTTAATTAGGAAATAGTTGAAAATTGAGCCACAGAAACCACCTATCCAAGTACTAACCACGCCTGACGCTGCTTCGCTTCAGTGTTCGGACAGTAACGAGCATATTCATTGTGGTATGGCTACAAACAGTATTTCTTCCTCTTTCTCTACAATTATGTTTATGATGCTGTTCTATCCTAAGAATCCATTGATATAATTCCCAACTCTGAGAAACCAATACTTTCGGAGATATATGATTTGTCAAAGTTTGAACAAGAGCACCAAAGCTACTGGCCAAAAGACTTTCCCACATTTCACTGAAAACATAACATCACTTGAAAACTATCATCAAAACTCTTAGTACATTATTGGAAATAGCGGAGTTCATAATAATTGTTTCAACCACCCTATAACAGGTAAGTACTTCATAAAAATCTCCATGAAACCACCCTAGTTTCATGGAAATTTTTATGAAATACTTACTTGTTATAGGGTGGTTGAAAAAATTATTATAAAATTTTCATCAGCCATAATAGTTGGTTAAAGTTTACTCTAAATTCCACCCCGTAAACCCCCATGGAAATTATGTGCAAAAACTAGTTTATTTAAAATGCTTTTCAACGACGTATAATATATTGTATTAAATTTTCATATTGGACTGTGGTGACAAGAGCGATCCGACTTCGTACCTGGGTCGAACCCAGTTTGTCATCGCATGACTCAGAGGTTGCGATTCAAATCTATCCTAAACTAAAGATCTCAGTTAGGACTTAACAGAGATGGAATGATTTGTGAATACGGCGGTATATTTATTAAAACGACCCAAAGGAAGAACTCTAGAGGTGTAAGGGCGGAACTTCGAGCAGGCCATATCATCGCTCCGAATATTCCCATTCATTTTCCTTCAAAATGAGCCTCTATCCATTATATTCTACTATTCTGTGCTGGACAACCGTCCATTTCAAACTAACTTCAAATTCGTTGGTTCAGAGGAATGCCTTCCAATAAATCTAAAATTTCATTTTCCAAAAGATTTCTGAAAGTCGCAGAATTAAAACGCTCTGGAATTATTGTCGGCCCAGAAATTTCATATCTTGTCATGTTTAGCCATACATTAACCCTGAACTCGTGTTGGTAATGAGTCGTAACAGTTGCATGTGGATTATTATGGGCCAAACATGGGAATTTTACAAACATACGGAATATGTACAAATGCAAAAAAACTTTCGCCATAAATGAATATGAAATAAAAAGTAGACATCCACTTAGACGCAACTTACAAGTTATTGTTTTAACGAAAAAATGGGTTCAAGCCCTGTGGACAGGAGCTTTCTGGCGCTCTAGTTCAAACAGACAAATTATATCTCCGAAACTATTGGTTTCTCAGAGTTGGGAATTATATCAATGTATCCATATGATAGAACTGCATCATAAAGGAAGTTCAATTCAAAT
Organism: Halyzia sedecimguttata; assembly: GCA_937662695.2. Classification (NCBI taxonomy): domain Eukaryota; kingdom Metazoa; phylum Arthropoda; class Insecta; order Coleoptera; family Coccinellidae; genus Halyzia; species Halyzia sedecimguttata. The sequence goes on from OW569415.2 coordinate 28,460,625, forward strand.
GATAGTTTATTTATCAAGATTAAATGAGCAATCATGAGAATGAGAACTGCACCATGAAAGAAATCAAATTAAATCTGGCCAATTTTGTCCAATAACGAACTTAACCGAGATATTCATCTCCCTAACCTACTCAGAAAATTTCAACTACCTACCTCATTCCGTTGGAGAGTTATATCTATGTCTATGGATGAAAAGCAGTCTCACTACTCTCAGATCTCTTACTTCATATTCCGTTTCGAAATGTAAGACTTTTCTGAGAAAACTAATTTCGGAGCAAACAACTTCGCTCACAATTCTTCGATTGATTAGATAATGACATATCTCAGGAAAATAAGTTGACATTATGACAATTCATACATAGAATAATTATATCATTGTGTCACAACATTGAAATACGATTTATTATTGAAATTTTGAAAAATCATATCTCCGAAAGTATTAGCTTTTTAGAATTAAAAATGATATCATTGGATTCTTATGGTAAAACTGCTTATTGAAAAAAAATAAATTTTGAATTTGTTCTGTAAAAAATATTTTTTTTTGTTACTCCGAAACCATCTGTCCGATTTTGCCCAATAACGAACTTAGCCAAGATATGTATCTCCCAAACCTACTCTGAAAATTTCAACTGTCTAGCTCATTTCGTTCGAGAGTAATCGTGCCTACGGCCGGCCGGACAGAATGATTCTCGACCACGGATTCTTGATCAGTGAGTCGAACCAAATCGTTTAAGACCATTTTCATCGAAAAATTCGAAAATTACAGACATTTGGGCAAATTGATAAGCACTCAGTTCCGAGGAACTAGAGCGCCAAAAATGTAAAGTAAAATTAGGTCAGGAACTCAGCAGAGTTAGTAAAAAACTTCTGACAAACATCTCATACATACATAATTCATAAAGGATATTTTACTAGTATATCCTTCAGAACTAACTTTCAATTAAAGGCAAATTATTTTTTGGAGGTTTCTGGCATTATTTGGTCAATTTTTCAATAAGAATACAGTTTTTCTTCAAAGTGTTATACGTCGTTGAAAATTCTTATAAATAAGGCACACTTTGCACATAATTTCCACGAGGGCTAACTGGGCGGAATTGAGAGTAAACTTCGACTAATGATTATGGCTGAAGCATATTTTATAATCATTTTTCCTTAACTGCCCTATAACAAATAAGTAAGTATTCCATAAAATTCTCCATGAAAACATCCTAATCTAAGGAGAGTCTTACACTCTTAGTACTGATGTATAATGAATTTTGATCAAGATGATAGTTTTCAAGTTGCTATATTTTATGTGAAAAAATTGTGAAAGGTTACATAATATTAGAATCTTGTAAAACTTTACAACGATAAGTGGACCACTCTCTATAGGAAGTTTTTTGTTAAATATTGCCTGTAGGATCATCCTGCGAAATTTGGCCAGAGATAATTCTGGCACCCTATATACAGGGTGAGTCTTTGAAATTTACATCAATTTTGACCACAGATTCATCTTCTCAAATGACTTTTTCATTTACAATTTTTCCAGATTCGACCCAGGTAAAAGTTATAACCATTTAGACGTTTCACAATGTGCAGATACACCACCGCACTTACTTGACCTGTTGAACACAGAAACCCTTTCCGGATTCATTATTGTATAATTATCTGTTACCTAAAATTTGTTTCGAGAAAACTAATTTACTCACCTTAGGTTTTTAATAATCTATTCTTCATTCGGCATTTTGTAAAAACAATGTTCCAGTATTCCTTAATATTAAAACACTGAAGTTCAGCATGATTCTCATTTAATATGGCGCAATCGTCTACTCTGTACCCGGAAGAACAACCCCATCGCTAATAACGCGAGTGGAATATCGATCTACGCATCGAATTGATGTATTCGGCGCCACACATACGTACTGCACATTTGGAGGATATATAGATTACAGATCCATATCGCAGCCATCTTCTCTCAGTACTGCCCCGGTTGAGCAGCCTGAGAACTTCCCCATGCGATATCTCTGAGATGTTACTGGGCTCATCCCCTGTGTCGGCCATTTGGAGGTGATAGGGAGGTCTGGGCGAACTCCCTGCAATATCGCAATAAACCTATCAAAATATTCCACAGCATGAGCAGTTTGAGAACATCCCCATTCTATATCTCAGAGATGTTTCTGATGCAATACCGACCCAAGCCTATTTCGACCATTCAGCACAAGATGTCGCACATAAATCCACTTTTGCACGCATAGTCGATTCAAATTTGCTGAAGCAAGACTGGCACAACCCACTTCTGCATTGTACAATGTACAATATCCTAAGAGTCACGTCAAACCAAATAAATTAAAAAACTTATAAAATCGCCTCTAATAATTACATGATCAAACGTCAAAAATGTGGAAAATTTTCTTTCGCTATTTTCTCTATGATGAATATTTTTGGCTTAGGCCATTTTTGCTCTGAGCACCTCATCTATAAAATAATATTATAATCATATATTGTAAATTGCTTCTACGTTAGAAACACAAGATATTTGTCAGAAGCAATAAATAGAACGATGTTGCCCAATAAACAGTAACGAAACAACATCAACGATAAAACTACTATTTCGTAACGTTTCGGAGAATAAATCAGATTCCTTCATCATACACAAAGCGAAAATTTTCAGAATTATTTTTGATTGACAGTTATTATGAAATTTCCCCTTCTTGAACAAATTCAACCGAATATGGTCAATCCCAATTTGCCGATGAAGGAGTTGCAACTTGGAAATTGCATAAATCTTAATGTTGGTATTTTTCAACTAACAAGTTTCGATACAATCAGATATTATTTTTCGAGTTATTGGCAATCAAAATTTCAGATGGATATAACAGTGGGCGGATTTTGTCGATTAAATAACTCAACCAGCGTGGTTGGAATCTTCATATAGTGATGTTCCGGATATCCGTATTATATCCGTATTCGCGGATATCCGAAGCAAAACAAAGATCTGTATCCGTATCTGTATCCTCCATATTTTTGGCGGATCTCGAACGGATCTGATTAAGATTTATATGTTATTAGACTTTCGAAATTGTGAGTGAGGGTGAATATCTAGCAACGAAAACTATTCAAAATATGTTTTATTTTCAAAGAATACTTACTTATATTTTGCACATTTGAATTGTAAAAATCAAATAAATAAACAATCTTTCTACCTTCTCTGGTAGTCATGAGAATATGACTACTTGGAAGTCTTCCTAATTAGATCAAAACTCAAAGCTATCTCTGATATTAAGAATAATAACAAAAATCAAATTCTCTAACTTAACAGCATTCAATCTCCATAGTAAGTTATCGTTATATGGACAAAATATCACACATAACTACAGAAACTCAAAAATATTATAAACCGTAATCGAAATTGAGCAATTGTAAATTAAACTTTAAAAACAGAGATCGAATGCGTAAGAGAGTCTAGATCCGTATCCGTATTCGTATTCGCGGATCTAGAAACTGGTGTTCCGTATCCGCATCCGCGGATTCATACATTCAATGATCCGGCACATCTCTAATTTTCAACTCTTTAACTCGTTTCCTTCGAGAGTACTCGTGCCTCCGCCGGCCCGACCAAATTATATTTGATTTCGAATTATTCATCAGAGAGTCGAGACTAAACATTGGCACCCATTTTCGGCCAAATAGTCGAGAATTACAAGCATTTGGGCAAATTAGTAGGTCTGTTCCCCTGAACAGAGCGTTCAGTGGAACAAGCGTTCCAAAATCACTCACTTTTCAGAATATCCTGTACAATGAATAATAATATGGATAATCGCAAAAAAAATCATTTCCGTATAAAATGTCTACCACAATATGCAGACCTTCCAACGACTCTGCAGGAAGATGCGAAACGTTATGAAATTGATTTATGTTTCTCCATATCATCCTGTTTATGTGTAACTGCTGCATTAAAAGCACGAAATGAGATAAAAAGAGACACGCGACGTGCATTTTGATACGTTTTTCCTAGTCCGGGTAACGTATATGCTCACATTGTAAATCATATACTCGGAATCCATATGAAATTCTAATGTCCTTTCTACAAACGAGTTTGATGTTGCTTGTTGGTTCTTTCCTGCCAGCGGAGGGAAATAAACGTCAGCAATTAAATGTTAGTGAGAGTTTTTCAGACCATATTTCAGGAATTCTAAAATTGAATGAGTTTTTTGCCGGATCGTAATACATCGTAAAATTTCAAGCTGAAAGTTCACAAGGTGATAGGGACTCATGGCTTATTGGAAGGTGAATCTGGAAAATTAAAAACAATTCTCAACCACTGGCGGCTCGTCAGATGAGGGCTAAGCCTCCTCGAACAACTTTGCACCAAATACAAACATGTGAAATAAATATGTCTTGAAATTTTAGTATCAAAAATGTGAGATAGCCCTGTGCTCAGGAGCTTTGGCGCTCTTGTTCAAAGTTTGACGAATCATATCTCCAAAAGTGGTTTCTTAGAGTTGGGAATTATATCAATAGATTTTCATGATAGACTGCATCATAAAATAAAATAAATTAAATAAGAATCCATTGATATCATTCCCAACTCTGAAAAAACAATACTTTCGGAGTTATGATTTGTCAAAGTTTGAACAAGAGTGACAAAGCTCCTGTCCACAGGGCTTTCCCACTTTTACAATTTGGCTTTTGTGCGTCAGTTTCAAGATTTTCGCAATTAAATTCAAAACGTAGGTCTATGAATCATCTCATGTTGGATTTACATATATCAGGAAATTATAATTAGAGTGTTCTATGATATCATTATGTTGGGCAACATTCTTCGATTGATTGCTTCTGACAAATATCTTGTGTTTCTCACGCGGAGGCAAATCACAAAATAATTAATTTTTTATTTTATAGATATTTTTCAGAGTTTGGGAGAGAAAACCCAGAAAGAAACCATTTAATAATAATTATTGAAATTTTGAAGAATCATATCTCTGAAAGTATGAGTTTGTTAGAATTGAGAATAATATCAATGGATTCTTATGATAAAACTGCATCTTAAAAGAAATTGAATTTAAAATTTGTTTTGTAAAAAAAATTGTTTTGTTACTCCGAAACCACCTGGCCGATTTTGCCCAATAACGAACTTAGCGGTGATATTTATATCCCAAACCTACTCATAAAATTTCAACTGTCTAGCTCATTCCGTTTGAGAGTTATCATGTTAACGGCCGACCGGACAGAATCGATTTTTACCATGGATTCTTGATCAGTGAGTCGAACCAAATCGTTTAAGACCATTTTCAGCCAAAAATTCGACATTTGGCAAATTGATAAGCACTCTGTTCCAAGCTACAATTCATACAAAAAATGGATTAAATCGAACAAAGGGTTTAAAAGTAATTGAATGCAAACTTCATTGAGATTTTGTCCGTTCCCCTAATTTTGCCGGTGTGTATTTACAGCGTGTCCCGGGAAGAATGCGACAAACGGATACCATGAATTAATATCATCAGGTTGGCCTTCATTTGGGATAAACAAGGTGATGTTCATCTTATGTGTGAAATTTCACAGTTCGATAACTATTGAAGTAATCAATCGAATTATTTCAAACTTTGGAGTTTTGTCACACTTTTTCTGTCGTCTTTCTTCAATCTTTCTGAAATCGAATAAATAAGATCCGTATACTGGGAAAATTTTAGACTTTTCTTATTTTCGTGAATATTGGATCACCCTGTACATGGACATTATGATTTTTTTTTCGATTTCGTAACCACAATGAATTAATTGAAAATAAAAATTCTCAATCTCTGCTTGGCACCGTCATACAGGGTGATCAATAAACATTCCCTTATGAGTGAAAGTTCCTAGTTCAATAAATCTTGAACTTGTCGGTAGAATTATTTCGAGTTATGCAGTTTTGTCACCCCTCACGACTGCCTTCCTTGAAATTTTCCTCAAATTGAGAAAAATATTATATTTTTAGAATTTTTTCAGCCCATAGGGGAAAAATTAAAGTAATTGATGATTCGATCGCTAGTGAATTGCGATTCATCGTATTTCTATGATCTTTGATTCACTAAGGAAAGCAAATTAAATAATCAAATTTGACATCAAACCTGCTCCATTAGACGATTTGTTCTATTAACGAATTTAGAAATGCCTTTCCAGTATTCTCGAGAAGAATATACGGATATGTTTCTCATGTATCTGTTTTTGTGGGTGCAATTTCAGGAAATCAGTAAGAGAATATGTAAGAAAAGACTCTTACCACAGAAATCCCCATCATACGCTTTTCACAAGAATTTGTAGACAGCTCCGTGAGAAAGGTCATTTTGAAATGAAAGTTTATCGTACCCATAGACAAAACGCAAATGAAGAGAATACAATCCAAGAACTAGTGACAGAAAATCAATCTACCAGTACACGCAGAATAAGCAAGCAGATGGGGGTCCCTAAAAACAGAGTACATCCCTATCATCAACAAATTAGAACAAGGTGATGGAATTCCAAGGCTCATTTTTCTCAATGAATCATAGGCCATAGAAGAATTATTTCTCGGATTTTGTTCACCGATAAATCGCATTTCACTAGGGATGGAATTAACAATTTCCGTAGTTTTTTTTATATAATATGATATTTTTTACAATAAAGTGACAGGAGAAATTTATAAGAATTTCTCGGAACATACTGCCTGGTTTTTTAGAAAATATTCAAATGGAAACATTGTGGTTGCAACAAGATGGAGCTCCAGCACACTATTCAAGAAAAGTGCGCGAATATTTACTAACACTTTTGAGAACAAATGGATTGGCAGAGGAGGACATGAGGCTTCGCCTCCTCGATCCCCTGATCTGACACCGTTTGATTTTTTTTATGAGGAGCGCATTAACAAGAGGTCTATGCAGTACAGATAAACAGTAGGGAGCATCTGCTACCAAGATTTATTGATGCTTGCGATATTATTGAATCACAACCGAATACGATAGCCAAAGCTGTGAAACAACTACATATATTAACATGATCAAAAACGTATTGAAATGGAGGGATACTATTTTGAACAACCTCTGAGCTGAAAATTTTTCCATTTCATTTGTTTTTGAGTTCGAATATTGTCAATTTATTTGCTGTTTTTAGTTTTATTCATTATACAGTTTGTTGATTGAAAGTTTTCCCAAATAAATTCGTTTCATTTATGAACGAGACAAAAATCATTATGTTCACACACATCAGGCTGATCCGATATCACCGGAAATATAGGACGTCTCAAATTTTGCTAGTCTGGTTCTGTTTTTCTAATTTGAAAAAAATTTAAGAAAAGCAATCTTGAAGGGAGACAAAACTATAAAATTTAAAATAATTTCACCTATAAGTTAAGATAAGATTTATTGATCGGAATGTTTATTGATCACCCTGTATAACGGTGCCAAGCAGAATTAATATTATGAGTTAATTCTTTATGGTTACGATAACGAAAAAAAAATCATAATATTCATGTACAGGGTGATCCAATATTCACGCAAAATGAGAAAAGTCTAAAATTTTCCCAGTCTGGATCTGATTTATTCGATTTCAGAAATATTGAAGGAAGGTGATAGTAAAGGGTGACCAACTTTCAAAATTTCAATTCATTCTGTCGATTAGTTCAAGAGTTATTGAACTGTTTCACATTTCATAAGATGAACATCACCCTGTATATCCCAAACGAAGGCACTCGGGTGATTAAAACCTCTTGATACGAGTCCAGTGACAGTGATTCATGGTATCCGTTTGTCGCGTTCTTGCTGGAACACCCTGTACCTACCTATACCTTATCTGGAGAGATCTTGAGCTTCTAGTCGAAGAATCTATTTTCCCATTTGGAGGAATTGTCTGTGCCTGGTATAATTGGAAGAGTACCTTGTTTTCCCTGGACGAAATCCCCGAAGAAGATTACTTTCTTCCTAAGCTAAGCGTCTTTCTCTGTAATCAAAGGAATTTTTGGCGCTCTTGTTCCTCGGAACAGAGTGCTTATCAATTTGCCCAAATGTCTGTAATTTTCGAATTTTTGGCTGAAAATTGTCTTAAACGATTTGGTTCGAATCACTGATCAAGAATACGTGGTCGAAATCGATTCTGTTCCGTCCGTTAACACGATAACTCTCGAACGAAATGGGCTAGACAGTTGAAATTTTCAGAATAGGTTTGGAAGATAAATATCTCGGCTATGTCACTTATTGGGCAAAATCAGTCAGATGGTTTCGGAGTAACAAAAAAAAATATTTTTCACATTACAAATTTAAAAATAAGTTTTTCTCAAGATGCAGTTTTGTCATAGGAATCCATTGATGTCATTTTTAACTCTATCAAGCTAATACTTTCGGAGATATGATTTTTCAAAATTTCAATAATAAATCGTATTTCTGTGTTTTCACAGAATTATTCTATCTATGAATTATTATAATATGATCTGTGTCAACTCTTTTATTGTCTAGATATAATAGTCAATGGTTTGTTCGGTATGAAATATCATAAAGCCTGCTCTTTTCATAAGTTTTCATATGAATTTTAACTAGTTCGTTTTCACGACCGGTTGCACTGGACCTTCGCCATTTTAGTTTTTCTCACAAGTTCGATCATCTCATTACCTTTACTTAGATCATATTTATCATTTTGATAATTATCTCAGTATTTCCTTTGTGCTCATTTATTCAATTTTACTAGAATGTAATTCTGAAAATTAGTGTTAACGTTCAGATTCAGGTTCATCTCTTTTCAGTTCAATACTTCTATAAAATGGCAACGTGCACTCAACAGATTCAAGCTTTTGTATGTAACTGCTTTTCTGAAATTAAATCATCAATTTAATTTCAAGTTCAACTATCATTTTCAGTTTCATGAAAGCTGATTGTTGGTGCACCGCGCTAGTCTACTTTCCATACCTACATGTATATATTTTCTTCTCTTTAGTACTCTCAAGCAGTTACATTTTCAATTAGATCATCATTGTAAACCTTCTGTTTTTCTGGTAGAATTGCCCTTCTCATATTTTGATAATTGTTCATTGCTCTCCATCACTCTAAACGTTGTGTTTTTTTGGTAATTACCTCCTCACCATTTGAACTTATATGTATGCTCATGCCTCTCATTTTTGTTTTAACAATGTGTATATGTAAATAAATTGGTTTTAACGAATTTTCCAACTCAATCCTCTGAAACAGCTGCTTAAAAATTTTGACAAAATCTGACCACCATGATTTTGAACAGACATGATATGTCAAATTTTGATATTTAATACCCATAGTTAATACATATACTGATGGGAATGGTAATGGTAAGTTAATAATATTGAGTTCAGAATATCTCCAGTAAAAAGAAAACTGAAATATTGGCTAAAGTTTCAATTGATATGATATAATTTTCAGAGTAGATTTAAGGAAAAAATATATCGTTCATCATAGAATTACGGAACGAATATCTCGGATGAGTTCGTTGTTGGGTAGAATTGGTCTATTGGTTTAGGATTAATAATTTTTGGCACTCTTGTTGAATTTAAATTATTTTATGATGTTTGAATTATATTTATGCTATTATGAAGTTCTATCATAAGAATCCATTGATATAATTCCCAACTCTTACCAATACTTTCGAAGATATGATTTGTCAAAGTTTGAACAAGAGTGCCAAAGCTCCTGTCCACAGGGCTTAAACCTTCAAAAAACAACTTTATCAGTAGTTGTTTCCTTATATCCCAGGAAGCATAGATGTAACGTTGAGCTCCCAGCTAGTCGGGCAGACATCTTAAAAGGAGCGAAACGTTATAAATTCATCTATTTGGCCAATGGGCCGTGGTTTTGCAACCCCTGACGAGACCACTAAAAAAAAACAAATTAGTTGGGGAAATTGATTTTAGTTAAATTAGCTGCGTTTTTGCATACGACATGGAACTCGGTCTATCTCAAGTGCAATGCCTCCTCAAAAGCGTATCACACGCATTCGCTTCCTGCATTTCAACCTCTGCATCGAGGGTTATAAGTTCCACTCGCATAATACGCGCAATGTCACTTGTCTAATTATCAGCAAAGAAGATACTATGTACAAATGGTCAGTATATAAATTGCGCTGGGAAAAAAACATCGAGGCCTCTTCTGTGTGTTACCGCAGAGTTCGGAATAATAGTCTCGTGTACCTATCGCGAATGTAACGCGTGGACTCGCCAGGGATCTCGGACGAAAAGCAGAGATTTAAATCGTTACCGCTTATAGAATAGCATCCTCGTATTTCTTCCTCCCCAACCAGCGTAATTATTACGGTTCTTTGTTTAGAGGTGTTCGCTTGAATCTTTTCTGATTTGAATGCGGACTCACACCAAGTTGCAACCCGATATTCTCATTTAAAGTTAATATTTACTTTGAGGTAGAATCAGATTGATATCTCTTTCGTTTATTCTCCATAGAGGTAGAGTTAGTTATCTTGGTTATAAACTACAGAACACTCAGAACTAATTATTTCGATTGAATCGGCGAAAGTAAAGTCGTTCTTCGTGATGTTTGTAATTAAGCAGAGACACAATATTAGTCAAAATTGAATGATATAATTATTTATATATCCATGAATAAGGAATATAAAACAGACGAGAGTCCAAAAAAATATGGGAAACCCCTGTGGACAGGAGCTTTGGTGCTCTTGTTCAAACTTTGACAAATCATCCGCGAAATTATTGGTTTCTCAGAGTTTGGAATGATATCAATGGATTCTTAAAATAGAACTGCATCATAAAAGAAACTAAATTAAAATTAAATGACGAACTTATCCGAGATATTCATTCATCGAATCTACTCTGAAAATTGTATTATGTTAATTGAACCTTGGCCAATATTCCAGTTTTGTTTTCACTGTAGATATTCTGAACCCAATTTGATAAACTTACCAAATTATATATTTCCATTTTCATATGGATTATCCAAGGGCAAATAGGTAGGGGTAATTATAATATCCTATATTTGGTCATTTTGCATTCAATCATATTTTATTTAATAGAACAGAAATAAAATTGACATGTCTGTTATAATAGGTACATAAGATGACATGTATGAAGAGTGAACACATACATATAGAATTCGCATTCTGTGAAAACATAGAAGTACGATGTATTATTGAAATTTTGAAAAATCATATCTCCGAAAATATTAACTCCTGAGAGTTGGAAATTATATCAAGGGATTCTTATGATGAAATTGCATCTTAAAAAAAAATTAATTTGAAGTTATTTTTAAAAAAAATACCTCATTGTCTACCTCATTCCGTTCGAGAGTTATCGTGTTAACTGACGGCCGGGCAGAATCACTATGGACCACAGGTTCTTGATCAGTTACTCGAACCAAAACATTTGAGACCATTTTCCGCCAAAAATTCGAAAAGTACAGACATTTGGGCAAATTGATAAGCACTCTGTTCCGAGGAACAAGAGCGCCAAAAAATTGAGTTTGAAATTTGTAATGTTAAATTTTTTTTTTCCTGTAATTGACCAGATCGATTCTGCCAATAACTTACTTAACCGAGCTATTTATCTCCTAAACCTACTCTGAAAATTTCAACTGTCTAGCTCATTCCGTTAGAGAGTTATCGATTTTGACCACAGATTTTTGATCAGTTAGTCGAACCAAAACGTTTGAGACTATTTTCAGCCAAAAATTCGAAAATTACAGATATTTGGGCAATTTGATGTGCTCTCTGTTCCGAGAAACAAGAGTGCCAAAAAGCATTCACAAATAAGTATGTACAGATATTGCAATTCAATAAACAACAAACTGACCTCAAAAATTTACAAAGAACCAACAATCCAAAAGATTCCAATAAAGAAAATAACAATTCCAAATGAAAACAAACCATTGATTTGAGAACCTAGAGAGAAAACCATGCTTGAGTCGATTCTTTAAAGGATTTAATGATACATGGAATATATCGTGCTCTGCAAACTCATTTGCAGTAGCGTCTTTCCTTACCAGTGGTGAGTTCCAGGAGCAACTGGTACTTCTAAACGGCTAATGAAATAAGTAATAAATGGGAGCGAAAACCCAGAAATAAACCATTTAATAATGAATGTATCTCACACAGTATCCTTCAATGATTATTCCTAACTCTACTGCCAAGTTTCAAGTTTGAACACGACCGGATGTATATTATTGGAGATCCGAGCAGCCTTGTGTGAGTTCAGTAGCTGGATGGGTGACAGTTGCCTTGATAGCTTACAAACGAAAGGAAATAGGGACTTGCAATTTTCAGGGTAGGTTGCGCATCTGAATGGGAGGGTTAAGTTCGATTTTGGGCATAATCTGTCAAACTGTTTCGGTGTTCTTGCGATGATTGATGGGTAAAATTTTATAAGGTAGATCTCCATTCAAAAATTAAAAGGGAGCGTTCACATATTTTTTTGTTCTAAGGCCATTCCTCTTCAAGTTACTGCCAAGGGGAACAATTGGAACATTCTAAAAATTTTAACAATGATAATATTGGACACCAACAAACTGTGTTACTAATTGAATTTTTCCTTTCGAATCAGTTTTTGATTTGTAAAATATAGAGGGTTCATATAGAGTTTTGATGCAAAATTATAAAAACTCTCAAAAGTGAAATTATATTAGCATTAGCCATCTGCCAAATTTAATTTTTCTAAATCATTCAATAAAAACAAGAATAAGTGGAAAAGTTTAACGGGTAATTCCGCAAAAGAAGCAGATTTAAAATATTTCTGCTGGTACCTGCCGACACGTGTTGGCTTCTTCAGGACAGGGCAACCAAGAAACCAAGAAAGATGGAAATTAAAGTGAAAATAGGTGACACCACACCAGGAGCGAGCAACCAATTGTGCCTTCAGCTCTAGGACCTCCATTTCGGAGGTAAACTATGGCATCTGCACGGAGGAAGCATAAGCTACCTGTGCGATGCGACCTCAACCCGAGGATATGAAACATAGAAATATGGATCATGCGGAGTAATATCAATAAGTGGAAAAGTTTAACGGGTAATTCCGCAAAAGAAGCAGATTTAAAATATTTCTGCTGGTACCTGCCGACACGTGTTTCTGCTAGTTGGCTTCTTCAGGACAGGGCAACCAAGAAACCAAGAAAGATGGAAATTAAAGTGAAAATAGGTGACACCACACCAGGAGCGAGCAACCAATTGTGCCTTCAGCTCTAGGAAGGCACAATTGGTTACTCGCTCCTGGTGTGGTGTCACCTATTTTCACTTTAATTTCCATCTTTCTTGGTTTCTTGGTTGCCCTGTCCTGAAGAAGCCAACTAGCAGAAACACGTGTCGGCAGGTACCAGCAGAAATATTTTAAATCTGCTTCTTTTGCGGAATTACCCGTTAAACATTTCCACTTATTGATATTACTCCGCATGATCCATATTTCTATGTTTCATATCCTCGGGTTGAGGTCGCATCGCACAGGTAGCTTATGCTTCCTCCGTGCAGATGCCATAGTTTACCTCCGAAATGGAGGTCCTAGAGCTGAAGGCACAATTGGTTGCTCGCTCCTGGTGTGGTGTCACCTATTTTCACTTTAATTTCCATCTTTCTTGGTTTCTTGGTTGCCCTGTCCTGAAGAAGCCAACTAGCAGAAACACGTGTCGGCAGGTACCAGCAGAAATATTTTAAATCTGCTTCTTTTGCGGAATTACCCGTTAAACTTTTCCACTTATTGATATTACTCCGCATGATCCATATTTCTAAAAAACAAGAATGTTTCCCCACTTTCAAAGGGCAGTAACTTGAAGGGAAAGACGCTTAGAATAAAAAAAATGTATGGATGATCCCTATTAATCCAATTTTTGCTGAAGAACCACCCCTCATTATATTCCACATAAATAAAGAAACAGTATACAGGGTGAGTCTTTGACCACTGCATTAATTTTGACCAAAGATTCCTCTCATCAAATGAAACACTTTTTTCATTTTACATTTTTCCAAATTCAGCTCAGGTAAAAAGATACAGGCTGTTGAAATTTTGAAAAAAAATCAGTTTTTATTTTGTAGCTTTGACATCCTTTTTTCGAATAAAATGAATGTTGGTGTAAAGTTTCCTATAACTATGATACATATTTTTCAAATATTAGTTATTTTCTACTTCTACTGGTTTTCTAGTTATGGACTCGTGGATTCGTAAAACGTAAACGAAATTAGCATAAAGAAAGCATATAAAGTTTTTCTTGAGTCATTTCAAGAATATTCCATCGTTTTAGAACATTATATTATTCTTCATCATTTCTCCTTAAACGCACCGTTTTCGAGATATTCTTCATTGAATGTTTTAAAATGGAAAACTCCAGAAATTTCATTACATTTATGGATCCGTCCCTGAGCGTTGGAATCCCGAATCAAGCTGTAAACCACGTTACCATGCCTTATTCTCGTCCGCCAACAATGTCATAGATAATTTATATGCGGGAGTGTATTAGCACATTGTGAAATCTTTAAACGCTTGTAACTTTTTACCTGAGCCGAATCTGGAAAAATGGTAAATGAAAAAATGGGTTCAAGCCCTGTGGACAGGAGCTTTCTGGCGCTCTAGTTCAAACAGACAAATTATATCTCCGAAAGTATTGGTTTCTCAGAGTTGGGAATTATATCAATGTATTCATATGATAGAACTGCATCCTAAAGGAAATTCAATTCAAATAATAGTTTATTTATCAAGATTAAATGAGCAATCATGAGAATGAGAAAAGCACCATGGAAGAAATCAAATTAAATCTGGCCAATTTTGCCCAATAACGAACTTAACCGAGATATTCATCTCCCTAAACTACTCTGAAAATTTCAACTACCTACCTCATTCCGTTCGAGAGTTATATCTATGTCTATGGATGAAAAGCAGTCTCACTACTCTCAGATCTCTTACTTCATGTTCAGTTCCGAAAAGTAAGAATTTTCCGAGAAAAACTAATTTCGGAGCAAACAACTGAGATTATTCTCACTTCGCTCACAATTCTTCGATTGATTAGATAATGTCTCAGGAACATCATTTGACATTATGACAATTCATATTCATACATAGAATAATATCATTCTGTGACAACGTTGAAATACGATTTATTATTGAAATTTTGAAAAATCATATCTCCGAAAGTATTAGCTTGTTAGAGTTAAAAATGATATGAATGGATTCTTATGATAAAACTTCTTATTAAAAAAAATTTAATTTGGAATTTGTTTCGTAAAAAAATTTTTTTTTTTGTTACTCCGAAACCATCTGTACGATTTTGCCCAATAACGAACTTAGCCGAGATATTTATCCTCCAAACCTACTCTGAAAATTTCAACTCTCTAGCTCATTCCGTTCGAGAGTAATCGTGCCTACGGCCGGCCGGACCGGCCGGACAGAATGAATTTCGACCACGGATTCTTGATCAGTGAGTCGAACCAAATCGTTTAAGACCATTTTCATCGAAATATTCGAAAATTACAGACATTTGGGCAAATTGATAAGCACTCAGTTCCGAGGAACTAGAGCGCCAAAAAGTGTTTCTTTCGATGAGAGGAATCTTTGATTAAAATTAATGCAGTGGTCAAAGACTCACCCTTTATATGTTGAGAAAGTGAATAATTTTTTTTTTAATATTTTATTCCGCATTTTTTGGAAGATTAATTTGATTTATAACAGGTTACTAAGTGTCCAATGCACTTAATCACTCGAAATAAAAATGTTGGAGGTTCATCTTAGTAATAACTACTTATTTTTTTTACTTTTCATTCATTTCCATCCTGTAGTAAGATAAGAAAATTTCAACATTCAAATTTCTTCCTTACATTTTTTAATTTACACCGTTTTCAAAGACGTGTAGTGTAAAAATTTCATAGGGTGTTACAGAAACGATTTCAAAGGGATATTATTGCAGAAAACATCAAGACAAAGTAGTTAGAGGAAATGAGAAAAAATGTGTGAAGACAAATTATGGACATAATTGGTAGATATAATTTGCCATAGCCTTCGAATGTCTCCATTGGCAATGTCAAACCCAAAGCATATGTAAGTATATGAAGATTCTCCAACCTGAAGAATTCGGATAAGTGGAAAATAAATATTCGCCATATCTCCAGATGCTATCAAGCAATGTATATATTTTTAAGACAGCCCGAAACAAAAATAATATATACGATAAAGACCTCACTTATATCATACCACAATGAAGAAATTAACCGGTCAACCAAGAAGAATTCCGTATTATTTGCAACTTGTATCCTGCCATTAAATCCCACCCACGCTCAGTAGAAAAACACCTTTTTTACTCAGTACATGTATACGTGCTACTAATTGGTTAATATTTTCTCCTTTTGACGCCACATAGCGTTGCTATATTCGCACTTCTCTAATGCGATTATTTACGATGTGACATTAGATCGATAAATAAGCTGAGGATATTAAATAAATGTGTTTGTAGAAATAATGTGGAGCAACTTCAACATTCCTGCTCTATGGTGCTTTGATGATTAATAATAGTAGAAGGAAATTTATTTCTGATGATAATATCTTGCGATGAAAAGATACTGAGAGTTCATACAGGCAAATTCCAAATTAGAGACTCCTATTTTAACTATACATGGTGTCCCGAGGTGTTACAGCCAATATCTCGACTCTCAGAGGATTCCCCAGTAAAAGAAGAAATATGTTATGCTTTCAGACAGGGTAGAAAGTTCAAAGAAGCAGTAATTTAAATGGCAACAAAAACTCTATCAGAAACCATACAATACAGACAATAAAAAAAACATTAACACAAACAAGAATCTGAAACATAATAAAACAACATAATAATCATTTAAATTTAAAATTAATGTTACAAATGAAATGATGGACAAATGGACAGAATTGGCTGAGCAAAAATGGTGAATGTGCCGAAAATTATATTTATTATTTGTAAGGGTTGAATTTACGTAAAATGATAAAAAATTGTTTTAACATATTTCTTCTTTTACTGTGGAATCCTTTAGAATGAAAAAAATATAAGGGTGCCAATAAAACATAATATCTGGGGGTAGATTTTTCAGGGATGGTAATCCATCATCATATGGATTTTATTCATGGGCATACAGGGTATATATTATCCTATAACTGGTCATTTTGCATTCAATCATACTTTGTCTTCTAGAACAGAGGGCAAGCAACTCCGGTGAACATACACTCTAAGAAATTTTACAACACCGGCCAACACCCGCTAACACCGGCCTGATTTCCTTAGAGGTCCTGATCTTTTCAGTGTTATTTCGCACCATCCGAAATAACACCGACTTTCAGGTGTATTTTCTGCCATAATAAGTAATCAGCTTTCACACCAGACCGATTGAGATTTATCATTCGGATGAGTGTGAGGTAGCACTAGATCAATGGGGTTTAGCACTAGTTCGGTGTGAATTTGCACAAATACCGTAGTGCATTTAGCACAGGTTTAGTGTGATTTAACTTTAGTGCAGTGTGAATTTGCACTGACCTAGTGCTTGTGCAATATCTTGTTCTGTGTTATTTAACACCGAATCAGATGTGTTTTAAACCCTCGGGGTGTAGGTATTATTTAGTTGAAATTTACACCATTTTCGGTGTTTTATATGATATTGTTCGTTTTATAATACGAAACTCAATATCATATAAATCACCGAAAGGATATGAAAAGGGTATAGGTATTGAAAAAACTCTTTAGTACATATGAATTTATTATTTCAAAGATTATTTAATACACAGTTTAATTTTTTACATATAATTTGTGAAAATACAATAAAAAATAAATTTTTATAGAAATATTTAGTGATTACTGAAGCTTAAAGAGATAATCAAAACTGTTGACAAACCAATCGAACTTTTGAGGCAGCACTTTCTGGTCCAACACGACACAAAATTCTTCCAGATCAGGTGTCAATGATATAGCGCTGGCAGTTTCTTCAATTTCGCCAATTGTTTCTTCTGATGGTGAGGGTTACTGAAATTAAAACATTTATATATTAATCATATATAATCATACAATTCGAATTGGTGCCTACAAAATAATGTGAAGCTGGCAGGTCTTTATATAATTGAAAGTTGTAACTTTTCAACGTGCTTTGGACCGATAATTGACTATCAACGCTGGTTTTATTCGAAATAGATATCAAGAATTCACTCTTATCTGAAATAAAATATCCTGGAGAATAGGTTTTTGCGACAGTGTGATATACAATTAAGATACGCAATATTCTGAAAAAAATATGTTCCCTTAGACTACCTACTACAAAAAACACTCACCTGAAGGGCTTCTTAATAAATCTTATTGATAGTTCACAAAAGGTTAGATGAATAAGCCCCATTTGTTTGAAGAACATTACGAAAATGAATTTCAATAAAGAAACTGTAATAACATTAAAAATAAATATGAAATTTGATCTAATTCAGATAATTGCACTTTTCAAATAAAGAAAATTGAGTGAAATATTTTTCACTGACAAATGTAAAATTTCAAAGTCGGCGATGGACGAATTTGTAAATCCAATCGACCAACCAACACAAATATCTCATCAAAATTTTCGGAAAAAATTGATGAAATGATGATACCCAATTACGTAGGCACCCAAAAAAATTAAATTGAACGTTCATATGTACTCACTTGCAAACAGTATTATTTCCAAACTTCCTTCGACGGCCAAAACAAATTTCTCATTATTCTCATAAGTCATAACGAATATTCTTGATGCACTTCGTTTTTCCAGATTCTCACTTCATAATGCATAATGAACCAACTTATCGTCTCCAAGGCACAAAATCAACCCTATACAACACACTGTAGTCTCCCAAGGAATTACGTGTTGTATTAGAACTAGTCAGAGTCAGAAGTATTGCGACATAACCAATCCCTGCACATTGTTGCCGGATATAATTATATTCTGATATTTTAAAAACAATCCTTTGGTTTCGCAAATATCCATTTTCCAAAATTCGATGTTTCCAATTTTGTGTAGTTGAGACGATTTTTTTATGGAATGGTGCAATGAGTAGCGATTTGTTCAAACCTGCAATGTACAATTATTTCATACTGCATACTCACTTTGAAGTCATTATTTATCAGACTATTCATGATATACTTACCACAACAATCCATATGTTTATTTTTCGTGACTAAATATATCTCTTGATTGATTGGTAACTACAAATATTCAACTATTGTTGTACTCCGAAATCATTAAATAGCAGAAAATAAATTTGTGAATCATTGAGAGCGTGGAAGAATTGATTTTCATAGTCAAGAAAGGGATACAGTGATATTTCCATTATTGATTCGAGTGTTCCGAAATAACATCAATATTGTTTGTGAGAATTCCCCATGGAAGGGTACAATTCTTCCTGTCATCTTATAATTATTAATTCTTCACAACTATCGGCGATTTCTTTATATTTAAAAGACTCAGCAGGGATAACTGTCTTTCGATAAAGAATACTTGGCAACTATGTAGCAATGAATAAGTTGACGAAATAAAGTATAACGTTCTTTTGATATTCCTGGTGCGAATTTGGATAGTTTGTAGGTCGAAAAGCACTTGTTGGTACTTTCGATGATTTCACGTGTTTTAAAAGTTATACTTGGATATACATAAAATTGATAACTGAGTGTAAAATTTGGTAATAGGATTAAATCTCTGAAATCGTTCTTTCACATTTCACCATGCAGTGCTCATTTTCACCCAAGATATCACCTATCTGACTTTTGTATGAAGAATTGGCATTAAAACTTGATGTAAACTGTGAAATTTCAAATAAATTTTATTAATTCTTGATACTGGATCTGTTTGTGATATTTTCTGTCATAAATTACACTACTGAACACAATATGATCATAATAACGAAAATATTGATATGAATGTGACATTCTAGTGGTAAATTGCATCGACAATATTCTTGATAGTATGAAATCAACATTCACACTGAGATTTTTTTTAGAGTGTAAGGACCCTCAGGCCCGTTCCTGATCATCAAACTCGTTTTCCGAAATTGAAACTTATCTATTTATATTATTAAAAGAAAGCAGCAAACTGCGTACTTACATATTTACGTTGCTAAATTCAATAGAAATGAAAGCTTTTTGGCGCTCCAGTTCCTCGGAACTGAGTGCTTATCAATTTGCCCAAATGTCTGTAATTTTCTAATTTTTCGATGAAAATGGTCTTTAACGATTTGGTTCGACTCACTGATCAAGAATCCGTGGTCGAAATTCATTCTGTCCGGCCGTCCGGCCGTAGGCACGATAACTCTCGAACGGAATGAGCTAGACAGTTGAAATTTTCAGAGTAGGTTTGAGGGATAAATATCTCGGATCTCGGATAAAGTTCGTTATTGGCCAAAATCGGACAGATGGTTCCGGAGTAACAAAAAAAATTTTTTTTTCACAAACAAATTCCAAATTAATTTTTTTTCAATAAGCAGTATTACGATAAGAATCCATTCATATCATTTTTTAACTCTAACAAGCTAATACTTTCGGAGATGTGATTTTTCAAAATTTCAATGTAAATCGTATTTCTACGTTATTATTCTGTGGGTGTTCTATGAATTGTTATAATGTCAACTTATTATCCTGAGACATGACGTTGTCTCACTGTCATTCATTCCAGCAATCGTATAAATATGAGAATTATAATATAATATCATACTTTTTGTTGGTTGATATTTTCATGCCGATGGTCAATCCATATGATGATGGGAATGGTAATGGTAAGTTAATAACATTGTCATTCATTCCAGCAAACGTATAAATATGAGAATTATAATATAATATCATACTTTTTGTTGGTTGATATTTTCATGCCGATGGTCAATCCATATGATGATGGGAATAGTAATGGTAAGTTAATAATATTGAGTTCAGAATATCTCCACTAAAAACAAAACTGGAATATTGGTGTATTGGAGTAGAATTGAGGAAAGATATATATTATCGTTCATCATAGAATTGAGGAATGAATATCTCGGATGAGTTCGTTGTTGGGTAGAATTCGTCTATTGGTTTGGGATTGATAATTTTTGGCACTCTTGTTGAATTTAAATTCTTCTTTGCTGTTTGAATTCAATTTCTGCTAAGATGAAGTTCTAAATTTCAATAATGAATCGTACTTCTATGTATTCACAGAATGCTATAATTATTCTATCTAAGCTTTATTATATGATCTGTGTTCATACTCGTACATTTCATCCGGTTCTATAAGAGAGAATCAAATTAATTTCAGCTATTTTAATTTGGTTTCTTCCATGGTGCAGTTCTCATTCTCAGATTGCTCATTTAATCTTGATAAATAAACTATTATTTGAATTGAATTTCCTTCATGATGCAGTTCTATCATAAGAATACATTGATATAATTCTCAACTCTGAGAAACCAATACTTTCGGAGATATAATTTGTCTGTTTGAACTAGAGCGCCAGAAAGCTCCTGTCCACAGGGCTTGAACCCATTTTTAAAATGCCGCTCGACAGTGAGAAACAGATCAAATTGGTACCAGATGGTTTGTTTTATGACTGCTATTATTTTCTGCCGGCTACACACATTGTGCCTAAAACTATTGAATATTGAGTTTACGGAAACAGGAATGTGTACAAGGGTACATGGTACATGTTATCTATTCCCTATTATCTGCGTGCTCTGCATTAATTTGGTCAGGTGGTCAAATTGGTTGACATTTTACGGCAATATTTTCGGAAATATTCCAACTCCATTCAAATTTTTCAAACTGTTTCCGACTCTTTCGAAATTTTTCCAACTGTGTTGAAAATTTGCCAACACCGTTCTACATTGGGGGGGGGGATCATCCACCCCCATCTCCCCCCTTAGGCCCTTGCCTGAGTAATATAATATCTTGTCTATGATCCAAGTGCACATAAATCATTCGTGCAGAGATAAGGAAGATGCTAGCTCTACCTCTTCCAGTCAGTCTAGAAGTGTATTATGGACGATCAAGTGGTGGTCAAACTCTGATATTTATTATGTCTTTATGTTTATGGTGGTTCGAAGATGTGCTGTGTCTATATTGTGAGGACAAATTATGTATGAACGATAGCAATTTGGCTTTAACCTTCATTCGACGATTCTATCAGGGCCAGATTCATAAATGTAGCGAAATATCTGGAATATTTATTAGATTGTATAACCTCACCCTGTATAGGCCGGTGCGCCTTCTACACACGAGGGTTAGAAGTTCAGAGGATATTACGCCATCTCTTGTCGAAGGTAAGAGAAAGTTGGTTTCACACACGTCGTTTCACATTTGATAGAAAAAAGAACCATAATGGAGATCTACATAACAATGGTTCCACCTATTTCCAGAACATGTTGGCGCTCAAGAAGATCTGGATGATCTTTATTCCGGCCATCGACTGCCCGATCTAGAAGATGGTTGTAGCAATTTAGAGAATCGTGATACAAGGTCCGAATTTGTTATTGAAATCAGAGAGTTGTGCATAGAATCAGATAAGATCGAACAAGGTCTGTAACGATTCCGACACGGGTTTCGTACCCGAATAAATAGTGGATAAGAGCCAGGAATCAAGTTAAACGTCCGCATAATTATTGGGAGTCTAAGAGTGCTTCTTAGTTTAAAGGTCAGTTTTGTTTCACCTACGTAGTACGTGTTAACGTTTCAATTTCTCTAGGCATTACATGAGGATCGATTGTAGATTGTGAGATATCCCTCTTGTGGGAAGATTATTGAAATACTATCTCTTCATGTCTACTTGTGGATTTTGAAATATTACTTACAAGTATCGGATATGATGTGGGATCATCAAGTGCTCGAAGAATTCTACACTTGAGTTCGATATATACAATGGGTGCATTGACGCTACGTTCCATGTGTTTCAAGCATGTATCTTCAGAATTTGGGATAGTGCATTGATCACGGGAGAACATTCAGAAACTGCTCGTCAAAAGTTGAGGATATTGATGCATATTTTCCGCATCATCCGAGCTTCTTAATATTATTTTTCAATCCACTAAAATTATAACGATTATAGAAACGTCTTTTGGTTCATTGGGAAACAAGTTTTCATCGAGTTGAACCGTTTTTTTTCCTGTATGACATTTTAGTGATTTTCTTTGTCTGTATTTCGTTTTCAATAAGATCAAATTGGTCTACTCAATTAAAAATCGAATTTTCAATATACCAAGACAAGTTCTATCCGAGGAAAATGCCAACAAAAAGAGAGCCCTTGACATGCAGACTGGTCATAAACAAGTGCAAGTAGTCAATTTCTTCAATGTTATCCGAATCCTAATATCTCGTTTGCTGGCATGGTACTTTGACAATGAAACGATTCGTCAAAGACCCAGAAGTGGTAGACCACGAGCTACAAGTAGAATACCGTTTTTGGTGCTCTTCTTCCTCGGAACAGAGTGCTTATCAATTTGCCCAAATGTCTGTATTTTTCGAAATTTTGGCTGAAAATGGTCTTGAACGATTTGGTCAAACTCAATGATCAAGAATCCGTGGTCGAAATCGATTCTGTCCGGCCGTCCAGCCGGCCGTTGACACTATAACTCTCGAACTAAAGGAGCTAGAGGATTGAAATTCGCAGGGTAGGTTTGGAGCGTAAATATCTCGGACGAGTTCGTTAATGGGCGAAATCCACTAAGCGGTTTCGGTGTTATGGCCGTTAATATTAAAAAAAAATTTGATGAATATTTCCGTAAGGAATCAATCGATCTTTCTGAAATTTAGCATCAGATTGTAGAATCATGACTTTTGTACGCATGCGGAGTTTTGTATTGATCGGCTTGCCGTAAAGTGTCAAAAAAGAAATTTTTTGTTTCTACAATAACTCTGGAACATAATGAGCTAGGCAGTTGAAATTTTTAGAGTAGGTTTGGGAGATAAATATCTCAGTTAAGTTCGTTATCGGGCAAAATAGGCCAGATGGTTTAGGAGTAATGAAAAACAAATTTTTATTTTAACATTACAAATTCAATTTTTTTTAATATGCAGTTTCACAATAAAAATCCATTGATATAATTTTCAACTATAGCAAGCTTATACTTTCAGAGATATGATTTTTCGAAATTTCAATAATCAATGGTACATCTATGTTTTCACAGAATGCTATAATTATTCTATGTATTCTGTCTATATAAATGTCATCTCTTCTATTAGATAGAGCCAAATTCATTATTCAAAGGTTTTTTTTGGGTTTTCTCTCCCAAACTCTGAAAAATATCTATAAAATAAAAATTAATTATTTTGTGATTTGCTTCTGCGTAAGAAACACAAGATATTTGTCAGAAGCAATCAATTGAACAATATTGCCTAACAAACAACAACGAAACAACATCAACAAAGAAACAACTATATCGTAACGTTTCGGAGTCTATATCAGACTCCTTCGTCAGACACTTGATGAAAATCGTTAGAATTATTTTGTTGATAGTTATTTTGTGAAATTCAGGAATTGTCACAAAAATAAATTGAAGAATTGTCACAAAATAACTATCAACAAAATAATTCGATTTTCATTCAGCGTCTGATGAAGGAGTCTGATATAGACTCCGAAACGTTACGATATAGTTGTTTCTTCGTTGATGTTGTTTCGTTGTTGTTTGTTAGGCAACATGGTTCAATTGATTGCTTCTGACAAATATCTTGTGTTTCTTACGCAGAAGCAAATCACAAAATAATTAATTTTTATTTTATAGATATTTTTCAGAGTTTGGGAGGGAAAACCCAAAAAAACCTTTGAATAATGAGTATACCTCCCACAGTATCCTTTAATGATTAGTCAAATTCATTTCAACTATTTTAATTTCTCTCATGGTGCTTTTCTATCATAAGAATACATGAGAAACTAATTCTTTCGGAGATATGATGTATCAAAGTTTGAACAAGAGCGCCAAATCTCCTGTCCACAGGGCTTGAACCAATTTTTCACTCTTTCGGGGAGAAGATAGCATTTGAGCACTTGCAGAATGGCAAGTCAACGTCTTCGAGATACTATAGGCAGTTCAATTTACCTAAGCACAGCCAGAAGATGTCTCCATGAAGTCAATCTAATATCGAGACGCTTGTTAAGAAGAGTTCCACTCACTTGTGAACACAAGTGTCGAAGATTAGAGTTGCCATTGGAACGGGTGTACTGGCGAGATGAATAATAATAATAATAATAATAATATTTATTCATATAAAATACAACAAAAACAAAAATTCTCACAATAGAAAAGAAATATGAATAAACTGAACAAATAGAGGAAATATAAGTAGATATTTCCTGTGCTATTGGTTTACACAATGAAAAAAAACACAAACATGAGCCCTTAAATATACCCAATAAAAATGTAAATATGTCAACTTCGAGTTATTACGTCGCCATCGGGTGAGTTTGTCTAATTCAGGTACGATTGTCTAATTCAGGTAAGTTTGTCTAATTCTGGTAAGTTTGTCTAATTCAAATACGTTTGTTTCAATCCAGGGATGTTGATCACTTCAAGAAGCATCATTGCAATCATATTCAGCTATCATTAATCATCCTGTAGAAAAGGTGACGATCCGTATTTAAAATCAATTCTTTTAATTTCTTTCTAATTTATTCAGGCTCAAAATATCCCTTATATTCTTAGGTATGATAGTGAACATCTTCAGGCCTAGATAGCGGAAATTTCTCTGTCCTATGCCTTTTTCCATTCGAGGTATGTTGTATTTTGATTCATGTTCTCTAAAATTATAGTTACAACTTTTGCATTTCAGAGCCTGAGAGTTGTTTTTAAGGTCTGTGAGCACTCTGAAGCCATATAGCTGAGAAACATCCATTATTTTTGCCTCTTGAAACAACTGATCGCTTGGGTATGTTTTTTCCTTTCTCATAATTATTTTCAAGAACCAGATTTGAAGCACATGTAATTTTTTAAGGTGACATTCACGAGCACCTCCCCACCCTATTATGCCGTAAGTTAATTGAGATTGTATTAGTGCATAATATAAAATTTTCATTTGATGTGTTTCCAAATATTTTCTCAGGTATCTAAATTTACTTAGTAGGTATCTTATTTTGCTAACAACATTATGCACTTGTAGGTCCCATCGGAGATGGCGGTCCACCAAAACTCCGAGGTACTTGGTGGATGTTCCCTCTTCAATTTCAGAGTTGGCATCAAGACGAAATGGCCCAAGATTCGGCAGTCCACTGGAATACGACTTAAAAGGCGATACATACTTACTCTTTACTGACGAGTCCAGATATGGACGTTTTTCTGATGGTTGACGCGTATGTGTGAACATGTCCACTCATATTGCCCGTCTTTCCAGGAATTCCATCCTATTCGAGGAGGCATGATTACGATTTCGGGTGGTCTGTTTCGATGGCAGAACTGACTTATTAGTATTTCGAAAAAACATCACGTCTCAGACATTGCAGTTATCAACGGACTGCAGAGCTGAGCCGAGCACTGAAGAAAAGTGCTTCGAATCCTAAGCACTAAGCACTCAATAAAAATGGTCCCGAGCCCCGAGCACAAATCACCGCGTTTTCACAAAAGGCTTGCGATTACTAAGCTCTTCATAAAAGTAATTCGATTTTTCGAGCACTAAGAACTAAGCACTTTTAGATGGAAATGAGGTTATTCTCTGCGAATTGTTATATAAAATTGTATTCAATTGGAGAAACATGTAAACATGCAAACCTGCATTCCTCATATGCGTCATTGGAGGATAAGAAATAGAGTGCAGCGAAACAAATTTCTATAAAACTAACGATCTCTAAATTCGTTCTATTCTCACACATATTGAAAAGGTCTTTGTTATTTAAGGAAATGATACAATGAAAGGAAATATGAATTCCATAAGAGTCCCAGTTTTTCTGCACATGTAATAGTATATTCTAAAACAAGTTGTAGAATGGGCTGATATTGAAACACGAATGCGAAATTCGAAAACGAACGACGAAGAAGCGAGTTTTCGTACGCATGAGTGTTAGAATTGCCTTCTGCAACGAGTATTAGACGATATTTTCTCTATTTCAGGCAAGTTTTGTAATATACTGTTGAAATTTAATGAAAAATTAGGATTATACATCCTAGTGACTTTTGTACTGTATCTTGGCAGTTGGTGTGACTGTTACGAACATTGACAGATCGTAGAATTTGAATTGAACGTTGAGCATGGAGATCAGGTTGAACAGTTTCCTAATATAATGAATGATTCAAAATTAGCAAGAAGGAAATCTCTAGTAGGTAACTTATTTTTTTTATGAAAATAAAACCTTTCCTCTCAAGAATTATTTCACCTTATCCAGATTATCTTATATTGACAATAATTGACGTGTGTTGAAATTTGATAGGATCGAATGTCAGTGCTGACTACCACAAAACGAAAAATATAACTAGAAACAATGCGGGAATGAGTTCATTCCAGTACTGTTTTTAGTGCTGGAATGAACTCATTACGATACTGATATTGAGAAAATGTATTTCCCTATTTAAAAATGGGACAAACGCCGAAACCCATATGACAACAACATAGCATTATCTTATGAAACTTAGGCCAAGTATTTTCTTTCCCTTAATAAGCACTGACGTGAATTCAGTGCTCTTTGGGGCATTTTTTCATTAATACATAATTTAATTCGAATTGATCAACATGAAGTCAGTTTTTTTTTAATTCCTCAAAATGTCAAAAATATAATCCGTAGAAATCGGATAGCATTATTTTCTATTGTGATTGTAATCATAAGCAATTACAATTTAGCATGTGAATAAGATATAATTTCAAATGCATATAAGAATAAATCTTGTACTCATTAACTCCTCCGACCACAGCGCGTCAGGGTTTATTCGTGCTACGACCATCAGATTTCGGAAAGGCTTAGTGCTTAGTAATCCTCGGAAGTGCTCGGGAGCACTTAAGGGATTACTAATCACTAAGCCTCTACATGAAGTGCTTGAAATACTGAGCACTAAGCACTGTTTTTAAAAAGTGCTCGGAAGCACAGTACTCTGGAGCACAAAAAGGCTTCAAGCACATTCACAAGCACTAAGCACAATGCTTCGGCTCTGCTCTGCGAACGGAGTAGTCACATAATTCCGTGCAGCTATTGGCGAAAATTTCGTTTTTTCTCCGAGATCCCCGACCTACGTAAATCCAATCTAAGACACATGACGAGCACTATATTTTCATACTTGACACGGTTGACAGTGCGGTTGGCTCAGTGGTAGAGCGTTTGGAGCCGGAGGCCCAAGTTCAATCCCGAGGATAGGAAAGAATGTTCTAGTTACGGTAATCACCATCATCCACTGTTCGGCCTAAATTGAACAGTGCTATGTCTAAGGTGGCGTAATGACACAGTAACATAGCCTACAAAGAACACAGTGACAATGCCTACACAGAGAAAAACTGATTCTCCATACTCGCTCAACCTCTCGAGAGCTTATGAGGGGTCTCCTTGGGGAATACCTAGGAGGATCAGTACAATAATAATATGAAAATAATAATAATACTTGACTCAGCTTTGGGAGCTTTAGCTCACTCGTTCGTTTTATGATCAAATTCGATTCTGTCCGGCTGGCCTTTAACAAGATAGCTTTCAAACGGAAATAGAAAATGACTTGAAATATTCAGGGTAGCTTGCGCATCTGAATGCGACGGTTAAGATTAATAGGCATAATTGGCCAAACTGTTTCCAAGTACTCAAAAAATACGAATCTGATCCAATTCAAACATGGCAATTAGTTGTAGAATGCCTACGAGCCAATTTTTCCGAAATTTTGTTCGAGTTTAGAGGATCGTATAACTAGAAAATACAAAAAATCATTGAACAAAATTTTGTATCTCAGAAACTATTCGTCCATTATCGCTAAAACTTTGCGAGAAACTTCGAAACCTCACTTTACCGCCGAGTCCCATATTTGAACAGCGATAGTCGGTTGCAATTTTCAGGGTAGGTTGCGCATCGGAATGGGACAGTTAAGTTAGTTATTGAACATAATAGGCCAGATGTTTTCGGACTTATAAGCATCTTAAATTGTTATTTCCTCAATAAAAATAAGAAAATATACGAATCCGAGCCAAATAAAACTTAGTAATAATTAGGTGTTTATAAAATTTGGACGCGTTAATTTTCGCGAAATTTCGTGAATATCGTATCACTAGAAAAAAACTGAAAATTTTATATTTCAGAAAATACCCGTCAGATGAATCAGCTGAAATTTGGCACATACCTCCGACCCACAATTTTTAAATCGAGTACCGAATTTCAGCTCAATCAACTTCTGTTGAGGCGTGGATAGTCAATGGAACATGCGCGCAAAAGCTTCTAACTTCTTGTCAATGCTTTCTAAAGCCGGGTCCAGACGAGTGTAACGTAACGCGTAATGTAAGGTGAATTCTCCGTGTAGACAGTACTACGAGCATTGCATGTAACGCTCGTTTACCGTCCACACGGAGAATTCGCCTTCCATTACGCCTTGCATTACGCGTTACATTACACCCGTCTGGACCCGGCATAAGAGTTTCTCCTTTCAAATTTATTAACGAAATGAATTTTCGAGTGCTACTACGGCCCTGAATATTGTTGCAGTTTAGACGATTTCAAATATTTTCGTTAGTCAACCCGACATTTTGTTGAGGTACCTTTCTGAAATTTAACTTATCACTTAAACGTAATGGAAAAGGATACTTATTTTTAGAGCCAAAGTTAAGTAACATTTTTCGATATGCATACTAACTCTCTTAATATTTAAATACCTGCTAGATGATAAATTAAAACTTGCAATGTACAGATAACAATATATTTTATTGATTCAAAATATGTATCAAAAACTATTGAAATAATTACAACAAAGTGTAGAAAAAAAAAATTTGAACATTTAAATATTCTCGTGGAAAAGAATTCAGTTTTTTTCTCAAATATTTTCTCTCTGTTCTCAATAAAGTCCAAAGAAAATATTGAAAAAGCACTGACGTAAGTTTGGTGTAGCGGGCTTGGTCAAAATTATAGCTAGAACGGCCACCAATCTAGGTACCTTCTGAAATCACCGAATGCTCTAGGAAAAATATATTTTACTACTATTTCATGCAAAATTTCTGCGATATCTGATGGATAGTTTCTGACATAATGAACTTTTTTGGGCGTATGTTCTGGGGAACATCGCGTTATCATTTTGCCCAAATGTCTGTAACTTTCGAATTTTCTTACGAAAATAGTCTCAAACGATTTGGTTCGACTCCCCAATGAAGAATTCGAGGTCAAATTTGATTCTGTCCAGCCGGCCGTCTGGCCGGCCGTCCTGCCGTTGCCACGATAACTTGAGAACGGAAAGAGCTAGCAACTTGAAATTTTCAGGGTAGGTGGCGCATTTCAAAACGACGGACAAGTTCGTTAATGGGCATAATCGGCAAAATGGTTTCCGAGTAATAATTTTGTTTTCAACCAATATAGATCCGATCGAATTGAAACTTGGTAAATAGTTGTAGAATATAAACCTAAGCACGTTTGTGAAATTTTGTGAGAATCGTATCGCTATAAAATTATTAAAAAATATTTTTGTTGTCACGATAACCTGAGAACGGAAAGAGATAGCGGCTTGAAGATTTCAGGTTAGGTTGTGCATCTGAATGCGACATTTGAGTTTTTTTACTAGCATAATCGGCCAAACGGTTTTAGAGCCATCTGAAATTTGGTTGTTTTTTGTTCCTCATTAACTCAAAAAATACTACACCGTTTGAATTCAAACATGGTTATTAGTTGTAGCATGCCAACGCAAAAATTCTCGCAAAATTTCATGAGGATAGTATTCGTAGAAAATTTTTAAAAAATCATTGAAAATTGAAAAAAAAAATTTTATATATCAGTAACCATTCGTCTGAAATTGTTGAAATTTTGCAAGAGCTTTTAGAACCTAACTCTACTACCAATTTCCAAGTTTTAACACGATTGGTTAAATATTGGTGGAGATTCGAGCAGCCTTGTGTGAGTTCAGTAGATGGGGGTGACCGTTGCCTTGATAACTTTCGAACGAAAGGAGATAGGGACTTGAAGTTTTCAGGGTAGGTTGCGTATCCCAATGAAAGAGTTGAGTCCGTTTTTGGGCATAATCGGTCTAACGGTTTCCGAGTTATACCCACCTGAAATATTATTTCCTTGATAACTCAAAAAATAAATATTCGACCGAATTGAAGCTTGGTAACTAGTAGTAGAAAATCAACATAAAGACGTGTTCAAAATTTTGTAAGAACCGTACCCCTAGAAAATTTGAAAAAGATGACGAAAAAAAAATTTTAAGGACCGTACCCCTAGAAAATTTCAAAAAAATCACGAAAAAATAATTGGTTCAAGCACTGGCGTGAAGCCAGAAGCTTTTGCGCGTATGTTCTATTGTCCATTCTTCTGTATTGGACACCCTTAATCGAATTTACCATGGTAAATTATGTTGTCCATTCTCCTGTATTGGACACTTAATTCGAATTTACCATGGTGATTAAGGGTGTCCAATACAGAATAATGGACAATAGAACATACGCGCAAAAGCTTCAGACTTCACGTCAGTGCTTGAACCAATTTTCAATTATCATTTCAAAATTATCTTGTTATTATGATCAGCACGAAATTTTGCATAAGTCTTAGTGTTAGTATTTTTCAACTAACTACAGAGTACTAATTTGATGGAATCATTATTTTCCGAGTTATTAGGAATCTCCAGATGACTATAACAGTGAAACCAATCGATGGGTTTTGCCCACTAACGAACCTAACCGACGCATTTGGATTCCAAATTTACCCTGCAACCCTTTTACTCATTTCGTTTGAGAATTATCGTAATTACGGCAGACGGACGTTCAGACGGACATAAATGAGTTTGATGTCGGAGTCTTCATTGGTCGGTAGCAACTAAACGCTTGAAACCATTTTAGGCCTAAATTTCAGAAATAACAGACAACAAGTTGGCTAAAAATTAACAGTTTGTGTGGCGTTCTAGTGCAAAACTGTATTCGAATAACAAATATATGCAGAATAAGAAGATATTAACAATGAATTTATATTTTAATTCCCCTGTTCATGTTTTAAGAGACCTGAAAATGTTTGTGTCTGTTGTTGGCCTAAGATGATAATACCTGGAGAATTTTAAATTAATTTGTACGACGGATCAGAAGTTTGGGTTATCAAAGATTCAGGCTGAATGATCAGAAACGTAAAGTCTTGTTTTGTCAATTGTAGCCCTGTTATTGAGGATTTTCCTGTAGCGGGGAGTTGCCCATAACATAAAATCTTTATGGGGGGGCTTTTAAATAGTGTAATGTTTCATTTATTGAAGATTGTCGTGTTCCCTTGGGAATGTGGGGAAGATTTTCGTTGTCAAAATATAATGAATTTTCAAGCTCTGCACTAATTTTTTTCATATATTTTTCACTGATTTGTAAAAACGTACACTACTGAGATCAATGGTTATTAGGTTTTTTTAAAAAAAAAAATTTCAAAGTTGAATAATCTCGAAATTGTTAAAATATGCATTATGATAAATACACAAATCATTCTTTCATTCAAAATACGTAAAACGATGAAACTTTTTTATCATCAAATAAACAATCAGTAACAAAATCTCAACGAAAGAAATAAAAATGATTTCCAAGCTCTCAAGTTTTATTCAAAAACAAACAATAAAATTCATTCAAATAAAACTACTTTTGAAATTTCCTCACAAATAAAATTTTAACAACAAGTGCTTAATCAAAGAACCAGCATAATATGGGACACATTCAAAATAAAAACGTCGATAAATCTCCTGTTATAAAACTTATTTTAACAACTTGCCACTCAATTTCCGAAAATTCCAATAAATTAACAAATTTAGATATTCCAATGAATTGAGCACCCTAGAAGTTATCAAAATGCATACAAGCAAGAATTTTTGACTCAATAATGATCAAACTCGTTGCTCTCACCAATCGGTTTATGACTATCTAAGTAGGGTAATTAATATCATGCTTTATTAACGCCCCATCACAGAAGATGGGAGCTTTGTTCCCGAAACAATTGTCGGTAGACGAGATTTGTAGTAGTTAATAGTAAAGTTGATCTAAAGTTGTTTGAGTGGAAATTTATTGATCAACTTGTGGCTTTGCCATGGATTGAACTGCATTGGTTTCGATATTATAATTTCGAGGAGCTAAACATGAACAAGTGCACAAAAACTTCAAGTACCTGCATATAGACCGAGTACACTTCGATTCATTACCGATTATAAATTAACTAAACCTTGCAACACCCATTCGATTTCAAATTAAATGAACGTAATAAATGACATTCCCTTGAAAAATATATGTCCGCCATACATTAGTGTCGAACATTCAAGTGATGTCTGTGCATCAAAAAACCTTAATTTATATCCAACGCTTCACGGTGTTCATCGACTCATATTCTTAAACGATCTACAAACGTTAACAGTTTATCACATGTCAAAAAATAAAAGCACCATGTAGTGTGTGTAAGGTTATTTATAAATTTATATAAATGATGTTTGCCAGGGACCCGACACGTTCACACATGAAATTTTTCATCCTTCAAATGTAACATCGCCTCAAAATCCGGTCATAATAGAAGAACAAATTAATGCACTCAATCTTTGAAAACAAAGTAATCATAATATATCACTTGAAACATTAACACTGGCTGCGAGAAGCTAATAGATCAAGTCGACTATTACCAAGATAATACATAATTCAAGCTAAGCAACCACAATGGGAATGGTAAATTAGTGAAGGCGAAGGTAGAACGTGCTCACATATGAACTTCTTCAGAGCCTCAGGTGCTAACAGGGCGTTTGGTGACCTGTGACCTCCGATGTCTTCGTTATAAGCGGCGTAGGAGAGAGTATGTGGGTACTTATATCGTCTGTCGGAGTTCCTTGACCAATAAAGCGCAAAATAGAAGATTTATTGTATTAGAAATGGGCTTCAACCTGGGCCTCGAGGGTTTGAAGGAAATTTTTATGTGATTATTTTGTTTGATGGTTCATTATAAATTTTAGTTCTGGGAGGGATCAGACTTTGTTTCATATTTGCTTGGATTTAACGATATGTTTACGTCCAAGTTTTCATTATAATATGCAATTAAAAAGCGTTATTGTATGTATAGTCGCCTTAAAGTCCCTATATTCTGGATGAATTTCATGCTTAATTACAAAATTTCTTAAAAAGCACTGACGTGAGGTCCAGTCAGGAGCTTTTGCGCGCATGTTCTATTGTCTATTCACACACACCCTCACGAAATACTGCATGAATATGAGTATGAATGAAGGAAGTTAATACGTGAAAAAATTACTGGGCATCAACTCAATGTAAATTTTGAAATGAAATTATTCCAAAAATACAATGACGATCGTGCTGAAATCCGGTAATCTACTGTGAAATGGTGGCTTTAAAGTATAGGCTGGTTTATACACCAAATGGAATCCGATAAAATAAAATAAGGAACAAAGTAAAATAAAATAATAATGTACATTTCTATGAGAGGGTTTATACATAAAATAAGAAATAACAGTAAGAACTGAAGTTGGCCAACTATCATCTTTATTTCTTATTTAATGTTATTTTGTTTGGAATATGACAATGCGCATGCTCAAAGAGGAAATTCACAGAACTCGCTTAAAATACTCAAAAAGCTGCGATTTGATTGGTTCATTCTTATTTCTTACTATGGTTTAGATTATCTGTATAAACCGATCCTTTAAACCGTTTATTCTTATTTTAGTTTAATTTGTTCCTTATTTTATCTTATTCGCTGTACCTATAAACCCGCCTTTTTTGTGGAATTTCAGTGATATCTGATAGATTGTTTTGGACATAAGATTTTCATTCATTTTTATTTTTTTTTTCTAGTGATCAAATCTTCACCAAATTCCGCAAAATTCGTAGGTCGACATTCTACAACTAATTACCAAGTTTCAATTTGAGCGGTTATTGAGTAACTATCAGAAAAACTACAGATGGTACTCCGAAACCGTTTGGCCGATTATGCCTATTAACTAATATTACCGTCGCATTTGGAGGCACAACCTACCCTGAAAAGTTGCTACTATCTCCTTTCGAAAGTTATCGTGGACGTCCGGACAGAATTGCTTTTGGTATCGAATTTTTCATCAGTCGAACATAATCGACCATTTTCAGCAAAAAATTCGAGATTTGACAAACTGATGCACTTTGTTTCCTAGAACATGCGCCCAAAAATTATAAATGCTCTGCAGCTTTTGCGCGTTTGGTATATGTTATTTAAACTGATGAAAACCATTCCATCTGGAAGGATCATGTTTATCAAGAACTACCCATTGAATCATAACATACATAAACACACGTTTACCAATTCCAAAGAAAGCTAGTCATCTGCCAACTTCCAAATTTTCAATATGATACCGTGTATACTTCGTCATTTTTTAATTCTACGGCAAACTTGCTTCAAAATTTGTCATTGAATTAAAAAATGTATACAGGAAATTAAAAAAGTATACAGGGTTTCACATTGAAAATTTGGTTGCGACATGACTAGCCTTTTTTGGAACACCATGTATACTTCCTAATATCTTCTTGAAAATATGGCAACTGTGGTCCCTAACAACATTCGCAAGAAAAAAAAATTCAATATGGTAATGGGAAGCTGGAAAACGCTGAGCTGTAAGTAGTCCTCAACCCCGAAAATGTGTTTGTGACATTCTTTTGATAACATCTTTGTAGCCAATTGAGCCCCAAGTGTTAACGATACACCAAATGAAAGGTGAACGATTGCAGTTTTGGAATCTAATTTATTATTATTACGTTACTGTGGAAGAAAATCATTTATTTTAAAAAGTACCCCCTCCCCATACCATCTGTTTTAGTAGGGGTTAGAAAAACTTATTTCAGCAGGGTTTCAAAGTAATCAAGCTGTTTACTCAAACCGTCAAATTTCATTGCTCTGTCTCAACTGGTCCCTAAAATATAAGCAAAATAAGGAAACTCACCCCTTGCTTAAACTTGCATCAGATAACCCGGATGACAGTTTAAGAAGAGGAAGTGTGATACCCTAATGGTACCCCATCACCTCCTTGCTCGGTCAGTGTGGCATCCTCAGACCCTGTACATGTTATCTCCGCATTATCCTAATTTCTAAAATAAGTAGGTAATTAGCAAATGGCGTATTCTCACCTGACATTTGATTAACAAATATCCAAATCGATTGCTGTCTATACAATTCTCGTAACATTTTAAATTTAATAATAATTGTTACTACATATCTTAGTAATACGATTTTATTGAATATGTTACAAACGAGGATCCATTTCACTAGAAATTTATCTTTGTTCTACGCTCATTATTGAATTATATACATGTTATTTCATTTTGGCCCTCCAGTTATCGAACATCAATTATATCTCAACACATTGAGCAGGTTTTGCTCATTCATTCTATCCAAAATTGTCATGTTTACGTCCAGCTGACATGGTGGATAGAATTGCAGTTTACTTCAGAGTCAAATTAAATTTAAGACCATTTTCTGTTAAAAATTCGAAAAAAAATGGACATTTGAGCAAAATTATATCTATGTAGAAAATGATATACCCAGTTTAAAAAATGCTCATTTAGCAACAACATAATATTTGTAACATCATTTGAATCTTTATCATAACAAACAACGAAAAAGAGAATTATAAATATCAAGTTAGATTTTTCCTTTTTCCGAATAATCCAATGTAGACAAAAATTAAGATATATTTCTCATGATTCTTCATGGTCGAAATATTTTAGACGTATGCTGCCCCTGAATGATACTTTCCTCTTTGGGAACTCTGAGTGATGAGGTTATCTAGCACGGCCACGCGGAATATTTGTTGATGGTTGTTAAAATCAATAAATATTTCACCGTGTGTCTTATTTTAGTTATTGGCAATTAGCCACAGTTCACCTCATTCAATGTATATACTGATGTCATGTTTCAGTACAGATTTTTTCGCACGTGTTCTAGGGAACAACGTTCACAAATGTCTGTGATTTTCCAATTTTTTGCCAAAAATTACGTCCTTTGCGTCGATTACTTTCGAACGGAAAGAGAAAGCGACTTGACATTTTCGGGTTAGGTTGCCCATCCGCATACGACGGTTAAGTTCGCGTTAATGTGCATAATCGGTAGAACGGTTACAGAGATACGCATCAGAAATATTGTTTCCCCCATAATTTAAAAAATAAATATCCGATCGAATTAAAACTTTGTGTAAAGTTGCAGAATGCCGACGCGACAATTTATGTGAAATTTCGAGAGAATCGTATCACTAAAGAAAATGTTTTTTTCCTCAAAAATTTTATATTTCAGTATTTATCTGTCGAATTCTGCTAAAATTCGGCACAGGCATTCAAGCCGCCAGTTTAGAATTGAGTGACAGGTTTTAGCTAGATCTGCATTGTATTTCAGTAATTATTGTGAAAATAAAATTTCGAACCTTTATCTACTTCTCTGAAATATTGTTTCCTCAATAACTCAAGAAATACATTTCCGATCGAATTAAAATTTAATAATTAATCGTAGAATGCCAACGCGCCAAATTTTTGCAGAAATTCGTGAGGATAATTTAACAAAAAAAATATATTGATTTCAGTAATTATCTCTCACATTTTACTGAAATTCCGCTCAAGCCTTGAAGTCACCATTTTACAACCGAGTACAGGATCAGTTTTGTCTTTTAGTAATTGTTTTGTAAATAAAATTTGCAACTGGTATCTACTTCTAAAATAATTAGTTCCTCAATAACTCAAAGAATACAGAACAGATTAGATTGAAACTTGGCAATTAGTTGTAAAATGCCGATTTGCAAAATTCTGTAAAATTTCGTGAAGATCGTACCACCAAAAAAAAAATGTTTTTCGAAAAAAAAATTATATTTCAGAAACTATCTGTTAGATTCCGCTGAAATTCCGCTCAAACCTTTAATTTTCAATGTATGTCCCTTTTTTATGAATTATTGTGAAAATAAAATTTCGACCTGATGTCTACTTTTTCTGGAATTTCAAATCGTGCAAATCTCAAAATTGTAACAAAACCTCAATGGCCGAGATGTTAGCATGCTCACCTGCCTGAAATTTGCAGCGGTTAATTTTTCATTTAAGACAATGAATCTTTCAGTCAGTATCTCATCATACTTGATATATCCATATTTTATTTTCTTCAAGTTTTCTAAACCAACTCGTCCAAAAAAAATATTCATTATACAGAGGCTCATTAGTATTAGCATCGAGAAATATTCTTCAATGTTCGCCGCCAATACATAACTCCTCCAATGAATTGTTCTACCTACGATTTTCACCACTTGAAGAAACATCAATCATCTTTAATTATATTTTATTGCATTGTTGTTGGCAAATGTAGAGCCGACAAACTGTTTGCTACTTCTGAACATACTGATTACTCTTAAATTTTACGATTTCTACCTAAACCCCGTTTCACACTTAGTACAACATTATACCGACTACCTAAAAGAAAAAATAACATTCTATACTCTCTCATAACTGAATGAAAAACTCGTAAAACCATTTAACTACGCGTGTACAAAAATATCTGTGGTTGTTGGGAAATAGCGACTACCTTTTATGAGAATGCTTTCTGTTCTGGCGCCAGCCTCCTAGACGTAAGATGCCTGTAATGTTGAGTCGGATTGCAGACAAGGTGCATTACCCGTCTGTGAGCGAGCACGTTACATCAGATGTTGTTGTTCTTACGGGATTCTCGATACTTATGGCACTGGTCGAGATATCCTTGGCCCAATTATATGTGGTGCAAGCTATTCATAAAGAAATGCAGTTATAATCCAATTAAGTGCAAGCATGCAAGCAAGTGTAGATCATAATGAGGAATTTGACAGTATGAAGCCGCATAGAAAATGATTCAGAGGAACCACTTTCATTGATCTGTGGAGAAATGTGGGCAGACAAATTTCAGAATAGGATTTAGTCTCGTTCAAATGTTGTCATACAAAGAAAAATTGGGGAAGCCCTGCGGATAGGAGCTTTGGTGCTCTTGTTAAAATATTGACAAATAATATTTCCAAAAGTATTGGTTTCTCAGAGTTAGGAATGATATCAATGAATTCTTATGATAGAACTGCATCATAAAAGGAATTTAATCCAAATAATAGTTTAGTTATCATGATTAAATGAGCAATCTGCAATGATTTAACCTCGTGGAATGGGTTGTTTCAATTTACACTCGGTGCATTGTTTTCACAACTCGAAATACCTAAGGAAAGTATCATCGAAGTGTCTAGAGCAAGGCTGGAGACAATCATAGCAGACTGTCCATTCATTCCTGATATTTGAATAGGTATAGGCTGACGAACAAATTATTTTCATAGTTCAAAATATATTAATAAAATACAATCCTCTTTTTATGATTTAGTAGTTCATACCATTAAGGCATTCATTATGTGTTATGAACCTTAACTCAAAAATAAATAATTGATACACAAATATAGATCAATATTTGAGCATTTTTTTGCTAGCAACATTATGAAAACATTGTATATAGGAACTTGTCAAACTACTAAAGGAAGTAAAAGGTAATATTAACCTCGGGGTGGTCAACGAACAGTAATTTCTTTTGATGATCCCATTATGTTTTTCTTTCCTATTGGCTTCATAAACTACAACATTAAAATGATCCAATTCTAAACCTTCTGAAACATAATCCCCAATATTTATACATCGATTGTTCAATATGCAAGAAGTCAATATTATTTTTGATAGCAAAACAGTCTTGTATACAGGGTGAGTCTTTGACCACTGCATTAATTTTAACCAAAGATTCCTTTCATCAAATGAAACACTTTTTTCATTTAACATTTTTCCAAATTCAGCTCAGGTAAAAAGATACAGGCTATTGAAATTTTGAAACAAAATCAGTTTTTATTTTGTAGC
Organism: Halyzia sedecimguttata; assembly: GCA_937662695.2. NCBI lineage: Eukaryota > Metazoa > Arthropoda > Insecta > Coleoptera > Coccinellidae > Halyzia > Halyzia sedecimguttata. The sequence goes on from OW569415.2 coordinate 28,500,485, forward strand.
TTTGACATCCTTTTTTCGAATAAAATGAATGTTGGCGTAAGGTTTTCTATAACTATGATACATATTTTCCAAATATTAGTTATTTTCTACTTCTACTGGTTTTCTAGTTATGGACTCGTGGATTCATAAAACTAAACGAAATTAGCATAAAGAAAGCATATAAAGTTTTTCTGTAGTCATTTCAAAAATATTCCATCGTTTTAGAACATTATATTATTCTTCATCATTTCTCCTTAAACGCACCGTTTTCGAGATATTCTTCATTGAATGTTTTAAAATGGAAAACTCCAGAAATTACACAACTTTTATGGATCCGTCCCTGAGCGTTGGAATCCCGAATCAAGCTGTAAACCACGTTACCATGCCTTATTCTCGTCCGCCAACAATGTCATAGATAATTTATATGCGGGAGTGTATTAGCACATTGTGAAATCTTTAAACGCTTGTAACTTTTTACCTGAGCCGAATCTGGAAAAATGGTAAATGTAAAAAGTGTTTCATTTGATGAGAGGAATCTTTGGTTAAAATTAATGCAGTGGTCAAAGACTCACCCTGTATATTCACAAATTCAAAATTCGGAATCTTGTTTTCCAACACGAAATATTTTCAAAGTACGAATTATATAAACAAACTAGAACATAAATAAATCAGACACGTCACTTATTGGTAGATACAATGACATGAATGAACAATGAACACGGACAGATAGAATTCGCATTCTGTGAAAACATGTAGGTACGATGTATTATTGACATTTTGAAAAATTATATCTTCCAAAGTATTAGCTTGTTAGAGTTGAAAATGACATGAATGCATTATTACGCTTGAACAGCATTTAAAAAAAAATGGCTTTTTTCGTTATGCGCATACGTAGATGAGAAGTGATTTAGGTAACTGCTGGAGTTTTCGTCTGAGAGGATTGGGATTTTGTGGTGGAGGATGCTATTCCTCCATAGAATCACCTAGTGAGGGCACGCGCATGCGTGAATTCAAGATGCGATATCTCCTGAACCACTAGTATTGGAGAATCGGAGTGTGATTTGGAGAGGACTTTCAGTCCCGAGTGGACTGCGCATATGTGCATAGAAGAAGTAGCAGTTTTTGGGTTGTATGGGTTATGTTGGGAGTGGTTTAGGATTATGGGTCATGAGTCTGGTGCTGAGCTGATATTGTGAGGTTTTAAAGGAAAATTTATGGCAATTTTGTGCACGGACCATTCACTCTGGGAGAAATTGTGTTGTTTCCGAGCTTTAGTGTCCATACCGTGGCCTTAGGGCCCATTCTGAAATTCATGTTTACCTACTCCTTTCGAGCGTTTTTCGTTATGCACATGAGTAGACGAGAAGTGATTTAACTACTGTAGTTTTCGTCTGAGATGATTGGGGCTTCGAGGTGCAGGACGGTATTGCTCCATGCAATCCCCTTGGGAGTGTCAACAAATGCGTGGAATGAAGCTGAGATATCTCCTGAACCAATGGTGTTGAAGAATCAGAATCTTGTGTGAAGTGTGTGATTTTGAGATGACTTCCAACCTCGAGTATATCGCGCATGCGCAAAGTAGAAGTGGCTCTTTTTGGGTTGTATGCGGCTTCTGTTGGGTGCGGTTTACCTCTAGCATTCATGGATTTCGTGCTGAGCCCATATTGTGAGGTTTTAATAGATAGTTCGAGGCAATTCCATGCACGGACATGTCATTTTCGGGGAAATAACGTTTTTTCCGATTTGAAATATTTGTACCGTGGCCATGGGGCCAATTTATAAGTAACTATATTTAGACTATTTATATCAAATTACATTCGCATATGGAGAATAGGCGAATAAATTGCGTTCCTAATTTGAAATGCATGTAAGCCCTTTTGAGCATTTTTCGTTTCGCGCATAGGCAGACCAGAATTGATTTAACTGATGGAGTTTTCGTCTGAGAGGGTTGGGATATTAAGGTGCAGGATTATATTCCGGCATAAAATTTCCTTGGAAGGTTCTGCGCATGCGTGGATTGAAGCTGGAATATCTGGTGAACCATTATTGTTGAAGAATCAGAGTTTTATATTATGAGGTGTGTGATTTTGAGAGGGCTTTAAGCCACGAGTAGATTCCATCTGCATAGAGTAGACGTCGCTCGTTTTGGGTTGAATGGTTTACATCTAGCAGTCATGGATTTGGTGCTGAGCTGATATTGTGAGGTTTCAAGAGAAAATTAATGGCAATTCCTTGCCCGGACAAGGCAGTTTCGAAGAAATAGCATTTTCCAAGTTGGAATGTCTGTATCGTGGCCTTGGGGCAATTTATAAATAACTATATTTGGGAGATATATATTACATTACATTCGGATTTGATGAATAGGCGTAAGCAATTACGGTCCTTACGGGGGTCCCATAACCCCATTTTTTTTTTATTTTGACCTACGGTAAAACTAACAACCACACTTTATTGATAGCCAGATTTGCTTAAGGAAAAATAAATAAAGCACTAACGTGAAGACAGTACTCAATCGAGCGCGTGTTCACGATGGCTAATTTAAATTGAATGATGAGTGTTTCAAGATCAGTGGATAGAGTGCACTCTATCCACTGTCAGTCCTTTTTGGCGCTCTAGTTCCTCGGAACTGAGTGCTTATCAATTTTCCCAAATGTCTGTAATTTTCGAATATTTCGATGAAAATGGTCTTAAACGATTTGGTGCGACTCACTGATCAAGAATCCGTGGTCGAAATTCATTCTGTCCGGCCGGTCCGGCCGGCCGGCCGGCCGTAGGCACGATAACTCTCGAACGCAATGAGCTAGAGAGTTGAAATTCAGAGTAGGTTTGAGGGATAAATATCTCGGCTAAGTTCGTTATTGGGCAAAATTGGACTGATGGTTTCGGAGTAACAAAAAAAAATTTTTTTTTACGAAACAAATTCCAAATTAAATTTTTTTCAATAAGAAGTTTTATCATAAGAATTCATTCATATCATTTTTAACTCTAACAAGCTAATACTTTCAGAGATATGATTCTTCAAAATTTCAATGTAAATCGTATTTCACACATTGATATAATTATTCTATGTATGAATTGTCATAATGTCAACTTGACAGAAGGGAATATTGTAACTTCAAAAATATTGGGGTTGAAATACTCGTATTTTAGCGATGCAACGGGGACCTCACCCGAAAATGTTTGAAAATATTACGTAAATATTGAAAGCACAATTCTGTAGTTCGAGAGAGGAGAAAATTTGGTGAACGTAGATCAGGAAATTTTTGATCGATTACAAGGTAATTTTTTATTTATTACTCATCTTCTTTCATATTATTACTCATCTTCTTTCATACATGTTTTATGGAATACCTACTATTTGTAGGTACTTTAAACCTGCTTTGGGCAATTGTCATACGAAACTTGTTTTTTTGGCGCTCTAGTTCCTCGGAACAGAGTGCTTATCAATTTGCCCAAGTGTCTGTAATTTTGGAATTTTTGGCTGAAAATGGTCTCAAACGATTTGGTTCGACTCACCGATCAAGAATCCAAGTGCGAAATCGATTCTGTCCGGCCGGCTGACCAGCCGTAGGCACGATAACTCTCGAACGAAAGGAGTTAGCGGATTGAAAATTGCAAGGTGGTTTTGGAGCGTAAATATCTCGGACAAGTTCGTTCGAACTATCTGAAATTTAGCATCAAATTGTAGAATCATGACCTTTATACGCATGTGAAGTTTTGTATTGACCAGATTACCGCAAAGTGTAAAAAAAAAATTTTGAAAATTAAAAAAAAGTTTTTCCACAATAACTCTCGAACGGAATGAGCTAGGTAGTTGAAATTTTCAGAGTAGGTTAGGGAGATGAATATCTCGGTTAAGTTCGTTATTGGGCAAAATTGGCCAGATTTAATTCGATTTCTTCCATGGTGCAGTTCTCATTCTCATGATTGCTCATTTAATCTTGATAAATAAACTATTATTTGAATTGAATTTCCTTTATGATGCAGCTCTATCATATGTATACATTGATATAATTCCCAACTCAGAGAAACCAATTCTTTCGGAGATATAATTTGTCTGTTTGAACTAGAGCGCCAGAAAGCTCCTGTCCACAGGGCTTGAACCCATTTTTATATTTCGTGATGAATTCTACTAATTCACTCCTACCGAAAGTCACGATAAAGAACTTTGCTTCAAACAATTACAATATATTTTTTTGTGCAATTCCAAATATTTATTACTAGAGAAAATAATGTTCCAATTAAACTATGGATTGCGCTGAAGATTATTATCAATAGTTTTCGTACTCCAGACTAGCAATGGTTCTCTGAGTATAGGCACTTGATGAAGTATAATATAGAGCAATATTAAAATCATACAAATTTCTTCTGATTACTCGTTAATGAAGATAATTTTTTTCTTATAAAGTTCTTTCTCTGCAGAATTCCCTTACCTCATTGACAAGAAAATTTAATTTATCGCTGATGAATTGATGATGCACCTCAGTATAGGAGATGAATTCGCCACAGAACCTGTAAATTATTCTTTAATTTCTCGAAATCTCGTCCTAATTGCCGAAGAATTTTGTTCTGATTCACTGGAATGCTGTCGTGGACAGAAATCCGGGCTCGAATCTCGTTTTTCGAATTCATTCAGAAAATTTATTTTCAGCCAGCCAACCTCTTCCAATTAAGTTCTCTCGCCTCAATTATGAGATCATCTTTTTAGGTCTAATTACGACGAGCACACTTAACATTGTTAAAGAGGTGTCAAGAGGTTTTCCAGTGTGAGAATCAAATTAGAGTTAGACGAAAAGAATGTTTTAATTGGTGGTCGATATTGTTTCAATCAATCATTTGGTTCAGTTTGGATGGAAACTACGTGAAATTATGAAGATCGGAAACCGATCGAATTTTCAAGCAATCTGTTTTGTGCACGACTATGGGAATTTTCGATGTTTAAATTAACTGAGTTATGTTCCGTCCAAACTTCAGTGATTTCAGAGAAAGGAAAGTGTTACAACTTTTTCAATTCCATCATTTTTGAACGAAAAGTAAATTTTATAATATTCTTTTTCACTTGAAATGTGCGAAGTTCCAATATGAAAAGATAATTAAATTTGTTCAAGCACTGACGTGAAGTCAGAAGCTTCTGCACGTATGTTCTATTGTCCATTCTCCTGTATTGGACACTCTTAATCAAATTTACCAAATTCGAATAAGAGTGTCCAATACAGGAGAATGAACAATAGAATGTACGCGCAGAAGCTCCTGACTTCACGTCAGACTTGAACCAATTTTTTTTTCATTTATTATTTTAAAATTTTTTGTGCTACGATCCTCACGAAATTTTGCAAGAATTTTAGCGTTGGCATTCTACAACTAATAACCGTGTTCGAATTGGATCGATTTTGTATTTTTCGAGTTATTGAAGCGATAAAAACCAAATTTCAGATTGATATAACTCCAAAACCATTTGGCCCATTATTCTAATTAACGAACTTAAATGTCGCATTCAGATGCGCAATCTACCCTGAAAAGTGCAAGTCGCTATTTCTTTCCGTTTTGTTTAAAATTTTCTAATGGTGCGGTCCTCACAAATTTTTACATACGTCTTCATGTTGATATTCTACAACTAGTTACCAACCTTCAATTCGATCGAGTCTATATTATCTGAGTTATCGAGGAAATAATATTCCAGATGGGTATAACTCCGGAACCGTTAGGCCAATTATGCCAACAGCGAACTTAACTCTTCAATTCTGATGTGCAACCTACCCTGAAAATTGCGAGTCCTTTCGTTCGAGAGTTATTGTGGCAAGGGTCACCCATCCAGCTACTGAAGACACAAAAGGCTGCTCGGATCTCCAGCAATATAGATCCGATCGTGTTCAAACTTGGATCTTGGTAGTAGAGTTAGGTTCTGAAGGCTCTCGCAAAATTTCAGCGATGTCGGACGAACGGTTTCTGATATAATAATAATAATATTCAATAATTTTAAAAAATATTCTAGCAATATGATGCTCACGAAATATTGCTAGAATTTTTGCGTTAGCATTCTACAACTAACAACCATTTTTAAATTGGATCGGTTCTATATTTTTGGAGTAATTGAGGAAATAACAACCAAATTTCAGATGGGTATAACTCCAAAACAGTTTAGCCGATTATGCCTTCGAACAAACTCAACTTTCTCATTCAGATTTCCATATTAAGGTTATGGTAACATAAATAGTATTTTTTAATAATAATTATAAAATTTTCTAGCTATACGATTCTCACAAAATTTCACAAGCTTCCTTAGGTTTATATTCTACAACTACTCACCAAGTTTCAATTCGAAAGGATTAGTATTAGTTGTAGACAAAATGATTACTCGGAACCATTAGGCCGATTATGTCCATTAACGAACTTGTTCGTCGTATTGGGATGCGCCACCTACCCTGAAAATTTCAAGGCGCTATCGCTTTCCGTTCTTGAGTTATTGTGGCCGGCCGGATAGAGCCAAATTTGGCTTCGAATTCTTCATCAGGGAGTCGAACCCAATCGTTTGAGACCATTTTCAGCGAAAAATTATAAAATTACAGATATTTGGGCAAAATGATAACGCGATGTTCCCCAGAACCCCTACTAAACTATTAATATCCTCCCCAAACGACAGAAAAATCGGTAAAACGAAAAATCCAGACTTTTCACAATTACAAATATACGTTCTGAACATTTGTTTCTGAAAGATAACTTTTTGAAGAAAAAATTTAATTTTTTTTTGGAGAAATATTTTTTTTTCTAGTTTCACGATGCTGTCGAACTTTTGCAAAACTCTTGCGAGTCAGCATTATATAACTAATTAACAAGTTTTAATAACTCCGAAATGCGTTGGCCGATTTTGCCTACTAACAAACTCAACTGTCAAATTCGGATGCGTAATAAATCCTGGATATTGTTATCAATTTCCGTTCGGAAGTTATCGTGGCAACGGACTGTCGGCCGATCAGAATTGAATTTGACCACGAATTCTGCATCAACTTCACAACTTAATCATTTGCGACCATTTTCAGCAAAATATTCGAAAATTACAGACATTTCAAAAAACTGATACTACGGTGTTCCCTAGAACATGTGCACAAAAAGTTCAAGTTTTGGTACACGATAGATAGTGCAAAAAGTAGTAACATTTTGCACGATCGTATGGAAGAATGAACCTTCAAGCCGTCGTTTTAGCGTTAACACGTGAAAAAATGCGTTGTATATCTACTGAATTAAAATATCGAAAGTAATAAGGTTCATCTTACGCAGCGGAGATTTGATCCCGGATCTCCCTCAATGCAAATTTGAGTTCTCTGTGGATTGATTATAAACTCCACACAAGCAACTTCACATTTGTCCACTACAAATTTTGTCGACATAATGTTTCGGAAATGATGCTTCCATCTTCTGAGACGAAGCATTCCCATAGCAAGCAATAATAGCTATATCTATTACTGCACTCATGTATGGGCTGACATTGCCCTCAGTCATAAACCGATTAGTGAGTATAATGACTTATTAATAGGCGTTAGATTAGTGAGTAAGTCATCTTTTTGCTCGCATGTTCTGGGGAACATTTGCCCAAATGTCTATAATTTTCGAATATTTTGCTGAAAATGGTCTCAAACGATTAGTTTCTACTAATGAGAAATTCGAGGTCAAATTTGATTCTGTCCGGCCGGCCGGCCGGCAACTTGAGAACGGAAGAAGATAGTGACTTGAAATTTACAGGGTAGTTGGTGCGTCCAGTACGCATGACAAGTTCGTTAATGGGCATAATCAGCCTAACGGTTTCCGAGTAATAATTTCGTTTTCAACCAATACAGATTCGATCGAATTGAAACTTGGTGAGTAGTTGTAGAAGAGAGACCTAAAGACGTATGTGCAATTGTGTGAGAATCGCTTAAATAGAAAATTTTTAAAATATTATTCATCTCACGATAACTTGAGAACGGAAAGAGAACTTGCACTTTCTAGAGTAGGTTGAGCATCCAAATTAAATAAATAAATACAACATTTGAGTTCTTTAAAAGGCATAATCAGCCACATATTCAGGAGTTAAAGCTAAGCAATCTAATTCTAACATAGAAGTTGGTTGTAGAATGCAGACGCGCAAATTATTTTTTTAAATCATTGAAAATCTTTCAAAGAAATTCTGTATCTCAGAAACTATTCGTCCGACATCTCTGAAATTTTGCGAGAGCCTTCAAAACCTAACTATTCTGCCAAGTTCGGATCTATATTCTTGGAGATCTGAGCAGCATTGTGTGAGTTCAGTAGCTGGTTGGGTGACCGTTGCCACGATACCTTTCGAACGGAAAAAAATAGCGACTTGCAATTTTCAGGGTATGTTGCGCATCCAAATGGACAGTTATGTTCATTGTTGGGTATAATCAGCCAAACGGTTTCAGAGTTATACCCAACTAGAATATTATTTTCTCGATATCTCAAAAAAATACAGATCCGATCAAATTGAGACTTGGTAAGTAGTTGTTGAATACTGACGCAAAGAAGTCTGTGAAATTCCGTAAGCACCGTATTAATAGAAAATTTAAAAAAAAATTTTTTAAATATTATTTATCTTACGATTACGTGAGAACGGTAAAACATAGCGACTTGCCATTTTTAGAGTAGATTGTGCATCATAATACGACGTTTGATTTCGTTAAAGCTCTCAATTGGCCAAAGAGATTTTGGAGTTGGAAAGTTGATTGTTATTTCCTCAATAACAATCAATACGATGCCGATTCAATACGAACATGGTAATTAGTTCTAGATTGCCAAGGCTAAAATTTGTGCAAAATTTTTTGAAGATCGTATTACTTGAAAATTTTAAACAAATCATTGAAGAGAAATCTTTATATCAGAAAGTATTCGTCCGCCATCGCTGACCTTTCTCGATAGCCTTCAAAACCTAACTCTAAGGCTCGTTTCACATCAACACGACACGGTTTCATGTTCGGCAACGACACAAACGCTCGAGCTTTCCCACAGCCTCGCTTCACAGTCGTGTAAACGACACCGGCTCCGATTCTTGGGTGAATGCTTGAATGATAGCTTTCACAGATATCCGGCCGAGTTGTGTTCGTGTGAACGACACACGGCTGCCATGCACGACTCGAGGGTGTCCGGCAGTCCCCTCGAGTAGTGCAAGGCAGCCGTGTGTCGTTCACACGACCACGACTCGGCCGGATAGCTGTGAAAGCTATCATTAAAACCTTCACCCAAGAATCGGATGACGGTATCGTTCACACAAAGCTCGAGCGTTTCTGTCGTTGCCGTACATAAAACCGTGTCGTGTTGATATGAAGCGAGCCTATAACCAAGTTGCAACTTTCAACACGATCGGATCTCTATTGTTGGAAATCCGAGCAGACTTGCGTGTGATCCGATACTTTAAATGGAATTCAAATCTAATACTCAGTTGAATAAATACGGCAAGAAGACTTACGCAGTATTTTTTCTTCGCATATTATTTGTTATTGAATGAATTCCAATTCCGATAGAATACATATGTCAGAATAAAAAATTCTCTGATCTTAGACGAATCTCTCATTACTCGAGTCCTTAAAATGGAGCGAAATATATTCATATCTTATTAAAGCTGTGAAAATGGTCTTTATTGTTGGTAAATTCGATTAAGAGTGTCCAATAAAGGAGAAAGGACAATAGAGCATGCGCGTAAAAGCTCCTGACTTCACCTCAGTGCTTGAACCAATTTCTTTTATTCATTTCGATACCTTCAAGCGTCCCTATTAAAATTTATTGGAATTTCCCAAAAATGTGACGGTTGTTTGTGAAATTGAGTAGCCGGTTGTTACAACATGATTCACAACAGCAAATATTTCGATGCTGTTGATTAAAATTTGTACCGTATATTGTACCGTATATGCCCGATGTAACACTTGTTGCAATATGAACATTTAATTTCATAATATACCCGATATTAACGGAGTCCAGAGTTTTATCGAATGCATTTCCTAGAAATTGTTTAATTTTTGAAGAAGTTTCAAAAACTATAAGGTGTGTGAATAAGTCTTTCCCGTTTTTTTCAAATTTTGAGCCTTTATTGTGAAAAAATGGTTACAAATGAATTATTGAAAGTATTGGCCATCGCTAGCTACAACTTTTTCCCATCTTTCTGGCAACATACGAATCCCGTTGCGAAAAAATTCGACCGGTTTGGCCTCTATCCAGTCATCCACCCATTTTTTGGCTTCCTCGTAGGAATGGAAGTGCTGGTCAGCCAGGCCATGCGTCATCGATCTGAAGAGATGGTAATCAGACGGAGCAATGTCTGGACTATACGGCGGGTGGGGTAGGACTTCCCATTTGAGCGTTTCTAAGTATGTTTTCACCGGCTGTGCAACATGTGGGCGAGCATTGTCATGTTGCAAAATAACTTTGTCGTGCCTGTCGGAGTATTGTGGCCGTTTTTCTCGCAGTGCGCGGCTCAAACGCATCAATTGTCGTCGATAGACCTCGCCTGTGATCCTTTCATTCGGTTTCAGAAGCTCATAGTAAACCACACCTAGCTGGTCCCACCATATACAGAGCATGAGCTTGGCGCCATGAATATTTGGCTTGACCGTCGATGATGATGCATGGCCGGGTAGTCCCCATGATTTTCTTCGCTTCGGATTATCGTAACGGATCCACTTTTCATCGCCAGTCACGATACGATGCAGAAAACCCTTTCTTTTATGTCGCTGAAGCAGCTGTTCGCAAGTGAAAAAACGCCGTTCGACGTCTCTCAGCTTCAGTTCGTACGGCACCCAATTTCCTTGCTTTTGGATCATTCCCATGGCTTTCAAACGCTTGGAAATGGTTGTTCGGTCAACTCCCAATGCTTCAGCAAGTTCTTCTTGCGTTTGACACGAATCTTCATCAAGCAAAGTCGCCAATTCTTGATCTTCAAAGATTTGCGGCCGCCCGGAACGCTCCTTGTCTTCCACGTCGAAATCACCACTTTTGAAGCGTCGAAACCATCCGCGAACACTTGAATCATCGACACAACCTTCTCCATAAGCTTCCTGAAGCAATCGATGCGCCTCGGCAGCAGATTTCTTCAAATTGAACCAATAAAGTGAAACTTCCCGCAAATGACGTCGACTCGGCTCAAATTTCGACATTTTCACAATATCAAAAATTTATGATGCGAAAAAATTTCAACTAATGTGTTAGTGTGGAATTGTTGACATATGAATAAGCTTTGATTATGACATATGTAACCATTGAATACTCGCACAGTATTGGTGGCGCCATCTCTTACAAAAGACGGGAAAGACTTATTCACACACCTGATAGTTTTCTACTAACATTTTTAAAAATATTGTGGAGTTCGCTGTTTGCTTTCGGTTAGGACGTGAAAGCTCGGAAAAATTTTCCCATTTTATTTCTTTCGTTAGGGTTGCGTTACTGAATAGTTGTTTATCTTTATGTTTGTTGATAATTTTTTGATGATCATACCCGTTTCTTTCGGCAATTTGGAAAATCATTCTTCTTTCCTTCTTGACGTAGTTCATAGTTTAGCTAGCAGTTTTATGTGACCAGGGAGCAGCTGAATCAGATGAAATGTAAGTGTCAGATTTGTTAGGTTTTCTAACCTCCCCTTTGCTCAGCTTTGACATCTTTATGTCAAAGCTGAATGAATTTGCTCTAGATAATCTGAAATCTAAGAATGGCAAGTAGCTGTCCTTTTCCATTTCAAAGGTGAACGTAATACATATGGGTATTTACGGTTCAAGACACTAGTAAATTCCTTGGTATAGAAATTTTCACCCACAATACCCGAATATGTCATCAACGTACCTAGGCCAAAATTTAGAAAAAAAGTTGTGTTTGTGTACACTTCAATATCAATGTCGATAGACCGAAAGTGGAAATTTTTCGAATTCATTGTAACCATTTAAAACAGAAACCTGATACATTTAAAACAGGAATCTGTTACTAGGGCATCATAAGCACCAGTTGTTTTTATTTGAATTAAACCAATTTTTCTACCCTCTACCAACTCCCAAATGTGTTGGAAAATAAATAGTTTTTATTTTATTTGTAAAGGTACACTTGTCTGGGTTAATTTTTGCTTTTGCCCAAATTACTGTAATTTTCGATTTTTTGTCTGAAAATGGTCTTAAACGTTTTGGTTCGACCCACTGATTAAGAATCCGTGGTCGATCGATTCTGTCCGGCCGTCCGGCCAGACCCTACCTATATATGCCCTTGGATAATCCATATGATGATGAAAATATGTAATTTGGTAAGTTTATCAAATTGGGTTCAGAATATCTTTAGTGAAAACAAAACTGGAAAGTTTCAATTAATACAATGAAATTTTCAGAGTAGATTCGAGTAATGAATATCGCGAATAAGTTCGTTATTTAATTTTAATTTAGTTTCTTTTATGATGCCGTTTTGTTATAAGAATCCATTGATAGCATTTCCAACTCTGAAAAACCAATAATTTCGTAGATGATTTGTCAATGTTTGAACAAATCGCCAAAGCTCCTGTCCACAGGACATTCCCACTTTTTTTTGCTATTACGTTTAATACTTCAAAAATTATAATTTTCTTGTATAGGAGCGCTACACCCTACACTGAGAGAACAGTTTATTTATAAATAATAAAGTTTATTCATATTAAATGAACCCCTTATTCATATATGGCGTAATAAATATTTATTTGTCCTATATAATGGATTTATTTGAGTTTTAAAAATAAATATATATTGGTGAAAAATTAATATATATTAATTATTAATATACGATTTATTCAGAGATAATGAAGTTTATCACTACATCAAAAAAGTTTATTTTCAGTCAATAATGAATTATTTATAATAAATAAATGTTATTTATGAGAAAAAATATTGATTTCAATGAATATCAATATTCTCATAATAAACAAAGATATATTTATATAAAGATTTATTTCAGAAATTAATATTTACTATGAATAAAGAAAGATTCACTATAAAAAAATTGTATATTTGTATTAAATAATTAGTTATGTACAGTAAATGAATGTTTTTTTCGAGAAAGAAATTAATTTTTCAAATAAATATGATTAGTTGAATGTAAACTGAGGTATACATATATTGCAAAAAAGAATTAATTTCTATAATGTATTTAATAACAATTCCCATATGATATTTTGTGGTAGTTTTCTTTGTAGTCTTCTTTCTTGATCTCTATGGGTGCAGAATTCAGACAAAATCTCGATGGTATGGAGTTTCTAGGGTGCCTCATGTTGTCACTATCATAATAGGGGTGGTGCATTTACTGGAAAATAATAAGAAAAAAACATTTTACCTTCAAAAATTTTTCCATGTTTCAATATGAATAAATAATAATGAAACTGTTTTTCTGATTCATATCGTATTCATATTCAAATTTTTTGTAATTTCAATATGAAAAACTAATAGCATTGCAATAACGAACTGATTTTCTGGAAATTATAAATATTCAAAAATAAATTTCACCGAGAATGATATCAAATGGATTTATATTTTTTTTCTAATAAACACATATTAACAACTTTGATTAATCGTAAAGAAACATTTACATTCACAAGTGAATTTGACCTAAAACTCCAGCAAATAGAAATCCATTACCTATCAAGAATTCCTTATTATCAATAACCTGAATTTGTTGCAGCAGGTGTTTCATTTTCTTATATTTGAAGTTTTCTTAAGAACAAATTCATATTTTTGAAAAGAAAATATATTTACATAGTATTTATATCATGCAGTATCATTGAGCAAAATATTTTGAGAATCAGTGTCAGTGATTAAGCTAATCTAAATTAAAAATTTTAAATGAAAACTAAGCCTTACCTTCGATTGTACTTTTTGAATGACTCAAACCATTTTGAAACAAAAATGTCTGGAATTCAACTATTCTGTCCTCTCACCTATATATCACGCACTATATCCTAACAACCAACAGACGAATTAAAGATTACTAAATGTGACTGATCGCTGTATCACAAAGTTATCAGATTCGCATTTCGGTATAATGGCCAATGGGGTGGGGAACGTCGTACTACACGGTCAGGATGCGAGCTATAATAAACACTTATTCAAGTATAATCAAGATTTATTATTAATTAATAAATCTTGCTTCAATCATAATTCAATAAATGTTTGATTGACAGAAATAAGGCCAGTTTTTACTTCAAATAAGATTTGTTTGGTGGAAACAAATTATTTGTTTATAGTTAATAATATTGTTGAACATGACATTTCTGGATTACATTTATTTACTGTTAATAAACCAGTTTGATTATTAATAAATCTTGCCCAAATAAATGGAATATTTCTGAGAAATAAGGTTTATATCAAGTTGTTCTAACTATTAATAATATTTATTAATAATTAATAAAATTTATTAATAATTAATAAAATTTAATTATGACAAATAAAACTGTCCCAAATAAAGAATTATTAATTATTAACCCTATAACATATCTCTCAGTGTATTGTCAAAATGCTTTTCAATTTGAACAACTGAAAATTATCCATTTTACCTATCATGCAACACGATATTATGATATTGAATGTGTAGAGAGCTGAGATTTCACCGTACGTCGTCCAGCTAAAGATGCGAAACTGATCAACCGTCAAAGCCACAATGGGTCCATTTTACAATGCAACAACAATCATACTGATTGGGATTTATATCGCCATAACTTCTAATGTGGTACGACTGACTTGTTAACTTCTTATTTATCACATTTTATTCACGGAATTATGTGACACATCCAACAATCTATGGGGATATTGGGAGTTATTCCTCGATATTGATCAGGAGCTAACGGTAGACTCTATGGTCAACAATATCCGTACCATACTCCTCACATACATATCGATGGGCGCTTTATACCCATATAATGCCATATATCCTGTTTCAATTTATACTTCTGCAATGCTCTAGCTATCGTAAATATCTGAACAGTATACACAGTCGGGTGTTTCGTTTTTATTGCCTGCAATTGGCAATACTTCAGGCGGGATTCGACTCTAGATAAGTGGAAGATTTATCTTTAACCTACCGTCACCTGATGCATGCATCTCTAGAAAAAAATGGTGCAAAATTACATAAGGGTTTATTATTTCCGCATCGAAAGTCCCCCTCTTCTTCTAACAATAATTTTATATTCACATTATTTCAATGTCGTTATTCAACATATTATCATAAACATAGGAATACAAAACGTAATAAAATTCCTAAAAAGTACTGACCTGGAGTCCGGAGTTTTTCCGCCCATGTTTTTTTTGTCTATTGACGCCTCACATGCACCTCCTCACGAAATAGTGCATGAACCTTTAAGACGTATTTTTTCAACCAGCTACTAGATTTTAATTCGATTTTTAGAAATATTGGGAAAATAAAATGTAGCTTAAAGGTTTCTGTTGAATTTCAGCGGAATCTGACTCATTATTACTGAAATATAAAATCTTTCAGAGAACATTTTTATTTTTTTTAAGTGATATGATCCTCACGAAACTAATTACCAAGATTCAATTCGATCGGATCAGAATTTTTTGAATTATTGAAGTATTACCAATAACATTTTAGACGGGTATAACTACGAAACCGTTTGGCCTATTATGCCCATTAATCAACTCAGCCGTGGTATTTGGATAGACAATCTACTCTGAAATCCGAAATTGGTTATCTCTTTCCGTTCGAAAATTATCAACAGATGACCGCCAGGCATTTGGGCGAAATAATATACTTATTTAACAACTAACGAACCGCAAATTCCGTAAAAACCTTTACTGAAGAAGTATATTTTTGAAATACAGGGTCGGTGATATGTTTGGAAACGGTCGATTATCTCCTGATGTAAGATTTTTTTTTTCCTTTCACACAGGCATCGACTGCTATGGTCATTAGCCTAACCACATTCATACCAGACAATCACACCTCCACCACATCCATGCCCTGAGCGGGATTCGAACCCGCGACCTCCGGCACCACAGCAGGTCTTTATACCCACTGGACCACCGGAGCCGGCTGATGTAAGATATTTAGCGAAAAATGTTAAGACAGAAAAGTTTTAGGGGTTTTTAAAATCTATCGCAATGAAGCGAAAGTACAGGATCAGTCAAAGAGTCATATGTCTCATTTTCTTTAATGAAACACACTGCACATTGTTTCATAAATCAATTTTCCTTAAAATTCTAAACAAAATCGATAAAGCACATCAATTCCAAAGTTCCACTGTTTTCGAGATACTTATAAAATCTTAAAAATGAGTTTTTACTACTGTCAAACTTATTGAAGACAATGTCGAACATGATGGATATTTATTATGAAAATCGCACAATGTGGAGTAGGAATATACCCTATATTTTCTTTGGAATTCTATTTAATAATAATAATAACAATCAACAGCTGGAGTCTCACACTGAGAGAAGCGGACCCTCTCAGGGCTGGCCTATAAAAGGTTTTTCCCCTCGAGCGGTAAAAAAAATTCTTGCAGGAATGGTGGAAATTTCATTCGTTATCCTTTCTTGCAACACTTCTATATTGTGCGGCCTATTTTTGGAAAACTACATTATTCATGTGACTCCATAAAAAAAAGAGTGAAGTGGGGTTATAACAGGAGACCGAGCAGGAGACTTAGCTGGCCACTCTGCACCCAATCCATGTATCAAGTTTCATAGGGAAAATATAGATGTCGTGTATCATTATTTTATACATGAATTAATTTTAGGTATATGTATATTCTTCTGCACTTACAGACATATTTTTCGATACACACAACGAAATTCTCAATGCAAATGAAAGAAATGATATATTTTAAATGCGCCCAATTGTTTCGACTGTTCCACAAAACAAAATAGAACAACACAAAATTGTGGTTTGTCAATCTAGTAATCCTTTGTGCGAAAATATATTTCGATTTGTTCTAGAGTTTTTTTTGAGTCATTTTCT
This sequence comes from Halyzia sedecimguttata, assembly GCA_937662695.2. Taxonomy (NCBI): domain Eukaryota; kingdom Metazoa; phylum Arthropoda; class Insecta; order Coleoptera; family Coccinellidae; genus Halyzia; species Halyzia sedecimguttata. The sequence goes on from OW569415.2 coordinate 28,517,414, forward strand.
GCTCTGGATAGTTGAAATACCTACACATTGGCGATTTTCAGTGTGTTTAAAATACTCCCCATTCTGAGTAATCACAAATGCCGCCATGTTTAATGGCGTCCTCTTATAAAATGATTTTGCATCATTTTCAAGTATTTCGTGATAATTTGGTGCTTTTAGCTAGAAAGCTAATATGTATTTGCTTAATTTGATCCAGTAGTAATCATACCATTTTTGGAAACGTTCAAGACTGTTGAGAAAGGAATAAAGTACCTCATGATAATACCTTCAGTTTTGGAACAGAGTGATCAGCTGCTTTTGGATGTCATGGAAATTCAATACTACAAAATTGTTATGAAGTGATTACCGAAAGGACAATTTACTTATGGAAGCAAAATTGTAGCTAAAAATATTTCTATCTGTAACTGTTTTTTGAGGTTGTACAGAATAAATTTGAAATAGTTCTTTAATAAATATTATTAAAAGGTTTCTTTCTGGGTTTTCTCTCCCAAACTCTGAAAAATATCTATAAAATAAAAATTAATTATTTTGTGATTTGCTTCTGCGTAAGAAACACAAGATATTCGTCAGAAGCAATCACTTGAGCAATGTTGCCTAACAAACATAGTAATCACCACTTTTTTAGAAACATTCAAGATCGTGCAGACTGTTGAGAAAGGAATAAAATAACTCATGATAATACCTTCAGTTTTGGTACAGAGTGATCAGCTGCTTTTGGATGTCATGGAAATTAAATACTACAAAATTGTCATGAAGTGATTACCGAAACGACAATTTACTTATGAAAGCAAAATTGTAATCATTAAAGTATACTGTGGGAGGTACACTCATTATTAAAAGGTTTCTTTCTGGGTTTTCTAACGGATACTCTGAAAAATAACTATAAAATAGAAATTAATTATTTTGTGCTTTGATTCTGTGTAAGAAACACAAGATACTTGTCAGAAGCAGTCAATTGAACACGGTTGCCTAACAAATAACAACGAAACAACATCAACGAAGAAACAAATATATCGTAACGTGTCGGAGTCTATATCAGACTCCTTCGGCGGACGCTTAACGAAAATCTTTAGAATTATTTTGTTGATGGTTATTCTAAAATTCGTTAAGCGTCTGAAGAAGGAGTCGGATATAGACTCCAAAACGTTACGATATAGTTGTTTCTTCGTTGATGTTGTTTCGTTGTGGTTTGTTAGGCAACATTGTTCAAGTGATTGCTTCTGACAAATATCTTGTGTTTCTTACGCAGGAGCAAATCACAAAATAATTATTTATTTATTTATTTATTTATTTATTTATTTATTTATTTATTTATTTATTTATTTATTTATTTATTTATTTATTTATTTATTTATTTATTTATCTATTTATTTATTTATTTATTTATTTATTTATTTATTTATTTATTTATTTATTTATTTTTTTTTTATTTAAAATACAAATTAATTTCTATTTCATAGATATTTGTCAGAGTTTGGGAGAGAAAACCCTGAAAGGAATCTTTTAATAATGAGTATACCTCACACAGTATCCTTTAATGATTATTTCAATAAATATCTCCAGAATTAATAAAAAAAACTTTTAAAAAGCAATCAAGTTTTATAACCAGAATTGTTTCATAAGTTAGTTATATAGCTCTTAACAAATAGTTAAGTAACAGTTTTATAACATATTTTATAAATCTGCTGTATAATCGTTTTCACGATACACTTAGAAAAAATACTTTTTAATTCTTTAACAGAATGAAGTTTACGTAGCTTTAATATAATAAATTGATATTTTGGAAGGACTACTAGTATAGCTATAAAATATATTTGTCTCGAATCATCGGAGTTATGAGACAACTTTGATGGTTGGGCCATCTTGTTGAAACCAATTTTGGTTTGTCGGAGATTTGGGATTGTTATTGTTCAGGAATAATCATCTAAGTTCCGGAATAATATGCTCGTGTAAAAGTAATGAATTTCGTTCAGAGGTCAAATTTCCGTTCATAAAATGGGGCCCGCCATTGATGCCACACCAAACATTTTCTTTTTGTGGTCGTTGAGTGTGAACTTCTGCCATCCAATGTGGATTTTAGTCTGATCGATACCTACAGTTGTGTCGGTTTGCAGCCCGTTCAAACAAAATGTAGACTAGCCAAAATAACGATTGACAATGTTGACATTTTCGTTTAATGTATCAATAATAACGTTCAGTTCGTCTATTGTTGTAAGAAATGAATTTTCTATGGATTAAATAGTTGCTATTTTTTTAGAATGTTAACAAATAAGATTATAAAGGCTCTCGCAAAATTTCAGCTTTATCTGACGGATAGTTTCTGAGATGCAGGTTTTTTGTTTAATAATTTTTGAAATTTTCTTTTCATACGATCCTCACATTTTGCATAAGTCTTCATGTTTTCAACTAACTAAGGAGATTTATTTCTATCAGATAAGAATTCTTTAATGTTATTAGGGAAACAAGCTTTTTGATGGCCATAACTCCGTATAACCACTCGGCGGATTTTGCCCATTAACAGACCTAACTGGCATATTCGGAGTCTAAACCTACCCTGCAAATTTCAACTCACAAAAGTATTTCGTTCGGGAGTAATAGTGCCTTTGGCTGGCCGGCCGGACAGAATTGAGTTTGACCTCGAATTCTTCATCTGTGAGTCGAAACTAAACGTTTGAGACCATTCTTGGCCAAACATTCGAAAATAGTTATTTACGTGCCAAGGAAGAAAAACTGTCTATTATAGTAGAGTCTGCAAATTGCTATCCGAGGCGGAGTAAAGGATAGCAAGCGGCGAGACAATAGACAGTTTTTCGCCGGAGTGCATATTACATTTTTTCGTCGACCTCTACATACTTTTATGAATTTCGGACGTCTTAAATAATTTCACAACAGCAAATGACATACACTTATATTTGTATTGAACCGTATCATGCCGTATTCATAGTGACCACAGTGGACAAAAAAGTAATTTTGCTGATGAAAAAGTAATTTTGCGCATGAAAAAAGTAATTTTGCGGAGGCAAATAGTTATTAATGTGTCAAGGACGAAAAATTGTCTATTATAATCGAGTCTACAGGCGAGACAATAGACAGTTTTTCGCCGAGGTGCATATAAAATTTTTTCGTTGATCTCCACATATTTTAATGAACTTCTGACCTCTTAAATAATTTCACAACAGCAAATGACACATACACTTATATTTGTATTGGACCGTATCCATAGTGACCACAGCACTGACAGTTATTCTTACAGACACTGTTTGTAATGAACCATTTCATGCATTATTCATAATGATCCCAGCGGACAAGAATAGTATATTCTAATACAAGTTGCAGAATGGGCTGATATTCAAAGCGAAGGAGCGACTTTTCGTACGTATGAGTGTTGGAATTGCCTTCTGCAACGAGTATTAGACGATATTTTCCTTATTTCAGGCAAGTTTTGTAAAATACTGCTGAAATTTAATGAAAAATTCGGATTATACATCCTAGTGACTTTTTTGTTGTATCTTGGCAGTTGGTGTGAATGTTACGAAAGTTGACAGATTATGGAATTTGAATTTGAATCATATATGTAGGACATGGAGATCAGATTTAAAACAGTTTCCTAATATCATGAATTATTCAAAATTAGCAAGAATGAAATCTTTAGCGCCTTATTTTTTAATCAAAATAATTCTTTTTGCCTCAACTATTATTTCACTATATCCAGATTATATTATATTGACAATTGAAGTATGTTGAAATTTGATAGGATCGAATTTCAATGCTGACTACCACAAAACGAAAACTATAACTAGAAACAATGCGGGAATGAGTTCATTCCAGCACTGTTTATAGTGTTGGAATGGACTCATTACGATACTGAAATAGAGAAAGTACTTTCTCATCCGCAAAGTACCTGCCGTCAATAATGGTCGATTTTACGGCCGCAAATTGGTACGTAAAATGTCACTTTTCATAGAGGTCGACGAAAAATACATTTAAGCAAATTGATTGGCACGGTAACAAGCACGCTAAAAACACGATATTTAAATCTCCAAAAATCGACCCACTGTGAAAACCGCCTGCACAAAGAATGTCGAAGTATGTCGGCAACGTCCAGTATCCTACCTGTGAATTTCAGAACGTCAGTAACAACAATAAATCTCAGGACGATAAAGTAGTACTACGTACACAATTAAGTCCCTTGTAAGGCTGCCTGTACGTACACATATAAATGATACCATTGAGTATATAAATAGATTGAGTATATAAATAGATAGAGGTATAACCCGGTTCAAGATCCCGAAGCCAGTTTGTTTGTCCGACACGTGGCGCACCACTGAACATCGGGTGAATCAACCACCCGAAACTTGCCAAACTTTAACAGGCATCTGTATAAGGCGACTCATTTCGTCAAGAAATGCATTTTGAAAGAGTTTCTGGAGCTCAGAGCCGGACTGAAAAATAATTACAGAATATACAAAATAGAACTCGTTACTGAATCATTGAGTTTATAAATATAAATGACAGAAAGAACTTATTTTTGTGTAATATCATTTTTTACATAAATAAATCTTTATACTCAATGGTATTATGTAGTGGGTATAATACTTCATTTATTTAAGACTTTTCATATTCACTAACAGATGATGTCAAGATTGTATTGAAGAAATTAGTATTTTTTGCGGTTGTCGATTGTTATGCAGAGATGAAGGGAATTAATTGATTGATATCATTAATTATTGCTAGCTGGTGAGAAACCGTTTTCTAGAAGACTGTGCTTCTGGCATATTTTAACTCAATGGCAACTAGTCTTTAAAAGAACGGATGTGGAGTCAGGTGCTTTAGGTCACTCGCCCACTCACAAGGAAGTTAACTGAGTTCATTTGTTGATTGCCAGGAAAAAGAATGATATTTAGTTACCCAATATTTGCAAAAATATGAATTTTATCGAGTTCAAATCTGGAACACGGTTCAAACTCCCAAAAATGCTGACATCGTGATGAAATGACAGAGCGCTCGTACTTCTCCTTCCCGCGGACGGAATAGTAAGTCATCGTTGGCATAGTAACTACTTTTCCTGCAGCGGCTGAGAAATAGAAATTTTCAATGATTGTGTCAGTGGAAATACTTTAATTTCAAACGTTTAACAATAACGTCATATTTCGACTGGCAGGATCATCGAATAATTCTATTTTCATTGTTCTCGCAACTATAACGATTGTAAATGTAAATAAATCTTAAGCTAATTATTCAGATTTTCAAGAATTTAGACACCCTTGAAAATAAAAATAAATTGAAGGAAATATTAAACGATAAGAAATCTCAGCCCCCTAAAACTGTATTTTAAACTCTATTTAATGGTAATTTCGGAAGATTTAACACCGACAAATGATTTAATTGATGGGTCTTCGAAATAGTCATCAATAAGTTGTGTTTACCTGGTATTAATACAAATCCCTTTCTCAAAATAAGAGGTCATCGTAAATAAATGTTCCATTACAGAAAAGAGTGTAATTGTAAAAATGAATTTCTACTACCTATTAATTTAAATTATTCTTAGAAATAATTAGAAATAGAGCTTGGTTCCGATATTTAAAGCAGAAACCGAAATTCATTCCAATCATTAAGATTGAGGTACTTCCATCGGTCAAGCAACTTACTAAGTGATAATACTGTGAAAAGTGAAATCCTTCGAATATGTCTACAGTTAGCTGCGTTTATAATGGATGTTCCAGAAGAATATCGAACGAAACATCTACAAAGTTCTTCAGATTTCCAGTGAAAGATGACAGGCGGTGTCAAATATGGATATTACATTCAGGAAATACCAAACTTCTAGGTAAATATATTATAATATTAATTCATTCTATTTTACATACTGCTGTTCAAAAGAATTGGCAATTAGTGAAAAATTGTTACAGTTTTTAATAATTTTCAGATTTAGACAAGAAGCAATTGGAAAATAGAAGAATTTGTCAAGACCATTTTGAAGAAACAGCGTTCATTAATACGACAGGGAATAGATTAAAAAAAAATGCAGTCCCGATACATTTTGAAGAGTCTTTTTCGGTAAGTTTCCTACGGTTATTGTCGCATTATCATAATATAAACAACTGAATTTTGTTTCTCAATCATTGATGTGAAATTCATTTCGGAATTTTATTTATAGGCTTTGAGTTTATAAATAGATATTTATAAACTCAATGGTATAGGCACAATAATTGAGTTTATAAATATCTATTTATAAACTCAATGGTACAATTAAATTTGTGCATAAACCATAAAAAATTTCGATGGCGGATCTACATTATGGTTTTGAAGATATAGATAAAATATTACGTCAGTTATATTTTTGGGTGCACGTTCTGGGGAAAATAGTCCCTATTATTTGGTCAAAATGTCTGTAATTGAAACTTGGCAGTAAGCACAAGCATAGGAACGCGCAACTTTAAGCAGAATCATTGAGTATATAAATAGATTTATATACTCAGTGGCAGAATATATTTGGAATCATACTGTTGTTAATTAAAAAAAATTTTTTTCATTCTTTTGGAAAAAAATTGGATAGGAACAAATCATTGTTTTTACGTTAAATTTTATATTCTACAGTGGTATTGTCTAAATTTCGTGCTTTTTCTCATTATAGTTCTTTCTTATATGATCTTAGGGTACACTAGGGACAACAAATTCATGGACATAGACAATCCGTGAATATATCACCTATGTTGAACCTGCACCCAAAATCCCCTGACCTCATGTCAGTGCTTTTCAATCTAGTTTTTTTCAAGAATTATCGATATGCGATTCCGAAGAAATATGAAATTAGGTTATAGAGCATTCCTCTTATTCTAGGTTTTGCATTCTGCTCAAATAAGAACTTATCCTCCTGCCAAGGACAAACTAATGGAAATAAGTCTAATTGAAACATTTTCTTCTTCAAGTGAAGAATCGTTGATTTCTCCGCTAGAAGTCAAAATGACCAACGCTCCCATTATGAAGGAAAGGAAGAAAAGAATTGTTCCAAAAGTAAGGAACAAGAAAATTATGGAATTAGTTGAAGAAAATAGAAAATTAAAGAAAATAATCAAGCATAAAAAGAGGCAATTGAAAATAATGCATCAAAAGAATCGTAGACTACAGTCAAAACTTATAAATTTCGGTGAGGTCATAGATTTACAAGCAAAACTGACGAAATTACCTCCTAGTGTTAAAACAATTATTTACATGCAATTGAGACATAAACCTCTAAGTAAATGGTCTACTGCGGAAAGAAAAATTTCCCTGTCTTTGTACTATAAGTCCCCTTCTCTTTATAGCTATATCTCCCAGAAATTGAAGTTTAATTTACCATCCGTATCCACAATAAGGAGATGGATCCGAATAATTGATTTGAGGCCTGGATTCGATACCATATTTTTGAAAAAATTGAGACAGAAAATAGAATTGCTGGAGATGGAAGAAAAAGAATGCACCATATTAATGGATGAAATGTCTATAAAAAAACATTTAGATTATAATGAAAAAGATGATATTTTGGAAGGCTTCGAGGACTTCGCAAGTGAAGGCGGGAGATCCGCTAAAATAGCCTCGCATGCTATTGCATTTATGGCCAGAGGGTTATATTCTAATTGGTCGGTACCATTAGCATACTATGTCTCAGCCGGACCCATAACGGCGAAGCGTTTGAAACTATGCTTGGAGAAATGTATGCTTGAAGTAGAGAGGTTAGGTTTAAGAAATACTGCGATTATCTGCGATCAAGGATCTAATAACAGATCTGTTTACAAAATGTTTGGCGTAACAAAAAGTGAACCTTATTTCTTTTTCAACGATAACAAAATTATTGCCCTCTATGATACTCCGCATCTAATAAAAAACGTGAGAAACAATTTGTTGAGGAGAGATATTAAAACTGGGGATGAGTTAGTTACCTGGAGAGATATAAGGGCAACTTTTGATATCGACTCAAATAATACCCTTTCTAACACCTTGCTGAAGATAACCGAGAGTCATATAAATCCGAATGCATTCGAGAAAATGAAGGTGAAGTTGGCAACGCAAGTATTCAGCAAGACATTCTACTCAGCGATGATGACTGTTATAAAAACGGGCGAACTAAAATCTCCAACAGCTAAATCAACCGCACAATTCATATTGAGGTTGAATGATATTTTCGACTGCCTGAATTCTCAAGGAAATTTTGATAGTAATTATTTAAAGAGGCCGTTGTCTGACAAGAATCAGCTAATCCTGAAAACTCTCAACGAAGCAATTCCATTCATCGAGTCTTGGTCGGTGGAGAAAAATTCACCATATTGTTTCGAGGGTCTAATTCAGACAATTAATGGAACTTTGCAATTATGGCAAGACAAAAAGGATTGGAAACCTTATTTAATTACTGGTAGACTCAATCAGGATCCAATCGAAAATCTATTTTCAAAAATCAGACAACGCAGAGGTTACGATCCTAATCCATCAGCACATCACTTCAGATATGGATTGCAATCAGTTATGACTGGATATTTGGAAAAATATTCAGACAATTCAAATTGCCAAGAAGATTTTGATGATAGCTTATGCTCCATTGATTCAACAGCACCTGGAAACCCGAATGAGAATAGGAAAGAAAATGATAATACAACACCTCCTAATCCGTCAAGCAATATTGAGTCGCCTGATCAGAAAGTATCAAATGAACATTCTGAAGCGAACTCTTTAGAAAGTAATTCCATCACATATTTCGCAGGATATTTAGTGAAGAAATTCAGTCGGAAATACAAATGCGAAAATTGCCAGAAAGCCTTTTTGAATGATGCGGATACTTTAGGTGACACAACGGTGTTTATTTCATACAAAGATTATGGGCCGGACGAAAACATATCATATTTGAAAATTCCAAGTGATAATTTAATTCATATAATACGACTATCATTGTTGTCGATTGAATTGACTTTGAAAAGTGGATCCCATGAAACGGGAATCAAGAAGAAAATTTTGGAAAACATTTCAAAATCAGATGAAATAAAAAATTGGGTCATTGGCGTCAATTCAGATTGTGTGGAACATCGTACCTATATTCTACAACAATTAGCGCGGGTTAAACTTTTTAAGATAGCAAAAAGTAGAAAGGCACAAAAGAAAAATGTCACTTCAAAACGAAAGAAATTGAAAGTTTTCCAGCATTCCTAATTCTTTTCAAAGTTTTTATTATATTGAAAACTTTAAACAACCTGACAATTTTCTCGACGTTTTATGAAAACGGTTGTTAATTATTGAAGAATGTGAAATTTTGATTTGTTTTTCAATTTCCTCATAGAGAAATTATATTTGCGCAGCACTTTATAATGAATAATGATAACTATTTACTAGAATAAAAGAAATAACCTGAATTGTAAATTTTTCTTTGAATTCCTTATCATGATTTTTCCTAGTTATTTCAAAATATTCCGACGTACAGTTGAAGAAGCTGCAATTGAGTATTGAATTGAAGTCGTTCTATGTATTTGAGAATCTCGTCATCAAACAAATACAATTTTAACTGTAAGTTTAGAAATTATCATTGAGTATACATTCATATATACTCAATGATATTATATAATATATCACCAGGGCCCCCGTGACCGGGGGTGCAACGCGTGCGACGCACGCGGGCGCATCGACAAAGGGGCGCCAAACCGAAGGTTTGGAAAAAGGAATTAATTCAAATAAAAACATACCAAGGACAAAGTTTTTGAAAATAAAAAAATGCGTAGGGTTCTTAAATACATATTAGTACCTCCTTTTGTACCTACTCCACCCAAAGATACAATAATGCAAGAATGTGACCAAGAACTTGACTCGAACAAATGTTTTATGACTACCCTAACAACAAACGCTTTGCTCTAGTCCAAATGTATGCCAGAAGGGTAGGTAATAAAAATTGCAATCTTCGAGAACTTGTTGATAGGAATCTGGGAGTTCCATTCTATTTGTAGAGAAATGATTCAACTGAATTATTCTGAATACGTTCCATGCTTCACAGTTCCCAATAATTCCATAATATTGACAAACTCAAAAGTTATGCTATTCACCGCTAGATGTCTGAAGTATTTTTCGGAGAATGAACCAAAAGTGCTGGCATATATATACGCCATCTATATTCCATGTAAAATTCCGAGTCCGAAAACTGGCTTCGGGATCTTGAACCGGGTTACACCTCTATCTATTTATATACTCAATTGAGTATATACTATTTATATACTCAATGATGATACCGAGTTTGACAGAAATGTATGTCCCTTCCTACAGTTGCCTGTCATACACGATAAATGGTTCCAAATCAACTGGAAGTATATTTTCACGTAACAAGCTGGGTTTGACATTTCCGACGGAGTTTGGCGCAAGATCTGTTGAAGATTTGAATTGCTTGGATATTTTCTATGGAGAAAAAATGAAAGTTGATACCAGGGTTTTAAGTGTACTCTTTCATTCAACAATAGGATTAGCAATGGAGAAACTAGAATCTTGTATGCTTCTCTCCCTCTATTTGGTAGTTTAACATATGACCTTTTTCATATTTTCGAAAAATATGAAGACTATAATTTGAAAATTAAATTAACGAAACGTATCACTTCTATATTAGGTAATTCAATTTTTTCTAACATACAAGATAAAACTCCAATTAACTCACAAACTAATGTAGTAGTTATATAAAATCAATTGTTACAAATGTGAAGGTATAGTTACATTGGTCAAACATCTGGGCCCTTACATATTAGAATCAAAGAACATTATAATGATTGTCGAAATTCAAAATTCTTTCTAGGCATATCTATGAAGAAAACCACCGTATGAATTTTGATGATGTTGAAATGATTGGTAAACATGTTAATAGTAATGGTTTGTTTTCAGAATCTATGGAAATTAATTTAAATGAAAATAATATCAATTCTTATAGTGAATCAATACCTATAAATAACATATTGTACTGTAATTTATTACAATTAATTAAATTACAGCAGTTGAGTAACATTTAAGGAAGAAGGTCTAACATTTCGAAATTTGACGTAACTTGATCTCTATACTGTCTATGTTTTCTTGTCTGAATTTGAAGTTTGTCAGAAATTGTTTTTGGCGCTCATGTTCCTTGGAACAAAGTGCTTATCAATTTGCCGAAATGTCTGTAATTTTCGAATTTTTGGCTGAAAATGTCTCAAACGATTTGGTTTGACTCACTGATCAAGAATCCGAGGTCGAAATCGATTATGTCCGGCCGGCCGGCCGTTAACACGATAACTCTCGAACGAAAGGAGTTAGAGGATTGAAATTTGCATGGTGGGTTTGGAGCGTAAATATCTCAGACGAGTTCGTTAATGGGTGAAATCCATCAAGCGGTTTCGGAGTTATGGCCGATTTTAGTAAAAACATCTTTTATGAATATTTCCGAAACTGATCACTCGATCTATCTGAAATTTAGCATCAAACTGTAAAGTCATGACGTTCATACCCGTGTGAAGTTTTGTATTGATCAGGTCACCATAAAGTGTCAAAAAAAATGTTTCAAAATTTTTAAATTTTTTTTCTACAATAACTCTCGAACGGAATAAGCTAGGCAGTTGAAATTTTCAGAGTAGGTTAGAAAGATGGATATCACGGTTGAGTTCGTTATTGGGTAAAATAGGCCAGATGATTTCGGAGTAACGAAAAAAAAATTTTTTTTCAACTAACAAATTTCAAATTCAATAAATTTTTTTTAAGATGCAGTTTCACCATAAAAATCCATTGATAGCATTTTCAACTCCAATAAGCTAATACTTTCGGAGATATGATTTTTCGAAATTTCAATAATTTATCGTACCTCTATATTTTCACAGAATGCTATAATTATTCTATCTATGATTTTTTATATGATCTGTGTTCATACTCGTACATGTCATCCTGTTCTATAAGAGAGAGTCAAATTCATTTCAGCTATTTCAATTTGATTTCTTCCATGGTGCAGTTCTCATTCTCAGATTGCTCATTTAATCTTAATAAATAAACTATTATTTGAATTGAATTTCCTTTATGATTCAGTTCTATCATAAGAATACATTGATATAGTTCCCAACTCTGAGAAACCAATGCTTTCAGATATAAAATTTGTCTGTTTGAACAAGAGCGCCAGAAAGCTCCTGTCCACAGGGCTTGAACCAATTTTTAATATACATGTCAGTTATATTACTTACCGTCATTTAAATCATTTTTCCAACTTTGTCTTATATTTACATCGTATATGTACCACATCATTAATCATAACAGATTTGTTATTCATCCCGCTTAAGATTGTCGTTTTTCCTCATATAACTATAAAAATTCATTACTGGACCTAAGATCATTTAGAATGTATACATTTAACATACTCATGTTAAATGTATACATTCTTTATGATCATAGGTCCAGTAATGAATTTGTTATAGTTTTCCTCAAGAAGAATTTAAACAAGTTCGAAAGCTTTGGAATAGTTCAACAAAGAGGATTTAATCATATATTGAAGCATGACTACATACCCGATAACTTTTTAGTCAACATTTAAGCATTAGTCGATATTTCTACCATTCATAATCGATATAATTTACTGAATAGTGATTAAAATTTCAAATTAATAAATAAAACTGTGGATGATAAAATTTTGAATAATTTATTTTACGAAAATGAATTTCCATCAAGACCGAATAAATAATATATAGAATTCCCTGTTTCGTAACACCGTACAGTACTAAAATTAATAATAATTAGATATCCGTTATATCAAAATTTTCCTTCAAAAGAAGATGTACTTAAATACATTGAATATTGAAAGAACGTTACTTTTCGATGCAAATGCGGTGATCCGGTTTAAATTCGTCATTAAATCATCGTCTATTGATAGTGTTCAGTAATGTTGGAAGCAAATAAAATACATAGCAATGAATAAATCTTTTACTTAGATACCATCATTGAATTGTGATGAAAATGCTATTTATCTAGCTGATTTCACGAACAATCCATTTCATCGTTGCCCTTCAGTTTTATACTGAAATTCAATGATTTCTGGTGATGAGTATTCGAAATATTTGATCAATATTTATTCTAAAGCTATATTTCCCATAAAATATTATACGAGCCATAGAGTCACTATTTTTCATTCAACTACCAAATTTCAACTTAACCGGATGTGTAGTTTTAGAAACATTGGAAAACTAAGATTTCAAATGGTCTCCGAAATCATTGAGCGAATTCGACCATTTGAAATCTCGACCGGTGCATTTTGACAGTTAACGTATTTACGGACGGATGGACGGGCAAAAATTAAATTGCCTACGAATTCTTCAGTAAGTCAAAAATAGAATTTGGGGATCATTGGAATGGGTAATCTACCCATAGATTACCATTTGTCACTTTTTACGAGTATGTTCTGGGGAAGATCGCGTTATCATCGTGCCCAAATGTCTGTCATTTTCGAATATTTTGCCAAAAATGGTCTCAAACGATTGAGAATTCGAGGACAAATTTGATTTTGTCCTGCTGGCCGTCCGTTGCAACGATAACTTGAGAACGGAAAAAGATAGTGACTTGAAATTTTCAGGGTAGGTGGCGCGTCTCAATACGACAGACAAGTTTGTTAATGGGCATAATCGGCCAATGGTTTACGAGTAATAATTTAGTTTTCAACTAATAAAAATCCGATTTAATTGAAACTTGGTGAGTAGTTGTAGAATACATACTTAGAGACGTTTGTAAAATTTTATGAAAATTTAAAAAAATATTGAAAAATATTATTTATTTCATGATAACCTGAGAACGGAAAGAGATAGCAATTTATAGGTTCAGTTGTGCATCTGAGTGCGATATTTGAGTTTGTTGATAGGCCTAATCGGCCAAACGGTTTCGGAGTTATAACCATCTGAAATTCGGCTGTTATATCCTCAATAATTCAAAAAATACGGAATCGATCAAATTCAAACAATGTAATTAGTTTTAAAATGCCAACGCAAAAGTTCTTGCATGAGTATAGTATCACTAGAAAATTTAAAAAAATCATTGAAAATCATTGAAGAATATTCTATAAATCAGAAACTATTCATATACTCTACTACCGAGTTCCAAGTTTGAACACGATCGAATCTATATTGTTGGAGATCTGAGCAGCCTTATGTGAGTTCAGTAGCTGGATGGGTGACCATTGCCTCGATAACTCTCGAACGAAAGGAGATAGGGACTTGCAATTTTCAAGGTAGATTGCGCATCTGAATAGGAGAGTTAAGTTCGGTGTTGGCCATAATCGGCCCAACAGTTTCGGAGTTATACTAATCAGGAATATTATTTCCTCGATAACTAAAAGAATTAAGGCACGATCAAATTGAAGCTTGCTTACTAGTTGTAGAATATCGAACGACATGAAGACATATGTGACAAATTTTGTGAGGACCGTACGACTAGAACATTTTTAAGAAATTACGAAAAATTATTCTGTATCGCACGATACCTTGAGAATGCAAAGAAATAGCGACTTGCAAGTCTTCAGATTGCGCATTTGAATTGAGTTCCTCAATTAGCATAATCGGCCAAAAGGTTTTGGAGTTATATCAATCTGAAATTTGGTTATTATTTCTTCAATAATCCAAAGAATTCTAGCCAATTCAATTTAAACATTGTGATAAGTTCTAGAATGCCGACGCAAAAATTTTTACGAAATTTCATAAAGATCGTATTACTAGAAAATGGAAAAAAAACATTGAAAAAAAATGTATAATATATTATAGTTGTCCAAAATTGCTGAAATTTTGTGAGAACCTTTAAAACCACGAATGTCATGATGACATTTTAAATTATAACATACATTTTCGGGCTATGGGAGATAATAGCCCTATATTAGGGTCCTGTAGCGGTCTTCGAACATCTGAAGTTCTGAATAATCATCGTTTGGATTGGTCAGACCTGGTTTTGAAAGGGATCCTCTTGGCCTTATGAGCTATGATATTTTCCTTTTTGAGTTAAAATATTGAAGGGATTTCCAAGAATAAGAGTGAATATCTTTGAAAACTAGCGGAGGCGATTCTTCTTCTTCTTCTAGTGTCCACTACAGGAGAACGGACTATAGAATTCACCATGGTAAACTCGATTAATAGTGTCCAATACAGAAGAATAGAAAATAGAACGTAGAACGTACGCGCAAAAGCTCCTGACTTCACCTCAGTGCTTGAACGATTTTTTTTTAAATATCTTTTTAGGCACTCCTGTTTAATTTACTAGGCATTCGAAATTTTGCCTAAGTCTTCGTGTTGGTATTTTTCAACTGACTACCAAGCCTTAATTCGATCAGATCAGTATTTTTCGAGTTAGTTGGAAAACAAATCTTTGGATAGGTATAACTCCGAATGTGCTCCAAACATACCCCGCAATTCAACTATTTAGCTCATTGCGATCGAGAGTAATTGCGCTGATGGCTGGCCGGTTTGTCCTCGGATTCTTCATCAGTGAGTCGAAATTAATCGTTTTAGACCATTCGCTACCATCTGAACATGATATAAGGTGACTGATAGTAATTGCTAATTAGCTACATTAGCCTTTAGCTTCAGAATTTTCTATGTTCACTGATTTGTGGTCTTCTCTAACCTCACTAAACCGAGCGTTTTTAATTCGCTATGGGGTCATAGAGAGGGTTAGGAGTTCGTAATAGTCTTCCTAGGAGGCACTGGTGAGATTTTCTTTCCAGTATTTCGCTCCAATAGGTTTTCATGTTCCTAGACCTCCTTCGTTTGTCACTCAGTGGCTAAGTCACATTGATGATTGATAACAACCATGAAACCGGTACGTATCTGCCTGACTTACACTTTCCCCTCTAGAGGAACAATGAACGATGAGGTGGCAATGGAAGAAATAGATTCCTACAATTCAATTTCCTCCATTTCCTTGACTTTTTCCTGATTCTACTAATGATTATTATAATAACTTCCTCAACATCGATACGTTAATTTGGTCTAGATTGGAGATCTGTAAGGATAAGTTTCATCGAGAAAATAATGTAATCACCTGATTATACAGTGTTGTGGAAAAGCTAAATGGAATGAATTCATTATTAAGGTTACTGTACATATTTATGGAAAATCCGAAACACGTCAAATTTAAATTTTGAATTGTCATCTTCTTCGCCAAAATACGAAGCCCAATCGATCCCCTTCATAAGACAGGTACAACCCCCAATTTTTCAAATATGAAGTATTTATTCAGAAATGTTATCACTTTCATGTTTATTGCAAAAATGGAGTTATAGAAAAGAAAATCAAGTGGTTAGCGAAGTTTGGAACAATATCAAAAACTAAAATGTAATACCAAAAGTAGCAAAAAAATTATGAATGTAAATGAAGTAAATGTTCAAAGTGTCTAACGCGAACCTCTTGGCAACATCCTTACATCAACTAAAAATTTCTGCCAACATTATTGAAAGGTTTTTTCTGGGTTTTCTCTCCCAAACTCTGCAAAATATCTATAAAATAAAAATTAATTATTTTGTGATTTGCTTCTGCGTAAGAAACACAAGATATTTGTCGGAAGCAATCAATTTTAACAATGTTGCCTAACAAACAAAAACGAAATAACATCAACGAAGAAACAACTATATCGTAACGTTTTGTTGTCTATATCAGACTCCTTCGTCAGACTTTTAATGAAAATCTTTAGAATTATTTTGTTGAAAACCCAGAAAAAAATCTTTCAATAATGAGTGTACCTCCCACAGTATCCTTTGATGATTATTATTCAACATCTCAGGAATGATCGACCTAATCGCAAGCGTTATTCGATCTTTTAGGTCATTCAAATCAAGGAGTTTAGTTTTGTACTTCACATATCCCCATGAAGAGAAATCTAATGGGTTAAGATCTGGGAATCGCGCTGGTCATTCAATCTTTGCTCGCCGTACTATCCTGCACCAATTTGCAAATACTTATATAGAGGTACTGCCACCTTGCGTTGGTAATGTGGTGGTGCTCCATCCTGTTGGAAACGTATCGTATCCCGTGGAACTTGAGAATTTCCTTGATCAGGATATAAATTTGCTAAAGTTGGAACGACATTATTTAGAAGTAGTGATAATTAATTATCACCATTCAAATTGAACTGAATGAAAAAGTGGCCTGTGATATGGTTTCGAACATTTCCTGCCCAAACATTAAACTTTTGAGGGATTAAACATCCAGTGAGGATTTTCGGTAGACCAGTAGCGGCAATTTTGACGATTAGCATAGCAGTTGAAAGACAAAGTGCACTCATCCGAAAACAAAACGTCTACTAATTGGATAAAATTGTTATCCAACATGTCCATAAGTTATCCACAAAAATAAGTTCCCCTATCAAAATCGTCTTCGAAGAGCTCCTGGGTAGGATGCATTTTATTTTGTTTTAATATATTTAGAGTCGATATATGGCTGACATAGAATGTTGTGGAGGCATCTCCACTCGATTTATGTGGATATTTTCAAAGTCAAGTATCACGTCATATAATTTTACATCCTCGCACAGTGTATTAGCAGTTGCTTTTTTAATCTGCTTCACACGCTCAAATTCGCGAAACTGCTACTCTATTTTACTCATTTTCCCTTGGGTTATAGGCGGCAAATTCGGAAATTTCTCATGAAATAAGCGACTTACTTCTTCTTGTGTTCGGGTGATATCTCCGTAACCAATCATTTATAAAATTATTATTTTGTGCATTCCGTTGATCGAACCATTATTCAAACTTGATAAAATTCAAACATAAATTAGATAATTTATAAACTACAACTTCTCAGCACAAAACAATTTGAGAAGGCGTTCTAAAGAACCTAACATTGCCACAGAAAGTGTTTCACGTAGTTTTCATGTTACCATCTAGAAAGCACAATGTTATGGTATTACATTTTAGTTTTTGGTGTTGTACCAAAACCACTTGATTTTATATTTTTTTATTTTTATTTTAGCAATAAACATTGAAGTGATAACATTTCTGAATAGAGAATGACGAGACTTTCCAAACGATGTATTACAAGCCCATACTTCCTGTTTGAAAAATTGGGGGTTGTACCTGTCTTTCGAAGGCGGTTGAAGGTAGGTTTCGCATTTTTAACAAGAATAATGACAATTTAAAATTTGAATTTGACTTGTTTCGGGATTTTCCATAAATATATACAGTAACCAAGATAATGAATTTATTCCACACTGTATTCTAACGATTCAAGAAACACTCTGTATACGTTCCTCGTTAATGAAAACACCCAGGTGTTTCAGCAGTACGATGGCATACTGTATCTGGAGCCCAATCTCACATACCGACAACTAGTACCTGTACTCCGAACGTATACACGGCGATGCATGTAGGGATAAGGTGCTATTGTTTCTTCGCGAAACATTAATTGCTATTATTTTGATGTCATTACATATGAGTATCACATTTGCCACCTTCCTGCCATCTCTCATTCCGAATACCATATTAATAATTGGTCACGAATGCAGTAATGGTACGTCTAATGGTACGATTTAAGACGTGAAAGAGGCATTACTCGGTATTTATCTCGTTTTGTTATTTGAACGCATCATGTTTGGTTGTTTCTGAGTATGTAGTTGTGGTTGGGGGTTTTTCTTTTCCTTTTAAAAATCTGAAATCCGAAATCTAGCCATGGAAAATGAAAATGGTTTATGGCGTTTGCCAATATTTAGTAAGCGAGCAGAGGCACTGCCAATATACAGTGTATTGTCAAATTGAATGTCAATAATATTATATTTGATAATAATATGATAATATCTAATAATGTCAAGGGATTAAATGTATGCTTGATTTCGAGTCAACAATTTTATACAAATAATGGTACGTCTTTGCTATATTTTTGATATTCAGGGTGTTAACAGTTATTTCTAATCTACTCTAGATACCTATATTTATAAAACTTGGTGGTTGTCAAATGTTTGTAGATACACACCTTGCGTGAATAAAATTAGTTTTAGTTTTAATTTGGGAGGCCAGAATAACATAATAATTAATATTTTCAATTAAATAAATTACTGCACGTTTCAAAAGAAAATAGATTTTCTTTATTATTCTTCATTTCGTAATAAAAACATCGGTTCAAGCACTGACGTGGAGTACGGAGCTTTTGCGCGCATGTTCTATTGTCTAATCACCTCTAATAATTTGACACTCTACTACGAATTCAGCATCGATATATACCGTTTTCTCAGCTTTTATAAATAATTAATACATTTCATACCAATTTATTAACGTACTTCAGTTGAGAATCGTCTATGATCACACAATTTTTAATTCTTACATATGTATTCCATTGGAATTGAAATGATACTTACGTCTCAAGTAACTGCAGGATTTTCATGAAATTGCCCGAAAATTAGTGGGTCAGCATTCTGCAAGTACCTAATCACCGAGTTTTAATTCGATCATATTTATATATTTTGAGTTATAGAGCCAATAACAACAAAATTTCAGATGAGTATTGTGCCAATTAACGAACATAATGTTGCATTTGGATTCCCAACCTACCCTGAAAATTGCAACTCGCTATCTCGTTCCGTTCTAAAGTTATCGTGAGATACATAATTATTTTTTGTCGTAATTTCCTAATGATACGGTTCTCAACAAATTTCACACACGTCTTTATATCGATATTCTACAACTAGTTACCAAACTTTAATTTGATTGGGGTCACCCATCCAGCTACTGAACGTACCCAAGGCTGCTAGGATCTCTAACAATATAGGTCTGGTCATGCGGTCATGCCGGCTTCAGCGATTTCGGACGAAGAGTTTCTGTTATATAGAATCTCTTTTTAATGAGTTTCACTGAACTTGTCTGTCGTATTGGACTGCAGCACCTACCCTGTAAATTTCCAGTCGCTTTCTCTTTCCGTTCTCAATTTATCGTGGCAACGGACGGACGGCTGGATAGAATCAAATTTGACCTCTAATTCTTCAACAGGAAGTCTACCCCAATCGTTTGAGATTATTTTCGTCAAAAAAATCGAAAATTACAGACAGTTGGGAAAAATTATAAAGTGATGTTCCCCAAAATATGTGCGCAAAAAGTTGGATAAGCACTGACGTGAGGTCAATCTCCTTTGGCACGCTTGTTCAAATTCAGATCTGTGGTGGTCAGGGCCAGGTACTGAACCCACCCCAACCAAGGCTGCTTGGCTTCCAGGATAAAAAAAGTTTACAAAATTTTCAACAATATAGATCCAATCGAGTTCAAATCATGATATAGCATGCAAAATATAGTTCGGAAGGCTCTTGCAAAACTTCATAGATACATGACAGATAGTTTCTGAGATAGAGAATAGTTTTTAATCCTTTTAAATTTTTTGTCACATGCCCATCACAAAATTTTGCACAAGTCTTCATGCCATTATTTTCAACAATCTACCGAGTGTCAATTTGATCAAAACAGTATTTCTCGATTTATTGGGAAGTTCACATTTGCATGTGCATAATATTCTAACTGAACAATGTTACCTCTACCTGTTGGCGAAATATTTGCCTCAACACGAGATGGACTCACGAGATGTATCTTTATGGAGCCACCAGCTTTTTCTATTCGCTGAAATATATTAATCAATCTCAAATCCTAAGAAAGAAATTTTGTCTTATTGCGCGTATGTTCTGGGGAACATAGCGTTATCATTTTGACCAAATATCTGTAATTTTAGAGTTTTTTGCCGAAAATGGTCCCAAATGATTGGGTTTGACTCCCCGATGAAGAATTCGAGGTCAAATTTGATTCTGTCCGGCCGGCCGGCCGTTGCCACCTTAAATTGAGAACGGAAAGAGCTAGCGACTTGAAATTTTCAGGGTAGGTGGTGCATCCCAATACGGCGGACAAGTTCGTTAATGGGCATAATCGGCAAAATGGTCTCCCAGTAACGATTTTAGCGACTTGAAATTTTCAGGTTAGGTTGTGCATCAGAATGTTACATTTGAGCAACGGAATAGCGACTTGCAAGTTTTCAGGGTAGATTGCGTATCTGAATGCGAGATGTGAGTTCGTTAATTAGCATAATCGTCCAAATTGTTTTGGAGTTATATCAATCCGAAATATTGTTATTATTTCTTCAATAACCAAAAAAATTCAAACATGGTAATTAGTTCTAGAATGCCGATGCAAAACGAGAACCTTCAAAACCATGAATGTCATAATGACATATTAAATTATAAGATTAATTTTCGGGTCGATTCATAACAGGTATAGTGAAGGCGTATCTATGGGAGATGATAGACCTACATTAGGGTCCTGTAGCGGTCTTTACTTCGAACATCTGAAGTTCTGAATAATCATCGTTTGGATTTGCCAGAATTGGTTTTGAAAGAGACCCTCCTAACGCCTGGAGGGTCGATATTTTCCTTTTTGAAATCAAATATTGAAGGGATTTCTAAGAACAAGAGGGAATATTTTTCTGAAAACTAGTCGAGGCGATTCTTCTTCAAGAGATCCATGCGGCTACAGAGGAGTATTTTGGAGAGGAGACTTTTGAAAGGATTTATTATTTTTTATGAATTTTGTTTATCAAAAACTAACTCTACTGCCAAGTTCCAAGTTTGAACATGACGGGACCTATATTTGGAGATCCGAGCAGCCTTATGTGAGTTCAGTAGCTGGTTGGGTGACCGTTGCCGCGATACCTTTCGATCAAAAGGAGATTTTTCAGGGTAGGTTGCATATCCCAATGTTAGTGTTAAGTTCGTTTTTGGGCATAATCGGTCCATCGGTTTCGGAGTTATACCCACCTGGAATATTATTATTCCCTCAATAACTCAAAAAGAAGAATCGATCGAATTGAAAATTGGTAATTAGTTCTAGAATATCGACATAAAGGCGAATTAAGAGTGTCCATTACGGGAGAATGGAAATATTAATTACCATGGTGAATTCGATTAATAGTGGGCAATAGAACATACGCGCAAAAGTTCCTGACCTCACGTCAGTGCTTGAACCAAATTTTTTCCTTTTCCTTTTCCATTTCGAACGTGAACCTGATATACGGATATTTACTGTCTAATATATTTCACATAATATCAGAGTTTTTATCCATAATTGTTAAAATGTCTTCTACAAACCTAGAATCTAGAACACCGGTCTATATGCGAGCAAAATCGATACTTCTGACAAAATGAAATCCTTAAGAATCAAATTGGACGCAACATATCAATGAAAAAGAACGGAAACCGTAAATAAAGATTATTATAAACAAAATATCAAGCCTTTCGGGATAATGTTTAGATCCGAGGGACAGTAAATCCTTTTCAACAAATAAAGCATGTGATTTAGGGCAGCCGCCACCAACAACTCTATTCAAGTATCTCTTTAATATGGCTCCACATAAACAAAATAAAGTAGATTAAGTCATCCCAACATAAATATTTATTTCCTAAATAAGAATCAAAAAATGGTATAAATTGCGCCGCCGTCATATTGAGACCTTTGGATTACAGTCATTTGTTTTATTTAATGTTACTGTAGCAGCTACTGAATGCTTTAATGGCCGATATAGCTTATCCTTCAAAAGGTTATTATGGGATTCCACTCTGGATGATACAAAACAACAGTGCTGAAATGATATTCTATTTATAATCGCTTTGTGTGAAAATTTATGTCTCTTTTGATGAATGTGTCTAGAGTTTAGATGGAATTGAGTGCATATACATAGTTGTTTATTCCGATGAAGTCAATTCCGATGCGGTGAATTGAGTTAGAGAGGATGTTTCCTAAATCCACTGATTGGTCTAATTAGACATTTTAAAAATTTTCAAACTGAGGTTACATCTAATATTTGAGGAACAGAACTAAATACTTCCACTTCAATAATAATAATATATAGAAGGAAAATATTTTTTTTTATGTTTGACCGCCCGGGGAAATCTATTTCACCAAGTTGGAACCCCAAACAAAAAATTGTGTCCGGTTTCCTCATATCTTGAACTGTTGAATATTATACTTTGAAGGAAACAAATCAGGTAGAAAGAAGTGTGTTCCACAATTTGCCAGTTAGGTGAAAGAAGGACCTCTGATAAACATGAGTTCTAGGACTTGTTAATTGAACTGCATAGGGATCTTTACATTGTGCAGCCCTAGTGTTGCATTCGAATCTGGCAATAGTTGGAATCGCATCTTGTAGATACGTAAAGCTTCAAAATTCAAAATTTTACAAGGACTCTCATCAATAAAATTAAAAATTATTTAGGGGTGAAAAATATCACTGCGATCCATCTTCAGAATTATTTTTAGTTGTGACAAGATTTTCGTTAAGTGTCTGATGAAGGAATCTGATATAGACTCCGAAACGTTACAAAATAGTTGTTTCAACGTTGATGTTGTTTTCGTTATTGTTTATTAGGCAACATTGTTCGATTGATTGCTTCTGACAAATATCTTGTGTTTCTTATGCAGAAGCAATTCACAAAATAATATATTCTTTTTATTTTATGGGTATTTTTCAGAGTTTGGGGAAGAAATCCCAGAAAGAAACCATTTAATAATTCTTCAATTGTCTTTTCAAAATGGTCTAAGACGATTATGTTCGACTCACTGAGGAAGAATTTGATATCAAATTTGATTGTCCGGCCGGCCAACCATCCGGCCGTTGGCACAATATCATTCGAACGGAAAGAGATAGGGATTTTAAATTTCTAGTGTTGGTGGCGCGACCAAATACAACAGACAAGTTCGTCAATGGGCATAATCGCCACAACGGTTTGCGAGTACTAATTTTGTCTTCAACCAATACTGATACGACCAAATTGAAATTTGGTGCTAGTTGTAGAATGTCGGCTCAAAGGCGTTTATGAAATTTTTTGAGAATCGTATCACAAGAAAATTATTAAACTAGTGAGAATATGGTCCTCACGAAATTTTGCAAACCTTTTTTCGTAATTTTTAAAAATTTTCTAGGGGTACGGTTCTTAAAATTTTTTTTTTCATCATTTTTTTCAAATTTTCTATGGGTACGGTTCTTACGAAATTTTAAACACGTCTTTATGTTGATTTTCTACTACTAGTTACCAAGCTTCAATTCGATCGAATATTTATTTTTTGAGTTATCAAGGAAATAATATTCCAGGTGGGTATAACTCGGAAACCGTTAGACCGATTATGCCCAAAAACGAAATCAATTCTCCCTTTCGGATACTCAACCTACCCTGAAAATTGCAAGTCCCTATCTCCTTTCGTTCGAAAGTTATCGAGGCAACGGTCACCCATCTACTGAACTCGCACAAGAATCTCCAACAATATTTAACCGATCATATTAAAACTTGAAATTTGGCAGTAGAGTTAGGTTATGAAGGCTCTTGCAAAATTTCAGCCATTTCAAACGGATAGTTACTGATATATAGAATTTTTTTTTTATTTTCAATGATTTATTAAAAATTTTCTACAAATGCTATCCTCACCAAATTTTCCAAACATTTTCGCGTCGGCATTCTAGAACTAATAACCATGTTTGAATTCAATCGGTTCAGTATTTTTTGAGTTAATGAGGAACAAAAAACCACCAAATTTCAGAAAATTTCAGATGGCTATAACTCTAAAACCGTTTGGCCGAACAAACTCATAAACAAAATGAAATGTCGCGTTCTGGAGCACATCCTAACCTGAAAATTTCAAGCCGCTATCTCATTCCGTTCTCAAGTTATCGTGACAACAAACATATTTTTGAATAATTTTTATAAAATTTTCTAGCCATACGATTCGCACAAAATTTCACAAACGTGCTTAGGTTCATATTCTACAACTACCCACCAAGTTTCAATTCGATCGGATTTATATTGGTTGAAATCAAAATTATTACTCGGAAACCACTGGGCCGATTATGCCCATTAACGAAATTGTCCGTCGTATTGGGATGCGCCACCTACCCTGAAAATTTCAAGTCGCTAGCTCTTTTCGTTCTCAAGTTATCGTGGCAACGGCCGGACGGCCGGACGGACAGAATCAAATTTGACCTCGAATTCTTCATTGGGGAGTCGAACTTAATCGTTTGAGACCATTTTCGTCAAAAAATTCGAAAGTTACAGACATTTGGGCAAAACTATAACGCGATGTTCCCCAGAACATACGCGCAAAAATATTAGATATTTATCTCACGATAACTTGAGTACGGCATGAGAAAGCGATTCAAAATTTTTGGAGTAGGTTGCGCATCCGAATGCGACGTTTGAGATTGTTGATAGGACTAATCGCCCAAACAGTGCTGGAGTTATACCCATCTGAAATTTGGTTGTCATTTCCCCAATAACTCAAAAAATACGAAACCGATCCAATTCAAACATGCTCATTAGGTGCAGACAGGTAGACACCAACCCAAAAAGGTTTGCAAAATTTCGTGAGGACCATATTCTCACTAGAAAATTCATAAGAAAGCATAGAAAATCAGTGAATAAAATTCTATACAGGATGGACCACGGTCGATGGTACTACCCTGGACTTTTACGGACAACGGGAAGTATGACTTTTTTGAAAATTTGGTTTCTTGGCTACGAACCACTGCTTTAGCACTAATATATTTGCAGCGTAGCGCTGTTGCCGCTTGGCTCAGTGGTAGAGTAATTGACTTGGGAGCGGAAGCCCCAAGTTCAATTCCGAGGCTAGGAAAGAAATTTTCTAGTCACGGTAATCGCCACCATTCGCTGTTGGGTAAAAAAATTAACAGTGCTGTGCCTAAGGTGGCGTAAGGACACAGTAACAAAGCCTACACAGAACACAACTGGTTCTCCTAACTCAGGGCAAGCTCTTAGAGCTTATGAGGGGTCTCCTTGTGGAAGACCCAGGAGGATCAGTATAATAATAATAATAATAATAATAATAATAATAATATCAAAAAGTAGTAACAACTTTTATATTTCAAATGGAACAATATATTATTGCTTTTTTCGATTCGACGTAGCCTCCTGATTTATTCTGTATCTACTTCCTCCTCCTTCTCTCTAGCGGTTTTCGAGTAATTAACTGGTTTACTTTTTGTGCAAAACGTATAGCTTCAATTGAGCATTCATTACTCCGTTACTTAGAATCCTACAAATCCGAAATTTCGGGTATGGAGTTCCAATATTCCGTGTATCATTTACGTATAATGACATACAGGGTTGTTCAAAATCCGAGTCGTTTTCGAGACATACTTAAACGCTATGAAGTTTTGATCCATAATGGATGGATTTATTCTGCAATCCTACAAATGTTCTCTTGTTCATTGGTTCTAAATCAGGATACATCTCATTAAACATTCTGCATATTCTTGCTACAATTTGATCGCATCGACCGTGAAGAATAGTTAATGTCATCAAAACTTCATTTGTATAATTATTGCCTTCCATTTAAATAATTTTTCATTCAAATCTCCGTTTATAAATTTAACAGTACTTTATAGTCGATGCCGATTGTTCAATTTTCATGATTTACATGTTCTATGACATTTCAAGGATACATAATACAAAATGTAGCTCAATATTCCAATTGGCATGAAAACTTGCTTTTAATTTAAAAATCTTACAATTTAGGTATAGGAACATGTTATATTGTTTGATTGGAAATTTAATTCTCTTTCAATACATCTTATGATATATAGGTCTTTTTATTCGAAATCGCACTTTTTATCATTTAACTATGTCCCGGAAACGCCTCGGATTTTGAACAACCCTGTATGATTAGGGACTTTTGTCATTATACGTAATTGAAACTCGCGATATTGTTAATCCATACCCAAAATGTTGGCTTTCTATGATTCCAAGTAACGAAGTGATGAATGTTGAATTGAAGCTATCTTCTGCAAAGTAAATCAATTAATTTCTCGAAAATCGCTTGAGATAGGGATGAAGAAATTGATACAGAATTAATCCAGAGGCTGCGTCAAATCGAAAAAAGCAATAATATATGTGTGTTCGATTTAAAATAACAAAGTTGTTAGCACTTTTTGACAAAAGCGGCAACACTGCAGCGCTGAAAATATTCTATATTGATAGAGCAGTGGTTCCTAGTAGTAGGGGAGCCCAAGCGGGGATTTTGGGATTTACTACAGCGCGGCAGATTAATATATAGGGGGATACCTTGTACCTGGTTAAGTTTTTCCACCAAATATGAGCCATATATATATGGCCGCCCGTCAAGGATAAAGCATCAGATTAGTAAAAAAAAGTTGATCATCGGAAATTCTCGAGCGCGTCAGATTAAGGTAGGGTGAGTTAGTTACATGCTAAAAAGTGTATATACCATTAATCTGACAATTTGAGAGTGACGTAAAGAAGGGGGAGGGTTACAAAGTTGTAAAAAAAACGACATTTTGACATTCTCGAGCGTGGTAAATTTTTTTTTATTTTGAAGGGAATAATGCAAGAATTACGAAAAATGTATAATCTGCCGATTTTGACAAGCCGAAGTAATAAAAATTAATTGATAAAGTTGAATGCGTGTAGCTATGCCATGCCTATATTCCCCTCTACGTGTTTCTATCCTCCTCTCACTCTTTCTCTATCTATTGCTCTCTCACTCCGTCCCACTCCGGTTTCTGTTGCCATGACGCCATAACAGCTGGTCACGCATACTCGTTCGCGGTATGATATTGTTCACAACGTATTTCCAAACGTATTAGGTTATTTTGCGATTTTAATAAAAGTTATGTGAATTAAAGTTAATAAATAATTACTGTGAGTGATTGAGTGATATTAATGTGAATTGTGTATTTTGTGGTGAAAGTACTTTACGAAAAACAATCAAATTTTCATCAGAAAATTTACAGAAATGTATCAATAACTTAGAATATCATCGGAACAAACCGATTCTTCGAAAATCACGAAAAAATTAAGAATTAAATTTTGTATAATTATTATTTGTATAAATATTATCCTCAAAACAACATAGGCTTTTTCATTTGCACGCTATTTCCTGAGCTTTTCGATTAATTAAGTTCAATGATTTAAAAAAATAAAAACATAAAAAATTTATTGTCAGATTTAGCGAATCCCTCCAGACAATCGTCAGATTAGGAGACAGCACGTCTAGGCCATATTGATGAACCACATATATCTTAATCTGCCGCGCTTGAGTATTTCTAAATGGCGATTTTTTTTTGCATATTCCAATAATGACTACGAGTTTGCGTTACATCCCAATCGTCAGATTATTATACAAGAGCATCTTTTAAGGTTCACTCAACACCCCCTTAGAAAATCTGACGAGCTCGATAAAAAAAAAATTTTTTTCATTTTCAACCCTTACGTATGATCACCTCCATCATGGAAACGATCAGATTAACATCTGTACATTTTTTAAAATACGTAGGACACAGATGCTATCAATATCTCGAGTATGTCCACGTAACGGTTTTTAATTTACATTTTTGAAAATTTATATCTGCTCACCCCACCGATGAACAGGTATATATTATATAACATTTTTTTCTTCTTATCATCTAAGCTTGACAACCCAATAGCTCTGTATGACGCTCGAGTAAATCCCGAATTAGCTACGTGGGCTCCCCTACTATAGCCAAGAAACCAAATTTGCAATAAAATCGTACGTCCTGTTCTTCGTAAAAGTCTAGGGAACCATCGAACGTAGCCAATCCTGTATATATATAATTTTGATTGAGAGCTTTAGATGTGTTATCAGAGGTTAGTGTAACGAAGTACCATACAATTCGAAGTATGGTATCGGTATGGTTTCAGAGTTATAGCCATCATAACTCTGAAACCAATTGGCAGAATCTGCCACCTTAACCAGCGCATTTGTACCTCAAGACTGCTTACGTCATATTATGTCATTAGGTACACGTAATCTATACACCGGATATTGGTAATCCATACCCGAAATTTTGGCTTCCTAGGATTCAAAGCAACGAATTGATGAATGCTGAATTGAAGTTTTGTTTTGCACAAAAGAAGCAAGTAAATCAATATATTATTAAAAAAATGGGTTCAAGCCCTGTGGACAGGAGCTTTTGGGCGCATGTTCCTTGTGGCCCGTACTGACCAGTAAAGAAAAAAAGCAGTATCATGTTGAATACCTTAATATTATTCTGGAACACAAATTTTCCATTACAATAATCTTCATCTAGCTTCTATTTAGTATCAATTCCTGTAGAACGTGATCATAATAAGTGTTTTCCATATAATAAAATGTGTTTGAACTTGGTATGTAGGAAATCTGACATCAATTATTGGAATTAATTGATTTGACAAACAGCCGTCAAATGAGGTAAATAGATTTTTGTGACGATTTTCTGTGACCATAAAAAAAATTAAGCATTTCATTATTGCATTTCTTGAAATAGGTACCTTTTCAAGTCGATCAACATCGTCCTTCTTTCGACGTCTAAACTATGACTTGATTCTTTATGTTTATGTCTTTGAATTTGTTTTCGGTGGAATTCAAAGAGTTCATAGAATAATCGATGAAAATACTGAGAGAGACCCAGGAAATTTGACACATTTTGTCTTATATCTCCAGAAATTGAAATCTTATAGAGCCAAAATTTTGCACAATGTTGCAAAATACTACAATTGACGTTAGTACAAGTTTTTGTTGCAATCTGATGAATAGTTCACGAAAAAAAAATTTTTTTTTCGAAAAAATTAAAAGAAATATTTTTTTAAAAATTACCAACATTTTGATCATAACAGAATTTTGCCAAAAGTTGCGCGTTTATATCCTCGAACTGACTACCAAGTTTCGATTCAACATCTTCTTTAGTTCCTGAAATATCAGGGAAATAACCTCAAAATTTTAAATGTCTATAACTCCTAAACCGTCCGGCCGATTTTGCTCGTTAACGAACTTAACCGTCGCATTTTGATCAGAAACCTACCCTGAAAGTTTGAAGTCGATAGGACCTTCGGTGCTCCTGTTATCGTGCCTACGGCCGGCCGGCCGGCCGGCCATACGGCACCCAAAAATCTGACACCGGATTCGTAATCAGGGAGTCCGAATTAGTCTATTAGCCAATTTTCAGCTCGAAATTCGAAAATTACAGACATTTGGACGAAATGATAGGACGATGTTCCCCTAGAACATACGCCCAAAAATTGGTTCAAGCTCTGTGGACAGGAGCTTTTTGGCGCTCTTGTTCAAACAGACAAATTATATCTCCGAAAGTATTGATTTCTCAGAGTTAGGAATTATATCAATGGATTCTTATGACAGAACTGCATCATGAAAGAAATTAAATTTAAAAATAGTATCGCTTAAAAAAAAAACTTCACAAATTATCATTTAAAAAAAAAACATCGAGGTACGATTCATTATTCAAATTTCGAAAAATCATATCTTCGAACGTATGTATTAGCTTGATAGAGTTGAAAGTTATGTCAATGGATTTTTATGGTGAAACTGCATCACAAAAAATTGAATTTGAAATTTGTTAAAAAAAATTTTTTTTTCGTTACTCCGAAACCATCCGGCATATTTTGCCCAATAACGAACTTAACCGATATATTTATCTCCCAAACCGACTCTGTAAATTTCAACTGCCTAGCTTATTCTGTTCGAGAGTTATTGCAGAAACAAAATTTAAAAATAAAAAAAATATTTTTTTACACTTTACGGCAACTCGATCAATACAAAACTTCGCATGCGTATAAAGGTCATTATTCTACAATTTGATGCAAAATTTCAGATAGATCGAGTGATCAGTACCCTGCAAATTTCAATCCTCTAACAGTTAGAGGAGTTAGTAACTACTTTCGTTCGAGAGTTATAGTGTTAACGGACGGCCGGACAGAATTGATTTCGACCACGGATTCTTGACCAGTGAGTCGAACCAAATCGTTTGACACCATTTTCAGCCAAAAATTCGAAAATTACAGACATTTGGGCAAATTGATAAGCACTCTGTTCCGATGAACAAGAGCACCAAAAACCGCTAGAGATAGGGATGATACATCCCGTTCTCCGTAAAAGTCCAGGGTACCATCGACCGTGGCCCATCCTGTATATCGGAAACTATTCGTCCGACATCGCTGAAATTTTGCGAGAGCCTTCAAAACCTAACTCCATAGCCAAGTTTCAAATTTGAAAACGATCGGACCTATATTTTTAGAGATCTGAGCGGCCCTGGGTGAGTTCAATAGCTGGATGGGTGGACGTTGCCTCGATAAATTTCGAAAGGAAAGAGATACGGACATGCAATTTTCAGAGTTGGTTGCGGATCTAAATGGGACACTTGAGTTCGTTGTTGGGCATAATCGGCCTAATGGTTATTATTTTCGCGATAACTTACTGTCCCTACACGCACAAGCGTCTGAGGTGTCAGTAAAATCATAATCATGTCATTAGCAATCGCTCCAATGCAGATTGGCTTCACAATGAAAGAAGTGAAAATGCTAAAAAGGCACTGACGTTGGGTCAATCTGCTTTGGTACGCTTGCTAAAGACATGATTGTGATTATACTGTCTCTCCTAGGTCTTCCCTAAAGAGATCCCTCAAAAGCTCCTATGCTTATGCTTATGCGAGATAAGAGAGTCAGTTGTGTTCTTTGTAGACTCTGTTTCCTTACGCCAGCTCAGGCACAGCGCTCTTGAATTTTGTCCCAACGGTGCATGGTGGACACTACCGTCTGACTAGATCTCAGCTTCACTCTATCCTCTTAGCTGCAAGCACTAGTCATTCAATTCAAATTTGTGTACCTGAACAAGCGCACCAAAGAGTGCTGACTTCACGATAGAGGTTTTTGCGCGTATGTTCTGGGGAACATCGCGTTATCATTTTGCCAAAATGTCTGTAACTTTCGAGTTTTTTGACGAAAATGGTCTCAAACGATTAAGTTCGACTCCCCAATGAAGAATTCGAGGTCAAATTTGATTCTGTCTGGCCGGCCGTCCGTCCGGCCGTTGCCACGATAACAAGTTCGTTAATGGGCATAATCGGCCCAGTGGTTTCCGAGTAATAATTTTGTTTTCAACCAATATAAATCCGATCGAATTGATACTTGGTGCGTAGTTGTAGAATATGAACCTAAGCACGTTTGTGAAATTTTGTGCGAATCGTATGGCTAGAAAATTATTAAAAAATTATTAAATAATATTTTTTTTGTCACGATATCTTGAGAGATAGCGGCTTCAAGTTTTCAGGTTAGGATGTGCACCAGAACGCGACATTTCAGTTTGTTTATGAGCATAATCGGCCAAACGGTTTTAGGGTTATAGCCATCTGAAATTTTCTGAAATTTGGTGGTTTTTTTATTCCTCATTAACTCCAAAAATACTGAACCGATTGAATTCAAACATGGTTATCAGTTGTAGAATGCCAACACGGAAATGTTCGCAAAATTTGGTGAGGATAGCATTTGTAGAAAATTTTCAATAAATCATAGAAAATAAAATTCTATCTATCAGTAACTAATCGTTTGAAATTGCTGAAATTTTGCAAGAGCCTTCATAACCTAACTCTACTGCCAAGTTTCAAGTTTTAATACGATCGGTTAAATATTGTTGGAGATTCGAGCATTCTTGTGTGAGTTCAGTAGATGGGTGACCGTTGCCTCGATAAATTTCGAACGAAAGGAGATAGGGATCTCTAATTTCCAGGGTAGGTTGCGTATCCGAAAGGGAGAGTTGAGTTCGTTTTTGGGCATAATCGGTCTAACGGTTTCCGAGTTATACCCACCTGGAATATTATTTCCTTGATAACTCAAAAAATAAATATTAGATCGAATTGAAGCTTGGTAACTAGGAGTAGAAAATCAACATAAAGATGTGTTTAAAATTTTGTAAGAACCGTACCCCTAGAAAATTTCAAAAAAATCACGAAAAAAAAAATTGGTTCAAGCACTGACGTGAAGTCAGAAGCTTTTGCGCGTATGTTCTATTGTCCATTCTTCTGTATTGGACACCCTTAATCGAATTTACCATGGTAAATTATGTTGTCCATTCTCCTGTATTGGACACTTAATTCGAATTTATCATGGTAAATTCGAATTAAGAGTGTCCAATACAGGAGAATGGACAACATAATTTACCATGGTAAATTCGATTAAGGGTGTCCAATACAGAAGAATGGACAATAGAACAAACGCGCAAAAGCTTCTGACGTCACGTCAGTGCTTGAACCAATTTTTTTTATATTTTTTTAGTTTATGATCGGGTACCTTGGAGAAAGCTCTCTGCATGTTGAAGAAAGAATCGATATTAAAGAATGAAATGCCCTTCAATATTTAATATTTCAGCTTAATTTGATAACATTTTCATTTTTTACAAATCACAACACTATAGAGGGTTTGTATGCTGATTCTATGGTAACTATAAATGTAGAAGAATATGAATTCAGAGAGAAATTCCGGCCGTACAAGGCCGGCCTTATACCGCCGGAATTTCTCGCTGAATTCATATTCTTAATTCAGAATCTGAATGCTTGAAGCTAGAAATTAATAATATGAATTCAGAGAGACATTTCGGCTGTTTTAAGTCCGGCCTAACACGTTTTTGATTTTCATACACATGATTTTTTGTAAGATCCAGAAAATGTAATGCTCGAAGTTCAAAAGAATATTAATATATATATAAACATACATATATTGAATATTTGATTTTATTTCGTTTCGTAATCCACAGATATCATTCAAAATTATTATAATGGCCTTTTTAATAAGCTTCCGAGATGTTCGTGTAAAGACGTAAACTACGAATTAAAAATTTATAAATATGAATAATTCAATCCAAGGAATATTGCATAATGTCCACGGAAGCGTTTTATGAACACTTACTTTTTTATGGTAGATACTGCGATTCAGATAAGTATCTTTCTATATTGGTTCGAAGTTATAACTGATGAACAAGATACCACATGGACATGTGGCTTAGGCTTATATTACATTGTTCGATGCAATCAGGTAATAAATTACCATAAACTCAAATGAAATTCGAAAAACTTCTGTTCGAAAGTGTGCTAGATAAAGATTATATTAACTTCGGACGAATATCTCCTGTATGTCCATGATGGAAATATTGAGATAACTCTCAATAATGTATTATCAGGATGTTATCTCATGTAAACAACTCTAAGAATGCCATTCCAAAGATGCATTATCATTGTGAAGCTCAGGTTCGGTATTCAAATGGTAATTCCAGGATATGGGTAATTTTTCAATCGGAAATTTTCGGTTGAACTCACCAAAGTAGCGCTTCTGGTGACGTGAAGAATGTCTTGTCACATGATAGAATGCCGAAAATTTAATGAGATGTCATTTGTTTGGTTTTTCAGGCCCTTATCTCGCGTTCATATGTAAATTCGAATTCTGAAACTCCTTCTATACAGTAGAGGTATACTTTAACAGGAGACAGAATGAAATATTCCTCAAAAGTATGGCCGGTATGAAGGTTGCAAAGTGAGAAAAAATCATTTCTATATCACTCATTTTTGGTCTATACCTCTTTTGTACGCGAAAATATTTCCAGAAAAAATTTTCCTTGGATGTTTTGATTTGACTTATCGATGTTTTCTTCCACCTCGACCATCAGGTGAATATTCCTTAAATTGTTTTGGAAACTATTTTCCTCTCCCATTCGTAATGTGTATTGGTAAATCCAACAGTTCCAATAAATGATCCATTCTATGAGTATAGGTAATATTATCCATATATATATATTCATTTGAACTTGAGCATTACAATATGTTTTGTATCTAACAATAAAGCATGTGTTTGAAAAAAGTGTTAGCAGAGGTTAGTGTAACTGGGTACCATATAATTTGATATAATATGATACTAGAGCTTAGGGAAAAAACCTCAGCAAAAAAACCCTATCTCCCCGTTAGTGTTGTGATTTATGAAAATTGAAATTGTTAACAAAATATGCTTAAATATTAAATATTGAAGGGCATCTTCTTCTTCATTCCTTCTTCCTTCAACAAGCAGAGAAGATTCTCCAAGGTACCCGAAACCCAATCTGGAAAAGGAAAAGACAAAGGGAGAAAAGGAACAAATTAAAAATGGAATATTCTATATTTCATTAAATAGATTTGAAACTCGCTACCCATTCTAAAAAAGATTCAGAAACATTATGAATAGCCCTAAAACCATCTTTGAATCTATATATGCGACAATTATTAACTAAATGATCTATGGTTTCCTCTACTTCCCCGCATTCACAACTAGGACTCTCAACTGAGTTCCACCTGAAAAGCATGCTGTTGCAACGACCATGACCGGTTCTTAGACGATTCAGAATAGACCATATTCTCCTTGGAAGATCAAACCCCGGAACTCTATTTGAAGGATCAGAAATTAAATCTTTGTTGAATAAAGTGCAAGAAATCCATTCAGACCGCCAAACTTCCTTGTCACTTTTATTCGAATTAATAAAACAGTTGGACCATAAAGGGTTTTTTAATATTTTTATTTATTATTGATAAGGGGTTACGTTGCACCGCGACCTTGAGATCTATTGTGCCCCCCATCAGAGCTGTTCTCACCATTACGCCATCTACAGCTCGCCCTCCAGTTCCAGAGTATAAATGAACCTCAATATCTGGGAAGGCTTCAAGGATATTACGTCTTCACTCCTACAAGTTTCCTGTCCAAAGCATTCCTTTCGCTGACTTGCAATGGCGAGGCATTCTGTAACAAGGTGAAGAGGAGTTTCTTCCTCCTCCCCACAGAATCTGCACTCGTCAGTATCTGATAAACCTATTCTCATCAAATGCTTCCTGAGGCGACAGTGTCCTGTGAGGAAGCCAGTGACCAGGTGTAACTTATTCTTACAGAGATCCAGATACCTTTTGGATCTCACTTCTTTAAAGTTCTTAAGGAACTTTTTGGAATGAACCAAACCTGGAAGATTCCGCCAGAGTGTTTCTCTTTTGGTTTCCTCCTTCTCCAGAAACTCTTTCTTGTAGGTGCATTTTCCTATACCGCAGAAAGGTTCTGGGCCGATAAAAGGAGTTCGTGCTGCCTTTCTGGCAAGTGTATCGGCCTCTTCGTTCCCCTTGATTCCCGAGTGACCGGGGACCCAGACTAAAAAGACCTTATTATTCTTGCCAATTTCATTTAGTTTTCTTCGGCACTCCCATATCAACTTTGAATCGATGGCATGGGAGCTCAGTGCTTTGATAGCAGATTGACTATCCGAATGGATTGCTATGTCGCATTTCTGATATCTTCTTTCTAGGTTAATATCTGCACATCTTTCGATTGCGAGTAATTCTGCCTGAAAGATACTCAAACGGTAGCCTACCGACAGTGCGCACTTGGTGCCTGTCCCATATACCCCAGCGCCAGCTCCCGTCGTGGTTTTTGAGCCATCTGTGTACCATTTTATGGTATTTTCTTTGAAAGTCTGGGTGGTGAGCTCCCTTTCCCATTCTTCCTTTCTACTTAGCATCGTGGTGAAGTTCTTCTCAATGCTTACTTCTTTGACCATTGCATCACTAGGAAGGTTCACTGATGGGATGTAATTAGTCAAAGAGGTCCAGGCTCTCTGACATTTAATCCTCTCAGTTCCTGTACCTTCCTTAGATATTCTGAGGATGGCCTCATGGGCTAACCTCTCAATCACTAGATGCAGAGGTGAGAGATCTGTGATGATCTCAAGTGCCCTGGTTGGACACGTTCTCATAGCTCCCGTGATGCACACACAAGGTAGCCTTTGCACTTTGTCAAGCGCTTTCCTAGTAGTTGTCTGATCTGCTTTGGCATGCCAGACTACTGCCCCATAGGTAATTATTGGTCTCACAATCATGACGTACATCCATCGCAGTATTTTAGGGCTACAGCCCCAAGTCTTACCGGATAGACTTCTGCACGCCATCAGAGCTCTTATTGCTTTACTTGCAGTGATATCCACATGCTTGTTCCACAGAAGCTTGCTATCCAGAGTTATTCCCAGATATTTAACTTCAGTCTTCCAGTCAATCACTTCTCCATTTAATGAGAGGGATTTTATGGCTGGAAGGTTTCTTTTCCGGGTGAATGGAATTACTGTGGTCTTGGTTGGGTTAATACTCAGCCCCACCGACTGGCACCACTGCTCAATAATTCTGAGGCCCTCCTGGAGTAAGTCACATAAGATGCCCTCGAATTTGCCTCTCACTATTAGAACTATGTCGTCAGCATAGCCTACGCATTCGAAGCCAAGCTCCGTTAGCCTGTGTAGTAGTTCATCTACTACCAGGCTCCATAGGAGGGGAGATAATACCCCCCCTTGAGGTGTCCCGCGAGTGGCTTTGACAGAGATGGGTTGATTTCCCCCAATGTCTCAGCTGTCCTCGTCGTCAGCACGTCATACATCCATTTTATTATGGTATTGTTGACACCCCGCCTTTTAAGTGCTTCTCTGACAGACACGTGTGTTGTGTTGTCAAAGGCCCCAGATATGTCCAACCATAAAGGGTTTCGTGACTTCAATCTCGGAATCCTATTGCCTGGAATGTAGGAGATAATCGGAAATGAATTCGGAAAAGAATGAAATTTATTCCAAGAATTTGTAACAGCAGTCTGCCTGCGAATGTGGGGCGGGACAATGTTTGAAAGAACTGGCAACCAATGAATAGGTGTAGATCTAATAGTTCCAGTGATGATTCGCATAGATGAATTCAACTGTGAATCAATTTTTTGAGTATGAACACTATTAAACCAGACAGGGCAACAATATTCAGCGGCAGAAAAAACCAAGGCTAAGGCTGCCGTTCGAAGAGTAGCTGCATCAGCACCCCATGAAGTACCAGCTAATTTCTGTAGAATATTATTTCTCGTTTTCAACTTCAGACGCAAGTCATCTAAATGGGCTTTGAAATTCAAAGATGAATCTAGTTTCACTCCTAGATATTTAGGATAAAAATTATGTCTCAAGAAAGAATCACCGAAAGTTACACTCAATGTTCTATATTTTTGGTGATTGTTCAAATGAAAGCAAGAAACCTCAGTTTTATTCGGATTCGGACACAAACGCCACTGAAATAGGTACTTCTTCAGAATATCTAAATCTACAGAGAGATTATTTTCTATACTTTCGAAATCAGAATGACGAAATGCAAGGGCAATGTCATCAGCGTATATGAATTTCTCAGACATTAATGGATACTTTGGGAGATGCAACATAATTCGTTAAATCTTCGGTGTTGATCTCAGATTTTATCGTTTAGTTTTTCTTACAAGCAATTTTACAAGAAAAATCAATTAATACCAATATCCGATTTAGGAATGATACGTAATTCTTGATGATTATTGGGAATTAAATTTTATTTCTGTGAACAATTTTTTCTTAGATACAATTTTACAAAGGACGATTCCGTTGATACCACCTCACTAGGAAACTTATATTTTTGGAGAGATGAATTTTATATTTCCATTTTTGTTTACCTGAACAGAGTGCCTATCAATTTGCTCGAATGCCTGTAATTTTCGAAGTTTTGGCCGAGAATGGCCACAAACTATTAGTTTCGACTCACTTATAGTCTAGTCTACAAGTGCTTTTTGGGTAAAAGTTTTTGCGTATTCTCCAAAAATTATGATTGAGGTGCCATTCGATTCGGAATAGTTATTGAGATAATGCTAAGGTCGCTCGCAAGAGTTGCAATAGTTATAAACAATTAAGTAAAAAAAAAGTTGGTTTGGTTTTTCGCCAACATTTCAAAAACTATCAGAGATAATTCAAATTTGAGAAAAGATTCAAGAAGAAGAGGAAATTTCCTAGAAAAAGGTCCCAACTCCCGGAACTAGGACCAATATTTATAATTTTCCCAGAGAGTTGAAAATACTCCCGAAAACGGGTACTCCGGCTTACGTAAGCCTCGCCCCCTCCGGACCTTTCATGAATAAATATTATTTAAACTTATTAAATATGAAAATAAAAAATTTTAAAAATCAGGCGTCTGCAGAATAGATCAATGAAAAATAATCCGTTGTCCAAAAATGTTTATCGTGATTTTTCCATTAGTTATCCTTTTGTTAATTAACAATTTTTCCAGCACGAACATTAACATTGCAGGTGCTATAATTGTTAAACTATTAATCTGTGAATTTTCTCCTTTCGCGGAGCTATTTTCAAAGATCTTGGAATAGATTACGTTGGAAAATT
Source organism: Halyzia sedecimguttata (assembly GCA_937662695.2). Classification (NCBI taxonomy): domain Eukaryota; kingdom Metazoa; phylum Arthropoda; class Insecta; order Coleoptera; family Coccinellidae; genus Halyzia; species Halyzia sedecimguttata. The sequence continues at coordinate 28,556,433 of OW569415.2, forward strand.
TGAAAAATTTTTAATTTTCGTTTTGTTATTAACAATTTACTAAAGTGAAATATTATAAAGCTTGAATTATATTTTAAAAAGTAAATTTTGAATTATCTCATAAACAAAGCATTGGTTTATAACAATAGGAGATAATAATTATTAAAATCATTATCATTATCATTTTTAAGTAGTTTCTGATCATAAGAAAACGGATCAATAGTAATATAAAAAATTGAAGTTTTATAATTTTTCACTTAAGTAAATTGTTCATAGCAAAATGAAAATTAATAATTTTTGAAATTTTCCAATAGGAATCTATTCTAAGTCCATTGGGGAATAGCTCCACGAAAGGACAAAATTCTGAGATTAATAGTTAAAAAATTTTCGTACTTGCAATGTTATCGTTTGTGCTACAAAAAATTGTTGATTAACTAATGCATAACTAATTGTAAAATCGCGATAAACATTTTTGGACGATGGATTATTGTTCACTGATCTATCCTGCAGGCGTCTGAATTTTTTCAATTTTTTATTTCCATATTTAATAAGTTTAAATAATATATATTCATCAAAGGTACGAAGGGGGCGAGGCTTGCGCAAGCCGGAGTACCCGTTTTCGGGCGTATTTTCAACCCTCTAGGAAAATTATAAATATTGATCCTATACAGTTCCAGTAGATGAAATTGTTTTTTAGGAAATTTCCTTCACTATTCAAATCTTTTTTCAAATTAGAATTACCTCGAATCGATTTTGAGATATTGGCGAAAAACTAAACCTCCTACTTTTTTTTATTTAATTGTTTATAACTATTGCAATTTTTGTGAGCGGCCTTAGCATTTTCTCAAAAACTATCTACATGCCATTTCGAATCGAATGACACCTCAATCACAATTTGTGGAGAATACGAAAAATTTTGACCCAAAAAGCACTTTTGGACTAGACTATCATAAAGAAACTAGTTTAACCTAAGCTAACAGAATAAGAATGTAAATTATATAGTATCTTCCAATGTTTTTGTAGAACAATGATTCTTAACAAATATTAACGAAACGACACCAACCAACGATAAAACAACTTATCTGTAACGTCTGTAAATCAGAATCCTTCATCAGACAGAAAGCGGAAATCTTCAGAATTATTTGTTATTGAACACTCATTCTGAAATATGTCTCACTGACATAGGAGTCTTTAAAAAAGCATAGAAACCCAGTTTTACTCCAAGGAGAAATCTTACTGAGGAGAAGTTTTACTGTTGAGCCATTACTGGCCAATTTGAACTGAGCAATTTAAAAAATTGTTTTCTTTGTTCATTAAAATACAAGTCGACTCCTCAAGTTTCCTCTTCATGTCATCAGACACTCTGTCATCAGAATCTTTGTTTTACTCCAATCTATCATGTTATCTACATTGATTGCATCCAAGATCTGCTATTTTGAGCGCATGTTCAGGGGAATTGTGTGTTATCATTTTGCCCAAATATCTGTAATGTTCAAATTTTTCGCAGAAGATGGTTTCAAACGATTAGGTTCGAGTCACTGACTAAGAATACGATTTTGAATATGATTATGTCCTCATTAACAAGATAACTTGCGAAAGGGAAGGAAATAGCAACTTGAAATTTTCAGAGTGGGTGGCGTGTCCAAATACGACGGACAAGTTCGTTAATGGGCATAATCGGCCCAACGGTTTCTGAGTACAAATTTTGTTTTCAACTAATACAGATCCGATCAGATTCAAACTTGTTTTTGAAGAACTGTAGAATACCGACATAAAGACGAATGTCAAATTTTCTGAGGAGCACAGCATCAGAAAATTTAAAAAAATATATTAAAATATATTATTTGTCTCACGATAACTTGAGGACGGAAAGAGGTAGGGACTTGCAATTTTTAGGGTATGTTACGCATCCGAATGAGACATTTTGGTTTGTTAATAGGCATAACCGGCCAAACCGGTTTGGAGTTATACTCATTTGAAATTTTGTTGTTATTTCCTCATTAACTCAAAAAATACGAAAGCGATCCGATTCAGAAGCCTTGGGTGAGCTCAATAGCTGGAAGGGTGACCGTTGCCACGATAACTTCCGAACGGAACCAGATAGCGACTTGCAATTTTCAGGGTAAGTTCCGCATCAAAATGGGACAGTTAAGTTCATTGCTGCGCATAATCGTTCCAGCGGTTTCCGAGTACAACCAATACCGATCCAATAGAAACTAGTTCGGAATACCGACATAAAGACATATGTGAAATTTTGTGAAGATCGTACCACTACGACTTGCGATTTTCATGGTAGGTTGCGCATCCGACTGTGACATTTGAGTTTGATCATAGAATTTGGTTCTTATTTCCTCTATAACTCAAAATATACAGATCCGGCCAATTAAAACTCGGTAATTACTTGTAGAATACTGACGTGCTAATTTTTGCTCAATTTCGTGAATATCGTATCCTGAAATTACTTGAGACGTAAGCTTGGTCTGATTGTCTAGCGATCTGCTTCATAGCTCGTGGTACCGGGATTGATTCCCATAGCAGAAATTGTCTCTTTTTTCCATTTTTTTTTTCATTCCTATCGAAATAATAACTTTGATGAATGTTATATCAATATCAATATATGATTTTGAAGTGTGTTGACTTCATTTTTGCGCGTAGGTTCTGGGGAACATCGCGTTATCATTTTGCCCAAATATCTGTAATTTTCGAATTTTTCGCCGAAAATGTTCTCAAACGATTGGGTTCGACTGCCAAGAATTCGAGGTTAAATTTGATTCTGTGCGGCTGGCCGGCCGTCCGGCTGGCCGTTTCCACGATAACTGGGGAATAAAATTGTGAATACCTGGAGATCACATTCTGTCTCAAGTGAAGTGAATGCAACACAGGAGATACATCGCAAGTACAATAGATTTCCATATATCACAGGATCGACTAACAGGATTTCCGCACTTTTTAATATATTTTCTGGTGAAGTTAAACTTGTCCCATACAGTGTGTGGTAGTTGGGTTCCCTTTTCAGTAGGTTGAAGGACAGTACTCCATTTTCGGAGTGTAGTAATCTGGTTACTACATGCATGAATTGCCACAGATGCTACGTTGGTCAAACCAAACAACTATTTGAAAATAGAATCAGGCAGCATAGATATGATTGCAATGAGATATACAGATATAAAGAATCGAAAACGACCCTGGCAGTTCATCATTTCCAGGAACAGCATGTATTGACTTCAATAATGTGAAGATTTTGTATTTTGCGAATAATGGCTGTAAGCGCAACATTGGCCAAATGGTTTTTATAAGGTTGAATAGCACTGTCAATAACAGAGTTGATACCCAAAATTTGAGTTTGGTATATGAAAATATTTCAGAATTTTTCAAAAACAGAGCGCGCGGAGTGAATCTGTTTTGAATCGGACGTAGGGTACATACATATGCGGGTTGTATGTATGACGATTTTCCATCCGAGAATTTAGTCGATGTCTGATGCAATAATGAGATAATTGACGTTTCACTGTCTGCGGTTCTTTTTGGCGCTCTTGTTCCTCGGAACAGAGTGCTTATCAATTTGCCCAAATGTCTGTCATTTTCGAATTTTTGGCTGAAAACCCAACCAGCAAAGTTGTCTTATAACTCCAATGATTCGCGACTAATACATTTCATAAGTATCATATTGGTGCTTCCAAAATATCAATTCATTATATTAAAGCTACATAAACTTCATTCTGTTGTGGATAGTCGAAACATTTTATAAATTTATCGTGAAAGCGTCTATACAGCAGAATTATGAAATATGTTATAAAACTGTTACTTAACCATTTGTTAAGAGTTTTATAACTAACTTATAAAACAATTCTGCTTATAAAACTGAATTGCTTCTTAATGGTTTCTTTATTAATTCTGGGGATATTTATAATTTTACTTTAAATATATTAAAAATCTATTTCAAAGATGTTCTGGATAACCTCATAAAACAGTTATATAGGAGTGCTTTAAGTTACAATTTTGCATCCAGAAAAAATGTCTTACCTATGCATAACTTTATTACTTCGCAGTTAATCAAGAATTGAAGGTACAATAATAACATATCGTTGTTTTTTAATTTGGAATTATATATACAGGTTCAGGAAGCATTATGCTACTGCTGAAGACAATTTTCTGTAGGTACAAAATCATGTTTGTTTTTAAGATATCGACTTATTAATAAGATACGTTCATCAGGTTACCTGTTATTTCTTCTTTTGAATTTCCTTGCAAAAATATGTATTTATCAGATATTCCACAGGAAACCGTTAACTGTTTCACTGATTTTGCAGGTTATGTTGACTTTCACGCGGTAGAACATAATAACATGTTTTATAGTAGTTGTAAAGTAGGTAAATTTCCACGAAATGCTTGAAACTGATGCAAAATCATTTTATAGAGAACGCCATTAAACATGGCGGCATTTGTGATGACTCAGAGTGCGGAGTGTTATAAACACACTAAAAATCACCAGTGCGTAGATATTTCAACCATCCAAGAGCATGAAATTACTCAAAAATAATCTGTAGAACCAATTGGAATACATTTTCGTACAAAGGATTATTAGACTGACAAGCCACATTTTTGTTTTGTTCATTTTTTTTTATGTAAAACATTCGAAACAAGGGGGCGCGTTTAAAATATGTCATTTTAGTGCTGCATTTCACGAAGAAATTTCATTTGCATTGTGAAATTCGTTGGGTGTATCCAAAAATATGTCTGTAAGTGCAGAAGTATATATAAATAAAATGGCTTCGTGTAAACAATAATGACACATGACATCTATATTTTCTCTCTGTTGTTATTATTCAGGATTGCCCTTCGCAACTTAAAATCAATTAATTTTATAGATATCATACTATGTATCATTTTTATATCAGAACGTTCATATGAAAAACCTTATAAAGCTATCACAAAACAGTTCTTTAGATGGTGCCAGAACGTTCATGAAATAGTCTTGTAATGTGTATGAAGAGCTCTATAAAATGTTTCGAATGACAAAATTATTTTATAAAATGTGCCAATTCTGGGTTTATATCTGTTGCATAAACGTATTGAAAACAATCCAGCGACTAAGAATGTTTGATATGATTTTGGTTGAAAACGTTTCCACAACTATTATAAAATATGAAATTGCTAGTTGGGAATGGTCTTAAACGATTTGGTTCGACTCACTGATCAAGAATCCGTGGTCGAAATCGATTCTGTCCGGCCGTTAACACGATAAATCTCGAACGGAATGAGCTAGACAGTTGAAATTTTCAGAGTAGGTTTGAGGAATAAATATCATCTGGGTTAAGTTCGTTATTGGGTAGAATCGGTCTGATAGTTTCGGAGTAACGAAAAAAAATATTTTTTTTCACATTACAACTTTTGAATTCAATTTTTTTTTGAGAAGCAGTTTCATCATAAGAATCCATTGTTATCATTTTCAACTCTAACAAGCTAATGCTTTCGGAGATATGATGTTTCAAAATTTTGAATAATAAATCGGGAGTTCTATGTATTCACAGAATGTGAACACTGAATCTGTCTGTGATCACTATTCATAAATGTCATCTTTTCTAGCTATTATAGATTGTCAAATCATATTTGTTATTTTCTCTTGGGAAGCAAAATTTTTTTTTTCATATTTACTATGTTTAAAAAATGTTTATTGTTGAAGTGCCCGAAGTGGGCGTGGCTTCTCCAAGCCAGAGTACCCGTTTTCGGCCATATTTTCATCCCTCTGGAAAAATTATAAATATTTATCGTACAGTTTCGGGAGTCGAGACTTTTTTCAGGATATTTCCTCCTCTTTTTGAATTTTTTTATCAGATTTGAAAAATCTTTATTAGTTTTTGAGATATTTACAAAAAACTAAAACCCTTTTTTTTTAGTTAATTGTTAATAACTTTTACAATTTTTGCAAGCGGAACTTCATTTTTTTCAAAAATCATCTAGATGCCATTCCGAATCGAATGACACCTCATACATAATTTTCGGAGACTGCTGAAAAAAGTTGGTCCAAATGGCACTTGTTGACTAGTCTATATGATTCATGCAGTATTTCGTGAGGGTGTGTGAGGCGTGAATAGACAATAGAACTTGCACGTAAAATCTTCTGACTTCACGTCAGTGCTTTTCTCGAAATTGTATACATTCATATTATAAAAGTAATTAACTCAGTTCAAATCGATAAGGGGCTTCACTTGAAGATTTATGAATAAAATAGGAATTACAATGTTGATATGTTGATGTCCAGGAAATGGAAAAGAAATGAAATAATTCGGGGGACAGAAGAAACGAAAAATTAGAAACTTTGATATCATTTTATCGCAATTTTCATTGGCCTTAGTTTTGTATATGCTATGTTTGGGAATAAATATTTATATTGAGAATTTTATTTGTTTTTAATTTTTATCGCAAGAACATTCTATGAGGTGAACTGTGTTCATTGCCAATAACTAAAAAAGACGCAGGGTGAAATATTTATTGATTTTAACCATCAACAAATATTCTGCGTGGCCGGGCTAGATCACCTCATTGCTCAGTGTTCCCCAAAGAGGAAAGCGTCATTCAAGGGCAGACACAAACCCAGGGTTTCATGGTTATTACTAATCATCAGCGTGACTTAGCCAACACCGAATGACATCGAAGGCGTTCTAGGAAACTTAAATCAGTCGTGAACTGGTAGGGAAAGAATGCTACCAGTTTCCCTACCAGTTCACGACTGATTTAAGTTTCCTAGAACGCCTTCGATGTCATTCGGTGTTGGCTAAGTCACTCTGATGATTGGTAATAACCATGAAACCCTGGGTTTGTGCCTGCCCTTGAATGACGTTTTCCTCTTTGGGGAACACTGAGCCATGAGGTGATCTAGTCCGGCACGCCGAATATTTGTTGATGGTTAAAATCGATAAATATTTCACCGTGTGTCTTTTTCATGGCAAGAGTTTACCCTACATCTTCTCGTTCATGCTGAACAATGAATTAAATAACAACACATTTCATTTCAAGATTATTATGCAGAAGAAATGCAGTCATTCAATTAATTGACGAAGTGTAGTGCCCAATTCGTATATATTTCCAGGGATTCCGAAATATATAACTAATTCAAAGAATTCATTAGTGTTTCAAATTCGAAATATTCGAAATCCTGCGCTTCTGCATTGAAGGAGTAGGCGTCCCCGAGATGTTAAATTGCGGCATTGTTAGATTGTATTCCAGGCTATCTCTATAGATGACTAGGGTTTAAGCCCTGGACAGACAAACATTTTCGCCGTAGACGCTGGACATTCCAACAGGACAAGGCTATCGTACAAAGCACGCGTCAACCAAGAATGGCACGACAACAACATTCCACAGGTCATGTCGTCGGCTGAATAGACGCCAAATTCTCCAGATTCAAACGCGTTGTATTTATCCGTTTTAGTAGAGTTCAAACCGGGCTCTATCGTGTCACCCCGTGGGACCTTCATTGCTAAAATGTATAGACCACTGGGTATCATTCTCCATACCCTTACAATGTAAATTCAACTGGTCGTCAAAAAATCGTCGTGTGCAGGAAGGGGTGGGGGGAATTTTTCCAAAAATTGACAAAAATTTTTTTTCTGTTCATGGTCATCTATATACGGTGAACATCACTCACACAAACTTCTGTTGAAATATACGATTCAGAAATATTTTTTATTAATTGTCAGAAAAGTCGGATACAATGCTCTTAAATGGAATTCCTTAAGATATAAACGCTTGCCCTGAACACCCATATTAACTATTATGTTCCACTCGGTTTTACTCGAGATCTGTTAGGATTATCGAAAAAATGCTTTATATGAAAGGTCTGCTCCGAAAACCAACGATTCAGATGCTTCTTTCAAAATTACAATAGGTAGAATAGTTTCCTCACAAAATAAGAAATTGTGTTATTAACTCCCATTAACCGAAACCGAACCTGAAGACGCTAGTAAGGCGCAATTTGTAGCGTTAATCCATGTTAGTGGCGACCTTATGGATTTGAGCTTTGATCTATGCACATAAGGTTCGTTATATCTATCCGACCAACTTTACAGTACTATTCCTGCGTGCCTTCAGAATGCATTTTGAAGATATTGTTTAAATTCCTAATTTTTTATATATATGAGAATTTTACATATAATTCATATATATTTGATTTAATTTTGTTAATTCGTTAATAAATATGCAAATATGCGAGTTCAAACTTATATTCATTACTTCATAAATCAATTTTGTGACGTAATATTACCACATTTTTGAAATCATCGTTCATTCTCATTAGTAGTAACAAGATTTCCTGAATCCTAGACCAAAAATCTGGAAAAGAATTAAGAAGGTATATACACTGCTCAACAATTGATAGGGATCACTTACTTTTTCTAAATTTATTTCTGAATTATTCGCTCCAAGATTATAAATTTAGTCAGATATCAGAGCATTTTCAGTTGATAATATGGTTCACTTGAGAAAAGAATGAAAAAATGGAAAGTTGGAGAGAAAAAAAGACTTTATTAGGAACACTCAAAATTCTGTGTTTGAATACATAAAAATTTTATGATGACACCACAAGAAGGCTGAAGTTTCGGTTGAGCTAGTACCTAGTTGGCCCCCCACGAGCTCGTCACAAGCATTCTACCCTACGAGGCATACTTTCAATCAAACGATTTATAAAATTTTGGGGCAAATTCGTCCAAATATCCCGTAAAGCGTTAGAAAGGTCCTCCAGGTTATTGATCGGTTGTTCTAAGGTTGACAATTGTCTAGACATCTCAGACCAGACATGTTCGATACAATTCATGTCTGGAGAGCGAGCTTGCCAGTCCATCCTATCAATAGCATGAGTTTCTAGCGCTTGATTAACCAGACGACTACGGTGTGGACGGGCATTATCGTCAATTAAAATGAAATTCTCGCCCAAGGCAGCCGCAAACGGAACAATCATGGGTTCAATAATCATATCGTGATATCTCTGGCTGGTCATTGTGGTGTTCTGCAGAACAACCAACTCTGTGCGTTGGTTCAAACAAATGCCTCCCCATACACATATAGAACCTCCGCCAAAAGCTGTTGTGGGTACCATAAACTGTTCTGCATACCTTCGACCTCTTTCCCTCCAAGCAAGAATACGTCCATCGGAGTTGACCAAACGAAATCTAGACTCATCCGTAAATAAACATCGGCTCCAATCTTCAACTGTCCAATTGCGGTGCTCCTCAGCCCATTGCCGTCGATGAACCCGTTGTTCCCTATTCAAACGGGGATGTTGTACCCTCCTACGTGCTCTCAAACCACGAACATGTAGTCGTCGTCTTACAGTCTGGTTCGAAATTAGAACTCCTGTTGCAATTCTCAGTGATCTATTGAGCCGCGACGCCGGGTAAGTGGGATTTCTCCTAGCATTGAGGACCAAAAGACGATCTTGGGCAGCTGTTGTACTGCGCTGCCGACCTCCCCCATGAACATAAGCTACTGAGTCGTTTTGGATGAACCTATTCCAAGCCCGACTCACGACACTTTGCGAAACATTCAACCGCCGGGACACTTCTCGCTGGGACAAACCTTCCTGTATCCACCGTATGATTTGGTCCAGTGGCACAGGAGCCAAACGTCTTCTCGTCATGACTGATAAGCTAATATTGTTCTCATTTCTTCAATTATTGTCACCTTATGTGTTTGAACGAGAGAAAAAAACAGATTTAATAACAAATACCACATTGCTTTTCACTCCACATGTAACAGCCTACAGATAATAATCGATTTTGTGAACAAGAGCCGATAAAGTGAGGAAAAATTTGATAAAATCAACTCAAAACATCTTAATTTTTCCTTAGAGAACATATAATGTACAGATATTCACGAGATAACTTGAAAAAAATACAAATGAAGAGAAGTTCATAAGTGATCCCTAGCAATTGTTGATCAGTGTAGTTGGTATCTATGATATTTAGGGTCTAAAAATTTCTTACATGTCATGATTCATCTAATTCAACTATCACTATCAGATGAAGAATCATCATTTTGAAGATATTGTTTAAATTCCTAATTTTTTATGTATGTAAGAATTTTACAGATAATTCATATATATTTGATTTAATTTTGTTAATTCGTTAATAAATAGATAGATAGATAGATAGATAGATAGATAAATTTATTTTCATAAACATTGTATATTATGTAAAGAGAGAACGTCAACAAAACCAGCAAATGAAGCTCTGGCCCACAAATACACAAAGAGCGCTCAGATCTGAGAGGCGAGGAACTCAAGAGTGTTGTAGGGTTCTTTTTCAATTAAGAATTTTTTTAGACTCGTTTTGAAACTTCTGAAACTCTTGATTGTTTGAATTTCTTTCGGAATTTTGTTATAAAAAGTGATGATTATATATTCCGTATTCTTCTCAGTGAGAGTCAGACCATGTTTCGGATAATTCAGTGGGAACATGCGCCTGGTTCTGTTCCTGTTCTCGTATGGACCAAAGTAAACTACTCTATTTTTATAGAAGAAGAGAAGACACCTATAAATGTACAGACCAGTTACAGTTAATATTTTGTTCCCCCTGAAATAACCTCGACAAGATTGTCTATATGTTAGGTTGTAAATGACTCGAATGGCCGATTTTTGAATTCGAAAAATTTGGTCCACCGCAGAACAACCTCCCCAAGCAATTATCCCGTATGTTAAAAGTCCTTGGAAATTAGAAAAATAAAGAATCTCCAGTATATTACGGTCGACCTGTTTAGACATCACTCTCAAGGAATACAAAACGGAGAGAAGCTTTTGTCTGATATACGCTAAATGTTCATTCCATGACACATTTGAATCCACAATGATCCCCAAAAATTTGACACTAGATGAAACCTGAATAGTTTGATCCAGTAGGTTGATCGATTTAGGATAATTTGTTGGCCTTTTTGATGCGGAAAAAAACATGCATTCGGTTTTCGTAGAATTCAATATTAGGCCATTATTTTGACACCACTCATACACAAACTTGGTGGAAAGTTTAGCCGCTGAGATGACTGCGTTTAGATCATTTTCTCGGATAATGAAGCTTGTATCATCCGCAAATTTTACCGTGGAGATTAGATCATTTATATATATTAAAAAGAGTATTGGACCAAGCACGCTACCCTGGATTACACCCCTTTCCAAAAGCTCGTCATGCGATACATACGTTTTTCCTTCAACTTCAATGGCCACTCTTTGAACCCTTCCCTTTAAAAAATTGCGGAAGAGATCATGTTGTTTATCCCTTATACCGTAAGAATCTAACTTTTCCAGCAGTGTCCGGTGGTCAACCATGTCAAAAGCTTTGGAGAGGTCAAGAAAAATTCCGAAAGGGATCTGTCCTCCTTCCAAGGCGTATATAATAGTTCGAGTTAACTCAAAAATTGCAGTTTCTATGCTTTTTTCCTTCAAGTAGCCATGCTGATTTTTTTCTATGACATTGAACCTATGAAAAAAGTTCACAACACGGGTAGCCAAAACCCTTTCAAAAATCTTCGAGAAAGATGTAAGCAAACTTATAGGTCGATAATTATCAAACTTTGTGGTATCACCTTTCTTAAACAAAGGTTTCACCAGGGCGATCTTAAGACTGCTGGGGAAGATCCCTCCTTTGAAACATTCATAGATTATGTAGGCCAATATATGCAAATATGCGAGTTCAAACTTATATTCATTACTTCATAAATCAATTTTGTGACGTAATATTACCACATTTTTGAAATCATCGTTCATTCTCATTAGTAGTAACAAGATTTCCTGAATCCTAGACCAAAAATCTGGAAAAGAATTAAGAAGGTATATAGTTGGTATCTATGATATTTAGGGTCTAAAAATTTCTTACATGTCATGATTCATCTAATTCAACTATCACTATCAGATGAAGAATCATCATTTTGAAGATATTGTTTAAATTCCTAATTTTTTATGTATATGAGAATTTTACAGATAATTCATATATATTTGATTTAATTTTGTTAATTCGTTAATAAATATGCAAATATGCGAGTTCAAACTTATATTCATTACTTCATAAATCAATTTTGTGACGTAATATTAACACATTTTTGAAATCATCGTTCATTCTCATTAGTAGTAACAAGATTTCCTGAATCCTAGACCAAAAATCTAGAAAAGAATTAAGAAGGTATATAGTTGGTATCTATGATATTTAGGGCCTAAAAATTTCTTACATGTCATGATTCATCTAATTCAACTATCACTATCACATGAAGAATCATCAAGAGAAGGAAGATTTGAAAAATTTGAAGTACTCGTATTTGCACATGTTTTTTGGGCCATACATTTGCAGGAGCCAATACACGGAATTTGTTTTCTTTTACAGGAACACATTGATCTTGTGCAATCTGAAATGAGAATTTCCATTTCATAAAGAATATTTACGGATCTGATATTCGAAATAATATTTACCTTTCCTACAACTGCAGTTGCTAAGGATAGATGTTTCCTTAGGTAGGATTGGCATCGTCGTTAATTTTGGCAGAAGTTTTCCATTTTCTACATACCACCCACTAAATATAGGATCCGGTAAATATGGTCATGGTACATTACTATTGATCCAAATTTTTGTTTGGTAATGGACTCGAAGACTATCCAATGTTGGAGGTAATTTACTTATGGATCTTGAAGAAGCTATAATATTCCCCTGAGCCTGTTGATACATTTCACATTTTCGTTTGTCGTATACAGATGGATTTCAAATTCAACAATATCATTGAATACTTTCAAACATGGCACCGGAAGTACATGATGAATTCAAAAATAGGAATTTTGTCATTAAATGTTTGATTGGGAATTTTAACCAACTTTCTGTAGATCAGGCGCTAGAGCATATCAACAAAAATTCCAAAGCTGCAGGAGGAACAGTGGGATAAACTGAAAATAGTACTATAGAATGGATGAATGGTTCTTGAGTTACAACATTATTGGTATGAAGTTAGTCACATTACGCTCATCTTTGCATCTTCATTCGGTCAAAATGTCGAAGAAGGTAAAAAAATAATGAAAATTGATGAAGATTCTGAGCAGATACTGCAGAGTGAACTTTCAAGATTTTGAGAATTTGAGAGAATAAGTATTCAATGATATTGTTGAATTTGAAATCCATCTGTATACGACAAACGAAAATGTGAAATGTATCAACAGGCTCAGGGGAATATTATAGCTTCTTCAAGATCCATAAGTAAATTACCTCCAACATTGGATAGTTTGAGACAACACAGCCTTCGAGTCCATTACCAAACAAAAATTTGGATCAATAGTAATGTACCATGACCATATTTACCGGATCCTATATTTTTGGGTGGTATGTAGAAAATGGAAAACTTCTGCCAAAATTAACGACGATGCCAATCCTACCTAAGGAAACATCTATCCTTAGCAACTGCAGTTGTAGGAAAGGTAAATATTATTTCGAATATCAGATCCGTAAATATTCTTTATGAAATGGAAATTCTCATTTCAGATTGCACAGGATCAATGTGTTCCTGTAAAAGAAAACAAATTCCGTGTATTGGCTCCTGCAAATGTATGGCCCAAAAAACATGTGCAAATACGAGTACATACTTCAAATTTTTCAAATCTTCCTTCTCTTGATGATTCTTCATGTGATAGTGATAGTTGAATTAGATGAATCATGACATGTAAGAAATTTTTAGGCCCTAAATATCATAGATACCAACTATATACCTTCTTAATTCTTTTCTAGATTTTTGGTCTAGGATTCAGGAAATCTTGTTACTACTAATGAGAATGAACGATGATTTCAAAAATGTGTTAATATTACGTCACAAAATTGATTTATGAAGTAATGAATATAAGTTTGAACTCGCATATTTGCATATTTATTAACGAATTAACAAAATTAAATCAAATATATATGAATTATCTGTAAAATTCTCATATACATAATAAATTAGGAATTTAAACAATATCTTCAAAATGATGATTCTTCATCTGATAGTGATAGTTGAATTAGATGAATCATGACATGTAAGAAATTTTTAGACCCTAAATATCATAGATACCAACTATATACCTTCTTAATTCTTTTCCAGATTTTTGGTCTAGGATTCAGGAAATCTTGTTACTACTAATGAGAATGAACGATGATTTCAAAAATGTGGTAATATTACGTCACAAAATTGATTTATGAAGTAATGAATATAAGTTTGAACTCGCATATTTGCATATTTATTAACGAATTAACGAAATTAAATCAAATATATATGAATTATATGTAAAATTCTCATATATATAAAAAATTAGGAATTTAAACAATATCTTCAAAATGCATTCTGAAGGCACGCAGGAATAGTACTGTAAAGTTGGTCGGATAGATATAACGAACCTTATGTGCATAGATCAAAGCTCAAATCCATAAGGTCGCCACTAACATGGACTAACGCTACAAATTGCGCCTTACTAGCGTCTCCAGGTTCGGTTTCGGTTAATGGGAGTTAATAACACAATTTCTTATTTTGTGAGGAAACTATTCTACCTATTGTAATTTTGAAAGAAGCATCTGAATCGTTGGTTTTCGGAGCAGACCTTTCATATAAAGCATTTTTTCGATAATCCTAACAGATCTCGAGTAAAACCGAGTGGAACATAATAGTTAATATGGGTGTTCAGGGCAAGCGTTTATATCTTAAGGAATTCCATTTAAGAGCATTGTATCCGACTTTTTTGACAATTAATAAAAAATATTTCTGAATCGTATATTTCAACAGAAGTTTGTGTGAGTGATGTTCACCGTATATAGATGACCATGAACAGAAAAAAAAATTTTGTCAATTTTTGGAAAAATCCCCCCCACCCCTTCCTGCACACGACGATTTTTTGACGACCAGTTGAATTTACATTGTAAGGGTATGGAGAATGATACCCAGTGGTCTATACATTTTAGCAATGAAGGTCCCACGAAAATCTGTTTTAGAGCTCTTTTCTTGCCTTGTGAACTCTACTATTTGTAGTATTTTAAAGAGTAAGGTAGGCGCTAAAAAATACCAAAGTGTCGATTACCTGAAGAAAGCGCAGGGAATAGGCCAAAATACCGCAAATTCACTTTTGTGCAGTGCGTGATGGATTCACTAGTCTCAAAGCTTATTGAGCAGAGGTGCTCAAAATTGAAAACCACTAATACAGATAAAAATAAAAGAAATGCTTTTGCACGCATGTTCTGTTGTTTACTGACATCTATTGGACACTCTTAATAAAATTTAGAATCGATATATATACCGTTTTCTCAGGTTTTATAATCTTTGAATACATTTCCTACCATTTTAATGACAGACTTCAGCAACGAGAGAATTGTCTATGAGCATATAGTTTTTAATTCAATTCTGACATATGTATTACATTGGAATTAAAATACGAAAAACTTACGCCTCAAGCAACTCCAGGATATAATTTTCACGAACTTCCGCGAAAATTAGTGGTTCGGCATTCTACAAATATTCACTGAGTTTTAATTGAATCATATTTGTATACATATGTTGAGTTATAGAGGAAATAACAACAAAATTTCAGATAAGTATAACTCGATACCAATTTGGTCGATTATGCCAATTAACGAACGAAATGCCGCATTCGGATGCGCAACGTTATCGTGAGATATATAATAATTTTTCGTAATATTCTTAAAATTTTCTAAGGGTATGTCCCCACAATATTTCAGACTTCTGTTGATCGATATTTTACAACTAGTTAGGTAACAAGTTTTAATTCGATCGGGTCTGTATTTTTTGAGTTATCGAGAAAATAATATTACAGATTGGTATAATTCTAAAACCGTTTGGCCAATTAAGCATATAAACGAACTCAAATGTCGCATTCGGATGCACAACTTACCCTAAAAATTGCAAGTCGCAATCTCTTTCCGTTCTCAGGTTATCGTGACATGAATAATATTTTTAATAATTTTTATTTAATTTTATAGTGATATGATTCTCAGATTATTCCACAAACATCTTTGTGTTTGTATTCTACATCTAGCTAACTAGTTTCAATTCGATCGGATCTGTATTGGTTGATGACTAAATCATTACTCGGAAACCGTTGTGCCGATTATGTCCATTGACGAACTTGCAAAGCTGATTGAGCTAAAATCCAGTACCTACTCGAGTGTGAAATAGCGGCTGCAAAATTTGTGCGTGATTTCAACGGAATTTGACAGATAGTTTCTTAAATATGTTTTTTTTTTGTTTTAAAGAGATATTATCCACAATCAATTCCGATGAAATTTGCATTCTTCAACCAATTACTAAGTTTCATTCCGAGATGATCTGTATTTTTATGAGTTATTGAGGAAACATGGAGGTTGGCTCTTGGTTGTCAAGCGTTTCGTTCCAGCTCTCACTGTTGAACTTATTAATACGGCTTGTTGAGGTCTGCTGACGTAGACGAATTTGTCTTCAGCGTGAAGGTGCCAAAGTAAAGTCTTCAGTGCGGTGCTTTAGTTTTAATGAGTCACGCACAGATGAACAGATGTTCGTCAGAGGCGACATCTACTGGCGGGAACGGCAAACAGGCGGAAGGATTGAATGGAAGAATTTAGTCCCCTACAAACAACTCAATAACTCTTCGTTTTCCTGCCTGAGAGGAAAAACCTCTTATAGGTTTACCGTTAAAGGTTCCGCTTCTCTCAGGTGTATGGTTACTCACTTAAAAACATCTGGCACTTTCCTTGGAGTAGTTATTCGTCCTGCCCTTATATCGTCCCTTTAACAAAAGAGATGAGTTGCAGACGGCCTACACAGTTGATGGGACCTATTGACTTGAAGTGATCCGAGCAACACCGCTTTCTGCATTCTGTGCGCTAAATCCTCGGCCAGAGATTTGCAGGCCGGAATAATCTTCAATTCGGTCACATAGTTGGCTCTCATTACGCCTAGGCATGATGAGTATGATTAGTACCACCATCCTTACTTTATTCCTTCGATACAGGATTCCCAGTTCGAACATTAAATCGTTGTATTAATATTATTATTAGAGCGGTGTCGTGAGGCTTCGTCCCGCCTTTCAAGACTGCGACCAATACGATGTTTTGTTCTATGTCACCCTAAGGATATTGTCAATACTGTTAACATACCTGATGACGTTCTTAGGATACTTGGCTATCACGTCGTGAGATTCTAGAACTGGCTAACCAATATAAAAATTCTTAGGCTGGGTAGCTCTGCGCATTTGTAAACTTTGTGTTCCTTTTTTGATCGACAAAACATGCTTGTTTTGTCTGCTATGTCGCCCATGCAATACAGTTGGTATTTGTATCAACAGTGCCATGTCAGCAGCGCCACCATTACCCGAGGAACAGTTCGTAGCTTCATGAGCTACCTAGTATAGGATGGTCAGAAATCCACGAACCTTTTTGCCTGTGCATGTCCTGGAGTATTGATCCAAAGAGATATTCTGCTATTTATCTCCCATTGTTGAACCGCTATCCTGCAGTTTACAAGCCCACAGGTCGCTCCTGGGCCAGCAGGTGTTACCCTGGAGGTCATCTTCACAAGTAAATCGGCCTTCAAATTTCCTTCAGTCCCGCAGATCCCTGGCACCCTTAGAAGAGTCACCTTATTGCCTCAGGGCAAGGGTGATTCCAGGTCTCTCAGTGTAGCCCGGCTGTCCGTTATAATATAGATGAGCGCCCCTTAAGGTTCCTTTTTAGACACTCTTGAGCACAAATGTATGTATACTCTATTCACTCTAATAAAGTCTTCCGGTTGGCCATGATTTAGGTCTATCACGTTTTTGTAACTAACGCAGAGGCAGGTTGGCACTGCTGAAATATCGTCAAGGTCAAAACAATTCGCCGAGAAGTTGCCAATTTATACTCTCAGAAGTCTCAAACTTAACACAATCATAACATTAAAATCTGCAATAGGAAAACTTAATTCTGTCGTGTTGAACCCTCGAACAAAATTACTTAGTTTCCTACGATTATATTTTATTAAGGTATAAGAATGACTCGGGTTTCGTAGTACTACTACATTTTGAAACTGGTATATTTCAAGTTGTGCAACAAGTTATTTAAATGTCTTCTCCAGAAAAGTGGGGAAATCCATAGGTTCGTTTAGAAGTTTTCCTGCCGGGTTATTCAGGTACTTTTATTCGTTTTTTCAAATGAACTATCACAAAGTAAGGGGGCGTCCATAAATTACGTGAGATGTTTAAGGGGGGAGGGGGTCGAGTCAAATCTCATCTAATCTTACGTTGGAGAGAGGGGGTCTCGGCAAATATCATGCAATTTTTTTTCTGATTGAAACAAAAAAAATTATACTATTTGGGTCCATTTAATCCAGATTATACATCCTTAAGATTTAATCTTAAGCGTATTGATTACTAGTCGTAAATAAAAGACGAAGTAAGTTTTTTCTCTTCTTACAATAATAATCCAACGCGTTTACGTAAGAAACCCACATTTTGAAAAAACTCACCTGAGATTGGGGGATGGGGGAGGGGGTTGAATAAAATCTCACGACATCTCACCAGGGGGGGAGGGAGATACAGAAAATTTAAAAAAACACCTCACGTAATTTATGGAGGCCCCCTAACGGACTACTCTATCCATTATTTTTCAATAAAATTTCAACACTTGATTCTTGATTTCCATACAAGTAAATAGCATAATTGAATCCTCCAACCAGTTTATATACGTAAAATATTTCCAGTAATAGAGCAAACATTTTCTTCTATAGTCGCCAGGACTGTGGAATTAATGAATTCACATATCTTCTCAAATTCATTATTTTCCGAAGTAAATTCATATTGTGAAAATACCTAATTCCTACGACTTCTATGTAGAGAGGACATCGTTGCGTAGTTATCTGACGGGAAAATGACTATAACCTAACTTTTTCAAAATATACATTGTGAAATATGTCAAATTTTCATGGCCAACCGGGGGACTCTATAAAAGTGAATGGAGTATAAGTACAAGGGAAGTAGATTAAGTATGATCTCAAGTTCTGCTATCGGAGTACTATAGCTAGCTCCTGTGACACCAACACAGGCAAGCCATTGCAGTTTCTGCAACCGACTGCGTGAGATGGCCTCATCAGTTTTTGGCGCTCTTGTTCCTTGGAACCGAGTGCTTATCAATTTGCCCAAATGTCTGTAATTTTAGAATTTTTGGATGAAAATGGTCTCAAACGATTTGGTTCGACTCACCGATCAAGAATCCCTGGTCGAAATGAATTTTGTCTGGCCGGCCGTAGGCACGATAACTCACAAACGAAATCAGTTAGACGATTGAAATTTGCAGGGTAGGGTTAGAGCGTGAATATCTCGGACGAGTTCGTTAATGGTTGAAATCCACCCACCAAGCGGTTTCGGAGTTATGACCGTTTTTAGTGAAAAAATTTTTCATGAATATTATCTTAGTGTAGAATCATGACCTTCATATGCGTGCGAAGTTTTGTATTGATCAGATTACCGTAAAATAGCAAAAAAATTCAATTTTGTACATTACAAATTTCAAATTCAATTTCTTTTAAGATGCAGTGCCATCATAATAATTCATTGATGTCATTTCCAACTCTAAAAAGGAAATACTTTGGGAGATATGATTTTTTTAAATTTCATCGTACGTCTATGTTTTCACAGAATGCGAACTCTATCTGTCTGTGTTCTATCTGTGTTCACCATTCATTCATGTCATCTTATCTACCTAAGAGACGTCATAATTATTCGTGTTTATTTATATAATTCGTACTTTGAAAATATTTTGAGATGGAAAACAAGGTCACGCGCCTTGAATTTGTGAATATACACAAGGCTGTTTTGATACCAAAAATAATATTGAGTTGTTGCATATTGAATAATTTATGTGCAATATACGGAATGATGTTTCAGAAGATTTAGAATTGGATCATTTTAATGATGTTGTTTGAAGGCAATAGGAAAGAACAACATAATGGAATCATCAAAAGAAATTACTGTTCGTTGACCACCGAGGTTAATATTAACTTTTAATTCCTTAAGTAGTGAGGCATGTTCTTATATACAGTATTTTCATAATCTTGCTAGCAGAGAAATGCCGAAATATTGATCTACATTTATGTACCAAATATTCTTTCTTGAGTTAAGGTTCATAATACAGAATGACTGTGTTAGTGGTAAGAATCACACTCTATCAAATTATGAAAAGAGAATTGTATTTCATTAATACATTTTGAACTATCACCGAGTGTCAGTTGCAACAACCCATTCCACGGGGTTATATCATTGCAGATTGCTCATTTAATCTTGATAAATAAACTTTTATTTGAATATATTTTTTTATGGTGTAGTTCTATTATAATAATCCATTGATATCATTCCCAACTCTGAGAAACCAATACTTTCGGGGATATGGTTTGTCAAAAATTGAACATAGTGCCAAAGCTCCTGCCACAGGGCTTCCCCCCTTTTGTCTACCATGCTAAGGATGCGTAGATGAAAATGGGTCGTACAACTGCTGTGTACAACCTTATTTCAGCGGAGTAGATAACAGTTCAAAATTTTATTTCAACAGTCTTAGCTAAAATACAAAACAAAAAAATTGGTTCAAACACTGACGTGAAGTCAGGAGCTTTTGCGCGTATGTTCTATTGTCCATTCTCCTGTATTGGACACTTTCAATCGAATTTACCATGGTGAATTCTATTGTCTATTCTCCTGTATTGGACACTCTTAATCGAATTCACCATGGTAAATTCGATTAAGAGTGTCTAATACAGGAGAACAGACAATAGAATTCACCATGGTAAATTCGATTAACAGTGTTCAATACAGGAGAATGGACAATAGAACATACGCGCAAAAGCTCCTGACTTCACGTCAGTGCTTGAACCAATTTTTTTCGTGAATTCAGGAGCTTTTGCGCGTATGTTCTATTGTCCATTCTCCTGTATTGAACACTCTTAATCGAATTTACCATGGTGAATTCTATTGTCTGTTCTCCTGTATTAGACACTCTTAATCGAATTTACCATGGTGAATTCGATTAAGAGTGTCCAATACAGGAGAGTAGACAATATAATTCACCATGGTAAATTCGATTAAAAGTGTCCAATACAGGAGAATGGACAATAGAACATACGCGCAAAAGCTCCTGACTTCACGTCTGTGCTTGAACCAATTTTTTTTCGTTAATTCAGGAGCTTTTGCGCGTATGTTCTATTGTCCATTCTCCTGTACTGAACACTCTTAATCGAATATGACATTTGAAATATATGCAGATATTTTTATTATACGATGATACGATCCTCAGGAAACTCTGCCAACTCTAATTACCAAATTGTAATTGATCAGATATGTATTTTGTGAGTTGAGGTAACAATATTAAAAATGGGTATAACTCCAATTGAGACGATTATTCCCATTATTGAATTCAACCGTTGTATGCGGATGCTTAACCTACCCCGAAAATTTCAAGTCGCTAACTCTTTCCCTTCGAAAGTTAGCCTGGCAACGGTAGGCCGGCCAGGCAGAATCGATTTTTACGAATTCTACATCAGTGAGTTGAACCTAATAGTTTGGCAAAAAATTCGGAAATCCAAAACCTTTGGGCGCAAAGATAGCATGCTGTTCACTTTATCGTCGACTTCCATCGTCGATTGCGTGATAATGATTTACAATTATTCAATCGTATTCAACACAATGCGTCTTTATGAATGAACGGCTGCGAGTAGTAGAATAGCGTGCACAAGAAAGCAGGAATTGTTTTATGATTTAAATGATTATGACAGTCTGGCGCGCGAAGCTGCGTGGGATTCATTTGATGATTCTTACCATTCTAATGCTAACTGCATAATTTTGCAATGTCCATGCTGGCGCCTTTATGAGCCTCGGGCATTCTTCAAAGAGCCCATAGAATTCATTGTTGCTGGTCTCATTGGATGATGCCGCCTATTTTTGTCTACGGAATTCTTCCATTTACAAATTTTGAACGACAGTGTGGTGTTTAGTCCTCAATCTAAAATGAAGTTGGCTGGATAGGAAAGAATCTCAGTTGCTGAATGTGAATTTTCGTAAAGAATACTTTAGTTTTAAATTGGAGGTATGATAGACGAACTTTGAAGAAAAAAATTTTTTATTTTTTTTTCTAGTTATACGATCCTCGCGAAATTCCGCAAAAATTAGTGCAAGTAATAAGCAAGCTTTATTAGGATCGGATTTGTATATTTTGAGTTGTAGTGGAAATAATAATAAAATTTCAGATGGGTATAACTCCGTAACCATTTGCCGATTATGACCATTAACGAACTGGCTGGCCGTTTCCACGATAACTTGAGAACGGAAAGAGATAGCAACTTGTAATTTTCAGGGAAGGCGGAGCGTCAAAATGAGACGGACAAGTTCGTTAATCGGCCCGACGGTTCCCGAGTACTAATTTTGTTTTCAACCAATACTGATCCGATCGAATTGAAACTAGTTGTAGGATACCGACATAAAGACGCATGTGAAATTTTGTGAGGATCGTACCACCAGAAAATTAAAAAAAAAATGTCAAAAATATTATTTATCTCATGATAACTTGAGAACGGAAATAGAAAGCGACTTGCAATATTTAGGGTAGGTTGTACACTCAAATGCGACATTTGAGTATGTTAAAAGGCATAATCGTTCAAATGGTTTTGTAGTTATACCTATCTGAAATACTGTTGTTATTTACTCAATAACTCAAAAAATACAAAACCGATCCAATTCAAACATGATAGATTGTTGTAGAATGCCGACGCGCAAATTTTCGCGAAATTTCGTGAGGATCATGTCACTAGAAATTTTTAAGAAAATCATTGAAAAAATTTCTTTATATCTGGAACCATTCGTCCCATATCGCTGGAATTTTGCGAGAGCCTTCAAAGACTAACTTTACAGCCAAGTTTCAAATTTGAAATTTATCTATATTGTTGGAGATCCGAGAAGCCTTGGGTGAGTTCAGTAGCTGGATGGGTGACCGTTGTCACGATAACTTCCGAACGGAAAGGGGTAGCGACTTGTAATTTTCAAGGTAGTTGGCGCGTCTGAGTGGATTTGTTAAGTTCGTTGTTGAGCCTAATCAGCCCAATGGTTTCGGAGTTATACCCACTGGAATATTATTTATTCGATAATTCAAAAAATTCAGATATGATCGAATATAAACTTGGTGACTAGTTGTGGAATACGGACATTAAGATGTGTTTGGAATTTTGTGAAGATCGTATTACGTTTGCGCATTCGTGTGGGACAGTTAAGTTCGTTAATAAAATTCGGCTGAATACTTTTGGAGTTATACGCATCTGAAATTTTATTGTTATTTCCTCTATACTTCAAAATCTACAAATCCGAACCAATTAAAACTAGGTAATTAATTGTAGAATACCGACGAGCAAATTTTCTTGGAATTTCGTTAATATAGTATCATGAAATTACTTGAGAAGTAAGTTTTCTCGTATATTATTAGATATTCAAGGAATTTCATTTCCGACAGAATACATAATATATCAGATTTAAAAATTCTTTGATCATGGACTTTTCTCTCATTACACAAATTTGTCATTAAAATGGAAATGAATTCATATCTTTTGACAGCTGAGAAAACGGTCTATACCGATGATAAATTCGATTAAGAGTGTCCAACAGATGTGAATAGACAATTGAAAAAGCGCGCAAAAGCTCCTGACTGTAGGCAGTCCCTCCTGGCCATGAATCTCACTACATCACCACACAGAGACGTGGAGACGAGTCTGTTATTGTATATTGTATACTATCAGAATATACAGGGTGTCCGGGGAATAACTGTACATACTCTTACCAGATATAGAGTTGGACTAGCTGATTACTGATTGACTATAAAAAATTTATTTCTGGATTTCCCTAGAAAGCTACAGGGCGATTTTCCAACTTCATGGAAATACTTAGACCATCATAAAATCTAAACTTATTGTGGGATATTATTGAAACTTGGGAGGTTATTGGTACATGCTAAGTTCAAGTCTGAAAGATATCAATTATTTCATTAATCCAGGGCCGGACTAATTAATCTTCATTTGAAGTGTTCAGGGTAAAAAAAAACACTTTGTATTTCGAATTACAAATAATTGATTCGCTTTTTAGAAAGAAGCTAAATTATGCTTCAATTTGTGATATCTCTGGAAGTTGTCACATCAAAATTTATTTTTTTATGAATTTTTGTATTCGGATAAGTTTCGAAAATTTTAATTTATTTACCTAAACAGGTCATCTTGTGGAGGTCGAAAATAAATAATAAATTTTCATAAAAAAGTCACCGAAGGTGAGGAAGACTATAATAATTTGTTGATATACTGGGTGGCCACCCCAGACGCGGATCTCATTGCGATGGAGTAAATAAAGGTATATTTCAAAAGAAAAAAAATGGTGAATTGTATAGGCTATACATAAGCATATTTCAAAATTATTCGTATGTATACCGGGTGTTCGACAACCAATCCATCCAATGTAAAAACCTCTAACTGAATTAGTAAATCGAGGAGTATGAGTAGTGACTTTTCAATTTGTTAGTCTGTTTCTTTAAAGTTTACCACTTCTGAAATAACGTTGACTCAGCAATTCATTCGTTCCTATTTTCATTTTCATTAGGTACTCTTTACTGTTGGTATTTTAGTTTCTTTCATTTGTTATTGTTTCGTTATGGAATGTCCTTATTAAAGCTCTGAACTTTTTGAAAATTTCTGCTATATTCTACTAATTTTGTACTAAAAGTTTCGCATTTTATATTCAAACATGAGATTTTCAGTTCTCTTCATGGTGAAAATTTCAATTTTTCGAACTTTATCCAAATTCAAAAATTCATAACAAAATAACTGTTGATGTGACAACTTTAAGCGATACCACAAATTGAAGCATAATTTAGCTTCTTTCTAAAAAGCGAATCAATTATTTGTAATTCGAAATACAAAGTGTTTTTTTTTACCGTGAACACTTTAAATGAAGATTAATTAGTCCGGCCCTGGAATAATGAAATAATTGATATATTTCTGACTCGACCTTAGCATGTACCAATAACCTCCCAAGTTTCAATAATATCCGCCAACAAGTTTAGATTTTATGATGGTCTAAGTATTTCCATGAAGTTGGAAAATCACCCTGTAGCTTTCTAGGGAAATCCAGAATAAATTTTTTTATAGTCAATCAGTAATCAGCTAGTCCAACTCTATATCTGGTAAGAGTATGTACAGTTATTCCCTGGACACCCTGTAGGTCTGGTACTCCCCTGGACTGAGCCACTTCACAGAGTGAGATCGTGAGCAGTAAGGCCACCAGAGTAGTCTCCTTGTGCTCCAGAGAATTGTTTAGCGTTCTTTAGGGCCAGGTCAGTAGATTTTCCACTCTGGAAGGCATAGTGGTGCACACTCAGAGGATTCAGTGATAGGACATTGCCCCTGACGTAGCGATCCAGTATCTTCTCGAGGGTTTTCAGAACGAAAGACTTGACTTACCGGTCTGTATATGAGTCCTGTCCACAGGTCTTGAACCCATTTTTCATTAATGGGTTTTGTCTTCGTTAATGAAGAACTGAGATCATTTTGTGTTTTGAAGACGGTTCTTATATTGAACTTAGAACCGTTTCTTCTGATTTTTTCAGAAAGACCACGACCACATTCAGCATATTGGATTGCTGTTCTTGTTGATCATTCTGTTGATTATTCTGTTGTTCTTGATTATTAGCTCTTCTATCTAAATTCATGATTGATATATTTATGAATTATCTAGGATATCCATTAACTTCAAGAAATTTTTTGATGAAATCAATTTCATTATTTCGAATTTCAAGAGTAGAACAAATAAGGTTAGCTCTATCTTAAAGTGTTTTAATAACACCTCTTTTTACACTAAGTTGATGGTTTGAATAGAAATTTAAATATCTATTTGTATGTGTCTGCTTCCTGAAGACACTCGTTTCGAAATGGTTCGGATACTTAATTATCGAAACATCTAGAAGAGAAAGATGAATATTTTTCTCTATTTTTAAAGTGAATTTTATTGTAGTTTCCTTTGGATTTACGAAATCGAAAAATTTGTCTAATTCCTCTCTACCATGTTGCCAAAATACAAATATATCGTCAACATATCACCACCAAGCTTTTGGTTTCAACGAATATGTATCCACAAATTTTTCTTCAAAATTTTTCATGAATATATTCCTCATGACAGGTGATAAAGGCGAACCCATTGCCATTCCAAAATTTTGTCGATAAAAAATATCTCCTAGTTGGAAATAATTGGCATTCAAACATAAATCAAGCATTTCCATAATATCATAAGTATTAAATTTTGAATCTTCAATCACCAAGTCATCATTTTCTAATTTCGTTTGAACTATTTGAAGCGACTTATCGACAGGAACATTGGGGAACAAACTGACAACATCAAAACTTACTAGAATGTCAGTTTGGTTCAAATTTGAATTTTGTAGTTTTTCAAAAAACTTTCTTTCTTTCCTGTTAATGGGTTTAAAAATTGAAGTAAATATTTCGCTAAATTTTGACATGGATATCCAAAAGAACTTACTATTGGTCTCAGTGGAATAAGAGGTTTGTGTATTTTTGGAAGACCATATAAATGTGGTGGCTTACTATAAGATGGCATGAGCTCTTTTTTCTGTCTACACGTAAGGGTTTCTGAGTGCTTTGATAAAATTTTTTTTACTAACGAATATGTAAATTTTGTGGATACATATTCGTTGAAACCAAAAGCTTGGTGGCAATATGTTGACGATATATTTGTAATTTAACAACATCAACTTGTATTTTATTGAACAGAGAATGCAATTTTGCAAATTGCTCAATTGGTATTGACCATATTTGGCTAAATTTATTAAAAAGGAGGTGGAACTTGGAAATTTCTATACAAAGTAAAACTATGTTAGCTATGATTTTCAAATACTGTCAATGTAACAATTCTCGAATCTCAGAATAACAATCAACAAAATGGTTCTGAAGATTTTCGTTAAGCGTCTGAAAAAGGAGTCTGATATAGACTCCGAAACGTTACGATATAGTTGTTTCTTCGTTGATGTTGTTTCGTTGTTATTTGTTAGGCAACATTGTTCAATTGATTTCTTCTGACAAATATCTTGTGTTTCTTACGCAGAAGCAAATCACAAAATAATTATTTTTTTATTTTATAGATATTTTTCAGAGTTTGGGAGAGAAAACCCAGAAAGAAACCATTCAATGATGAATATACCTCCCACAGTATCCTTTAATGTTTGGATTAAATATACCCAAGGTGGGCACCCGAGGAGCGTTTGAAACTGTCCCAGTCAGTGCTTCTTGGGTTTCAATATTCCACCACCGCTCTTGAACCAGACTCAATTGAAAATTGAATATGTCTGTGGTCAGAGCCTGAGGGTTCACGTAAAATCCTCTAATCCAGGATTTTGTTCCCCAGAGAGATAGAACAGAACATAATATCCAGTATCTCTGATCGATTTTAAGTCTTAAAGGTCAGTCCAACTCCCTTGGTAATCACAAAGAGAGCCATGAGGAAGTCCAGTAGACGTTCCCCCCTCCTGTTGACGTCGGTGCTGCTCCACACCGTATGTGAGATGGAGATACTGGAGGTATAATCATGGAACCACCACCTTTTTCTATCCACTGAGATCTTTTGCTCTCAAATCCTAAACAAAATCATATACAGGGTATTTCAGAATATGGCACCGTAAATTCTGGATATTAATCCTCTGGTGATTTTGGGATATATTGTTGCTATGGACTAGGGGTCACTGACCCATTGTTTCTGAGATACGGGGTGTTGAAATTAAAAAAAAAATGGTTTTTCGAATTTATTTCCGACACTTTCCCCATTTTTTTTTGCGTTTTGGTAGGTTATGAGTACGTATTGAAACACATATTTTCCGATACAAAATGTTGTTTAATTTTCCCCAGTGGCGTCCGTACAGACTTCAGACCGAACACATTCTGTGAAAAAATTGGTACGCCAATGATTTTTTCCAAATTTGAAATTATACTCGTATTCACCACATAATTTACCGCGAGAATGGTATCCTGGATGGAATAATACGTTAATACATATTGAATGAATTGAATTTCTCAGTATCATGACTTCAGGAATGTGGTGCATCTTATTTCACCCAATACACAAATTCAGTTTTTGGACTTCAGATTACCAGTTTTTGCAAAAAAATGTATGTTCAAATAGATGGTTCATTTGAAAGAAATTATCATTCTCGAATTATTTATCTTATGACCGACCTGCAAGATCCCTAGATCTCTAGGGCCACTTAAAAAATAAAGTATCCGAAGATTTCATGGATAGGGAGCAACTGATTATTATTCAAACTTCATTTGAAGAGATACGAAATCTTCCAGAAATTATAAAGATAGCTGTAATGCATTTGATTACAACAGGTAGAAAATATTTAGAAGAAAGAGGGGGGGGTATTTTCGAAAACAAGTTATTATTTTTTTTCTCATTTATTGTCAATTTTTCTTAGTTTAATGTTTATAAGATACATTTTTATTCAATTCTATAATAGACTTTTTTAAATGTTCCATAATTCCATAATTATTACGAGTTTTCGGTTGTTTGGCGTAAAATCTTCAATTATGCTAACCTCTGTAAATATTCGAAAAAAGAATTTTAAAAGATGTATAATTCGATAAGGAGTAGTTCTATCATTTCTATTTTCGGGTACATAGGTAATCAAATGTGGAACTCCTAAATGCATGTATTGGATGGAATACGTTGCACAATAATCATTAAGTGATGTCACTGAGAATTTCAATTGATTCAATATGAATCAACGCTTTATTCGGAGATTCATATGTCCGTGATTATTATAAATAGAAAATTCAAATATTCAATGGTTCATAAAATATTGATACGAAGTGTGCCATTATTGCCAAGAGAATTGTTTGAAAAAGTATTTACTGTAGATCCTCAGAAAAATTTCATTTCTTGAAAATTTTATGTACAGTGTGTTTTTATGTGGAAAAAAGAAAATAATTTTCTCAGTCCAGAACTGCGCTATCAATAAGTCATTAGGAGCAAATATTAGGCATTGGCCTATATTAATTCCCTGAAATTTTTATGAAGATCCATGCAGATGTTCAAGAGTTATGCCGATTGAAAGTTCTTGATAAAATACATAAAACATCCTGTATCTCTTAAACGAATATAGTTAGGACATATTTCGAATACTGATTCAGACTCACCAAAATGTCTTGCCCTTTCGCTGAAAGCCTGTACAGTCATTCGTGAAACAACCTGTGTATCTGTTTCAAACCAAAAGGTGATGACTTTCTTGGTTAGCAATGTGAAGTATTTCAATTTGCAATATAATATTATGTGTCAAATCCAAATTTCTCTCCAATGTATTCTGAGGTCTACAACTAAACTCATTTCCAGTACATATACGACTTCTTCGAAGTCGAAGTAATGCATGTTTATGGTTATTCCCCTCAAAAATTTCAACCAAACATATTAACGCATATGATACAAATCACTAAGCAACGAACCAATATTTTTGAATATCAATGCACGTGTGCTTTAGTTGAATATTTTTGTGACGTTTTAAACCATCGAAAACATTCGGGATGATTGTCAAAAAGATTTATTTATTTAAATTACAGTTACATAGCATTATTTCTGCCCTATACTTAATGCTGAGTGAAATTTTGTTCGGGAAATAGTCCTTCATACACCCCTCGTGCTTGCCAAATTATCGAATATTTTATTAATTGACATCTATCAGCGTGTCAACACTCAACAGTATCAAAGAACCGATTCTAAGCGAAAATTGACGAACACGTGGTTGTCACGGATGCAATAATTACGGAGTTCGTTGTTTTTGTTCTGTAGACACTTCGCTAATCACCTGGAAAAATCTGGTCTACTGTATATAATTTTTCTATATTTCCTCAATATCTCCCACAATATGGATCTGATCGCATTCGAATCAAGAACTTGGCTGGAAAATACGGTTCTGTAGGATCCCGAAAAATTTCATCGATATCTGGCTGATAGTTTCCGAGATTTCCATTTTATATTATATTTTTTCAAATTTCTTAGTCGTACGATCCACAAGAAATTTTGTATGTGTTGGTATTTTTCAACTAACTGCCAAGATTCAATTCTATAAGGTAAGCAGTTCTCGAGTTACTAGAAAAATAAAATTTCAGATGGCCATAACTGCGAAAGCACTTGGCAGATTCTGCCCACGGACAGACTGAACCACTGCAATTAGATTCAAAAACTACCCTGCAAATTTCAACTATTTAACTCATTTCGTTCGAGAGTAATCCTGCCGGACGGCCGGCCGGAAATCACAGACATTTGGGCAAATTGATAGGCACTCTGTTTAACGGAACAAGCGCGCCAAAAACTGCGTATATTTAGACAATCGGAGTTTTCAATGTAACTTTATAATGATGTGTGGGTTTCGGTTTCTTCTTTCAATTTTGTACGAAAGTGAAACTGAAGAAATCTATTACAACATTGAAAACATATCGATAGTGCAGCTTGTTAATATTGCAACACGTGCCTACTAGTTTTTAAAATGTATTCATGAATGAGATTGACGTGGGCAGAATGAATGACAAATTTCATAAGAAGTTGGTCGATTCATGAATGGAAATATTTTATTATATTTCGAGGTTAGAATTGTCCATTATAAGCGAAAGATGAATGAAATGAAATTCTTCCGCCATACCTACACAAAATGCGATGTCCTAGAAAATTATAAACATAGTATCTGCATCGAATAAATTGTGTATTCAACGTTTTGAACTATCAGTCTTTAAAAACCAGGTTTGGGATAAAGTATGAATTATGGAACCAATTAAATATCTTTTGTTACTACTCTACTTCCGATTTCACCGAAAATAACCTATTTTTAATCTAAATGGGACACACTGCATATTTTTGCAGAGTTTGAAAGATCTTGTAATCTCAAATTCGTACATACTAAATTTTGTGGAAATAATTAGTAAAAAGTGGGAAAGCCCTGTGAATAGGAGCTTTGGCGCTCTTGTTCAAACTTTGATAAATCATATCTCCGAAATTATTGGTTTCTCAGAGTTGGGAATGATATCAATGGATTATTATGATAGAACTGCATCATGAAAGAAATTAAATTCCCTTAACATCGTATCTTTATATGACGGTCCAATTTTGGCTACAAAGTGTTTCAAAACTATTAGGAGTCATTCTGAAAATTGACTAAATGAAATAGTCAGTTCTATTTATTAAACAAAGTCCATGTAATCAGTCCAGAGGGAACTCAAATTAGAATACTTATGTAGGAAATCTTAAATAGTGTTACTAAGGAATAACTACCAATAAATTAGTTGGAAATCCCCTTCTAAATCTTCCATAATTATAGAATGACTCGTAAATTATGTTCGACTTCCTTTCACTATTCATTCTCGAGCTACTAACCAAAAAAAAAAACCTGCTATGAACTCAGTCAATCCAAATTTCAAATTGTTTACGTGCGTACATCAACCAAACTGTTCAGAAATACACTTTCAGATTCGTTTGGCATTAATGACGTTTATCTTTCAAACTGGACCAAATGACAGCTACAAAAAGTAACCAGTTTGTTGAACGAAATTATGGCTTATGGTTAACGAACCAGAAATAAATTGACATGTGTCTTATAGGAAAATAAGATGAGATGCGTGAACCCATGTCATATGAAAATTCATACATATAATAATTAGAGCATTCTGGAAAAACATAGAAGTACGATGTATTATTGAAATTTTGAAAAATCATATATCCGAAAGTATTAGCTTGTTAGAGTTGAAAATTATATCAATGGATTCTTATGGTAAAACTGCTTCTCTCATTGAATTTGAAATTCGAAATGTAATTTTTTGTTTGTTACTCCGAAATCATCTGGCCGATTTTGCCCAATAACGAACTCAACCGAGATATTTATGTCCCAAACCTACTCTGAAAATTTCAACTGTCTAGCTCATTCCGTTCAAGAGTTATCGTGTGAACGGCCGGACAAAATCCATTATGACCACGAATTATTCATCAGTGAGTCGAACCCAATTGTTTAAGACCATTTTCATCCAAACATTCGAAAATTACAGACATTTAGGAATAAGCGCACTCTGTTCCGAGGAACAAGAGCGCAAAAAACGAGAAATAAATCACATTAAACTTGCACGTCGTTCACTTCTATTAATAAATTCCTGAGTCAGTTTTCCAAGACTTTTTCCCACGTATTAGTTCACATTCATCAATAATTCTTTGTCTAAATTCCTGCAAACATGCTGGTCGTCTAACATAAACACGTGATTGTTGATATCAAAACAAATCTATAGGGTTAAGTTCTGGAGAACCAGCAGAACACTCCATGAATCCTCTATGTCCAATCCATCGATTTGAATAATTCGCATCCAAATAATCCCCAACCCATAGATTATAAGGAGGCGGAGCTCCCGCTTGTTGAAACCAATTGTTCTAACTGTCCATTCTGTTAAAGGCATAATTTGATTATTCAGTAAATCTAAATTATGTCAACAATTAAGACTCCGTCGTTAAAAAATGGGACTATAACAATATTTTCGACAATTCACTTCCAAGAATTCAAGTTTTCTGGATGTTGGGTATGTGCTTAATGAATCTGATGATGATTCTCATTTGATCAACAAGTCCAGAGCGTTCCTGCCAATCGGGTCCTTCATAAATGGCTTCGTATAATTAATATACTTATGCATATATTTCACAAGTCAAATAGACCCCAGGGGGTTCACTGATTTGCCGAGAAAGCAAGAGCAGACGCGTTTCTGGCTTCTTGGCCTTCATCAGTACTCTGTAGCTTCTCAATAAATTCAACTAAACTGACCCGGGTTAAGCCTTTCAGAGCCGGCTTGGTCGATCATTTTAATCGCCCACGCCACCTATGAGACGAAACACGGAAATTAGCCTTTCCCTACCAGTGAATATTTGAAGCGTGAAATCATATGCCACCATTCACTCGATATTAATCGAGAATGAGTCCCGCAGAGCTCAGACAGTCCGCCGAATTCACAAAGCATTCAATTTCCGTTAAGTCCTAACTGAGGTCCTCAGATAAGGATAAATGAGAATCGCAACCTCAGTTTAAGTGAAAATTAACGTGAAACAGGCCTGTTTCACCACCGTTACATTCGTTAACTGAGGTTGCGATTCATATTTATCCTTAACTGAGGACCTTAGTTAGGACTCAACGGAGATTGAATGCTTTGTGAATACGGCGGAGTCTCTTCCCAATGGCCATGAACGCTGTTTAGCGTTTTCAAAAATAATAATGAAAATGGGTTCAAGCCCTGTGACAGGAGCTTTCTGGCGCTCTAGTTCAAACAGACAGATTATATCTCCGAAAGTATTGGTTTCTCAGAGTTGGGAATTATATCAATGTATTCTTATGATAGAACTGCATCATAAAGGAAATTCGATTCAAGTAATAGTTTATTTATCAAGATTAAATGAGCAATCTGAGAATGAGAACTGCACCATGGAAGAAATCAAATTAAAATAGCTGAGATGAATTTGACTCTCTCTTATAGAACAGGATGATATGTACGAGTATGAACACAGATCATATAATAAAGATTAGATAGAATAATGATAACATTCTGTGAAAACATAGAAGTACGATTCATTATTGATATTTCGAAAAATCATATCTCCGAAAGTATTAGCTTGTTGGAGTTGAAAATGATAACAATGAATTTTTATGGTGAAACTGCATCTTAAATAAAAATTGAATTTGAAATTTGATACTTAAAAAAAATTTTTTTTTTCGTTACTCCGAAACCATCTGGCCTATGTTGCCCAATAATGAACTTAACAGAGATATTCATCTCCCCAACCTACTCTGAAAATTTCAACTGCCTAGCTCATTCCGAGAGTTATTGTAAAAAAAAAAATTTAAAATTTTCAAAAATTTTTTTTACACTTTGCGGTAACCTGATCAATACATAACTTCACGTACGTATGAAGGTCATGATTCTACAATCTGATGCTAAATTTCAGATCGATCGAGTGATCAGTTTCGGAAATATTCATAAAAAATGTATTTTACTATAATCGGCCATAACTTCGAAACTGCTCGATGGATTTTGCCCATTAACGAACTTAACCGAGATATTTACGCTCCAAACCCACCTTGCAAATTTCAATCCTCTAACTCTTTTCGTTCGAGAGTAATCGTGCCTACGCCCGGGCGGACGGCCGGACCTGCCAGACAGAATCGATTTTGACCTCGGATTCTTGATCAGTGAGTCGAACCAAATCGTTTGAGACCATTTTCAGCCAAAAATTCGAAAATTACAGACATTTGGGCAAATTGATAAGCTCTCAGTTCCGAGGAACTAGAGCGCCAAAAATGGCGATACCGTTGTTAATAAATCAACAAGTCCAGAGGACTTGTAGGAATAATGAAAAATGGCGATACCGTTCTTAATAAATCAGCAAGTCTAGAGGACTTGAAGGACCCGATTGGCAGGAACGCTCTGGACTTGTTGATTTATTAACAACGGTATCGCCATTGTTGCGCGTATGTTCTGGGGAACATCGCGTTATAGTTTTGCCCAAATGTCTGTAACTTTCGAATTTTTTGACGAAAATGGTCTCAAACGATTAAGTTCGACTCCCCAATGAAGAATTCGAGGTCAAATTTGATTCTGTCCGTCCGGCCGTTCGGCCGTCCAGCCGTTGCCACGATAACTTGAGAACGAGAAGAGCTAGCAACTTGAAATTTTCAGGGTAGGTGGCGCATCTCAATACGACGGACAAGTTCGTTAATGGGCATAATCGGCCCAGTGGTTTCCGAGTAATAATTTTGTTTTCAACCAATATAAATCCGATCGAATTGAAACTTGGTGGGTAGTTGAAGAATATGATCTTAAGCACGTTTGTGGAATTTTGTGCGAATCGTATGGCTAGAAAATTTTTAAAAAATTATTAAAAAATATTTTTGTTGTCACGATAACTTGAGAACAGAATGAGATAGCGGCTTGAAATTTTCAGGTTAGGATGAACACCAAAACGAGACATTTCAGTTTGTTTATGAGCATAATCGGCCAAACGGTTTCAGAGTTATAGCCATCTGAAATTTTCTGAAATTTCGTGGTTTTTGTTCCTCATTAACTCAAAAAGTACTGAACCGATTGAATTCAAACATGGTTATTAGTTGTAGAATGCCAACGCGGAAATGTTTGCAAAATTTGGTGAGGATAGCATTTGTAGAAAATTTTTAATAAATCATTGAAAATAAAAAAAAAAATTCTATATATCAGTAACTATTCGTTTGAAATTGCTGAAATTTCGCAAGAGCCTTCATAACCTAACTCTACTGCCAAGTTTCAAGTTTTAATACGATCGGTTAAATATTGTTGGAGATTCGAGCATTCTTGTGCGAGTTCAGTAGATGGGTGACCGTTGCCTCGATAACTTTCGAACGAAAGGAGATAGGGACTTGCAATTTTCAGGGTAGGTTGCATATCCGAAAGAGAGTGTTGAGTTCGTTTTTGGGCATAATCGGTCTAACGGTTTCCGAGTTATACCCACCTGGAATATTAATTCCTTGATAACTCAAAAAATAAATATTCGATCGAATTGGTGCTTGGTAACTAGTAGTAGAAAATCAACATAAAGACGTGTTTAAAATTTTGTAAGAATCGTATCCCTAGAAAATTTGAAAAAAATGACGAAAAAAAAAATTTCAAGAACCGTACCCCTAGAAAATTTTTAAAAAGTCACGAAAAAAAAATTGGTTCAAGCACTGACGTGAAGTCAGAAGCTTTTGCGCGTATGTTCTATTGTCCATACTTCTGTATTGGACACCCTTAATCGAATTTACCATGGTAAATTCGATTAAGGGTGTCCAATACAGAAGTATGGACAATAGAACATACGCGCAAAAGCTTCTGACTTCACGTCAGTGCTTGAACCAATTTTTCATTATTATTTTTGAAAATGCTAAACAGCGTTCATGGCCATTGGGAAGATACTGTCTGAGCTCTGCGGGACTCGTTCTCGATTAATATCGAGTGAATGGTGGCATATGATTTCACGCTTCAAATATTCACTGGTGGGGAAAGGCTGATTTCCGTGTTTCGTCTCATAGGTGGCGTGGGCGATCAAAATGATCGACCAAGCCGGCTCTGAGAGGCTTAACCCGGGTCAGTTTAGTTGAATTTGTTGAGAAGCTACAGAGTACTGATGAAGGCCAAGAAGCCAGAAACGCGTCTGCTCTTGCTTTCTCGGCAAATCAATGAACCCCCTGGGGTCTATTTGACTTGTGAAATATATGCATAAGTATATTAATTATACGAAGCCATTTATGAAGGACCCGATTGTCAGGAGCGCTCTGGACTTGTTGATTTATTAACAAC
This sequence comes from Halyzia sedecimguttata, assembly GCA_937662695.2. Lineage (NCBI taxonomy): Eukaryota > Metazoa > Arthropoda > Insecta > Coleoptera > Coccinellidae > Halyzia > Halyzia sedecimguttata. The sequence goes on from OW569415.2 coordinate 28,592,817, forward strand.
GGTATCGAAATTTTTAATCATTATTATGATTCTCATTTGACCAATACCTCGAGTTATGGCGTTTAACTGATCCATTTAATCAAGAAATTGCCTCATCGGAACACACAACTGTGCAAACAACAGTGCAGCTGGAAAATGTCATTATTACAAATGTCGAACAATCGTTCGCTTAGCTCCATAAGTCGGTAAAAATCATCTTATTACAATTCTTTAATCAATTGTTTCTTATATGGATGATACAATTCAATCTATATATCTATATCTATCTTATCTTCTATATATATATATATATATATATAAAAATTAATTGCTGTTCGTTAGTCTCGCTAAAACTCGAGTACGGCTCGACCGATTTGGCTAATTTTGGTCTTGAATTATTTGTGGAAGTCCAGGAAAGGTTTAAAAGGTGAATAAATATAAAAATGTCTACAGGGTGTTTTTTTTACGTCAATGGCAACTTTGCTCTTTTTCACGCCATAGTAGTACAATTTCATTCAATTGTGTTAAAAAATATACTTTCCAGGCAAAAATTATTGAAAATAAACCATTACTATACAGAGTGTACTTTTTCTCACGGCACAATTGTACGCGATTGAAGTGATTTGTGCCACAAACAAAGCATCAACTCAATAGGTACCTTGGATGGATTCTCATAAAGTATTTGCCTGAAATTTTCCAACTGGGTGTTTTTCTTTTAACGTCAATTGCAACTTGCTGTTTTTCACGCCAATCGTACAATTTAAGTCAATTGAGTTAAAAAATATACTTTCGAGGCATACATCATTGAATATAAACCATTACTATACAGGATGTTCTTTATATCACGGCACAATTGTACGTGACTGAAGTGATTTGTGCCACAAACAAAGCATTAACTAAATAGGTACCTTGGATGGATTCTCATAATGTATTGGTCTGAAATTTTCATACAGGGTGTTTTTCTTTTAAAGTCAATTGCAACTTGCAGTTTTTCACGCCAATCGTACAATTTCATTCAATTGTTTTAAAAAATATACTTTAGAGGCATACATCCTTGAAAATGGACCATTACTATACAGGGTGTTCTTCATATCACTGCAAAATTGTAAGCGATTGAATTGATTTTTGCTACAAACAAAGCATTAACTAAATAGGTACCTTGGATGGATTATCATAATGTATTTGTCCGAAATCTTCATACAGGGTGTTTTTCTTTTAACGTCGATTGCAACTTGCTGTTTTTCACGCCAATCGTACAATTTCATTCAATTGTGTTAAAAAATATACTTTTGAGGCCATTATACAGGGTGTTCTTGATAGCATGGCACAAATGTACACAATTGAAGTGATTTGTGCCACAAACAAAGCATTAACTAAATAGGTACCTTGGATGGATTCTCATAATGTAACAATTTTGTTTTTCCTTTTATGTGTGGACATGGCGCATGGACAATTATACGACGTATGTTCGCGCGTCGGATAACCGTCATCTTTGTTTATTTGCGCACCACAGAACAAAACAGAAAATATAGTTGATCAGAAAGCTTCAAATTGATTAAGATACTGTATCATAACTGATTGTGTCTGTCAATATCAAATTAAAATCTATAAATAGCCAGTATTTCAGTAAAACTCTGTTTTGTAAGTAACCAACATCATGTGCAATAAATCGAAAATAATAATAATTCATTCATACCGAGCATTTTTTTTTAATAAGTTAGGCGGTACGAAATTCGCTGGGCCAGCTAGTTTTCATTATTTTTCCTTCAGAACTTCGACTTATAACATGGTTAAGTGCCAAATTTGTTGTAGAAGCCTCTGATGATTCCTCTTAATCAACTGCTATGTTTAGTTTAATAGCTTCGGTTGTTGTGGACCACGGGTTTCAGGTATTTGGCCAATTTTTGTCCATCCCAGTTGTATTAGAGCGTTTTAATATTTTATTAATTTTAGTTGAACATGATATAGGATTTCTTTCAGGAAACACTAAAAATGTTACAACACTTCTTCATGAGTTCTAAGATGATCATTAATATACGATCTTTTTCACTACTATTTTTTCACACTACGATAATTTAATTGCTGCTTTTTGTTGATTGTGATATTGCTTCTTTGTCTAGACAACTTTAGATATTATTTAATACAATTATTGTAATATCCCCGTTTTTCAAAATTTTTGTTGATAATTTAAGAATGTGTACTATATATAGAAAATTTTGTGTTCATTTTAGAGCCCTAAAGAAAGATTTTAAAATGAAACCGAAACTAGTCGGCGTTATTTTAAGAAGTGGTTTTTTGATCAATACCCAGAACGTCATCCTGTAAATGAACTTCCATAAAGATATATGTCAAATTTTTTGAGGACCGTACCACTAAAAAATTTTAAAAATATTAGGCAAACATTTTTTATCTCAGGATAACTTGAGAACGAGAAGAGATAGTGACGCAATTTTCAGGTTAAGTTGCGCATCCGAATGCGAAATTTGATTTATTTCACTGTCATGAACAACCGAACGGTTTTGCAGTTAAAATAATCTAAAATTTTGTTGGTATTTCCTCTATAACTCAAAATATAAAAATTGGATCCAATTAAAAGTATGTAAATACTTTTAGAATGCCGACTCACTAATTTTCGCGGAATTTTGTGAATATCGTTTTTTTGTATATTAGTTGATATTCAACAAGTTTCAATTCCAATAGAATACATATGTCAGAATTAAAAATTCTGTGATCATAAACGATCCTCTCATTACTGAAGTATGTCATTGAAATGGTTTGAAATGTATTAATATATTATAAAGGCTGAGAAAACGGTATACCTACCTATCTCGATGCTAAATTCGATTAAGAGTATCCAATACAGGTGAGTAGACAATAAAACATGCGCACAAATGCTCCTGTCTTCACGTCAGTACTTAAACCAAGTTTTCCTAGAATTTCGTCGATATTTCTTGAATATATCAATACCCAGGCACTGTGTGTGAAAGAGATTCTATTCATTTTATCGGTTATTATCTGATTATTACGAATGAAAATGACTCTCCTTTAAATTCCCTCCAGTGAAAAATAGAGACATAGCTAGGGACCATGTGAATCCACTGTAACTAATGGATGTTGATCTGAACATGCCCAGAAAATTCCTTCCTTCCATATAAACTAAATACTATCGAGATTTGTTTTAACATCTCTAAGTCAGTAGAAGCGTTTGTCACGATTTATCTGAAGAAGCGTTTGACTTCTTAACAGATAAAATTTTGTCTTCTAATACTTCTTAATGAGAGACATACGAGAGAGTTTGATCAACAGCGACAGGTAGATAGGAATGCTCTTTTGGGCAATTAGACATTGGTTGTCATCTGCAACTTAAATTAGTAGTTATCACTTTTATGAACATCGAATTCGGTTTGATATCAACGGCGGCTCATCTTGAAAGAGTGCAGTCATTTTCGATAATTTGTTCACCGATTTTATTCTGCTTCGGTAGTTCTAATCCGATAATATTCACAAGAAATATATTTGCTTCTTCCTTAATTATTGTCCCAACTATAATATCACTTTGTAATCATACAGCAAAGACTATTTTTGTAAACCCTCGGAGTTTTTAGAGTTGACATCTCGATGTATACAGGATGGTCCACGGATAACTGAACATAGTTTGATGGTGAATAGATGGTACCTAGGAGAGTCAGAAAACGATAACTAAATATGGGCTAAAGCTCTCTGTTTCTGAGATATACAGGGTGATTTCTTGATTCGGGTTGAACGTTTGGTTAGCCATAACCACCGAACTGTCGAACAAAAAATGATCTTCAAATTTAGCACGAATTATCATCTAAGGCCATCAAAACATTCGTATGAACCACGCCGAAAAAGAACAGATCAGGATACAGAAATTATGATTTTTACTTTTGGTTATTATTAAACAACATATACATGAATTATCCATTTGATACCCTCTGGTTCTGATTGTTGATTGTTCTTTCAAATTTATTATCAAACACAATTTTTAAGTGCCACTACGGTCCTGAATAATATTGCAGTTTGAACGATTTAAATCATTCTAACTCATTATACGATTCGATTTCAGCTTATTTTATAGCAAAGTTTCAGATTTAAACTCGATCGATCTACATTAGTGGAAATATTTGGAAGATATTAGACTTTTTTCTGGAGCTAAGCAGCTATGGGCTCAGCTTTGGGCGAGTTCATTACCTGGGTGAGTGACCGCTTTGGTTATGAGTTTGAACAGGATGCCAAAGCCCCTGTCCACAGAGCTTTCCACTTGTTCAGGAAACATTTTCCCGTTATTATTACTGTTCTACCATTTCCCCTTACCAAGCAGTGAATTTGTCGAAATTTTTTCAAATAGCAAGCCCCATTTTTTGTTTGCCATGGATCAACCATAAAACTCTGAATTCAATAATACACATGAAACGTCATTTGTTTGTATAATTCTCGAGATATTGAATTTTTTCCACCAAATAAACACATTTTCATTGCAAAAACGACACTTGAAGTTGTCATATCGTACATAAATGACCAAAATAAATGTTCAAATTGATGGCCTTCCGATTCTCGATAGTACGTCAATCGTGCTTGAAACTGAGAACACAGATTTTGGAGAGTCTCAGGATTTATTGCTCTTATTCCATCCCGAATCCTCCGTTTCAACCCTTCGATATCGATTGAGGTAAACTTTGCCCTTGATATAACCCCATAAGAAAAAGTCGAATGGGGTTAGATCTGGATACCGAATCGGCCATTCAATAAAACCTAACCGACTGATCCACCTTATCGGGAGCACTTCGTTCAGGCCAACACGTACATCTTGAAAATAATGGGTCGGAGGTCCATCCTGTTGAAACCATAGGGTTTCATTTGAGAGATCTCTATCTGCATGGTTACGAAAAAGAAGCGCCAACGCCGGAATCGGGTCATCCCGTAATGTAAATATTTTTGATCTGTTAACGGTGCCTCAAAAAGGACAGGCCTAACAGTTTGCAGCCCTTGCATTCAATTTTTCAGTAAATTATGCAGGTATGTGCCTCCATCATCCAGTTTGTATTAGGATCTGACCACTAGCGATAGTGTTGTCTATTGAAAGTTCCATTTAAATAAAATGTTGCTTCGTCACTAAATAAAATTTGCGCTGGAAACCCCTCATCAGCATCGCAGAGGTCGATTATTTTTTCGCAAAATTGAGTCCTGCGGTCACAATCATCTCCATTTACATACCATGGAGCGAACTATGGCTAATTGCCAATAACTAACGAAAACACACGGTGAAATATTCAGTGATTTTAATCCTCAATAAATTTTCAGCGTGAGCCGAGCTAGGTCACCCCATCGCTCAGTGTTGCTTCAAAGAGGTCCGGTATCCTCAGGAGATGTCTTCCGAAGAAGATGCCGGACACTCGGACCGGCGAAACGTCGAGCTGCTTAGCCCAACGACGGCCTAAACACTGGATGAAACAAACCAATTTCACCGGGTATTTTCTTCATCTCCATTTAGTTCGTGCGTTAAATTAATCTTGAATGGGCCATTTATGGTATTTCAATTAAATCAAAACCGATTTTTGCCCTAAATATTGTAATTTCTCGCTAAAGTTCTCCAAGACAAATGAGGATTTTCCTCTGACTCTAATAAAATGTTGAATTCTACCTCCTCTGGAATGGCCGGTCGACAATTTTTTGGATGATCCTTCACGTATCCGATCTCCTCATACCTCCTGATTAATTTGCAAAGAGCACCCTGAGTTACAAGATCAGCATTAGGATATTTTTCATTGAAATAATCAAAAACTTCTTTATGGGTACGTGTTCTGTCCTCACAACCCCTAATAAACAGAATTTCCATTCTGTCTCTACAGATAAACGCCAAACCATTCTCAGATTTTGACGGTGAGGTTATAAAAATTAACAAACGATTTGCAATATTCACTTTTGTTAAGTAGGTACCTACTAGGAGAGCACACGAGATATCCAGATGGTCTAAAATATTTTTTTTCAATATTGATACTAGTTTCTTTTCTGTAATAAAGAAGTGGAAAAGCCATGTGGACTTTGGCGCTCCTATTCAAACTTTGACAAATCATCTCCGAAATTATTGATTTCTCGGTGTTGGGAATGATATCATAGATTCTTATCATAAGCAAATATGATACAACTGTATCATGAAAGATATGAAATTCAAACAAGATCGCCAAAAAACCACAAACCTACCCGAGTTATTCATTCCTCAAATCCACTCTGAAAATTATATTATATCAATTGAAACTTAGCCAATATTTGAGGTTTTTTTTACTGGAGCTATTCTGAACCCATTCTCATAAACCTACCAAAGTATATATTTCCATCATCATATGGATTATCCACAGTCATTAAAATATCACCAAAAAGTATAATATCATATTATAATCCTGATAATTCTACTATAGCTGAAATGAATTTAATTATCTTTCATAGGAAAGCAAGATGACATGTACGAATATGAACACAGATCATATAATTATTCATAGATAGAATAATTATAGCATTATGTGAAAACATAGAAGTACGATTTATTATTGAAATTTTGATACCTCTGAACGTATTAGCAGTGTGGTGAAACTGCATCTTAAAAAAAATTTAATTTGAAATTTGTGGTGTAAAAAAATTTTTTTTTTTTGTTACACCGAAACCATCAGGCCGGTTTTGCCCAGTAACGAACTTAACCGATTCTTGATCGTTGAGTCGAACCAAATCGTTTAAGACCATTTTCATCCAAAAATTTGAAAATTACAGACATTTGGGCTAACTCATTAGCACTCTGTTCCGAGGAACAAGAGCACCAACTGTGTTTATTTGATGAAAACATAAAATGCATAACAGAATACTTAATAGTTACCAGCTTCATTAATATTTAATCAGTGAGTTTTAATATTAAACAAAATAATCAGCTATGATGCTGCTTAATAATTATTACTCGATATTATATTAACACTTAATATTATTTATTTCAATGAAATTAATAGTTTTTCAGTGATATTGAATAGAATTATTCATTAATAAATGTTGTATCATATTAAGTGATTATCATTTATAAGAATTTAAATAAGTTCAATATTTCAATGGAAGAAGTCTTCATTTGTCCATATGGCCAATAAATTATTTATTAATTGTAATGCATATTCGATAATATCAAGTAAATACTTCTCTCATAAATATTGTCGAAGGTCTTGTTTCCATTCGATGCATTCAAAATCAAAAAGAAACCGTATTAAAATATTCTTTATTTGAATATTCAGATAATTAACGAAACATACAGGATCAAATCAGGTGGTAATATCGGACTCGGTAAGATACTTCAAATATGGAGTTACCTTCAGAAGGCCGATGAGTACAACATTCCATCGAAGGATAGAAGCGCTTTCACGGATACTCTGAACTCACTCCGAACAAGTTGATTGATAGATAAGAGACGTATATATATACAGTGTGTTGCATTTTTCATGAAGATGTATTGCGCTTTTATTCATTTCTCCTATTTTAATCGATGAGAAATAAGCACGTTGAAATCTGATTTTATACGATTACAACGGACATATCCTATATGAGATAACGTTATTAATGATAAATATTGAGAGATAGATATCCCTGTATCGAAAGATAATTTTTTTCGAAACATCGATAGCAATCGAACGGATAATAAATATATAAATAAATACATTTTTGAGTAGGCAGGAAGTAAAGGAATTATATGATACGTAATGCTATAACATTGATTTTGCTAGCATTCCATTCTCATTGGAGATTTCAACGCTCGAGCAAGAAGGTAACACCTTGCTGTTAGTGTTATGAAACCTGGTGCTGATTTTTATAACCCGATACTTAAGACTCACTCCACCTTCTGAATATTAAAAATTATGTATTAGATACTTAGGGTAAATGTGGGATAGATGCCATGAACTATGGAGGGATAAGATGCCGCGGTAATCCTATAGCGTACTTCTATACTCCCACCGTCAACGATATACAGGGTGAGTCTTTGACCACTGCATTAATTTTAACCAAAGAATCCTCTCATCAAATGAAACACTTTTTTCATTAACCATTTTTCCAGATTCGGCTCAGGTAAAAAGTTACAAGCGTTTAAAGATTTCACAATGTGCTAATACACTCCCGCATATAAATTATCTATGACATTGTTGGCGGACGAGAATAAGGCATGGTAACGTGGTTTACAGCTTGATTCGGGATTCCAACGCTCAGGGACGGATCCATAAAAGTAGTGAAATTTATGGAGTTTTCCATTTTAAAACATTCAATGAAGAATATCTCAAAAACGGTGCGTTTAAGGGGAAATGATGAAGAATAATATAATGTTCTAAAATGATGGAATATTCTTGAAATGACTCAAGAAAAACTTTGTATGCTTTCTTTATGCTAATTTCGTTTGGTTTCATGAATCCACGAGTCCATAACTAGAAAACCAGTAGAAGTAGAAAATAACTAATATTTGGAAAATATGTATCATAGTTATAGGAAACTTTACACCAACATTCATTTTATTCGAAAAAAGGATGTCAAAGCTATACAAAATAAAAACTGATTTTTTTTCAAAATTTCAACACCCTGTATCTTTTTACCTGAGCTGAATTTGAAAAATGTTAAATGAAAAAAGTGTTTCATTTGATGAGAGAAATCTTTGGTTAAAATTAATGCAGTGGTCAAAGACTCACCCTGTATGTATAACGAGTTGTGGAAAAAGACCAATTCGAAGTGACGGGCATTACTGAATTTAGGCTTTTAATATAGGTACTGCATGTGTCAAAAACTTTCAATATTGTAAAGTACCTAAATAAGTACTTATATTTTTGTATTTATATAGTCTGTATGTGTAACAAATAAATACAATTAAATGTTATTTAATTTTTTTAAATACGGATTATTTGGAATATTAGGGTGTCGTCTATCCACACAATGGAAGACATAATATGTCGTTGTTTTTGTGAGTATAGGTATATGTCTTTAAGGCATCTATCCCATGGTGCATGATGATCATGAAATTAATTATTTTCCCATTTTCTAGACATGCCATGTCTATGCAAATCAGGTGATGGGAATCCTTGAGGTGAATGGATCTAAGAGAATCTTTTATCTCCGTTAATGATTTTCAAAGAAAGTATTCCTGAAGGGAAGAATAAAGCTACAGTTAAAGATAAAGCTTCTGCAAACATACCAAGCAAAAATAGCAGGGAATCCAGAAAATTGGAGAAAATATGGCTAGAGCATCTTCGTAGGAAACAAACGGAAGTTCAACTTGTGCTTCAATGAGTCTTTAATAGAAAACCAACCTGATATTACTTTGATAAGAAGATGAAATAACAGAGAACTGACAAATTGAAAAACAAAATTCTCTACAAATCTTAATCTTCACCGATTTTGCCCGGTAAGGAACTTAACCGAGATATTTATCTGCCAAATCTCTGAAAATTTCAACTTTATAGCTCATTCCTTTCGAGAGTTATCGTGGTTACGGCCGGACAGAACCGATTTTGACCACGTATTCTTGATCAGTGAGTGAAACCCAAACGTTTAAGACCATTTTCAGCTAAAAATTCGAAAATTGCAGACATTGGGGCAAATTGATACGCACTCTGTTCCGAGAAAAAAATTTTTTTAGATGATTTTTTTTTAATTTTCTAGAGATACAATTCTCACAAACGTGCTTAGGTTTATGTTCTACAACTATTCAACAAGTATCAGTTCGATCAGATTTATAGCTAGCTTTTTCCGTTCCCAAGTTATCGTGGCAACGGCCGGCCGGACAGAATAAAATTTGACTTCGAATTCTTCATCGGGAGTCGAACCCAATCGTTTGAGACCATGTTGGGCAATAAATTCGAAAATTACAGACATTTGGGCATAATGATAACGCGATGTTGCCCAGAACATACGCGCAAAAACTATGTGGCGTAAACACCATCTGCAGTTCATGCACACTCAAAATTAAGGGAACATAGTCGAAGCCAGCTTAAACACAACGAATTAATCTTGGAAGGTGGGATTCTCTGATATATTTTAAGCCGAGAAATTCCAATAGTTTACTTAAAATCACTGGCAGCTTTCTTTGAGAGGATCAGGAACGTCATCTGAGTTTGCCAGTCAAAGAAACCGAAGGCATTTTTTTTCCGCAAATCTTGTAAGAAATGTATGTATTTTTGACGCAATCTTGTTTGTAGAGATTCAACCTTCTTTGGCTTCTCTATAATAATCATAGCTAGTATGTTTTTAGCAGGTGATTATTTGCCGCTAACTTATCATATCGGCTGAGTTAAAGCACAATAGCAAGATAATTACAAGGGAATACCGAACTTCCCATCCTCTAGGACTATTCTTTGACTAGCTGTGTGGCATGTGGAACCATTTAGTTGAAACCACATATCACTGATGTCAAGTCTATCCAATTCTGACCAAATGTGTTTTTTTTCCAACATGACATGGTCATTTTCTTCGACAACAAAATATGATCCAGTCAAACCTCCCGCATGGTTCTATTTTCGATTCTTCGGCCGAAAATTATCTGAAGCGATTAGGTTCGACGCACTGATAAGGAATTCGAGGTCACATTCGACTCTATCCGACCGGCCTTTGCTACGATAACCTTCGAAAGGAAAGAGACTCATGTTGCGCATCAGAATGCGACGGTTAAGTTCGTTAATGGACATAATCGGCCAAACGTACCTCCAGATATATCTGGATGGTTGACCGATAACTTCGCCGATACCTTTCGAACGGAAAGAGATAGCTACTTTGAATTTTCAGGGTAGCGTACGCATCTGAATACGACAGTTTGTTTCGTTGGTAGGCATAATCGGCGAAACGGTTTTGGAGTTTTACCCATGTGAAGTTTTGTTGTTATTTTCTCAATACTCAAATTACTTGTAAAATGCAAACACGCTAATTTTTGCGGAATTTCGTGAATATCATATCACTAGAAAAATTTTTCCCTATTTCAATATCGTAATGAGTTCATTCCAACACTAAAAACAGTGCTGGAATGAACTCATTACCGCATTGTTTCTAGTTATATTTTTCGTTTTGTGGTAGTCAGCACTGACATTCGATCGTATCAAATTTCAACACTCGTCAATTATTGTCGATATAAGATAATCTGGATAAGGTGAAATGATTGTTGAGAGGAATGGGTTTATTTTCATAAAAAAATGAGGTACTAGAGATTTCCTTCTTGCTAATTTCGAATCATTTATGATATTAGGGAACTGTTAAATCTGACCTCCATGCTCTACGTACTATTCGAATCTAATTCCGTTACTTGCGTAACAGTCACACCAACTGCCAAGATACAATACAAAAGTCACTAGGATGTATCATCCTAATTTTTCATTAAATTGCAACAGTATTTCACAATACTTGCCAGAAATAGAGAAAATATCGTCTAATACTCGTTGCAGAAGGCAATTCCAACACTCATGCGTACGAAAACTCGCTCCTTCGTCGCTCGTTTTCGAATTTCGCATTCGTGTTTGAATATCAGCCCATTCTCCAACTTGTTTTAGAATATACTATTCTATCAGTAAGAATCCGCTGAATGCATATATATCTTCGCGCAGTCATTTTACAATCGAGTACCAAATTTTAAAGATTAATCGACTTTTTATGAAGCGTGAATAGACAATGGAACATGCGCGCAAATGTTCCTGACTTCACTCGATCTACCTGAAAACTCTATGTATGCGGAGTTTTGTATTGATCGCTTTGCCGTAAAGTGTAAAAAACAATTTTCTACAATAGTTTCTACAATAACTCTCAAATTGTAGAGTCATGGCCTTTAGACGGATGTGAAGTTTTGTATTGATCAGGTTACCGTAAACTGTATAAATTTATTTTTTTAATTTTTTAATTTTGTTTCTACAATAACTCTCGCAGGGAATGAGCTAGACAGTTGAACTTTTCAGAGTAGGTTAGGGAAATACATATCTCGATTGAGTTCGCTATTGGGCAAAATAGGCCAGATCGTTCCCGGAGTATCGAAAAAAATTTTTTTTTTAACTCACAAATTTCAAAATATTTTTTTTTTAAGATGCAGTTTCACCATAAAAATCCATTGATATCATTTTCAACTCCAACAATAAACTAAACAACAAATAAACTAATACTTTCGATATGATTTTCGAAATTTCAATAATGAATCGTACTCCTATGTTTTCACAGAATGCTATAATTATTCTATCTATGATTTATTATATGATCTGTGTTCATACTCGTACATGTCTTTCTGTTCTATAAGAGAGAGTCCAATTCATTTAAGCTATTTTAATGTGATTTATCAATGGTGCAGTTCTCATTATCAGATTGGTCATTTAATCTTGATAAATAAACTATTATTTGAATTGAATTTGCTTTATGATGCAGTTCTATCATAAGAATACATTGATATAATTCTCCACTCTGAGAAACCAATACTTTCGGAGATATAATTTGTCTGTTTGAACAAGAGCGCCAGAAAGCTCCTGTCCACCGAGTTTGAACAATTTTTTGTAAGATGCAGAGTCGCTATAAAAATCCATTGATATCATTTTAATTTCTAGCCAGCTAATACTTTTGGAGATATGATTTTTCAAAATTTCAATAATAAATCGTACTTCTACGTTTTCACAGAATTCTATAATTATTCTATCTGTGAATATGATCTGTGTTCATACTTGTACATGTCATCTTGTTTTCCTATAAGAGAGAGTCAAATTCAATTCAGCTATCGTAGAATTTTGAGGATTATAATATGATATTATACTTTTGTGTGATATTTTAATGCCCGTGGATAATCCATATGATGATGGAAATATGTACTTTTGTAAGTTTATCAGAATGGGTTCACCATATTGGTTAAGTTTCAATTGATATAACATAAATTTTCAAAGTGGATTTGAGGAATGAATATTTCGGGTAAGTTCGTGGTTTTTGGCGCTCCTGTTTGAATTTAATATCTTTCATGATGCAGTAGTATCATATTTTAATTTAGTTCCTTTCAGGATTCAGTTCCTTCATAAAAATCCAATGATATCATTTCCAACTCGGAGAAACCAATTCTTTCTGAGATATGAATTGTCAAAGATTGAACAAGAGCGCCAAAGCTCCTGCCGCAGGGCTTTTCTCTGATGCAGAAAATTTTCGGCTTCATTCCATAAAGTCGTTACCAAAAAGTGGACCGAAAACGAGAGGAACGAATTCGTTTAAGGAACCGACCGCAACGTCATTTCATTTAAATTATGCAAATACGATATCGGCCAAGATATGAAGGCAGCGGTGGCAACTAAGCGCATTTTAATGTCGGGTAGATTGGATGCAGCTAAAGCTGGTAATACCAGAAGCGCTGGTTTAATGGTTTTAATTGAACCCCTGTTGGCTGCATGCATAAACTACTTCAACTTCTTCAGTTCACGAGATACCATTACGATCTGTCATCCGACGTAGTGGTTGTTCATCATCTTCGACTTTTTATAATTGCCGTGTGAACTTGTCGATGCTACTTAATATTGCTGCTTAGCATGATATATTATCGAAGACATATTGAATTCGATGTTGTGCTTCAATTTCATTATGACGTGTTCTGGTGCGTATTTAGAAATCTTTGGTGACTCGAATAGAGTTACAGTGGGTGATCATATTGTGGGCTTCCGACTCGTGTTCTGGAGGCACCGCATTCAGTACCGCATTACCTATTGATTTGCATTGCGAATGGCTTTCATGCAAGGCCGTCTTAAACTATGCTGGGGCCCCGGGGCACACAAAAATTTGGGGCCCTTTTGAAAAGTAAATAAAGCGAATTATACATGTTCCTACCATGATAACTCTTGAACAGAATGGGCTGAAACAATTTTCGGGGAAGTTTTGGGATGTAAATATCTCAGTTAAGTTTGTTATTGGGCAAAATGGTGGTTTCGGAGTAACGAAACAAATTTTTATACATTACAAATTTCAAAATCGATTTTTTTTAAGATGCAGATTCATCATAAGAATCCACTGATATCATTCTCAACTCTAACAAACTAATACTTTCGGAGATAAAATTTTTCAATATTCATGATGCAGTCAAAGTTTGAATAATTACTCGCTAGTACTTTGACAAGAGCGCCAAAGCCCCCCCCTCTACCTTTCCCACTTTTTGCGCGTATGTTTCATTTTGTCCAAATGTCTGTAATTTTCGATTTTATTTGTCGACATTGATCTTAAGCGATTGGGTTCGACTCCCTGATAAAAAATTCGAGGTCAAATTTGATTCTGCCCGGCCGGCCGTTGTCACGATAACTTGAGAACGAAAAGAGATAGCGACTTCAATTTTTCAGAGTAGGTGGCGCATCCCAATACGACGGACAAGTTCGTTAATGGGCGTAATCGGCCCAATGGTTTCCGAGTAATAATTTTGTTTTCAACCAATACAAATCCGATCGAATTGAAACTTAGTGAGTGCTTCTCGAATACAAACCTAAAGACGTTTGTGAAATTTTTGTGAGAAACGTATCACTAGAAAATTTTAAGAAAAGTATTAAAAAATATTATTTATTTCACGATAACCTGAGAACGGAAAAAGATAGGGACTTGAAATTTTCAGGTTAGGTTGCGCATTTGAATGCAATATTTGGATTTGTTTATAAGCATAATCGACCAAACGGTTTTGGAGTTTTACCCATCTGAAATTTGGTTGATATTTCCTAAATAACTCGAAAAATGCAGAACCGATCCAATTCACACATGTTTATTTGTTGTAGAATGCCAACGCAAAAATTGTTGTGAAATTTCTTGAAGATAGCATCCCCGGAAAATCTTTAAAAACCATAAAATTCTATATATCCGAAACTGTTCGTCTGACATCGTTGAAATTTTGCGAGAGCCTTCAAAACCTAACTCTTCTGCCAAGTTTCAAGTTTGAACACGATCGGATCTTTATTATTGGAGATCCGAGCAGCCGTGTATGTCCAGTAGCTGGATGGGTGACCGTTGCTTCGATAACATTCGAACGAAAGGAGACAGGGACTTGCCATTTTCAGGGTAGGTTGCGCATCCGAATGGGAGGGTTAATATCGTTTTTCAGCATAATCGGTCGAACGGTTTCGAAGTTATACCCACCTGGAATATTATTTCCTCGATAACTTAAAAAATATAGACTCGATCGAATTGAAGCTTCGGAACTAGTTGTAGAATATCAACATAAGGACGTGTGTAAAGTTTTGTGAGAACCGTACCCACTAGAATATTTTAAAAAAATTACGAAAAAAAAATTGGTTCAAGCTCCTGACTTCACGTCAGTGCTTGAACCAATATTTTTTACTTATATTGAGCCAAATACAAGCCAAGTTTAGTCTTATATGACTTTTTTGTCTTATATCGATCCTTACTAAGCTGATTTAAGTCAAAATCAAGTCAAATGTTAGGGACATTTTATACATCAAAAAGTAAATAGGCAAAGTTTGACTCAATTTTGTCTTAATTTGGTTAAATAAACCTAATTTAGATTTAAATCTTAAGATAAAAGTAAATTCCATTTTCGACTCGGGTGCTTACTGTTTCTGTGACCGACAGAAATGTTTTTAGAATAAATGTGAGAGAAATTGTCTGTCCTTCGGGGCCCCCCTAAGGATGGGGGCCCTGGACACGGGCCCCGTGTGCCCTTATGGTAAAGACGGTATTGCTTTCATGCTTCCTTCTAGCTCCTGCCTTTGAACTTACCGATACAGCTTTGCAGGAGCCTGCTGCAGAAGTGTGTAACACAGGAAGCGGAGCTAACTGGAAGATACGATGCGTTTTATGATCTTAATGGGGTCGACCTTAAAGGTTATTAAATGGTTTGTTTCTTGGTTTTCTCTCCCAAACTCTGAAATATATCTATTAAAAAATTGGTTCAAGTTCTGTGGACAGGAGATTTTTGGCGCTCTTGTTCAAACAGACAAATTATATCCCCGAAAGTATTGGTTTCTCAGAGTTGGGAATAAAATCAATGGATTCCTATGATAGAAATGCATCATGAAAGAAATTAAATTTAAGGAAAACTGTCGTTTAAAAAAAATGCTTCAAAAATTATCTTAAAAAAAAAAAGCAATCTACAATGCTTAAATGCTTCAAAAATTGTCACTAATTTTATTTATCAAGATTAAATGAGCAATCTGCAATGATTCAACCTCGTGGAATGGGTTGTTGCAACTTACACTCGGTGCATAGTTTTCACAACTCGAAATACCTAAGGAAAGTATCATCGAAATGTCTAGAGCAAGGCTGGAGACAATCATAGCAGATGGTCCATTTATTCCTGATATTTGAGTTGATAGTGGATTACGAACAAATTATCTCAATAGTTCAAAATATATTAATAAAATACTATCCTCTTTTCATACCACTAACACATTATTTGCTGTTTTATGAACCTTAACTCAAGAAAAAATGTTTGATACACAAATGTAGATCCATATTTCAGTAGTTTTTTGCTAGCAACATTATGAAAATACTGTAAATAGGAACATGTCTCACTACTTAAGGAAGTAAAAGGTAATATTAACCTCTGTGGTCAATGAACAGTAATTTCTTTTGATGATTCCATTATGTTCATCTTTCCTATTGCCTCCCTAAACTAAATCATTAAAATGATCCAATTCTAAATCTTCTGGAACATCATGCCCAATATATATATAATATATATATAATATAATATTAAATTATATATTATTATATAATAATATATAATATATTATTCAATATGTAATTAGTCAATATAATTTTCGGTATTTTCAACTTACGAATTGACATTCTCTTATAGCTAGAAAAGTTGACATTTTTGAACAGTGAGCACAGACAGATTCTGTGTTCACATTCTGTGAATACATAGAACTTACGATGCATTATTGAAACTTTGAAACATCATATCTCGGAAACTATTAGCTCGTTAGAGTTGAAAATGATAAAAATAGATTCTTATGATGAAACTGCATCTTAAATTATTTTGAATTCAAAAATTGTAATGTAAAAAAAAAAATTTTTTTTCGTTACTCCGAAACTATTAGACCGATTTTGCCCAATAACGAACTTAGCTGAGACATTTATCCCTCAAACCTACTCTCTGAAAATGTCAACTGTCTAGCTTATTCCGTTCGAGAGTTATCGTGTTAACGGCTGGACGGACGGACGGACAGACGACCGGACAGAAACGATTTCGACCACGGATTCTTGATCAGTGAGTCAAACCAAATCGTTCAAGACCATTTTCAGCCAAAAATTCGAAAATTACAGACATTTGGGCAAATTGATAAGCACTCTCTGTTCCGCGGAACAAGCGCTCCAATGAAAATGTATTATTTTGTGAATTTTTTTTGGGTAAGGAACACAAAATATTTGTCAGAAGCAATAAATCGAACAATGTTGCCTAACAAACAATAACGAAACAACATCAACGATGAAACACATACAAATTAGAGAACCATCAACTTAGCGTGAAAAGAGGTATTGTTGAAACACTTTACGATAGTGCTAATCTGATTTGTTCTACTCTTGAAATCCGAAATAAAGAAATTGATTTCATCCCAAATTTTTTTGAAGATGATGGATATCCGAGTCAATTCATAGATGCATCAATCATGGAGCTAGATAGAAAAGCTTCTAATGAAATATCTATCAATCAAGTACAACAGAATAATCAACAAGAAGAACAACACAATCTAAAAAGTTTTCGGGTATTTAGTCAGGTTTGAATATATTAAATCCTCTTTATTGCATTAGTCGATATTTGTAGCATTCACAACACAATCTCTTTAATGTGATCCCTTATGTTCGTGACTTTCTGAAAAATCAGAAGAATCGGTTATAAGTTCAATATAAGCACCGTTTTCAAAGCACAAAATAATCTTAGGCCCTTAATAACAAAGACGAAACATTAAGGAATAACAAAAATAAAAAAACTGTATATACAGGGTGTCCCGGGAAGAATGCGACAAACGGATACCATGCATTAATGACTTGCATTAATGGCATCAAGAGGTTTAAATTGCCTGAGCGCCTTCGTTTGGGATATACAGGGTGATGTTCATCATATGAGCGAAATTTCACAGTTCAATAACTCTTGAACTAATCGACTGATTGATTTCAAATTTTGAAGTCTTGTGACGCTTTACTATCGCCTTTCTTCAGTATTTCTGAAATCAAATAAATCAGATCCAGACTGGGAAAAATTTCTAAATTTCATATTTTCGTGAATATTGGATTACCCTGTACATGAAACTTAAAATTTGTTTTCGTTATCATAATTTCGTTATCATAATCATGAGACGTGAGTTTTTGGATGTTTGCTTTTCCTACAAGCTTCTCAATGGCCTGGTTGATTCTTCTTGCGCGAGCTCGTTGAGTTTGAATTGTCATCCATATAATGTCAGAAATCGGATGTTGTTGACTGAGGAGAGGAGCAATACTAATTATATGTTGAATTCTCCGCTCCATAGATGCATTCACCGCCTCAACTTGGTTGGGGGGCGGGTGAGCGAGCTGGATGTATTTTCACCATCATTGCTGGCGTTTAAAGGACGCTTGAGGGGAATTTTGCGGGACTGAAGGGTGTAAATGGTCAGGTTTGATTGAATGTGGATTTGAATTAATTTGTAATATTTACTGTTCTCAACAAGAATGTATTTTTTTATTTTATTAGTAGTTAAGTTGTACGAATCGTGGTATTTAAAATGATATTTATGTATAATGTGTGCCCCTCTATTATTGGTCAGTTTTAACTGTCTGTTGAGGGTGCCTTTTCTTGTAAAAATAAAAATAAAAATAAAATAAAAAAAATAACCATAAAGAGATATTTCATAATAAAAATTCTACATCTCTGTTTGGCACCGTTATATAGGGTGATAAATAAACATTCCCTTCGATAAATCTTGAACTTATAGGTAAAATTATTTCAAATTTTATAGTTTTGTCACCCTTTACGGCTGCCTTCCTTAAATTTTTCCCGAATTGAAAAACAGAACCGGACTAGGAAGATTTTAGACTTCCTATATTGCCGGTGATATCGGATCAGTGATTGAGTAGAGAGTTCAGATTAAGATATCAAATCAAAAAAAGCGTTCATAAATGAAACGAATTTATTCGAGAAAAACTTCAATCAACAAACTGGATAATCAATACAACAAAAAATAGCAAAATAGTGAGCAGGAGCTCCATCATGTTGGAACCACAATGTTTAGAAAATACGAGGGCCAATCAAACGATTGTTGTAGATACTGCACCAATCATTTATGTAGAATCTAACTTGAGATTTTTTTTTAATTATTGATGCTGGATTATTCTGAGCCCATACGTGAATATTCTTCTGATTTTTGCACAATTTGTTGATGATAGGGATGCATTCTAGCTTTTTTTATTGTTTTATGTACTCTGTTTTTAGGGACCCTCATCTGCTTGCTTATGCTGCCTGTACTGGTAGATGGATTTTCTGTCACTAGTTCTAGAATTGTGTTCTCTTCATTTGCACTCTGTCTTGGGGTACGATCAACTTTCATTTCAAAATCTCCTTTCTCACGAAGCTGTCTATTAATTCTTGTGAAAAGCATATGATGGGGAATTCTACGGTTAGGATATTCTCTTACTGATTTCCTTTAATTGTACTCACAAAAACCATACATGAAAATCATATCCGTACATTCTTCTCGAAAATATTCAAAAGGCATTTCTAAAATCACCAAATGGAGCAGATTTGATGTCAAAATAGAAATACTATGAATCGCAATTCACTAGCAACGGAATAAAAAATTCCTGAATTTTTGACCTATGGACTGTGGAAAATTTTAAATCAATTATTTGTTTTATCAATTTGAAGAAAATTTCAAGGAAGGCAGTCGTAAAGGGTGTCAAAACTGCAAAATTCGAAATAATTATACCGATAAGTTCAAGATTCATTGAACTATGGAGTTTCAGTCATAAGGGCGAGTCTTTATTGATCACCCTGTATGACGGTGCTAACCAGAGATTTATAATTTTTATTTTGAACTGATTCTTTGTGGTTACGAAAACGAAAAAAAAAGGTCCACGTACAGGCTAATCCAATATTCACGAAAAATAGAAAAAGTCTAAAATTTTTCCAGTACGGATCTGATTTATTCGATTTCAGAAATATTGAAGAAAGGCGATAGTAAAGGGTGACAAAACATCAAAATTAAAATCATTTGGGTGATTAGTTCGAGAGTGATGAGTAAGATGAACATCACCCTGCATATCCCAAACGAAGGCACTCAGGTGATTAAAACCTCTTGATACGATTCCAAACTGATGAGATTAATTCATGGTATCCCCCAGTATAATATTCCTTGTATTTGTGGTAAATCGTATACAGGAGAAACATCGAGACCACTAATAAAAAAATAGCAGAACATGTATGTACAATCCAAGGAGATCACAATGATGGATTCGGGTAATACAAATATTCTGAAGATAGAATCTGATTTGGTATTATTACTTACCAAATTTATATTACATTAATTTCTTCGGGAATTAATTTGCTTTGGATCATTGACTTGTAAAATTCAACTTTGGTCGGCCGCTCGGAAGCACGGAAATATACTGGTTGTCCCAGTATACATGTTCCAATGGATTATCTCAGCCATTTCGAAAGATAAAAATTTGAAAATTTTATGATTTTCAATTCGTTCAAGGAACCTTCAACCGAGAGAAACAAAAATTGAAAGTCACTTTCGGTTTGACCGGAAGTAACTATGACTTTTTTATCTCAAATGACATACTATATATTTTTTGCAATTCTCTATTTCTATTTTTTCTGGGTTTTCTCTCCCAAACTCTGAAAAATATCGATAAAATAAAAATCAATTATTTTGTGACTAATGTTGCAATAATGAGTGTACCTCCCACAGTATCCTTTAATGATTTCTGTATTTCTACTTAAAATTACCTTTCCAACGATGTATCACACTTCGTATTTTACATTTGATTTCATAGAGAAAACGTCAATTTAAATTTCAAATTGAAAGAATTGTACTAGTTTACGATATTTTGAGTAATCTTGATTTTGCGGTGTTAAATCTGGAAATCTTGCAGGCCATCATATCGGTCCATTTGAAGATAGATGGATCGGCACACATGGACCGATAAGATGGCCTACAAGATCTCCAGATTTTACACCGCTGGAATTCTTCCTTTGGGGATATTTGAAAGATCGTGTGTACCAGACTCCTCCTATTGATTTGGAAGATCTAGAAAACGAAATAAGGAGTACATGTAGTGCCCTTAATGCTGAGGTGTTGAGAAGTGTTACTTCGCGTGAACTAGTCCACTGAGCTGAAAGATGTGTGAAAGCAGATGGTCAACATTTCGAACATATGATTGAGTTATTAAAGGTATTTTTTTGTCCCCATTCTTTGCAATTTTTTGTTTCTTTTACTATTCATTTTTGTTGAACGTTTGGTATGGCTATAACTCTGAAATCACTCGATGGATTTCGCCCATTAACGAGCACATAGCCGGCACGTTAAGATCCCAAACCTATTCACTTTAAATTTCCACTCTATAACTTATTGCGTTCGAGCATAATCGTGCTGACGGCCGGACAGAATCAAGTTTGACCTCAGATTCTTGATCAGTCTAAACTAATCGTTTTAGACCATTCTCAGTCGGAAATTGAAAAATTACAGACATTTGGACAAATTTATAGGTACTCTGTTCACTTGAATAGTGCGCCAAAAATAATACATAACCTTTGAAAAGTCCCTTCTCACAAAGATTTTCCTCAATAGGCGTATGGAGCTATTGAAGAAGAATCACCTCTGTTGATTTTGAAAGAAAATCACTCTTGTTCTTAGAAATCCCTTCGATATTTGAATTTAAAGTTCTCAAAAAGAAGTGACGTCTTGTCAGGAGCCTTAGCGTGCTTGTTGCTATTGTCTATTCACGCCTCATGCGGAGTCGATAGAGCTGAAATGCGGTAGTTATTGTGGTCCTGAGATATGAGCAGAATTTCAACGGATTCTGAGGCATAGTTTCTGAAATTTAAAATTTTTGATGAAAAAAATTTTTTTGCGCGTATGTTCTGGGGAACATCGCGTTATCATTTTTCCCAAATGTCTGTAATTTTCTAATTTTTCGCCGAAAATGGTCTCAAACGATTGGGTTCGACTCCCTGATGAAGAATTTGAGGTAAAATTTGATTCTGTTCGTCCAGCCAGCCGTCCGGCCGTTGCCACGATAACTTGGGAACGGAAAGAGCTAGCGACTTGAAATATTCAGGGTAGGTGGCGCATCCGAATAGGACGGACAAGTTCTTTAATGGGCATAATCCAATGGTTTCCAAGTAATAATTTGTTTTCAACCAATATGAATACGATCGAATTGAAACTTAGTGAGTAGTTGTAGAATATAAACATAAGCACGTTTGTGAAATTTTGTGGGAATCGTATCACTAGAAAATAAAAAAAAAATTATTTGAAAATATTATTTATGACACGATTACTTGAGAACGGAGAGATAATGGCTTGAAATTTTCAGGTTAGGTTGTGCATCTGAATGCGACATTTGAATTTGTATATAGGTATAATCGGCCAAACGGTTTTGGAGTTATACACATCTGAAATTTGGTTTTTATTTCCTCTATAACTCGGAAAATACAAAACCGATATAAACCAAACATGGTTATTAGTTGTAGAATGCCAACGTGAAAATTCTTGTGGAATTTCGTGAGGATGGCATAACTAGAAAGTTTCAAAATAATCATTGAAAATAATTGAAAAAAATTTTATATATCATAACCTATTCGTCCGGCATCGCTGAAATTGCAAGAGCCTCCAGAAGCTAACCCTACTGCAAAGTTCCAAGTTTGAACACGATCGGATCCATATTGTTGGAGAACCAAGCAGCCTTTTGTGATTTCGGTAGCTGGATGGGAATCGTTGTATTTTTGCGAGAACCATCAAAACCATGAATGTCATGATGACATATTTTTTCATCACAAATCTATTGGAGATGATAGCCCTACATTAGAGTCCTGTAGCGGTCAGACCTGGTTTTTAAAGAGAGAGGCAAAAAAATATTGAAGGGATTTCTATGAAGAAGAGTGAATATCTTTGAAAAATAGAGAAGGCGATTCTTCTTCAAGAGATCCATGCGCCTGCAGAGGAGTATATTTGTGAGAGGGAACATTTGAAAGTTTATGTACTATTTTTAATATGATATCGGGGAAATTTTGCTGAAGGCTTCAAAACTTAACTTTAAATTAATCACACTTTCTGATCTTGTGAGGTGAGAGACTCATTTGTCGATATTGAATCTCGTGATGGGTAGAGAGGCATTTTAGGCCAGTTTTTCTATCACTAATGAGAATATATCTTTATGTTTCACCTCAACATCTTTAGATCTCTCAATGGGCATTTATTGGTTAAGAATAACTAATTGAATGTTACTGGAATTCAATTGCTCTTGTTCAAACAGACAAATTGTATCTCCGAAAGTATTGGTTTCTCAGAGTTGGGAATTATATCAATGGATTCTTATGAAAGAACTTCATCTTAGCAGAAATTGAATTCAAACATCATAGAATAATTTAAATTCAACAAGAGTGCCAAAAATTATCCAAATCCAAAACCAATAGACAAATTCTACCCAATAACGAACCTATCCGAGATATTCATTGCTCAATTCTATGATGAACGATAATATACAGGGTGAGTCTTTGACCACTGCATTAATTTTAGCCAAAGATTCCCCTCATCAAATGAAACACTTTTTTCATTTAACGTTTTTCCAAATTCAGCTCAGGTAAAAAGATACAGGCTGTTGAAATTTTGATAAAAAATCAGTTTTTCTTTTGTAGCTTTGACATCCTTTTTTCGAATAAAATGAATGTTGGCATAAAGTTTCCTATCAGTATGATACATATTTTCCAAATATTAGTTATTTTCTACTTCTACTGGTTTTCTAGTTATGGACTCGTGGATTTATAAAACTAAACGAAATTAGCATAAAGAAAGCATATAAAGTTTTTCTTGAGTCATTTCAAGAATATTCCATCGTTTTAGAACATTATATTATTCTTCATCATTTCTCCTTAAACGCACCGTTTTCGAGATATTCTTCATTGAATGTTTTAAAATGGGAAACTCCAGAAATTTCACTTCTTTTATGGATCCGTCCCTGAGCGTTGGAATCCCGAATCAAGCTGTAAACCACGTTACCGTGCCTTATTCTCGTCCGCCAACAATGTCATAGATAATTTATATGCGGGAGTGTATTAGCACATTGTGAAATCTTAAAACGCTTGTAACTTTTTACCTGAGCCGAATCTGGAAAAATGGTAAATGAAAAAAGTGTTTCATTTGATGAGAGGAATCTTTGGTTAAAATTAATGCAGTGGTCAAAGACTCACCCTGTATATTCTTTCCTCAAATCCACTTCAATACACCAATATCCCAGTTTTGTTTTTACTGGAGATATTCTGAACATAATATTATTAACCTACCATTACCATTCCCATCATCATATGGATTGACCATCGGAATGAAAATATTAACCAACAAAAAGTATGATATCATATTATAGTTCTCATAATTCTACGATTGCTGAAATGAATTAGTCAATATCATATCTCAAGAAAATAAGTTGACATTATGACAATTCATACATAGAATAATTATATCATTCTGTGAAAACGTAGAAATACGATTTATTATTGAAATTTTGAAAAATCATATCTCCGCAAGTATTAGCTTGTTAGAGTTAAAAATGATATCACTGGATTCTTATGGTAAAACTGCTTATTGGAAAAAATTTAATTTGGAATTTGTCATGTAAAAAAAATTTTTTTTTTTTTGTTACTCCGAAACCATCTGTCCGATTTTGCCCAATAATGCACTTAACCGAGATATTTATCTCCCAAACCCACTCTGAAAATTTCAACTGTCTAGCTCATTCCGTTGGAGAGTAATCGTGCCTACGGCCGGCCGGCCAGACAAAATGGATTTCGACCATTGATTCTTGATCAGTGAGTTGAACCAAATCGTTTCAGACCATTTTCATCGAAAAATACGAAAATTACAGACATTTGGGCAAATTCATAAGCACTCTGTTCCGAGGAACAAGAGCGCCAAAAAGGCACAATAGACTGCTGTGGCGCAGAACGAAAAATGCCTGAAGACGCAGCGAATTTCAAAATTGGCCCAATAACCACGTCAAAGAAACTAGCTCGTACACACACAGAATTGACATAAGGTGGTAATATGGCCTTCCAGCCCGTGCCCACTCGTTCAACTCACAGAAAACCATTGAAAAAAATTTTAAATTCATCATTCATTCGCTTATCCAAACGGCATCGTACTTACACTTATCAGTCGGAGTAGGAAAAAATTTAGAATTTCTTCAAAATAACTCAAATAATTTGTAGTTATTCGGAATTATAATTTTTTTTTGAGACAACTAGAGATTTGTTTTCAATGAAATTTTGAGGATATAATGGATAATCACCTAAATTCTGAAATTAGACTTAAACTATGTAGTTTATCAATCATCAACGAGCTTTGCACAAATTTTTGTGCCGGTAATTTGTAACCAACTACAGAGTTTCTATTCGATCAGAACTGTATTCTTCGAGTTATTGGGAAAACAAAATTTCAAATTTTTTAATTTTTTTTTCTGTTTAGTCATCCGTTCAATACAAAAGTTTGCATGCATATAAAGGTCGTAATTCCAAAAGTTGGTGCTGAATTTCAGATTGATCAATTGAGTAGTTTCGGAAATATTCAGAAAAAAATATTCAACTCTAAATGGTCATAATTCCAAAATCACTCAGCAGATCCACCCAATAACGAACTTAACCGATATGATATTTATTCCTCAAACCTACTCTGAAAATTTCAACTGTCTAACCTGTCCTAACCTAACCTAACCTAACCTAACCTAACCTATTTATTTCGAGAGTTATCGTGATTATGGCCGGACGGATGAATAGAATTGGATTTGACACCGGGTTATTCATCAGTGAGTCGAACTTAGTCGTATTTTTGGCCAGAAGTTCCATAACTACAGACATCTGGGCAAAGTGACACCACGTTATTCCCTAGAACATGCGCACAAAAAATTAATAGTTCGAGATACCGTGATGGAGTGTTGTCCCAGATTTACACACTCTTTGTAAATATATAAGTGAAATTTCTAAATACGCATGCAAGACGTGTTGAATTCGATGTTGTGCTCGAGTTTCATTATGAGTTAGTCCGTTAGGTGGCACTTTCTACGCTAGGCACGTTGTTATGATAAGTATACGTGCACTTAAGAGGCAACGGGTATTTGTGATCAATTTGTACTGTCAAACTGATGTAATGAGATGGCAGGCTGATGATAATAGCTTTCATCGTTTTTGTCCATATGATTAGTTCTTAACACTCCTGAATTTTATCAAACCTGTAGGTTGGTTTAGGTATGGAATAGTCGGCTGTTACTATATTTCATTAATCTTACATCCTACTTAGTTGCGTCTTCAGAATAATATCTTTGACGTGCTGAATGCATGTCGCAAACGGTCGAATATATTCTATGGATCAGGAAAATTCCGAACTAGCCATTATATGGCGCCACAAATGCAAAATCAATTACGGCATTCGATACCACCATCCTTTGATATGATATGATATGATTCTTTATTCTGAATTTAAGAATAAATATACAAGTGCTTAGTACATATTCTATAATACATTGAACATCTCTGTATCACGAATAAAGAAAAAATTGTCACTAAGGCATCAATATACCAGCGCGTGACTACACTTCCCCACAGGCAGACAAGAATCCATATAAACAACAATAATACTATAATATACACAAATATATGCTGATTTTCCTCAACATGAAAGTGAGCAAAAAAAGAAACAAAAAATATCATTTACGAGAAATATTACAAAGGTCCATAAACCCATGTGGAATATAATATACCTAATATTTGGTTTAAACCAAATCTACACTAAACTACATATATGTTGAAATCAATAAATTCATTAGAATACTTTGCAGCATTACATATAATAACAATATTGGATCTAACTTTGAGTTTCCCACCTAATGTGTACTGAGCTATGTTGTAGATTGAATATCAAATACTCTGTTTAATATAGTGATATCGACTTTAGATCAACATTTTATGGCAATCGGACCACGCACGCGATTTCAAGTTTGTGCCTAGCAATTTGGTAGTTTTGTTAACAGATGGGTACGAAAGAATTTCTTTTCTTGACGAAGCATTGATTTTTAATTGGAAAAAAATACGAAAGAAGTGAAAGAGTAGAAGAAGCATAATCCGGACTCAGTTCCAGGCAAATCAACCGTTTGCGAATGGTATAATCAATTTAAACGTAGTAGTAGCTAATAATATAAGTCAACGACGCTCAATGCAGTGGTCGCCTAAATATGACCGTTAACTGAGAAAACGTCAAATAAATCTGGATAATTGTTTTTACCGCTGAGATTGCAAAGTTATCATATCGCAGTGCGCAATTTCAGTAAGAATAATGTGGGAAAGCCCCGAAGACAGGAGCTTTGGCGCTCTTGTTCAAACTTTGACAAATCATATCTCCGAAAGTATTGATTTCTCAGAGTTGGGAATGATATCAATGGATTCTTATGATAGAACCACCATAAAAGAAATTAAATTAAAAAAATCATAAAATTACGAAGTATTAGTTTGTTAGAGTTGAGAATGATTTCAATGGATTGTTATGATAAAACTGTATCTTGAAAAAAATTGAATTTGAAATTTGTAATGTAAAAAAAAATCTTTTCTCGTTACTCTGAATTCACCAGGCATCATTTTGCTCAATAAAGAAATCAACCGAGATATTTATCTTTCAAACTTATCTGCAAATTTCAAGTTCTAGCTAATTCCGTTCGAGAGTTATCGTGTTGACAGAAGGTCGGAGAGAATCGATTTTGACCACAGATACTTAATCAGTGAGTCGAACCAAAACGTTTGAGAAAATTTTCAGCCAAAAATTCGAAAATTACAGACATTTGGGCAAATTGATAAGCACTATGTTCCTAGGAACAAGAGCGCCAAAACTTTAATTTTCACCCTGTAGCTACGAAACTAGGAGAGATATCAAATTTCTTTTTTCGGCATTATTCGTTTCATACAAAATTAGCAAAGGATTGTCAAAACCACATCATCATAACTCTGAGGAATGTAAAAATGGCATGTAGATGTCCTAGAAATTAATTTTAAATTGTGGGATACTAGTTTCGGAAATAATTAAGATATTCTTCTGAATTCTCGAATAATTTTGTTTGATATTTTCGGATGTGATAGGAACATTTCGCAATCTTGCATAAATATAACTGCATCATATATACAGGGTGAGTCTTTGACCACTGCATTAATTATAACCAAGTATTCCTCTCATCAAATGAAACACTTTTTTCGTTTACCATTTTTCCAGATTCGGCTCAGGTAAAAAGTTACAAGCGTTTTAAGATTTCACAATGTGCAAATACACTCCCGCATATAAATTATCTATGACATTGTTGGCGGACGAGAATAAGGCACGGTAACGTGGTTTACAGCTTGATTCGGGATTCCAACGCTCAGGGACGGATCCATAAAAGAAGTGAAATTTCTGGAGTTTTCCATTTTAAAACATTCAATGAAGAATATCTCGAAAACGGTGCGTTTAAGGAGAAATGATGAAGAATAATATAATGTTCTAAAACGATGGAATATTCTTGAAATGACTCAAGAAAAACTTTATATGCTTTCTTTATGCTAATTTCGTTTAGTTTTATGAATCCACGAGTCCATAACTAGAAAACCAGTAGAAGTAGAAAATAACTAATATTTGGAAAATATGTATCATAGTTATAGGAAACTTTACGCCAACATTCATTTTATTCGAAAAAAGAATGTCAAAGCTACAAAATAAAAACTGATTTTGTTTCAAAATTTCAACAACCTGTATCTTTTTACCTGAGCTGAATTTGGAAAAATGTTAAATGAAAAAAGTGTTTCATTTGATGAGAAGAATCTTTTGTTAAAATTAATGCAGTGGTCAAAGACTCACCCTGTATAATTGCAGAGTTAGCGGAAGAAATAATGTTCGCGGAAATACCACACTGAATATGCTAGATAGCGTTTGAACATGAAGCCAAGCAACGTTTCAAAAAGAGCGCCAAAAAGCGCAATGCAAAGCGGGTATGGCGTTTGTTAACACCGGATCAAAAACAATATCGAATCGACGATTCGGTGCCCTGATATCTGAAGCTTTTTAGCCACAATAAAGCGGTTTTTTTCCACCAGTAAGTGACCATGGATGCAACCTGGATACACAATTACACTACAGAGTCAAAGCAGTCGTCAGCTGTGTGGGTTGAGGCGCGTGGAAGCATTCCTATAGATCAAAGTAAGCCGGTAATGTTATGGTGTCTGTATTCTCGGATTCGCATGGTGTTGGATGTCCATTGACTATTATTATTATTATATGGATTGTGTAGGGCAGACGAAACCCACCTCTACACTATGACTAATCGGTCTATTTTGGCACACCTATAGTATATAATCTATACTTCACCCACAAGCTCAAGTCTCTTGATAAGGGATATTAGTCTGGTGGGTGATAACTTCCAGTTTTCCCGGTCTTCGTTTGTGTACTCCTAGTTCCTCCAATCTGATCCTGTCCCCAGCGGGGCAGTCACACATGATGTGTTCGATAGACTCGTCGTCCTCCAGGCATAGTCTGCACTCGGAGTCCTCAGTCAACCCCAGCGAATTGAGGTGTTTCCTGAGGCCACAGTGGCCCGGATTCTCAGGTCTACCCTAGATGATAATTTGAGCCATTACCTGGCTCTTTCTAGTGATGGGTCAGTAATTGTTGAGCGAGTATGTCTGTGTCCAGGCGTGCTGCTCCAGATTTCCTGAAATGCAGAATTATACGTTTGCAGAAATATACGTTTTCGAAAACATTGTGAACATAACTCTCCGTTAAGCTCTCTATAAAAAAATTAAGGGAAACCCCGTAGACAGGAGCTTTGGCGCTCTTCTTCAAACTTTGACAAATCATATCTCCTAAAGTATTATTATACTTATGATATAACTTCGTTTAAGACCATTTTCATCCGAACATTACAGACATTTGGAAACTTTGTAAGCACTCCGTTCCGAGGAAGGAGAGCACCGAAAGTTTTTCATTCCCAATAGGACAACCGACATGACATTTTAAAGATGAAATAACCGAGCAACCTACCCTGAAAATTGCAATTCGCTATCCCTTTTCATTCGAAAGTTATCGTCTCAACAGACGGCTGGCTGTACATAATCCAATTTGACCTCGAATTCTTTATCAGTGAGTGGACTTAATGATTTGAGACCATTTTCGGTTAAAAATTCGAAAATTACAGGCAATTGGGCAAAATGGTACCAAGCTGTTCCCTACAACAGGTGCTCAAAAATCCATATGCAGCATTTCAAAACTCCATTTTTTCTAAAGGCTGATAATTGTCTAAAGGTCTAATCACTTGAATGACCCTCTATATGCAAAACTTTCAAATCCTCAAATTTTTCCGTCCATCCATGAGATTAGCAACGATAGTCCTCGGTAATTGGTTTTTCCACGCCTACTCCCATTTCGCACATAGGTAATCGGATTCAACCGGGCAATTCCATTAACCGCAGCACCCACATCTGTTTGTTTTGAACCGGACAAATTAACAGGGCGCCCATTTTGCATCACTCATAGAATCTGAAGCGACTTGCCCCAGGTACCCGATAATATAAGTCAAGAGGTATAAGCATGTCAGCGATGAAGTATTCCGAGATAACGAAAGAAGATTTGCATAACATCTGAAATGCATGGGAACCGTTGTTTTACCGCGCCCTGTAATACCGACGATATCTCAACTTTATAATATGCTTAAGCAAAGATCAAAGAACTAAGTTATGGGTTGGACTGGGATGAAATCTTGTAGATACTTGGGTTCTCATCTACGTCGAGAGGTATTATTAATTTATTGGCCGATATACTTGAACTTAATTATCTGCAGATTTGCGGTAGATGGAAACAACAATGATCTCGTGATAAACCAGAACCTACGTAATCTGACGTGCGAAAAGAGCTTTAGGGAAAGAGATCATTAGGTACTCGTTATTAAACTCAGATAGGCGATTAATTGAAGAAGCTAATGCCTAAAGGGTGATTAATTTGATGCTTTAGTATTATAATAGACCAGGATAGAATCCTTTAAAAATGATAAAAAGTGAACAAAAATTATAGTAGATTGAAACCCATTGGAAAAGGAAGAGAATATAACAAAAATTATAGGAAAAATAATTTACGGGCGATCTGAGGTCGGGAAGGGGAAGAGGGCGAGTTTTTAAGGGTAAAAAACGGTTTATCTCGATTTCCGGCAAAACTACAAGTCCTATAGGGAAAAGTTGAATGGCAAAGTTGTAGGTAATAAAAAGATCTACAACTTTTGTTTCAGAACTTTTTGCACATAACCTCAAAATTTATGTGAAAAATTCAAATAACCACGTTTTTGGTTTTTAATTTTTATCTTTTACTAAAAAAAAATATATTTTTCACCAAATTTGGTAAAAACTTACTTTTTTCTACTTTTTTAAAAAAGCAGATATTTTGACGTGAGAATTTTTAATTGAAAATTAGGATGCTTTTTCGATATTAAGTCAAATTAAGGTGAAAACAAAAATATTTCAAATCTAAAAAATTACAGTGTATTTGGGACTTGAAAAGGTAAGTTTTTACCAAATTTGGTGAAAAAATATTTTTTTTTGTAATAGATAAAAATTAAAAACCAAAAACGTGGTTATTTGAATTTTTCACAAAAAGTTTGAGGTTATTTGAAAAAAGTGTGAAAACAAAAGTTGTAGATCTTTTTATTACCTACAACTTTGCTATTCAACTTTTTCCCATAGGACTAGTAGTTTTGCCGGAAATCGAGATAAACCGTTTTTTACCCTTAAAAACTCGCCCTCTTCCCTTTCCCGACCTCAGATCGCCCGTAAATTATTTCTCCTATAATTTTTGTTATATTCTCTTCCTTTTACAATGGGTTTCATTCTACTATAATTTTATTCGGTTTCAAAAATTATCAACCCTGGTCTATAAAGTGAAATTAAACTTAAGAGATGCCAATATTTTCGCGTCCTTGATTATATAGGGTGTTATTTAAGAGCTTGAGAACTCTAAATAATAATACAAGACAAAAAAATTGTTGTAATACATTTTTGGTGCTTTTGTTCCTGGAACTGAGTGCTTATCAATTTGGCCAAATGTCAGTAATTTTCGAATTTTTGGATGAAAATGGTTTTATACGATTTGGTTCGACCCAATGATACAGAATTCGTGGTCAAAATTGATTCTGTCCGGCCTGTCCGGACACGATAACTCTCGAGTGGAATGAGCATCACTGTTGAAATTTCCAGAGTTGTTTTCGTCATAAATATCTCGGGTAAGTTCGTTATTGGGCAAAATCTAGCTAACAGCTAAGGCATGATGGTTTCGGAGTAAAGAAAAAAAAATATTTTACATTTCAAATTCAATATTTTTTAAGATGCAGTTCCACCATAAGAATCCATTTATATCATTTTCAACTCTAACGAGCTAATACTTCCAGAGATAGGATTTTTTAACATTTCAATAATAGATCTGGGTTTTCACAGAATGCGAATTATTTCTGTCTGTGTTCTATCTAAGTTCACTGTTCATAAATGTCATCTTGTCTACCCATAAGAGACATGCCAAATTTATTTATGTTCTTGTTTGTTTATCATTCGTACCTCGAATCGAATCTTGAATTTATGAACATATACAAGACTGTTTTGATATCAAACATAATATTGACTTGTTGCATATTGAAAAATTTATGTATAAATATTGGTGATAATGTTTCGGGACATTTAGAATTGGATCATTTTAATGATGTAGTTTATGAAGGCAACATGAAAGAACAAAATAATGGAATCCTCAAAAGAAATTCTGTTCGTTGACCACTGAGGTTACCTTCTACTTCCTTGAGTAGTAAGACATGTTCCTATGTACAGTACTTTCATAATGTTGCTAGCAAAAAAATGCTGAAATATGGATCTACACTTGTGTATGAAATGTTTTTTGTTGAGTCCATAATACATATTAAATTATGGAAAGAGGATTGTATTTTATTAATATATTTTGTCGTAAAATGAGATAAATTTTCAAATAAAGAAAAACAAGAATATAAAATACATATTTAATCTTTCAAACAAATGAAATGCACTATTGAAATTATTTTTTCGTCAGCCTGTACCTTTTCAAATATCAAGAATAAATGGGCAATCTGCTATGATTATCCCCAGCATTACTTTAGACATTTCGATGATACTTTCCTTAGGTATTTCGAGTTGTGAAAACTATGCACCGATTGTAAGTTGCAACAACCCACTAGACGGGGTTGAATCATTGCAAATTACTCATTCAATCTCGATAAATAAGCTATTATCTGAAATTAATTTCGTCTATGTTGCAGCTCTATCATAAGAATCCATTGATATCATTCCCAACTCTGAGAATCAGATACATTCGGAAATATGATGTCAAAGTTTGAAAAAGAGCGCCAAAGGTCTGGTCGAAAGGGATTTCCCACTTTTTGGTTATTATAATCGGGTAGATAATTTCATGGCATTTATTTTTTAAATATGATTTCCGGCATATGTCCGCCGAGGCTTCGAGTTGCATAGTCCATACGAACATTATAGCCGTATAGCGTCGATGGTGGCTTGAATATTGGCTTCCAATGCTTCAACAGCTGGTTTGTCGGCATAAATCAATAACTTAACATAGGCCCTTAAAAAGTAATCGAGAGGCGTTAAGTTGCACGAACGAAGGGGCCAGTTAACAGGACCACTTCTGGAAATAATGTTGTCACCAAACTGATTTCGCAATAAATTGTTGTTTACCTGACTGAATTTAATTTCGTCCCTCAGGAGATCATCAAACAGATGATGAAATTCTCCAAGCTCCTTTCTTTTTGTATTGATTTCATGAACCCATATCCTTTTCCTCTTTCTCCTCACTGCTTCCTCTTCTTCAGCTTCCAATGCAGCCAGTGGACGGCCAGCTTTAAGCTGGCCGTCCACTAGGTCGGAAACGCGGCGCGGCGCGGCGCGGCGCGGGGCGGAAATTTAGATCTCCGTCCACTGTGGGGCGGTCGGTCAGGTCGGAAAACATTTCAGTTCTCGCTTGGCAGTCGATATATGCGTATCACATAAGTCGTAATTTGTCCGGCGCATTTTTCCATTCTTTTATACAATATAAAGTAAAATATATATCTATGGGAGATGATAGCCTTTCTTAAGGGCCCTGTAGCGGGCTTCGAACATCTGAAGTTCTGAATAATCATCGCTTGGACTTGGACCGGTCAGACCTGGTTTTGGAAGAGACCCTCCTGGCCTTACGAGCAACATTTTCATTTTGAATTCAAATATTGAAGGGATTTCAGGAGTAAATATCTTCGAAAACTAGCGGAGGCGATTCTTCTCCACGAGATCCCATTCGCCTACAGAGAAGTATTTTTGTGAGAGGAGACTTTTGAAAGGTTATGTATTATTTTTAATTTGTTCGTTTCCTCCTCTTGTCTTTTCATTTTTCAGGTTGAGTTTCGGGTACCTTGGAGAAACCTATCCGTTTTTTGACGAGGGAATCCACATTGAAGAAATATATCCCCATCAATATTTTTAAATTACAGCAAATTTTGTAAACAATAGTTACAATTCACCACACTCACGGGGAGAAAGGGTTTTTTGCTGAGGTTTTTCCCTAAGCTCTTGTATCATACGTCGAATTGTATGGTACCCCGTTACACCAACCTCTGCTAACACATATACAGCTCTCAGTCAAAAGAATATATATATATATACATGAGGTATGTCTTCTGACGACGAGGACTTGTTCGTGTTTGCTGCTGCATTGGAAGCTGAAGAAGAGGAAGCAGTGAGGAGAAAGAGGAAAAGGATATGGGTTCATGAAATCAATACAAAGAGAAAGGAGCTTGGAGAAATTCATCATCTATTTGATGATCTCCTGAGGGACGAAATTAAATTCTTCAGGTACTTCAGGATGTCGCCAGAAATATTCTTCAAATTGCTGCAACTTTTGAGGCATTGAAAGGCAAAATACCCCATTTCGGGAAGCCATTTCTCCTGAAGAAAGACTGGCGACGTGCTTGAGGTAGGTACCGTAGATATCATATTTCACTAAAATATTGTTTTCACGCGTATGTTCTGGGGAACGTCGCGTTATCATTTTGCCCAAATGTCTGTAACTTTAGAATTTTTTGCCGAAAATGGACTCAAACGATTAGGTTCGCCTCCCTGATGAAGAATCTGGCGTCAAATTTGATTCTGTCCGCTGGCCGGCCACCGTTGCCACGATAACTTTAGAACGGAACGAAATATCGAATTGAAATATTTTGGCTAGCTGGCGCGTCCCAATGCGACGGACAAGTTCATTAATGGGCATAATCGGCCTAATGGTTTCCGAGTGCTAATTTTTTATCAACCGTTACCAATCGGATCGAATTGAAACTTGGTGAGTGGTTGTAGCACGTAAACATGGAAACTAATGTGCAATTTTGTGAGGTTCGTATCATTAGAAAATTGTAAAAAAAATATTAAAATATATTATTCATCTCACGTTAACTTGAGAACAGAAAAAGATAGCGGCTTGAAATTTTCAGGATATGATGAACATATATGCAAAATTATTATCTATATCACAATAACTTGAGAATAGAAAGAGATAGGGAATTGAAATTTTTAGGGTTTCGCATCCGAATGCGACATTTGAGTTATAGGTATAATCAGACAAACGGTTTTGGAGTTACGCTAATTTGAAAATCAAGACTGTACAATAAATGTCCTATAGAACATGCGTGTAAAAGCTACCGACTTCACGTCAGTGATTTTTTTTAATATTTGGTTTTCTCAATTCGCTAAAATTCAAGGTACGTTGAGTGGGTGCATTTCATTATAATGTAAGTATCCACAGATTCTGACAATATAATACATAGTTGAAATATTATGAAAAAAAAAGTGTAAAAATTAAATCATATAATCTATAAAAAATACAACATTTGTAACATAATCACAGCACTTACAAGGCAGTCACTTAATCAGTCTCACATCGTTTCTAGATATACTGTAGATACAGGCTATATAATATACATACAAAAAAAAGGAACAAATGAGGAAAGTACAAAAAAAAGGTAATAAAAGAAAGCGTTAATTTAACTCATTGTTGGAAGAGAAACAATTACCGGTGTAAAAGGATGTGGAATTGGGCAGTGCGGGTTGTGGATGTTCTTGAGATGAGGGTATTTGAAAATGTTGTGGTTGAGATGTTTGTGGTTGTGACTGAGGTGGGTGTTGAAAATATGATCGTTGTGAATTTTGTGATTGAGGGGATGCTTGTTGAAATTGGAAGTTTTGATATTCATATTCTGCATTGTGCACGAGCTGGGAAATCTGACATTTCAGTCGAATTTGGAAGTGTGGCGGAAGCATGCGAACTGTCTCCTCAACACTTTGGAAATATTTAGTTAGATGGTCACCTGAGGAAGAAGAACTGGTGTCAGCCCTAGCCAATTTCATAGACATATAATGCCTTAGCATTTCTGCAGCAGATCCACTTGGCAGAGATCGCTCCCCTCTCTGAACAGATGTCGATGATGAACTTCTAGAGATCCCAGCAGCAGATGGTGAGGCTACATTCTGATAACCACCCTCTTTTGCCGCCAGTGTATCTTCGTTGTTCTCTTCAGTATCATTCTCATCTTCTATGCTCCTAAAGGTTTCATTTTCCATTGTGGTTGGAGACGCAAGGAATTCGACAGGAGGTGGAATATTGCTGTGCTGCTCTTCGCTTTGTGAGAATATATGCGGTTTCAGAAATTCCAGCTGAGGTTCAAGTCGCCAGGGCTTTACTCTTTTCGCTGCCTGACCGCTCTTCGTGCGTCGGCTATGCATTGCCTTCCTGAAACTTTCTCTCAGACATTTCCATTCAGATTTACAGACATCAGCTGAAAACAAAAATTATTAAATTGTTAATTTGTTGCAGGTTCCTTGCAACTGGGGATTCGTTCCAAACTATATCCTTCAGCTACAGACTTGGAGAGAAGACAGTTCGAACTATTGTGTATGAAGTTTGTGATGCAATTTGGAAAGTCCTGCAACCTACATACATGCCAACACCCACAAAAAAAGATTGGGAGCAATTCGAAAGTGAATACCATCAACGGTGGAATTTCCCTAACTGTGTAGGAAGTATAGATGGAAAACACGTAGTTATTAATAAACCTCACCACAGTGGGTCCCTTTACTTCAACTATAAAGGGTTTTGCAGTATTGTACTCATGGCGGTTGTTGATGCCCACTGCAGGTTCATAATTATAGATACTGGAGGTTATGGAAAGAACAGTGATGGTAGCATATTTGCCAACTGCAATTTTGGAAAGAGATTTCTTACAGGAAGTCTCGAGTTTCCTGATGATAAACCATTGCCTGGTTCGGGAGATAATATGCCTCATGTTATTGTCGGAGATGAAGCATTTCCACTAAACCGACATTTGATGAGACCCTACCCAGGAAATGCACTGGGACATTGTGAGGACAAAAAGATATTCAATTTGAGATTGAGCAGGGCGAGAAACACCAGTGAGGATGCTTTTGGCATATTAAGCAAGCGATTCCGTGTTTATCAAAGAAGACTTGAGATCAAACCTGTTTACGTAAACAAAGTTGTCAAAGCAACAACCTGCCTCCACAATTTCTTGAAAGCAGACTGCCCTTCTGTATTGATGGAAATCATAAACACTGGAGCAGATACACCTGCGAATTCAGCTCTGCAAAATTTAAATCATGTTGGTGGTACTTTTGCAGGGAATGCCTATTCAGTTAGAGACCGATTCAAAGACTACTTCTCGACACCACATGGATCAGTGGAGTGGCAAACTCGAGCAGTACGTACGGGTAGACAATATAACTGAATTGAAACACCGCCTGTTGCTTTAATTACTTTTGCAAAACACCGCAATTGAATGAATTATACAGGATGATTCCAGACGAGACCGTCAGATTTTAAAAGAAGGTTACACTAGTCAATATAATCTCGAAACAATGTTCGGTTTACGGTTGGAGGCCTCAATTGATAGTCTACAGGGTCCAAATCTACCGATTTTTTTTTATTAATAACTTTGTTATGGTTTACTCAATTCGGATGAAATTTTCAGTATATCAGAGTATAATTTAGTAAATTCAATAATTTTATTATTTGTCCCAATATACAGGGTGGGACTTGTGATAATTTCATTTTAAGAGTGCAAGGTTGAAGAAACAACCTGTACATTTCGTTTTCATAACTTCGCTACCTGTTTCAGTTTCTATCATTATCTGTTAATACTCTGGTGTTTTTATTATTTTTTTGGCACACCTCTTGTTTTCCTTGAAGAAATTTCTGAGAAACAACAATATCAAAATTCGCTCCAAAGGAGTGGGAATATTCTAAACTGGATAGTAAAGCTGTATCGTCCAATGATGCAAAGCGAATTTTGATATTGTTGTTTCTCAGAAATTTCTTCAAGGAAAACAAGAGGTGTGCCAAAAAAAATTATAAAAACACCACAGTAATAGCAGATAATGGTAGAAACTGAAACAGGTAGCAGAGTTACGGAAACGAAATGTACAGGGAGTTTCTTCAACCTGCACTCTTAAAATGAAATTATCACAAGTCCCACCCTGTATATTGAAACAAATAATAGAATTATTGAATGTACTCAATTATACTCTGATATGTTGAAAATTTCATCTGAATTAAATTTACCATAACTAAGTTATTAATAAAAAAGAAATCGGTAGAATTGGACCCTGTAGACTATCAATTGAGGCCCCCAACCGTAAACCAAATATTGTTTCGATATTATCTTGACTTGTGTAACCTTCCTTTAAAATCTGACGGTTATACAATAATTTTAGTATAGAGATATTTTTTTGGAGTTTTGTATGTTTGAAATAAAGTTTACCTGGTTGTTTAAGTTTTTCTCCAATCTCTTCCCAGCTGTTCTCCTTCATCAAATTATTGTGGTAGTTCGCATTCGACAAATCGTAAAGATTGGGGTATTCTTGAACTGTTAGTATAAACAGTTCTTCGTTGATATTGCTGTTTGACATGCTGAAACAATCAAAACAACAACTTTCAGGCATTTAGAGCTTACAGCGGCCCCCTCAAACATTTGATCACTCCTTCTATTTTACCTGAGGACTCATGTTCCAAGGACTCAATTATTTGGATTGAGAGAAATACGATAAAATCTTTTTAGATCGAATGACAATAAATTGACAACAAAATATGATGTACAAACAGTGTATCCAGGTACTTACTTCTTATTTGGTCCCATCCTTATTTGAACGAGATGCTCCAGAATAGAGGAGTGATGTTACGCAGGACTAAACTAAACTGAATGAAAAGAAACGCGTGCGTCTTTCTCTTCCACTTCACGACGGACTCACAGAAATCGAAACGAAAGTGACCGAGTCGTGCCGAGGTCGGAATATTTCCGCGCCGAGCTCCGTCCATTGGGTCGGCCACGCGGAATTCATGAAACCGCGCCGCGCTCAAGAAGTTTGGATAGATCCCGAGCGCGGAGATTTTTCGACTTCTCCGCGCCGCGCCGCGCTACCGACCTAGTGGACGGAGCTTAGTGTATTTTGGTTCAAAGTTCTAGCACACATTTCCGCCCCGCGCCGCGCCGCGCCGCGTTTCCGACCTAGTGGACGGCCAGCTTAAGCGCGCTGTATGGCAAGTTGCGTCATCTGGCTGGAACCAAATGACGTCGATGTTCATCTGATTATTTTTTCGAAACAAAAACTTAGTCAGCATGGCTCAACAACGTTTGCTATTCACCGTAACCGCAGCTCCCTCCTCATTTCGAAAGAAATAAGGACTGATGATGCCGCAGCGTGTAAACCGTACCAAACAGTCAATTTTTAATGGATGTATTGGTGATTCGTTAAAGGCTTGAGGATTGTCTTGCTCCATATCTGGCAATTTTGCTTATTGGCGAAGCCATTTAACCAGAAATGATCTTCATCACTAAACACAATTGTTCGGTAAAAAATTTCGAATTAGCCCAATCATCAAAAATGCGACGTGAATGATGGTCATTTGGCTTTAATTCTTGCACGAGCTCTATTTTACGTGGCACGTAAGCCAAGATCCTTATGTAGAAATTTTCCACGTAGTCGAAGGACAAAGACCAACAAGTTGAGAACGGAGACGTATCGACATTTCGACGTCTTCTTCAACACTTCGCGCTACAGCAGCAGTAATCTCTTCGGTTCGCACATTTATTTATCTTGTTGATGGTTTTGAATCATTTTGAGAAGAGTAAAATTAGTGCAGAAACGATCAATAACTGCATAAATTGCTTGCTCACTAGGCCGATTATTTTTACCGTAAAATGGACGAAGTGATCTATGAACTTCTTAAATAATTTTATTTTTTCAAAGTAAATTCCCACAATTTGGAAGCGCTGTTCTGATGTTAAACGATTCATGATGAATTGACAAATCTTACTGAACAGAAAGGTCAACACAGTTTGAGTTTTTGGCTGAAAATGGTCTTAGACGTGTATTTTCGACTCACTGATAATGAATTTGCGATCACACCTAACTCTGTCCGTGCGGCAGCATGATAACTCCCGATAGGAATGAGTTAGAGAGTTTAAATTCGTAGGATAAGGTTGGGGCATAAATATCTCGGTTGAGGTTGGTCACTAGACCAATTATCACTATTATATCTCCGAAACTACTAAGTTTTGGAGATATAATAGAGATAACTCGAAAAATACTGACAGAATTGAAACTCGGTAGTTAGTTGAAAAATTCTGACTCGAAAACATGGAAAATTGTATGATGATCATAAGTGATTGAAAGATTTAAGAAAAATTATTGAAATAAATTATGTATCTATTCCTCAGATATAGCTAAGAGAGCCTTCAAAACATAATTTCACTGCAAAGTTCGAGATTAAAACTGGATCGGGTCTATATTGTTGAAAATATTGTTTTTGGCGCTCTTGTTGCTTGGAACAGAGTGCTTATCAATTCGCCCAAATATCTGTAATTTTCGAATTTTTGCCTGAAAATGGTCTTAAACGATTTGGTTTAACTCACTGATCTAGAATCCGTGTGGTCGAAATCGATTCTGTCAGGCCGTCCGTTAACACGATAACTCTCGAACGGAATGGGCTAGACAATTGAAATTTTCAGAGTAGGTTTGGGAGATAAATATCTCGGTTGAGTTCGTTACTGGGCAAAATCGGCCGGATGGTTTCGGAGTAACAAAGAAAAAATTATTGTTTACATTACAAATTTCGATTTTCTTTTAAGATGCAGTTTCATCATAAGAATCTATTGATATAATATCCATTATAATAAGCTAATACTCTCGGAGATATGAATTTTCAAAATTTAATAATACATCGCACTTCTTTGTTTTCACAAAATGCGAATTCTATATATCTGTGTTCTATATGTGTTCACT
This sequence comes from Halyzia sedecimguttata, assembly GCA_937662695.2. NCBI lineage: Eukaryota > Metazoa > Arthropoda > Insecta > Coleoptera > Coccinellidae > Halyzia > Halyzia sedecimguttata. Next base: position 28,634,395 of record OW569415.2, read on the forward strand.
GTTCATATACGTGTAATAGATGTAATCTTATCTACCTATAACAGACATGTCTTTCTATGTATTTCTGTTCTAACAAACAAAGTCTGATTGAATGCAAAATGATCAATTATAGGATATAAATTTATTCAACAAAGATTTAATTTCTGATCCTTCAGATAGAGTTCCAGGGTTTGATCTTCCAAGGAGAATATGGTCTATTCTGAATCGTCTAAGAACCGGTCATGGTCGTTGCAACAGCATGCTTTTCAGGTGGAACTCAGTTGAGAGTCCTAGTTGTGAATGCGGGGAAGCAGAGGAAACCATAGATCATTTAGTTAATAATTGTCGCATATATAGATTCAAAGATGGTTTTAGGGCTATTCATAATGTTTCTGAATCTTTTTTAGAATGGGTAACGAGTTTCAAATCTATTTAATGAAATATAGAATATTCCATTTTAATTTGTTCGTTTTCTCCCTTTGTTTTTTCCTTTTCCAGATTGGGTTTCGGACCTTGGAGAATCTTCTCTGCTTGTTGAAGGAAGAAGCGATAATGAAGAAAAAGATGCCCTTCAATATTTAATATTTCAGCATATTTTGTTAACAAAATCAATTTTCATAAATCACAACACTAGCGGGGAGATAGGGTTTTTTTGCTGAGGTTTTTTCCCTAAGCTCTAGTATCATATTATATCAAATTATATGGTACCCCGTTACACTAACCTCTGCTAACACTTCTTTCATACACATGCTTTTTTGTTAGATACAAAACAAATTGTAATGCTCAAGTTCAAAAGAATATATATATATATAGGATATTATAATTACCCCTACCCTATATGCTCTAGGATAATCCATATGATGATGGGAATATATAATTCGCTAAGTTTATCAATATTCAGAATATCTTCAGTGAAAACAAAACTGGAATATTGGCTAAGTTTCAATTGATATAATGAAATTTTCAGAGTAGATTTGAGGAGTGAATATCTCGGAAAAGTTCGTTATTTTATTTCAATTTAGTTTCTTTTATGATGCAGTTCTATTATAAGAATCCATTGATATCATTCCCAACTCTGAGAAAGCAATAATTTCGAAGATGAATCGTCAAAGTTTGAACAAGAGCGCCAAAGCTCCTGTCCACAGGGCTTTCCCACTTATTTTTCTGTGCAGGGAAAAAACACATTTCATGTCTGTTGAAAGGTAATAAAATATCACTTTTTATGAAAGTACTTCTGTCCCCGTGGAAAATTGAAAATATTTTCCTTGGATATATGTACACATAAGTAAAGGTAGGTATTAAATTCGCTAAATGTTAGGTCGGAACGGAATGGACAAGATCAAACAAATCTTATGTATAATATGCCGATACGGACTGTTTTTGGATTGAAATCTTACCAAAAAGTGAAGATGATGGACAAAAACTAATAAATAATATGTAGTATGATGATAATCGAAAGTTGAAAATGTTATTGAAGGTGAGTACCATAATTCGTTAATGTTCCACATTATTTTACACAATACAAAGTAAAACATACCTACATAAGGGCCCTGTAGCGGTCTTCGAACAACTGAAGTTCTTAATAATCATCGCTTGGACTGGTCAGATCTGGTATTGAAAGAGACCCTCCTGGCCTTACGAGCAACATTTTCATTTTTGAATTCAAATATTGAAGGGATTTCTAAGAACAAGAAAGAATATCTTCGAAAAATAGCGGAGGCGATTCTTCTCCAAGAGATCCCATGCTCCTACAGAGAAGTATATTTGTGAGAGGAGACTTTTGAAAGGAGATATATTATTTTTAATTTGTTCGTTCTTCTCCTCTTGTCTTTTCGTTTTTCAGGTTGAGTTTCGGGTATCTTGGAGAAAACCCTCCGTTTTTTGACGAAGGAATCCATATTGAATAAATAAATGTCTATCAATATTCTTAAATGTACGCAAATTTTGTAAACAATATAGTTATAAATCACAACACTCACGGGGAGACAGGGTTTTTTCGCTGAGGTTTTTCCATAAGCTCTTGTATCATACGTCGAATTGTAACGGGGTACCAACCCCGTTACACCAAGCTCTGCTAACACATATAAAGCTCTCCGTCAAAAGATTATATTATATACAGGGTGAGTCTTTGAGCACTGCATTAATTTTAACCAAAGATTCCTCTCATCAAATGAAACACTTTTTTCATTTACCATCTTTCCAGATTCGGCTCAGGTAAAAAGTTACAAGCGTTTAAAGATTTCACAATGTGCTAATACACTCCCGCATATAAATTATCTATAACATTGTTGGCGGACGAGAATAAGGCATGGTAACGTGGTTTACAGCTTGATTCGGGGTTCCAACACTCAGGGACGGATCCATAAAAGTAGTCTAATTTCTGGAGTTTTCCATTTTAAAACATTCAATGAAGAATATCTCGAAAACGGTGCGTTTAAGGAGAAATGATATGAAGAATAATATAATGTTCTAAAACGATGGAATATTCTTGAACTGATTCAAGAAAAACTTTATATGCTTTCTTTAAGCTAATTTCGTTTAGTTTTATGAATCCACGAGTCCATAACTAGAAAACCAATAGAAGTAGAAAATAACTAATATTTGGAAAATATGTATCATAGTTATAGGAAACTTTACGCCAAAATTAATTTTATTCGAAAAAAGGATGTCAAAGCTACAAATTAAAAAACTATTTTTTTTCAAAATTTCAACACCCTGTATCTTTTTACCTGAGCTGAATTTGGAAAAATGTTAAATGAAAAAAGTGTTTTTTGATGAGAGGAATCTTTGGTTAAAATTAATGCAGTGGTCAAAGACTCACCCTGTATACCATAATTCAGACAGATATCCATTCAGACTGTATATCCATAATTCAGACAGATTGTAGGTAATTGGGGATACGGCTTCTGACTCATAATCCGTAAGTACCGGTAACGATTCCAGAGTTTTAAGTAGTTAATATATTGAAATCAAATGTTTTTCTCTATTTCAGTATCGTAATGAGTTCATTCCAGAACTAAAAACAGTGCTGGAATAAACTCATTCCCGCATTGTTTCTAGTTATATTTTTCGTTTGTTGGTAGTCAGCACTGACATTCGATCCTATCAAATTTCAACACACGTCAATTATTGTCAATATAAGATAATCTGGATAAGGTGAAATAATTGTTGAGAGGAAAGGTTTTATTTTCATAAAAATAAGGTACCTACTAGAGATTTCCTTCTTGCTGATTTTGAATCATTCATGATATTAGGAAACTGTTCAATCTGATCTCCATGGTTAACGTACAATTCAAATTCCATGATCTGTCAACTTTCGTAACAGTCACACCAACTGCCAAGATACAAGACAAAAGTCACTAGGATGTATAATCCTTATTTTTCATTAAATTTCAACCGTATTTTACAAAATTTGGCTGAAATAGAGAAAATATCGTCCAATACTCGTTGCAGAAGGCAATTCCAACACTCATGCGTACGAAAACTCGCTCCTTCGTCGCTCGTTTTCGAATTTCGCATTCGTGTTTAAAAATCAGCCCATTCTGTAACTTGTTTTAGAATATACTATTTCAATATTAAAGCGTCGTCTTTCCCGTCACAAAAAAAATAATGTATAATTCTCGGGAAAATATTACATTTTAGCTCCCGGTTTCTTGTCTCCCGAGGCGAAGCGAACAAAAATCTATGTGTAATAAATAACTATATTTTTCCCGGAGGCCAAGTCTTGGGCAAGATCAGTACCTGGATGGGTAACCACTCTGGTGCTGAATTTGAACAAGTGCGCCAAAGCAGACTGTGCTAACGTCAGAGTTTTTCCAATTCTATTGGTTTCTTATTTTAGAATGAGAAATTTCCTCGCAAATTTCAGACCAATTGAGCTGCATGTTTCTGAGGATTTTTCGACTATTCGAATAAAATACCCAACGACTATTCGAATCCATATATTCCAAAAACTCCGAGCTGAGTAGCCTCTTGAAGCCGAAAACGAAAATTGAACACACTCGAATATGCAAAGAATGGACGAGTGTTCAAATCTCTCTTCATTTTAAATTTCTCGGGCAACGAATAAGCATAGTCTGAAGGGTGAATGCATATCACCGTTGTTGTTACCAAGATTACAGCGAGAGCAATATACCACAAGGTATTGTTTATTTCGATTATAAGTAAGCAGTACCCGCCTCCGAGTAGACCGATAAATTCACAACAATTTTTCAGTGATCCTAGCGAAAACTAGTTGCTGCGATATTTATGTGTATTAGGATCTCGAGAATCCATTGTTCTGGCTCCCATTGGGCTTATATTTTATACGTGTAGGAGCGTAAAACAGCAGGTAACACATACTATAAACATTAAAGTCGGCTGTAGTAAGTGGCTACGGGAACTACCGCCCAGTAGTTGTTGGCTGATAGTTTCCGATGAAAACAACATCCTGGGGAGGACGCTAAAAGTAATTTTCGCTCGGATGCCAGTCGATTATCTCCAGTGATACTCAGGAAGTTATTACCAGCTGAGAATATCATTTGAGGAGACTCTATGACTTGACCAATAGCAGGTTGTGCTTATTCGTTCAGGGTTCCGAATCGAAGTATACCTGAAAAACACTCGATGGAAACACATAATATGAAATTTTGGAAATTGCTTGCGCGACATTAAATTAAAATACATTATTGAAATAAGTATCTTATAGATAGAACTTAATGGTATAAAGTTGTCTCCATATAGTCCATATTATAATAATAAACATTCTAACACCTAATTTTTGTGGATACTTATTAGTCAACCATCGGAAATATCATAAATTGCTGCCGTTATCAAGAACATAAATCCAACCCTTTAACTAAATGCCATTCACAGGTTAGGGACATTTTGAAAAAATGTGGGAAAGCCCTGTGGACAGAGCTTTGGTGCTCTTGATCAATCTTTGTCAAATCATATCTCCAAAAGTGGTTTCTCAGAGTTGGGAATTATGTCAATGGATTCTTATGATAGAACTTCATCATAAAATAAATTAAATAAGAATTAATTGATATCATTTCCAACTCGGAAAAACCATTACTTTCGGAGTTATGATTTGTCAAACTTTGAACAAGAGCGCCAAAGCTGCTGCCATCAGGGCGTTCCCACTGTTTCAATTTGGCTTCTGTGCGTCAGTTTTCAAGAATTTTCGTGATTAAATTCAAACCGTAGTTCTATGAATCAATTTTTGAAAAATCATTTCTCCGAAATTAATAATTGGTTAGAGTTGATGATATGTCGACTCATTGATCAAGATTCCGTGGTCGAAATCGATTCTGTCCGGCCGTCCGTTAACACGATAACTCTCGAAAGAAAGGAGTTGGAGCGTAAATATCTCGGACGAGTTCGTTAACGGGCGAAATCCACAAAGCGGTTTGGGAGTTATGGCTGTTTTTAGTACAAACATTTTTTATGAGTGTTTCCGGAACCGATCAGTCGATATATCTAAAATTCATCATGAGATTGTAGAATAATGACCTTTATACGCATGCGAATTTTTGTAATGATCGAGTAGCCGAGTGTCAAAATTTTTTAAAAAATTTTTAAATATTGTCTCCACAATAACTCTCGAACAGAATGAGCTAGGCAGTTGAAATTTTCAGAGTAGATTTGAGAGATAAATATCTCGGTTGAATTCCTTAGTGGGTGAAATAGGCGGCGATGGTTTCGGAGTAACGAAAAAAAGAATTTTGTTTAACTTACATATTTCAAATTCAATTTTAGTTAAGATGCAGTTTCACCATAAAAATCCAGTGATATCATTTTCAAATCTTATATGCTAATACTTTCGGAGATATGATTTTTAGAAATTTCAATAATGATAATGTACTTCTATGTTTTCACAGAATGCTATAATTATTCAATCTATGAATTATTATATGATCTATGTTCATACTCGTACATGTCATCTTTTTCTACAAGAGAAAGTAAAATTCATCTCAGCTATTTTAATTTGATTTCTTTCATAGTGCAGCGCTCATTCTTAGATTGCTCATTTAATTTTGATAAATGAACTATTACTTGAATTTAATTTCCTTTATGATGCAGTTCTATCATAAGAATACATTGATATCATTCCCAACTCTGAGAAACCAATACTTTCGGAGAATTGATGTGTCAAAGTTTGTACAAGATCGTCAAAGCTCTTGTTCACAGGGCTTGAACCAATTTTTTAGCAAAAAATTCAAAAATTACAGGCATTTGGGCAAATTGATAAGCACTCTGTTCCGATGAACAAGAGCGTCAAAAATGCACAACCATAGTGAAACCGCGGGAAATATAAAAGTTGAAATTTATAAAATCTTAAGAAGAACTGACGTTAAGTCAGGAGCTTTTTGCGCGCATGTTCTTTTGTATATTCATGCCTCACAGACCGTTTCCAAATACTGCATGAAAACTAGATTTCAATTCGATCGGAACTGTATTTCTGGAAATATTGGGAAAATAAGATTTGTGTGGAATTTCAGCAAAATCTGACAGAAAGTTTCTGAAATATAAAATTTTTGTGCGTATGTTCCGAGGAACATCGCGTTCGCAAATGTCTGTAATTTTCGAATTTTTTGACAAAAATGGTCTCAAACGATTGAGTTCGACACCCTGATGAAGAATTGGAGGTAAAATTTCATTCTATCCGGCCGGCCGTCCGTTGCCACGATAAGTTGAGAACGGAAAGAGACAGTGACTTGAAATTTTCTGTTTAGGTGGCGCATCGCAATACGACGGACAAGTTCGTTAATGAGCATAATCGGCCCAATGGTTTCCGAGTAATAAGTTTGTTTTCAACCAATACAAGTCTGATCACATTGAAACTTGGTGAGTAGTTGTAGAATGCAAAACTAAGAACGCTTGTGAAATTTTGTGAGAATCGTATAACTAGAAAATTAAAAAAAAATCAAAAAATATTATATAGAGATAGCGACTTGAAATTTTCGGGTAAATTTGCGGATCTGAATGGAACATTTAATTTGGTTTATAGGCATAATCGGTCAAAACGGTTTTGGAGTTATACCCATCTGATATTTGGTTGTTATTTCCTCAATAACTCGAAAAATATTAAACCGATCCAATTCAAACATGGTTATCAGTTGTAGAATGCCAACGCGAAAATTCTTGCGAAATTTCGTGATGATCCTATCACTAGTAAATTCCTAAAGAATCTCAAAAAAAAATCTATATATCAGAAACTATTCGTCCGACATCGCTGAAATTTTGGGAGAGCCTTCAAAACCAAACGCTACAGCCAAGTTCCAAGTTCGAACACGATCGGATCTATATTGTTGACGTTCGAACGAAAAGAGATGCGGACTTGCAATTTCCAGGGTAGGTTCCACATCCCAATAGGAGATTTAAGCTCGTTTTTGGGCGTAATCGGTCAATCGGTTTCGGAGTTATACCCACCTGGAATATTATTTCCTCAATGATTAAAAAAATATAGACTAGATCGAAATGAAGCTTGGTTGCTAGTTGTAGAATATCGACACAAAGGCGTGTGTAAATTTTTTTGGGGACCGTAGCCCCAGAAAATTCTTGAAAAATTATGAAAAAAAAATTGGTTCAAGACCGACGTCTTAATTCGAATTTACCATGTTAAATTCGAATTAAGTGTGTCCAATACAGGAGAATGGACAATATAATTCACCAGGGTAAATTCGATACTCAAAATCATTTTAGTAGTAAGAAAGATATTTCTTTTATTTTAAATAGCAAACATATTCCTGTATGTAAGTACAGAGATTGAAATTATGACCAAATAATTTCTAAATCTGCTTTATCAACTTTTAAATGTGTAATATATTCGCAAAAAAGTTAAATCATTCACTATCTAATTCTTCATCTCAATCTTTCTCAGATTGCATTCTCATGATGTAATGCAATAATTTTTCCCAAGCATCAAAGCAAATGTTTTCACGTGCAATTTGACATGTTAAGATCTCAATCTTATCCACTTAATAATACTTCCTTTCTTTGCCTCAGAGATATATGATCGAACAAACGACTACTTACACCCACATGTAGTCCGAAATTTTCTGGGAGTTTTATGGTTTTATCTGATTTCTTCGATTCTTGTGCATAATTTCATCTTTTTTATAGGATGTCGAGTTAGTGTGGGTGATAACGTGGGCTTTCTCCGCAGATAGCTAAACTTTATATTATTTCGTTACCGAAATTGAATTGCATTATAAATTACGGATTTGGGTGGTAGGTGATTTTAAGGTCACCATATACAGCAAGGTCATGTTTTTAAAATTTTAGAGATGTGAAACTTAATGAAGCTCATTCTGATCGATCACGATGCAGGAGGAACAGTTCCTAGAAGTATGATTTCAAAATAATCTAAGCATCTTGTGTAGCACTAAAATACAAAATACGTTCGAATTGTTTCCATATTGAGTTACTATGCGAGTTTTTGGAACTCGGAATGATGGGTATAATTTCTAACCAATTCTTATTAATAAAAATGGGTTCAAGCCCTGAAAGGAGCTTTCTGGCGCTCTAGTTCAAACAGACAAATTATATCTCCAAAAGTATTGGTTTCTCAGAGTTGGGAATTATATCAATGTATTCTTATGATAGAGCTGCATCATAAAGTAAATTCAATTCAAATAATAGTTTATTTATCAAGATTAAATGAGCAATTTGGCAATGAGAACTGCACCATGGAAGGAATCAAATTAAAATAGCTGAAATGTATTTGACTCTCTCTTATAGAACAGGATGAAATATACGAGTATGAACACATATCGTATAATAAAGCTTAGATAGAATAATTATCGCATTTTGTGAAAACATACAAGTTATTGAAATTTAGAAAAATTATATCTCCGAAAGTATTAGCTTGTTGGAGTTGAAAATTATATTGATGGATTTTAATGGTGAAACTGCATCTTAAATGAAAATTGAATTTGGAATTTGTTCATTAAAAAAATTTTTTTTTTCGTTACTCCGAAACCATCTGCCGGCCTATTTTGCCCGATAACAAACTTAGTCGATATATTCATCTCCCTAACCTACTCTGAAAATTTCAACTGCCTAGCTCATTCCGTTCGAGAGTTATTGTAGAAAATGCGTATAAAGGTCATGATTCTACAATTTGATGCTAAATTTCAGATAGATCGAGTGGTCGGTTTCGTTTCATAAAAAATGTGTTTTACTAAAATCGGCCATAACTCCGAAACCGCTTGATGGATTTCGCCCATGAACGAACTTGTCCGAGATATTTACGCTCCAAACCCACCTTACAAATTTCAATCCTCTAACTCCTTTCGTTCGAGAGTTATCGTGCCTACGGCCGGCCGGCTGGCCGTTCCGGCCGGACAGAATCGATTTCGACCTCGGATTCTTGATCAGTGAGTCGAACCAAATCGTTTGACACCATTTTCAGCCAAAAATTCGAAAATTACAGACATTTGGGCAAACTGATAAGCGCCAAAAATTGGTTCAAGCACTGACGTGAAGTCAGGAGCTTTTGCGTGTATTTTCTATTATCTAGTGACTTCTGTTAGACACTTTTATTGAATGTAGCATCGATATACACCGTTTTCTCAGATTTTATAATGTATGAATACATTTGACACCATTTTAATGACATACTTCCGTAAAGAGAGATTCTATGATCATATAATTTTCAATTCGGTCATATATATTCTATTGAATTTGATATATGAAAAAACTTACGTCTCAAGTAATTCCAGGAATCGATATTCACGAAATTCGTGAAAATTATCGGATCGACATTCTATAAGTAATCACTGAGTTTTAATTCGATCAGAATTGTATCTTTGGAGTTATCGAGAAAATAAAATTCCAGATGGGTATAACTCCAAAACCAATTAAGCCAATTAAACAATAAAAGTCGCATTCAGCTGCACAACCTACCCTAAAAATTGCAAATCGCTATCTCTTTATGTTCTAAAGTTATCGTGAGATACAAAACATTTTTTATTTTTTTTTTTTCAAATTACTAATGGTACAACCCTCACCAAATGTCATATATTGCTATGCTACATCTAGATACCAAGTATCAATTTGATCGGGTCTGTATTTTTTGAGTTATCGAGAAAAAATATTACAGTTCAGTATAACTCCGAAACCGTTGAGCCGATTATGCCCAACAAAGAACTCAACTCTCCCATTTAGAAGTTTCAATTCCTTACCTCTTTTCGTACGAAAGTTATCAAGGGAACGGTCGCCCATCCAGCTACTGAACTTATCCAAGGCTGCTCAGATATTCAAAATATAAATCGTGTTCAAACTTGGACATTGGCAGTAGAGTTAGGTTCTGAAGGTATTCGCAAAATTTCAGCGATGTCGGACGAATAGTTTATCATAAAAAATTTTTTACTGTGATTTCCATCAATTATTTTTTTAAAATTTTCTAGTAATGCGATACTCACGAAATCTTGCAGGAATTTTAGTGCCGGCATTATAAAACTAGTGTCCATGCTTGAATTGGAGCGGTTCCGTATTTTTTGAGTTATTGAGGAAATAAAATAAAATTTCAGATGGGTATAACTCCAAAACCGTTCAGCCGATTATGCCAATTAACAAATGTCACATTTAGATGCACAAACTACCCTAAAAATTAAAAGTCGCTATCTCTTTCCGTTCTCAGGTTGTCTTGACCAAAATAATATTTTTTAATAATTTCTTTAAAATTTTCTATGGACACGATTCTCAAAAAATTCCACTAACGTTTTTGTATTTGTATTCTACAACTTGGTATCAAGTTTCAGTTTGATCGGATCTGTATTGGTTAATGACAAAATTATTATTCGGAAACCGTTTGGACTATTATAGCCATTAACGAACTTGTCCGTCGTATTTGGATGCGCCACCTACCCTGAAAATTTCAAGTCGCCATCTCTTTCCGTGCTCAAGATATCGTGGCAACGGCCGGACAGAATCAAATTTGACTTCGAATTCTTCATCAGTGAGTTGAACCTAATCGTTTGAGATCATTCTCGGCAAAAATTCTAAAATTGCAGACATTCGGACAAAATGAAAATGTGATGTTCCCCAGAACATACGCGCTAAAAATAATATGCCGTTTTTTTTAGTGAAATATGCTACATGAGTACAAATAATTTCCGGCCGTTTTTGGCACGCTGTTCAGGTGTACAAATTGCCTATCAATCCATCCAAATGTCTTTAATTTTCGAATATTTGGCCAAGAATGGTCTTAAACAATTAGGTTTGACTCACTGATCAAGAATCCGAGGTCAAACTGGATTCTCCGGTCGGCCGGAGTGAGAGTTGAAATTTTCAGAGTACGTTTGGAGTCCAAATGCGCCAGCTAAGTTCTTTAATGGCCAAAATCCACCAAGAGGTTTAAGAGTTATTGTCATCTGAAATTTTGTTTCCCTAATTACTCGAAAAATACTGACACTTAGACTTATGCAAAATTTTGTGAGGATCGAATGACTGGAAAACTGAAGAAAATATATTTAAAAATATTTTGTATCTCAGATAATATCCGTCAGATATCGTTGAAATTCTGGATGAATCTATATTGGTGAAGATATTGCCAAAATATCGAAATATTTCAACGATTGAGTACTGATCCATTCATTTTACACTCGACAAACGGAGTTGTCAACAGTTTTTGATTTTTGGCGTGCCTAGATAGACTTTAAAGAGTAATGACGAGTAATGATCGAATTCACCATGGTAAATTCGATTAAGAGTGTCCAATACAGAAGAACAGTCAATAGAATTCACCATAGTAAATTCGATTAAGAGTGTACAATACAGGAGAACGGACAATATCACATACGCGCAAAAGCTCCAGACTTCACGTCAGTACTTGAACCAATTTTTTTTTTCGTGAACTCATGAAGCAATGATGAAAAAATTAACACATTGTCTACCTTCAATTCTTCTTTGGGAGAAGAATACATAATTATTCTAGAAAAATATTACTGGAATTAATGTCATATTTAAATAATCGAAGTGTAAAGAAAATTATAAGTTAAGTTACTAACATATTGAATGAAATTCAATTGAATTCCAGTAATATTCAGTTACTTATTCTTAACCAATAAATGCCCATTGATAGATCTTAAGGTGTTGAGGTGAAACATAAAGATATATTCTCATTAGTTATAGAAAAACTGACCTAAAATGCCTCTCCACCCATCACGAGATTTAGTATCGACAAATCAGCTTCTCACCTCACAAGATCAGAAAGTGTGGTTAATTTAGAGTTTAGTTTTGAACCCTTCGGCAAAATTGCAGTGATATCATACTAAAAATAATACATAACCTTTCAAAAGTTCCCCCTCACAAATATACTCCTCTGCAGGCGCATGGATCTCTTGATATTCACTCTTGTTCAAAAAATCCCTTCAATATTTAGTTGCCTGCTCCTAAGGAGGATCTATTTCAAAACCAGGTCTGACCACTACAGGACCCTAATGTAGGGCTATAATCTCCCATAGATTTGTGATGAAAAAATATGTCATCATGACATTCATGGATTTGAAGGTTCTCGCAAAAATACAACGATTCGCATCCAGCTACCGAACTCTCAAAAGGCTGCTCGGTTCTCCAACAATATGGATCCGATCGTGTTCAAACTTGGAACTTTGCAGTAGAGTTAGGTTTTGAAGGCTCTTGCAAAATTTCAGTGATGCCCGACGAATAGTTTATTATATATAGAATTATTTTCAATAATTTTTTTGAAATTTTCTAGTTATACCATCCTCACGAAATTCCGCAAGAATTTTTGCGTTGGCATTCTACAACTAATAACCATGTTTGAATTATATCGGTTGTGTATTTTTCGAGTTATTGAGGAAATAACAACCAAATTTCAGATGGGTATAACTCCAAAACCGTTTGGCCGATTAGGCCTACTAATTCAAATGTCGCATTTAGAAGCACAACCTAACCTGAAAATTTCAAGCTACTATATCTTTCTGTTCTCAGGTTATCGTGTCATAAATAATATTTTTAATAATTTTTTTTTAATTTTCTAGTGATACGATTCTCACTGAATTTCACAAACGTGCTTAGGTCTATATTCTACAACTATTCACCAAGTTTCAATTCGATCGGATTTATATTGGTTGAGAACAAAATTATTACTCGGAAACCATTGGGCCGATTATGCCCATTAACGAACTTGTCCGTTGTATTGGGATGCGCCACCTACCCTGAAAGTTTGAAGTCGCTAGCTCTTTCCGTTCTCAAGTTATCGTGGCAACCGCTGGACGGACAGAATCAAATTTGACCTCGAATTCTTCATCAGGGAGTCGAACCCAATCGTTTGAGACCATTTGCGGCGAAATATTCGAAAATAACAGACATTTGGGCAAAATTATGATAACGCGATGTTCCCCAGAACATATGAGCAAAAAATATGGAAAAAAATTCTGTTTCTAAGAATGTATCGGTCCGATATCGCTGAAATTTGGCGAAAACATTCAAAACCTAACTCCACAGCCAAGTGCCACACGATCGGATCTATATTGTTGGAGTTCCGATCAGTCTGGGGTGAGTTCAGTAGCTGGATGGGTGACCATTTGCCACGATAACTTTCGAACGGAAAAGGATAGCGACTTGCAATTTTTAGGGTAGGTTGGGCATCCGAATGGGACCTTCATGTTCAGTTGTTATGTTAGGTATAATCGGCCAAACGGTTTCGGAGTTATACCCATATGGAATAGTATTTTCCTGATAACTCAAGAAATACTGATCCGATTGAATTGTAACCAGTTATAGAATACCGACATAAAGACGCATGTCAAATGTTGTGAGGTTCTTATCACGAGAAAATTATTTAAAAAAAAAATGGGTTCAAGCCCTGTGGACAGGAGCTTTCTGGCGCTCTAGTTCAAAAAGACAAATTATATCTCCGAAAGTATTGGTTTCTCAGAGTTGGGAATTAAATCAATGTATTCTTATGAAAGAACTGCATCATAAAGGAAATGAAATTCAAATAATAGTTTATTTATCAAGATTAAATGAGAAATCTGAGAATGAGAACTGCACCATGGAAGAAATCAAATTATAATAGCTGAAATGAATTTGACTCTTTCTTATAGAACAGGATGAAATGTACGAGTATGAATACAGATTATATAATAAAGCTTAGATAGTATAATTATAGAATAATTATAGCATTCTGTGAAAACATAGAAGTACGTACGATTCATTATTGAAATTTAGAAAAATCATATCTCCGAAAGTATTAGCTTGTTGGAGTTGAAAATGATATCGATGGATTTTAATGGTGAAACTGCATCTTAAATAAAAATTACAGACATTTGGGCAAATTGATAAGCACTCAGTTCCGAGGAACTAGAGCGCCAAAAAGAGTAATTCCCTTTCCGGGATTCGAGCCCGCCTACGATCTTATTGATCTCCGGTATTAGAATAAAACGTCGGTACTTACCTGGGATATATATTCTTAATTTGCACTTTTCGACATAAAATCGCCACATGGGGGTTTATTTGACGGTTTTTTACTCTTGTCTCTCTAAGTCGATTTTGACGTTTCTCGAACCAACTATTAGCAAAGAACTAGATAATGTCATGTCTCAGGAAAATAAGTTGACATTATGACAATTCATACATAGAATTATTATATAATTCTGTGAAAACGTCAAAATTCATTATTGAAATTTTGGAAAATCATATCTCCGAAAGTATTAATTTGTTAGAGTTAAAAATGATATCATTGGAATCTTATGATAAAACTGCTTATTGAAAAAAATTTAATTTGGAATTTTTTTTGTAAAAAAAATTTTTTTTTTGTTACTCCGAAACCATCTGTCCGATTTTGCCCAATGAAGAAATTAGCCGAGATATTTATCTCTCAAACCTACTCTGAAAATTTCAACTGTCTAGCTGAGTCCGTTCGAGAGTTATCTTTCCTACGGCCGGCCGGACGGCCGGACAGAATGAATTTCGACCACGGATTCTTGATCAGTGAGTCGAACCAAATCGTTTAAGACCATTTTCATCGAAAAATTCGAAAATTACAGACATTTGGGCAAATTGATAAGCACTCAGTTACGAGGAACTAGAGCGCCAAAAATTATGAAAATATATTATGTATCTCACGATAACTTGAGAACGGAAAGAGAGCGACTTGTAATTTTCAGGTTAGGTTGCGGATCCGAACGCGAAAAACAGTTTTGGAGCTATATATATTTGACATTTTGTGTATATTTCCTGTATAACTCAAATTATACAACTTCGATCCGCTTGAAACTCGGTAATTACTTGTAGAATGCCGACGCGCTAATTTTCGGATATTCGTATATAATTAGATATTAAGCAAATTTCAATTCCAATAGTATATATATTTCAGATTTTGTGATCTTAGACGATTCTCTTATGACTGAAGTATGCCATTAAAAAGATATTAATTGTATTAATATCTTGTATAAGCTGAGAAAACGGTCTGTATCGATGGTAAATTCGATTAAGAGTGCCCAGTAGAGGTGAATAAAACATTAACAGTAATTTTGTCAGCTGATATTCCGCACATAACTTCTAGCCATGATTTCACAATCTAGTAGTTACTGAATTTCAGCTCGATTAACTTCGTATGTTCGCATCTATTATGAAAGTTGCAGAGCATGAAATTATCTGCAATTTTTGTTTGAGTTTTTTTTTCATACGATCAACCGTTTTTAGGGTTGAGCGCAAAGTGTGCGCAGCTTATAGTCATGTATAGTCTAATACAAGGTCAAGCTTGAGTCACGGTTATCAGTACGTTGTATAAAGTTAATGGTAATTATCGTGGCAACGGACGGCCGGCCGTGCGGCCGATCAGAATCAAATTTGTCCTCGAATTCTTCATCGGGTAGTCGAACTCAATCGTTTGAGACCATCTTCGGCAAAAAATTCTAAACTTACAGACATTTGGCCAAAATGATAACGCGATATTCCCCAGAAAATAAAGATTTTAGAGAATTGTATACTCTACAACTTTTATAAAAAGTGCAAATCCCAATTAAGCAATAGAAAGCGAGATATTCTCGGAAAACCGATTTTTGTGACCTTTGACCTTCAATATCTTAAGACGCGGACACGATAGCATATGTGACTTCTGAGTCAACATTTATAACATCAAAAAAAAGGTTTATACCAATTTACAGCTTAATATCATTAATTCCGAGGTTGATCCCTGTTTTTACCTAATGTGACTGGGCTAAGTGGCTTGCCACATTTATGATGGGTTTCACGAAGCTCCGATTAGCTTAATTGTGGATTTAATTCGATGGTTGCGTCAAAAATGAACTGGGAATCGACATAGAATCGCACTAATTTGGCAATTAAGTGCTGTCAAAGCTTTGTGAAACCCAATGTTAAAGTTCAAACAATTCACTTGCTTGCGCTAATATTTCCACCTATCAGTTAATGCGAGACCTTTAGCTACTTTTCTAAATTCGATACATTCCAATACGTAGTAGAATATTCCAACAGTCGAATATTCGAATTGTCGAAACTTCGAGTAGTCGCATATTCGAATAGTCGAATATTCAAATAGACAAAATAATCGACTCTTCGACTATTTGAATATTAGACTAGTCGAATAGTCGACTTTTCGAAAATTCGACTATTCGACAACTCGAAATTTCGACAATTCGTATATTCCACAATTGGAATATTCTAATATTGGAATATATCGAATTTAGAAAAGTCGCTAAAAATTCCGAGTCCCGCATTAACTGATAGGTGGGAATATTAGCACAAGCAAGTCTAATGACCAACAAATCGAATATTGTAATTATTCGAATATAATTCCGAGTCCTAGTTCGATATAGTTGAAGCCTTCATCAAGTAGGAATTTTAATCTATTGAAATAGGAAACATACTACGATAATGCTTACTTTGAATTTTTGTTCAATCTATAGATATATCACCGAGAACAGATAACTTCTAGACACTATCAGTATTCGGAATAGATACTCTCCTTAGACAAAGTGTTAACAGCGGTTACACAAAGTTGTTTCAGACCACACACATAGATAGTTCTAGCGCCATTTGTGAACAATGAACAGGAAACCCTACAGAGAATAAATCAATAGATACATTGATGTCGGGTTTAAAATAAATATTGGTTATAATTCATGTTCAACACCTCCTGAGTATAATTGCCGATTTTTAATTAAATGATTTGGTAAAGCCCCAAGGTTTTGGGCTAAAATTCGACCCGTGAATTATTGCTCGTAACTTATTGTTTTTTTCGATAATATTCCCAGCCAGTGCCCTATTCATTCTGGTCACGAAATGCTTCTGACAACGATTTAAATCAATTTAATGCCTCGAACAAAACCATTCCATTGGACGCGGTATGAATATTTTGAATGGAAAGACGTACCAGGGAACAAATGAATCTATAAGGATAATATCGGCGTGATTGATGAATTATCCACAATTCTTTTGAACACTGAAAGAAACGTGTAATGAGTTCTTTAGAATCATTGAATAATTCTTAAGTAAGCTGTAGTTTCAACCTCAATTAGGTAGGCGATAATATACGAGAGATTTAATAAACCGAATATAGTTGGAGATTACCTACATGATGACGACCCAATATAAATATACAGGGTGTCCCGGGGGCGTTTTTAAAATTCCTATACTATTGGGAGATACTGAATTCGTATAGTCTTCGTTTGTAGAATATAAGATACTGAATCTTTTTCTATCACAGTGCAAAAATACACCATATTGGTGAAGTCACATTTATAATGAAGATATTCATATTTTCTCAATTTGAAGGGATATAAATTTGAATTTCTGCAGGGTCGTGAAGGTTGATGAGATTTTTTACTATGTTATGAAACTTTGTACATTTTGATAAACAGTTGTTAACAAATTATTGAAAGGTTTTTTCTGGGTTTTCTCTCCCAAACTCTGAAAAAAATCTATAACATAAAAATTAATTATTTTGTGATTTGCTTCTGCGTAAGAAACATAAGATATTTGTCAGAAGCAGTCAATTGAACAATGTTGCCTAACAAACAACAACGAAACAACATCAACGAAGAGACATCTATATCGTAACGTTTCGGAGTCTATATCAGACTCCTTCGTCAGACGCTTAATGAAAATCTTTAGAATTATTTTGTTGATAGTTATTTTTGTGAAATTCAAGAATTGTCACATTGACAGTATTTAAAAATCATAGCTAAAATATTCAAATACTTACACAAACCGCTTTATTCACAACGCATGCATTCAATCTCCGTTAAGTCCTAACTGAGGTCCTCAGTTAAGGATAAATTTGAATCGCAACCTCAGTTAACGTATGTAACGGTGGTGAAACAGCGGTGGAACCATTGGCGCTCGACTCGACAGTAAACCCTCGTCCCCGTTTACCCCTAGCCTATATTGTGTCGAGGTTCAAAATTTGGTACCACATGTGGCCGACTTCCGCTCTCTATCGATATTTTCGACACGAAACTTTTCGGGAATAGTTAGTTTGCCGAAACCCCTTGTCGTGTTCGAGTATTAGTATTAGCGTCTTTTGATTTGAAGTAAGTTAAGTTTAATTATGGCTGATAAGCAACAACGAATGCGAGTGCACCCTAATCATTGGGAGTTTTTATTGATTTTTTTGGAGAAGCACCCGGAAATGTTGACGGGGAAATTTATTTGCTTGAATGCAAAGTATAAATCCCAAGAATTGTGGAAGGACGTGACATCAAAATTAAAATCATTGGGGCTCGGTGAAAAAACACCAGAAAAATGGAAAACAGCGTTGCAAGATTGGAATTACGAAGTGAAGATGAAAATAGCTGTGATGAAAACTTCCCAATCTGGAACTGGTGGAGGGCCATCCACAAGTGTAAAGCTGACTCCTCAGGAAGAAAGGCTGATGTGTATTGTTGGTTGGAGTGCGGTGGGAAATGGAAATATTCCTGAATCTGGAGTTTCCACAAGTTTTTTGTCACAGGAGTTTCCAAATAATTCTGAGGATATTGCTGATAAGGTGAATATACAGATATTTAACTGAATACATATAATCATTGAAACAAGCAGAAGTTTTTGAAGAAAAGTTTTTCTTCGTGTAAATTATTAGTTTCCAGCTTTATAATGCTCAATAAACAATTCAAGTGAATGATCTAATTATTGGTTTTCAGGTACCAGAAGAGGAAATATTAAGTCCACCTACAAAAAGGAAAATACATAACATAGAATTTTCAACTTATTCTGAGGATGTCCCTGATATGATAAATATACAAATATTTAGCTGAACACATATATAAACCATTTAAACTAGAAGTTTTTAAGGAAAAATTTTTATTCATGTAAATCATAAGTTTGATTCTTTATAATGCTCAATAAGCAATTCAAGAGGATAATCTAATTATTGGTTTTCAGATAGAAGATGTATTACCAGAAGAAGAAAGATTGGGTCCAACTCCAAAGAGTAATATAACACTGATGAAGTCTTGGCAGAATATCAAGAACATACTATGGGAGTATTAAACAAAATAGCTGACAATGTGAATAGTGTAGCTAACGAATTGAAAACAATATCAAGCCTTTTGATAACATGTGTAGAGGTACTTATAAAAAAAATTTGAAATAAATTATTGCAAGTTGTTGATTTATTAACAACGGTATCACCATTTTTCATTATTATGAAGTTATGTTCCCAAGGAATTTACCTTTAAGTTTCCTATCTATTCGATGAGCTACAGCTGTTGGTTAAACATGGTGGCAGAATAACGAGCTCTATTAAAAAAGCTGAAACTAAGTTTTTACCGAAAATGGTAACAAACGATTCTCACTGATCGACTCACTGATCGACTCACTGATGAACTCACTGATCGACTCACTGATCGACTCACTGATGAAGAATTCGACTAACGAATACAAACCTTGTTTTCGACTTCATGGTAATCATTTCCCTTTGAAGTGAGCTCGAAAAACCGAGAACTGGGCCATTGCGTACCACGATACGCCACACAGTGGCGATGGCATACGATGGTGCATCGTGGCTCACTGTCTATAGGTCTGTTAAGAATTACCATTTTGGTAAACTGCCTGCTGAGGGATCCACCGGACCATTTTCACTAAATGCTATTATTCGTGAAACATGGCTTCTCTACCAACTCCGAAGGAAATAACGCAGTTGCCGGCTCTTTTAAATTAGCCTGATATTCTACCACAGTCTGTACATGAAGTTTTCAGCCTCTGGAAAATCTAGTTGTGTGAGAAAGCATAAACAAAATTTGTGATTACCCAAGGTAACAAAGACCTCGCATAGAGATTTTTGGGAGGTTACAATGAGGATCTATTGCGAGTTACTATTGTGAGATCCTCAAGATATCGCAAGTAAAATGAGAATAAGAAATTCCTTCTCCAGAGTTTTTCAAGATGTCGCATATGTAACCAGAGTAAGACAACCACATGGCGAGCTCCTCAGCTCATCGCGAGTGTAACGAGAATAGGAATTTCCCCTTGTGGAGTTCCTTACTATATCACTAACGTAACGAGAACAAGACATTCCTGTTGCAAGCTCCTCAAGATATCGCAAATGCAACGAAAATAAGAAATTCCTATCGCGGACATCCACAAGACATCGCTTATGTATTGCATATTCAACCAGAATAAGAGAAGCCCATCGCGAGCTCCTCAACTCATCGTGGGTATAATGAGAATAGGAAATTCCTATTGCGGAGTTCCTCAAGATATTACATACGTAACGAGAACAAGACATTTCTGTTGCAAGCTCCTTAAGATATCGCAAATGCAATGAGATTAAGAAATTACTAACCCGGACATCCTGAGGATATCGCATATGTAACCAGAATAAGACTTTCCTATTGTGAGCTCCTCAAGTCATCGCAAATTTTACAAGAATAGGAAATTAGGGTGGATGTCGTAGTGATATGTGTACTACACATTTGGAGGACATATAGGTTATAAATCCATATCTTCTCTCAGTACTGCCCAGGTTGACCAGTCTGAGAACATCTCCATATGATATATCTGAGATGTTAGAGCTCTTGATGACCTCCCAGCGATATGGCAGCGAGTCTCTCAGAGTATTTTCCAGGTTGAGCAGTTTTCCCCTCTGACGGAAATTTCGTGGAGATATAGTGCTCTTGGCAACTTCCCTGCTATATCGCAGTGAACCTCTCAAACTATATATCCTTGGTGAGCTGTTTGGAAACTGAGATGTTACTGGGCTCATCCCCTGTGGCGGACATATGGATGAGAAATACAGTTCTTTTCGACCTCCTAGCAATATTCCAGCAAACTATTTCCCAGGGTAAGTAGTTTGGAACTTCCCAATGTGATATCTCTGAGATGTTACAGGGCTTGGCGGACATTTGGAGGAGATATGGAACCCTTGGCGACCTCCCAGCGATATTCCAGCGAACTTCTCAAACTATTCCCCAGGGTGAGCTGTTTGATAACTTCCCAATTCGATATCTCTGAAATTTTACAGGGCTCATCCCCTGTGGTGGATATTTGGAGCTGATAAAAAGCCCTTGGCGACCTCCCCGTGATATCGCAAAATATCCAGGAAAGAGCTCACTAAGATATACGTCCTTGGGAGGTCCCTGTGTTGTCTGGGAATCCTATCGTTTCATCACTTATCAGGCTCCGGAAGGAACAGGCGCTCTCTGTGAAAAAACATCCTCAAATTGACCACTAGACCGACCAGATTAGATAAGGCAATTTGCAGGCCTTACGCATGCGCAAGATCCAATCAAATATGGCTTCAATAATCAATTAATACCTCTCCAGTTTACTTTTCTTCCACGTAGAATTCGAAGCATCTGAAAAGTCATTAGGGCATCCGTTTCATTAGCAGGTTTCGCTTTGCTTGAAAAATGGACCGCGCCAACCATTAAACCCCCGTGAATAGGCATGAATAAAACATAGGAATATTAGTCGCGAACTGAAAGAGAAAGAGATCCTTAATGGGTATAACAAATGTGAAAATTAAAATATTTCAAATTTATAGGTCGGTAATTCAAGCTAGTAGCGACGTGAAATGTATGTATTGATATTTACTGCTATGCAAATTTGGATTCTTTTCGAGAAATGTTTCACTTAATGGAAGATTTGACCCTGCCGGACCGAGTTCAAGGCAGATTTGTGGCGGTGTAACTCGCAATTAGTCAGTGGTATCGGATAATTCTTCACTGATGGTGCTTAAACAAGGTCTAATATGATCTGAAATGTGCTTTTTGAATAAATGATTGCGGTGTTTCTATAAATCATTATAAACTTTGTAAGGCTTGAGAACTTCAAATCGAAAATTGTTGGGGATATTGGCTAAATATGGAAATAATATATCGATTACAGTGTACTGGTCCACTGTATTACACTCGATCAACAAACCTATCGACAGTTTATGATTTTAGACGGGAAGTCGAGAGAATTTCTTGATGAAGTAATTAGAGATGTCATGACTCTGGCCATGTCATTTTCGTAAGTGAAGAGCAATTTGTTTGATAGAAGATTTTAAATCGATATTAAATACCTAACGTGGAGTTATACAGGGTGGGCCACGGTCTATGGTACCCTGGACTTTTACGGAGAACGGGATGTACGATTTTATTGAAAATTTGGCTCCTTGGCTACGAACCACTGCTCCATCGATCTAGAATATTTTCAGTGGTGCGGTGTTGCCGCTTATATAAAAAATACTAACAATATTGATAGTTTAAATGGAACACCCTGTATATTATTACTTTTTTTGATTTGCCTTAGCCTCCTTATTATTTCTGTATCAACTTCCTTAACCCTATCTCAAGCAGCTTTCGAGTAATTGATTGATTTACTTCTTTTTTGTGCAAAATATGGTTTCGATTAAACACTCATTACTTCGGTACTTGAAATCCTAGAGAGCTGAAATTTCGGCTATGGATCACCAACATCCCTTATATGATTTACGTTTAATGTGAATCATACAGAGTAATACCGAGAAATACTAAATAATAAAAATTGGTTCAAGCACTGACGTGAAATCAGAAGCTTTTGCGCGTATGTTCTATTGTCCATTCTTCTGTATTGGACACCCTTAATCGAATTTACCATGGTAAATTATGTTGTCCATTCTCCTGTATTGGACACTTAATTCGAATTTACCATGGTAAATTCGAATTAAGAGTGTCCAATACAGGAGAATGGACAACATAATTGACCATGGTAAATTCGATTAAGGGTGTCCAATACAGAAGAATGGACAATAGAACACGTCAGTGCTTGAACCAATTTTTTTTTTCGTGATTTTTTCTAAATTTTCTAGGGGTACGGTTCTTAAAATTTTTTTTTTCGTAATTTTTTTCAAATTTTCCAGGGGTACGATTCTTACAAAATTTTAAACACGTCTTTATGTTGATTTTCTACTACTAGTTACCAAGCTTCAATTCGATCGAATATTTATTTTTTGAGTTATCAAGGAAATAATATTCCAGGTGGGTATAACTCGGAAACCGTTAGACCGATTATGTCCAAAAACGAACTCAACTCTCCCTTGCGGATACGCAACCTACCCTGAAAATTGCAAGTCCCTATCTCCTTTCGTTCGAAAGTTATCGAGTCACCCATCTACTGAACTCACACAAGAATGCTCGAATCTTCAACAATATTTAACCGATCGTATTAAAACTTGAAACTTGGCAGAAGAGTTAGGTTATGAAGGCTCTAGCAAAATTTCAGCAATTTCAAATGAATAGTTACTGATATATAGATTTTTTTTTTTATTTTCAATGATTTATTAAAAAATTTCTACAAATGCTATCCTCACCAAATTTTGCAAACATTTTTGCGTTGGCATTCTACAACTAATAACCATGTTTGAATTCAATCGGTTCAGTATTTTTCGAGTTAATGAGGAACAAAAAACCACCAAATTTCAGAAAATTTCAGATGGCTATAACTCTAAAACCGTTTGGCCGATTATGCTCATAAACAAACTGAAATGTCGCGTTCTGGTGCACATCCTAGCCTGAAAATTTCAAGCCGCTTTCTCATTCCATTCTCAAGTTATCTTGACAACAAAAATATTTTTTAATAATTTTTTTGAAATTTTCTAGTCATACGATTCGCACAAAATTTCACAAACGTGCTAAGGTTCATATTCCACAACCACCCACCAAGTTTCAGTTCGATCCGATCCATATTGGTTGAAAACAAAATTATTACTCGGAAACCACTGGGCCGATTATGCCCATTAACAAACTTGTCCGTCGTATTGGGATGCGCCACCTACCCTGAAAATTTCAAGTCGCTAGCTCTTTTCGTTCTCAAGTTATCGTGGCAACGGCCGGACGGCCGGCCGGACAGAATCAAATTTGACCTCGAATTCTTCATTGGGGAGTCGAACTCAATCGTTTGAGACCATTTTTTTCAAAAAATTCGAAAGTTACAGACATTTGTGCAAAACTATAACGCGATGTTCCCCAGAACATACGCGCAAAAAGTGCGTTTTTTCAAATGATATGACCTGTATATCATTAAGATGTATTGAGAGAGAATCAATCAAAATGATATAACATGTTTCTAAACCTAAAATGTAAGGTTTTCTATTTAAAAGCAAGTTTTCATGCCAATGAGAATATTATGGTACCTATATTTTGTATTAGGTGTACATGAAATGTCAAAGAACATATGAGGAGTAACTTTTCAAAACGCATTATGTCCAATTTGGGCGAAATTAAGTTTGAAGCGGATTCAGAAATGATTTATATTGCTCTATAGCCCTATAAAATCTTCCAAATGGCATTATGTCTGTGTAGTTCAAATCCAAAGTATGTAAGCATCGCCATGAATTATGTTTACGTTTGTATTTTTAAAACAAGTTAAATATAACTAAAAAATTTTTGTATCGATTTGCTGGTGTTAATTAGGTTACAGGCCAACAATTACTGTGGAGACAGTTTTCTCTAAATTTATAATAAATCGCAACAAACAGCATTATGTTCAATTTCATAACAACAAAACGCATTATATACAATGGGATGAATCAAAACGCATTAAGTCCAAACGTTTTTTACATTTTCTGTGTATGTCTGATCAATATTGATTTGAATGTGATTAGTTATTTACTTTAGATGTGAATTTCTATCAAACAAACTCGACGTACTGAAATAAGCCAGGGAGGAAGAAAAAATCGTTTTTCGTTGACTCCCAATAAAATGGTTTTTGGACTAAATGCATTTTGAAAAGTTGTTCCTCATATAAATTATCATGATTTGACAATCGGCTTCGATTATAGGTACATTTTCATGCTGACGCTCGACGCTAGCGTTAAACGTCAAATGCGGCCACGTGGTACCTTTTTTGGTTAGAATGCCATCTGAAATAAATGTAGCGTCAAATTCAAAAACTCACAGGCGTCAAAGCCAAATATTGTTTAGCTTTATCGCTGAGTTCTAGCGTTAAATCAGTTTGAATCATCGATGAATTGTTCTCAAATTGGTACATAGCAAAAAGAAAAGGTTAATAATGTGAAAAGCAATTGCTGGATTTGATATAAGTTATTCAATGATTGCTTACTTAAACTATTAGTTTTAATGTGTACATTACTTTACTTCATCAAGATATTATTATTCATCAAAGCTCCATTTGGGTAATTATTGCCTACCACTTGAATAATTTTTCAATAAAATCTTTCCCCCTTTTTTTTTAATTTTCTATTGGTACGGTTCTTACAACATTTTACACTCGATATTCTAGAACTAGATATCAAGCTTCAATTCGATCGAGTGTATATTTTTTGAGTTATCAAGGAAATAATATTCCAGGTGGGTTTAACTCCGAAATTGTTGAATCGATTATGCCCAAAATCTAACTTAAACCTCCCATTCGGATGCGCAACCTACCCTGAAAATTCTAAGTCCCTATCTCCTTTCGGTATTTTATGTCGGTTTCTCCTTCCGTCCGAAAGTTATCGTGGCTAGGGTTAGGACAAAATTAAAGCACGCCGTTCCCCAGAACATGCATGCAAAAACTACTTTCGCTTGGAACAGAACTCTTCCAGTCGAATCCAGCGTGTACAGAAGAACTCAGTATTAGGCTTATTTTTTGGAACAGAAAATTCGATCATGTATCTCATAAATTGGTAGAATTGGGTTGGCTGCCAATGATACTTCGTTTCGAATATTACGCTCTGTGCATTTTCCATTATATGATTTGGAAGAGAAGTCTACCCTATCTCTTCAATAAGTTGCAGTTCAGATCTGATGTCCACAATGTTAACATTAGATATGGAAATTTACTTTCTTGTCTTCACCACAGAACATCATATTTTCAGAGAAGTTTTAGTTGCAATATTATTTGTAAACCATACAATGTAATCCCTAATGAATCAAATCAACTTAAAAAGGATAAATTCATAAAAAATATCAGAGAATACTTCCTCAACTCTCTTTAGTTGTGATTTAGTTTTCGAGAATTAAGAAAGAAAGTGTTAAAAAATTATGTAGAAAAGCAGAAGAATATATTTTTTATTTTTCGAGTGCATGTTCTGGGGCACATGATTTTGCCCAAATGTCTATAATATTGGAATTTTTTGGCGAAAATGGTTGCAAACGATTAGGTTCAACTCACTAATGAATAATTCGAGGTCAAAAACGATTCTGTCTGGCCCATGTGACGATAACTTGAGATTAGAAAGAAATAGCGACTTGAAATTTTCGGGGTCGGTGGCACATCTCAATACGACGGACAAGTTTGTTAATGGGTATAATCGGCTCAACGGTTTCGAGTAATAATTTTGTTTTCAAACAAGACAGATCCGATCAAATTGAAACTTGGTGAGTAGTTGTAGAATACAGACTAAAAGACGTATGTGCAATTTTGTTGGAATCTTATCACTAGAAAATAAAAAAAAATTATTAAAAAATATTATTTATCACACGATAACTTGAGAACGGAAAGAGATAGCGACTTGCAATTTTAAGGGTAGGTTGAGTATCCAAATGCAACATTTGAGTTCGCATCATCGACCAAACAGTTCTGGAGTTATACTTATCTGAAATTTTGTTTTTGTTTCCTCCTTTATCTTACAAAATATGAAACTAATCTAATTCAAACATAGATATCAGTTGTTGGCTGAGCAAATTTTTACGAAATTTCTCGAGAGAATTAAAAAAAATCATTGATCATTGAAAATCTTTGAATAAAATTCTATATCTCCGAAACTATCGGTCTGATATACCTGAAATTTTGCGGAAGGCTTCAGAACCTAACTTTAGAACCAAATTTCAAATTTGAACACGATCGGAACTATATTGTTGGAGATCTAAGCAGCATTGAGTGAATTCAGTGGCTGGATGGGTGACTGTTGCCATGATAACTTTTGAACGGAAACAGCAATTTGCTATTTCTTGGGTACATTGCGTATTCGAATGGGACCGTTATGTTCATTGTTGGGTATAATAGGCAAACGGTTTCAGAGTTATACCCACCTGAAATATTGTTTACTCGATAACTCAAAAAATATAGTTCTGGTCGAATTGAAACTTGTTAAGTAGTTGTAGAATACTGACGCAAAGAAGTTTGTGGAAGTTTGCAAGGATCATATCACTAGAAAATTTAAAAAAATGTTAAATATATTATTTATCTCACGATTACTTGAGAACGGAAAGACATAACAACTTCCAATTTTTAAAGCAGGTTGTGCCCTCTGATGTGACATTTGAGTTCGTTAAAAGGCATAATCGGTCAAACGGTTTTGGAGTTACATCAATCTGAAATCAGGTTTTTATTTCCTCAATAACACAAAAAATACTATGCCGATTCAATTCAAAGATGATAATTAGTTCTAGAATGCCAAAGCAAAAATTTCTGTGATATTTCGTGTTACTAGAAAATGAAAAAAAAAAAAAGAATTGAAAATCATTGAAAAAAATTCTATTTATCAGAAGGTATTCGTCTGACATCGCTGAAACTTTGCGGGAACCTTCAAAACCTAACTGTTAAGCCAAGTTGCAAGTTTGAACACGATCGGCTCTTTATTGTTGAAGATCCGAGCAGCCTTGGGTGAGTTATGATATTTTAAAAGGAATTTGTATCTAATACACAGTTGAATAAATGCGGCAAGAAATTTCATGCAGTATTTTTTCCATTATTAGATATTCAAAGAATTTCAATTCCGATAGAATAAATTAAGTCACAATTAAATATTCTTTGATCTGAGACGATTCTCTCATTACGCAAGTCCTTTAAATAGTACGAAATATATTCATATCTTATAAAAGCTGAGAGAACGGTCTATATATCGATGATTTATTTGATTAAGAGTGTCCAATAGAGGAGAATGGACAATAGAACAAGCGTGCAAAAGCTCCTGACTTCACGTCAGAACTTGTTTTCGTTTTGCTCTATTATTGTTGATTTGTATACAATTTTTTTTTAAACTAGGGTTAAGTCATAGAATACCTCTGATTTATGGAAATAAAGGCTTTTATTATTATTACTAAATAACGTCCACCGTGTGTACGTTTCATTCAATTAATATTGCTTTCCAATTTAATTGAAAATCATCTAATACGATGTTTATTATTCATAACTTTATTATCCTGCCTAGCATAATCGGTTGAAAATCAGACATTTTGATATTATACATAATTGGATTTTCAAACTCACATAACATTCCTAGATTAAGTTGAGTGTATTTA
The DNA here is from genome assembly GCA_937662695.2 of Halyzia sedecimguttata. Lineage (NCBI taxonomy): Eukaryota > Metazoa > Arthropoda > Insecta > Coleoptera > Coccinellidae > Halyzia > Halyzia sedecimguttata. The sequence continues at coordinate 28,662,999 of OW569415.2, forward strand.
TAATTTTCCCAAGTTGGTAACTAATTAGTGCCAATTCGAAATGACTCATAACGGATAAACTAATAACATTTTCAGTTCTGCATTTATGGAGACGCAGACTAGATTTGTTTTTCTATAATGGTATGATGTCATAAATGAACGATGAAGATCTAACAAAGTACCCGTTCAAGGACTCGAAACCAAAATAGGAATCTTGCCAGTTGGAGAAATATTGAAGCACGGTATGACGGACAAGTCAGGTGAGCGTAGGCGGGTCGTAGCTACAGGTAAACCTACACCGGAAATATAATTCTTCCATCTAAAGCGTGCGCGCCAGAAGTGTTCGGCTGATTTATATCGAACGGCTTTTATGATCAAATATTCGGAATATTTATGTTATCGATTGGTTTCTTTCGGTATTTATAGTCTGGAGGATATACCCATTGTATCGTTAATCAGTCAAAGACAACTTTCATCTAGTGTTTTGTTTGGATTTATATACACAGACTTCTTGAATGGCCATCTTCCTAGAAAAAAAGAAAATCTACAGAATTTATCCTAAAGTCTGGAAATAGTATATTATTTCATAAGGAGGAGAAGTGTCACTTTTCATGGCGAGCTTGAGTTTACCATGCCATGAGCCATGAAAAGTCACTTCTACACCGAATGAGATATGTTATTTTATTTTCAAACGTTTTGAAATTCATAAAAATCTGAATATCCACTTTTGGATTGATTTACATAAATAATTCTATCCATTTACGATTGTTTCATAATTGAATGAATTATGGAATATTTGCCTAGTTACGGTTGCCACGTAAAATTCATTCTCACAGATATAAAGTAAAATAATTAATAGTTATCATTTGCAAGCTGGTGAGAAGTGGTTGAAAGTGAAAATGTCTTCAGAAATTGAGGTTTTGGCGAATGAAGCAGTCTCTTCCCTTGGACCATCGAAGTCTATTGAAAAATATTCTGCAGCTTATGATCACTTCGTGAATTGATGAAATTCAAAAAACGTGACAGTTTACCAAGAGAATGTGCTTCTAGCATATTTAAACTCAATGGCTACAGAAAGAAGAAGAAATCCTCTACTTTGTGGGCCCGATTTTAAATGATAAAGTCGCTACTAGCGATAAAACATGAAATAGATATTGGTAAATATCTGAAGTGGCGCGCATTTTTGAAAAAATCCAATGAAGGTTATCTTGCAAAAAAATCAAGATTTTATTCTAAGGAAGAGTTCGAACATTTTCTCTTCGAAGCACGGGATGATTCATATTTAGGATAAAAGGTAACTATCATATTTCAAGTAATTATAATTTTGTATTTTGACCACGTGGTGGTTTCAGATTCTTCTATTATTCGGAGTAGCTGGTGCCTCTGCAGATATGACGAAATGGTGAAAATGAAATCTACAGATATCGAGGACCAGGGAAATATTATAATAGTCAATATTCCTAATAGTAAAACGAGAAAAGTTCGAACATTCACAATTATTAGGGAGATTATATAACTCATATTATAATGAACCAATAGAATTCCTGAATTTCCCTTAGTAACGTCGTATAGATATAATAATATTTCTTATTCCAGTATGAATTGAGACTCAACTGCGTTTCTCTAAAATGTAGAGGGTCTTTATTAACAATATCAACACATAGGTACAATACAACTTACCTAAAATGTAGAGGGAAACAACATTTAAAGCCTCTAATTCGGATTTTCAACAAGCACAACTCAAACAAAATTCTATCTTTGACAATTCTAAAAAAATAACAACAGAAATATGAACTGTCTACCTGACATTCCAGGTCACTCAATAAAATATTAAATGAAAAGCACAGTGTACTTTTCTTTACATCTCCCCCCCACAGGGTGTAACAATTTCAAATAATAATTTTCGTAATTGTTCATTCATTAACAAAAACTGGACACAATTTCGTTATGTGATAGAAATTTGATTCTGCTTTTCTGTGTCCAGTATTTACTTCATAGATTGAATCTGAAATTTTTTTTACGATTTTGAATGGGCCAATTCTCAGTTCCTCTAATTTTTTTCTGTTAAGTCGATTTCCATTTTCGACATAGACTTTGTCTCCCTCCTTGAATTTATAATCTTTCCTTTTTGAATCGAATAATTTTTTGTTATTTTCATGGGATCTCATTGTATTCTCGAATGCAATTTTCCTATCTCTTTCTAAAATTTCCTTTGTACATCTCGATTTCAATTCACTGGGTAGGATGCTTACATTTTCGCCCTCCAAAAGATATTTTGGAGCAAACCTCGTTACTGTGTGATCTGTTTCATTATATTTTTCTACGCACTTCTGTGCAATAGAAGACCATGCAATTTTTTTTTCACTTTCATTGATTTTGCATCTTATCTTATTCACCAAAGTTTGATTTAATCTCTCATTAAGTCCATTTGAAAATGGCGTATCAGCAGCAGTGAAAACCAATTTTATATTCTCTTCCATTACAAATTTTTTAAATTCTTTCGAATTTATCCCAGGATATTGATCCGTTAGTAATATATCAATATCATAAACTGGTGTCACATTTTTCAGAAGTTTTATGAAATCCCCAGAGCTTTGATTTCTCGATGTTGAAATATAGGCGTATCTTGTGAAGTGATCAACAAGGAGATGCATGTATTTTTTTGTTGACCGCAATCCTCCAAATCCTCCGATGGTATCAATAGACATAATTTCAAATGGTCGTTTTGCTGGACCTAATTGTGACATCAAACCATACTTTGGTTTTCTTCTCGATTTGTTCTTTATACAAATTTCACATTTATCACAAATTTGATTTATGTTTCCAATAATATTTTTGGCTGTATAAAATGGTGTTATTTTATTTTTCATCTGGGTTTGTCCAATATGGCAGTAGAAATCATGGACATCTTTAATTAAAATTTTGCTAAACTCTTCTGACAGTATAATTTTTTTCCCCTTGTTATTTCTTTTGTAAAAAATTCCGTTTTCTAATATGAGTTTCCTATTTTCTATGTCTAAATTCTCTTTTTGATCTTTTTTAATATCCCCAAAGTTTATTAAATTCACTACTTTTAAAAAATCGTCATTATTTTCGTAAAATTCTAAAACTGGATTTCTGCTTAGACAGTCAGCTTCTTGGTTTGATTTTCCTGGGTTATATTTGATTTTGAAATTGTATTGGGATAAATAATATGTTAAATCTCCAAGTTCTTCATCTGTTCTAGCCTTAATATTCATATTTTCTAATGGTTTATGATCTGAATATACCACGAATTCTTTTCCCATTAACCAATGTTGCCAATATTTCACAGCTTCTTTTATTGCCAGACATTCTAAATATATAGCCTTCTTCTTTTTTTGTGCTTCATTCAATTTTTTTGAAAAATAAGCAACCGGTCTGTATTCTCCGTTTTCGTCTTCTTGTTTCAGTACCGCCCCCACTCCTTTAATACTAGCATCTGTGTAAATATTTATCTGCAACTCAGGATTAAATATTTTCAGGAATGGTTCAGAACAAAGCAATGATTTTATTTTATCAAATGATTCTTGGCATTCTATAGACCATATGAATTTTTCATCTTTCCGTAATAATTTATGTAATGGATCCAGGATAAGTGCATTCTTTGGTACAAATTTATGATAAAAATTTATTTTTCCTAAAAATTGACGTATATTTTTTTTTGTAACTGGGACTGGAAAATTTTTCACAGCTGTCAAATTGTCTTTCAACGGCCTGATTGAATTATTTTCTATTATGTGACCTAAATATTTGGCATAACTATTTGCAAATGTACATTTTGAAAATTTCAGTCTGAAACCTTCCTTTTGAATTGCTTCCAACAATCTAGATAGATGTGATATATGTTCTTCGAAATTTTTCGAAAAAATCAAAATGTCGTCTATGAAATTCACTGCAAAATCAGATAGTTTGTATTTTCTTATAATGTTACTCAATATCCTTTGAAAAATAGCTGGAGCAGTCCTTAATCCAAATGGCAGACATGTCCATTGAAAATGACCTTCTTGTGTTACAAATGCCGTTTTGTGTCGATCTTGAATTTTCAAAGGAATTGACCAAAAAGCTGAATTAATATCAAGAGTGGAGAAATATTTACAATTTACAGTCTTGATCATTAAATCCTCAATCAAAGGAAACGGTTGTGATTGAGGGACAACGATTTTGTTCAATTCTCGGAAATCTATACATAGTCTTGTCTTTTTTTTATCTTCTTTCTTGTATGCCAAAGTCACTGGAGCAGCGAATGGGCTGTAAGATTCTTCAATCAAATTTTTTTCTATTAATTTCGATATTTGATTCTCTATTTCCTTTCTATCATCATTTGTACATCTATATGGACGTTTGTAACAATATTTATCCACTATTAAATCGATATGAGCTTCATAATTTTGAACTGTACCAATATCATATTTATCTTTTGCAAACACTGATTTATATTTCTCTATCAATTCATCTATCTCAGATTTTTTGTATGCATCTAAATGGTTTACAACTATCTCAAATTCATCTGTATTTACATGCTCATTGAAATTTATCTCATATCTACTCTCAGTATCTATTTCTTGTTTATAAAGATTTGAAATCTCTTCATTCTTTTCACCCAGTACATCGGGAATTTCTAAATTTTCTGAAATCAGAGAATTGTTTTCCATAAATTTATCTTTTTCTAAGTTTTGTGTGATCTTCAAGTCTTCATTTTGTATTAATTTGAAATTTTTAATACAATCTAAACCAATTAGAAAGTCATAATTGAAATTTTCATTGTCTACGACGAAAATATCCATAACTTTTTCTATATTGTAGATTTTGATTTTAAGAGTTACTATACCTTTTGATTTTTCATCACCATTAATAGTCTTCAAGTTTACTATTTCGATGTTATTAGCAATTTTATTCGGATTTTTTTGGATTTTTAATAATTTTGCATTAATCAGTGATACATTCGAACCAGAATCATATATACCAAAAACTTCTAGAATGTCATTCAATAGTAACTTTACCCTTATTAATGGTGGCACAACTAGTTTTTTGGATTCTCTTCATTTAGTTCAATCTCCAATGCAGTATTATTAACGGTCTTCACAACTCCTTTCTGATTGTCCTTTTTGAACCAGCAATTTTTCTCAGGATGATAACGTATGCCTTTCTTTTCATCTATACAAATTCGGCATGGTTTCTTCTCATCATTCCGTTCATTCTTTTCACTACAGTTAATAATAGTTCTCTTTTTGTCATGTTTATTGGTTTTCGAAATCAGATATTCTAGTTTTCCAATTTCATTGTAAAGATCTTCGGTTTTCCCTAAAGTTTCTCTATCAATTTTATCTGCAACATAATTAGGTAGGCCAAAAGCTATAAGGTCTATGAGTGTCCCAGTATCAATTGATTTTCTCACTTCCAGTAATAGTTTCTCTTTTTTTAAGGCATACTCAAGCAATGAACCTGTTTGGTATTTGAAGGCTAAAGCATACCTAGTTGATGACCATCCTTTATTCCCGAAAGTATCAAGAAAACTCCTTTCCCATGTATCCCATCTTGATTCTATTGAATATTTAATCATCATGCAGCTATACCACTCTGCACCAGAACATTGCAAAAAAAGTTTTAAAATCTCAATTTTCATTTGGTCCTGACTGATTTGAAAACGTTTACATTCTTTATTGAAATCCTCAATCCATTGATTTGCATTGAGGTTCCTGCCATTGAATTTTCCTATCATAAATTCATTTGAAATTTGTCCTGAATTCTTTGGAAGACATTGGGCTGGCTTGTCATTTACTTTCTCCAAAAGTTTTCCCAAAACTTGCTCTACGTTTGTAGGAATAGATTCAACAACATCAATTTTTTCTTCAATTTTCTCTAAGTAAATATCATCAAAATGGATATTTTCCTCTTCATCTAAATAGGTTTTTGATAAATGTTCCGTTAGTTTTATCCATATTCTTCTTATTTGATATCTCTTAGTCAAGGATTTTTTAACTTTCACATAGTTTGGAGTTTTAGTAAGGAGTTGGTGCACATTTATTGGTTGGTATTCATCTGGTAATCCGAAAACCTCTCCATTAGTTGTTGCTATCGAAGTTAAACATATTGTGTTTGATTTTCCATCTATCGTTGGTTTCAGAGCAAAATCGAATCTCAGTTTTTCCATGAGTTGTGGAATAGATGCAGAAAATGTTGTTTTATAATAATATTTCTTATTCCAGTATGAATTGAGACTCAACTGCGTTTCTCTAAAATGTAGAGGGTCTTTATTAACAATATCAACACATAGGTACAATACAACTTACCTAAAATGTAGAGGGAAACAACATTTAAAGCCTCTAATTCGGATTTTCAACAAGCACAACTCAAACAAAATTCTATCTTTGACAATTCTAAAAAAATAACAACAGAAATATGAACTGTCTACCTGACATTCCAGGTCACTCAATAAAATATTAAATGAAAAGCACAGTGTACTTTTCTTTACATAGATAACTGAATATACCGCTTGACGACGGTATATAATCGTTTTGGTGATTCACCTCCAGCCATATTGGAATAATTTCCATAGTGACGATAAATGTCAATGAAATGTCAGTGCATTTTTGAAGATGCATCGTTTTGGTTTGAGTTCAAGTGGTGAAATTGACCAAGAAATTGTTAATTTAACACCAGAAAATACCACGAAGACACATAATTATGTTTGGAAACAGTTCACGGTGTTTTGTGAACATCGAAATTACAAACTTCGTGCTGATATTTCAAATGATGAAGTAGCGAATATTTTGAAAGATTGGGCATTCAATATGAAACGTGCAGATGGAAAAGATTATAAAGAAAGTACAGTTAAAACCATTTGGAATATTTCTGCTAAACTCTTAGAGAAAAAGTTTCATGAAGACTTCAACAGAGAAATAATTCCATTTAAAGATACAATTTTCGAAAATGCGAGAAAGGCCCGTACAGCCAAGAGGAAAAAATTACAAGCAATCCCCGACAGGAAAAAAGAGAGCTCAGCCGCTCTTAATAAGAATGAAATACTCAAAATTATTTCAAGTTTCGATGAAAATACACCAGATGGTTTGCAAAAAAATTTTTATCAAATTTGTGCTGTGGAATTGGCATGGCGTGGTAATGAAGCAGCCTTTTGCTTAACTGACTATTTCAAAAAGGAGTTCGACAATTACGGTCAAAATACGGGACGAATCGAATACAATCCAGTATTTTCAAAAACAGCACAAGGTGGTGAACAACGTACCACAAATTCTAAATGGTTGGTAACGAATAAAGAGTCCACGAATCAGTGTCCAGTACGTCTCTTGGATAAATTATTGAGCAAAAGGACTCCAAATATCACAACCAATCGTCTTTTTTTAACACCTAATATTGATTGGCAGAAAACAGGAAAATGGTATAAAAATTGCCCTGTAGGTTTAAATCAGTTGAGTAAATGGACACGTACAGCAGCTGAAAGTATCGGACTAGATACGAAAAAAAGGAAAATTACGAATCATTCGAATCGCTCCTCTGCTGTGAGTATCTTGTCACACTCAGGGGCAAACTTGCAAGAAATTACCAAAATAACAGGCCACTCGTCATCGGAATCTCTGAAACCGTATTTGAAACTCACTGCAGAACACCATAGACAAATAATTGAGAAAATGAGAAACATACCTAATCCTTCCACATCCAGTGTCAGCAATAGTACCAACACTACAAATTCCGAAAATAACAATACATCAAATATGTATTATAATAATTGTACTTTCAATATTAATATTAATCAATAAAAGAATTAAAATATTACTCTTTATATAATCGTAACGAATACCAACTCGAGCAAAGACAATATGTTTCGATTATTCACCTCTTCACTAGACGTATTTCGCGAAACATCACTCGAGCTACGCTCTCGTGATGTTTCGCGAAAACGTCACGTGAATCGGTAAATAATCGAATATTGTCTATGCTCTTGTGATATTATAACTGAATAATCTAAATATTTATCGGAGATACACTGCGTTAAGACCTAACGATTTCGTTGAAAATAGATTTTTTTTAAATATCAATCTGGAAAATGCTACAGAGCTGTGATAGGAATACATAGTATAGGAAGTGTTCCAAGAAAGGTTGCCACTTTTTTGCAATTGACTCATCCAAACGACTACACAGGTCATTCATTGAGGCGAACTTCTGCTACACTAATTATAGATGGAGGAGCCAACATTGAGTCTTTTGAAACAACACGGAGGTTGGAAGTCAAGTAGTGTAGCAGAAGGGTACATCGAGGATTCGCTGCGAAATAAGAATGAGATTGCTGGTAGGATATTGAGCTTTAACGAATTCCCTGGAACTAGCAACTTAGAAGACTCTAATGAGGCATCAGCTTCGGAACAGAATCCGAGACAGAATCCTACCAGATCGTTATTACATGGTTTTAATTTACAAAATGCGACATTGACCAATTGTACATTGAATGTAACTTTAACGAATAAAAATTGGTTCAAGCCTTGCGGACAGGAGCTTTCTGGCGCTCTTGTTCAAACAGACAAATTATATCTCCGAAGTGATCAGTTTCGGAAAAATTCATTAAAAATGTTTTTACTAAAATAAGCCATAACTCCGAAACAGCTTGATGGATTTCGCCCATTAACGAACTCGTCCGAGATATTTACGCTCCAAACCCACCTTGCGAATTTCAATCCTCTAACTCCTTTTGTTCGAGAGTTATCGTGCCTAGGACCGGCTGGCCGGACAGAATCGATTTCGACCTCGGATTCTTGATCGGTGAGTCGAATCAAATCGTTTGAGACCATTTTCAGCCAAAAATTCGAAAATTACAGACATTTGGGCAAATTGATAAGCACTCTGTTCCGAGGAACTAGAGCGCCAAAAATAACGTTATTATTGTACGTTTGAAAATAAAATAATTTTTTCTCCGATTGGCAGCAAATATTAATTTTGTGGACACATATCAATCAGGAAACTATTACTTTTCCTGTCTAGGCAACAAAGTAAGGGATTTCCTGCCTAGGCAGAAAAATGATCATAATTTCCTCCATATTTAAACGGAGACTTCTCCGGCAACAAATTTAGCTCAATATTTTTTGCTGCCTCCCTTATTTCTGGAGGAGTAATTACTTCTATGTTACTATCATTGTCCATGATATAAAAATATCGATATTTTTCCACATAACTGTTAGAAATTTCATAAGTTGTCAAACTATAATTATTATGGAGATAAACATTTCCATAGCAACCAACCATTCCAACAATTGCGATTTCTATCAAGTTTTGTTTTAATTTATCACTACAGGAACAATAAAATTGGTTCAGCCCTGTGGACAGGAGCTTTGGTGCTCTTGTTCAAACTGTAACAAATTACAAAAGTTGTTTCGGGAAAATTAGTATCAACAATCGACTAATTTTCCCGAAACAACTTTTGAAATTCAACTTAGAAGGTAGTCGCTAATTCCACCTACTTATACTTGTAACAAATTATATCTGCGAAAGCATTGGTTTCTCAGAGTTGGAAATGATATCAGTGGACTCTAATGATAGAAATGCATCATTAAATAAAATAAATTAAATAGGAATCAATTGATGTCATTTCCATCTCGGAGAAACCAATACTTTTGGAGTTATGATTTGTCAAAGTTTGAACAAGGGCGCCAAAGCTCCTGTCCACAGGGCTTTCCCACTTTTTCAATTTGGCTTCTGTGCGTCAATTCTGAAGAATTTTCGTAATCGAATTCAAAACGTAGATCTATGACTCATCTCATGTTGGACTTATATGAATAAGCAAATTATAATAAGAGTATTCTATGAAATCATATAGAATATAGAATGATTATTGAAATTTTTAAAAATCATAGTTCCGAAAGTATTAGTTTTTTAGAGTTGAGAATGTCAATGGATTCTTATTATGAAACTGCATCTTGATAAAATTTTGAATTTAAAATTTGTGTTGAAAAAAAGTAAATCACGTAACAAGTCCGGAAAATAGGGTTTTTTTGGACGAATAGACAAAATTCTAGGACGAGCGCAGGCGAGTCCTAGAAGTCTATGAGTCGAAAAAACCTTTTCAGGGTGCGTTGCGTACAATATTTCTTCGGCAACCGTGTAGAAGAAGAAATCAATGAGAGGACACATTTCTTTTTTATATATTTTGATTCTTATTCAAATTAAACAGAACAGAAAATATAACATGTTAACTAATTTTATATGAACTGTCAGCCGTTTTCTCAGTGCTATGGTAACTTCATTTATCAAAAATATACCTACCAAGATTTTCATATTTACAATGACCAGAACGACGTGATTCTTCCGGCCTAGTCCGTGAAGTACGTACTTCCCGGACTAGGCTGGGAAATGCTTCTTTCTCAAAGAAAACGCGTCCGGGAAGTGGGCACCTCCCGGACGGTTCTCAAAAAAATTTTTTTTTTGTTACTCCGCTGGCCGATTTTGCCCACTAACGAACTTAACCGAGATATTTATCTCCTAAACCTAATCTGAAAATTTCTACTGTCCTGCCACTGGCCCGCCGGACAGAATCAATTTTGATCATTGATTCTTGATCAATGAGTCGAACTAAAGCGTTTTAGACCATTTTCAGCCAAACATTACAAAATTACAGTCATTTGGGCAAACTGATAAGCACTCTGTTCTGAGGAACAAGAGCGCCAAAAAGATTGTGGGAATTGTAATAATTTGCTATTTCAGTATCCTACATCATTATAAACAATCGGAGAAAAAAATATTATATTTTCAACTCGGCAGCAAAGTAGATTGACTGCCTTAGCTGAATTATTTACTACCAGCCGCAGCAGTAAATCTACTACTTTGTGCCTAGTAAAACCAATAACTATTGTTGTTCCCATTCATAAATCTGGCGAGGTTAGCGGATGTCAGAAACTACAGGCCTATTTTGCTCCCATATACTAAAATTGTTCGACAGGTTACTTTATATCAAGATACGGCATTGCTTTTCGCATATTTTCATAGCGGATCAACATGGATTCATTAGTAAGAGGTCTGTAACAAGTAATCTGGTATCGTATATAGATATAATTACAAACGATATGTTTCAAATTTCAAGTTGATAGCATTTATACTGATTTTCACAAAGCTTTTTACATGGTGCCACATTAGTTGCTGATTGAGAAACTACAAGGCTTAGGCGTGGGCTCTTCATTGTTGGACTGGCTAGCTGATGGTTTCCGGGAATGTACCCTCAGGGTTAGCTTGGAGAAGATATCATCGCCGGGTTGTTTCAATTCCTTTCTGACGTTGGTCAGGGCCCTCCACTGTCTACTCTGCTGTTTTAGGCGCCCTTTTTCCTAGGAACAGAGTGCTAACAATTTGCTCAAATGTCTGTAATTTTCGAATTTTTGGATGAAAATGGTATTAAGCGATTTGGTTCAACTCACTGATCCAGAATCCGTGGTTGAAATCGATTCTGTCCAGCCGGCCGTAGGCACGAAAACTCTCGAACGGAATGAGCTAGACAGTTGAAATTTTCGGAGTAGGTTTGGGAGATAAATGTCTCGTCTAAGTTCATTATTGGGCTAGAGTGGCCTGATGGTTTCGGAGTAACAAAAAAATTAATTTTTAAATTATTTTTTTAAAGATGCAGTTCAATCATAAGAATCCATTGATGTCATTTTCAATTCAAACAAGCTAATACTTTCGGAGATATGATTTTGAAAATTTTCAATAATACATCGTACTTCTATGTTTTCACAGAATGCGAATTCTATCTGCCTGTGTTCACTGTTCATTCATGCCATCTTACCTACCTATAAGATACATGTCAAATTTATTTCTGTTCTAGTTTGTTTATATAATTCATACCTTGAAAATATTTCGTGTTGGAAAACAAGGTTCCGAATCTTGAATTTGGGAATATATACAAGACTGTTTTGATACCAAAAATAATATTGACTTGTTGCATATTGAATAATTTATGTATACATATTGGGGGATGATGTTTCAGATGATTTAGAATTGGATCATTTTATTGATGTAATTTAGCAATAGGAAAGATCAACATAATGGAATCATCAAAAGGAATTACTGTTCGTTGACCACAGAGGTTAATATTACCTTTTACTTCCTTGAGCACTGAGACATGTTCCTATATACAGTATTTGCATAATGTTGCTAGTAAAAAAATTCTGAAATATTAATCCACATTTGTGTATCAAATATTTATTTTTGAGTTAAGGTTCATAATACAGAATGAATGTATTGATTGAACTATTAAATTATGAAAAGAGGATACTTTATAAATATATTTTGAACTATTAAAATAATTTGTTCGTCAGCCTAACTTACCCATTAAAATATCAGGAATAAATGGACAATCTGTTATGATTGTCTCCAGCCTTGCTCCAGACATTTCGATGACACTTTCCTTAGGTATTTCGAGTTGTGAAAACTATGCACCGAGTGTAAGTTGATGCAGATCATTGCAGATTGCTCATTTAATCTTGATAAATGAACTATTATTCGAATTTAATTTCTTTTATGATGCAGTTATATTATAAGAATCCATTGATATCAATTCCAACACTGAGAAACCAATTCTTGCGGAGATATGATTTGTCAAAGTTTGAACAAGAGCGCCAAATCTGCTGTCCAGAGTGGTTACCCACTTTTTAAGTTTACTAAACGATATAGGAAGACATATTAAGAACTGCCTATTCCTGCTGTTCGCGGACGATCTCAAGTTATTTAAGGTTATAAAGAGTGTACAGGACTGTATTTTGTTACAAGAAGATCTGAACAATGTTGCGAAGTGTTTTATCGATAATGAAATGCATTTTTATATTGGGCGCCTGCGAAGATATGTGCTTCCAAATTGTACTTTTTTGTGATAACTTCCCAACGTAATTTTTTTAATTTGTGTCAATACATATATCTTCTCTGTTTGTTTGTTTTGGACCGATTCCGATCGAGCTAGTAGCCCGTTCAGGGGACCTATTCTCGAAATTTGCACGATCGTGCGCATCTCTATAGCAATATATAGCATATGCGACCGATCGTTAAAATTGAGAATGGTCGAGAATAGGTCCCCTGCAGTTTAGAGAGGCTTAGTGCACCTCGGTCGATCTCCTATCAGCTGACAGGGCCCACTGGCTTGTCTGTGTATTACCTTCATAGCAAGTAGGATTAGACCCTTGACTATAGGTACCTCGCACGTTTTCTGTCACTCAGGGTCGTGTCGTCGCCCCAATAGTGAAGTCTCAATAGAGTGTGGTGAAATGTGACATGTGAGGCAGTTTTCGTAGCTAGAGTCATGGAGGATTAGTTTCATTCCGATCGTAGCGACGCTAGAATTTTCATTGTAGTAATCGTCCGTCCATCCGTCCAAAGAGAGTCTAGTCCGTCCGTCCGAACAGAGTCTAGGAAAGGTAAATAGGATATTGGAATCGCGTCGATTTGGTATGCCCGTGTGCGTACGCTCCAAGACTGTCGTTCAAAACTATCAGAGTATTCAAGTCCGAGTTTACTCTTGTAGCTCTGCAAAATAGCTGGTTTTATTTAACTCCCGAAAGTGGACGTAACTCATGGAACGGAAACTCTCTTATTTCTGTCCCAATGTTTTATGAAGATTATATTTTATATTCTGTGAATACTCCCAACAAACCTAAGTTGAAGTAATTGTTTGCAATACTATTTCTTATTAGATCATTGATGCTCACCAATCTTTTCGTATTCTTCTAATATGAGTTTCATATATGTGAATAAAATAATAATATGAATAGGTTATTAATACCAACATAACCTATTCCGATATCAGCACCTTATCTCACTCGAAGTCCGGAACCGTTCGAATATTGTCTTCATGCAATATTCATTGATATATGAGTATTGCATGAAGAGTGGTCAACTCCAGAGTAAATTAATCAAATCTTCAAAAACTCTACTCTACTCTGTTTCGTACCACTATTGTTTTACCGTAGTGTTTCGGTGAATTAATCTTCAAATTAATTCTTTTTGACCAATAACTAGAATCACAACTGCTCACTTGATCGATGCGAAAACCTTACACCAATCTGAACTGCTACTTGTGAGATTTTGTTGTTTATCTGTATTCGGATAAACAACCAAAGGGGAATTAAGTTTATGCTTTAAACATTTTTCAACAAAAACAGTATGTTATATATTTTCTTGTTAACTCGACTAGTTAACAAGATATTTTAAGCTTCACTGTCTCGGACTATTGCATGAATAATAATGATAATGATAATTATTCTCAGAGCTACAAATTTCCTCGTTCAGGGCAAAAAGTGGGTGTGTCATGTAAAATCTCTGGGTAGTGGGGTAGTATGACATATAATTGGATTTAGTGAATCCTCAGAGAGGAACCTATAAGTTTGATAGGGATAATTTCTAGAGAACTTTTGGGAAAGAATGACCAACAAGTGATGAACAACATGTGGTGCCAATATGTCAGCACGGGACTTTCTCTATTGACCGATTAAGAGCCTGATTTAGAACCAAATATGGGCCTTCCATTAAAGTTCCATAAATTCCGCACATGCTGGTTTATTTCATGACCCAAGTGCAATTAAAGTCTTAAGTCCCAATGCACCGGCAGAATCTTTAACTTTCGAATAGATGCCTTTTTACCCAAAGATTGTATTATTTTGAAATAACAATAGAACAAAAAATGTGCGTCCTGGTCGGGACGCAACATACTCGGTGTAGTTAATTTTTGAACGCAACCCTGGTATGTCCATAAGAACTCTGAAACTGGACAGGGAGCTCTATCTCGGGACATACCTGGTCAACCCCAGAAAGGTAGGCGGAGGGGGTCACAATAGGGCTGGTTTTCCTGTCACGCTGACGGTCGGCGCTGACGGTCAGCGCTGATCGGTCAGCTCGGATCCTTTTAGTATCGCGCTGATCACATAGAGAAATAGAAGGATGCTATTGTCTCTGGCTCACTGAATGTGGAGGCTTGTCGGTGCCAGCTAGTCAGCGGCGCCGGCGCGTACGCTCGCGTATATAGCTCAGCGCTGACGGCCGTCAGCGCTGCGTGACTCGAAAACGCTACCTATAGCTACATACATATTGACCCATCAGCGCCGACCGTCAGCGTGACAGGAAAACCAGCCTAGATCACAGGTCACGGTGCACTCGTGCCTCTTGATCAATAGTAAGAATAATAATGATAGGTTTGGGGTACACCATAAAAAATTATAGCACCATTTCAAGGGTACTTGTTTCTTGCCGTGGCGTGTAATCACTTTGCATGACATTTTCGAGTCGTGTATATTATTCGGGTCAAGCACCTGTTCCATCTTCTGTATGTTTTCGGTAGCCCTTATTCCTTTATAAATGATGACTTATTGTGAAATGGTTACAAGAACGTTCTTTCTATTCCGATTACGAAACTATCGAAGATTAGCCCCATTCCTCTATGAAAGGAAGCGGTCAATAAGCGGCAAATCTCTCTACGAGTTTTTATATAACCAACCGTCAATACATGATTGACATGCTGATGGATTAATAAGCATAATGATTTATAATAGGCATAGCTATTTATGCTAACTCGCCTGTCGTAACTGCTGAACTAGAGTAAGTAAGTTGCTGCTTTGTTTAAACAATTTTCAATTTTGACGCCGGTTTAATTGTTCGCTTCCATACATGGGTGTCTAATTATACCTCGCTGTTAATTAAAAATTAGTGCAGTATAATTGTGAGCAAAATTAGGCAATTCTGTGACCTTAATTCGCTTTTCAAATCTTTGGGGTGGGTAATTTTTAACTTGTAAAATAATGTCAATGTTATATTGTATAGCACGAATTAGCCAGGTTGTAGGGTGACCTGGCTTTTGCTATATGTAAATTTCTGTTTTCAAATTGGTTATAAATTGGATATAGTGTACTCCAATGTCTAATTGTTATTCTTATTCGTGTCGGAATTCATTGAAACACTTTGACTGATCTAATGTCTTTAAAGGGATGCTTATTTTGCTCATATTTAATTTTATTTTTTGACCATTAACTAAATTCGAAATTTGTTTTTTATATGCCTGAACGAGTATTTTGTAAATTTCGTCTGAGATTTCGCGTAAATCTGGAACTTTGGTAGTTTTTTTCTGAGTGAACATTTCTGAAATTGTGAAGGCCTTAATTGTCTGTTTTCCAAATTTTAATTTTGAGAATTTCAACCGTTTTTGGGACATACACAGTATGTCCCATGAAGAATCCCTTCATTTTGCAGGTTTCCTTTGCGAGAGATGCAGTTTTTTTTTTGTGTAGGCAATGTTTTTTTGAGAAGCGATAGGTTTGGATATGACCCTAAATACTAAATACTAACTACTAACTACTAATACTAAATACCTTATTACTTATTATAGTATTGGTACTATGAAGGTAAATGGTTAGCAGTTCTTCTGAAAGTATCACACACAAAGTAATAATTTCATAGATTAAGCCACAGGCTACTCATTTTTACCATGGATGTATCAAAACAAAAATTCGAATCATGAAACTCAAAAACAGGCACTGACAGAAACTAATTAAAACAATGTTGAAAAGCCCGTGGACAGGAGATTTGGCGCTCTTGTTCAAACTTTGACAAATCAAATCTGCGAAATTATTGATTTCTCAGAGTTGGGAATGATATCAATGGATTCTTAAGAGACAAGTTCATAATAAATATAATTGCAGAAATTATTGTTTGCGGCAGAATATGCTAGATACCGTCACTGAAGCCAAGCAGCGTCGGGTGCAGTTAGTACTTAAATGGGTGACCGTATATGGGTGATTCCGTTCTAACTGTGATATTCAATGTCCTGTATTGTTTGTTCTCATAGGTCATTGATCAATAATCAATTTATGAAATTTTTGTGCTTATTGGAAAACTATGAACATATTTCAACATTATTTTCATATAATAGAACTTGCCACTTATAGAAAACTTACAATTTATCACGTAAATGTCAGTACCATGTCCATTTCTAGAATTTATTTATAAATTGTTAGTTTTTTTTGTCGTGATAAATGATTTAAACTAATTACCTCATGAATTCTAATGTTTATGATCAAACTGAACAAAATTGACACATTTTTTGTTTAATGTATTAAGTTAACATTGAATTCCGGTTCAATAACTTTTGTCTTTAAAGCTTTACTTAATACATTAAATAAAAAATGTGTCAATTTTGTTCAGTTTGATCATAAACCTTAGAATTTATGAGGTAATTAGTTTAAATCATTTATTACGACAAAAAAACTAACAATTTATAAATAAATTCTAGAAATGGACATGACACGGTACTGACATTTAATAAATAAATTCTAGAAATGGACATGGTACTGACATTTAAGTGATAAATTGTAAGTTTACTGTAAGTGGCAAGTTATATTATATGAAAATAATGTTGAAATATGTTCATAATTTTCCAATAAGCACAAAAATTTCATAAATTGATTATAAATTAATGACCTATGAGAACAAACAATACAGGACATTGAATATCACAGTTAGAACGGAATCACCCATATGTCAATTTTCAATGAAAATATAAATTGTTTTCGGAACTTAACCGAGATATTTATCTCCCAAACCTGCTCTGAAAATTTCAACTGTCTAGCTCATTCCGTTCGAGAGTTATCGTGTTAATGGCCGGACAGCTGGACAGAATCGATTTTGTCCACGGATTTTTTTAACAATTCCGGGTACTTTTTATACAGAAGTATGTAATATGTAATATATAATATAGTATGTAATATATGTATGTATATATTCTTTTGATTGAGAACTTTAGATGTGTTAGCCGAACTTAGTCTCACGAGGTACCATGCAATTCAACGTATGATACATGAGCTTAGGGAAATACCTCAGCAAAAAACCCTGTCTCCCCATGAGTGTTGTGATTTGCAAAAATTGAATTTGTTTACAAAAGTTGCTGAAATTTTAAATATTGATGGGCAATTCTTTCTTCCTCTGTTCCGGGGAACACGAGCGCAATGACAATTTTACTGTCGGTATGTCGGAATGGAAGATTAAGTTTTAGTGATGTCATCTCCAAAGTTGCCAACAAAATTGGATTATTGAACACACCTGGGAATCACAGGGTTTCAGACTCTACCTAGACGTATGACCCTGGAAGAGTATAATATAATAAATGATTATAACATCATTTCACTATACATGAAAACCAAAATAAGAAATTCCTAAAACAAAATGAATATGTATTATGTCCCATTATTTTACTTAATCCAAGTTGAGCCTTCTGTTTTTAGTGTCAAGTTCAATAAAACATTTCTGTATTGCATGATGTTTACATTGTATAATTGCAATTTATCCATGTATGGTTAAACAGGTGACCCAGAATAAGTAATGTTGCAGTCTCTTCTCGTGATTTATTAATCAAGCAACCATTCGTCAAAGTACCGACTATCTGCGTAGATGTCGTCGCAAACATGGACATCAATGTTACTCTTGGGATCGTCTGATGACAATTAGACTTAGAATTAACATTCTGGAATCTGAATTTCACTGGCCACGGTTTAGGTGATGCATATTTTTGTTTTGTCTTCAATCGAGAATCTGATTTGATATCTAGCACTTTATTTGAGTGATTGTACGTCTATTATTTAATGAGTTCGAGTAGAAATTAAACACATCGGTTGATGAGTTCCCGCTCTAGTCAAGAGAATTGAAGAAAAATTTATACACAAGTTGAAAACAGCTGCGAATTAATGTATAAGATCGCACACAAATAAAACAATAAACAGATAAGGATGGTGGTGTCGCTTTCACACAGATGAAGGTGTTCTCGAAACAAAGTGAGGAGGTCAAGAAAAACTTTAGTTTTTGTTGAAAAAATATTCTTTCGTCTATTTAGCAGATCAACTGAAGATGACAAAATGTATGGTATCGTTTTAGTTGCTTACTGATCTCTCTAAGGCGAATAATGTCATATTTCCCGAGAATTTTCCATTCGATATGAATCTTTTGAGTGAAGAGCAGCAAATAGAAATCTTGATATTTTTGGGACATGGGGATCGCAAGCGGACCTAAGAATAAGTATGCGAAATGTTTAATGAGCGTTATCAAGAAAGAAATAGGTACTATAAGTAAAACTACAGTTTGTTAGGTGGTTAAACATTTCGAACAATCTGGAAATGCTAAAGACTCTCCAAAATCTGATAGACCTTCTACTACAACATGTGGCGATAATGCCCTTGATATATTACTTTCCATAAAAGAAAATCCGAAACAATCTACACAAAAACTGACCGATGAATTCGATGTGAGTAAGCAGGCAGTTGGTAATCTTCTTAGAAAAACTAAGTTTCACCTATACAGGATTCAAAGCCCACCAGAATTATCTGATGACGATTTCGACCGACGCAGTTTTTTGAAGTTATGCAGGAGAGATGCAATGAGGATGTTACCTTTTCATCGATAATTCTTTTTACAGATGAAGCTACTTTTTATTTGAATGGGTCTGTCCATCGACATAATTGTAGCTTCTGATCCACAGCAAATCCTCATTGGGTGCAGACAGTTCACACCCAACATCCTAAAAATTAAATGTGTGATTGGGCACAATTGGCCATCATATCATTGGCCCATTTTTTACAGAAGGAAATTTGACTAGTGCCTCTTATCTAGAGTTACTGAAGAATCAAATATTACCTGCAGTCATTGATCTCTTTCCCGGTGTGAATGGTCGACAAACAGCTGACAATAAGATGGTGCGCCTCCGCATTATGTAATTGAAGTGAGGAGGTATCTTGATGGCACATTTCCTGAGAAATGGATTGGTAGGAGAGTATCAGTCGAATGGCCACCCCGATCTCCAGATTTGAACCCTCTCGACTATTTTCAGCATACGATAAATTGCTTTTAAAATTAAAATCGACTGTTGCGAGGATTTTCCTCAATAATTCTTCGCACAAGAATTATTGACGAGTTACGTTACTTTTTTGGCACCCTGTATAATTATTCAATTTTATTGTCATCAGAATTAAAGGTTTGTACCAAATATTATATCAGTGTGCCAACAGATAAGGTGTAAAATTTAATTATTAAATGGTTTCTTTCTGGGTTTTCTCTTTCAAACTCTGAAGAATATCTATTGAATAAAAATTTATTATTTTGCGAGTTGCTTTTGCGCAAGATATTTTTCAGAAGCAATAAATCGAAAAATGTTCCCTAACAAACAATAAGGAAACAACATCAACGATGAAACAACTATTTCGTAACTTTTCGGAGTAACGTAAAAGTTGTTTCCCCAAAACACAACAACAAGAACAAACAGGGCAAGCTAAATAAGAACATTCAATGATAAGGATTTCATAATACGTGGTACCGAATTGTTCTGAAATATACAGAAAATTCTCAATAACTAAGCGTCTCCACTTGAATGTTTGTTTCCCATAAAATTAATGGCTCTTCTTATGAAACAAAAATCCAAGGCTTATAGCTGAAACCACTCGTCCTATCGAATCGATCAAATCTACGATCGATTGCATCTCAACCAGCAATCTTCGATATAATTTTAGTGGTGATAGCCACAGGTGATTCATCTACACCGTCCAGATATCATTATTTTCGCTATTAGAAAGAGATAAATGGTGGTGCGCGACTGACAAGGAGGCATTTAGCATTATATTGCTATTATTCTATCTCATAAACCACGGGTTGTTGTGGCAAGTTGTACAGTCAGCGTTATCAGAGGTCGGTGCGAGAACAAAGGTGAGAGAAGGTGTACCACGTACCGTGATTTTTGTAGATCTCGCGAGGTTCAGGTTGAGTGGTTTACTATGTTTTCAGTTTCTTTTAATGATATGGCTCTTCGGACGTTCTTCACATCTATCTTCGTTGCTGAAATGAATTATTTTCTCTATCTGGTTTGACGTTTGTTCTCGTTTGGATATCGGTATAGATCAAGGCATTGGCGGCAGATATGAAAGAGCAGCGGAGTCATGGCACCAAGAGGGTGTTCGGTAGCTCCAGATACCAATATTTTTGAAATTCTTAGAAAGCACTGATGTGAAGTCATGAGCTTTTGCAGCATATCCTTTTGTCTATTCACGCCTCACATAACCTCACGAAATACTGCATGAACCTTCAAGCCGTCTGTTTTCAACCGAGTACTAGTTTTCAAGTCGATTGGATCTGCATTTGTGATTTTTTTGGGAAAATAAAATTCGGCTTGAATGTTTTAGCAGAATCTTCAAATAGTTTCCGAAATATAAAATGTTTGAAGAAATATCTTAATTTTTGGAGCTCTTATTCCTTGGAACAGAGTTCTTTTCAATTTTCTCAAATGTCTGTACCTATTTTTGATTTTTGGATGAAAATTTTCTTCAACGATATGGTTCGACTCACTGATCAAGAATCCGTGGTCAAAATCGATTCTGCCCGGCCAGTTCATTACAAATTTCGAATGTAATTTTTTTAAGATGCAGTTACATCATAAAAATCTGCTGATATCATTTTCAACCACTAAGAAATTAATACTTTCGGAGATATATTTTTCAAAATTCCAATATTATATCGTAAGTCTATGATTTCACAGAATGCTGTAATCGAAAATAACGTTCATACCTATGAATTCCATGATATGTGTTCATACATATCATCATTGTCATCTCATCTACAGATTAGAGATAGGTCAAACAAAGTATGATTGAATGTATTATGAACAATGAAATAATCTCAGCTATCGCAAATTGCTCTTGGATATTCTATATGATGAAGGAAATATATACTTTGGTAAATTATCAAATTGGGTTGAGAATATCTCTAGTAAAAACAAACCTGGGATATTGGCTAAGTTTAAATTGATATAATATACTTAGACAATTATTTTCATAGTAGATTGGAGGAATGAATATCTCGGATAAGTTCGTTAATGGGTAGAATCGGTCAGTTGGTTTCCGATTAATAATTTTTGGTACTCTCGTTGAATTTAATTTCTTTCATGATGCAATTCTATCTTAAAAATCCATTGATAAAATTTTCAACTCTGCTAAACCAATACTTTCAGAGATATGATTCGTCCTCAGGGCTTTCCCACAATTTTATTTTTTAGAGATACGATGCTCCCGAAATTCTGCAATAATTTGCGTGTTGCCAATCTACAATTATTAACCAAGTTTTAATTCAATCAGATCTGTGTTTTTTGAGTTATTGAGAAAATAAAAACAAAATTCCAGATGGATATAACCCCAAAACCATTTGGTCGATTACGCCCATTCACGTACTAAGGGCCGTTTCCTCAATTGCTAGTTAACTCATGAATGCAAGTAACCCGAGTATCACGCGTTTATCAAGATAGCTGACCACTTCCCTAACTCATCGTGATTTCTTTTCGTTCGAAAGTTATCGTGACCATGGACGGCTGGCCGGACAGAATTAAATTTGACCATGAATTAATTATTATTCATCAGTGAGTCGAACTCGAGAACTTCGAGAATTAGCGACATGTAGGTGAAAAGATAGCAAGCTGTTCCCTAGAACATGCGCATCAATTTTGGTGCACTATAGATAGAGCAAAAAGTGGTAACATTTTGCACGATCGTATAGAAGAAAGAACATTCAATGCGTCTTTTTAACATTAACATGTAAAAGAATCCATCGGGCATTAATTGAGTTCAATATATTAAAATAAACAAAATAGTGTACTTACCCAGCAGAGATTCGAACCCGGATCTCCCTGGCGATCGTGCGAGTACACGAACCCCGAGGCTGTCACCGCGTTCTAAAGAAAATGAGATTTATATCATTTGAAGTCTCAGAAGCAGATACCAGTTCAGAATGTAATTTTCTAAATAATTGTTGAATTACAAAGCCGATCAAACTGATATTCGTTATTCGATTGTAAAATGGCAGCTGAAACATATGTGCGAGATTTCGGTGGAATCTGGTGGATATGTAATATAATAATTTTACATATACAATTGGCCTACAATATCCATTAACGAACTTAACCATCGTATTCGGATGCGCAACCTGGCCTGAACACTGCAAGTCGCATCTCTTTTCGTTCGGAAGTTATCGTAGCAACGGACGACCGGACGGAATAGAATTTGACCTTGAATTCTTCATCAGAGAGTCGAACCTAATCGTTTGGAACCATTTTCCGCAAAAAATTCGAATATTACGGACATTTGGGCAAAATGGTAACATGCTGTTCCCTAGAATATGCGCGAAGAGGTTTTGCACTTGTGTAACACTTCCAGCGTTTTTCCCTTGTTACGAATATTATCAAATTGCATCGATAACACGAAATGTATTCGATTAATTCCGAATATGACTGCGAAAGATATGTGAATTCATATTCATTGATTTGAATTGCCTTTGGCCTCGTTTTAAACAACTATATTGTGATTAACCACCCTCTTGTCCACAATATTTTCCCGCAATTCTTATTCTTCCACCATTACCCGTTACCAAGCAGTGACGTTATCGATTTTTTTTAAATTGCAAGCCCCAATTTTTATTCTGGCTATAATTTTCTACTCGTTCGATCCTCACGAAATCTCTCATAAATTTGCGCTGCGGCATTCTACAACTAATCACCATGTTTGAATTGGATCGGATTCGTAGTTTTGAGTTATCATAACAACGGCCGGCCGGATAGAATCAAATTAATTTTTTTAGAGTGTTTCACCCCTGGAATCAATTGCCTGGAGAGGTAGTCATGTCGTGAAATGTGAATCTGTTCGAGGCTAGACTGGACATGTTTTTGCGAGAAAGAACTTTATTTTTAGTTCTTGCTAATTTTGTTTTTTTCTGATTGTATATTTTTGTTAATGAGCTTTATAGAATTTTCTCTGCTCTTATCTCCTGTGATAATAATAAAATTTGACCTCGAATTCTTCATCAGTGAGTCGAACCCTCGGTCGAAACTAATCGTTTGAGACAATTTTCGGCAAAAAATTCAACTATATATAGCACGCTGTTCCCCAGAACATGCGCGCAAAGATTATATCTTCGTTCAAAATTTCCAGCATTTTTCCCTTCTTACGAATATTTCCAAATTGCACCAATAACACGAAATGTATTCGATTAATTCCGAATATTACAGCGAGATAATACGATGAAATATTTCCACATAGTCGTTCTAGACGCGTTTGAGTTAAAGTGGCATTAGCAGAAATCTAATGAAACATTTATTCCTTATAAAGATTGACGTAATAGTGCAGACGCATGAGTGAATCTGGTCTAGCGCTTGGGAAGGCTCACCGGCCATTATTATGCCATTCTCGAGAAAATTCGCTTAGCTATCATCCGAGCATCCATACGTAGAAGGTGATGGTGAGAAAACTGACATTGTCAACGATACTTGAATTAT
This sequence comes from Halyzia sedecimguttata, assembly GCA_937662695.2. NCBI lineage: Eukaryota > Metazoa > Arthropoda > Insecta > Coleoptera > Coccinellidae > Halyzia > Halyzia sedecimguttata. The sequence continues at coordinate 28,687,318 of OW569415.2, forward strand.
TTCAGTGTAAGAAGTGCCGAAGACAGATACAGGGCGTCCCATTGGGAACTACGAGGATCGATATTTCGAAATATCGGATATCAAACGTTCCCCAAATGTTATACAGGGTGGGCCATCTATTGGTACGTTTTTAAAAATGCGATCGAAAGAGTATGCATTGATATTTTTTATTAATTTTGTTGTTGTTGTAAAGCTAAAAGTATGCCCGTCAAGAATGAAAAACGATTTCGTTCATGTGGCTCCCTCTACTGGCCTTACAGTATGCCATTCGGTCACCCCAATTAGTGATGACATTTTGTACTACCTCGGCACCAATTCCACTCAAAACAGTCGTAATGTTGTTTTTCAAAGCTGGAATTATCTCTGGATTATCCGCATAACATCGGTCTTTAATGGCACCCCACAGGAAGAAGTCCAGCGGTGTCAAATCGCAGCTACGCGCAGGCCAATTGACATCTCCTGAGCGGCTGATTATGCGGTTGTTAAACTTGGTGCGCAGAAGGTCGATCGTAAGTCGGCTGTATGGCATGTGGAGCCATCTTGTTGAAACCAAAGGTCGTCCACATTCATAGCGTCGATTTTAGGTCATAAAAAGTTGGTCAACATGGCTCTGTAGCGTTCGCCATTGACGGTAACGGCGTTGCCAGCATCATTTTCGAAGAAAAATGGGCCAATTATGCCACCACTCCAAAATCCACACCAAACTGTGACTCTTGGAGGATGCATTGGTCTCTCTACGTTTGCGTGTGGCTCTTCCGAACTCCAAATCCGGCAGTTTTGCTTGTTCACATATCCGCCGAGATGGAAATGCGCTTCGTCCGAAAAGATTTTTCGACCAAAATCGACGTCATTATTGAGCTGGTCTATGGCCCACACAGAATATACCCTAGAAGAAGTGATAACTATGACCAAAATCTGGAAGCAATCTAGTAGTTCTGCACCCGAACACCAGAGGCGCGACTGTGACAGCAAGTAGATGCAAATATAATCCTTATTAGAGGGACAATAAGGTGATAAATAGTGTGAAAGATTTGCTCTTGTGGTTTCGTTTGACAGGATACTGGATAATTGACAATTTTTGCGCGTATGTTCTGGGGAACATCGCGTTATAGTTTTGCCCAAATGTCTGTAACTTTCGAATTTTTTGACGAAATTGGTCTCAAACGATTTAGTTGGACTCCCCGATGAAGAATTCGAGGTCAAATTTGATTCTGTCCGTCCGGCCGTCCGTTGCCGTCCGTTTGAGAACGAAAAGAGCTAGCGACTTGAAATTTTCAGGGTGGGTGGCGCATCGCAATACGACGGACAAGTTCGTTAATGGGCATAATCGGCCCAGTGGTTTCCGAGTAATAATTTTGATTTCAACCAATATAAATCCGATCGAATTAAACTTGGTGAGTAGTTGTAGAATATGAACCTTAGCACGTTTGTGAAATTTTGGGCGAATCGTATGGCTAGAAAATTTTAAAAAAATTATTGAAAAATATTTTTTTTGTCACGATAACCTGAGAACGGAAAGAGATAGCGGCTTGAAAATTTCAGGTTATGTTGTGCATATGAATGCCACATTTGAGTTTGTTTATGAGCATAATCGACCAAACGGTTTCAGAGATATAGCCATCTGAAATTTTAAGAAATTTGGTGGTTTTTTGTTCCTCATTAACTCGAAAAATACTGAACCGATTGAATTCAAACATGGTTATTAGTTGTAGAATGCCAACGCGAAAATGTTTGCGAAATAGGGTGAGGATAGCATTTGTAGAAAATTTTTAATAAATCATTGAAAATAAGAAAAAAAATTCTATATATCAGAAACTATACGTTTGAAATTGCTGAAATTTTGCAAGAGCGTTCATTACCTAACTCTACTGCCAAGTTTCAAGTTTTAACACGATCGGTTGAATATTGTTGGAGATTCGAGCATTCTTGTGTGAGTTCAGTAGATGGGTGACCGTTGCCTCGATAACTTTCGAACCAAAGGAGATAGGGACTTGCAATTTTCAGGGTAGGTGCGTATCCGAAAGGGAGAGTTGAGTTCGTTTTTGGGCATAATCGGTTTAACTGTTTCCGAGTTATATCCACCTGGAATATTGTTTCCTTGATAACTCACAAAATAAATATTCGATTGAATTGAAGCTTGGTAACTAGTAGTAGAAAATGAACACAAAGACGTGTTTAAAATTCTGTAAGAACCGTACTCCTAGAAAATTTGAAAAAAATTACGAAAAAAAAATTTTTAAGAACCACGCCTCCAGAAAATTAAAAAAAAATCACGAAAAAAAAATTGGTTCAAGCACTGACGTGAAGTCAGAAGCTTTTGCGCGTATGTTCTATTGTCCATTCTTCTGTATTGGACACCCTTAATCGAATTTACCATGGTTAATTATGTCGTCCATTCTTCTGTATTGGACACTTAATTCGAATTTACCATGGTAAATTTGAATTAAGAGTGTCCAATACAGGAGAATGGACAACATAATTTACCATGGTAAATTCGACTAAGGGTGTCCAATACAGAAGAATGGACAATAGAACATACGCGCAAAAGCTTCTGACTTCACGTCAGTGATTGAACCAATTTTTTTTTCGTGATTTATTTTTAATTTTCTGGAGGCGTGGTTCTTAAAAATTTTTTTTTCGTCATTTTTATCAGAAGCTTTTGCGCGTATGTTCTATTGTCCATTCTTCTGTATTGGACACCCTTAATCGAATTTACCATGGTTAATTATGTCGTCCATTCTTCTGTATTGGACACTTAATTCGAATTTACCATGGTAAATTTGAATTAAGAGTGTCCAATACAGGAGAATGGACAACATAATTTACCATGGTAAATTCGACTAAGGGTGTCCAATACAGAAGAATGGACAATAGAACATACGCGCAAAAGCTTCTGACTTCACGTCAGTGCTTGAACCAATTTTCATTTGTCAATTCGACCGCCAGCTATATTTATCGATTTCCGAATTATTTATTGATGTAAGTATAAATTTGCACTAAAAATGACGATTCATACATTCATTATAAGCTACAAACCATCATACATCTTCACAGCTGTTTAGAAATCGTGTCCAGGCCAGGGAAGCCGCGAAATGGAGGCGACACTTCAAGTGCTCGGTGCATTTACTGATTTTTGAAGAAAAGTATTCATGTAAGTATAAATTTGCACTGAAATTGTCCGCACATTCATTTTAAACATCATTCATCTTTACAGAAATTGTTGCCAGGGAAGAGAGGAATCGAAGCAACAAATGACATAGACGTTGGGGTAGCAGCATTCTAGTTGAACTGCTAAGCTTTTTTCATAATCATCTTTAATTATTGAAATCAATATGTCGACTCCGAGACAGGTTTATTCTTGTAAGTATCCAGATTGCTAGAATGGATATTTTGTAGGATGAGGAAAACAGTTTTTCAAATTGCTGCAGGAAGAAATTTAGCTTTCTAAAAGGAGGAACATTTGTTAGATTAAAGATTCCATCATTTGCTCAAATTTCATTATTTATGTGAGGATCATTTCAATGATACTGATTTTGTTAATAGCAGAACAAGTAAACTCGTTAAGCTTGCATCACCTCATACATTTTTTACTTCAGTTTGCAATAAATCATTCTCGGAACCACGATGTAGCTCCTTGAATGTTCAAAAACTTTCTGAAGAACTCTCAATCAATTCACATTCAAATTCAATTATTAAAGAATACAATTATTTCTTACCACATTATTCAATAACCAATGAATTCTTGGTTGCTTATTTATCTTTTATTTCATAATAAAACATACAGTTTGTGTGTGTAATCATTTTTGAATTGGTTATATGTATTATTCATTTCGAAACTTGATAGCGATGAACATTTATAATTTGTGTATTTCTTGATATCTGGTTTTCGTTTATAAAGTACCTATTATACATTAGGGAAAATCTATTTAAATTTATAATTTGTTAGAGCATTGTTATTTAAATTTTTAAGTAATACACTATTAATTTGTAAAGGAATATGTATATTATTTTGTTTATTTATGTTCAATTTTGCAATAAAGCATAATTAGAATTTGTGTTTGTATTCATTTTTTTTCAATCAATGGTATTAATGAAAGTTATCAATTGAATTTTACCATTCAAAATAATGAGCTTTGAATGGTAAAATTTAAATTGAAACGAATTATTCAAATTCATAAAGAATAATCTAGGAATATGGAAGAGTGGTTCAAATTTCCCGCCTATTTTAGTGTTCAAATTTCGCGCCGAACAAATAATACAGCACCCGGACACCAGGGTGCGCTATTTTTTGTTGCCATACAATTTGTTTGGAGCTTGCACTTCTTCTAAGGTATATTCTGTGATGGCCCGCACAGCAAACTGATATCGAAGCGGATGGTCATTTGCTTTCAACTCCTGAGTCATCTGGATCTTGTAGGCGAATAATCCGAGGTCTTCGTGCAGTATTCTCCTCAGGCTGGTGCGACTAATGCTCAGTTGCTGCGATCGGCGTCGAGTTGAGGTCGTCGGATTATGTCTCTCACATTGAGGCCACAGCCTCAATATTCTCGGGTGTGCGCACTGTCCGAGCTCTGGGACCACTTCTGTCATCCACCAACATCCCCTTCACACGAACTTTCTTCACCAATTTGCGTATGGCACCTTCGGTGGGTGCTTTATCACGACCCATATTTCTTTTCAAAATTCGCACAGTTTCGGCAACACAGCACTGACTTTCAAAATAAGTTTTTAAAATTTCAAAACGCTCTTCAAGAGAAAACATGTTTTTTCGTGCCGCGGACGGTATGGCTAATGAACTGTAAAAATTTCGGGTCTGTAGCTCGTTTGCCGTTGTCATACGACGAAATTCAAAAACGTACCAACAGATGGCCCACCCGTTATGTGGGCAACATTCGCAACGCATCCAGGGCCAGAATATCACCTATTTTGAAATAGACCATTAAGAGCACCTCACATGATCAATAATATTGATGCAATATCGAGATTGAACAATATATTGAACGTATGAGGTCTATATTGTGACAATAACTAATACTGACCGACGGAATATTAAAGACGATCCAAACATTGTTGATTTTTGCGCGCGTATTCCGCAAGGAACAGCGTGCTATCATTTTGCCACAATGATTAGCAAAATAACTCTCGAACGAAAGGAGCTAGAGGAAATTTCCAGAGTAGTTTTGGAGCGTGAATATCTTGGACACATACGTTAAAGGGTTAGTTTGCATGAATATTTCCGAAACCGACCACTCAATCTATCTGAAATTTGGCATCAAATTCGTAGAATCATGACCTTTATATGCGTGCGAAGTTTTGTATTGTTTGGATGGCTATAAACTGGAGAAAAAATAAAAAATTTGAACATTTTGTCTTCACAATAACTCAAAAAATACTGGTCCGATTAAATTGAAGCTCGGTTGATACATGAAAAGTACCAATGCAAACACTTGTGCAAAATTTCGTGGCGATAGCATCAGTAGAAATAATGTTTAACTATTAGCGGAATATTTTGATTGAAATTTCGAAACCAAATTTCGGATTGAGTTTAATTTTGACACTGCGCTGACAAATGATGACCTCTTGAGGTTTGCAAAATTTCACTGAGAACAGACCACTAGCAGCCTAAAAAAAATTAATAATTTCGAACTTCCAAACTGGGCAAATTATTTCAGTTGTTGTTTTCCAACGAGGAAATTAACTTCTGGTAAACATTCGACGTATTTTATTTGATATGAAATATCGCGACATGTACGCGGGCAACTGATTAAAATATGGACGAGCATCTACCGTAGCAATTGAATTACTGGGTGAACGATGAGTGGAATTTTAAATTGGTTTTCAAAAATTGTCTGAACGTTGAGCGACTGGGGGTGTTACTAGAAGGCTATATTAACAGCTCATGTCAATTCGGTGAGTGTGCCAGACAATTTCGAGGAAACAGCGTAGTGTCCGAGGCAAGGGCGTAGCCAGGGAGGGGGTTTTGGGGGTTCAAACCCCCCCCCGAAATGTTATTTTTTCTCTTAAAAAAAAAATTGTTGCTGCAGAAAGTGACCCTTACACCCCCAAAACCCCCCCCCCCGAAATTAATTACTATTTCAAACCCCCCCCCCCGAAATTAGTTCCTGGCTACGCCCTTGGTCCGAGGTGTACCTAGTGTTTATAACAAAATCCTTGGGGCCAATATTGAAATTCATGCAACCTCGCTTTTGGGCATGTTTCGTTATTCGCATGAGCAGACGAGAAATGATTTAACTGCTGGAGTTTTCGTTTGAGAGGATTGGGGTTTTGAGGTGGAGGATGCTATTCCTCCATAAAATCTACTTGTGAGAGTCCGCGCATGCATGGGTTGAAAATTCGTTATCTCCAAAACCACCGGTGTTGGAGAATCGGAATTTGTGTGATGTTTGTGATTTTGAGAGGACTTCCAGCCACAAGTGGATTGCATGCACAGAGGAGAAATGACTGTCAATGTGGTTGTATAGGTTATGTTGGGAGTGGTTTGGGACTACTGGTCATGGGTCTGGTGTTGAGCCAATATCGTGAGGTTTTAAGAGAAAATTCATCCAAATTCTCTGCACGAATAAGTCAGATTCGAGGAAATAGCGTTGTGTCCGAATTTAAATGTCTGTATCATGTCTCTGAGGCCAATTCATAAATAACTATATTCGGAAGATCTATTTTAAACTACATTCGGATTTGAGAAATAGGCGTTAGCAATTGCGTTCCCAACAGAGATCCCATAACCGCATTTTTTTGGGCGTATGTTCTAGGGGAACATCGTCCTATCATTTCGTCCAAATGTCTGTAATTTTCGAATTTCGAGCTGAAAATTGGCTAATAGACTAATTCGGACTCCCTGATCACGAATCTGGAGTCAGATTTTAGGGTGCCGTCCGGCCGGCCTTCCGGCCGTAGGCACGATAACAGGAGCACCGAAGGTCCTATCGACTTCAAACTTTCCGGGTAGCTTTCTGATCAAAATGCGACGGTTAAGTTCGTTAACGGGCAAAATCGGCCGGACGGTTTAGAAGTTATAGACATTTCAAATTTTGAGGTTATTTCCCTGATATTTCAGGAACCAAAGAAGATGTTGAATCGAAACTTGGTAGTCATTTCGAGGATATAAACGCGCAACTTTTGGCAAAATTCTGTTATGATCGAAATGTTGGTAATTTTTAAAAAAATATTTCTTTTAATTTTTTCGAAAAAAAAATTTTTTTTTCGTGAACTATTCATCAGATTGCAACAAAAACCTGTACTAACGTCAATTGTAGTATTTTGCAACATTGTGCAAAATTTTGGCTCTATACGATTTCAATTTCTGGAGATATAAGACAAAATGTGTCAAATTTCCTGGGTCTCTCTCAGTATTTTCATCGATTATTCTATGAACTCTTTGAATTCCACCGAAAACAAATTCAAAGACATAAACATAAAGAATCAAGTCATAGTTTAGACGTCGAAAGAAGGACGATGTTGATCGACTTGAAAAGGTACCTATTTCAAGAAATGCAATAATGAAATGCTTAATTTATGGATATAATATTATCTAAGTATTGTTGGGATCGGGCAGTTGGAAAATTTTTTAATAAAAAAATTTGTACCGACGTTAAATCAAGCATTCTACACGAGTGTGCAAAATTTCAGTTCGATACGATCTCAATTCCAGAAGATATTGCTTAAAATTCACATTCCAGCGTGTTTTGACGTTCTATGGTCACAGAAAATCGTCACAAAAATCTATTTACCTCATTTGACGGCTGTTTGTCAAATCAATTAATTCCAATATTTCCAATAATTGATGTCAGATTTCCTACATACCAAGTTCAAACACATTTTATTATATGGAAAACACTTATTATGATCACGTTCTACAGGAATTGATACTAAATAGAAGCTAGATGAAGATTATTGTAATGGAAAATTTGTGTTCCAGAATGAACATGCGCCCAATAGCTCCTGTCCACAGGGCTTGAACCCATTTTTTTATTTCGACCTACTGTGAAACTGATAGCCAGGCTGTATTAAAAGCCAGAATTGTCACAGAAACTTAAAATTAAATTATAATGTAAAAAAAATATCGAAGAGATTTATCTCCCAAACCTACTTTCCTCAATGTAATCGAGAGTTATTGTGCTAACGGCCGGACATAATCAATTTTGAAGACGGATGCTTGATCAGTGAGTCAAACCAAAATGTTTGAGACCATTTTCAGCCAATAATTCGAAAATTACAGACAATTGGGAGAATTGATAAGCACTCTGTTCCAAGGTGCAAGAGCACCAGAAAATAGGTTTCGAAATTTCAAGCCATATATTCCGTAAAATTACAGGTAGTGAGGTCGTGCGATCCGAAATTTTGCCAAATTATTTGCTACGGTCTTTTGCCTCTAACTACTCAGTTTCAATTCAAGCAGATAAGTTATTGTGGAAAATTTCGAAAATTTTTGAATTTTTCTTTTAACGTTTATTATCATCCCATTAATACAAAACTTCGCACGCATATGAAATTTCAGATAGATCAATTAATTGGTTTCGGAAATATTCATGAAAAACCTTTTAACTGGGAATGTCCATAACTCTGAAACCGCTTGGTGGGTTTAGCCCGTTAAAATACCCAACTGAGATATTTATGCTCCAAAACTACCCTGCAAATTTCAACTCTCTTACTCATTTCGTTCGAGGGTTAGCTTACTAGCGGCTGGCCGGACGGACAGAATTGGATTTGACCTCGGATTATTCATCAGTGGATCGAACTCAATCGTTTGAGACCATTTTCGGAAAAAAATAAACTAGAAATCTGCTGTAACCCTTTAGAACTTGAAATAATTCTTGCGGCAATCCTAATACTACTACAGATCCGTGAAATAGGAGGAATGTAAAATCGTTAACCTCGTGATTCTTCACCGACTCAATTCTGCCTACGCCACTGACCCATCGATGAGCTTTCACGTCGAACTTATTCGTCTTCGATATAAAAACTTCCAATAGGTACTGCAAATGAGGGAAATCGTTCATGTTATTACACATAATAGGCTGTCCACAAATATTTGTTAGCGGAACATGAGACATAGGGGCAATTTAGAGGATGGGTTCTAACAAGTTAAACATATTTTTTCGAAATCCGAAGCAACTATCTTCTAACTATATGCACGTAGCTCAATCGTTTTATGCCATCAAAGAAGAAAGGAACCGCCGAGATCAGATAGCAGGAGGATTGGTAAGTATGAGGTAATTGAGTATAGGCACGTTTTGAAGACGTGTGTTAAAAATTCATTCCTTTTTTACGGCCGTCTATAAAGCATCCGCTTGAATATAGAAGCAAGAAGAAGTAGTTCGCAGATTTATCTATGGATACCGCTGGAATATTTCAATTAAATAGCCCGTTCAATGAATATTGAATTCTTGGATGTCTACATTATCAAATCCATCTGATTTTCTTCCGTGTAATCTGACTTCCATTCGTGTTTCAACGTATATGTAATTTAGGGTGCTTCATTTTTAGGCGATATTTTTTTTTTTTCTGTGCTACCTGAAAATCTGATACTTTATGAAAAATAAAAAATTATGCCGCCGGGTAGGAGGCTTTCAGTGCAATAGTGGCTTAGCTCATTTAAAAATTCAATTTCCTATTTAAATAGCACAGAAAATTTTTTTTTTCAGTTTCAATTTGATTTTTCGACGAAAAAAAATTTTTTGGGGAAAAACGCGTGTATAGCTTTTGTAGAGCATAAAATTTGCTACAAAAAGTTTCTTCGCGGGAATCCTCCTCGACCAACAAGTTTTGAGTTATAGAACAGGGAAGATAAATGTTTATGAGATTTTACATCAAATCATTTCTAAATCAAGATTTATTATTTTTACATCAAAAAATAATTCATTATAGACCAAAGAACGTTTTAATCGAGTCAATATATGATCCGGGTTTCCAATTTCAAACATTATTTTTGAATAAATAGAGAAAACTAAATTTTAATTAATAACTATAATAAAATCAAATTTCAAATAAATTAAATTCAAATTTTCGTTCATATTTTATTATTTTATTTTTAGTTCTATTTCCTACCGCAGCAGCGCTGTTTTCCTGCTGAAAGAGCAGTACAATTGATAGAATCATTCAATCGGACTTTAACTCACGATGAAGAACAACCTAACCTAATGCTAATAAAAAAATTGGTTCAAGCACTGACGTGAATCAGGAGCTTTTGCTCTTCTTAATCGAATTTACCATGATGAATTCTATTGTCCGTTCTCCTGATTGGACCCTTTTAATCGAAAAAAAAAAATTGGTTCAAGCACTGACGTGAAGTCAGGAGCTTTTGCGCGTATGTTCTATTGTCCATACTCCTGTAATGAACACTCTTCTTAATCGAATTTACCATGATGAATTCTATTGTCTATTCTCCTGTATTGGACACTCTTCTCAATCGAATTCACCATGATGATTTTTATTGTCTATTCTCCTGTATTGGAGACTCTTCTTAATCGAATTTACCAAGATGAATTCTATTGTCCATTCTGGACAATAGAATTCATCTTGGTAAATTCGATTAAGAAGAGTCTCCAATACAGGAGAATGGACAATAGAATTCATCATGGTGAATTCGATTGAGAAGAGTGTCCAATACAGGAGAATAGACAATAGAATTCATCATGGTAAATTCGATTAAGAAGAGTGTTCATTACAGGAGTATGGACAATAGAACATACGCGCAAAAGCTCCTGACTTCACGTCAGTGCTTGAACCAATTTTTTTTTTTCGATTAAAAGGGTCCAATCAGGAGAACGGACAATAGAATTCATCATGGTAAATTCGATTAAGAAGAGCAAAAGCTCCTGATTCACGTCAGTGCTTGAACCAATTTTTTTTTCGATTAAGAGTGTCCAATACAGGAGAATGGACAACATTATTTACCATGGTAAATTCGATTAAGGGTGTTCAATACAGAAGAATGGACAATAGAACATACGCGCAAAAGATCCTGACTTCACGTCAGTGCTTGAACCAATTTTTTTTTTCAAAGTATATCTGTTGGATTAGAAACATTTTCTATTGTTGAGAATTTTTTTGTTCATTATTTTGTATTTCCAAATTACATATTTGTTAGCATATCCTCATTAAAAAACTCTTTTTTTTTATTTTGGAAGTCTTTATATGCACTGTTAAAATTATCATTTATAACCTGATTTCGATCAGATTTAATTTATCATACAACATTTATATTTCTAGAACTTCAATCGGTGGATAATATCAAATGTTGTATAAATTTATGTCAACATGCTGAAGTTTCCCGAAAATATTGGAAATCATAATACAAATAGACGATTCAAATTTTTCCCGCTTCACTTTAGTACCGATCTTAATCTTGTGAGGGCGTAGGATTTCATCACCAAGAAAAACATTGACGGCGTGAAGCGTATAGCTCTAGAGAGGATATATTTTCTATGGATTGACTGAGTAAATCTCTGTCATAGAGTCTCTTTATAATTTTTGATATGGATATGTAGAGAGGAGTGGTGATTAGTTCTGGCGACACCATGAATTTCTGAGAATCAGGCTTAATGGACAAAATTTGCGAGTACATATTTATTTACTTGAAAAATTGATTTTGTTATTTTATAGATTTTGAAGGAACGTCATATTAATAAATGGTAAAATTTATAAAAAACTAATTTTTATTTTTTTATTTCATAAAGTCATGTCTTCCATGAAAATTATATTAAAATCATTTACTTCTTCTTCCTCTTTTTGTTGAATATTTTCTTCTACTTCTTTTTGTTTTTCTTTTTCTTTTTCTTTTTTTTCTTCTTCTTTTTTTTTTTTTTTCTTCTTCTTTTTTTTCTTCTTCTTTTTTCTTTTTTTCTCTTCTCCAATAACCTCCCCTAGTTCCTCTTCCTCTTCTTCCTCCTCTACCTCTCCACCCTCTCCACCCTCTCCCACCTCTCCCCCCTCTTCCACCCCATCCTCCTCTATTCTGCATTAAGTTTGTCTATGAAAAGAAATTATAATAATAATATGTTTATACATTTTTCATTTAATTCAAGGAATTGTATTATATAGGAAAATATGTCGAATGAATACGATTGAAAATAAGAGCTGTAAAAAAAAATTTTTGGTTACTTCTAAATCAACGAAACAGTGATTGATACTAAAATAGTATTTCGTTGGCATCACTGTTATAAATACGAACATAGAGTTTTTAAGATCTAAAGATAGAGGTTATAAATAAAATATTAGAGGTTAAGTGTTAAGTGCAGAAACTCAGGTTCCAAAATGGTTGTCACAGCGTAAAGGGTACAATCAGTTCCCCGCGTCCTGGTTTGGAATTCAAAACCTAGTATAAGTTTTAAAATAATTAATAAGGGAACGCAAGACTCTCAAAAAATATTTGTGAAAAGTTTTTTGTGTGCTATTTTTAGAGGATTACCCGGATAAAATAGAGTCAGTGTTGTGACTGTTGTGTGCACGTGCCAATCCTTGGTGATCGGTTTACCCGAGACTCCAGCAGGTCCTAGGGATACCAAGGATCAATTGAAGACTTCACACATGCAAATATTTCTTACTGGATTTTGGGCACATAGCATAACTGCTGAGCCTAAGTCTCCACAATGGTAGTGTATCGGGGGTCTGCCGATGCTCGTTGTGGAGAATGAGAAAATGAAATGAAATGTAGTGCAGAAATTATTATTATTATTATTATTATTATTATTATTATTATACTGATCCTCCTGGGTCTTCCACAAGGAGACCCCTCATAAGCTCTAAGAGCTTGCCCTGAGTTAGGAGAACCAGTTGTGTTCTGTGTAGGCTTTGTTACTGTGTCCTTACGCCACCTTAGGCACAGCAAAAAATAAGATATGTAGTTTAAACACGAGGCAAAGTATTACACTACATGAGTAGAATTTGATGAAAAATATTATATGTAATCTGATAACGGCATTGTCAAATTTCTAGGAAATTGTGGTAATAGTCTTCATATATCTTCAATAGTTCAACGAGGTTATTGGATTGGTAGAAGAGAAATAATAATTTAGTGGAAGGAATATAAATATTATGGTTAAAGAAATAAGATATTTTGTTCATATAGGGTGTTATTTTAATGGAAAATGAAAATATTTTGAGGATTTAGGGTCAAGAAAAAAAAAATGGAAATATAAGTAAGGGGTTATTGAAATATGTATCAAGGAATTATAGTAAACATCATAACAATTGGTGTGGACACTGTAAAAATTTCCAATGTTAAGATTATCAAAGGAAGAATTCCATAATTTTCTCACGACATTATATAAGTAATCTCAAAAATAGATGAGAATAAAGTAGATTATTTGCAGAAGGTAGAATTCAAAACAACAAGTAGATGATATAACTAACGAGATATGTGTGCAGCTATGTATTTTATTATATACTGATACATTATGAAGAAATAAACCCTTAGTTACCGTAACTATATACTTGGTTATAACTTCCTTGGGATTATACTAAGCAGCTATAGTTCTTTAACTTCTTCTAATATATACAAAACCAATTAAAAATTGTTTGTTGTTATCAAGTGAGTTATTGGATGTTAACTACTTTAGACAATTTAACAATCCCTCCGGATTGATATCTGTTGCCCTCTGTAATTACATCCTCATAACTCCTTTGATATACATAAATAACTATAAATTGAAATATATTGCTCCCGATAGAATATTGGAGGAATTCGTACAGGGAATATTAGACATTAGACACTCTGATTAGTTCTTATTGTTATCATTAGCTACAATATATATTGGGTTGCCCATGACAATCATGCATTAAAAACAAGAGCGCCAAAAAATAGGAGAAATCACGATAATATATTAATAAAATGGGTCATTATTGATCAATGTTGTGTGTAAGCTTTTATTTAGAGGTCCATGGGAAAATATTTTATTGGTTCTTCAGTTGTGCATTTTAGATTTGTTGAGTCATAATGGAGTGAAAAATCAATATTTATATTTCTGTGGTAGTAATTTGTATAGGTATCATTCGCTAATTTTAATTATGAAACATGAATGTCCAATAATTATTTAATATGATTCATTATGAATTGTAGATTTTATACTTACTCTTAGAGCTTCCAAAGCTACTGACTCCATTGATAGAATTGCTTTCGTTGCCAATTGCTTAAAAATAAAAGTTCAAATTAATAAGAAAAAGTTTGCAATGATTGGCTAAATATCTGTAATATCACATCATTGTTCAATTTCAATTAAATTTTATTCAATTATTGTCTTTTTTATTTTATAAACAGGAGCGTTAACTTCCAACGAATAATTATTCATAAATAACTAACATAATTTATTAAATTTAATCAAACAAAATATCTATCTGTCATTATGAAAATAACAGGAAAAAGTTAGTTAATGCTAAATTAGAATCGTAACCTTTGTTGATGTAAAACAGGTCTGTTTCACTACCGATAAATACGTTAACTGAGATAGGCGATTCGAATTTAATCTTAACTGAGGACATAATTTAGTACTTAATGGAGATTGAATTTCTTGAATACATACGGTGGAGAAACTGTCGTTGGCTTATGTTAAGAGGTTTTTTCTGTGTTTTTATCTTCTGATTTCTCTATTGTTAGTTAATTCAAGGTTGCAGGTAAACTGAGTGATACGCGTTTATTGAATATCGTTAAATAGATGTGTAACTTACAATCTTGAGCTAACTTGTAATTGGGAAACTCGCTGGTCAATTCGTAATTAATTCATTGAGTATGATATATGGAGTAGTAGCTACATATGAGGATCTATTCACACTCGTGTTTGCTTTCAATTACTTACTATGAATTTGGACCGTTATTTCGAAATCATATCGTTTCAATTTGTTTTAACATTGAATATTCATCAATAACAAGAGCGCTAAAAAATAGTTTTATATAGTATTTAATGATTATGAGGTAAACCGTCGTATTCTTAAAGTATTGCCGATAAGTTCTAACTGAGGTCGTTAGTTAAGAATAAATTTGAATGATGGTGAAACAGGCCAGTTTCACCACTGTTATATACCTTAACTGAGGCTGTGATTCAAATTCATCTTTAACTGAGGATTTCAGCTACGGAGATTGAATGCTTTGTGAATACGGCGGAAAGTGTAGTTACTTGTGTAATGTTATAGTGTAGACTCTAGACAATTACTAAAATTTAAAATGTTTAAATTAATTAAAAATTAATATAAATATTCTTAAATGAACAAAATAGAAATTTTATTATGAGTTTTGTTTGAAAAATAAATGGGCATAATATAAATTATAATGAGATTTAGATAAAAAAATTATTTGAAAGGACTCACCGAGTGCTCCATTTTACTGTTTCTTTTTTTTCGTTCTTGCTTACTTGATTTTAATCCATATTTTTGAATAATTTTAGAAAATGATTATTTAAGAATTTCTGTGACTTAATTTCAAATAAAAGGGATAAAGGATATCAGTAACATGTATAAATATATGTATATATATATATATATATATATATATATATATGTAATATTAAGAAATAATATATTAGATCGAATTATATTAGTTCATTCAATAATGATTTTGTTAATTTATAAACAACAAATTCTATTAATACTATTAAGTATAGAGTAAAATAATTGAAATAATCTGTGTTCTGAATATTATGGTTCGTAATTGTAGTGTTCTTCTGTGGTATGTATCACAGAATATATCTTGGAACAAGTTAAAATCATCCTTGTTTATGATTCAAATATTCATATTATTATAATTTATCAGGATATTGTTATAGACTACATTAGTTAGGTTAGGCGGGAAATTTGAATTACGATCCATCCGTGGATCCGAGCATTTAATTCACCATGCATTTCTTATGGACCTAAAATTTACGCGAAATTCTTGCCTGTTTTTAGATACTTTGGCTAATTTCTTAAGGTTTTTTTTGGTGAAATAGATTCTGTGAACCTCTCTCAAACATCTAGAATCAGGTTTTCATGACAAAGTAGTATATTTCCAAAATAAATAATAAATATAATAGTGTTCTTCAAATTTCTTAGAATATAGAACAACAGAATAATTGTTCTTTATTCATTGCCAAATTCGATTGACGTATTTCTTAGCTCACTCAAAAACATAATAACATAACCTTAAATCGGCCATGTAATGACACACAACAGAAGTCATCTACGACATACGGTAATCTTTCGATCTACATTGTTTTCAATTTTGATTTAAGATTAAATTGATGTAGATTTTAATGTGGAAATAACATGGAAACATGCACTAATGATGAAGGTACCCAATACTTGATGTCTCTGTACTAACATTCTTTTTTAAATAGGGTTGTTTCATCTTAAAGTTGAAATTCCTTGTTAAAAAGTTTGAATATGGATCTCCCACATATGGCGATTTCCATTGACACGCTCGGATCACTCGGAGCTGTCACTCTGTCATATTTGACACATATTTTCGGTTCAATTGGACAGATGCATGACAGATGAGATCGATTTCGAGTGCTCCGAGCGGGTCAATGGAAATCGCCAATAGACATAAAATAACATGGACTGGTTGTGAGAAAGAGACCATTGAAAAAAGACAGAATAGTTAAAGGCAAACCACGGTATATGAATATTTTCATTTAATTTGACGTTTGGCAAAACCACATAATACAAAATATTGGTTTCCTTTATCCTCTGACTTTTCTTGTATAATGTATTGTTTGGTTTCATTATTGTGTATGTGTTTTTGTGATTTGTAGACAGAATAGTTAAAGGCAAAACATTTTCATTTATATCTGAGACTCGTTTCTGAATAGTCTGATACTTATAACACAATTTATTGTGCATCATTATTTTCATACTATTATTTGCCTTTAATTATTCTATCCTTCATAACATCTCTCTCTTTAATGTATTCCGCAACGAACTGTGTTAAAATTACGTAAAGGCCAGTTCATGTTATTCTATGTCTATGATCTCCCACCAAGAGAATGATTCTAACCTAACTAATGTGGTCCATATCCATAGACATGTCTATGTCCATATCATAATAACATCCATATATTATATAAATCCTGATATAAGATTTTACGTATACTCCATTCACTTTTATAAAGTCTCCCGGTTGGCCATGATTTAGGGCTATCATGTTTTTGTAACTAAAGCAGAGGCAGGTTGGCACTGCTGAAATATCGTCAAGGTCAAAACAATTCACCGAGACGTTGCCAATTTCTACTCTCAAAAGTCTCAAACTTAACATAATCATAACATTAAAATCTGCAATAGGACTGACATTCTGACATGTTGAACTCAAGAATGAAATTACTTAGTTTTCTATCATTATATTTTATTAAGGCATAACAATGACTCGGGTTTCGTAGTACTACTACATTTTGAAACTGGTGTGTTTCAAGTTGTGCAACAAGGTATTTAAATGTCTTCTGTAGGCTAATTCCTTTGAGAATTTTGAAAAGTGGGGATTCCATAGGTACGTCTTTTCGTTTGAAAGTTTTCCTGCCGGGTTATTCAGGTACTTTTATTCTTTTCTGAAATGAACTATCACGAAGTAACGGACTATACTCATCTATCCATCATTTTTCAATAGAATTTCAATACTTGATTTCCATACAAGAAAATAGAATAATTGAATCTTCCAACCAGTTTATATACGTGTAATATTTCCAGTAACAACAGAGCAAACATTTTCTTCTATAGTCGCCAGGACACATTCTGAAAATACGTAATTACTACGACTTCTATGTAGAGAGAACAACGTTGCTAAGTTATCTGACAGGAAAATGACTATAACCTAACATTCTCAAAATATACATGGTGAAATGTGTCAAATTTTCATTGCCAACCGGGAGACTTTATAAAAGTGAATGGAGTATATGCTAATGTATTAGTATTAGTGAACATGGTGTATTCTTCTATCATGCTAGTGTAATTGATTTGAGTAGAAGTTATATTAGTAATGTGTTAAAATACCAATTTAAAGATGAAGGGAATAGATAGATGGCAATTCATTTCGATTCTAGAGAATGGAATACAATTTTAGTTACCAAAATAACGGTACAATTTAAATATTTGAAATTTGTGAGTTATACCATACCACTTTTTTCAGATTAGTTCAATTTTAATTAGATTCAGATCCTGTGATTATGTCATTGTGAATTTTCTTCCAGCAATCATACGTTCTATTCATCGAGGTTTCATTTAAACACAGGCTAACGAAAAATGTTCGTCTACACGTAGATTGAAAGATACTGTTTCTACATTGTTTTTGCCTATCACTTCATAGATATAATATGGAAATCGAATATAACAAGTAGACAAAAGGATTGACAGTTAATTTTAAATAACCCATATTAACAAGGAAAAAATTTTGAGTAGGTTGTTGGTCTCGAGGAATATGTAGAATTTATGGAAGATGTTGAAGGTGCAAAACTTTTTAAGTTGATATTTTATTGCATGAAGAAATATCGTCTTTATGCAAAAAAATGTTTTTTTTTTTTTACATGCAATAGTTTCAATATTCGTATTTGTCATTTAAATAATGAAAATGAAATCGTTTAGCTCAAGTAAAACTGAAGCTACAAAATCGGGAATAAGTTTTTAAATGAATATTATGGCGTATTCCATTGGTAGAACTCGTGCGCACTGAGTGCATGAATCGTATTCCATTGGGGAATTTCGTCAAGCATTTTGACGTCCAATGCAACATTTTTTGCACTCAGTGCGTGCTCTGTGAGCACTGGTGCTGCCAATGGAATACGACATTAGTAAATTGCTGTAATAGTTCCATAGAACTCATTTTTCAATGTTGATCTGTGTTATTATATTTTATATTCCTCAGTTAACCTTTTTATTTTTCCTATTCCCATTCCTTTGTAAATATACCATATTCCATCTACTGTTTTATTATTATTAAATACATTTCATTAGAGAAATTAAATAGGTATTTTGTGAAACATATGGGTTAAAAATTTAATTTTTTGGCGCTCTAGTTATTGCTTGTTTTAAATAAGTTGTGAAGAAAACCTTCACTTAAATACAATTAAAGATATCACAATATATATGTCTTAAATAAAAGAATATAAATCATCTGTTGATTTAAATTAGAATGAGATATTGACATATGGCTAAGAGTTTTTTCCGTAGAATTAAGCATTGTTAGTTATCTATCCAAGTTTTTTCTCCTTCAATTTTTCTTTACTATTTCATTGAAATCCTGGGCTCAGTGAATCTTTAAATAAAAAAACGATATTATTTATCAATTGTTCTATAAAATGCGAAATATTAAATACAATAATTTAATCTAGACGGGCCAACAACCCGAGATGATTTTAGGCTGTCACTCATTTTGTTATACATTGTTGTAGATTTACCTGGATGACTACTGTTGGTTTGTAGTTGCGTCAATTAAGCAAATCAAGTACCATATAGAAGAAGGGTATGAAAAATATATTTCATTGAATGATGGGGAATGTTGAGCTGCAGTAGGTATATATCAATAATTTCTGGATAATTATGAGGTAAACAGTTTTTGGGATGTATAAAATTGTTCTCTGCATTTTGTATATTATTCAGTTTGACAAAATTTTCTTCATTGATGATGCCATTATGTTTTTACACATCTGCATTTTTTGTTGTAGAGTTGATTCTCCATCTAGTAGACACTATTAAAAAATAAAACCTAAACATGAATTATTAAAAAAAAACATTTATGATTAGTATATGTTTATTGTGAGTATGTTCATTTATAAAGATCTTGAATCACCTTCAATCGAAATAATTGGTAGCGCTAGAAATTTCATTATAATAGAAGCAGCTTAAACCGAAATTATCGGTGTCGCTTTACTATTATAGGAGCAGCTTAAACCGAAGTAATCGGTGGCGCTAGAAATTTCACTATTATAGGAGCAGCTTAAACCGAAATATTCAGTGGCGCTAGAAATTCCATTATAATAGGAGCAGCTTAAACCGAAAAAATCGGTGGCGCTATATACTATAATAGGAGCAGCTTAAACCGAAATAATCGGTGGCGCTAGAAATTTCATTATAATAGGAGCAGCTTAAACCAAAATAATTGGGGTTGCTTGAAATATCATTATATTAGGAGCAGCTTAAACCGAAATTATCGGTGGTGCTTCTATCTCCAAAACGTTGTTTTAAACAAACAGAAAATGTTTTTTTTTTAAATGGAACAAAAACAAGTTCAAAATTAAAATTAGTTGATAATTTTTGGAATTTAGTGTTGAATTCGATTGAACTAAAAAAGAAAAAAAATTATATAAAACAGTTGGCAATCAAATCTGAGTTAAGTTGTATATTTACCTGGATACTCTGAATACAGTATTTATTGATGTATCTTGAGGAAATTTGATTAAAGGAAGAGTTTCGTTTGGGTTTATTCTTAATTTTTCCATTTTTTCTAAATAGATGCTTCAAAGATATTTCTTCAAGTTTACCAAAGATGAAGTTTCGTTTGAATATGTTCTAAATTTTTCATTTCTATTAATTTCATTCTTCACTAATATTCTTGATAGTTGACCAAAGGTGGAGTTTCGTTTGGATATGTTCTAAATATTTTATATATTCTGATTATATGCACAATATTCTTGATTTTGATGCGATTTCTCCTTGGTATGCATAATATAACTTCACATCAGATTTCTGAGGTATTTTCTTCATTAACTACTAGACAAATAGACTTTCTGCAAAGAAAAATTGATTAATTTTTAGGATATAGGAATTATCATATCTGAAAAGTGTTAACCGTAGAGTTCATAAAAATTCTACGATTATTTGGCAATTTATAATATTCAGAGGTTCTAATAACAAATTTTAAAAATAATTAATTCTTTTTAATATTCTGCTAACTTATTCTCAAAAATTTTTTAAAGGTAATTAATTAAAAGAATTTAATAATTAGAATTAGTCTTGATTATGATTGAACATTTGTACTACATGATAGACTTTCCTCTGTTAATTTTGTAATTATTAAGTTTGAGAAAAGACATATATATATATATATATATATATAATAAGAAAATAGAATAACGCGGATAAGTTTATTAAAATGAATTACCCGTTATACTTCTCCATTTATATATATATATATATATATATATATATACAAAGAGAATAACGCTTTTAGGAAGTTATACATATTATGTTTTTTTTCAATTGCCTGATTGATTTTTAATTATACAGGGATAAATATCAGACCTTCATTTAAAGTTATCCCTTATTTGAAAAGTGAATCGCTAAAGAAACTACATATAGTTATTAGACAATTGAAATAAATAAGTTAGCTTTATAATAATTATAATTAAATTAATAATTACCAATGAGGAGAGAAATCAATAAATACGGGTGATTTTGCTACATATTTCAATCTTAATTTATTTCATCGAAGTAAACATTATCGAGAAGCAGTGGATTTAAGAAATTCTTCTTCATTCTTTTTAACAATATAGTGTATAGATGTCAATTTTCATTCCATATATTAATCTGTAAAAAAATATGTGAAGTTTGAAATAAATATGTTGTCTATAAATTGTCACTTTCATGAATTCTTACCTATGAGGAAGTAAACTTGAAACAATAAATTTATAAGAATCTGCCATATACACTTCCAATGAACTTGTTTGTTTGAGATTAATGGAGAACCAGGTGTGTTGTAGGATTTCTTCTTCAGGAGTTGATTTTTAAATAGATGATAAATGTTAAGTTATTTTAACAGTTAATGTTAAACACAGGTTCATAAAACTAATTGATAGAATATATAAAATATGAAAGTAGAATGAACTAAATAATATAACAAAACAATAGAGAAAGAGATAGAACCCTACCGAGCAGAGGTTTTCAAAATTTGTGACACTAAACATAATTTGATAGTAACTACATTTGCACATTATATAAATTTTCTATAAAATTAAAAAAAAAAAAAAGATAAATAAGTAATATAAATAAGAAACATCTACTATATAATGTAAATACACTATATAATAAAAATATAACAATGCTGATATAGATAACTAAATTAGTAAATGTAATTATATATACTATATGAGAGTTTCTGGAAGGAAGTAGAGCGTAGAAGTTGGAATTAAGATGTGAAGAATTCTTGAGTTATGAAGGTTGTAGAATGCTTGTTGGTTCTTTCCATACTTTCCTACATAGATTGTATTAATTGAAGGTTGTCCTTTATCTAAAATATTATATCTGAATTAAATTAATTTGCTTTTGGGTATTTACTGAGAAGTTTTAAAGAATTGCTATAAAAGAAAATTCTAGTGAAAGGAAATTTTTAAGATTACCAGATCATAAAGATTGAGAAAGTGTTGTATTATACTTGCGACATACTGTGTTTTCCCTTTTGATTATACTTCAGTTCTGACTTTACCATAGGATAAACAGTTTATGCCAATCTGGACCAAGATACGTACATATTTGGTGTTGTGGATGGTACCAAAATGATTTTGTTTGTTGTATACTTAAATTAGTAGTCGAGAGTTTTCCATCATCTGAAAAATGATATATGACGTACATATATTGCTTAAAATCACAATAAGCATGGACTTTTGAGAAATTTGAAAAAGTAGTTTCTTATAATCTGATTTCAAAATTTACCTATTACTTAAGGAAGAATTTTAAATCAATGGACTGAGGTGAATTTATCCCTATTTCCTCCTTTCGACATATTGATGATATTATTGACATATTCCGCTGCGCTTAACAATTTCTTCTTTCTTCTCGTTTATAGCATTTCTCGTGAATCTATGACGATTTTCCTTTCTCTTTAATTTGTAGAGTTCTTGTGTGTTACAAGCACGTGAAGTTTTACGATTCATATGATAATTTCAGATGACACTAATTGAGTAATTGACACTTATGTTTCATGGAAAAAATTATTATACTATATGTAATTATTTCAAATAAGCCATATTGTTTTGATTTGGGGAGAGAGGTGCATCAATTGATGAACCTGGTCAACTTTCGGCATGTGTCTGCATTTGGCAACTTGTTATACCGTTAAAAAGGACAGGCATCTTTTTGCGAGGGATGTAATTCCCTTTTTACCTCAGCACTCTTGGATCTATCAACGAGCTTATTTTAATAATTATATTTGATTACCAAGAAATTCGGTTAGAGCACAAAAAATAATTTAATTTACAATAACAAAAATCGCACATTCTAAATGTCAATTACTCAATTTTTTTTTTTAAACACTGGAAATAAGCATATATATTATTAATAATAGTGATGTTCATATGAAATAGTTATGTATATTTCATTCAATGTTAAAAATACTTGATATGCAGATATTTGCAAAACAGCAATTTACTTTTGTCGATTAAGAACCAGCATCACACAACATGTTGCTGCCCATTTTGAGATAGTCGTATTGACTCGATTGCGAATAACGGCACTCTTTGTCACATGAGCAATAGTAAAATAATGGTTCATTATAAATGGCAGCTAAAATTTGAATGTGTCATCTATTCACTTTAGCGAAAAATTGATTTATGCGATGCTGGTTCTTAGCTGACAATCCGCCGTATTCACAAAGCATTGTTAAGTGTTTGAATCTCCGTTAAGTCCTAACTGAGGTCCTCAGTTAAGGACAAATATGAATCGCAACCTCAGTTAACGTATTTAACGGTGGTGAAACAGGCCTGTTTTACCACCTTTACCCCTTATTGTCCCTTATTATCCCCAATTTATCCTTAACTGAGAACCTCAGTTAGGACTTAACGGAGATTGAATGCTTTGTGAATACGGCGGAGAATGTATTTATTTCAATGCTGCATAAGTGTTTTGTGCAGATGAAATAATGATAAAATTACAAATATCATTATGTTTTATATAAGTTGAGTCACTGACATGTTTGATTCAATCATTGTTTTTTCAGTTGAATTAACCACACTGTTTTGATCTTTTGAGGTGAGAGGCGCATTTGTCATTATTGAATCTCGTGATGGGTAGAGAGGCGTTTTAGGCCAGTTTTTCTATCACTAATGAGATCTTTATGTTTTACTTCAACACCTATAGTTCTATCAATGGGCATTCATTATTTAAGATTAAGTAATAGAACATTACTAGAATATAATTGAATTTTATTCAATATGTTAGTAACTAAACTTATAATTTTCTTTACTTTGATTATTTAAATATGACTTTAATTCTAGCAATATTTTTCTAGAATAATAATGTATTCTTCACCCAAAGAAGAATTGAAGATAGACAATGTGTTAATTTTTTCATCATTACATTCTATCCAATGATTTTCTCTTTGTCTTATAACAGATATATAATGACCATTATTGTCCTCTCCTTGATGTTTTATTATGCATTTAATTTTAAATATATGGTCATCGATTTTAACCATATTTGAATTTAGTTCTCTAATTTTTGTTTTCAATTTGACCACAGATCCTCCGATCTGAACAATTCTCGAAAGAACCAAAAAAACGTATTTGTTTACATATTGTAGTTTTTTTCGAACAGATATAATTCTGTTACATGTGTTACAGTATGTAGTATTTTCTTGACATTCCAATAGATCATTGAACGATATTTCATTTAAGTTTGGAATATTTAAGAAATGGAAAAGTTTCGTTTCGTTAATAGAATTTGGATGATCACATTGATCACAATAGGAAATTTCGTTAATTGTTAATTTTAAATTAGAAACAAAATCATCGTCTAACTTTTCGAAAAGAAACTGTAAAAATTCTTGAACGTCCTGTTGAAATGGTTCGCTGAACATAACATTAACAGAAGCTCTTATAATTTCTGTAGTTCTGGACATTTTATCCATAACTAAAAATATATTTCGATTAATATCAGAATTTCTTTTATCAACTGATTTTCTAAATTCCAATAGAGAAAGTAGACATTGTATAGCAGAATTCGAATAGCATGAAACTCTGTCTGTATTATATAAGCCTTCATGTATATATTCATTATTGTAGTTTTGAGATGTTATATCAGAAATTTCAATATAATCATCATTTGCGTTTATATTTTCATTTTGTTTGGGATTTATTTTTTTCGACTTATGATTATGATTAACGATTTGATCATTTGGTAGTGGTGGTGAAATTTTCATGTCCTCATGAGATATTGTTTCCGAATTCTGTTCTGTATTGAGCTTTACGCTCAACGTGTGGTTATCAACTAAATTTTGTTCTTTGATCGTTGGGGATTTTGTATTTGTCAATATTATACAAAGTGGCTTGTGGTAACTGAACGTTGAACCATACAACATTGTTTCTATATTAGATATATTAGAGAAGCACCAATCAATATTAGTTCCTCCATAAGTTGTTTGAATATTTTTCGGAGTTACACATTGTAAATTCCAAAAATTAAACAAATTGATGTGTCTATTAATTTTGTTCAAATCGACGTTCATGTCACCAATAAAGATTTTTAGTAAACATGAATGATGTAGCGCATCATTCAATACTTTTTGAGTAAGACTAAACGATACTCGGGGAGAATTATAGATGACAAAATAAGATGTATTGTTGAAATCGAAACGAATTAATTCTATATGTCCTTTTTCTTCTCTCTCAATGAACTTTGATACGTTGCATATCTTGTTACTAATTGTTTTCGATGCAGCAATGAATACACCACCGGCCGTTCGTCTTTGATTACAATCTATTCTGGAGATTTCTCGTAAATTCGGAGGTAGATTATATACATCAGTAGGAAGTGTCCAAGTTTCAACCAGGAGAAGTAAATCAGCCGTTGCGAAAAATGGATCACTTAGTAAATCGAGAATATGTTTATGTAAACTTTGTACATTATGATACATAATTCTTTCTCCCGACGTGTGTCGAAAACATTCAAATCTAGTATTTAATTTTGCAGTTGTTTCTAATCTTTGAATTTCGTCGAAAATTGCACGATCGTCATTTAATTTATTGAATTCTCTTTTTGGAGGTACAAATTTACCATGAATTAATAAGCCTTCTGCTTTTGTTGCTCGACTACAAGCCACATACAGTGCAGCTCTAGAAAGACCTCTAGGTCCAATCGTGACAATAACATTTTCATAAGTGCTGCCTTGACTTTTATGAATAGTTATACCTTCTGCCACAATTAGTGGAAATTGACGTCTATATAATTGCAAACTAGAATTTTTATTCGTTGTAACTACTTTCTTTATGGTGTCAATCGGTGTCAAGTTTGACATCAAATTACGATTCTCAATCAGTTGTTTTTGAACATTGCGAACCTCACGTCCGATGCGACTTTCGTCAAATTCAATCCATACTCGCATTGGTATCTTTGTTCCTGTTTTTGGATTTGTACCATAATCAATTATTCTTAGAATACCTGTAGCACCGTTCACTAAACCATCACTTGTATTAACGTTGTTAGTCATCATGTAACGAGCGCCTAGTTTTAATGTTAACCGTGAACACAGACCATAAGTATCTGATGTTTTTTTCTCGCTTACGGAATTTTTTAAATGATTTTTGGCAGCTTCAGTACCGCTTCCATAAACGACATCGAATGCGTTCGAAATAGCACATTCGGAATTCATCTTAGAAAGTCTGAAATCGTTGAAATTGTTGACTTCATTGTTAGAGTAAAATAGGTAGACTGTTTTGTCTTTATGCGGGGGTAAAACAGAAACTATCCTACTTTCAAAAAGTGTTACATCTTTTGGGGTCATCGTACACGATGCCATATTATTTAGGGCTTGAGCAAAGACTAAATCATTTTTTTGACGCATAATTTCTGTCATTTGGAACATTTTGAACATGTCCCATAAATGAGTTCCTTGAAAAATTGCGTAAGGATTTTTCATTGTCCTTTTATTTTCTTTAAAAATTTTACAATCGCCTACTGGAGATAATTGCCTCAAATCTCCGACAAGTAACAGCGAAATTCCACCGAAATTTTCTTTACTTGCAAAAATTTGTTGTAGACGAGAACTTATTTGTGTCAACATTCTTGCTCCAACCATTGAAATTTCGTCTATGATTAATAATTTAAGATCAGAATATTTAAGGCTTAAAGTATGTAATGTTTCGCTATTGAGTAAACTCATATCGTAGCTTGCTTGATTGACAGGCAAACTTAGTGCTTGATGTAATGTAACGCCATTTATATTAAACGCGGCTTTTCCAGTTGGAGCACAAATCAGTACTTTGATTTTTGATGGATCACAGCCGACATACTGATTGAAGTATTTCGTTAACGTTTGATAAACGACTTTTATTAAGAGACTCTTTCCAGTCCCAGCCCCCCCACCAATAAAATTATAGAGTGGAGTAGAAAAGTTATCACTAAAATGAGATTTTATATGCATTAAATATTGTCGCTGTCTATCGTTTAGGGATCGGCATAATAGATTATATTCATCAGAGGACAGTTCGTTAGGAAGAAGAAACGTTTGTGCCCCTTCATCATTAGACCGTACCGGTTTTCCTCCGCCCTGTGCTATTATGTCAATATCAGGTTGATCTAAGGCATACGCTGCAAATTCTTCGTCAATGTTACCTGCAAGCGCATTGTTATCTTCTTCTGTTTCATCGAGATTTTTTTCAGCCTGATTCAATAAATTTTCAATGTAATTATCATCGGAAAAACAATTAAATTTTTTTTTCTCATTTTCAATTTGTTCACGATTATTTTTATAAATTTCTTGACAGTTCACATTGATTAATTCTTTCTCTTCGTCTCGCCATGGTAGAAACAACATGACTTGTTCTCTAAAGTAGTTGGCTACATCTTTGTGAACATCGAATCGTCTATAACGCAAGATGCAAGATTTTCGACGAATTCTGTAACTTTTACGATTACCTTGTTGAATCTCGACAACTTCGTCGTCTTCCGCATTATGTTCGCTATTTTCTTCATCGTCAACATGTAAATGGCGATTTTCGAGTATAATATTACTGGCAAAAGAAGCTAAAGAGTAACTTTCAAGTACCAAAGGACGTTTTACATATTTGTTGATAACGTTTGTAACAAAAATGTCATTCGAGTCAGGTTCTAATTTTTGGAGTTCTTTTTCCGATTTCAACATTTTTACCCTTTCTTCCGGTAAAGATGTATTTACGAAAATATGGGACCTACTACTCTTTGAAAGTGGCATTCCTAGTACATGATATGCTGCTTCTTGGGCAGAAATTTCGGAAGCATTTACAAATTTATTACCGATAGCTCGAAGTTTTTCTTTTAAAGTTAAATTACCCAAAGTAAGTTCTTTTTCCATGTCATTCAATAGTTTTGACATGCCTCGATTAGACTTATTGATATAATTAATTATATACTGAACCAAACTATATGGATCCAAAATGTATTGAAGGTCCATATTTGCCCTATGTGTAGACAAAATTTTGATATTGAATCCATTTATCATACAATCTAAAGGCCTTCGTTTCAGGAAGATGGTATTACGTTTAATTCCAGCACGAATGGCCATAATATAATCTTCATATGAAATATTCAATTTGTTTAAAAATTGATCAAACGTCAAATCATTTTTGGTTTGAACAGATTCAGCTAATAAGTCAGAAATTTTTTGTCGAATATCTGAAAATTTTTTCGATTCATCTTTAGTTATATTTTGCAAACAATATAAGATAACGGTTTGTTTCATTGGAGGATATGGAATATTGAACCTGCATTTTTTATTTCGCCGTTTATCAATATGACATGTTGCGGTATGGTGATGAGTTTGAAGATAAATTAAGTGTGAAACTAATTCACTTTTACCATCGCATGTAATAAATTTATCAATAAAATCGATTAAGTTTGAGTGATTCTCATGTTCTTCGTGGAATTGTGGCGCATTTTCCAACCACAATAGTCCATGAATATGGGGCGAACCCCGCTGTTGGAATTCAACGCGTTGATAAAAATCTATAACATTATAATTTTGGAATGGTCCTGATTTTGTTTTCCAAGTTTTAAAGAGGCATCGTGTTCTGTAATCGAAATATCTTGCACATGTAATGGGATCTGTTCTTATTAAACGTGCTTTTTCGGAATAATCCGCATTCAATGCTTCATCTTCGGTGACCATTCTATCATCAATTATTTTAAATAACATTTTTAAAAGTTCTCCCCATTTAGACTCAGCGGCCGACAAGGTAAAGAAGAACGTTGGAATACCAAGTTGACGAATCATAGCTAATAATTTTTTCTTTTCTTTTTCCCAGAACGCAGGCGAGCTTCGGACACCTTGTAATATTCGATATCCGTCGTTATGTAAAACTAAGCTGTTTATGAAATTTTTATCAAGCATTTGGGCCGCGCAATAATTACCTGTTCCTTGCTTTCGTTTACGTAAACAGACAGAAATAGCGTTCGAAATTTTCGTTATTTCTTGTTTTTTGTAAGTATACAATAGATGACATACTACGGCTGCTCTTCGATCGAAGCGTCTCATTTCTGACTTTAATATATTATTATATGTTAAATAAACTGTTGGGTTTCTAGGACGACCGCAATAAATCGTTGGAAAAGACATTTCTTCCGCCTTAGTATCTAAAAGAAGACCTATTGGCCGTTGCCCTTCTGCTGGCGCTAAAGCCAAATTTTCAACTTCATTTTCATCTTGAATAAGAGTTTCTTGACCGCCTGGATTTAACGGTTCAGAATCCGCATTTTCATCTAAATCTTCTAAAGAGTTGAATTTATTTTGATCGTTACAATCTGTATTAGGTGGAAAATTATTATCTGGAAGAGGAGAAGATAAATCATTTCTATCAACAACAAATTCTTCTGTTTCAGACAAATGTCCTTTATTTTGCCGTAACGTAATTCCTTCGCTAATATATAACGGTGTAGTAACCAGATACTCGCAAGCTTGTCTTACCCTATTCGGCCGAATGGTTTCAATAATATAATGATGTTTATATGACAGTTTACGTTTCAATTTTACTTGTATTGTTAATGTATTGTCAAATGTACGTGGCAAAACTGAAACAGTTGAATCTATTGAAACTGGTACATTAACTACATTACCTCGCAAACTACATTGACGTTCAAAGCCTAAACTTCTGATCTGCATAAAAGGCAAACGAATGGCACATAATCTTTCTTCTAATACAGTTAACTTTTTCAAAACTTCTGGAATTTCTGGGAAATCCAGACCGTTATGCAGACAAAGTTTAGGAATTTGCAATTTTTTGACGTACCTATAACAAGTACTACAAAAAGATTCTAAGTTTTTGAATTTGTCTAATTTGCGTAAGTAATAAACTTGACTCATGAACTCATTAGAGATTTTATCAGATTGCAAAGTTTTTGGTTTTAAGTGTCTAATAGAACTAACAAACCATAAACCTCCACAACATACACATACCTCTGTTGGTCCTAGTTTAACTTCTGCATTAAATTGTCTTGAAATTTTTTCCCAGTCTGTTAAATTTGTATTTGAAATAATATCTATTTGACTTAATCTTGCTATTTGATGTGCTTCCTGATCTTTAACTCTTTCTAGTTCACGAAATTCGGGATTTCTTCGTAATTGTTTTACAATTTCTTTTTTCTTTGCTCTTTCAAGTTCAGCCGTTTCTCCTTTGAACTTTTTATTATTATAATTTTTTTGATTTTCCAATTCTCGAAAACTATTACTGGAACGAATTTCATCTATTTTACGTTTCTTACGTTCATTCTCATTTAATAGAAATTCATCATTACCACTACGTTCAGTCTTAAGCTGATTTTTTCTTTTGAGATTTTCTTTCATACGAACCTCATCGTTTTGACGTTCAGTCTTATGTCTTCGTTTTCTTTCTAGATTTTCTGCATTTCGAAACTCGTCAATTTGACGTTTAGTTCTTTGATTTTCTCTACGTACGAAGTTTTCTTTACTTCGTACCTCAACATTCAGACGTTCAGTCTTATGTCTTTGTTTTCGTTCTAGATTTTCTTCGTTTCGAAGCTCGACAATCTGACGTTCAGTCTTATGTTTTTTTTTCCGTTCTAGATTTTCTTCGTTTCGGAGCTCGTCAATTTGACGTTTAGTCCTTTGATTTTCCCTACGTACGACGTTTTCCTTGCTTCGTACCTCAACATTCTGACGTTCAATCTTATGTCTTTGTTTTCGTTCTAGATTTTCTTCGTTTCGGAGCTCGTCAATTTGACGTTTAGCCTTTTGATTTTCTCCACGTACGACGTTTTCCAGACTTCGAAATTCGACATCATTAATACGTTTTTGATAGATTTCATTATTCTTTTGTCTTGACCTTTGTGATGCAGATTTCCTTTTCAGCTTAGGCATCTTCTATCAAATTTTAATCTCTGAAAAAAATTGGAATATTTCACAGTAGTTAAAATTTGTTGATATTAAAGTTACTTGAACATTTATTCGAAATGCACATATTAAGATGAATCAAGACTTATTTTGGAAAAAATTTTTACAAATATGTACTATATTTTATTAAATACCTTTTCTTGTAGATTAGTTTGTATTCGATGCTGTTCGTTAAAGAATAATTGAATAGTAGTTTCTAATGTAGGCTAGTTATTTATTACCTAAATTTGCTCTTGTGAGTGTGTATTCAAATATCGATCAATGTTTTTATCGCATTTCTGACATCATACATCTAACATCAAACCCACAGAATATACCTTAGGGTATATTCTGTGATCTAACCCATTAATGTCGATCAGAGAATTTAAGCTGTAGAATATTCTGTATGTACGATTGTAGTGGTGCGTTTTTTTTTCAATTGAAATAATCGATCAATCGTAAATGAATCGGTCAGTTTTTAACATAGACATAAAATAACATTCTATTATTATTCTATTGTTATTCTATGTCTATGGTTTTTAACAAGTGAAAATCAATGAATTTCATGAAGGAAGGAATTTAAGCGAATAACCGGAACAGATTGGTTAAGACCAATCTCTTGTTATACATAACCGATTGATTTTGATAACCACTCTGTTTCATTTTCAACAGAATTTAATCGATATATTAAAGTCAACCTTAAGCCGGCCTTACACGAGCGGAATTTCTCTACGAATTCATAAGGATTCTTTATTAGGATTCCTGTGTTATTAGGATAGCTTCATTAGCTATAGGTAATATTGAATCTATTTCCTTAGTTTTCTTAAAAGAGATTCAAAATTAGCCTCATCAATAAGCAAGCAGTTGTAGTCTTAAGTGACTGTTTCTCAATTGCGAGTTAACTCGAGGTTGCGAGTTGACGCATGTATTTAGCGATATTCATGAATGCGTAACACTCGGGTTACCCGCAACCTCGGGTTAACTCGCAATTGAGAAACCGGCCCTAAGAGATTTGGTTTACAATTTACAATCTATTACTTACTTGCAATGAAATACACTTAACACTAACTATAATTTTATCTTATTCACTTTTATAAAGTTATGACACAATATTTTAATAATCTGATACAGGAATTTAAGAATTCCAGAAACAACTGGTTCCTCAAAACCTTCTTTGATTATATTAGATATTTATGTGAACAAGATGCAGTGAAAACATATTTTGTTTCTATGATTTGAACCACAGAACACTAATTATACATTATTAGAGGCGCGTTCCACTACGGTCCCACCCACAACGATCGCGCACGACCACAGAACTACTGCCGTAGTAAAGGTAAACAACAAACGTTAACAGCTTCTGTTTGAAATGAAATCTCAGCTTTTAAGTATTGTGAATAACTACTTTGTTTTTTAAATTGAGTTATTTTAAAAGTATCCGTCCAATGATTATTGAGTATAATATTTGGTATCCATCCTTACAAAAGAAATGGCAAAATTTTGAGGTTTCCCTTGCCGATATATTGGGATATATCGATAATAGAAGTCGACCACTCAAGGAAGGTGAAGCAGTTTTCAAGGCAGAACACGTTTTATTATGTGATATAGAGAAATAATTCACAAATATAAAAAGCTTCTGTATGCAGACATCTAGCCTGACTTCTCCACCAATGGAAAAATTCATTTGTCTCAACGAAAATGTTAATAATTAGAAGTACACCTACCTATTTTATTCTGTTTGTTTTTTAAATTGAGTTATTTTAAAAGTATCCGTCCAATGATTATTGAGTATAATATTTGGTATCCATCCTTACAAAAGAAATGGCAAAATTTGGAGGTTTCCCTTGCCGATATATTGGGATATATCGATAATAGAAGTCGACTACTCAAGGAAGGTGAAGCAGTTTTCAAGGCAGAACACGTTTTATTATGTGATATAGAGAAATAATTCACAAATATAAAAAGCTTCTGTATGCAGACATCTAGCCTGACTTCTCCACCAATGGAAAAATAAATTCGTCTCAACGAAAATGTTAATAATTAGAAGTATACCTACCTATTTTATTCTGTAAAGTCTATAATTCATGAAACCTTGTTGAAGTATATTGTTTTTTTATTTATAATATCATTTAAATTAATATTGTAGGACGTTACTTTGAAAGTTAAGCTATACTGACTTACAGTAAAAATATTATAAAGGAAAGAAGCGATTGGATAGTCAAACCATAATTTTAATAAAATGATGCATTTTTTATTGTTCAAATAAAGATATTTTGTCAACTTACAAGAATTTCTTCATAAAATGGTATTTCAAAGAACTAATTACAGTTTTAAATATTTAATAAATATTGTCCATTCTTCTGTATTGGACACCCTTAATCGAATTTACCATGGTAAATTCGATTAAGTGTCCAATACAGAAGAATGGACAATAGAACATACGCGCAAAAGCTTCTGACTTCACGTCAGTGCTTGAACCAATTTTTTTCAAATCAAATCCAAAAGCTCTCAGAAAATCACCCGTTATTACATAAAGATATATTCTCATTAGTGATAGAAAAACTGGCCTAGAATTCCTTTCTACCCATCACGAGATTTAATATCCACAAATGAGCCTCTCACCTTACAAGATCAGAAGCCTTCTGCAAAATTCAAAGGTCCCCTCTCGCAAATATACTCCTCTGAAGGCACATGGATCTCTTGAAGAAGAATCGCCTCTCTATTCCTCAAAGATATTCACTCTTGTTCATAGAAATCCCTTCAATATTTAGTTGCCTCCTCCTAAGGAGGATCTCTTTCAAAACCAGGTCTGACCACTAATGTAGGGCTATCATCTAATCTCCTATAGATTTGTGATGAAATAACACGATTTTACCATGAATATATATGTATAATAATATGTCATCATGACATTCATATTTTATTTTTGGAGGTTCTCGCAAAAATACGACCATAGACAACATATCATACGACGATTCACATCCACCTACCGAACTCACAAAAGGCTGCTCGGTTCTCCAACAATATAGATCCGATCGTGTTCAAACTTGGAATTCTGCAGTAGAGTTAGGTTCTGCAGGCTCTCCCAAAATTTCAGCCATGCCGGACGAATAGTTTATGATATATAGAATTTTTTTCAATTATTTTTAATTATTTTTTTTTGAATTTTCTAGTTATACCATCCTCACGAAATTCTGCAAAAATTTTCGCGTTGGCATTCTACAACTAATAACCATGTTTGAATCCAATCGGTTTTGTATTCTTCGAGTTAACGAGGAACAAAAAACATCCAAATTTCAGAAAATTTCAGATGGCTATAACTCTAAAACCGTTTGGACGATTATGCTCATAAGCATACTCAAATGTCGCATTCAGATGCACAACCTAACCTGAAATTTTCAAGCCGCTATCTCTTTCCGTTCTCAGTTTATCGTGACAACAAAAATATTTTTTAATAATTTCTTAATAATTTTCTAGCGATTCGATGCTCACAAAATTTCAGAAACGTGCTTAGGTCTATATTCTACAACTATTCACCATGTTTGAATCCAATCGGTTTTGTATTCTTCGAGTTAATGAGGAACAAAAAACATCCAAATTTCAGAAAATTTCAGATGGCTATAACTCTAAAACCGTTTGGACGATTATGCTCATAAACAAACTCAAATGTCGCATTCAGATGCACAACCTAACCTGAAATTTTTAAGCCGCTATCTCTTTCCGTTCTCAGGTTATCGTGACAACAAAAATATTTTTTAATAATTTTTTAATAATTTTCTAGCGATACGATTCTCACAAAATTTCATAAACGTGCTTAGGTCTATATTCTACAACTATTCACCAAGTTTAAAATTCGATCGGATTTATTTTGGTTGAAAACAAAATTATTACTCGGAAACCATTGGGCCGATTATACCCATTAACGAACTTGTCCGTCGTATTGGGATGCGCCACCTACCCTGAAAATTTCAAGTCGCTAGCTCTTTCCGTTCTCAAGTTATCGTGGCAACGGACGGCCGGACGGCCGGCCGGACGGCACCACAGAATTAAATTTCACATTTGGGCAAAACTATAACGCGTATGTTCCCCAGAACATACGCGCAAAAAAACATTAATGTAAACAGAACCTTGCAAATAACATTAAAAATTACTCTTCAAGATATTATCTTATCATTATTTATAAATTAAAATTTATATTCGTTCTTACTGTTTATAATAAATTGTTATTTAATGTAAAAATAATATTTATTTATTTAATTGACATTTATTTTTCTCTATCCAAAAATATTTTTGAAATTAGAAACCCAGATCATGTATTGACTTGATTGAAACGTTCTTTTGTCTATAATGAATTATTTTTTGATGTAAAAATAATGAATCTTGATTTAGAAATGATTTGATGTAAAATCTGATAAACATTTATCTTCCCTGTTCTATAACTCAAAAGTTGTTGGTCGAGGAGGGTTTCCGCGAAGAAACTTTTTGTAGCAAATTTTATGCTCTACAAAAGCTATACACGCGTTTTTCCCCAAAAATTTTTTTTTCGTCGAAAAATCAAATTGAAACTGAAAAAAAAATTTTTCTGTGCTATTTAAATAGGAAATTGAATTTTTGAATGAGCTAAGCCTCTATTGCACTGAAAGCCTCCTACCCGGCGGCATAATTTTTTATTTTTCATAAAGTATCAGATTTTCAGGTAGCACAGAGAAAAAAAAAATATCGCCTAAAAATGAAGCACCCTAATATGTATACACAGAGTGCGTTTTATAATACAGGTCGAATTTCTTAATGACTTTCAAATGAAGGTGAATTTTATAATTGGTAAGGCAAGTATAAGTAAGTCTCTGGTCGTGAAGTAACGGCGATCAAGTACAGTTTTTATAGCAGCCCAATAAATATTTCAGCTATTTCGTTGCGGATATTGTCCTCGAGTATTGAAGTTGCACTCGGTTTCCTGGAGTGCACCCTTTACGCCAAGTAATCCTATGAGAATAGCTCTATGGAGAAATATTCCAGGACTAGTACAGGCAAAAATATTTGTGAATTTCTCTCATGAACTCAATGAAAAATTAATATACGATTTACACTATTTTTTTCAATAACAAGTAATAATCTCAAGGGCGTAGCCAAGGGGGGGGGGGGGTTTGGGGGTTCAAACCCCCCCTCCGAAATGTTATTTTTCTCTTAAAAAAAAAATATCACGAGCATCGAGCACAAAGCACCGCGTTTTCACAAAAGGCTTGCGATTACTAAGCACTTTATAAAAGTAATTCGCTTTTTCGAGCACTAAGCACTAAGCACTTTTAGAAATCTGTTGGAAATGAGGATAATTACTCCGAATAGTTATATAAAATTGAATTCTTTTCGAGAAATATACACTAGCAAACTTGCATTCATAATATACATAATTGACGGATGAGGAATGGAGTGCAGCGAAACAAATTTTTATAAAACTAAGAACTCAAAATTAGTTCTATTCTCACACAGTTGGGAGAGGTCTTTATTATTTTAGGATATGATGATACAATTAATGGAAATATGATATAATAATATATATAAGCGTCTCAGATTTTTCTGTACATGTAAAATGTATTTCAAAATGGGATAATACTCGAAACATATATGACAACAACATCGTATTATATTCTGAAACTTAGGCCAAGTGTTTTCTTTATCTTTACCTTACTAATAAAACAAACACTGACGTGAATTCAGTGCTTTTTGAGGCAGTTTTCCATTAATCCATAATTTTTTCGAATTGATCATCATGACATAAATGCTTTTTGCGCGTATGTTCTGGGGAACATCGCGTTATAGTTTTGCCCAAATGTCTGTAACTTTCAAATTTTTTGACGAAAATGGTCTCAAACGATTTAGTTCGACTCCCCAATGAAGAAATCGAGGTCAAATTTGATTCTGTCCGTCCAGCCGTCCGGCCGTCCGGCTGGCCGTTGCCACGATAACTTGAGAACGAAGAGAGCTAGCGACTTGAAATTTTCAGGGTGTGTGGCACATCCCAATACGACGGACAAGTTCGTTAATGGGCATAATCGGCCCAGTGGTTTCCGAGTAATAATTTTGTTTTCAACCAATATAAATCCGATCGAATTGAAACTTGGTGAATAGTTGTAGAATATGAACTTAGCACGTTTGTGAAATTTTGTGCGAATCGTATAGCTAGAAAATTTCAAAAAAATTATTAAAAAATATTTTTGTTGTCACGATAACTTGAGAACGGAAAGAGATAGCGGCTTGAAGTTTTCAGGTTAGGATGTGCACCAGAACGCGACATTTCAGTTAGTTTATGAGCATAATCAGCAAAACGGTTTTAGAGTTATAGCCATCTGAAATTTGGTTGCTTTTTGTTCCTCATTAACTCGGAAAATACTGAACCGATTGAATTCAAACATGGTAATTAGTTGTAGAATGCCAACGCGAAAATTTTTGCAAAATTTCGTGAGGATAGTATTCGTAAAAAATTCAAAAAAAATCATTGAAAATTGAAAAAAAAATTCTATATATCAATAAATATTCGTTTGAAATTGCTGAAATTTTGCAAGAGGCTTCATAACCTAACTCTACTGCCAAGTTTGAAGTTTTAACACGATCGGTTGAATATTGTTGGAGATTCGAGCATTCTTGTGTGAGTTCAGTAGATGGGTGACCGTTACCTCGATAACTTTCGAACGAACGGAGATCAGGACTTGCAATTTCCAGGGTAGGTTGCGTATCCGAAAGGGAAGGTTGAGTTCGTTTTTGGGCATAATCGGTCAAACGGTTTCCGAGTTATACCCACCTGGAATATTATTTCCTTGATAACTCAAAAAATAAATATTCGATCGAAATGAAGCTTGGTAACTAGTAGTAGAAAATCATCATAAAGACGTGTTTAAAATTTTGTAAGAACCGTACCCCTAGAAAATTTGAAAAAAATGAAGAAAAAAAAAGCACTGACGTGAACTCAGAAGCTTTTGCGCGCATGTTCTATTGTCCATTCTTCTGTATTGGACACCCTTAATCGAATTTACCATGGTTAATTATGTCGTCCATTCTCCTGTATTGGACACTTAATTCGAATTAACCATGGTAAATTTGAATTAAGAGTGTCCAATACAGGATAATGGACAACATAATTAACCATGGTAAATTCGATTAAGGGTGTCCAATACAGAAGAATGGACAATAGAACATACGCGCAAAAGCTTCTGACTTCACGTCAGTGCTTGAACCAATTTTTTACATTTTACGGAAATCCGATCAATACAAAACTTCGCATGCATATAAAAGTCATGATTCTACAATTTCGGCCGAAAGTTGAATTGATGTTTTGTTTTGAATGATTACAAATGTAGTTTCCACAACACCCACAGGAGGTACTACCGTGAAGCATTATTGGTAAATGGGTAGTTCGCCAGTATCCATATTTTGCAAAAAAAAAATCCACCATATTTTCCTTTAT
Source organism: Halyzia sedecimguttata (assembly GCA_937662695.2). Classification (NCBI taxonomy): domain Eukaryota; kingdom Metazoa; phylum Arthropoda; class Insecta; order Coleoptera; family Coccinellidae; genus Halyzia; species Halyzia sedecimguttata. The sequence continues at coordinate 28,726,035 of OW569415.2, forward strand.
ACCTTGCCAATATATTATCAAATTGGAACTATCGAATTATTTTCATACCAAAAGGAAGAAGTTAAAATTTGAGTAGTAATGAATCTATGGTATTTCCGAAATTCAGAAATTGAGAATTTTACCTGGACTCACTTATTATACTGAATCAATTGATTGGGGTTCCGATCCTAAAACAGCCCTGACATGTTACAACAATACTCTCATTTGTCGTTTTTGAATAGAGTGGGAATAAAACCGAAATTTCGGATACAAGCACCAATGACGACACTAGGATTTGGACTAGGATGTTTACCTTAGGCATTCGAAATCTGGAATTTGTCCCACTCATTCGAGCTGATTTTACTTGATTTACCAGTGAAAATGAATACCATGATACCATGGTAAGTATTAGCTTGTTAGAGTTGAAAATGATATCAATGGATTTTTTGTCGTGAAACTGCATCTTAAAAAAATAGCCGATTTTGCCCAATAACAAAATTAAACGAGATGTTTATCTCCCAAACCTACTCTGAAAATATCAACTGCCTAGCTCATTCTATTCGAGAGTTATTGTGGAATCAAAATTTTAAAATTTTTGAATTTTTTTTTTACATTTTACGGATATCCGATCAATACAAAACTTCGCATGCATATAAAAGTCATGATTCTACAATTTGATGCAGAATTTCAGATAGATCGAGTGATCGGTACCGGAAAAATTCATAAAAAATATTTTGACTAAAAACGGCTATTACTCCGAAACCGCTTGGTGGATTTCGCCCGTTAAGGAACTCGTCCGAGATATTTGCACTGCATACCTACCCTGCAAATTCCAATCCTCTAACTCTCTTCGTTCGATTTTGACCACGATTGATCGATGAGTCGAAACAAATCGTTTAAGATCCAAAAATTCGAAAATTACAGACATTTGGGCCAATTGATAAGCACTCTGCTCCAAAGAACAAAAACGCCAACAATTAAAAGTCATGAATGATTATTGAGCTTTCCGCGCTCTTCCGAAGTTAAACAGCGAGCCATTGACCCGCAAATTGGTACTAAAACCATTAAAGTTCTGAGCGTTTGTTATGATTGATCGGCCGGTCAATCCACACTGCCGTAGATTCCGATCAGTTTCACGAAATCCATTAGGTACATGATAATGACGACTGAAAATACCAACCATTCAGAATTAATTACATTTTGAATGTACCCGACTACTTAGCATGCTACTTGTGTTTCGATGGTCGATAAATATTTTCGCTAACATTAACAACATGCAACGTATGCGCGGTTTAAGTATCTGATCGGGTCTATGGGGCTCGGATATGTTTGATTTTGCGTAATGTCAGGTCATGGCATCGATTAATGGACAATAAAGATTCCACTTATGGAGACAATGTTCCATGCTTCTCTCGACCAAAAATGGCGAATGGTGCAATCAAAGATGAGTACTTGAAATTAATTCGAGAAATTCTTTCAGATACTGGATGGTTTTCCTCAGTCAAAATTCATAGTAAATTCTTTGTTCGAAAAGTGCAATTTAATATATTATTAGTTTGTTATTTATTTGTGTTTGAACTTTAATTATATTCAATTATGAAACTGAACGAATGGAGAAAATGTAGATAAATAATTTTCAGATTATATGGTGAGAACCGGCCTACCCCAGGGAACGGTTTTGAGCCCATGCCTGTAACCACTAAACAGTCTCACTGAGATGAATCACATGGGAGAGTATCTCACTCATAACGATGAAGATTCAGTTCTTATATTTATTAACTCGGAAAAAGCTTGAAGGATGTGAAATACTCTGCAGAGGATAATTAATGAATTTGTGATTAAATGCCCATAATCTCACAAGGAGACAGAGTGAATCACGTAATGAAATCTAATTGGCCAGATGAGACAGCAGATACAGATAAAAATATAATCAATAGAAATGATTTTGCGGTGGTGACGCCTTTATTCACCAAAACTTTCCTCGAATCTGTTATGAGATGTTATAATTTACTTTTCAATATTTCTGTAGTTCGAGGTTTCCATAACCTCAATTTTGTTTATAACTTGAAGTAACCCATATCTCCAAGAATAAGAATAAAATTATTGAAATTTCAAGGTACTAATCAACGATTCACTAAATAAATCATACGTTGATATGATGTACTTAATGAATTACTCGATTAGTACCTCACGAATTTATGTTTCGTTTTATAACTGAAGCTTTGATCAGATAACCATAATTATAGTGACAATAATAAATATATATATTGCGGAAAATGCTAGATATCATAATTTTGGTCGAAAGTTGAATTGCTGTTTTGTTTTGAATGATTACAAATGTAGTTTCCACAAATAATAGTAATAAAAGTAAATGGGTAGTCCGCCAGTAGCCATATTTTGCAAAAAAAATCAACCATATTTTCCTTTATACCTTGCCAATATATTCTGAAATTGGAACTATCGAATTATTTTCATATTAAAAGGGAAAAGCTAAAATTGGAGTAGTAATGAATCTAAGGTATTTCCGAAATTCAAAAATTGAGACACATCCATTTTTAATTTTTTTTTTAATTCGGCATATAGAACATCAACGAGGTATTCTGAATTTTACCTTTTTCTTCCTTGAAATATATTCGGGATTAATTCAGTTATACAATGTTTGATTTAATAAGTTAGGTTAGTTTTATTGCCCTGTCTAGTTGACAAATAAAAATGCGTTCTTTTATGTTTACCAACAACTCAGTTTAGTTTCACCTAATTCTGGCTCAATGATCTCAGAAATGAGAATGCCACAAGGTAGAATGAATATATCTAATAAATATCACTCAAGAACTGATTACTTTAACATTCTAAAACCTCATTGGCCCTCGCTTAACACAATTGTGAGACAATAAACCTTAAAATCATAAAAACCGGACGAATATTCTCAATCTATAAGTTCTTGATGATCTTTCGTCTCGCGGATTTGCTTAGACGTAGGGTCGTAGGTCTCTCTGAAATTGTAGCCAAATTCATATCCAATTCTCACTAGATTTTGAACGAATGTTATTACTGATGTATCGACTTGTCAAATTTGACTTCAGCAGATCTATATACACATGATTCATTAAATTCTCTTCAGAATCAAAAACTGTTGACAACTGCTCTGGTCGAGTGTAAAATCAGTGGACCAGTACATCCCGATCGTTGTAATATTTCGATATTTCGACAATATATTCACCAATATATATCTGATTGACTTCAAATCTAGAGCTTCACTGTGAAATATGGTTTCAAAGTTTCTAGCAGAATTTCAACGATATCTGACGGATAGATTGTGAGATACGGATTTTTTTCTCCAATTCTCCAAACATGCGATCCTCACAAAATTTTGAATTTTGAAATCTTCGTGTCGGTACATTTCAACTAACTACCGCGCTTCAATTCGATCAAAATTCAGAGGGCCATATCTAACAAACCACTCGGTAGATTCTGCCCATTAACGAACTCAGCAAGAGCAGTTGGACTCCGAACCTCGCTCCGAACCCACTCTAAAAATTTCGACTCTCTAACTCATTTCGTTCAAGGGTAATCGTGTCGGACATAATCAATTTTGACCTCGGACTCTTCATCGGCGAGTCGAAGCTAATCGTTTTAAACCATTCTCGGGCAAAAACTCGAAAATTATCAGATATTTGGACGAATTGATAGGTACTCTATTCACCTGAACAGCCTAACATATGTAGTATCCTTAAGAATATTTTATTGATGGTTTAGCAATCCACGCCAATAGAAGTGTAGGAAAAATGTATTAGTTCACCTAATTAATGTTGAAATATTGGTCATACAATAATCAATAAGTCATTGTAACACTCCACTGACTCTAACTTGTCCCAATTTGATCGGTATTCTCTGATATTACGTTTCCTCGCTGTTTTCTCATGAATATTTTTAATGTCCAAACTGTTAGACATTTTTCTTCTTAATATACGCTCATGATTCGAGCCGGATCACATACATTTTCTGAAAAATATTAAACAAATTATTAGATTAAATAATGTCATCAAATCAATGCACTAGTCAAATAGACAAATATTTCAAATTATAAGAACAGCTTCATTTAATAGTAATAAATAGAGGAATTAACTAATCTGTAGAATAATGGATAACATAAAATTATGGTTTTTACGCAGTATATATGCATTTCTATTGAAAATGGATATTTTCCTTCAGCCACTGTACAATAAAGAACTACAACAGATGTTGTCTAGAGTTAGTTTTACACGGCGAAGAAATTCATGAATTTCTTCGCGAAGTTCTTCATGAATTTATTCCCGAATTTCTTCATGGAGTGTGTCGTTTTACATGGGCGAAGAAATGCATGAAGATAAATGTCAAATAATAGTAATACCAACTGTAAACTCCTAAAGTAGCAAATATCCAGACGACAACAAAAGAACCTGTGGCTCGATTTTGAACTTGACTCGTTTTCTACCTCAAAACACAACTAGAACTTCCAAACAATAACCTCAACGACCACCAGTTTATGTTTTACAGCTTTTCCGATAATTTACGGCATGAAAAACATGTTGGTATCCCTGACTTCCCGCGAAACTTGTTGATAAAATAGAACAAGTTCTAATTCACGTCAAGTTTATGTTTTACAAGGAGAATTTCTTCATGAAGTAACTTCATGAAGAGCTTCGCGAAGAAATTCAAGAATTTCTTCGCCGTGTTAAACTAACTTGAGATACTCGCTGGTCTATTATCAAAAGTAAACGCATCCGTTTGAAGCAAAGCGAATAAATTCTCAGTTTCTTACTATTCTTTTGATCGTCATCATCATTTAAATATACAGGCCGACTAACATGTACAGCCTAAATTGAAAATAACGAAGGATTATAAGTACATAATTTACCATTGATTGAATGACAACGAAGTAATAGTATTTTTATATGCGATAATATTGATTTAAATGATATTCGACTTGATCGCACAGTAAGCACCATAAGAGGCAGATCAAATTCAATCCATGATTAACTTATTGTAGAACTGTCAAAGCAGTTCAAATTAAACTTGAGATGATTGACATATTATTATTTGATTATTTCTTTCATTACCAATTCCTATTCCGAGTACTCACCTACTTAATTCAACCCATTCATCAAGAGTTCTAAACTTTCATCGGATTGATCAGTGGATTTCCAATAAATTTTGATATTGTCGCGGTAATATTACTCTCCTTGATTGAAATCATCAGAAAATGTGATGAAAATAAAAACGAACCCTTATAATAGACATTATAAATTATCCCGTCATTTTTATTGGCGCTCTTGTTCCTCGGAACAGAGTGCTTTTATCAATTTGCCCAAATGTCTGTAATTTTCGAATTTTTGGCTGAAAATGGACTCAAACGATTTGGTTCAACTCACTGATGATGAATCCGTGGTCGAAATCGATTCTGTCCGGCCTTCCGTCCGTCTGTCCGCCCGTTAACAAGATAACTCTCGAACGAATGGAGTAAGAGGATTTAAATTTGCAGGGTAGGTTTGTAGCGTAAATATCTCGGACAAGTTCGTTAACGGGCGAAATACACCAAGCAGTTTCGGAGTTATGGCCGTTTTTAGGAAAAAGAGTTTTTATGAATATTTCCGAAACTGATGACTCGATCTATCTAAAATTAAGCATCAATTTGTGGAAGAATGACCTTTATATGCATGCGTAGTTTTGTATGGATCAGGTTGCCGCAAAGTGTTAAAAAAAAATTTAAATTTTTAAATTTTGTTTCCACGATAACTCTCGAACTGAATGAGCTAGGCAGTTGTAGGGTTGGGAGATAAATATCTTGGTTAAGTTCGTTACTGGACAAAATCAGCCTCATGGTTTCGGAGTAACGAAAAAAAATTTTTTTTCACATTACAGATTTCAAATTAAATTTATTTTTGAGATGAAGTTTCACTATAATAATTCATTGATATCATTTTCAACTCCAACAAGCTAATACTTACGGAGGTATGATTTTCCAAAATTTCAATAATGAATCGTACTATGTTTTCACAGAATGTACTTGATTATTCTATCTATGAATTAATATATGATCTGTGTTCTTACATGTCATCTCATTTTTCTATGAGAGATAAATGTCATTATTATTTCTGGTTCGTTATTCTTGATATAAAATACACCTTCTGTTCTAGAAAACAAATTATGATTTAATGCAAATGACCAATTAAATAACCTCAGCTATCGTAGAATTATGAGGACGATATGATATTATACTATTAAGGTGATAATATAATGCCCGTGGATAATCCATAAGTTTATAGTAATATATTCTTTAATAAGATACATAATCAAATTGTGTTCAGAATATCTCCAGTAAAAACAAAACTGCAATATTGTCTAAGTTTTAATTGATATAATATAATAGATTTGAGGAATGAATATCTCCGATAAGTTCGTTAATAGGGAGAATCGGTCTGTTTGGATTTGATTTCTTTCATGATGCAGTTCTATCGTAAGAATCCATTTATATCATTCCCAGAGACCAATAATTTCGGAGATATGATTTGTCAAAGTTTGAACAAGAGTGCCAAAGCTCCTCTCCAGGGCTTGAACCAATTTTTATATCCTAAAAGTCATATTTCCGTATTATAGCGAACGTTGATCTTGAGAAAAAATCGATTGTATCAATTAAAATGGCAAAATTTTAGGAAAGGTAGAACATATAAAATTAACTTTCTTCAAAATGTTTTTATGTTCGAGGAAATGGTAGAACTGAAATTTGATGAAATTTGTTGTAGGTTTGTATGCAGACATGTAATGGGAATCATAGCGAAAATTGCCGACGGCTTGACGTTTTACGATTTCTATCTAACAAGCATCGCTCTGAATGACAGATGTCCAGATAACCATATCCTTATTCTTCTAAAATAATTGCTTCTCCCCATAATATAATAATTTATGATTACAATTCCCGGCGCATATCACCTAAGCATATACCCTCTCGATAACTTTGGGAACATTGCGATATAATTGCGAATATCTTAATAAGGTACTATTGTGAAGTCTTTAGGAGATCACACTGTGAATATTCCATTCCAGTTACATTGACGATATCTTGAGGAGGTTGCTTCAAGAATTCCATAGGCAATCTTACGACGATATCTTATAGATCTCACTTTGTGGCTTGAATGAGGGCCGGTTTCTCAATTGAGAGTTAACTCGAGGTTGCGAGTTGACGCATGTATTTAGCGATATTCATGAATGCGCAACACTCGGGTTACCCGCAACCTCGGGTTAACTCGCAATTGAGAAACCGGCCTAAGGGCCGGTTTCTCAATTGCGAGTTAACTCGAGGTTGCGAGTTGACGCATGTATTTAGCGATATTCATGAATGCGTAACACTGGGGTTACCCGCAACCTCGGGTTAACTCGCAATTGAGAAACCGGCCCTAAGAATGTCTAATCGTTACTTCGCATAGCGCCGGTAACACCGAAATAATAAGGACCGAACTCTCTGACGTCACATGGGCCTGACGTAACCACTGCGAGGTATACTCTAACCAAGGGTAAGAAGGTTCGAACTTCGAAATTCCAAGAACTAAAAAAACATGTGGCATATCTTTGCACGGGTCTGCCTAGCGACTTTCTTTGCTTTTAATTAGATACAAACTTTCATTTGGTTTAGTACATTCTTATGTCCCACGATACAACTGTTTGCTTATGATTTAGTTCAAAAGGAATAATTTGTGTGCTATGCGTGTATATATTAGTGTATATAGTGTATATATTAGTGTATATAGATCATAAGTGTAATATCCATACGCTACTTCATATTGCTAAAATCGTAATATCCTCCACAGTAAATACTCTTCTAAAAAATTACTGTGGAAAATCAAACGACCGATTAGCTAAGTTGTTCGTAAATTAAAAACTTTAACTAAATCGGCCGTTTTGTTAAAGTGCTGTATCGTTTTTGCTTTGAAACTTCGTTTTCCCATGATAACCCGTATAACAATTCGTTATCGATTCGTTACAGGTAGAATATCTGAATGTCCGGTACGCTAACGAAAAATCGTTATCTGAACCAGCAACAAAACGTTATCAAAAACCTCTACTCCTTTGATACAGATCAAATAACGAAAAACTATCATCCAAACGGTAAAGTTTTAATACAGAAATTCTTTATCGAACAGATACCTATTTTGGGAGCAAGAATTAATAAGAATTACGGTGGAAAAACATAATTTTGAATGTTTTTCTTATATTTTCTGCGTTTCATCGTTCGGATAACTCAATCATCCTCTCATTTAACCCCTATTACCATTGTATTGAATTAACGTATTAAATTAAATTTTCGTTCCTCATTTGGATTCGAACCCGCATACCTTACCTCCAATTTTCGATCTGACCACCACCTTACCAATTCATCCATCCACTAACCTTGTTGTAGGATATCGCAAGTGCGTGCATTTTAACGTCTGATGGGTGCAATGGATACACATAATAAAATAATGCGATATAACTGACGATCGGAGACTGAATATTCACGATTAAATCTTAAAAAAAAGAAAATGGAAGCTCCGCATAATAAAATATGTACGTAGAAATAATAAATAATGCAAATTACCTTAATAATGATACGATGAAGGAATTCTGTGGAAGGAATATCAGTGTAAGAACTTCACTTTATTCTACATTTTTTACTCAAACGCTATAATCAATACTATGTATCATAATTTCTTTTGATTTGTTACCACAGTTATTGGCAGGCATAAACATAAACAATAACTTTCCCTCCAGTGATCACAGTACTAAGCTGTGATACATAAGAGTTCACACATTACCTGTAAGTGATTAGCTGATTACTGATTATATAATACCTATTGTTAGTGATCTATATTTATATTATCATGAGCTTTATTCGAATAAACTTGCCTGACCATTTTCGACCCAATGGACGGAAAGAAAACAAAATATGTCCTTGTTGTGGAATTAAAAATGAACTTAGTGTAATGAGTGCCAAAATTACACTACATTATACTACATATATAGAAAACCTATGAACAGTAGGACAATCCCGATTTCAAGAATGATCTGTTCCTGTGTAGTGTGTATTAAATTAAAAAGTATTAAATATTGTAATATCATTGAATTTCAACGCGACAACGCGTTGTATGCGTTTGGCATGTGAGATTTACATTTCATTACTGAAAGGAAAGCAGAGAGTACATTAGAGTAGACGCAGAGTATATATCTGGTAGAAGTATATTATTTTCCTCTGAAAACTGTATCTATTGTCTATCGATTCATCGTGAATTTTCGATAAAGAATTTAATCACGGGATAGTATAGAACCTATAAAGATTTTTGATATAGGAATATCTTCGAATATCGTTATATATTCTTTACAGAGGGATTAAAGATAACCGTTAGCGATTTTCTTACTGAATGCGTAGCGATTAGATATCGATTATCGATACAGATATTGTTTGCAAGATCTTTACCTAGTCTTTGTCGAATTTATATATTAGGGATTGCTATAATGTATACAGATTATCTTTAAAGTTTGGATATAGAATCGATAGAGTTTTGCTTTAACATTAGAAAGTTATTCAGTCGTTACGATTGGATAACGAAATATTCGGCCGATAACGAATTGTTATACGGGAAAATCGAATGGGGTGCGAAGAAGGGCTCAGTTGTCGACTGGCACCCTCTTTGAACAAAAAGCCCTTCAATAATTTTGGAAAAACCCCCTTTTTAACGATAAAACAACAAGACTCTGATAGAGTATAAGGTACGCCGGCACAACGCGCTGCCTCGTCGGTCCTTGTCGGCACAAGTCGTCGGTCCTTGTTCCTTTAGGTGTCAATGGCTGCGTTCAGCGGACACAACAGTTGCAAAACAGTTGGAAGAATTTTTGCTGAACGATCCTGCTCAGTGAGCGCCTGCTCAACATGTTTAATGAGCGGACGCCATTTTCGTGAGCGACATTTAATTCCGCTCACTAAGCCCAACACGTTGTGAAAACTGTCAAAGCAATAGTTTTAGAGGTTAGATTTTTTTGAAAGTGTAAACATTTAAAGAGAACACAATAGAATAAGGTTATGTGGATGTCACCTTCTGACCGTTTTAACTTCAAACCGTTCAGAAAACCGCTCTCTGATCACTTTAGGATCTGTGAGCAGATTTGCAACTGCTCTTTCCGCTGAACGCAGCCATTGATAACGCTCGCTATGAGCTCGTAATGGTAGTTCTCATCAATGCCCAAGTATGACCTCTCAGAGACGTCCTAGAGAGGTTTGTGTTGCCTGGGTAACATAACATTGTTATTATAATATAAGGTGAAATAACTCGAACTTCACAGTAAATATATGCGAAAAAAATTGGTTCAAGCACTGACGTGAAGTCAGGAGCTTTTGAGCTCATGTTCTATTATCTATTCACCTCTGGACACTCTTAATTGAATTTGTCATTGATATAGACCGTTTCTACAGCTTTCTTTAGATATGATCAAATTCCGTACCATTTTAAAGACAGAATTGAGTGCTTGAGAGAATCGTCATAGAACACAGAATTTCTATTCTCACATTGTTATTCTATAGGAATTGAAATTCATAAATATCTCATAATATAGGAAAAAACTTAATTTTCAAGTAATTTTAGGATACGATATTCACGAAAGTCCGCGAAAATTAGCGCGTCGGTGCTCTACCAGTAATTATCGAGTTTTAATTTGGAACGCATATGTATATTTTGAGTTATAGGGGAAATAACAACGACATTTCTCCAAAACCGTTTGAACCGTTTAAATGTCGAATTTGGATGCATAGCCTACCCTGATAATTGCCGCTATCTCTTTCAGTTATCAAGTTATCGTGAGATAATTAATATTTTCTCACTTTTTTTTTTATTTTCTAGTGGTATGATCGATATTCCACAACTAGGTACTATATTTCAATTCGATGGATCTGTATTTTTTGTGTTATCCAGTAAATAATATTCCAGATGAGTATAATTCGGAATCCGTTGAACCGATTATGGCCAACCCGAACTCAATTCTCCCATTCCGATGTGAAACCTACCCTGAAAATTGCAAGTAAGTATATTTTTCCGTTCGAAGTTATCGAGGCAACGGTCACCCATCCTGCTATTGAACTCACATAAGGCTGCTCGGATCTCCGAACAATATATATCCGATGATGTTCTGAAGCCTCTCGCAAAATTTCAGCGATGTCGGACGAATATATTCTGAAATATAGAATATTTTTCAAAGATTGTTTATAAATTTTCTAGAGATACGATCCTCACGAAATTTGTCAAAAATTTTCACGTTGGATTTTCTACAACTAATTACCATGTTTCAGTTGGATCGGATCAGTATTTTTTTGAGTTACTGAGGAAAGAAGAACAAAATTCCAGATGGCTATAACTCCAAAACCGTGTGGCTGATTATGCCTATTAACAAACTCAAATGCCGTTTTCGGATGCGCAACCTACCCTGAAAATTGCAAGTTGCTATTGCTATCTCTTTCCGTTCTTAAGTTATCGTGAGATAAATAATATTTCGTAATATTCTTTTTTATTTTCTAGTATTCTAAAAATTTGTAAGTTACAGACATTTGGGTAAAATGAGAGCTCGTTGTTCCCCAGAACATGCGCGCAAAAAAAGAAGCATATCAAATAAGTACGCCAAAAAATAGGAGAATAATTGAAGTTAGCCTACAAACAAATCAATCGCATTGCAATACTCCAATCATACCAACATTACTATATCATCGATTCCGAGGAAATATTCCTAGAAGAAGGAATGAAAAGATCTGCACTTTTTCTGATAACCGGAGTTAAGCCACAACCTCGTCTATTTCTTCATAAAAACCAAGTCAAGATGGTTTCCTTTAAAGTACAAGATTGTGAGTAATTAATCAACTTAAAGTCCCAGTCCAGTAATGTTCCCCTCAACGTCCATTCCTTATGGAGAAATGTTACGGAAAAAAAAAGTTGAGCTTTTAAACAACACCAACTCGACATATGTTACCGGATACGCCATTCTCATTCGCTCGGCAAAAACGGCCATTAGTCGAACTGACTATCGATCAGGTCCGTTCATTCCTTTGAAATGTGGACGATTCCGAAAATTGGTCGCTCGGTATATTCATGGAAGACAATCTATCGTATTTGTTCAAACGGGTTGCTCTTCGCGTGATAGAATTTGAGATTTGCGAGCATCCAATTCAAGTTAGCGTAGATACCGATCTCGAAGGCCTGCGCGGCTGTTGCTCGAAGTACGCGAAGGAGTCCAAAATGATTAAGCTATCGCGTTGATCGATTTCTCTTGATGGTATCTTGATGCATCCGTGAGAAAAAATGGCACATTTGTTGTTCAGGTGTATAATAAAATCGTAATCAGTCAATTGAGGTTTGATTTATTCGCTCATGCTGTCGTATGAATAATAATAACAAAACACAGTAGATACAAATATTTACGGAAATTTTGGTGTAAAAATTTGCTTGCACTGTTTTCGTATAGATGGCTTCAGCAGCGAGTAGTAGTTGAAATAAATAGACTATAACAGCCTTCTTGAATACGAGCCATGCACAGATAAAAGCAATTCAGTATATACTTTGGGAGTCTTATGTTCGACAGGGATGTGAATAAACTGTTCCACAAGAGTTACGGATAATCGTTTCAACTAAAATAACTGACATTCTGAAACCTTTTTTTGCGCTGAAAACGTAATTTAATATAGTTTTAGGTTAAAAACTATTCCCCTTATTTTTTTGGTCTGCAGCATATACAGGATGATTAACAGAATAGGGTCAAATTTAACGACTTTTATTTCCGGACGTTTTATTGTTTTTTTTTTGTCTTTTTATGCCTTCAATAAAAGGTATGGCCACCACTGGCATCAATGACCGCCTGACATCTTCGTTGCATACTGTCAACGAGGGTGTTGAGCATATCTTGAGGAATTTCATTCCATAAACGAGGCAGTAGTGCTTTAAAGTCATTCAATGTTTCTGGTGGAGTTTGGTGATCATCTAGTCTTCTTTGTACCATATACCATGCACGTTCTATGCAGTTAAAGTCTGGTGAATGCGGAGGTATTGGTGAATTTGGAATACCATGCTCGTCTCGCGCATTTTCTACTATTGCTGTACGATGTGGTCTTGCGTTATCGTCAAGAAATTGGAAACCATCACCAATGGCAGCATGAAAATTTGGCACTACGTTGCCAATGACATGTTCCCTATAATGTAAAGCAGCCATATTGCCAGGAAAAATGTGAAGGTCTGTGCGTCCGTTGTAACATATCCCAGCCCATACCATAACAGAGCCTCCTCGAAATGGATGAGCCGCTTGCACATGATGGCGATTTCAGGGTATACGCGGCAAAGTCCATACCCTTATTCTTCGAGAACCTGAAAATCGACCGTATCTGGATTCATCTGTGAAAAGTACACTACGCCATTGGACGTTCAGATCAACATGTTGCCTGGCCCATTCTAATCTTTGTGGTTTATGCTCACGTGTTAACGGAACACCCCTCAATGGACGTCTAGAAGCCAGGTTAATCTCCCCCAAACGACGTCGAATGGTTTCAATGGAACGTTCAGGACCATTGGCATTTAAAAGCATCCTACATGAAGAAAGAGGATATCTCCTTGCCGAAATGGTGACAAAACGGTCTTGTGCGGGTGTTGTTTTTCTTGGTCCACCAATCCTATGTCTTTCCTGCACTGAAGCTGTCTCATTGAAGCTTTTCCAGAGTCGCAATATTACACTTTGCGATACTTGAAATTTTTCTGCCACAACGACTTGAGTGAGGCCACCCTGTAGCATACCGATAGCCCTAGTTGCCTCAGCGTTTGTTAATTTATGTATTGGCATCTTAAGAAGCTCGTGAAATCTACTAAGTTCGATATCGCTAAGAGACTGACAATAAATTAACTGCATATTGAAATGCTTAATCTTACGAATAATGTGAAAAACTGCCAAACTCAAGAAAAAAGACGACCAGATGGTGAAAATATGCATTCAAATCGAATTAATGAGTTTTTATTGGGAGTTGATCATGTTTTTGATATTGTCTTTAAAATTTTACCCCCCCTCAGAACAACTCAATATGATATCCCTAACTCTTGTGGAGCAGTTTATATCCCCAGGCAGCATGATGCTCTCTAGGACGTCTCTGAGAGGCATTTATGTGAACTCGCATTGCGAACTCCATGCGAGCGCCATGCGACGTAACTGATTGATATTTTCATTCAGGTCACAAAGTGAGATCTATAACATATCTCCGTAAGATTGCCTGGAATTCCTGAAGCAATCTCCTTCGTATAACGCAAATGTCTCTATAATGGGATATTCACATTATGATCGCCCAAAGATTTCATGGCAGTAAACCTTATTAAGATATCCGCAATGCAATTTTCCAAAGTCATCGCAAGGGAATGCCTAGGCGATATACGCCTGAAATTGTCGCTAATGTTTGTATTATGGCTAGATGGATTTATTTTAGAAGGATATGGATATAGTTATCTAGACTTCGGTCATTGAGTGCGATGTTTGGTAGTGAGAAATCGCCAAATTCCGAAACATTATGAATAGCCCTAAAACCATTCTGCAATCTATATATGCGACTATTATTTTATACAATTTATAGAAAATATTGTGGAACTAGGACAGTATCAATCAATATGAATTCTATATCATATATTTGGTGACGTTTCGCAGATTATTTCATCTGCTCCTTCAGGACTAAAGGTTAAAATCAAAGTTACACATCAATCGTACAATTTTACACAACACAACGTAATAAAAAACCTCTATATGAGCTAGAATTAATATGGTCTTAAATATCACTGTAATAGCGTAGAAATCGGACAATAAGTACAAGATCTTTATAAATGATTGTAAAATCGCAGTTGGATTTTGATTTTTATTTGCCACTTCTCACTTCTTGTGGTTTGTAGATATAATAAAATTTCTAAGCTGCCAGCCAATATTGAATTATTATCAATTCTGAAGATTCTTTTTAAAATTTGTAAAAATTCAGTTATCAAAATATTTAAATCTGCAATGACTTATCATTTGGAACAAACCACATTTATTGTGATGTAATATTACCGCAATGGTACATTAATCAATGGTGAATGGATTTACTCTGTAGAGGTCTTTAAAAATTAATATCTGGTGAAATATCATGATGTTCAGATTCTATTAATCTTTTCTGAAAGCTCATCAGATGTGTTATAAACAGATTCTGGTACCCCTTTGAGTACTTTCCCCCAAGCATTGAAAAAAAAATGAATTTGCACTCCTACCAATAGATATTCCACGTCGCCTAAAGTAATGCTATTGGTTTCTAAATAATCTTGACGTCTAATCTTCTTGGATTATGTGAATTCTCAAAACTAAGGATTTTAGACATCTGAGAATCCCCACAGTTCTGTTGAGACCCCATTACATTTACAAAATGTTGGTGTGTGGTTAGCAGTTTCTCGTCGTAGAATATATGGCACAGTTTTCTTCCGTGATACCATTAATGGTGAAAGGAAGAAAATAATAATGCTGGAGCCATTCATAACCAACTAGATGACGAAAAAATACAGTTGGTACATTCTTAACAAGATGGGGCAACTGGACACACTACTTCTGCAAATCTACGCTATTTGCAGCTATGACAACAGTATAATAAGTTGAGGATTCCAGCCTTCCTTTCCAATATGCTCTCCAGATTTGACTCTTCTGGACTTATACGATAATATTGAGAACCTTCAATCATCAATAACAATATACTTTCCACAAATGTTGAAAAATATATTTGACTACAAACGAAAAAGAATTTATAAATGCCTTGGGAATAATGGAGCACATTTTGAACATTTGACTTGAATTCCTTGTTAGAATTAACATTAATAACATTAAAATTAGTTCAACAGTATGCATTCAGTTACCAGTACTTACGTATCAAAAATTCAAAATATGATTTCAAAAATTCCTCCATTCAAACACAAGGGAATAGATTATTCATAACTGTTCAATAGCTAATATGATATCTCGTGAAAATGACAACTAACCAAATAAAATCCCAACTAATGAATAATTCACTCTCGATTCTATCATCAGCTTGATATTTTCTGAAAGAATACTCCTTAAAACGGATTAAAATCCGAGTATCATTTATCATTCTAACAATCAAATAACCGTACTCTGGTCATCACAATGTCTGTTGTAAACCCAGGGAAGGAGTAAGGCTCAGTAATTATGCTAACTATGCACCCAAAATCCCGTGTAATGAGAAACTCAAATTCAAATATTCATTTATTTGAAAATTTCACTTTCCAGAAAGATAATACAAACTATATCGAGGATTAAATCGATTAATTTTGTATATTAAAAATTTTTGGTCCAAACTGGGACGGAAAGAAAAGTAATCTCCCAGTGACAATCATTTTGAAACTCATCATTTATCACTGCCAATGTAATCAAAGGAGAAAGTGAGGTTATGCGAATATTGTGAATTCTGTGGCTGGAATTGCAAATGTGAACAGCATCCCGAAGAAGTGGCACAATGAGAGGGTTTCAGAACTAACTACGATGTTGCAATAATTTATAAAGACTTTGTATAACATCATATAGCCTAATCTCACAAATTCTCTGTTTATTAGGTCAATTATATGATACCTATGGAAGATTCATATTGATTAATACGGTTCTATTCCCGCAATATTTTCTATTTTGTTAATTTTATACATTCTACCTTCCTTAAATTTTTTTCAAGATCAACGTTTTTTAGAATACGGAAACATGACTTTTAGACTAGAAAAATGACGGGAAGCGAGATCCCTGAGAGCTGACTGAAAGAGGTGAATAGAACTTACCAAAAAGCTCGTCATAGGCAGTGATTGTGATTATCACAAATAGTCTTCATGCGAGGTCGCAGCAACCTCGCAATGAGAGGTAAATGCGAATGGCCCCATTTGGTACTCAATGTGAGATATTTGAGAATTTCCACAAGGGATATCGCAGAGAATTCGCTGAGCTCGTCATAGGCGACGGCCTTTTGGACATTCGGCTCTCCTCAACCTTCTAGAGAGTTAACAAAGTTCGTCACATGTTCATGGCAAGAAGACCTGTTACACATCACCGATGAAAGCATTGTAAATTATACATAGACATACTTATTCACCGAATTTTCAAAGAATGGATGAATAACAAAGAAGAACAAGATACGGATATCTTGAAAATACATACGTGTCATACGTAGAATTAATTTTTTTCCAGGTTAGCTAACCAGTCAAAATACTTTTTACGACTTTTTCCGATTAAAGATTCATTTTTGCGCGTATGTTCTGGGGAACATCGCGTTATCATTTTGCACAATTGTCTGTAACTTTCGAATTTTTGACGAAAATGGTCTCAAACGATTTAGTTCGACTCCCCAATGAAGAATTAGAGGTCAAATTTGATTCTGTCCGGCCGGCCGTCCGGTCTTTGCCACGATAACTTGAGAACGAAAAGAGCTAACGACTTGAAATTTTCAGGGTGGGTGGCGCATCCCAATACGACGGACAAGTTCGTTAATGGGCATAATCGGCCCAGTGCCCAACTAGCAATTTCATATTTTATAATAGTTGTGGAAACGTTTTCAACCAAAATCTTATAAAACATTCTTAGTCGCTGAATTATTTTCAATACGTTTATACAACATATATAAACCCAAAATTGTTTGTGAAATTTTGTGCGAATCTTATGGCTAGTAAATTATTAAAAAATTATTGAAAAATATTTTTGTTGTCCCGATAACTTGAGAACGGATAGAGATAGCGGCTTGAACTTTTCAGGTTAGGATGTGCATCAGAACGAGACATTTGAATTTGTTTATAAGCATAATGGGCCAAGTGGTTTTAGAAATTTGGTTGTTTTTTTCTCCCCATTAACTCGAAAAATACTGAACCGATTGAATCGGAACATGGATATTAGTTGTAGAATGCGAACGCGAAAACTCTTGCAAAATTTCGTGAGGATAGTATTTGTAGAAAATTTTTAAGAACTCTAAGAACTGAAAATAAAAAAAAAATTCTATATATCAGTAACTATTCGTCTGAAATAGCTGAAATTTTGCAAGAGCCTTTAGAACCCAACTCTACTGCCAAGTTTTAAGTTTTAACACGATCGGTTAAATTTTGTTGGAGATTCGAGCAGCCTTATGTGAGTTCAGTAGATGGGGGTGACCGTTGCTTCGATAACTTTCTAACAAAAGGAGATAGGGACTACTTTTCAGGGTAGGTTGCGTATTCGAATGGGAGAGTTGAGTTCGTTTTTGGGCATAATCGGTTTAACGGTTTCCGAGTTATACCCACCTGGAATATTATTTCCTAGATAACTCAAAAAATAAATATTCGATCGAATTGAAGCTTGGTAACTAGTAGTAGAAAATCAACATAAAGACGTGTTTAAAATTTTGTAAGAATCGTACTCCTAGAAAATTTGAAAAAAATGACGAAAAAACGGTTTCGGAGTTATATCCATCTGGAATATATTTCCTCGATAACTCAAAAAATTAAGATTGGATCGAATTGAAGCTCAGTAACTATTAGTAGAAAATCAACATAAAGACGTTTTAAAATTTATTAAGAACAGTACCCCTAGAAAATTTGAAAAAAATGACAAAAAAAAATTTTTGTAAGAACCGTACCCCTAGAAAATTTCAAAAAAAATTACGAAAAAAAAAATTGGTTCAAGCAATGACGTGAAGTCAGGAGCTTTGCGCGTATGTTCTATTGTCCATTCTCTTGTATTGGACACCCTTTATCGAATTTCGATTCGAATTCGATTAAGGGTGTCCAATACAGGAGAATGGACAATAGAACATACGCGCAAAGCTCCGGACTTCACGTCAGTGCTTGAACCAATTTTTTTTTAGGCATTTGGAGAGAACTTTAATAACAAATCATTTAATCAGAAAATTTCGAGAGCTTTCGTAGAATTCTTTCCATGTTCACAGAAATATCAAATCTGGATGAGATTGGCCAAATTACTCGTACCCATCATATGGTTCTATAGATACGGATGATGTGGTTTCCGTATAATTAAATATGATGAGGCTTTTGAGGAAATTCAATATTGCACAAGACCACCCAAAATATGCATGTTATTAAAATTTATCTGCGAGGAAGACAGGATCGCACAAAGTAACGCCGAGCGAAAGTTACCTCGAAACATATAAACTTTATTGCGGATTCACGTTATCTCCATAAAATTACATGTGGTAAATAACTTTCTAGTTGAAAGAATCATCCGTACGCAAATTTCCGCTACTGGTAAATCATTCCGCTAGACGGTACTTAAATTGGCCGTATATCGAGGCTCATGTTCAGATGAAATTGATATTACTGATGCCGTTTCTTGGTTTGAAAAATACTGGAATATGTACATTCGATGACTAAATGTTGCTCGCAGAACATGCACTTCAAACTACGGATTTTATGCATTTTGAAAACACTTGAGAGTTCTACTTGAATCGACTTCCGCATTACCGAGCCTTTGGATGCTTGAAATATGGTCTATTTAGGCCTCTTCTCGCAAGCTCGTTTAGTTATAAATCCACAACTTCCCATCCATTCCTATCAAAATTATGCTCTTGTTACCACGTATATACCAAAGCTTCTTCTAGTGAAGCTGTAGGAATTCCCGAGCTGATTCTCGTTCCCCCCAGCATGGCGGGGTAGGTCCACAATCACCAACTTGGTCACTTTATCACAATTTATCTCGGGTCCCTGGATGATGCTGATTGGGTTTATTATAATGATTTTTCAAGAGCATTCGATACTGCTGGCCAATGAATGCTGTGAGGCAAACTTTCTTCTCGGTTTTTGCCCCGCTCACTTGAAGTTGATTGGTTCTTCCTTGAATGATAGAATCAATAATGGTTTAGAGTCATTAGAATATGTTTTAGAATCTATAGTTCCGCAGGGGTCTAACCTTGGTCCATTTCTGTTTTTAGTGTTCATAAACGATCTGTTGAATTCCCTGGGGTGCATGACCTTGGCGTATGCTGATGATTTGAAGCTGTTCTTAAGGATACGTTGTGTGGAGGATTTGAGGCTGCTTCAGTCTAGTTTGCAATTCGTCTGGGATTCAGATGTCTTTCACGTCAAGATTGTAGCCCTTTGTTGGCAATTACTTCATTGGTGACGATTCCCTTACCCGTATGGATCTAATCACGATACACTAACACATTACATTAGTGTATCGTGGATCTAATACGTGATCTTGGCATTTTGTTTGACTATAAATTGAGTTTCATAACCCATATTGAAGAACTCAGTGCCTCCGCTTGTAAAATGCTGGGCTTTGTCTTCAGGTGCTCTGAGGAACCAGTTGCAATTCTCAGGGTAGGTTGCGCATCCGAATGTGACATTTATGTTCGTTAATAGGCATAATTGGCCAAACTGCTTTTGTGTTATACTCACCTGATATTATGTTGTTAATACCTCGAAAAATACTAATCCGATCCAATTCAAACATGGTAATTAGTTGTGGAATGCCGACGCGCAAAATTATGCGAAATTTCGTGTGGATCGTATCACTAAAAAAATAGAAAAAAAAACCTTGAAATAATTCTGCATCTCAGAAATTATTGCTTCCGATATCGCTGAAATTTTATGAGAGGTTTTAAAACCTAACTTTACCACCAAGTTCGAAATGTGAAGATGATCGGATCTATATTGTTGTCCGAGCAGCATTGACTGAGTTCAGTACTTGGATGGGTGACCCTTGCCAGGATAACTTTTGAACGGAAAAAGATAGCAACTTTCAGAGAGGGTCCAGGGTGGGTTGCGCATCCAAATGAGACACTTGATATATATAGAAAAATCTATCTGTGTAGTTATGTTCCCTATAGGCTCCGAAATGGCTTGACCGATTTTGATTCAATTTTCAGATTAACCATTCTTTGTGTAGGTATATATTTCAATGTTTTTTTCATTTATTTATCTATTTATGATTTTTATGTGAATTCTGGTATGTAACCTGGTTTAGTCAAACTAGCGAAACTATAGGTTGCAGATGAGAACCAATTTATTCTGGAACACATTGCTCCCGATAGTTCGAACACGATTGGATCTATATTGTTGGAGATCCGAGTTGCCTTGGCTGAGCTGGATTGGTGTAGAGTAGTCCGCTTAATCGGCGAGTGGTTTCGGAGTCATATCCATCCATGGTTCTATCCAGCCGGCCGTTGGCTCCAAAACTTGAGAAAATAGAACGGATGAACATAGCGACTTGAAATTTTCAAGGTAGGTGGCACGTCCAAATACGACGTTAATGGGCATAATTGGCCTAACGGTTTCCGAGTGATAATTTTGTCTTCAACCAATACAGATTCGATCGAATTGAAACTTGGTAGCTGGTTGTAGAATACTGACAAAAAAAGTTTGTGAAATCTTGTAAGAATCGTATCACCAGAAAATTTTGAAAAAATTATTAGAAATATTATTTCGGTCACGATAA
The DNA here is from genome assembly GCA_937662695.2 of Halyzia sedecimguttata. Lineage (NCBI taxonomy): Eukaryota > Metazoa > Arthropoda > Insecta > Coleoptera > Coccinellidae > Halyzia > Halyzia sedecimguttata. The sequence continues at coordinate 28,747,518 of OW569415.2, forward strand.
CATGAGAACGGAAAGAGATAGCAACTTGCAGTTTTAAGTATAGGTTGTGCATCTGAATGTGACATTTGAGTTTATTAATAGGCATAATCAGCCCATCTGAAATTTGGTTGTTATTTCCTCACTAAATCGAAAAATTCGAATCCGATCCGATTCAAACATAGTAATTAGTTGTAGAATGCCGACGCAAAAGTTCTTGCGAAATTTGGTGAGGATCATATAACTAGAAAATTAAAAAAAAATCATTTTACAACATTGAAAAAAATAATAAATATCAGATATAACGGAAAACAACGGAACAACGGAAAAGTTTACATCCTGAATAATATGTCGGATATTGAAGAGCAGAAGAGAACGAATCGAGATGCGCTGCTTGAGAGTCAAACCACTGGTCAGACCTAATAATTAAATATATAAAAGAATGTATTAAAATTTTGAAGTTAATTATTTTTTGTGAGAGTTTTATCACTGATTTTGAGTAGATTTGTGTAGTTTTTTAATTGATCAAATCAGGGGCTACATTGAGTTGATGTACTTGAAAATATTGTTGATTTGCATTGATATTCGGGATTATTGATGGATGATTAAGGGGAAAGTTTTGTTCAGTGGAAACAGATGTGTTTGTTGACTCTGACTGTGCTCGCGGGGAATTTGGGAAGGAGAGAATTCTAAATATAATAAATATAATACATTTTAACATTAGGAGTATTAAAAAAAAAATCGATAACCTTTTGATATGTTCGCAATCTTTGGAATATGAAAATCTAGATATACTAGCGCTTTCTGAATGTTGGGGTATTCGTGAATTGATCGAGTTTGATATTTCAGGTTTCAATGTTTATTATAATGAATCTAGATACAATCAGAATGATGGGCTGCTATTGTATGTAAACAATGCATTCGATGTTGAGCATGAAATGATAGAACTAACTGAATTGAACCTCTTAAGACTAAAGTTAACTAAAGACCATAACACCTTTGGAATAACAGCTACCTATAGGCCGCCAGCAACACAGGTAGCCACATTCATAGATGATCTGTCTAATTATATTTCAAATTTGGCGAAAGGTGACCCTGAGGTGATATAAACATAAATTTAAAAGAGAACACAAATCAATCAATTTTATATCAGTGTACTTTGAGTGAATATGGATTTGTTTCATATATTAACAAGGACACTAGACAATCTGCATTTTCATCTAGTAGAGTAGATCATATTTTCGTTAGAAATAGTTGTGGAATGAAATAATCGAGGTGATTGCTTCTCTTGAAAATGATGCTGCGCCTGGTACAGATGGTATTTCTTCTAGACTATTAAAATTTTTACACATACATCTTGTAACTCCTCTAATTCATATTATTAATTTAGTATTTGAGACCTCTAATATACCCCTTGAATGGAAGGAATCATTAGTGATATGTGTACTCAAATCGAAGGAAAAAAACCAACTTACTAATTGCAGGCCGATTTCACAAATCAATAACTTCGCGAAAATATTCGAGAAATGCTTGAAATCTCGAATGGCACAGTTTCTTGAACATTTCAATATCCTGAGCTCAAACCAATTCGGTTTCAGGGAGGGAAAATCCACTCAAGATGCAATGGAACAGTTTTATTCATTACTTATTGAGGGTATGAAAGGGGATAAAAAATGTATGACAGTATTTCTGGACCTGGCAAAAGCCTTTGATTCTGTGTCGCATGATTTATTATTTGACAGACTGCAAGCCGTGGGTATTAGGGGTAGCTGTCTGTTGTTGCTCAGAAATTATTTGAAGCACAGAGGACAGAGGGTTTCGTTGAATGGGAAACTAAGTGAAAAAAAAATCCAAAACGAACTGACCAATTTTACCCAATATCGGACTTATCCGATATATTCATTCCTCAAATCTACTATGAAAACTATATTGCATCAATTTAAACTTAGCCAATATTCCAGTTTTCTTCATACTGGAAATATTCGGAATCCAATTTAACTACCAAAGTATGTATATATCTACATCATCATATGGATTATCCACGTCTTATCATCTTAAAAGTATAATATCATATCATATATATGATATCATATTATATATATGATCATATCATATGTATTATAAAATGTTCACAATCTTGTATTAGGTAATAAGATGTTGGTATGTAGTGAACCCCTGTAATTGGGTAGATATATCCTGTTGGGGTTCCAGTTTATGAAAATACATAAATAAATAAATAATCCCCTTAATTCTACGATAGCTGAGGTTATTTCATTTGTCATTTTGCATCCAATCATACTTTGTTCCCTATAACAGGAAGGGTATTTTATATCAAGAATAACGAACCAGAAAGAAAATTTGAAATGTCACTTAAGCAAAATAAGATGACATGAATGAACACAGATCATATAATAATTCACAGATAGAATAATTAAGTACAGCCAATGAACCCTATAGAGTTCTATGAGTACAGCATTCTGTGAAAGCCGGCCAGACTGGCCGGACAGAATCGATTTTGACCATGGATTCTTGATCAGAGAGTCAAACCAAATCGTCTAAGACCATTTTCATCCAAAAATTCCAAAATTACAGACATTTGGGCAAATTGATCATCACTCTGTTCCGACGAATAAGAGCGCCAAAATGAAGCTTAAACTTTGCATTTCCACATTCTTTGTCTATTCTAACAAGATGGTGTTTTGTAATGGTCTTAGGGCCTCATTATTCTAATGTGCCCAGGGTCATGGCCTCTAATAGGTGAAAGACGACCCTGTTAGCTACTATATTGGATAATATCTGCCCCTATTGTGCATTTACCATTCATAAGAGTGAACGTAGCATTAGTCTTAACCAATAAACGTTAACCCAGCAGTCAATGACAGAATTGCAATACAATAAGTCCCGGTTAATCGAATATTATTATTCAATACCTACAATCACACCGTTGATTAGTTTCATACACAAGCGAAAAGTTCGACACGATCGGCCGTTTATATGTTAATGAAAGTTGAAATGCCGCCAACTATCGAATTTATTATCTCACAATTAAAATGATAGAGCAACAGTACGTTTGTATCCTCGTACCAGTTCAATTTCTCGTAAATTTCTCACCCAACCATTCACCTTGTCACAAATACTGACGTTTTTCTGTCTCTCGTGTGGGGTCCGTTACGTTGTTTCTTGATTGATTGTTTCAATTAATGTAAACGGAAAATATCTTTTGATTTCCTCCGGTATTTACATCTATCACAACTCGCGCGGAGTCATACGCCGCACCGCTTCTATATAATTTTGATTTATGGCTTTGTCGTATCGTATGACTGCCTCTACTAAATTAGAAGGTTGAGCATTGACCCATATTGTATGGTCGTAACCATAACAACTTGAGCATAAGAAACGGTTCCCTGGTTTTTCGAATGGAGTCAGGTTTCACATCCTTGAAGTACTACGATGTATGAAAGACCTATAAATATCGGTTAATAGGTAGGTATAACGGCATGTAGGAGGTAAATTAGAGACGGAGGTTCATCATGGCCTCTCAAATATGCAGATTGTCCTTTTTGCGCGCCCGTACCAGGGCGCTATAATTTCCTACTGAATATTTTACATATTTTTAGCCGAGAAACTACTCACATTGGAGAAATGCCGATAAAGTAACGAACAAAATTCATAACTGCGTAATTGAATGTTTTCAACAAAAACGCTCGGATAGGTCAATTCAAGTTATCAATTAACCATATACAGGGTGAGTCTTTAAGTTGTGCATTAATTTTAACCAGATATTCCTCTCATCAAATAATACACTTTTTTCATTTACCATTTTTCCCGATTCGGCTCTGGTAAAAAGATATAAGCGTTTAAAGACTTTACAATGGGCTGATACTCCGCTGAATTTTCTCTGTACGTAGAGCACAGACTACTTTTAATGTAACTCGTATTGTATATTGACCAAATCTGTATAATCTGATGCTTGAAATTTGTTTGGGAAAACTTATTTACTCACTCAATTAATATGATTTGGCCCTTCATGCAACATTTCCAGCAAAAAATTTCTTCAATTCTTGAATATTAAAACAGTGAACTTTAACTTGATACCTATGCTATCCGTTCGACACTTAATTGCCCAATTGTTTCCACTATAATAATATACACAATTTCATGATCTTCTATTGATAAAAATCCTTAAATATCCTATATATCTTCAATGATACTTGGAAATTAATTCCAATTCCAACCTCAATATAAATCACAGCACAGAACACTAATAATCGATGATCGAACTTCATAGCAATGATCTAATAATAAGTAGAAGAAGAGCTTAGAGACAGGCATTGGCTTCAATATAAGAGTGAGATGCAATGATAGAATTTAGCTGATGTAGGGCAAAACATTGTGTTCAGCTAAATTGTATTGTGTCTTACTAAATTATCATATTTTATTCGTTTTTTCCATGTTCATTGAATTGTTTTTGACTTATTTAAAGTTTTATAAAGATTAATAGATTATATCTAACAATGGAGATGTCCTATTAGGCGTCCGGTTGTACGAATATTATAAAAATAAATCAATAAATTTCAAAGGTAAGCTATCAGAATCTAAGGAAATAATAATTTATACACATTCTAAAATATGAGAGACGAAAGTAGGTATTTGAAATGGAATCAGGAATTAGTAAGAGCTGATATCAATTCTGCAGAATTGATCATATTTTTATTTCTGTAGATAGGTACATCCTGATTTGAATATACATTTCACAGACATATTATTCTTAAGTAAAATATTTGATTGCTTCTAAAGGATTGTTTTTTTTAATTTTTAAAGTCTTTAGGCTTTGAATTATTTTTTGTCCAAAAGAGAATCAAGAACTTGTGAACAAACGCAAGTTATTACATACATGTACTCAATCCTTTGACACCTATTAAATGTTTTATGAAATTTTCAATCCAACTAATAAAATCTATGAACGATGGCATTGTGGCTTTCAGTTTTGATCAGAGATAAAGAGGTATCATATAGCTGGTTTTGATTGAGAGTTTCTTATCCAGGGGCGGATTTATAAATGTAGTAAAATTTCTGGATTTTTCAGCAGACTTTATATCATTCAAGGAAGAATATCTTGAGAACAGTACGTTTTAGGAGAAATGATGAAGAATACTTTATTTTTCTAAAATGATTGTAGATTCTTATAATATCTTAGGCTAAACTTAATCTGCTTTCTTTATGCTAATTTCTCATAGTTTTTTTAATTCGCGAGTCTATAATTAGGAAACGAGTGGAAGTAGGAAAAACTGTTAATTGGAAATTATGTATCATAGTTATAGAAAACTTCACCCCAAAATGAATTCCATTCGGAATATCCATGTCAAAGATACAAAAGAGAAACTGATTTTTTTTCAAAATTTCAACAGCCTGTATCTCTTTACCAAAGCCGAATTTGGAAAAATGGTAAATGAAAAAAGTGTATTGTTTGATGAAAGGAATCTTTTGTTGAAATTAATGCACAACTTAAAGACTCACCCTGTATAACCTTATGGCATACGAATTTTATTATTAAATGGTTCTTTTCTCTCCCATACTGTGAACAAAATTTTTTTTTAAATATTTTTTTAATTGCTTCTATATTAGAAGCACAAGATATTTGTCAGATTCAATGTATAAAAAAATGAGCTTAATCGATTGACCGCCAGGTGCCCCTTCTGTCAACTTCGTACTCGGAAGTGATTGATGGATTTTGATAAAACCGGTTTCTTCGTGATGTTTTTGACTCTCTTATTCCTCGGAACAGAATGCTTATCAATTTACCCAAATGTCTGTAATTTTTCGATTATTGAAAAAATCGGCCGATGGATTCGGAATAACGAAAATTTTATTTTTACTTTACAAATTTCAAATTCAATTTTTTTAATTTGCAGTTTCACCATATGAATCCGCTGATCTCATCATGATATTATACTTTTTTGGTGATACAATATCGCCCTTGGATAATCCATATGATGATGGGAATATATACTTTGGTATGTAAATCAAATTGGGTGGCCTGAGCAAAGACCACTACAGAGAGGAAGTTCAGTAAATGGGTGCGAAGCTAATTGAAAGCTGCATATGCGAAAAGATTGATCAGTCTTCCACTGTCCTACACTAGGAAACTCAGGCAATTGCGTTATTGCGGGTCTGCTGATGGGGTGCTACCGATACAAATATCATCTCTACTCTTTGGGCAAATCGGCAAATGGAATATGAAGACTCCAGTCCAGAGATGTCTCGTCTCAGAACCACCCACTTGGCGAGCCAGTTCTTGATCCTCACAAAGTAATGGTCAGGGCTACCAGGGATGTTGTCGGATTTGCAGAACAAAATCTTTCTAGGGATTAACTGAGCGGGGTAATAGAACTTAAGATCAAAATTGTCGCAATTCTGGAAGGCTGTATATTAACCACGGTTCGTAAACTAAACTAATAGGTAATTAATATTAATAAGAGTCCATGCTCAATCAGGATATGTGGAAAGACACAATGCGGCACTCTACTACGAATTCTCTACTTCCATCTGAGAGAGGTTTATGGTATAGACAAGGAACCAGTGCTACCACATGTGCCTCTGAAGATTTAAGCAGTTGTTAAAAATGACAGGGCTTGCATCTACTGGAACTATGCGACTCCAACAACTCGGCAGATCAACGCCATAAAGCCAGATATACTTCTGCTGGACAAAGAACTCAAGGAATTGTTTGTCTTCGAATTTTCCTCCCCCGCAGAAAATAATGTGGTGATGAAAGAAGAACAGAAGAGGGAGAAATACAATGATTTAAAGTTTGAACTTGGGATCCTGTACCCAAGGCATAAGGTTAGGATGGTCATATTAATCATAGGTTGCATAGGCGGAATGAGAGCGAACTACGTGACCGAATTGAAGATTATTCCGGCCTGCAAATCTCTCGCCTAGGATTAAGCTCACAGAATGCAGAAAGCGGTGTTGCTCGGATCACTTCGAGTCATCAGGTCCCATCAACTATGAAGGCCGCTTGCAGCGCATCTCTTCTGTTGAGAGACGCTGTAAAGGCAGGACGAAGAACTACTCCAAGGAACATCTGGAGTCTCATACTCCTGACAGAAGCGGACCCTCTCAGGGCGGGCCTATAAAAGGTTTTTCCTCTCAAGCGGAAAAAAAATTAATAAATTCTGGAGCACGACAGATCCACACGTAAAGTGAACATGAACCGTAGTCTGCATCCCAACTGCTGGATACAAAGATTATACCTCCCACGAATGCAGAAAGGTAGGGGCTTGCAATGTTTGGAATACTAACAACATCATGAAATTATGAACCAATGAGCTTTCCTATTTGGGACTGGTCAGAGAGCTGTGCACAACAATTTGGTTCGAAATTATTTGCTGAAAATCAGTCCCGCAATATACGTTTCTGAAATTTCAATAGAAGACTTAAGAAAAGAGTGAGAGGGAAAACGCTGACAAAAATTTGTACACCAGAATTCCAATTCAACCGGAATTGTTTTTGAATTCTTCGGAATTCCATTGGCATTCTCCGGAATTCCATAAGAATTCTTCAAAATTCCATTGAAGTCACTGAAAGTGTTCTGGAATTCCATTGGAATACAGGGAATTCTATTGGAATTCTGTCGGTATTTCATTGGAATTCTAAAGATAACAAAGGGAATTGCACAAAAACCCAAAACCTTATACTGATTGATGAACATTTGACAAATTTGATCTCGAAAAGAGTGAATGACCATACCTTTTCAAGTTCAATTTCGGAAAAAGTAGAACCAATTTCGGTAAAAGTAAGTCCGAAATTGCTTTCACTTTTTTCGAAATTGGTCTTACTATTTCCGAAATTGAGCTTGAAATGGTGTAAAGAAAAATATTTTTTTTTATTTTCGAGAATTCATATTGAATGTCCTTGAGATTTTGCGCGTAAGTGAAATGATACCTTTGCCACATCTTCAGAACGTAGTAGGGATAGGATCTTCAAACATGGAAAAAAATTTGCAATAGTAAACTCCATGTTATTTTCTTTCTATCTATGGCAATGCTTGTTTGATGTCTTGATATTTGGTATTTAATTAGGCAACGGGTATTAAATGAGAAAAAATAAAAAATCACAGTCAGTCCGGTTCAGCCCACTTTTTGACATTCAACTCGAATCAATTAACATGAACAAGCACGCCAAAGTAAACTGACCTTATGTCAGTACTTTTGAATTTTTTTTTAAACTGAACTTATAAATACTGGAAGAAATCATAGAGCAACAATTACCTTCGCAAAGCGCAGTAATTATTTTCTTACAAATTTCAACAGTTGAAACCCAAAACTCATATTGACGTTGAATCAATTCACTTTAGGATATTAAATAAACCTTCCTGGATAGCTTTCTGTCGAAGCATATTTGACTCTATGTGTAAGTAACCTAAAATAGGCTAGAATATTGCTCCAATCGCAGTGTGATTGGCCCAGTGGTTAGAGCGTTTGACAAAGGGGCAGGAGGCCCGAGTTCAATCCAGGGGCTGGGTAACGAATTTTTTAGTCACGGTAATCGTCACCATTCTTGGTTGGGTTCAAAATGAACAGTGTTGTGTCTAAGGTGACGCAAGGACACAGTAACGAAGCCAAGCTCTTGAGGAGCCTTCTTGGCAAGACCTAGGAGGATCAGTATAATATTATCAATAGCAATTGTGGTCTGCATGGATGTATTAAAATATTAAATCACACAAATGAAAGTATTATACATTTCACTATCCAACATTGAGACAAACGCAAAAAAAAATTGAAAATTCTCCAGAACATCTACTGAAAGCTCTTTACTGGATCTCTAAGAATTGAAGAGCATTGTAACAATACTCACCGTGTTCAATAATACGTAAATTTGTCAGTTGATTGCCAAGTATATTTTTGCAGGTTAGGAAAAGCCGAGTGAAAAGCATCCACTTCTAACGGCTAAAATCCGGCTCAAACCAACTATTTGGAGTCGTCTACATGATTTTCCGATTGGTGTCACACTCTAACATCAATAGGAATTCTACGGAATTCAATAGGAATTCTGCAGAATTCCATGGAAGTCAATAGGAACTATAGGAATTCCATTAGAATTCTACGAGCTTCTATTGGAATTCCATGTATTCTACTTTCGTGTACACCAGAATTCCTAATAGTTTACCCCTAGAAAAACAGGAGAGATTGGCCAGGCAGGGCAAAAAAGGTTACAGGCAAGGCAATGCCCTTTCCTGCGCTGGCACAGGCCTGCTTCTTCCATGCTACCGAAAACCATATTGGTTTTAAATATATAGCCAATCTGAATAAACCGAGACTTGTGAAAAAGATGTATTAAGATCATGAAGTTGAGTTATGTATCCCTGACTGTCTATTCTAAAAACAAAAGGAACGTTGATTCTGGCTTCACCATACCAGTCATCCACCTCTTCGCATAACTTGAAATTCGTCTATCGCAATTTTCTCAGACCTCCCCTGTCGTTTATACATATTCATAGATATTATCCTCCGCTAATTATGGTTCCGATATCAGAGACACGATATTAGCTTGTAGGCACATGTCGATTTATATCTACGATCGCGAACCGATGATTGCGACGCCATCTTCATACAGATAAGACCTTCTTCAATTATTTATAAATCGCTGTAATATGTCAGAGTTGCGTTACACCTTTATTGAATTAATAATTCACGTGATAATGTCTATAGATAGATGGGGAAAATTCATTTTAAATAACTTCATATCTCTGAGGAAACCAAGTGACGTGAGATGAATTCTGGATTGGTTTGAGAACCTGAGTCGGTGAACTGAGTTATCCGTGCGAATGCCGAAGGAGATTGCCAAGAATATTATAGGATGGATGTTGGGCTGATTCTCATTAACGATATTAAAATATCACTTATTGTGATCGATGGCAATTTCAAGTGATTTTGTTCGGTTTGATGAGTTCATACTAGAAAATTTATCAGCCAGTTGTACAGGGTCTTTATGAATTATTGTAATATCGTAGTTAGTTCTGAAATCCTTTCATTTCACCGCTTCATATCCCTGCTGAACACATTTGCAATTCCAGCCACAGAATTCATCACAGAATATACCCTAGTTCTGTGGAATTCATGAAAATACGCATAACCTCACTTTCTCCTTTGTTTACATGTTTACAATGTTTAGTTCCAAAGTGATTGTCACTGGGAGATTACGTTTGCTCCTGCACCAGTTTGGACCAAAAATTCTTATTATACAAAATAAATCGATTCAATAGTTAATATAGTCGCGTTAAGTTTGTAGAAAGTGAAAAGTTTCCAAATAAATGAATTTTTGGTTTTAAGTTTTTATTACACGTGATTTTGAGTACACATCATGCATAATTACTGAGCCTAAATCCTTATCTGGGATTACAACAAACATTGTGATGATGAGAGTAGGGTAATTTGATTGAAAGAATGATGAATAATACTGGAATTTTAATCCGTTTTAAGGAGTTTTCTTCCATAAAATTTCAAGCTGACGTAATCCAGAGTGAATTGTTCATTATTTGGGATTCTATTCTCTAAAGCCATTTTCAAGAGATATCATATGGACGTAGTAAAGTAGAAACAATCCAACCCACAAATTGTAGTTTTGAGGAATTTCAGCTAATAGTACATACCTATATATTAGTAGGTATACAATTTTTCATCTAATTTTATTAGTACAGTTGATCCAACCCAATTTAAAATGTTCCACCATTTATTATTAGCCAAAGTATATTCTTTCTAAGAGCCATTATTCTACATTTTGATGCCAAATTTCAGATAGATCGAGTGATCGGTTTCGGAAATATTTATAAAAAATGTTTTAGTAAAAACGGCCATAACTCCGAAACCGCTTGGTGGATTTTGCCCGTTAACGAACTCGTCCGAGATATTTACGTTTCAAACCTACCCTGCAAATTTCAGTCCTCTAACACCTTTCGTTCGAGAGTTATCGTGTTAAAGGACGGCCAGGCGGCCGGCCGGATAGAATTGATTTCGACCACAAATTCTTGATCAGTGAGTCGAACCAAATCGTTTCAGACCATTTTCAGCCAAAAATTCGACAATTACAGACATTTGGGCAAATTGATAAGCACTCTGTTTCAAGGAACAAGAGCGCTAAAAAGAGAGTTCCCGTTAGTCCTTGAACCAATTTTTTCATATTATGATCAGTAAACACACTGTAGAGTGAATGTACTTCCGGTGTTAATTGGAACTTAAAAATAAATGTTTTGGTTGGGGTCTAGGGACTGAAAACAATTGTCCTTAAAGAGTTTGAATTCAATAACTTCGAATTTATGTATCATCATCGTAATGACACCTACTTAGCTACACAAAGTTGAATCGGAAACAATTGAATAAACACCTCAGTGGGAAAAGAATTTATTTCGTGGGTTCTCAGAATATGTCATGATCAAAAAAATATATGATGTAATAGTTTCAACACTGGAAGTGTTGAAATTTGTCATTGGATATAGTTGCAAATAATTTCCGCAAACAAAAACAGTAATAATACTCCCTTCCCTACTAGTCTGTTTCTTCTGAAATGGCTCAAGAAATAATATCCACTAGATTTATTCAGTGAATAATACGAGCTCATTTTGAAAATTCGAATTTGGATGATAAGAGACTTATTATGAAACTTCTCACCGACCACATATTGGTTCCTGTTATTCCTTGACAAAAACCTGTAAATAATGCAGGTAGAACCAGAAATTGCAGTTTGGGTTTTGCAATAACATTCCCGATTCCGTATTTAGTCATATCGAACACTCTTAAGAAAATGATAATAAAGTTAATTTTGGTTAATAAATAATTATATCACTGAGATATACAAATGTAGTTATACTCTGTCGGTAAGTGACATTAAAATAATAATTCTTAAAAGCGATTCAGAAAGACTTTGAACCAGAAAAAAAGAAAATTACAGCAATACTTATATGCAGTCAAGCAAACCACAGAATACCAGAAACATTGGTTCAAGCACTGACGTGAAGTCAGGAGTACTCTTAATCTAATTTACCATAGAAAACTCGATTGAGAGTGAATGAATGGACAATAGAACATACACGCAAAAGCTCCTGACTTCACGTCAGTGCTTGAACCAATTTTTTTTCTCGTAATTTCTTCAAAATTTTCTAGGGGTACGGTTGTTACAAAATTTCACCAACACTTTATGTCGATATTTTAGAACTAGTTACTAAGCTTCAATTCGATTTTAGTTATCGATGAAATAATATTCCAGGCGTAACTCCGCAACCGTTAGACCGATTATGCTCAAAAATCAACTCAAACTTCCCATTCGGATGCGCAACCTACCCTGGAAATTGCAAGACCCTATCTCCTTTCGTTCGAAAGTTATCGAGGCCCCTCCTGCTGCTGAACTCACACAAGGCTGCTCAGATCTCCAACAATATAGATCCGGTCGTGTTCAAACTTGAAACTTGGTAGTAGAGTTAGGTTCTGAAGGCTCTCGCAAAATTTCAGCGATGTCAAAGGAATAGTTTCTGATAAATATAATTTTTTTCAATGATTTTCAATGATTTTTTTAAAATTTCCTAGTGATACGATCCTCACGAAATTTTGCAAGAATATTTGCGTTGGCATTCTACATTTAACAACCATGATTGAATTGGATCGATTTAGTATTTTTCCAGTTATTGAGAAAATAACAACCTACTTTCAGATTGGTATAACTCCAAAATCGTTCTGCGGATTATTCCTATAAATAATCTCAAATGTGTTCAAATTTACAACCTCACCTGAAAATTTCAAGTTGCTATCTATTTCCGTTCTCAGGTTATCGTGACATGAATAATATTTTTTAATAATTATTTAAAAATTTTTCAGTGATACTATTCTTACAAAATTTCACCAACATCCTTAAGTTTGTATTCTACAAGTACTCACTAAGTTTCAAATCGATCAAATAAGTGTTGGTTGAAAACAGAATCATTACTAGGAAACCGATTATGCCCATTAACGAACTTGTCCGTCGTATTTAGATGCGCCACCTACTCTGAAAATTTCAATTCGCTGTCTCTTTCCGTTCTGAAGTTATCGTGGCAACGGCCGGCCTTACAGAATCAAACTTGTCCTTGAATTCTTCATCAGGGAGTCAAACCCTATCGTTTCAGACCATTTTCGGCAAAAAATTCGAAAATACAGACATTTTGGCAAAAGGATGTTTCCCAGAACATACGCGCAAAATTGTTCGTGCACTAACAAGATATGAGAAATGAGGTAATTAGGTATGTATTTAAAATGATAATGACATTCTCCCAAGTATAAATTTGATCGGATCTGTATTGGTTGAAAACAAAATTTGGAATTGGAACTCGGAAACCGTTGAGCCGATTATGTTCATTAACGAACTTATCCGTCGCATTTAGACACACCACCTACCCTGAAAATCTCAAGTCGCTATCTCGTTCCGTTCTCAAGTTATCGTGGCAATGGTCAGCTGGCCGGACAGAATCAAAGAACTCGAATTCTTTATCAGTGAGTCGAACCAAATTGTTGAGACCAATTCGAACAGTAGAAACATTTGGGCAAAATGACGCTGTTCGCACACTCAGGATTGTGACAGCTCTTGTTGGTTACTCATTAAAAGATCTCTCACACATTCCTTGGAGTAGTCCTTTGTCCTGCCCTTACAGCGCCCCTTAACAAAAGAGATTTGCTGCAAGTGGCCTTCATAGTTGATAGGTGGGACCTGATGATACGAAGTGATCCGAGCAACATTCCTGTATGCATTATGTGCACCAATACTCCGCCGGGATTTACAGGCCAGAATAATCTTAAATTCTGTCATATAGTTCGCCCTCGTTCCGCCTAGATATCCTATGATAAGAACGAACGTCAACCACCCTTACCTTATGCCTTGGATACAGGCTCCCAGTTCGAACATTCAATCCTTGTATGCTTTCTTCTTCTGTTCTTCTTTCATCACCACATTGATTATTTTCGGCGGGGGAGGAAAATTCGATAACAAACAATTCCATGAGCTCTTTGCCCAACAGGGCTATATCTGGCTTTATGGCGTGGATCTGCAGAGTTTTTAGAATAGCATAGTTCCTGTAGATGCGAGCTCTGTGATTTTCAACAACTGCTTTAATCTCCAGAAGTACATATGATAGCACTGGTACGTTGTCTACACCATAAACCTCTCTCAGGTGGAAATAGTGAATTCGGAATGCCGCATTGTCTCTTTCCACGTATCCTGTTGGACCATGGACTCTGCAAGGACACAGGATATGTATAACAGTTTCCTGCTGGCTGTGGCATGCTCTGCCCGTTGTTAGACAGTCCACTGTCATGATGTTTATTTTATACCATCTTGTATTTATCACCTCATCTTGACAAGTCATAACAAATCCCTCAGTTTCCGACTTGAGCACAGCTGACTTCAAAAAGGCGAATGATAATTCTTCCGACAGGCCCTGATCTGAAATATATAGAATGCAGATTTTTACTCATGTGATCTTCGAGTAGTGTCTTCAGTTGTGGCTGTCTTATCTCTCTGTCTACTCTTCTTTTGTCTGTTGGCTTGATAGGTTTTCTTGCTAGATCATGATCGAAGGATATGCCAGTTATTCTGAGCTTCTCCAAGGCTCTCTATCCAGCTCTAATTAGGAAAGCTCCTTGGTTCCTATTTTTTTTTTCAGCAGCAGTCTTCACTTCTCAATATCCTTATTGCCATTTCCAACGTTTGTTGATGGTATTGGTATTCCAAACATCTGCCTCCTTACGTTTGTGGAAGATATATTATTTCAATAGAGCAGTAAGAATGCTGGCTACGATTAATGTTCATCACTTTAAGAGTAGTTCTGTCTAGTTTGAGAATTTGATTGACTGTCTAGTTAACTATCCCGAAAGAGTAGGTGATTATCGGGACTGCCAAGCTGTTCGTAGTAGAAACCTTGTTTTTACTAGACAGCTGTAATTCCATATTGCTCGGAGCTTCTCACTCTGTTCAGGAGAACAATCGTGACGCCAAATAGGTGTTAGATAACAACTGTGGACAGGAGCTTTCTGGCGCTCTAGTTCAAACAGACAAATTATATCTCCGAAAGTATTGGTTTCTCTGAGTTGTGAATTATATCAATGTATACATATGATAGAGCTGCATCATAAAGGATATTCAATTCAAATAATAGTTTATTTATCAAGATTAAATGAGCAATCATGAGAATGAGAACTGCACCATGGAAGAAATCGAATTAAATCTGGCCAATTTTGCCCAATAACGAACTTAACCGAGATATTCATCTCCCTAACCTACTCTGAAAATTTCAACTACCTAGCTCATTCCGTTCGAGAGTTATTGTGGAAAAACTTTTTTTAAATTTTCAAATTTTTTTTTTACACTTTGCGGTAATCTGGTCAATAAAAAACTTCACATGCGTATAAAGGTCATGATTCTACAATTTGATGCTAAATTTCAGATAGATCGAACGAACTTGTCCAAGATATTTACGCTCCAAAACCACCTTGCAATTTTCAATCCGCTAACTCCTTTCGTTCGAGAGTTATCGTGCCTACGGCCGGTCGGCCGGCCGGACAGAATCGATTTCGCACTCGGATTCTTGATCAGTGAGTCGAACCAAATCGTTTGAGACCATTTTCAGCCAAAAATTTCAAAATTACAGACACTTGGGCAAATTGATAAGCACACTGTTCCGAGGAACTAGAGCGCCAAAAAAACAAGTTTCGTATGACAATTGCCCAAAACAGGTTTAAAGTACCTACAAATAGTAGGTATTCCATAAAACAAATATGAAAGAAGATAAGTAATAATAAAAAATTACCTTGTAATCGATCAAAAATTTCCTGATCTACGTTCACCAAACTAAAGAATTATGCTTTCAATATTTACGTAATATTTTCAAACATTTTCGGGTGAGGTCCCCGTTGCGTCGCTAAAATACTAGTATTTCAACCCCAATATATTTGAAGTTACAATATTCCCTTCTGTCAAGTTGACATTATGAGAATTCATACATAGAATAATAATTATATCAATCTGTGAAATACGATTTACATTGAAATTTTGAAAAATCATATCTCCGAAAGTAATAGCTTGTTAGGGTTGAAAATGATATGAATGGATTCTTATGATAAAACTGCTTATTAAAAAAAATTTGATTTGGAATTTGTTTCGTAAAAAAAAAATTTTTTTTTTGTTACTCCGAAACCATCTGGCCGATTCTGCCCAAAAACGAACTTAGCCGAGATATTCATCCCCCAAACCTACTCTGAAAATTCTCTAGCTCATTCCGTTCGAGAGTTATCGTGCTTACGGCCGGCCGGCCGGACAGAATGAATTTCGACCACGGATTCTTGATCAGTGAGTCGAACCAAATCGTTTAAGACCATTTTCATCGAAATATTCCAAAATTACAGACATTTGGGCAAATTGATAAGCACTCAGTTCCGAGGAACTAGAGCGCCAAAAATCTGGTCAAACAATGGAACTAGTGTCAAATGACATAAGCATAGGTACTAAAAATATTACCATAATATCACTCTATACTACCAGGAGAAACAAATACATTCATAAATTATTCGAGAAAAGCACTGACTATAAATCAGAAATTTTTTCGCGCATGTTCTATTATCTCTTCAGGCCTAAGACACCCTCACGAAACCATCAAGTCGTATTTTTAGCGTTAACGCGTGAAACTGATTTCAAAGTAAATAAAAAAAAAATGACGAAAAAAAAAAATTTAAGAACCGCACCCCTAGAAAATTTTAAAAAAATCACGAAAAAAAAATTGGTTCAAGCACTGACGTGAAGTCAGAAGCTTTTGCGCGTATGTTCTATTGGCCATTCTTCTATATTGGACACCCTTAATCGAATTTACCATGGTTAATTATGTTGTTATTTCGAATTTACCATGGTAAATTCGAATTAAGTGTCCAATACAGGAGAATGGACAACATAATTAACCATGGTAAATTCGATTAAGGGTGTCCAATACAGAAGAATGGACAATAGAACATACGCGCAAAAGCTTCTGACTTCACGTCAGTGCTTGAACCAATTTTTTTTTCGTGATTTTTTTAAAATTTTCTAGGGGTGCGGTTCTTAAATTTTTTTTTTCGTCATTTTTTTCAAATTTTCTAGGAGTGCGGTTCTTACAAAATTTTAAACACGTCTTTATGCTGATTTTCTACTACTAGTTACCAAGCTTCAATTCAATCGAATCTTTATTTTTTGAGTTATCAAGGAAATAATATTCCAGGTGGATATAACTCGGAAACCGTTAAACCGATTATGCCCAAAAATGAACTCAACTCTCCTTTTCGGATACACAACCTACCCTGAAAATTTCATGTCCCTATCTTCTTTCGATCGAAAGTTATCGAGGCAACGGTCACCCATTTACTGAACTCACACAAGAATGCTCGAATCTCCAACAATATTCAACTGATTGTGTTAAAACTTGAAACTTGGCAGTAGAGTTAGGTTATGAACGCTCTTGCAAAATTTCAGCGATTTCGAACGGATAGTTACTGATATATAGAGTTTTTTTTTTTATTTTCAATGATTTATTAAAAATTTTCTACAAATGCTATCCTCACCAAATTTTGCAAACATTTTTGCGTTGGCATTCTACAGCTAATAACCAAGTTCAAATTCAATCGGTTCAGTATTTTTCGAGTTAATGAGGAAAAAAAAACCACCAAATTTCAGAAAATTTCAGATGGCTATAACTCTAAAACCGTTTGGCCGATTGTGCTCATAAGCAAACCCAAATGTCGCATTCAGATGCACAACCTAACCTGAAATTTTCAAGTCGCTATCTCTTTCCGTTCTCAGGTTATCGTGACAACAAAAATATTTTTTAATAATTTTTTAAAAATTTTCTAGCCTCACGATTTGCCCAAAATTTCACAAACGTGCTTAGGTTCATATTCTACAACTACTCACCAAGTTTCAATTCGATCGGATTTATATTGGTTGAAAACAAAATTATTACTCGGAAACCACTGGGCCGATTATGCCCATTAACGAACTTGTCCGTCGTATTGCGATGCGCCATCCACCCTGAAAATTTCAAGTCGCTAGCTCTTTTCGTTCTCAAATTATCGTGGCAACGGACGGCCGGACGGCCGGCCGGACAGAATCAAATTTGTCCTCGAATTCTTCATTGGGGAGTCGAACTGAATCGTTTGAGACCAATTTCGTCAAAAAATTCGAAAGTTACAGACATTTGGGCAAAACTATAACGCGATGTTCCCCAGAACATACGCGCAAAAAGTGGGAAAGCGTTGCGGACAGGAGCTTTAGCGCTCTTGTTCAAACTTTGACAATTCATCTCCAAAATTATTGGTTTCTCAGAGTTGGGGATGATATCAATGGATTCTTATAATAGAACTGATTCATAAAAGAAACTAATTTATAATTAAAGTACGAACTTATACGAGATATTCATTCCTCAAATCTACTCTAAAAATTATATTATATCAATTGAAACTTAACCAATATTCCCGTTCTGTTTCCACTGTAGATATTCTGAACTTACCAAATTATATATTTCCATCATCATATGGATTATCCAAGGGCACCACACAGGGTAGGGGTAATTATAATATCCTATAGTTGGTCATTTTGCATTCAATCACACTTTGTTTGTTAGATTATTGAGAGATACATTTGACATGTCTGGTAAAGGTAAATAAGATTACATAGATGAACAGTGAACGCATATAGAACACAGACAGATAGTCTATGAAAACATAGAATTTCAATGTATTATTGAAATTTTGAAAAATCATATCTCCGAAAGTATTAGCTTGTTACAGTTGAAAATGATATCAATGGATTCTTATGATGAAACTGCATCTTAAAAAATATTGAATTCGAAATTTGTAATGCAAAAAAACTATTTTTTTTGTTACTCCGAAACCATCCGGCTCTGAAAATTTCAACTGACTAGCTCATTCCGTTCGAGAGTTATCGTGTTTACGGACGGCCGGACATAATCGATTTCGACTACGGATTCTTGATCAGTGGGTCGAACCAAATTGTCCATGATCATTTTCAGCCAAAAATTCGAAAATTACAGCATTTAGGCAAATTGATAAGCAGTGTGCTTATCAATTTGCCTCGGAACAGTGTGTTCCGAGGGACAAGAGCGCCAAAAAGTTAATAAAATAATGAACTTACTCAGCGTGAATTCAAACCTGAATATTCACCTATAATGCCGTTTCAGGGTATAACAGTATTCCGATGATGTCATTAAATTCACTTTCCTTGAACAAACATTCTTATAAAGATTCTTTGCTGGTGGCACATTTTCCGATTTCCTCGAATACTGTATGTTGTAGAGACTTTGCAATAACAAAAACTCAAAATCTACAGTATCATTTCTATTTGATCGATGTTTGGTTTCATGTTTCGCCCTTAGGGCATCATCAGACCAGTGCAGTCAACAATGCTACAACTATCAGTTATTATGTTATGTTTTGTATTGTGTTATTATGTTTATTAAAATATGTCATAATAACTTATAGTTGTAGTATTGTTGACTGCACTGGTCTGATGATGCCCTAAGGGCGAAACATGAAACCAAACATCGATTAAATAGAACTGATACTTTGTGAAATATGGATGAATTCTTCGATTTATGTTATAGAGGTTAATTTGAGTAGCTTAGGCTGTGTTATTTATGGTACAAAAATAAAGCCAATATTATTATTATTATTAATCTCCTATGCAGCAAGCGGTCACTCTAAGATCTCGGCTACCAAGGCGTAGTTACAATTCCGAGATTTACATGATTTGAATTTCCAGAAGATGTAGATACCATTTCAAAATTTTATACCCACAATAATTCCTAAAGAAAAAGGTGATCCAGCTGAAATACGGTATTCGATTGAAAATGGAGGCTGGAAGAATAGTTTCTGGAATATATTTGTTTTTAAGCAAACATGTTTTTTTTCGTTTCTTTTTCCACAAATTTAAGAAAAAATTTGAGCTTCGGCATTCCATAACGAATTACCAAGTTTCAATCCGATCAGATATGCATATGCTTATGGAAGTTATGGAGGAGACAATATTTTAGATGGGCATAACTCTTAAACAGTTTGGACGACATTAACGATTTTAGCCGTCGTAATTGGAAGCACAACCTACGCTGAAAATTTTAAGTTGCTTTCTCTTTCCGTTCGTAAGTTATCGTGACAAGGGGCGGCCGGCTGGACACAAGCTAACTTGTTCTCTAATTATTCATCAGTAAGTCGAACCTAATCGTATGAGACCATTTTACGCAAAAAAATTGTTACAGACAATTGGGCAAAATGATAGCCGCGCCCTAGAACATGCGCGTAAAATATTAGAAGTCACTTGACTTGAAATAAGGCTTATTATTATTATTGAATACCTACTTACAATTCGATTTTATTTGTGGTGGTGAAAATAAGATGAAAATCCGTTTTTATTTATTCGTATATTTCGAAAATCATTGGAAATATTTCGCTAATTCACAAACCTGAGTGCCTTATTCAGGGCTCAAGCCTACCCTGCAAATGTCAAGTCTCTAACGAAAAAATTTTTTTTTCACCATACAAATTTCAAATTCAATTTTTTTTAAGATGCAGTTTCATCATAAGAATCCATTGATATCATTTTCAACTCTAGCAACTCAATACTTCCGAAAAAGTGATTTTTCAAAATTTCAATTTGAAATCGTAACTCTATGATTTCACAGAATGGTTTATCGAAAATCAACGTCCGTATCTATGAATTTCATTTGTGTTCATACATTTCGTCATTTTCATCTCATCTACAGGAAAGAGACATGTCAAACAACGTAGGAGTGAATGCAAAATGACCAATGGAATAACCTCAGCCATCGTGAATAGCTCTTGGATAATCCATATGATGATGGAATTTATATACTTAATCAAATTTAGTTCAGAATATCTCCAGTATCAAAAAAACTCGAAGATTGGTTTCAATTGAAATAATATAATTGTCATGGTACATTTGAGGAATGATTTTGTCTCGGATAAGTCGTTATTGGGTAGAATTGCTCTGTTAGCTTTGGATTAATAATTTTTGGCACTCTTGTTGAATTTGAGTTATTTTATGATGTTTGAATTTAATTTCTTTCATAATATATGATGTGTCAAAATTTAAAGAGCGCCAAAGCTCCTGTCTACAGGACTTTCCCACATTTGTCTCAAAATTCGAAAACAAGAGACATTTGCGCAAAAGTCATAGCGTACAGGCAACTACGACCTGCGAGGAATAATAACAAATTACAGACGTGGTGATCTTTGAATCACAGTGCCAATCAGTCCAAGGCATTCCACCTGGCTTTCACTCATTGTCTCCTGCCAAAGTTAGAAGTGAAAGATCAATCTCATCAATACAAATATGGGAACCATGTATCACACATCAGTTTCGAAATTAAAACAGTCGTGTCAATCCGATTGGCGACTAGATCAATTTAAATCGCACCTTATGTGGAAAAGAATGAATTAAAATGAATCGGAAATTTACAGAAATTATTTATGGCTTTATAAATACCGTCTAATCGGGTCAAATGTGTACATATGAGCAATAAAATAGCCGAAATTATAGAACATCAATTTGAATAAACGGTTCTAATTTGACTTTTGGGATAGATTCATTACAAGCGAATGCGATAAAGTACTTTAGCCGATGTGGCAAAACTGATTTGGGTAAATATGAAGCCAGGGGCTGATTCTTAATAGTCTGAATTATGTTATAGTTTTGCTTTCACACGATTAACGGAATTTAAACACTGATTAGGTTTAACAAGGCATAATTTACAACATTTATCATCAATATTTGACAGCCTCATCGAGATCGATTGATGCTAAGTTTGACACAGCGATAGGTATGGTACAGTTTAATTGCGCGCTTGTAGTGAATATGTCCAAATGGCTGTAGTTTGCAAATTTTGAATCTAATATGATCTCAAACGTTACATAAATTTATTGGTGGACAATTTGTGGTGAAATTTATTTCTATACGTCAAAATGAAAAATTATATATGATTTACTCCTGGTTATTAAATATTGTGACGTGTTTCTTCGATACAGCGACTTCATCATACTAAGTATTCATTAAAGGATACATGTTAACTAAGAGAAAACCATTTAATGAAATAAAAAATCACAAAAACTGTCTCGGACAATATTCCTTATCCTTGTATTTGTGGTAAATCATACACAGGGGAAACTTTGATAACACTAGAGGTTAGAAGATCGGAACACAAAAACTATATAAGGAATTGAGACATAGATAAATAAACAATAGTATAAAATTTATATACAATCAATGGAGGTCACATGATATATTGAAATCAATAAAGATTCTGATGACAAAGTCTGGTGTCATAAAAAAAGGAAACACAGAAAACAATTTTGCTAATTGCCCATTTGGAATCGGCCATATCTGAATAAATGACTGTGTTTCTATGTTGTTGCAAATACTGTCACTATGGGTTTCATGAAACTTTCACTGTTCTTAATTGCCAAATTAGTGTGATTTTATGTTGACAGTTAATTTTCAATGCAACCATCGTATTTAATTTATAATCAAGCTAATCGAAGTGGATTGGTTTTAATCGCAAAGAGAATATCAGTTATGTTGATTAGACAACAGCTAAGGTAACTCTCTATAGAGTAAGTGTGTTCAATTTTACCTGGGATATTTTTTTTCTTTGGGCCATTTACATAGTTTTTCTTGAATATCTCAAAATCTGTACGGTTTATTTAGACCTTATTTTACTCACACTATTTTGAATATGTTGGCCATCACATGTGGATATTTTGTCAACTTTTTTAAAATATGCATTTTTGAAGTTTATTGTATTACGATATATGGAGTTGATCGATTTAACAGATCTTTACGGAACCTTTCGACACATTCAATAACATATTTTTGTTGAGTTCTATACTGATCTCAATTGTTTTTAATATTTCCTCAATAACTAAAAATATACTTATCCGGTCAAATTAAAACTGGGTAATTACTTGTAGAATGCCGGCACGTTAACTTTTGCGACATTTCCTGAATATCGTATCACTAGAAAAAAAATATTTCTTTTCATTATTACATATATCTGTAGATATCATTACTTCAACATCAATACTGGAAATTAACTTTAGATCTGGATAATGTTCAAAATATTTTAATATATCTAATCAGCCATGTAATCACATCTTTTTGATATGGTTATGTTATACCTGTTAGATTCCGCTGGAATTCAATAAAAACCTTCAAGCTGAATTTTATTGTCTCAATATTTTCAAAACTAAAGTTTCGATGGAATTGAAATATAGTATTCAGTTGAAAAAAGATTGCATGAAGTGTTTCATACAGTATTTCATGAGGGTGTAAATAAAAAGAACACTCGCGCAAAAGGGCCCGCTTTTAAAGATTTTTCTGTTTGTCATTCTCACCCCATTACGATGATTTTATTAAATTTGGTAGCTTATATCTCAGAAACTAAGTATTTAAAAAAAGATCCATCCTACTACAACATAATAAAATTTCAGCCAATTTCTCATACCTATATTTTCGGGCGAGGTTCTTTGGACGAATTGAGAGCACTATGAAGCAAGCGCGCAAACGTTAACTTTAAGAAATCCAACACTTTTTAGTCCATTCGTATCCTTCGTTATCTCAATTTGACCAACGTTGTCATAGTTAATCGTTATTTAAAATATACAGCATTTTTCGTGAGGAATCCCGCCAGAAACTCGATTTTTTCGCAAGAATCAGTGTCCGGCTATCATTCCCGTAATTAAATACCACTTATATATAATATCTATATATAACACAAACCTTCTTTTTCGGTTTGACGAGGGCAATCTCGTCGCATACCCGGCTAACGATCCTTTCCATCATGCCATGACTTAATTGAAGATAATTTTTTAATTATCGCCAGGGTATTCGCACTGCTCGTAAACCTTTAATTACCCGAAATAAAAAAGTTAATCGTGGCCTATTTACACGCCGCTGAGTTAATTCGAAATTAAGGGGACCTATCGACGGGATCGAATTTGTGCATCTGATTTTCGCTCGATGTTCCTAAGTCATTGGCGTGCCGTAGTTTAATCAGAATTAGATGAACACTGAATAAGGGGTTAGTCACCCTGATGGTTGAAATCGATGAATATTTCACCGTGTATCTTTTAGTTATTAGCAATCAGCTACAGTTCACCTTATTCTATGTTCACTGGTTTGTGGTTTTCTCTAACCAAACTAAACCGAGCGTTTTCATGTCGTAATGGTGTCATATCGGTTGTCTGCCTTGCAGTCCCTGCCTCCCTCTTGCGGCAAAAGGATGAACGTCACTGAACATCGTTCAAGCTTTCCGTTCACAGAGGAACGGGGTTCGTAAGGATTTCCCTAGGTGGCGCTGGTTAGAATTTTCTCTCCAGTACTTCGCAACAATAGGGCAGTTATGGTGATGATAAGCAATAACCATGAAACATGTACGTATCTACCCTGAATGATGCTCGTATTTTCTTGTCTTGTAATCTTCAGGGAAACCGGCAATATAATCATGACTATCTGGCTAGTTATACGGCCAAAAACACGACGTAGGTCTTTCTCCTACCAAAAACTTCTTCAGGAACTATCAAAATGTCTCTCAACTCAAATAGAACTTGACTTCCACCAGAGAAAATAATAGGTAGTTTGTGATTGCTTCGTCTCGAGAAAATACTAAAAACTGCGATGAACAGCCTTGTTCAAAAAATGTGGGAAAGCACTGTGGACAGGAAGTTTGACTTGGTCAAACTACTAGCGAGTAATTATTCAAACTTGGACAAATCATATCTCCGAAAGTATATTGGATTCTCAAAGTTGGGAATGATATTAATAGATTCTTCTATTAGAACTGTATCATAAAAAAAAATATTGAAAACGTAGGTCTATAACTCACCTCATATGTTGGATTTGCATATTATATCAAATTATAATCTAGTGCATTCTATGAAATCATAAAATAACGAATAATTATTGAAATTTCAAAAAATCATATCTCCGAAAGTATTAGTTTGTTACAGTTGAGGATAATATCTATGGATTCTTATGATGAACCTGCATCAAACTTAATTAGAAATTTGTAAGTAAAAAAACATTGTTTTTTGTTACTCCGAAACCACCAGGACAATTTTTCCCAAAGTAAGATTTATTTGAGATATTTATTTCCCGAACCTAGTCTGAAATTTTCAATTGTCTAGCTCATTCCGTTCGAGAGTAATCGTGTTAACGGTCGGACAGAATCGATTTCGACCACGGATTCTTGATCAGAGAGTCAAACCAAAACGTTTGAGACCATTTTCAGCAAAAATATCGAAAATTACAGACATTTGGGCAAAAGCACTCTGTTCCAAGGAAGGAGTGCCAAAAACACCTGCGATATATTAGCCCGCAGAACTGTTGGAATACACAAATCGTCATGTCTTGTCGATATCTGCATCTACAAACAAACCATAATATTCTTCTTTTACGCGATTAAAATAAGAATCTGCATTCTCCACCACTGCCCGAAATTTAATTAAACTCCTCATTAGGCCGCAATACCAGCGAATGTTCAATTCGTGGCTTTCTCATCAAGATCAGATGCGTTCGCAGATTTTTACAAATTACCCGGGTTTCAATTAGCACAAGGTATCCGCTGGAAAAATATCATTCAACACGAGTACTCACAGAATGAATCAAGGAAAAGAACGTTGCAAAAATAAATGGTTTTACACATAACATCATGGAAACTGTATCTTCGACTTGCTCATCAATTTTCGGTTCGAAATATTCTATGGACGTCAGCTGCGAATTAGTGCAGGTGCCAAAGGAAGTTGATTCTATAAAATATGAGGACCACATTCCGTACATAGTTTTGAACCGAAAGCTTCCTGATTATGTACAGTATGTACAGTAAATGGAATGAACGAATGATTTTGAACCATTTTAATGATTTAGTGACAATATCTAATTATATCTTATGATTAAAAATACTTACAGCTAGTCAACTAAAGAGAAAAACAAAAACAAAAATTGCAGATAACAAAAATTGTCGACCACGAAAATCGAAATTTCCAAAGAAAAACACAAATAATCAATCTTTTATATTTTTACATTCATTATCAAAATATTTGTACAACGAAATATAGTCCTTCTAGAAAGTATCCGGAATTTATTATTTTTCATAATATTAATATT
Source organism: Halyzia sedecimguttata (assembly GCA_937662695.2). NCBI lineage: Eukaryota > Metazoa > Arthropoda > Insecta > Coleoptera > Coccinellidae > Halyzia > Halyzia sedecimguttata. Next base: position 28,773,729 of record OW569415.2, read on the forward strand.
TTTCTTTTTTGTAACATTCAAAAACAAGAGTAATGTATGAAATAGCTTGTGCTGATAGTCGCCTGTGGCCAAAGTTGCATGCCAACACTATTCGTCAAATATTGTTGGTACACAATTTATGAAATAATGTCGCCACTAGAAAAAAGAAAACAAGTAGAATATTTGTATAGAAAGAAGGTTTTTGCCTGTATCATTAATCAGATTGTGCTGGAGCTCTAAACAAATGTAAATGTACAGCATCTGATGTGGAAATTATTTTTGATAAAGTTAACTCGAAGTTGATATTTTGGAAAAGCACTATTGCCAGGAGCACTGGCGCGCTTGTTTTATAGCCAGGGTAGACGCGCATTCAGGTACCGAACTCGCCCAAAGCTGCTTAGCTCCAGGAAAAGAAATAACATTCACAATATTTGCAAGAATATAAATCCGACTGTAAAAACAAGCGTCCAAAAAAAAAACTGGTCCACTTTGAGAAACTAATCGTTTGGGACCAAACCATTAGTTTCAACTCAAATACGACTGAGTCGAAAATAAACGATTCTTCTCCACGAGATCCCATTCGCCTACAGAAAAGTATTTTTGTGAGAGGAGACTTTTGAAAGGTTATGTATTATTTTAAATTTGTTCGTTTCCTCCTCTTGTCTTTTCATTTTTCAGGTTGAGTTTCGGCTACCTTGGAGGTACCTATCCGTTTTTTGACGAGGGAATCCACATTGAAGAAATATATCCCCATCAATATTTTTAAATTTCAGCAAATTTTGTAAACAATAGTTACAAATCACCACACTCACGGGGAGAAAGGGTTTTTTGCTGAGGTTTTTCCCTAAGCTCTTGTATCATACGTCGAATTGTATGGTACCCCGTTACACCAACCTCTGCTAACACATATACAGCTCTCAGTCAAAAGAATATATATATATCTCCAATCGTTAGACCCAATTGGATATTGTCACAAAAACAATCATTAAAATGATTCCGAAGCGTCAATTCACTTGATATCTAAGGCGATGAGTATGAGAAATAAATGGACCAACAAACGCATACGCTCAAAATGAAATGAACAAATAATTAATTAGCGAAACCAAATTCTTAAACGAACGCCACTGGAAAAAATAAAATACATTGTTGAACAACAAAATTGCCTCTTCATGTTTAGTAGCTGTGAACCAAATTTCATCTGAATATCTAGATATTATAAAAAAGAAAAAAATTAATTTTACCTCCCTGTATTCAAAAATTTGGGACATAAGTTCATGTAAAGTATTTTGTTAAGATGACCCCAAGAATCACCCCTTACATTTTTCACCTCACTTCTGAACCATCCTGTATATCGAGAAGATATTTTGAATGATAACCAATTTTATTTTCAGTTTTCTTATAGAATGTCAATATCCAAAGATATTGATCTATGCATGATTTTAAATGAAACCGTTTAAATACACGCACTGATTTTTTCTGGTGAAAACTTTTTTTTTTGTTCTTCATTTCATGATAAAAATGTTTTCTTAAATCTTAAACTGTCAGAAAAATAGTGCGCTACATGCACTTGTTTATGCCGTAACATACTAAGAAATCGTAGGTATTAGGTATGTAATTTTAAAGATATAGCACCTTTTTATTGAAATAAAAATTCAATAGAACAGCAAATCTAATAGAGAACAATTTCTGATTAAAGAACTATGATACAATAGTACATAATGTTAATATTTTTTTGAAATAAGCTTTATTATGTAAATACAACTATCTTTCGAATTCAAATCCTTCCATAGAGTTGAAAACATAATTCAATTTTTATATTTCATAAATGAAGTGCATGTCAAAATTTTCTTGTAACCTGCTTCACTGCACACGAAGTATAAAATATTTCCTGGTTCTTCTCTTCAGGAATTCAAACCACACTGATACAAAAATGTAATTGGCACAGATGCCATCATATTTTCTTCCATATATTTGACATAATAATCCTTATATACAACGAAACAATACAGATCTGATTTTCCAAGAAGTCAATAACTCTCTCTTCATGAATACGAGTGGACAAAAAACCTAAACCTTCGATGTCCAACAAATGCACTTTCTAAATTATAAATTCACTCGATTTGGCAAAAAGGCAACAACGACAAAAAGATGAAACAAGAAAAAGAACAACGGGTCCAGTCGAGTGCGGAGTCAAGTATGTCGTGGGAATTGAGCGTGGATCCTGGTGGGTCATGAATTATGAATGGCGTTTCCTTAAAGCAGGCAATGTGGAGCGTTCTATTATTTTGACCCGCAGTACAACACAAGTACAAGTTATGATCGATGTTGTGATCGCTATTACCTGTTTTTTATCTATATCTATCGATGTTCTCATACATCCATTACCACTGTTTATTATCCGTTATCAAATCTAATCGTAGAGCATCGGCTCATATTTCGAATTCATGATAATACGTTGAGTGATCATCGAGGGAAATTTTGTTCAATAGAGCACTGCCAGCTAACATGGCTACCAAAATAATTAGTGGGGTGAGCAAATCCGTCTTCTATAGGATTTGGTGGATCGTAATGCATCGTTAAAGTGAATTATAAGCGAAAAATAGCGTTTTAAGACAATTGTCACTGCTTGTCCATTGTAAATTCTGTGAAGTAAGTAAATCGCCTGCAGAGATGTTGTGAATAGAGGAATTCCAGCTTAAATATACTGTCCCACTGACTTTCAGATCTGATGAGGCCAATTGTATAGTTTTCAGCTATTGTGGAACTTTGTGAGTACCTGAACAAATTTTGAGGCAATATTTTCTTCATTAAATGGTTTTTTTCTGGGTTTTCTCTCCCAAAGTCTGAAAAATATCTATAAAATAAAAAATTAATTGTTATAAAACACAAGATATTTGTCAGAAGCAATCAATCGAACAATGTTGCCTAACAAATAACAACGAAACAACATCAACGAAGAAACAATAACTATATCGTAACGTTTCGGAGTCCATATCAGACTCCTTCGTCAGACGCTTAACGAAAATCTTTAGAATTATTTTGTTGTTAGTTATTCTGAAATTCGAGAGTTGTCACATTCAACAGGGAATTGAATTTATTCAAATTGGATGCTCTACTTTTTAGATATTCATTTTTGCGCGTATGTTCTGGGGAACATCGCGTTATAGTTTTGCCCAAATGTCTGTAACTTTCGAATTTTTTGAAAAAAATGGTCTCAAACGATTAAGTTCGACTCCCTAATGAAGAATTCGAGGTCAAATTTGATTCTGTCCGGCCGGCCGTACGGCCGTCCGTTGCCACGATAACTTGAGAACGAAAAGAGCTAGCGACTTGAAATTTTCAGGGTAGGTGGCGCATCCCAATACGACGGACAAGTTCGTTAATGGGTCTAATCGGCCCAGTGGTTTCCGAGTAATAATTTTGTTTTCAACCAATATAAATCCGATCAAATTGAAACTTGGTGGGTAGTTGTAGAATATGAACTTAAGCACGTTTGTGAAATTTTGTGCGAATCGTATGGCTAGAAAATTTTAAAAAAATTATTAAAAAATATTTTTGTTGTCACGATAACTTGAGAACGGAATGAGATAGCGGCTTGAAATTTTCAGGTTAGGATGTGCACCAGAACGCGACATTTCAGTTTGTTTATGAGCATAATCGGCCAAACGGTTTTAGAGTTATAGCCATCTGAAATTTTCTGAAATTTGGTGGTTTTTTGTTCCTCAATAACTCAAAAAATACTGAGCCGATTGAATTCAAACATGGTTATTAGTTGTAGAATGCCAACGCGAAAATGTTTGCAAAATTTGGTGAGGATAGCATTCGTAGTAAATTTTTAATAAATCATTGAAAAAAAAAATGAAAAATTCTATATATCAGTAACTATTCGTTTGAAATTGCTGAAATTTTGCAAAAGCCTTCATAACCTAACTCTACTGCCTAGTTTCAAGTTTTATTACGATCGGTTAAATATTGTTGGAGATTCGAGCATTCTTGTGTGAGTTCAGTAGATGGGCTACCGTTGCCTCGATAACTTTCGAACGAAAGGAGATAGGGACTTGCAATTTTCAGGGTAGGTTGCGTATCCAAAAGGAACAGTTGAGTTCGATTTTGGGCATAATCGGTCTAACGGTTTCCGAGTTATACCCACCTGGAATATTATTTCCTTGATAACTCAAAAAATAAATATTCGATCTAATTGGTGCTTGGTAACTAGTAGTAGAAAATCAACATAAAGACGTGTTTAAAATTTTGTAAGAACCGTACCCCTAGAAAATTTAAAAAAAACCACGAAAAAAAAAATTGGTTCAAGCACTGACGTGAAGTCAGAAGCTTTTGCGCGTATGTTCTATTGTCCATTCTTCTGTATTGGACACCCTTAATCGAATTTACCATGGTTAATTATGTCGTCCATTCTCCTGTATTGGACACTTAATTCGAATTAAGTCAAGTGTCCAATAAGGGAGAATGGACAACATAATTTACCATGGTAAATTCGATTAAGGGTGTCCAATACAGAAGAATGGACAATAGAACATACGCGCATAAGCTTCTGACTTCACGTCAGTGCTTGAACCAATTTTATCTTAAATATCAACAGAATGAAAGATATGATCTACATCATTCTTTGAAAAATTATTCATAATTTCTTCTTCTAACCTTATAATATCTTGATTTAGTCTTACCTTATTTATTCTGAGAAAACTTACTTTTTCTCTGACTTAAGCATGACCAAATCTGTCCTTAAATTTGTGGTAACCATTACTATCGAAAGGTAATTTTATTCTTAGGAACTTGGGAATTATTCTATTATTTCTGCATCTGCACAGGAAAGTGAGACTGTTTTCTGTGTGTGACAATTTCTTTGATAATTCTTCCGATTTTCTGAAAAGGATGATTAAAACAGGCCTATACTTTTTTTTTAAGTAATCATTAAAGGATACTGTGGGAGGTATATTCATCATTAAATGGTTTCTTTCTGGGTTTTCTCTCCCAAAGTCTGAAAAATATCTATAAAATAAAAAAATATTATTTTGTGATTTGTTTCTGCGTAAGAAACACAAGATATTTGTCAGAAGCAATCAATCGAACAATGTTGCCTAACAACTAACAACGAAATAACATCAACGAAGAAACAACTATATCGTATCGTTTCGGAGTCTATATCAGACTCCTTCGTCAGATGCTTAACGAAAATCTGTAGAATTATTTTGTTAGTTGACAATTCTCGAATTTCAGAATAACTAGCAAGAAAATAATTCTGAAGGTTTTCGTTAAGCGTCTTACGAAGGAGTTTGATATAGACGCCGAAACGTTACGATATAGTTGTTTCTTCGTTGATGTTGTTTCGTTGTTATTTGTTAAGCAACATTGTTCGATTGATTGCTTCTGACAAATATCCTGTGTTTCTTACGCAGAAGCAAATCACAAAATAAATAACTTTTTATTTTATAGATATTTTTCAGAGTTTGGGAGAGAAAACCCAGAAATAAACCATTTAAAGATGAATATACCTCCCACAGCATCCTTTAATGATTACTTAATATTTTCTTGTTTTCAAAGAAACACTGCAGGTATATTGATAATAATTCCATATTCAGGTGTAGTTTGCAGAAGAGTTTCGGGTGTATTTTGTTCTGAAAGTAGTGCAAGGTTTAGCTTATTTCTTATTTGGAATTGAAATGTTGAATGAAAATATTACCTTATGAGCGTTTCAACTTAAGTCTAGCCTCTTGTACCTTCTCTTATGCTAAACAAATAAATGTTTCAGGGGTATACCTAACGATTATATTGAAAATTTGAAATTGGTTGGAAGTATTCATCCTGATACCTTGGCATTACCTGATTTTGATGCTTCACTAGATGAAATTTCGAAGAAAGTCGTGTTGGATTATTTGGTCTTCAGTGTGAGCCATGGACATATTCGAAAGTGTGAGCCCTTCGATATATGTATTTCCAAATCAGAGCTCACAATAGTTTGGACGCCTTTGCACAGATGGCATGTGAATGGATTGAATATCTTTGCGCCAAGAAATTGAATAATAATTATAATATTTGAAATGTGTTACTTAATTATTGGATCTGTCGTAATAAACATTTGACTTCAGCGTTTCCTTCCCTCAAGCGTATGATCAGAGAATTGCTTTTTTCGGTCGGTGATTTAAGTCCCATTGCTAGTTCTGTTAAACCGATGTATATTAGATGAAGGGTGTTTATTATGCAAATCAACTTGGTTTCTCTTTTCTTTTAGTTTGATTGGAAGAAAGCATTTGTTGTGCCCCACGTTATACAATATGTGTGCCGTTGTATAGATTGCGGTACTTTTTGTATAGTTATATACTTTTATTTCTTTTGGAATTTATTTGTATGTCCTATGATCTGTCAATAAATGCATTGTATTATTATTATGAACATAATGTGAAAAAAATTGGTTGAATCCCTGTGGAGAGGAGCTTTGGCGCTCTTGTTCAAACTTTGACAAATCATATCACCGCAATTATTGGTCTCTGGGAATGATATAAATGGTTTATTACGATAGAACTGCATCATGAAAGAAATTAAATTCAAACAGACCGATTCTCCCCAATAATGAACTTATCCGAGATATTTATTCCTCAAATCTACTCTGAAAATTATATTACATCAATTAAAACTTAGACAATATTGCAGTTTAGTTTTTACTGGAGATATTCTGAACCCAATTTGATTATGTATCTTACCAAAGAATATATTTCCATCATCATATTATCCACGGCCATTATATTATCATCTTAAAAGTATAATGTTATATCTTCCACATAGCTGAGGTGATAGCTGAGGTTATTTAATTGGTCATTTTGCATTCAATCATAATTTGTTTCCTCGAACAGAAGGTGTATTTTATATCAAGAATAATGAACAGGAAATAATTTTGACATTTATCTCTTCTAGAAAAATAAAATGACATGAAAGAACACAGATCATATAATAATTCATTCAGCATTCTGTGAAAACATAAAAGTACGATTCATTATTGAAATTTCGAAAAATCAGATCTCCGAAAGTTTTAGCTTGTTAGAGTTATATCAATAGATTTTTATGGCGAAACTTCATCTTAAAAAAAATTGAATTTTGAAATTTATAATAAAAAAAAAATTTTTGTTTCGCTACTCCGCAATCATGAGGCCGATTTCATCCAATAACGAACACAACCAAGATATTTATCTCCCAAACCTACTCTGAAAATTTTAACTGTCTAGCTCATTCCATTCGGGAGTTATCGTGATGCTAAATTTCAGATAGATCGAGTGATCGGTTTCGGAAATATTCAAAAAATGTTTTTACTAAAAACGGCCATAACTCCGAAACCGCTTGATGGATTTTGCCCTTTAACGAACACGTCCGAAATATTTACGCTCTAAACCTATCATACAAATTTCAATCCTCTAACTCCTTTCGTTCGAGAGATATCGTGTTAACGGCCAGACGGACGGCCAGCCAGAAAGACTGCATGACGGCCAGCCGGACAGAATCGATTTCGACCACGTATTCTTGATCAGTGAGTCGCACCAAATCGTTTAAGACCGGAATTGATGGGGCAAATTGATGAAACTAGGTGAGAAAAATTTAAAAAAAAACACTGACGTTAAGTCAGGAGCTTTTGCGCGTATGTTCTATTGTCTATTCGCACCTCAGACACTCTCACGAAATACTACATGAACAATCAGGCCGTCTTTTAAGCGTATATAATCAGCAGGTATTCGAACCCGAATCTTCTGAGCTCGCCTACAACTCGGCCATCGAGATATTACAATTCTGAGATTCACATAATTTCAACTTTTAACGAAATCAACCAATGGTTTTGTTGGTCTCGGACCTACCCTGTAAATTTCAACTGTCTAGCTCATTCCGTTCAAGAGTAATCGTGTTAACGGACAGCCAGACAGAATGGATTTTGACCACAGATCCTTGATCATTTAGTCGAACCAAAGCGTTTGAGACCATTTCCAAGAAAGATAGCTCGTATCAAGAGACGTCTGATCCCTACAGATATGCCGTATTCTAACAATCTAATTCTCTATAAGCAAGCCACCAATCACTTTTTATACTGCTTTCACGGACTATACTCCTTTTAATAACATCTAGTCGGATTGATATATCTCTGGTTAATCAAGTGAAGGAAACACTCGCTTATATCATTTTAACGTGATACTGAGGTGAATACATAAGTCTTTCATTTGATATTCCATCAATATTTTACATTTGATTTGATTATTCTCCTAATATGTACTTGATCAATCTATGTACCCATCATTTCGTTTTTGGCGCTCTAGTTCCTCGGAACTGAGTGCTTATCAATTTGCCCAAATGTCTGTAATTTTCAAATATTTCGATGAAAATGGTCTTAAACGATTTGGTTCGACTCACTGATCAAGAATCCGAGGTCGAAATTCATTCTGTCCGGCCGGCCGTCCGGCCGTAGGCACGATAACTCTCGAACGGAATGAGCTAGAGAGTTGAAATTTTCAGAGATGGTTTGGAGGATAAATATCTCGGCTAAGTTCGTTATTGGGCAAAATCGGACAGATGGTTTCGGAGTAACAAAAAAAAAATTTTTTTTTACGAAACAAATTCCAAATTAATTTTTTTTTAATTAATAAGAAGTTTTATCATAAGAATCCATTCATATCATTTTTAACTCTAACAAGCTAATACTTTCGGAGATATGATTCTTCAAAATTTCAATGTAAATCGTATTTCACACATTGATATAATTATTCTATGTATGAATTGTCATAATGTCAACTTGACAGAAGGGAATATTGTAGCTTCAAAAATATTGGGGTTGAAATACTCGTATTTTAGCGATGCAACGGGGACCTCACCCGAAAATGTTTGAAAATATTACGTAAATATTGAAAGCATAATTCTGTAGTTCGAGAGAGGAGAAAATTTGGTGAACGTAGATCAGGAAATTTTTGATCGATTACAAGGTATTTTATTTATTACTCATCTTCTTTCATATTATTACTCATCTTCTTTCATACATGTTTTATGGAATACCTACTATTTGTAGGTACTTTAAACCTGTTTTGGGTAATTGTCATACGAAACTTATTTTTTTGGCGCTCTAGTTCCTCGGAACAGAGTGCTTATCAATTTGCCCAAGTGTCTGTAATTTTGGAATTTTTGGCTGAAAATGGTCTCAAACGATTTGGTTCGACTCACTGATCAAGAATCCGAGTGCGAAATCGATTCTGTCCGGCCGGCCGACCGGCCGTAGGCACGATAACTCTCGAACGAAAGGAGTTAGCGGATTGAAAATTGCAAGGTGGTTTTGGAGCGTAAATATCTCGGACAAGTTCGTTCGATCTATCTGAAATTTAGCATCAAATTGTAGAATCATGACCTTTAACGCATGTGAAGTTTTGTATTGACCAGATTACCCCAAAGTGTAAAAAAAAATTTTGTAAATTTAAAAAAAGTTTTTCCACAATAACTCTCGAACGGAATGAGCTAGGTAGTTGAAATTTTCAGAGTAGGTTAGGGAGATGTCTCGGTTAATTTCGTTATTGGGCAAAATTGGCCAGATTTAATTCGATTTCTTCCATGGTGCAGTTCTCATTCTCATGATTGCTCATTTAATCTTGATAAATAAACTATTATTTGAATTGAATTTCCTTTATGATGCAGCTCTATCATATGCATACATTGATGTAATTCCCAACTCAGAGAAACCAATACTTTCGGAGATATAATTTGTCTGTTTGAACTAGAGCGCCAGAAAGCTCCTGTCCACAGGGCTTGAACCCATTTTTACATCTTTTCTCATCAAATCTTATATTTGAATTTTATGAATCTTTCTCCGAATCTGCAAATTCGTAATTAGTTTCGAAATTCGGGGAGTGGCAGCTGTACCCCCGGCCTATGGTTATAAGTAATTAATGAAATAGGTACTATGGTTATAAATACCTAATATTAAGATGGTTATAAATAATATAACGTGGACAAATGAATATTACAGAATAGGCTTGTTAAAATCAAAATATTTGAGAGAGATCGATACTAAACACAGATTGGTTATACGTTGGTACCTCCTGCAAAGTCCGGAAACGTTTTAATTAATACGAGTGCAAAAGGTTTATCGCTTTAAATTAAAGCTTAGCGCTAGTCCGTTTATCTATAATCGTTTTAATTAATATTTCACCCCTTTGACTGATTGATTCTTGCAGCAGTCATGTTTTTTGTAATATTTGTAATTAAACACTCTCACAAAACACTGCATGAACAATCAGGTACCGTCTTTTAAGCGTTTATAATTATAAACGCTGTTTCGTGAGAGTGTCCGAGGCGAGAATAGACAATAGAACATACCCGCAAAAGCTCCTGACTTCACATTGGTTGGTTTCGTTGGTTTCGGAGTAACGAAAAATTTTTTTTTTAAATTACAAAGTTCAAATTCCATTTTTTCGAGGTGCAGTTTTATCATAACAATCAACTGATATAATTTTCAATAACAAACTTAACCGAGATATTTATCTCTCAAACCTACCCAGAAAATTTCAACCGTCTAGCTCATTCCGTTCAAGGGTAATTGAGTTATTGTACAGCCGGGCAGAATGGATTTTGACCACAGACACTTTTTCAATATTCATATTTCACAATAAAAAATGAATTTTGGATAGCTTGATCCCTTCTTAATTCACGGTTTTTGGGAAAAAAAATAATTTATCGTTATGATAGCGTGAGTCGTAGAGGCTGGAATTATTTCCGAACTAGAATTTATCTAGCAAGCGGATGTCATTTTGTTAAGACAACTTACTAGGTTTGATTAACTCTGATTCAGTTTCAATAATTTTTTGATTTGGGTTATCATTTTGAGATTTTTATCACATACTCATTAAGATGTACACAAACCCAGAAATGACCGATATGCACTTTGTTTACGGCCTTTCTGGTGGTAATTCTCTAAAAGCATGCAGAAGATATGCAGAAATGTTCCTTGAATGTGCGGCTCCATATCACACTATATTTACATGAGTTCACCAACGGATGCTGGGAATGATTGAACAATATCCTCAATTCAAGGTCCTATTCACAGACGAGTCTAATTTTTCTAGAGATCCAATAACTAATTTTCAAAATAACCACATATGGGCCGAAGAGAACCCTCACGCTATCACTGTAGCTCACCACCAAGATGAGTTATGTCATCATGACATAAGTCGTAATTTGTCCGGCGCATTTTTTCATTCTTTTATACAATATAAAGTAAAATATATATCTATGGGAGATGATAGCCCTTCTTAAAGGCCCTGTAGCGGGCTTCGAACATCTGAAGTTCTGAATAATCATCGCTTGGACTTGGACCGGTCAGACCTGGTTTTGAAAGAGACCCTCCTGGCCTTACGAGCAACATTTTCATTTTTGAATTCAAACATTGAAGGGATTTCAGGAGTGAATATCTTTGAAAACTAGCGGAGGCGATTCTTCTCCACGAGATCCCATTCGCCTACAGAGAAGGATTTTTGTGAGAGGAGACTTTTGAAAGGTTATGTATTATTTTTAATTTGTTCGTTTCCTCCTCTTGTCTTTTCATTTTTCAGGTTGAGTTTCGGGTACCTTGGAGAAACCTATCCGTTTTTTGACGAGGGGATCCACATTGAAGAAATATATCCCCATCAATATTTTTTAATTTCAGCAAATTTTGTAAACAATAGTTACAAATCACCACACTCACGGGGAGAGTTAATTGGTACCACCTAGATTGAACGGAAACACAAACGTTCAATTCCTACAAGAAGAACTTCTTCAAAATATTTCTTCACGTGTCCGAAGGACAATGTGGTTTATGATGGGGCCCCCGCACATTTCAGTAATGGAAAATGTCAGGATTTAAACCATATAAATCTGAATCGGTGTATAGTAGAGATGTGCCGGATCATTGAATGTATGAATCCGCGGATGCGGATACGGATACGGAACACCAGTTTCTAGATCCGCGAATACGAATACGGATACGGATCTAGACTCTCTTACGCATTCGATCTCTGTTTTTAAAGTTTAATTTACCATTGCTCAATTTCGATTACGGTTTATAATATTTTTGAGTTGCTGTAGTTATGTGTGATCTTTTGTCCATATAACGATAACTTATTATGAAGATTGAATGCTGTTATGTTAGAGAATTTAATTTTTGTTATTATTCAAAATATCAGAGATAGCTTTGAGTTTTGATCTAATTAGGAAGACTTCCAAGTAGTCATATTCTCATGACTACCAGAGAAGGTAGAAAGATTGTTTATTTGTTTGATTTTTACAATTCAAATGTGCAAAATATAAGTAAGTATTCTTTGAAAATAAAACATAATTTCGAATAGTATTTCGTTGCTAGATATTCACCCTCACTCACAATTTCGAAAGTCTAATAACATATTAAACTTAATCAGATCCGTTCGAGATCCGCCAAAAAAATGGCGGATACAGATACGGATACAGATCTTTGTTTTTCTTCGGATATCCGCGAATACGGATATAATACGGATATCCAGAACATCACTAGTGTATAGGGCAAGGTGGACCTCAATTCTGACCTGCCCGGTTCTCCACATTTAAATTTTAATACATTGGTTTACAAGACTTCGGTCCAAGATATGGAAGAATTAAGAAACCACATTGTTCTTTCATGCAGGGTTATCCAAAATACTCTCCGAATTTTTGACCGGGTAACTCAATCGACATCAAAGGGATAAGACCAACGGGATAGAGGCAGCGCAGGATCGGCAAGAATCGAAGAACATTGGGAGACCTATGTCCAGCAGTGGGCGCGATTGGTCGATTGCTGATGATGATGAACTCAATCTATGCGCCGACGTCTAGACTCTTGTGTAACGAACGAAGGTGGACACTTTGAACTTTTAACATGATCACAAAAAGCAAGAAAGAAATATTAATTATCGAAAGTAATCAACAAATTTGTTGGTTACAATCGATGAATATTTCTTTCTTGGTATTGTTGATATATTGTATTTGGCCTTTCGGCGTGTACCTTCTAGCTAATTACTATGATATTTAATTTGTGAAAAGTTTAAAATTGTTTGTTTTGTTACATTTATTTAATATTTATAACTGTCCTCACGATAAATTGAGAACAGAAAGAGATAGCGACTTGAAATTTTCAGGGTAGGTGGCGCATCCCAATAGGACGAACGAGTTCGTTAATGGGCATAATCGGCTCAATGGTTTGCGAGTAATAATTTTGTCTACAACCAATACTAATCCGATCGAATTGAAACTTGGTGAGTAGTTGTAGAATACAAACCTAAGGACGTTTGTGAGCATCGTATTGCTAGAAAATTAAAAAAAAATTATTAAAACATATTATTCACATCACCACAACCTAAGAACGGAAAGAGATAGCGACTTATTTATAGGCATAATCGGCAAAACGGTTAGTTTTGGGAGTTATACCCATCTGAAATTTGGTTGTTATTTCCGTAATAACTCGAAAAATACAAAACTGATCCAATTCAAGCATGGTTATTAGTTGTAGAATGGCAACGAAAATTTTCTTGCAAAATTTTGTGAGGATCGTATAACTATAAAATTTTTAAAAAATCATAGAAAATTATTGAAAAAAATTCTATATATCTGAAACTATTCGGCCGATATAGCTGAAATTTTGCGAGAGCCTTCAAAACTTAACTTTACTGCCAAGTTCCAAGTTTGAACATGATCGGATCAATATTGTTGGAGATCCGAGCAGCCTTGCGTGAGTTCAGTAGCTATATGGGTGAGCGTTGCCTAGACAACTCTTGAACGAAAGGAGATAGGGACTTGCAATTTTCAGGATAGGTTGCACATCTGAATGGAAGAGTTTAGTTCGCTGTTGGTCATAATGGGCCCAACGGTTTCGGAGTTATACCCATCTGGAATATTATTTCCTCGATAACTCAAAAAATAATATAGACTCGATCGAATTGAAGCCTGGTAACTAGATGTAGAATATGGACATGAAGACATGTGTAAAATTTTGTGGGGATCGTACCACTAGAAAATTTCTAAAAAATCATGAAAAAATATTATGTATCTCATGATTCCTTGAGAACGGAAAGAAATAGCGACTTGCAGTTTTCAGGCTAGATTACGCATCTGAATACGACATTTGAGTTCGTTAACTAGCATAATCAGCCAAATGGTTTTGGAGTTATATCAATCTGAAACTGGGTTGTTATTTCCTCAATAACTCAAAAAAAAACAAAGCCGATCCAATTCAAATATGGTTATTAGTTGTAGAATGCCAACGCGAAAATTCTTGCAGAATTTCGTGAGGATCGTAGCACTAGAAAATTTTTTAAAAATCATAGAAAAATAACTATGTTCATGCACTGAAGTGAAGTCATTCTCCTTTATTGGATACCTTTAATCGAATTTATCATGGTGAATTCTATTGTCTGTTCTCCTGTATTGGACACTCCGAATTTACCATGGTAAATTCGATTAAGAGTGTTTAATACAGTAGAATGGACAATAAATCATTCGCGCTAAAGCTCCTGACTTCTCGAAAAAAAGAATTTATTCAAGCACTGACGTGAAGTCAGGAGCTTTTGCGAGTATGTTCTATTGTCCATTCTCCTGTATTGGACACTCTTAAAAAAGGAGAATGGACAAGAGAACATGAACATACGCGTAAAAGCTTCTGACTTCACGTCAGTGCTTGAACCAATTTTTTGAATGCTTTCTTCCTCGCATAAAACGTCTGCTTAATTTTGTTCATGTCAGTCTTTTGGTTTTTCAGAAAAATATTAAAAATTGCTTTTCAGGTGCCATCTTTAGGTGGCTTGAACTAAGCAGGGGGGGGGCTCAAAAAAGAGAAGTTTATATGAAAGATCCACTCTATTATCTGACAAGGAGTCGCCCCCCAAATTTTTCATATACGCCCTGTATATTTCAGTCTTGTCCCATTCTAGAATAATTTTTGCGTGCGTACATGTATAACTAGTGGCGGATTAACCGGCTCGCTTAGTACGCTTAAGCGTAGGGACCCGAAGTCCACAGGGGCCCCTGATGTAATCAACATTTCTGCAAGTGAAAAATAATTAAATAACGAAGAGTAATGTGTTAATTGCCAGTCACACGAAACGAAACGCAACCAGACCTAGAGCTAAAATCAGCTGTCTGTAATAAAATAACATCAAATCAAAGGTCCCGCTGTTTTCTCCAATAATTATTCTTATCTGCCTGCAAAAAATTCCCGCACCGGTGGCAGGAGCGTTGTCAGCGTCCCTTTAAAATCTAGGTAAATACATGCCACCGTCGATATTGTGTGGGAGGGAGGGGTGCAAAGTGCAAGATACTTGTTTGGCATTTCTTTTAGTTCTAAATATTTGTCATATCAATTTTATAACCCTAAGGAAGATAGGAATAGTGTTGATGCTGATGAACGAGTTTTATTCTTCGTTCAACTTGCATTTCATATAAGATAGTATTTTGGAAAGCTGACCAGGATTGGTGCAAATGAACAATTTCTTTTTAATTTTGGACTTCTAATTAGAATGATAACATATTCTTTATGAACTATAAAAGATAAGCTTCATTGTTTTAATTCCAGGCTTCTCTGATATTTCAAACATAATTGTTTATTCTACAATCAGTTTTCTTAGAGGAGGGAACCATTTCATATAATCTTTCCATTATTCATTTCTACTTTCTACTAGACATTTACTATTCTAAATAAACAAGTATTCGTAGCAGCAATATTCTAACTATTTTATAGTGTCTTGATTGATCTTGATCTTGACTAATTTTTGGTCGAATTCTCACGAACTTGATTTCAATAACAAATTATTAATAAAAACATTATTTCGGTTTAAATATATGGATATTTGCGTTTGAATATAATAATATGGATATTTTCGTTTAAATATTGATGATACCAACGGTTCAAATTTTTTTCAATTTTCGGCCATCCCCCGATGGACTGATTCACTATAGGTACTTGATGGTCTATTTATTTCTCACCGTTCTGGTTGTGTATCAGTTAATTATGTTCCGTATATTGTGAGCTCATCGGTTCGGATGGTAATTGGATTGGTAAATATCAATATTTCGGTTGTGTGATATATCTGACATTATGACGTAGAAAATCAAAATGAACTATTTCTGTATCTTCACAGTTGCAGTAATATTTGGGCGGCACTATGTCTGAGTCTGTCTGAATTTCATATTTTATTTTTTTTTTATTTTTCAATAATTTTTAATGTTCATGTTAATTTGTTTTTTTTTTGTAGGAAGAAATATTTATTTGTATTTTGTACTTGATGTACTCTTTTTAAGTTGTTTACATTTGTTTTGATTGTTGATTTCAATTCATTTTTTATATTTGAAGTTATGTATTTTTCAGTTTTGAAAATACTGAATTCTGATTGAAAAATTGTTTTGAAAGAAATTTAAAAATTATAGGGGGGCTCCAAAGTGTTCAAGCGTAGGGCCCCGGAAATCGTCGATCCGCCACTATGTATAATTACAGAAAATAAATAACTATTATTAAATTATCCTGATTATTTTGTTCATGGTTAAGTACACAAATCAACACTAAAGTATAACATTATTAAATGCCCATCTTCTGTATTTTAATCGCACATTTCAAAAAGGTGGGCAACTATTTAGCTCAGATGCCTTATGGTATTTTTCTGACAGAATATTACGACATTTTTTTGTCGAATTCATTCCAGACTCTTGGGGAGCACTGTTAACTCTGTTCTGTGTTAATAAAACCCCTCAACACTCGGACCGAGCAAAAGCTCTTGTAGTCCACGCCACCAAAGCGCTATAAAGTGTTCCATTCCCATCGTGTCGCACCGCCACCAACAACGCCAAAAACTCGAAATGATCTCATTAGTACCCTGCCCTTAGCATGCTCTGCCCGGTTTCGACCTCGTAATCTCGTTTGTATTCTGCTCTGCTCCTTCACTTACCCGGTATCGCAATGCTCTGCGGGCAAGTTTAATTCGTTCATTTCGCATCGACGGGCTAATTGTCAAGAGATTCTTGCATATTCTCACGTTTCTTTCGACAAATGCACATTCCCGTCATTCTGCTTGATTTCAGTACATGGAAACGCAGACCGATGGAATTATTGATCGTCGTTTCGGGCAGGTGAATGAAAACTTTTCGCGTAACGGAGATTTGGCAGCGGATCGCTGGTATGCGACGTTCCCGGAATTACGGACTTGGTTTGCTGTTTCGTATCTGCAATTGTGATGACGTTCTTGGGGTTAATCGTTACCTACGCTGGGTGGTCATATTAGTATGGACTAGGGAATCCAATCCCGAAAATGCAGGATCCCTCTGAAATTCGGCGGGATCAACATTGTGTGATTTTCCGTGCGGGATCTGCGGGACTCAATATTAAAATTCCGTATTCGACAATGAAAAAGCAAACGTCCCAGAAAAAGAAAAAGTACTTTTTCGTCCACTCTGGTCACTATGAATACGGCATGATACGGTTCAATACAAACACAAGTGCCTGTAAGAATAACTGTCAGTCGCTATGGTCACTATAGATATGGCATGATAGTGTTCAATACAAACATAATTGTATATGAGAATAACTGACATTTGCTATTGTGAAATTATTTGAGAGTTCCGAATTGCATAAGACCTTTTTGTGCGTATGTTCTGGGGAACAACGCGTCATCATTTTGCCAAAAAAAAAAACGAACGGGGTTAGACTCCCCGATGAAGAATTCGATGTCAAATTTGATTATGTCCTGCTGGCAGTTGCCACGATAACCTGAGAACGGAAAGAGCTAACGACTTGAAATTTTCAGGGTAGGTGGCGCATCCCAATACGAAGGACAAGTTCGTTAATGGGCATAATCCGCCAATGGTTTCCGAGAAATAACTTTGTTTGCAACCAATACAAATCCGATCGAATTGGAACTTGGTAAATAGTTGTAGAATATAAACCTTAGCACGTTTGTGAAATTTCGTGAGAATCATATTACTAGAAAATTTAAAACAAATTATTAAAAAGTATTTTTTTATGTCACGATAACCTGACAATGGAAAGAGATCGGCGAAAGGGTTTTGGAGTTATACCCATCTGAAATTTGGTTGTTATTGCTTCAATAACTCGAAAAATACAGAAACAATTAAATTCAAACATGGTTATTAGTTGTACAATGCCAACGCAAAAATTCTTGCAAAATTTCGTGAGGATCATATCACCAGAAAATGTTTAGTAAATCATTGAAAATTATTGAAAAAAATTCTATATATCAGTAACTATTCGTCTGACTTCGCTGGAATTTTGCGAGAGCCTTCAGAACCTAACTTTACTGCCAAGTTCCAAGTTTGAACACGATCGGATATATATTGTTGGAGATTCGAGCAGCCTTGTTTAAGTTCAGTAGCTGGATGGGTGACCGTTGCCTCGATAACTTTCGAACGAAAGGAGATAGGGACTTTCAATTTTCAGGGTATGTTACGTATCTGAGTGGGAGAGTGTACGTGCATAACCCTTTCAACTCTTTCGGAGTTATATCCACCTGGAATATTATTCCTCGATAACACAAAAAATATAGACTCGATCGAATTGAAGCTTGGTAACTAGTTGTAGAATACCTGCATTATACAGTTATTATACAATACAGGGGAATGGACAATAGAACATACGCGCAAAAGCTCCAGACTTCACGACAGTGCTTGAACCAATTTTTATTAGCATTTTTAATAGTTTGAGTAAAAAGAGTATATATATATATTGCAATTCCGCATTTTCGCAGATCCGCGGGATTGATAAATTTCATCCCGCGCGTATGCGGGATTGAGGTTTTGGTTTTGAGATTCCCTAGTACGGACGGTACCCAGATTTTAGCAGTTTCTAGTTCAGCTGGATTTTTCAGACAAATGAGTTGGTTTCCACATAGCATTGTTCGTCCGCAAGACGTCCATTTAATGTCCGTTTCTGGTCCGGACGTCCACGGCCTATTTCAGACCTTTTAACTCTTTCTGGTACTGGAATTTCATTTGGAATAAAACACCAGCCATACAAATAATTTTTATTCATTAAAATGCAAATTAAGTAAACATCTTAGGTTGGTAAATTATTTTGAATATAAATCAATTACAAAAATCAATCTGAACCAAATTGAAAAGAATAGAGGTTGGTACATTTTTTGAACCAGCGTACTGAAGCGAGACATATCCAAGCCGATGAAATACATTGTATTTTTCCTTTTATGATCCTAGACATCCATATTCCAATAACAATAATAATAGATGACAATAGATAGGAATGTCATTCAGTCTGGACAAGTATGCTGTTTTTCATCTAAGCAGAGGAAGAACTGAAGAAACAGGAGAAGACATCAACCTAGAAGGGGGAATAAGCATTCGACACCTCCAAGAACAAGAAACATGCAAACTTCTTGGGATGAAACAACGTGGTGCACTGGAGACAACGCAAATCAAGGATGCCCTAACAGCTAGCTACAAATAGAAGATCGGAGATATATGGAAGTCACAGCTGTCCGGGAAAAATAAAGTATCAGCTACGAACAGCTTGGCAGTCTCGATAACTCATTCGGGATAGCTAACTGGACAGTGAATGGAATTCTCGAGCTAGACAGAACCACTCGTAAAGTGATGAACATGAATCGTAGCCTGCATCACAACTGCTCGATTCAAAGGATATAGCTTCTACGAACGCAGGGAGGCAGAAGTTAACAAAGTTTGGAATACCAACACCATCAACAAACGTTGGAAGTGGCAATAAGAATATTGAGAAGCGAAGACCCACTTCTGAAAATGGCGGCTAATCATGAAATAAGGAACCACGGAAATTTTTTATTTAGGGCTGGTCAGAGAGCTTTGGAGAAGCTCAGTATAACAGTCATATCCATCGATCATGAGCTAGCAGGAACTCCTATCACGCCAACAGACCAAAGAAGAGTTGGCAGAGAGATAAGTGAGGCACAACTGAAGACACTACTCGAAGATCACAAGAGTAAACACCTACACTCCATATTCTTCTGGCGTTTGAAAGATCAGGGCCTGTCGGAAGAATTATCCTTCGCCTTTTTGAAGTCCGGGGGGCTCAAGTCGGAAACGGAGGGATTCGTTATGGCTTGTCAAGATGGGGTGATAAAAACAAGATGGTATAAAAAACATAATGAAAGTGGACACCCCAACAACGTGCAGAGCATGCCACAGCCAGCAGGAAACTGTTATGCATATTGCAACGTCTTGCACGCCTATGCTATTCATTTCCTTTTGAAACGCCACTGGTAATCATAGAATGCACATTGACGGACTGTCAACTTATGTCAGGTTATTTCTCTTCTATGATCTTCGTATTTATTTATTTATTTATTTATTTACGGGAAACCCCTTTTCATACAACAAATTAACATTTTATGCGTGATACACAACATTTATATAAAAGAAAAATAAGTCACAAATTCTACACAATCCAAAAGAGGAAAAAAAAAAATGTGTGTGCTGCAATAATTATCTGCGTGATGTAAGGAAGTTGATTTAACTTTCCTTTTCCAGCTTTTCTCTGAAGGAGAAATCATCTTTCGTACATCGTTAAGAATTTTTATCTGAATTCATCGAGTATTCCCGGTGGAATTTCTAAGTTTTAGTTTGCGAGATAAATAATATTTATTCTCGGTAAGTCTCATAATTCCTTTAATTTGAGTAGAGATTTGGATTTTAGGGGGATATTTTGCTGGTTCTGAATTATTGCATTACTTGCCTTCATTTTGTTTTACAGCACATATTCTGTTTTTCACTTTTCATTTCCCCAGGGCAGAATTCCTTCTCAGGTTCACTAATGATTATCAACATAATGTAAATATATAATTTGTTTTCTTGAGAAGCGAGAAGGGGTTCTGGTGAATTTTTGTGCACATTTTCATTGACTTTAATTTCATATAGCCCCTTGGTTGGGACCATATTTGTTACACTCCTTGGTTGGGACCTCATTGTTTGCACCGAAACACAATCATTTGCTGAAGCTTGACTTGAATCAAAGTACAATCATTTGCTGAGGCTTGACTTGCACTGAAATACAATCATTGGCTGAAGCGGAAGTAATTTTGGCTGTTACATTTGCCTGTACCTACGTTTGCTCAGAAGTTAACTTATGGTGGAGGAGCTGGAAGCACGCCTGAAGTACATTCGATGCTGGCTTGAGGGTATATTCCCTTACCGAGAACATCTGACACCACAGAAACAAATTGCATTGGGAGTGGAACCACGATTTGAACATTTCTTTTAAGATAAGTAGTTATAAGTTTGTGTAATTAGAGAGATTGTGATTGGAACTGTAAATTAAGATTTGTACACCTAGTTCTTTCTATAATATATTGTTAAAAACCTGACTAGGAATTTTGTTGCTGGGGTAATCAAACCTCCCTTGAGAAATTAGTATTAGAATCTCATGCTCAAATACCCCTTGGGTAAAACGTAACGTTAAAATATTCTGTCTGCTTGCAGAGTCCATGCTCCAACAGGATATGTGGGAAGACACAATGCAGCATTCCGAATTCTCTACTTCCATCTGAGAGGGATTTATGATATAGACAAAGAACCAATGCTACTATATGTGCCTCTGGAAATTGAAGCAGTTCTTGAAAATGACAGATCGCATCTACTGAAACTATGCGATTCCAACAACTTGGCAGATCCACGCCATAAAGCAAGATATACTCTTGCTGGACAAAGAACTCAAGGAATTGTTTGTCGTCGAATTTTCTTCCCTTGCAGAAAATAATGTGGTGATGAAAGAGGAACAGAAGAGGGAAAAATACAAGGATTTAATGTTCGAACTGGGGATCCAGTATCCAAGGCATAAGGTTAGAATGGTCGTAGTAATCATAGTATGCCTAGGCAGAATGAGCGGGAACTACGTGACTGAATTGAAGGTAATTCCGGCCTGCAAATCTCTGGCCGAGGATTTAGCGCACAGAATGCAGAAGGCGGTGTTGCTCGGATCACTTCGAGTCATCAGGTTCCATCAACTGTGATGGCCGCTTGAAGCTCATCTCTTTTGTTAAGGGATGCTGTAAGGGCAGGAAGAAGAACTACTCCAAGGAACGTGCGAGAGGTTTTTTAGTGAGTAACCAATCAACAACTGGATTCAAACACTCCTGAGAGAAGCGGACCCTCTCAGGGCGGGCCTATAAAAGGTGTTTTCTCTCGAGCGAAAACAAAAATGATAGTATCTTAATTTGTTATAACCATAACATAACCCCTGAGAAATTATATAAGTAAAGTAAAATGAAATAAAATACATATTCCAAACTAAGATCACAAAACTTGATTATCAATTCTTACAATTTAACAAGAGTTACCATAAATTTCAGTGCTCAAAAAGCAACAATTATTCGTTGTGCACCTTCACAGAATTGAAGGTAAAAGAGCGCTGAAACTCAATATAAATCTGCTATAATTGGACTACATTCAGTGCTATTATTCTGCAGACGTATCTTCTGATATCTCCCTACTAGATAAGTTTTAAAAATATTAAAGAAGTGTCATCACATATACAGTCTTGCATCCCCTTCATGAGGGCTGGAAGATAGAAGTTACAGATATCTTATATTTTCTGGGGGCTTATTCTAGGCTTCATCCCAAATTTTAACTATCTAGGAGATTATGGAAGCCCCCTAGGTATTTTGATTGTGTCAATGACTGCAGTTAGTCACATACTTTTCCTAAGAATTTGGGTTGGCTGTATTTTATATGTATATATTATGACAGTTTGAAAAAACCTCGAAAACCTTCGAGAAACGGTAGTTAGTGACCTGTTCTTTTTGGCTTGTCGTGGTGGGGGTACTTCCATGCCCCCAGATATTAAAATAGATCTTTTAGCATAAGAATCAGTTCAACTTCCCTCCGACAGATACGTTGTATTTAAATACCTTCTTCAGGACCCCGAAGCAATTATGGAAAATCAATACACGAACGAGGGCGCTAAACACTTGACTTCACGAGGTGCTTTCGAAAATTTCCAATTTCTTTTCGAGTCGGTAAAAAATTAATCCAAATAGTTTCCTGTTGATTAGTTCATAAATAATTTCCATCCAAGAAGGAAATAATCAATTTCACCTACGATTTGACATTGATAAATGTCAGTTATAAAACGAAGGTACCTCCTAAACCATTCTGAGTTGACGAGCAGAATCACGTCGTTAAAACTCAAGAAAATGTCTTCAGTAAACGATGTCCTACCACCAAGCTGCAGGATACTCTTTTATTCACAACATCCCAGCTGAAAGGTATTGAAGTCGGTCGTTTCACCTGTCAATTCTTCATGCTCCAAATTTGGCGGTTGTTTTCTTGCCTACGCAGCATGCCGTGACATCTTGCGGGGGTGGTCCGCCGGCTATGAGCTACTCTTCCGAAAATGGTAAATGATCCTAAGCCGCCGTTCTTCACTTTGATGTCGAGCATTGTCTCGTGATTAGGTACAAGTTACGCAACGTCGATTTGAATGTAGCGATCTTGTCGGATGACTCGCCAGCACTTTGAGCGCTATAAATATCTCGTATGTTCTTCAATGGAAATGATAATTACGGTATGGACAGGCTGTTTATCATGACCTCCATGAGATGCTTGTGGTTCTTGAATGAGATAGGTGATGGATCGGGTTGAGAGGGCGGTAGGACGTTGGTCTTCCAGGAAATTTTTTGTCTCGTTCGTTATTCGTAGGCACGATAACTCTCGAACGGAACGAGCTAGACAGTTGAAATTTTCAGAGTAGGTTTGGGAGATAAATATCTGGGCTGAGTTCGTTATTGGGCAAAATCGGACAGATGGTTTCGGAGTAACAAAAAAAAATTTTTTTTACAAAACAAATTCCAAATTAAATTTTTTTCAATAAGCAGTTTTACCATAAGAATCCAATTATATCATTTTTAACTCTAACAAGCTAATACTTTCGGAGTTATGATTTTTCAAAATTTCAATAATAAATCGAATTTCTACGTTTTCACAGAATGATATAATTATTCTATGTATGATTTGTCATAATGTCAACTTATTTTCCTGAGACATGACATTATCTAATCAATCGAAGAATTATGAGAATAGAGTGTATTCCGAAATGTGAGCGAAGTGAGAAAAATCTCAGTTGTTTGCTCCAAAATTAGTACTTCTCAGAAAAGTCTTACATTTCGGAACGAGACATGCAGTAAGAGGTCTGAGAGTAGTGAGACTGCTTTTCATCCATAGACATAGAATGCTCAGTTCTCTCAATTTATGACGGGAATAACGGAAGGAAATATTATAACTTCAAAAATATTGGGGTTGAAATACTCGTATTTTAGCGATGCAACGGGGACCTCACCCAAAAATGTTTGAAAATATTACGTAAATATTGAAAGCATAATTCTGTAGTTCGAGAGAGGAGAAAATTTGGTGAACGTAGATCAGGAAATTTTTGATCGATTACAAGGTAATTTTTTCATTATAACTTCTCTTCTTTCATGTTTTATGGAATATCTACTATTTGTAGGTACTTTAAACCTGTGTTGGGCAATTGTCATACGAAACTTGTTTTTTTGGCGCTCTAGTTCCTCGGAACAGAGTGCTTAACAATTTGCCCAAATGTCTGTAATTTTGGAATTTTTGGCTGAAAATGGTCTCAAACGATTTGGTTCGACTCAGTGATCAAGAATCCGAGGTCGAAATCGATTCTGTTCGGTCGGCCGGCCGGCCGTAGGCACGATAACTCTCGAACGAAAGGAGTTAGCGGATTGAAATTTGCAAGGTGGGTTTGGAGCTTAAATATCTCGGAAGAGCCCGTTAATGGGCGAAATCCATCCAGTGGTTTCGGATTTATGGCCAATTTTAGTAAACATATTTTTTATGAATATTTCCGAAACCGATCACTCCATCTATCTGAAATTTAGCATCAAATTGTAGAATCATGACCATTACACGCATGTGAAGTTTTGTATTGACCAGATTACCGCAAAGTGTAAAAAAAAATTTAGAAAATTAAAAAAAAGTTTTTCTACAATAACTCTCGAACGGAATGAGCTACGTAGTTGAAATTTTCATAGTAGGTTAGGGAGATGAATATCTCGGTTAAGTTCGTTATTGGGTAAAATTGGTCAGATTTAATTTGATTTCTTCCATGGTGCAGTTCTCATTCTCAGATTGCTCATTTAATCTTGATAAATAAACTATTATTTGAATTGAATTTCCTTTATGATGCAGTTCTATCATAAGAATACATTGATATAATTCCCAACTCTGAGAAACCAATACTTTCGGAGATATAATTTGTCTGTTTGAACTAGAGCGCCAGAAAGCTCCTGTCCACAGGGCTTGAACCTATTTTTGTATAGGGTTTGAGTGGTAGAACAGAGGGTGAATAACCTATTTGAACTCCGCCCTGTGATTGAATTTGTGATATGAATTTGTTTTTCTCATGATAATAAATTGTAATTTTACAGATTCAATAAAGACCAATTATTATTATTATTATTATTATTATTATAATATTCCAAGTGTGTATAACTCAGAACCTACCCTGAAAATTTCAAGTCGCTAGCTCTTTCCGTTCTCAAGTTATCGTGACAACGGTCGGACGGCCGGCCAGACAGAATCAAATTTGACCTTGAATTCTTCATTGGGGAGTCGAACCAAATCGTTTGAGACCATTTTCGTAAAAAAAAATCGAAAGTTACAGACATTTGGGCAAAATGATAACGCGATGTTCCACAGAACATACGCGCAAAAAATTGAGAAAAGCACTGACGTGAAGTCGGGAGCTTTTGCGCGCATGTTCCATTGTCTTTTCACGCCTCATACAAAGTCGATCGAGCTGAGATTCGGTATGTACTCGATTGTAAAATGGTGGCCCGAAGTTATGTGCCATAGTTTCTGAAATATAATTTTTTTTTTATTTATTCTATAATGGTACGATATTCACGAAATTTTGCGAAAGTCAGCGCGTCAGCATTTTACAAGTAATTACCGAGTTTTAACTGGATCGGATTTATTTATTTTGAGTTATAGAGATTTCAGATGGATATCACAAGTCATTTCTTTCCGTTTAAAAGTTATCATGGCAACGGACAGCTGGCCAGACAGAATCGAATTTAACCTCAAATTCTTCGTATTTGAGTAATTATTGTGAAGATAATATTTAGAACTGGTACATATTTTCTGAAACTTCAAACTATGTAAATCTCAGAATTGCAAAGTTCTGTACAGCTGAGATGGTAACTTCATTGCCGAACATTGCGTTAGTAATATGGTGGTGTTCCATCCTTTTGGAACCATATCGTATTCCGTGGAACTTGAGGATTTCTTGATCAGGATATAAATTGACCAACGTTAGAACGACATCATTTTGAAGTATTGCCAAATATTTATCGCCATTCAAATTGCCTTCAATGAAAAAGGGGCCTATGATATAGTTTTGAACATTTCCTGCCCTAACATTAACCTTTCGAGGGAATTGCGAGTGTTCCTTTCTCATCCAGTGAGGATTTTCGGTAGACCAGTAGTGCCAATTTTGACCATTAGCATGGCCATTGAGAGAAAAAGCGCACTCATCAGAATACAAAAGATGTACTAATTGGATAATATGGTTATCCAACATGTCCATCATTTGTTCACAAAAATTAAGTTCTCCTACCAAAGTCAAGCATCACATCTAATTTCACATCCTCACACAGTGATTCGCAGCTGCTTTTCTAATCTGCCTTACATGCCCAAACTGGCGAATATTCTTCTCTATTTTACTCATTGTCCCTTGGGTTATAGGCAGAAAATTCGGAAATTTCTCATGAAACAAGCGAGACTTACTTCTTTTCTTGTTCGGGTGTCGTCTCCGTAATCAATCATTTGTAAAATTGTTATTTTTGGCGCTCTAGTTCCTCGGAACTGAGTGCTTATCAATTTGCCCAAATGTCTGTAATTTTGGAATATTTCGATGAAAATGGTCTTAAACGATTTGGTTCGACTCACTGATCAAGAATCCGTGGTCGGAATTAATTCTGTCCGGCCATTCCGGCCGGCCGGCCGGCCGGCCGGCCGTAAGCACGATAACTCTCGAACGGAATGAGTTAGAGAATTGAAATTTTCAGGGTAGGTTTGGGGGATGAATATCTCGGCTAAGTTCGTTATTGGGCAAAATCGGACAGATGGTTTCGGAGTAACAAAAAAAAAAATTTTTTTTTACAAAACAAATTCCAAATCAATTTTTTTTTAATAAGCAGTTTTATCATAAGAATCCATTCATATCATTTTCAACTCTAACAAGCTAATACTTTCGGAGATATAATTTTTTAAAATTCCAATGTAAATCGTATTTCACAGATTGATATAATTATTATTCTATGTATGAATTCTCATAATGTCTACTTGACAGAAGGGAATATTGTAACTTCAAAAATATTGGGGTTGAAATACTCGTATTTTAGCGATGCAACGGGGACCTCACCCGAAAATGTTTGAAAATATTATGTAAATATTGAAAGCATAATTCTGTAGTTTGGTGAACGTAGATCAGGAAATTTTTGATCGATTACAAGGTAATTTATTATTACTTATCTAATAAACTATTATTTGAATTGAATTTCCTTTATGATGCAGTGATATCATATGAATACATTGATATAATTCCCAACTCTGAGAAACCAATACCAGATATAATTTGTCTGTTTGAACTAGAGCGCCAGAAAGCTCCTGTCCACAGGGCTTGAACCCATTTTTTTTGCATTAACGTTTATCGAACCGTTATGCAAAATTGAAGTTAATGAAATTTGAACACAAATTAGATAGTTTATATACAACCAAGAGCAATGTAAAACAATGTTGTCTAACAAACACAAACGAAACAACACATAGGATAAAACAACTATTTCGTAACGTTACGAAGAGAAAACCCAGAATCCATTTAATAATGCATAAATACATTCGAAAAATATAACCCTCTTTCCTACGGGCACTGGTTCTTTGACGCGCTTGTTCTTGTTCACCAATCTGAATTGAATGATGCCAGGATAAGCGCCAAAGAGCAGACTGACCTCACTTGTTCTTTTTTAATTTTTGACAATTCTCTTTATTACGACAGTCTGTTCTTCGCCTCTTAGTTTGTCCGTCGGAATAAAAAAAAAAATTGCATGAATCGAACACGGTGCTATATATGAGCGTAAAGCATACTGCTTAACCATAATGCCACAAAACTCAAGTAAAGATGTTGGAATCCGGCTGTACTTGAATGAATTATCGTTACTTCAAAATCTTCTTCGATATATTTTTCTAATATTTCCAACAATATAGATCCCATCGTATTTAAATCTAGAATTTGGCTGAAAAATAATGTTTTGAAGGATCTTGCAATTTCAGCGATATCTGACACATAGTTCCTGAGGTACAAAATTTTGTGTTAATGTTCTATGATTATGATGATGAAGTATGGGAAAAATTTCGATCTCTTTAACTCCGAAACAACTAGGCGGATTTGCTCATAAACTCGTCGGTTGTTTTGAACTCCAAACCTACCCTAAAAATTTCAAGGCTCCTACTCCTTTCGTTCGAGAGATATCGTGCTTACGGTCTGACGGTCAGAATCAAGTTTGAGCTTCATAGTGAGTCGAGAATAAAATGTTTGAGGCCATTTTCGGTCGAAAATTCGAAAATTACAGACATTTGAGCAAAATGATAGGATTCCTTGAGGGTAACAAGCACGCCAAAAATAATGAACCAATCGGTTTCTTGTACTCCCGTCATAACTAAATAGATCGCGCTTGATTAAAAAAACAATTTCCTAGAACGGGAATAGCCTCTTCGAACCATCGATATTTTCAAGAGAGACAGCGAAATCATTTGAGGCCATGTTCGAATCGAGCTTACATAAATATGTATCATATTTTATCACTCCACAATGTATTATCAAAGACAGAATAGACTATCATCGAAGCATGTAAGGCGGGTGTGGAAAATATCGAACTCCGTAGGCGACCGACATGAATAATGGGGAATTAGAGAAGAAACAGTTCTCTAATTTCATTCCACTGAAACACAAGATATTCATTAATATTTTTCTTGCAATGTGATTTGAATAAACACGGCACGAGTACTTAAAATATAATATAATGTGTTGGGAAATTTTATTATGGTGATTCGAATTCCGTACGCGTCGGTACCTGCATTGTGGGTGCCATTTTAATATACTCCGGACGTGTATGCGCTCTAAAAGATCGATAAATATTTTTAATGAGGCGTACGTGGATTCAGCAACATTAATCAAACTATCAACCATATGAAACAGTTAGATTCATTTGGTGATTGATAGATTTGTACTAGCAATGTGGTATTTTTTGTTTTATTCATGAATGAAAAATAATCACATTAGCATTAGAACATCCGTTCCAACAATTTTTGCGCGTATGTTCTGGGGAACATCGCGTTATCATTTTGCCCAAAAGTGAAATTTAATTATGTGGTGCCGTCCGGCCATTGCCACGATAACTTGAGAACGGAAAGAGCTAGCGACTCGAAATTTTCAGGGAAGGTGACGCATCCCAATACGACGGACAAGTTCTATAATGGGTATAATCGGCCTAATGGTTTCCGAGAAATAATTTTGTTTTCAACCAAAATAAATCCGATCGAATTTAAACTTGGTGAATAGTTGTAGAATATAAACCTAAGCACGTTTGTGAAATTTTGTGAGAATCGTGTCACTAGAAAATTTTATAAAAATTATTAAAAAATATTATTTATGACACCATAACCAGAGACAGGAAGGAGATAGCGGCTTGAAATTTTCAGGTTCGGTTGTGCATCTGAATGCGACATTTGAGTTCGTTTATAAGCATAATCGGCCAAACGGTTTTAGAGGTATAGCCATCTGAAATTTGGTTGTTTATTTGTTCCTCATTAACTCGAAAAATACAAAACCGATTGAATTCAAACATGGTTATTAGTTGTAGAATGCGAACGCAAAAATTCTTGCAGAATTTCGTGGGGATGGTATAACTAGAAAATTTCATGATGCCCGGGACCATTGATCATTGTGCGTTTGCCGCTGAGACCTTAAAAAAAAGTTGAGAAAACACTGAGGTGAGGGCAGTGTACTTTGGCACACTTGTTCTAATTCATGACCAGAGCGGTCAATTTGGGTTGCATTAAAAGCAATACTTGTTCCGGAGTATATCCTTTTCTCTATTTCAGTATCAGGTTGCTCCTTCGTCGCTCGTTTTCAAATTTCGCATTCGTGTTTGAATGGGAGCCCATTCTGCAACTGTTAGTTAATCACTAAATGGTTCGTTTCGCGTTTTTGTCTGTCAAGCTCTGAAAAATATCACTAAAATGAAAAAATTATTATTTTGAAGTTGTTTCTGCGTTATAGAAACATAAGATATTTGTCAGAAGCAATATATAGAACAATGTGGCCTAATAAACCGTAACGAAACTACATCTACGATAAAACAACTATTCTATAACGTTTCGGAGAATCCTTCCTCAGATACCTAGCGAAAATCTTCAGAATTATTTTTTGTTGATGGTTATTCTGGAATTCAAAATTTGTCACAGGGGTAAATTTACCTTCATGTTAAGTAGGTAACATTGTTCTGGATAATTGCTTCTGACAAATATCTTGTGTTTTCAACGCAGAAGAATTTCAAAATAATATTTTTTTTATTTTATAGATGTATTTCAGAGATTGGAAGAGAAAACGCAAAACGGAACTATTTAGTGATCATTGTATATCTTATTTCAAATCAAATATTTATTCTTCTTCCATATACAGGGGATCTTTGTGTTGTACATTAATTTGAACCATAGGTTCCTATCATCAAATGAAATTCTTCTTATATTCACCATTATTCCAAATTCTGCTCAGATAAAAAGATGCAGGATGTTGAAATTTAAAAAAAAAATAGTTTTTATGTTGAAGCCTTCACATGCCCTTTTCCGAATAAAATGAAAGTTCCGAATATCAGTTTTTTCTACTTCCAATGGTTTCCTACTTTTAGAGAGACGGAATCATAAAACTAGATGAAATTGGCATGAAGAAAGCAGATAAAGTATTTCTTGAGTCGTTTCAAGAATATTCAATCGTTTTGGAAAATTGAATTATTCCTCATTACTTCTAGTTAAACGCTTCATTTAGAACAATATATTTTAGATAAAGTAAAGGAAGAAATTGAGAAAATTTATAGTGCCCTCAAAAATTGTATCAATAATCTAGAAAACATTAATACAGACGACATTGACCCTTCTCAAATGATCAAAAAATTAACTTTTTTAAGTCAACTCAAACTAGCATTTTCACCTAGGCCCATTTATGCCACCGACATGTTGTTTTGGGCATCTTCTATTCATTTCCAATTTCCAGGTTCTTACAGGTTAATTAGAGACTCTCATTTATTAACTCTTCCTCACCGGAAATATTTAAGTAATATTACAGCGGATATAAAATGTAGTGTAGGAATTGAAGATAGTCAGATATCATATTTGAGAAAGAAATGTCAAAATTTAGAGCCTCATAAGAGAATCAATGTTTTGTTAGATGAAATAAATATAAAGCCTAAAATTGAATATCGAAGAGGTCGTCTGTTGGGGGCATTCATATTAACGTCACTTTTTTCAAAAAAGTATTATATTTTTATTGCATTTTTTCCTTTTAAGTAATCTTCATCTTTAATGCTTAAAGATTTAACCCTACAAATAATCGAAACCCTGAATACGATAGGTTACACTATTGTTTCTCTTATTTGTGATAATCACAGGATGAATAGATCCATGTATTTTTTACTTGCTGAGGAAGTTTGCGTCAACGACTCAGATATTACAAATGTATCTCGAAATACCTTGAGCCCATTTATTATTAATCCGTTTAATTCCGATCAAAAAATGTTTCTACTGTTTGACTCGGTTCACCTATTCAAATCAATAAGAAACAACTGGCTTAATCAAACGAATGCTGAAGAATCTCTGGTATTTCCACATTATGACAATTACAATTTCCTTTTGGATTCCAATTTAACAGATTTGAAAAAAATGTATTCGAAAGAATCTAAAAATATTTGCCGACTAGCACCTGCTTTGTCAAAAAAAGTTTTGTATCCGTCTTCATTAGAACGTCAAAATGTTTCTTTAGTAGTTAAATTGTTCGATGAAAAAAATATTGTGGCCCTCCAGATGAGTTTTGGAGAAAATTCCTGCCAAAATGATATTGTAGGAACAGCAGAATTCATTAAATTAATTCTCTCTTGGTGGAAAGTCGTCAATGTTATCTCGGTTAAAGCAGGCTATTTTCTGAAAGATCCTCTCAGAAATCCGATCAACAGCCCTTCGCATGATAGCCTTTTGTTTCTATCCAAATTTGCTGATTTGTTAGATATTTGGCAAAATCATGACAACAAAATTTTACGCAAAAAGGACACACCGGAAAACTATCCACAGATACCTTTTACGCTTTGAAACATACTTGCAGAGGAACAGTCCTTCTGGCCAAATATATGTTTTCAAAGTTTCCAGATATGAAATTTGGGGAAAATTTCAAACGGACAAACTTGAACAATGTTTTGGTACTTATAGGCAATATAGCGGCTCAAATTATCATGTATCCGTGAGTCAGATTCTTGAATCGGAGAAGAAGTTGAAAATTTTGAGTCTTCTTAAACTCAAATCTGCTAAATTTGGATCATTTTCCCTGAAAAATTTCTGTAATTTAGATTCTGAAGAGACAGGGATATTAGTCAGTTTGATAATATATTAAATACCTTCAGTAATATTCCTATCGAAAGTAGTAAATTAACATCATTATTTTTCGTCGCTTGTTACTGTACCCATAGTCTTTTTAAATTTTTAAATCATTGTCCACACTGAACTGAGTTGGTAAGCTCAAACGAAGAATTTCAAGTCGAATTACCAGATAAAGACGTCTCTGTGAGTGATTATCTACTGATATTAACACGTGGTTCATTGAAGAGTCCATCACAATTCTTATTTGACAGTTCAATAGATTATTATAAAATTTTCAACTCAATTCTCACTGCCGATTATGAAATTAATTTTGGTAAAGTAGATAATCAGAGAGACGTTTTGAAGTCATTATTAATGAAATATTTTGAGGGTACTTGGGATTTTTATAACTACAAATGTTCATTATGCCAGCAACCTTCTAAAGTTTTATTAGGTAAATTTTGTAAAATTTTGTGTAATATTTTCCTCAATAATTATTCCAATTTGGTTAGTGATAGAATTCCAAGAACAGCTATTTCCGACAGAAAACTGCTGACCTTCAGTCGTTAATCACTAAAATATTTCATTTTATTTATTGTTGATTTTTTGCTTTATAGAATTTATTTTTAGTTCGAAGTTGTTAATTCAAAGTTTATTTATGTTGGCTTTTTGTTTTTGAGAATTTATTTCAAGTTTAAGATCAACAGTCAGAGTATAATCGATATCAATGGACATAATTGGCCAACGGTTTCCGAGTAATCATTTTTTTTCAACCAATACAAATCCGATCGAATTGAAACTCGGGAAGTAGTTGTAGAATGCAAACCTAAGGACGTTTGTGAAATTTTGTGGGAATCGTATGACTAGAAAATAAAAAAAAAATTATTGAAAAATATTAATTATGTCACGATAACCTGAGAACAGAAAGAGATAGCGAATTTTCAGGTTAGGTTGTGCATCTGAATGTGATATTTGAGTTTGTTTATAGGCATAATCCCAATCCGTTTAGGAGTTATATATATAATCTGACATTTGGTTGTTATTTTCCCAATAACATTCAAACATGGGTATTAGTTGTAGAATGTCAACGCGAAAATTCTTGCGAAAATTCGTCAGGATCGTATCACTAAAAATTAAAAAACATATCATTGATTATCATTGAAAAAAAAATCTATATATCAGAAACTATTCACTGAAATTAGGCGGAGCCTTCAAAACCATTCTCTGCTGCCAAGTTCCAAGTTTGAACACGATCGGATCTATATTGGGAGATCCGAGCAGTCTTGGGTGATTTCAGTAGCTGTATGGGTGGCCGTTGCATCGATAACATTCGAACGAATAGAGATAGAAACTAGAAATTTTAAGGGTAGGTTGCGCATCTGATTATATTCAGAAATTAAAATTTCTATTCCCTATCTCTTCACTCTCGTAAGCTTCGTTGTTGGGCATAATCGGTCAAATGGTTTCAGAGCTATACCCACTCGGAATATTATTTCCTCGATAACTCAAAAAATTTAGACTCGATGGAATTGCTTGGCAATTAGTTGTAGAGTATCGACATAAGGACGTGTGTAAAATTTTGTGACAACCGTATCCCAAGAAGATTTCAAAAAATTACGAGAATAAAAATTGGTTCAAGCAACGTCGTGAAGTCAGAAGCTTTTGCGTGCATATTCTATTTGAACCAATTTTTAAACTTAGGAATAATGTATATTTGTCATGACAAGTTCGACTGACACATACTTCGATTGAAAGCGCTGGCTCCCGCTAGACTTGTGTTTTGGGTACAATTCTGCCACCCCTTTACAAGTCTCCCAAGGAAAATTAAAAACTTCACAAAAAAAAATATCTTCCTAGGAAACTGATTGAAGCATGGTTTCACAGAATAGATCGTATTGATCGCAGTACAGAAATTCACTTTGCATCCAATCGACCGCTAGTAATCTAAATCTCAGAACAGTCAAGATCGTTGGCCTTATTTCACCTCTATCCTACATCCAATAAATCACAGACCTTCACCAGGAAGTGTTCAAATACGTGAATAAGCCACTAAAAATCGAATAATTCAATTCAATTCCCGGTGAACTGACGAGCGAATAAAAATATCGCAACAGTCAAGTACCATCACGACCGAATGGTAGAGGTATGTCCGCCATGTTGTACATCACCGTTTAATGGTGTCACACAAAATAGTGAAAACGTAAGAGGTACGTCGCTCAATCTAGATAACGCCGCCGAAGAGAATCCCATGCTCAAGCTGCTGCGCGTTTCCGTTTGATTGGTAAATGTGTGGCACCCCTATCAGATACTGTTTACCACCGAATGAATGTAGGCACGTATGCAACTACGTCATTCTAAAAGGTCTTGATTACAGATATAATGAACCGTGCACGTCAATCAAACTCTATTTATTACGGACTGTTGGTCAGTCACGAAGAAGGCAACGCAGTTCGGATACGTCAATGTCTTGCGACATCGCGAAATAGACGAGTCCACGGAAAATTTGTGGGTTTTTGTATAGGAGCTGAAGCAGAATGAGAGCAGTAGCCAAAGATCATTTGGAAAAGAATACTTTTCTCTATAGATTGAATGATTTTGATTGGTAGAAATATCCACTAATTTTGAAATGATGATCAAATATTGGTTGAAGCACTGACGTGAAGTCAGGAGCTTTTGCTCACATGTTCCATTATCTATTCGCGCCTCATATGAAGTCGATCGAGCATAGTTTCTGAAATATAATTTGTTTTTCAGATAGCTGAAAAAAATTTAAATTCAACCTTGAACCGACAAAACTTCTGTTAATAATGTTTTATTCACATCCAGTCGACACCCCTAGTCGAAAATTTATAAGATATGAATACATTTAATACAAAATTAATGCCAGACCTAAGTAATTAGAGAATCATCTATGATCACAAAATTTTTAATTCTGACAAATGTATTCTATTGGGCCTGAAATTATTTAAATATCTTATAATATACGTGTTACGTCTCATGACGTCACATTTTGGGAAACGTAGATTTGTTTTTCTGAACAAAGGAGCTCCCTTGTAAAACGTGAATATTTGTCTATTGAGTTAAGTTAGTTTACCATGTGTGGTCTAACCCTTGAAAATATTACTTTTACGAAAATATAACTGCGAGTAGAATTTTTTGTTAAGCTTCGACCTTTGTAGACCGATTTATTGCCTATTTCCTGTAAAAGAATGCTTAAATGCATCCAAAAAGTGGTAGATTTCTTACACATTGCTCAGTGCTGGTATTATGTTTGTCTAGGCAGAAATCAAAAGCTCAGTTCAGATGAGTGGGACAAATTCCAGAGTTCGGATTCCTAAGATTAAATAACCTAGAAGTTCACTCATTGGATGCATTCCCACTCTATTTCATAAACGAGAAATGAGAGTATCGTTGTAACATATCAGGGTGGTTTCAAGATTGAAACCCCAATCATTGTTAATATTTCCCCCGATTTTCCCAGATGAAGGAACCTCCTATTTTTCTCCTATCTGGTCTTTTATATACATTTTACACGGAAATAATTCACTACTACACTACTACAAATATTACTACAAATACTACAACAAGTACTGCTACATCTCTTAGTGCAAAAGACATTACTTATACTTTGTTCGGTCGCGAAACTAATACTGATTCAGTCTAACAACTTACGGCGTAATCAACGAGGTTAGGTACTACTGGGTGCTTAAAGTTAAGTATACCCCATTAGTCATCCCCCTGATAAAACAATCAGGGTGTATAATTATGGTCCTTCGAAATAATTATATCCTGATAAAAGATTCAGGACTTAACATTTGATCCTTCTAACCACAACATAATGATAAAACAATCAAGATTCAGCAATGCGAAAAGCCTTACTTCTAAAGTACGATATTCACGAAATTCCGAGAAAGTTTGCGCGTGGGTATTCTACAAATAATCACCGATATTTAATTGGATCCGGTTTGCATATTTTGAGTTGAAGAGGAAATAACAGCAAAAATTCAGATGTATATAATGTGTGTTAACGCGCTCAAATGTCGCATACGGATGCGCAACCTGAAAATTGCCCGTCGCTACCTCTTTCCTTTCTAAAGTTATCGTGAGATGATGAATATGTTCTCATAAATATTTTAATATTTTCCAGTAAAACGATCCTCAAAAACTCTTAGATCTAAGAGTTTTAAAGTTAAAGATATTTATGTAGGGATGACCTTGTAGGTGGACTTAATATTTGGTGTTGCCGGAGCATGTCGCCGTGATGAAAAATTGTATACAGCGTGGTCCAGTTTGAAGGGCGGGAATTCCAGGAGAAGATGAACAATCGAAAGATAATATGAATTTGCTCAATGAGTTATTGTCGGATATGCTTCGTTTACAAAGTACAGCCAGTTCAAGTCTGATTAAAAAAATCAAATTTATTATTTTTTGCCAAATGGCTGAATATATTTGAATGAAACTTTTAAGGACTCAATTTCCAGCGTGATAGCAAGTTTTCTGATGGAAACAATTTTTTTTGTCCTGCCATTGGCGTCCGTACCAGGACGTGACTGGACATTTTTGGCGCTCTAGTTCCTCGGAACTGAGTGCTTAAAAATCAATTTGCCCATATGTCTGTAATTTTCGAATATTTCGATGAAAATGGTCTTAATCGATTTGGTTCGGCTCACTGATCAAGAATCCGTGGTCGAATTTCATTCTGTCCGGCCGTCCGGCCGGACGGCCGCGTAGGCACGATAACTCTCGAACGGAATGAGCTAGAGAGTTGAAATTTTCAGAGTAGGTTTGGGGGATAAATACCTCGGCTAAGTTCGTTATTGGGCAAAATCGGACAGATGGTTTCGGAGTAACAAAAAAAATATTTTTTTTTTACAAAACAAATTCCAAATTAAATTTTTTTTAATAAGCAGTTTCATCATAACAATCCATTCATATCATTTTTAACTCTAACAAGCTAATACTTTCGGAGATATGATTTTTCAAAATTTCAATGTAAATCGTATTTCACAGATTGATATAATTATTCTATGTATGAATTGTCATAATGTCAACTTATGACATGACATGACATTATCTAATCAATCGAAGAATTATGAGAATAAAGTGTATTCCGAAATGTGAGCGAAGTGAGAAAAATCTCAGTTGTTTGCTCCGAAATTAGTTTTTTTCAGAAAAGTCTTACATTTCGGAACGGACCATGAAGTAAGAGATCTGAGAGTAGTGAGACTGCTTTTCATCCATAGACGAATGCTCAGTTCTCTCAATTCATGACGGGACTGACAGAAGGGAATATTGTATCTTCAAAAATATTGGGGTTGAACTACTCGTATTTTAGCGATGCAACGGGGACCTCACCCGAAAATGTTTGAAAATATTACGTACATATTGAAAGCATAATTCTGTAGTTCGAGAGAGGAGAAAATTTGGTGAACGTAGATCAGGAAATTTTTGATCGATTACAGGGTAATTTTTTATTATTACTTATCTTCTTTCATAGGTACATGTTTTATGGAATACCTACTATTTGTAGGTACTTTAAACCTTTTTTGGGCAATTGTCATACGAAACTTGTTTTTTTGGCGCTCTAGTTCCTCGGAACAGAGTGCTTATCAATTTGCCCAAGTGTCTGTTATTTTGGAATTTTTGGCTGAAAATGATCTCAAACGATTTGGTTCGACTCACTGATCAAGAATCCGAGTGCGAAATCGATTCTATCCAGCCGGCCGACAGGCCGTAGGCACGATAACTCTCGAACGAAAGGAGTTAGCGGATTGAATATTGCAAGGTGGTTTTGGAGCGGAAATATCTCGGACAAGTTCGTTAATGGGCGAAATCCATCAAGGGGTTTCGGAGTTATGGCCGATTTTAGTGAAAATATTTTTTATGAATATTTCCGAAACCGATCACTCGATCTAACTGAAGTTTAGCATCATTTGAATTGAATTTCTTTTATGATGCAGTTCTATTATAAGAATACATTGATATAATTCCCAACTCTGAGAAACCAATACTTTCGGAGATATAATTTGTCTGTTTGAACTAGAGCGCCAGAAAGCTCCTGTCCACAGGGCTTGAACCCATTTTTTTAGAGAAAAATTGTTAAACGACTGCTTTTCTTGAAAATGAACATCAATTTTGAATTCCGCATTCAATTTGCGGAAAAAAAGCTCTACTTCATTTTTCTCAACTAGGCACCTTTCTTGAATAAAGAGGGACAGTTCAAAATGATTAATCATTCGATGAAACATTTAACCACTAAAATATCTAGAGAACGAACTTAGAGAAATCGTTTGAAATGCATTCCACCAAACTCAATACATTTTCGATTAAATGCTGAACGTACCTTATTCATTGAGAATATGTTATCAGGTACTTGCGTGATAAATACATTGATTCGTTTATTAGACAAAATTTTTGATTTTTTCTGCTTATAATGTTTCTGACACTCAAAAGACCACGTAATTTTGAATATTCTTAAGTATTATCTTCTTTTGTACTGAGTGGAGCTTTTAGCATGGAGTACTTGGCTCAAATATACAGGGTGTTCCTAAATATATGTATCAACGGTCAAGGGCGTAGCCAGGAATTAATTTCGGGGGGGTTTTTGAAATAGGAATTAATTTCGGGGGGGGTTTTGGGGGTAAAAGGGTCACTTTCTGCAGCAAAAATTTTTTTTTTTTTAAAGAAAAATAACATTTCGGGTGGGGTTTGATCCCCCAAACCCCCCCCCTGGCTACGCCCATTGTCAACGGTCAACTTTAGATTTCTCATAAAAAAAATTTTTTTTTTCTTTTCATTTTTTCCTGCGGGTCTTCGTTTCAGAGATATCAAAAATTTATTTTATTTTATGGTCGCAAACAAAAATGAAAAATAACTTTGCAATTTAAACTTAAAAACCTAGTTGTCAAATTTCCTTGAAATGAACAAACTTGTTAATTATCACAACTGATTGTTTCCAATTACAAGAAATTTTCAATACGTTAGCAAATTGTTTTTGATCATAAAATTCCAGTTTTCTCGAAAACGGTTCACTTTAGAGCAATGAACCAAGAGGAACGTTTTTATGTAAAACACATTGGCGCATCAGAATTTGCTCTGGAAATGCAAATTAGTCTAGTGGCGTTAAAGTTGGGGGGTAAACCTTTGTACAAATTCGATATCTCCGCCACTGGCACGTCTAATAAAACCGAATGAAGTGCAAGAAAGTAGCTATTAATAGTGACAATGTGTGTACAAAAACTAAATTCTGTAACTCAGACGGTTCCTGAGATATTACCAATATACTGAAAAAAAACATACATTTTTGACAACCTGTATCTCTGAAACGAAGACCCGGAGGAAAACATGAAAGGGAAAAAAAATATTTTTTCATGAGAAATCTACAGTTGACCGTTGATACACTTATTTAGGAACCCTGTAGATGCTTTCAATACGTCATAGATAAATGAGAGAACTAGAGAAGTACAATATACAATCATTACATTTTCAGATCGGAATGTCGTCTTTTTGCGCATATTCATTATGTTCATTATCATTTTGCCCAAATGCCTCTAATTTTCGATTTTATTGCCGAAAATGGTCTCAAACGATTGGGTTCGACTCCCTGAAGTAGAATTCGAGGTCAAATTTGATTCTGTCCGGCCGGCCGTTGCCACGGTAACTTGAGAATAGATAGCGACTTGAAATTTTCAGGGTAGGTGGCGCATCCCAATACTGCGGACAAGTTTGTAAGTTCACACACGATGGTTTCCGAGTAATAGTTTTGTTATCTACCAATACAAATCCGATCGAATTGAAACTTGGTGAGTTGTTGTAGAATACAAACCTAACGACGTTTGTGTTATTTTGTGAGAATCGTATCACTAGAAAATTTAAAAAAATATTATTTATGTCACGATAACCTCAGAACAGAAAGAGATAGCGACTTGAAATTTTAAGATTAGGTGATGCATCTGAATGCGACATTTGAGTTTGTTTATAGGTATAATCGTCCAAACGATTTTGGAGTTATACCCATCTGAAAGTTCGTTGTTATTTCCTCAATAACTCGAAAAATACAAAACCGATCCAATTCAAACATGTTTATTAGTTGTAGAATGCCTACGCGAAAATTCTTCCGAAATTTTGTGGGGATCGTATCACCAAAAAATATTTTAAAAATCATTGAAAAAAATTCAAGATATCAGAAACTAGTCGTCCGACATCGCTGAAATTTTGCGAGAGCCTTCAGAACCTAACGTTCCTACCAAAGATCCAAGTTTGAACATGATCGGATCTATATTGTTGGAGATCCGAGCCACCTTGTGTGAGTTCAGTAGCTGGATGGGTGACCGTTGCCACGAAAATTTTCGTACGGAAGGAGTTAAGGACTTGCAATTTTCAGGGTAGGTTGCGTATCCAAATGGGAGAGTTAAGTATTTTTGAGCATCCTCGGTCCAACAGTTTCGCGGTTATACCCACCTGGAATATTATTTCCTCGACAACTCAAAAAATAAATACTCGATCGGATTGAAGATTGGTAACTAGTTGAAGAATATCGGCATAAAGACGTGTGTAAAATTTTGTGAGAACCGTACTACTAGAAAGTTATTAAAATATTACGAAAAAAATTAGTTCAAGCATTGACGTGAAGTCAGGAGCTTTTGTGCGTATGTTCTATTGTCGATTCTCCTGTATTGGACATTCTCAATCGAATTTACCAAGTGCTTGAACCAATTTTTTTTCTTGACAATAATTCATGAAACATTTTTTAAGCGAATCCATTATTTCCCTTGGATTTATTGGACAAAAAATTCAATATGACATTTTCAGCAGTATTTACCAACTTTGGTGGTGTCCTGCACATCTGAAAATCATCACTGTCCATTTTTAATGTTTTCGGAAGATAAGTAGTTATTAAATCCAAATAACTAATGATTATCTGACTTTTGTCACAACGATAAAGGAATCGATTGTCACTGAATCGAATTCATAGGCTTAACCTCGGCTTAACGCCTTGGCCATCAATTTACATATTCGTCCGGTTAAGTATCGCTTTTACTATACAATGTAGTATATTGTTTTCACGGCAAATCTTTTTCCTCCGACGGAGAAAAAAACTACAAGTTAAAAAAGCTACGTTGGAATAATTGAACTTTCCCTTTATTCAGTTGACCAAAATAGGTCATTGTTACCGAACGTTTGAAAAAAAAATTTAATTATGTGTAAATTTTGACACGGTTCATATTCAAAATTCGAACTTCAAAACATGAAGTTTTTCTTTGCTACGAACCAAGGTTCATGATGACTAAATAATAATCCAATAGAACCGACTAAATTCCTCTTGAGATCCCCTTTGACAATTTTGAACTACTGATTGTATTTTACATTCCCTTCAATTCAATAAAAAATTTTATTATTCATGCCAAGGAGACACGACTTCGAACACGTTCGGACTACAAGTCACACAGAATAAAACACACAGTGTCAGTTTGATATGTGGTACCGAATTCATAAGATAACACGAAATTTATGTTTTTCGATGGGAGATATGCCCGCTTCGAACATAGGAGATCGTTGAACGTTTTACTTAGATCTAAATGGAGAAAAATGTGGTGCTAAAGTGCATTCCACCTTCAACAATAAAGATTTAATGAGCTTTCATTGCCTTTTATCTCCCGGTATATACGGCTCATTTATTTTGGAGTCGATTCATAGTTTGATTATTTGGTTTATGCCCGGAGGAACTCGGAATATTCATTTTGTAATTGATACGTTCTTCGAATTCTAATCGAGTTGGATTCTATTCGGGCACGTTGCTAACAAATGGAAGGTTTAATTTATTGGAATTGTTGAGGAAATAGTATCTGGAGGCATTTCAGCACCATCTATGGAACTCCATACGGGGAGCAAGTGAAAACGATGCAAATTTTACACAAATGGTTGTGCTTTTCTCAGGGCTCGGATTTCTCTTAGAATAATTCGAATACTTGAATATTCGAATTTTGTGTGAGTAAAATTTTTCCGAAATTCGACTATTAATTATTTCAATATTATAAAAAAATTTAGGCAATCGATGAGTAGAGAAATTCGACTATTCGAATGAAATACCATAAAAAACTGTGCGACTATTTGACTATTCGCTTACTTATTTCGCGCATTTTCTCGGAAACAGCGTGCTATCGTTTGGCCCAAATGTCCTTAATTTTCGAATTTTTGGCCAAAAATGTTCTCAAACGGTTATGTTCGACACACTGATGAAGAATTCGAGGTGAGGTCAAATTCAATTCTGTCCGGCCGTCTGGCCTGCTGCTTCCACGATAACTTTCGAACGGAATGAGCTAGACAGTTGAAATTT
The DNA here is from genome assembly GCA_937662695.2 of Halyzia sedecimguttata. Taxonomy (NCBI): domain Eukaryota; kingdom Metazoa; phylum Arthropoda; class Insecta; order Coleoptera; family Coccinellidae; genus Halyzia; species Halyzia sedecimguttata. Next base: position 28,816,753 of record OW569415.2, read on the forward strand.
TCAGAAGAGGTTTGGGGGATAAATATCTCGGTTTGTTTAGGTAGTTTGCGCATCCGAATAATTATAATAATAATAAGTTTTTTCTACAATCAATTAGAATTTTACTACCCATATAGTCCAAGAAAACAGTGCCAACCAAATACACTACAATTACAATATACAGGGTGATTCACGAATACCGTTCATTAGAATATTTCAAAGAAAGAGTCGAGATAAACACTTGAAATTTTTTAGCTAAGCTTTGTTAGAAAAAATGAATTCTTGGAAAACATTTTAGATTCGTTCGACTTCCGGTTTCAGCGGAAATGATACCAACTTTCGTTTTTTAAATGTAATTCCCAGTTTTTCCATTGATAATTAGATTACTCATTGAATTCTACTTTGTTATAATGTGTCACTTACCTATTATACTCAGAAAATTTGTAAGAAATCTGAAAAACCCTTTAAATTTTCTCAAATAGGGCTTCATTCCAATGTCAATAACTTGTAGATTTTGCATGAAAATTCCTAATTTTCTAGATTCAATCAGGAGACATAATGATGCTTCTTTTTCGTTGATTGAAACTTCAATTGAACATGCAGGGTGTTTCGATTTCAATGTCAAAGTCAATGACAAAAACCCGAGAGCTCATTTTTCAAATGAGAACGAATTCTTTATTGGTCAGCTGGAATCTACGTTAAAAATTAGTGTATAAGTGTGATAATGAATGTGATATTGAAGACAACACGCGAAGTGAATGTGGTGTGCACAATCGAGCTCTGAATATATCGCATAGAAATCAACGATAAACAAACTAATTTTTACCAAATTACTGGTCTGAATAAAGAGGAAAATACCGGGTGAATCCTGGTGTAAGTAACTTCCGAATCTGGAGTGTATTTGTGCCGTTAGAACGTTCAGAGTACATAATCTCAGGTGAGATTTTGGAGTATTTTCACACAGGGTTGGTACCATATTGCTTGCATATTAGTATCGATAACATCGATCTGGCGTCAACTAAGATGACTAATAAAATATCGTGTCATTGTTGTAATAAACAATATGCCAAGAATCAGATCTTATCATGCATTATCTGTAAGAATGATTTCGGAGGTGCATGTGTTGGTTTAAATACCTCTGAAATTCGGATGATTAATTCAAAGAAATCTATTGCATGGAGCTGTTCTGGGTGCGAGAGTATCGGTGATGATATTGTATCACTGAAAATGGTTCTCACTTCCTTACAAGCGGAAATAGAGCAGCTGAGATCATCTGTACGGGCCCTTTCGTCAATCCCGCAAGAAAATGGGATAAATGATGAATGTTTTGAAGAGATGCTGTTGGAGTTTGAAAAACGTCAGGAACGCAAAAATAATGTCATCATGCACGGTCTACCGGAGGAAAAAGACGATATATCTAACGATCAAAGAGCTGCTGATGATTGTAAAGCTATTAATGATATGTTTCGGTCCGTTTTGCCTGATTTTCCTTTACTCGAGCCATCTAATATAAAACGTTTAGGCAAATTGACGTCGGGCCAAAATAAGAACAGACCTATAAAAGTTGTCATGATTAATAATCAACATGTACGTACAGTGTTGGCTAAATCTAAAGTGCTCAAGAGTGACTTCAATGTGTTCATCTCGTCCGATAGAACTCCAAAACAGAGAGATTACTTCAATAAGATCAAATCAGAATTAGAACGTCGAAGATCTGCAGGTGAAAATGTTGGATTGAAGTTCGTGAAAGGTATTCCGGTTATAAGATCTTTAAACTAAACTCCCCCAATGGTAATTTCAATGAGAACATATGTTATTATCAGAATGTTCGTGGTCTCAACTCAAAAACCCATGAATTTAAATCTATGGTGTCAAGCAGTGATTTCGATGTAGTGTGTCTAACTGAAACGTGGTTGCAGGATGGTGTATGCGATGCAGAATTTTTTCCCTCTTCCTATGATGTTTTTAGATGTGACAGAAACCTCGTGGCTACAAATGTGTCGAGGGGTGGTGGTGTACTTGTGGCAGTTCTTAGTAAGTTCTGTGCGGAAATGGTCGATTTAGCGGAGCTATCCACTCTCACCTCTGCTGTCGATATGGTAGCATGTAAAATTAAGTATGGTCCTTGTATTCTGGTTATTTTGGTATTATATGATCCACCTCAAACTAATATTATAATCTATGAACAACTTTTTGAGTCAATGTCATCATGTCATATGTTACTTGATAATAAGGTGATTATTGTGGGTGATTTCAATGCCCCTAAATATATAGAAAATTCTTTAACTGATAATCGCACCATGGTACTAGATATGTTCCCTCAGACTCTAGAATTACAACAACTTAACAATGTGCTGAATCTTAATGGTAGAATGTTGGACCTGCTGTTTTCTAATATCGAATGTAAGGTCACTAGATCAGACTATTCACTTGTAGCGGAGGATGCACATCATCCGCCAATAGAGCACACATTTCGTCCATCGCTACGTCAGGAAAATCTTAATTTCGCTGTCCCCAGCTCCAGTGATATTACTAAAAAATATAATTTTTCAAAGGCTAACTTTGTAGACATGTACCGTTACATATGGGAAGCTGATTGGTCCCCTGTCATGGATGAGACTGATCCTGACTTGGCTTGCGCAGTATTTTATTCCAATCTTAATAGTATATTTGAGCTTACTGTGCCAGTCAAAGTCGCTAGAAAGAGGCGTTTTCCTTCTAGGTACACCACTGAGATCTTAAATATCATCCATCTAAAAGAAACTACCTTACGTAGCTTCAGAAAATACAATAGTAACTTCAATTTATTAAGGTATAAAAGTCTCAGGAGTTTACTCAAATTATGTAAGTACTTCAGAGCGGGAGATAGTTGCGGACCCATCAAAGTTTTGGTCATTTGTACGGGATAGTAAGGGTCATTCTCGCATTCCTGGTGTGATGATTGATGACAATAACAGATTCAATAAACCAAATGATATTGTTGATGCATTTTCTGAATACTTCTCGAGTGTATTTGATGTCCCCAATAACAGTTCGGAATCCGATGATGGTTTCGATAGTTCACTCATCAGACTTGGTAGAATTACAGAGGTGGATGTTGTACGTGCCTCTAAAAAGTTAGCGAACAAGCGCACCGCAGGGCCTGATGAAATACCAAGCTTCGTGGTAAAAGACTGCATTGGTGTCTTGTCCATTCCATTAGCACATATTTATAATATATCCGCAGCCTCCAGCGTCTATCCTTCAGTCTGGAAACGTTCAAAAATTACACCAGTATTCAAAAAGGGTGACAAATCATTGATTGCAAACTACAGACCGATTTCCATCCTGTCGAATTTCTCGAAGATCTATGAGATAATCATTTATAGCTGTATATTTCCATCTGTCAGACAAAAAATCAAACCAAATCAGCACGGATTCATGCCCAAGAGATCGACTGCTACAAATCTTGTATGTTTTTTCCAACACGTTTTTGAATCATTGGATGCCTCTGGGCAGATCGATGTAATTTATACAGATTTTCAAAAAGCGTTTTATAAGATAGACCATACCATTTTGATTAACAAATTAAGATCTAAATTTGCTTTTGGCCCAACGTTAATTGAATTGGTTGAATCATATTTAAAAAATAGAATGTGTTATGTTGATGTAGAGGGATGTTGTTCTTTTGAATTTTGTGCTTCATCCGGAGTACCCCAAGGATCCAATCTAGGACCTCTATTGTTTTTATTGTTTATAAATGATTTGGTTGATGACGTGGAATTGGATGTGATACTGCTGTTGTTTGCTGATGATTTGAAGTTACTTATTAAAATAGTAGACGCTGTTGATTGTGCTAGACTTCAGGCAGCGCTCGATCGGCTGTCAATGTGGTGCATGGATAATAAATTGGATTTGAACATATCAAAATGTTATGCTATGTCATATACGAAGAAAAAGACAGATTAGAGATCTTGGAATTTTATGCGGTGGTGGCTGTACATTTTACCTCATATCGATCAGCTGATATCTGCCTGTGGTAAAACTTTTGGATTCATAATTCGTAATAGTAGATGCTTCGATGGTTCAAGCACATTGATATCTCTTTTTAACAGTTTGATAAGGAGTAGATTAGCGTAATGTAATATTGTTTGGAGACCTATGTATGAAAGTCACAAAAAAAGAATTGAGTCTGTACAAAGAAAATTTTATAAATATCTCATGTGGAGGCAATATGGAGCGTATCCACCCATAGGGTACGATCATAATCTGCTTCTATCTAGGTTCGGTGCTGAGTCCATGTTTGATAGAGTAAACATATGTGCCTTATTGTTCCTTTTTAAAATAGTTAATAACGAGTTGGACTGTTCAGATATTTTGCATCGTTTGTCGTTTCTGGTACCCCGTCTGGGTTCTAGGGGAAATGAGGTGTTCTACTGCGGTGTGGGGAGAACAAACTCTAGTCTACAGTCTCCGGTAAATTTTGCATGTTCGTTATTCAATTCGATTGCCAGTAGATGTGATATTAATCATTCTACTTCTCACACCATAGTGGAGGCCTATTATTCTAGCCGCTCTCATGAGTGAGGCTGGACTCTCTGGTGTATTTTGTATTTTGTTTTGATTTATTTTCGAATATTGTACATTACTTTCATTTTTATTTTCTGTAAACTCCACATTTAATGTGGAATTGGATATATGTCTCATTTATTTAATAGCTCTTCTTATGTGTTTTCCTGTAATTGGGGGTTAACCCTGTTGGAAATAAATGGCTTATTATTATTATTATTATTATTATTATTATAATCCCTACATGTTTAAAATGCTTCTTTCCGAATGCATGGGGCAAAATCTCATTTTCTGGTTCTCGTTTATATTAATGAAGTCTCATCAGAGGTCAGGGTGAAGAAAAAACAAGTATTTGATAATTAATATCGAACCAAGATAATTGTCTTGGTTTTCGAAGTTTTTCCAATTGTATGCTTTCTCCAATATCTTACTTCGTATTTATGCTGTACTTTAAAGAATTTAGATAGAGCAGAATTTTGCCTTGAAAAAGAGGATATATAACGTTCCTCGAAATGTCGGCAATTTTTTGTAATTGATGAACAACAATAGAGTCCACTTACTTACCTGGAAACACTGAACCAACTTTGACATTGAAATGGAAACACCCTGTACGTTCAGTGGAATTTTTAATTAAGGAAGGAGAAGCATTGGTATGTTTTCTGATAGAAGCTAGAAAATTGGGAATTTTCATGCAAACATCCACAAATTATTAACTTTGGAATGAAGCCCTATTTGAGAAAATTTTAAGGGTCTTTTTCAGATCTCATACCAATTTTCTGAGAATAATATGTAAGTGACACATTAAAACAATGTAGAAATTAATGGGTAATCTGATTATCAATGAAAAAACTGGGTATTACATTTAAAAAACAAAAGTTTGTGCTATTTCCTGAAGTCGAACGAATCTGATATTTTTTCCAAGAATTCATCTCTCCTAACAAAGCTAAACTATGAAATTCCAAGTGTTCATCTCGTGTCTTTCTTTGAAAAATTCTAACAAACGGTCTCCGTGAATCACCTTGTATTATTCAAGTAGTATCCGAAGAACAAAACGAACTCCGTCATCAATAAATAACACTATTAATTAAGTCGTTGATCAAATGAATCATTCAATATTTTTCTAATCACAATTAACTCATAGGCAAACGAATTTTTTCAGAGCCACTGAATGTGCTTTCATTTCCGTTTACAATTTTATATAGGTATGTATGTCGAAATAATGGCCGTTCTTCAGCGCACATTGGAATTTTTTCAACTTCCAAATAACCCACAGAAAAACAATTCCACTCTTTAAAGATCGATTAAACTGTCAATCAAATAAAGAAAAATAAAAGAAATGAAAGCAGAAATAATGACTTATACGAGATTTGAACCGACCAAGTAGGTCTCCATCTCGTTAGCCTCACCGAAATGATAATAGCTAGGAGGTAAGGCTAATTAAAAGTTTTTAATAATAAGTCCCGAGATACAAATCTGAATTAATAGGTATGTATTATGATACATCAGCAAAAGTAACGTGTGATAATTACGAGATGTGACGCTTGTGATATTCTCGGGAGATTAAAATTACTTTCAGAAATATACTATCGTTGATCGGCTCTTTATTTAAATTGATTTGGCTTGATGGGAATAACTTGGATGAGTGGAAAAAAAATATGTGCTGGGAAAAACTCACCTACGGGGTTTGATAAAACGTTTGCATATAGATTACTTGGGAGAACTTTTGGCATATATATAGAATAACAGATGGTACGCCTGAGATAAAAGGCAAGCCATGAAAAATCGCTTCTCGTCCAAATTGAATAAGCTATTTTTGCGCTCATGTTTTGGGGAACAGCGTACTATCATTTCGCCATTTCATGTCTGTAACGATTAGTTTCGACTCACTGATGGAGATTTCCAGGTCAAATTTGATGCGGCTGGACGTTGGCAGGATAACTTTAGAACGGAAATAGATAGCGACTTGAAACTTTCAGGGTAGATGACGCGTCCCAATACGACGGATAAGTTCTTTAATGGGCATAATCGGCCCAACAGTTTCCCATTAATACTTTTTTCTTTCAACCAATACCGATCCGATCCGATTGAAATCCTTATGACACGAAAACCGTGAAAATCAAATTTTGTAAATTTTGAAAGTGGATGAGGGAATACATGATGATCTGATATTGAAGTAGATTCAGAAAAACATAAACATATGGTATTTCGTGTTACATGCAAGAGGCATATTATGTATTGAATATGAAATAATCTTGATATTCAGCTCTGGGTTTGATAAATATTTTTTCCCAATGGAAGACGTCAAATGGTGGCTAGTTGCGGTTGTTATGCAACAAGTAATTCTGAGAGATATAATTAAGGCTTTGGATTAGCTTTGATCAATGAAGCTTGGTAAATATTTTATTGTTTTCATGGCAATGCCTTCTCTTCCGGAGGAGGGAAAAGGAAAAGTAAAACGGCCGCGGCAGAGCAATCAAAATGTGGCATTGTTATTTTATGTTTAACAAGTAATGTATTGAACCTTTGAGACATTATGCGTTATCTTCCAGCTCCTACCATCTAAAAATTTCTATACAGCTTGTCAAGAGGCCTGCGGTTGACGTGTGACGTATATCGATTTGAAATTTGTTCGATCTGTAGAACTAATTGACTTGTTGACAGAGGTGTACAGGGACATGGGTAGATACAACGTCTCTAATGACCGATGCAATCGATTTTGTGGATGCGCTAGAGGTTATTGCGCCATCTAACAGGAAAAAGTAGCTGGGGATGCAGTAGATCCCTACAATATTAAAAATAATATGCAGGAATTTGAATACAGTAAATTAATTAGTAGTAGTACATTCACAAATCCTCGGCTATTTTAGACGAATCTAGCTGGTGCATTTAATGATCAATATATTTCACTGATTTGTAGCAACATTACTGAAATTGGATATTTTAGATATTCGTTATTTCAAAGATATAAACTTTCAAATGGGTCATTGATAATTTCAAATAAAGTCTGTTTTCGCGTTTGATTTCAGAAAAATATTTTCCTAGATTAAGTACAATACAATACACTTTGTTAAAGATGTTATTAATCAATGTTCTAATATCTCTCTTTTCTGTTGACGTTCATTCCTACGTTCATTCTTTGCTCATTCAATCAGATTTCTTTCGAACAAAAAAAGATTAATCAGTCAAATACTTTGCTGAAATCTCCCAATAAATTATTCAACCGCTAGAAAATCGTGGGTCAACCATTTTGTCTCAATTTTGTAATTAGAAAGGTTTCAACGGAATTGGTTCTGTGTTTATTCGAATTCCCCCAAAAATGTCTCTTTTGCCCATCATTCAATGCTGCCCAACCACATTTTTGCTCAACTACTGAAGAAAAATGAATATACCGTTTGAACTTTTGTAATAATTTTTTTGTATTATTCCATATATACTAATTGAAATTGAGTCATGGCAACCGATTACTACCGATTTTCCTAAGTAAATCGGCAATTTTGGGAATTGTCTTAAAAATCTAGAGGACGGATCGAGGTTCGAAGGGGGTGGATATCGAATCTTAGGGAGGGGGAAAGGGTAGATCCGAAGACCCTAAGTCGATATCTATCACGGTTTTCCCGTAACGAACGAAAATGTATTTTTTAACCTTCGCCCGATCTACCGATTATATTGATCTACCATTAAAAATGCAGATCTACCGGAAAAATGTAGATCTACCGGAAAAATGAAGATCTACTGGAAAAATGTAGATCTACCGGAAAAATGTAGATCTACTGGAAAAATGCAGATCTACCGGAAAAATGTAGATCTACTGAAAAAATGTGGATCTACCGGAAAAATGTAGATCTACTGGCTAGGTAGATCTGCGGGCCCACTAGTTATACCTAATTCAAATACTTATGTAGAACGAAAGGTACCATAACACAAAATCGGTAACTACCGCGTGAAAAATTTGCTACGTTTATTGCGTTGTCGAAGCATACTCATTATAACTTCAAGAGAAAATTTCAGAAGCAACTATGTATTTCATTCCATTCCAAAATTTTCTTGATTGGAAAAAACGAATATATTCAAATTTTGATGTGTGAACAATACTAACCAATAATCAGTTAGATCTGATTAATATCAAATCATAATAGCTATTATTAAAGATTCGCAAAATATTGAACATCTTAAATACCCCTTTGGATTTCCATGATTAGCCAATAATTGTGTCTAATTAGATACAAAAGAGAATCCAAGGATAATTTTCGGATCTTTTTGTCTATTATTAATTTGAGATATCATAACATCTTATCTATCGGTTTCCTCAAAGACATAAATAAATTATGAAGGACTTATCCTAGCTAATCTTTTCTATTAGGCATGGAAGACCGGCAATTATATTCAATTTTAAATATTGAAATCTTGATCTCTATAAATAACAAGATAACTTGCGTTACAATGGAATACAGGTCCGGACTTCTTCTATCCACAAATTCGAATTTAGATAGTCTATAAGGTAGTGTTCTAATTACTCATATTCAGCGGGAAGGTAGCTTATGATGTGAATATGAAGACAAGTACACTTTTCTGGAAGCTGGAACATATTTTCGATATGCTATTGTTGGCACTCTTGTTGCTCGGAACAGAGTGCTTATCAATTTGCTCAAATGTCAGTAATTTTTGAATTCTTGGCTGAAAATGGCCTTAAACGATTTGGTTCGACTCACTGATCAAGAATCCGTTGTCTAAATCGATTCTGTCCGGCCGGCCGACCAGCTTTTAACACGATAACTCTCGAACGGAATGAGCCAGACAATTGAAATTTTCAGAGTAGGTTTGGGGCATAAATATCTGAGTTAAGTTCGTTATTGGGCAAAATCGACCGGATGTTTCGGTGTAAAAAAAAATTTCTACGCTACAAATTTCGAATTCAATTTTCTTTAAGATGCGGTTTCATCATAGAAATCCATTACTTCCAGAGATATGATTTTTCAAAATTTCAATGATACATCGTACTTCTATGTTTTCACAGAATGCGAATTCTATCTGTCTGTGTTCTATCTGTTTGCGGTAGTTGTCGTTTGGTCCAGTTTGAAAGATAAACATTTATGTCAGACGAAACTGAAAGTGTATTTCTGGAGTTTGGTTGATGTAAGCATGTAAACAATTTGAAATCTGGATTTGCTAAGTTCATTGGCAGAGTTTTTTGGTTAGTGAGTCGAAAATGAATGATGCAAGAAAGTCGAGCATAATTTACGAGTGATTCTCTAATTATGGAAGATTTATAATGTGTTTTCCAAGTAATGTACAGGTAGTTATTCCTTAGTAACACTATTCAAGATTCCCTACATAAGTATTCTGGTTTGAGTTCTCTCTGGACTGATTACATTAGATTTGTTTCATCTTTTTGTGGTAGCTGGTGTTTAGTCCAGTTTGAAAGATAAACATCATTAATGTTAAACGAAACTGAAAGTGGATTTCTGGAGAGTTTGGTTGATGTAAGCATGTAGACAATTTAAAATTTGGATTGGCTAAGTTTATAGGCACAGTTTTTAGTTAGTGAGTCGAAAACGAATGATGCAAGGAAGTAGAGCATAATTTACGGGTCATTCTCTAATAATGGAAGATTTGCAACGGAATTTCCAACTAATGTACATGTAGTTATTCCTCAGTAACACTATTTAAGATTTCCTACATAAGTATTCTGGTTTGAGTTCTCTCTGGACTGATTACATTAGATTTGTTTCTTAAATAAAACTATTTGATTTACTCAATTTTTCCGAATGACTCCTGATAGTTTTGAAACGTTTGTAGCCAAAATTGCACCGTCATATAAAGATAAAAATGGGATTTTCTTCCATGATGTAGTTCTATCATAAGAATCCATTGATATAATTCCCAACTCTGAGAAACCAATACTTTCGGAGATATGATATGTCAAAGGTAGGACAAGAGTGCCAAAGCTCCTACCACTGGGCTTTCTTTTTAACTCCACAAATCCACATTTTCTCTGAGAGAATCATTTAAATCCACAAAAAGAGACTGTGTGGCGGGGATTGCACGCTGTAGGTAGAGTTCGCTATCGTGCCATGTTGAAAAATTATTTTTGGCCAGAATGGGATGCTCTTGACATCCACGATATGTGGTTCCATCAAGTTGGTGACACAAGCCACACATGGTTTAACAATTGATATATCAAAAAAAAAAGCTCGAAATGATCCGGTCGAATAGCCTCTTCGCTGAGGCGATTTAACGCTATCCGATTTTTTACGTTGAAACACTGATTCACTCAAATAAGCCATTAACGGTGAAGGGGCACAGGAATAAAACCGGAGGAGAAACTACCATCATTCTGGTCGATGCGTATGAAAAAATGATGAAAAATCTAAAGAAATCTAAAGAATCGATGGTAACATAACAATTGTAGTAGACGTGGAATATTTCAGTTCTGTTTCTCAACTATTGAAAACTCTCATTCAAACAATGCCCAATTATCAGTATTTCGGAATTTTGAGCCGACAATGGTCTCAAACGATTCCATTCGATTTAGTGTTGAATATTACGTAGTCAAATTTGATTATGTCCTTCCGTCCATCCAAAAACACGACAACTTTCAAAATGAGGAACATAGAGTGTTGGAATTTACTGGGTAGGTTTCATGTCAAAATGTTCTTGTTTCGGAGATATACAGTATACACATTTTAAATTTCAGTATTTCATTATTTCGAAAACTATAGATCCGATACAGATCAATTTTGTTATTTAGATGCAGGTATATTAACGACTCCATGTATGCAAGTATTCAAAATTTGAAAATATGGTTCCACTATCATAACAGAAAATATCGTGTCTTTTTGGCGCTCTAGTTCCTCGGAACTGAGTGCTTATCAATTTGCCCAAATGTCTGTAATTTTCGAATATTTCGATGAAAATGGTCTTAAACGATTTGGTTCTACTCACTGATCAAGAATCCGTGGTTGAAATTCATTCTGTCCGGCCGGTCCGGCCGTAGGCACGATAACTCTCGAACGGAATGAGCTAGAGAGTTGAAATTTTCAGAGTAGGTTTGGGGGATCAATATCTCGGCTAAGTTCGTTACTGGGCAAAATCGGACAGAAGGTTTCGGAGTAATAAAGAAAAAATTTTCTTTTTACAAAACAAATTCCAAATTAATTTTTTTTTAATAAGCAGTTTTATCATAAGAATCCATTCATATCATTTTTAACTCTAACAAGCTAATACTTTCGGAGATATGATTTTTCAAAATTTCAATGTAAATCGTATTTCACAGGTTGATATAATTATTCTATGTATATTCTATGAATGAATTGCCATAAAGTCAACTTGACAGAAGGGAATATTGTAACTTCAAGAATATTGGAGTTGAAATACTCGTATTTTAGCGATGCAACGGGGACCTCACCCGAAAATGTTTGAAAATATTACGTACCTAAATATTGAAAGCATAATTCCAAAGTTCGAGAGAGGAGAAAATTTTGTGAACGTAGATCAGGAAATTTTTGATCGATTACAAGGTAATTTATTATTTTATACATGTTTTATGGAATACCTACTATTTGTAGGTACTTTAAACCTGTTTTAGGCAATTGTCATACGAAACTTGTTTTTTTGGCGCTCTAGTTCCTCGGAACAGATTGCTTATCAATTTGCCCAAGTGTCTGTAATTTTGGAATTTTTGGCTGAAAATGGTCTCAAATGATTTGGTTCGACTCACTGATCAAGAATCCGAGTGCGAAATCGATTCTGTCCGGCCGGCCGACCGGCCGTAGGCACGATAACTCTAGAACGAAAGGAGTTAGCGGATTGAAAATTGCAAGGTGGTTTTGGAGCGTAAATATCTCGGACAAGTTCGTTAATGGGCGTTAACCATCAAGGGGTTTCGGAGTTATGGCCGATTTTAGTAAAAATATTTTTTATGAATATTTCCGAAACCGATCACTCGATCTATCTGAAATTTAGCACCAGACTGTAGAAGACAGTAGAATCATGACCTTTATACGCATGTGAAGTTTTGTATTGACCAGATTACCGCAAAGTGTCAAAAAAAAAATTGAAAATGTGGTACAGTTCTCATTCTCATGATTGCTCATTTAATCTTCATAAATAAACTATTATTTGAATTGAATTTCCTTTTTGATGCAGTTCTATCATATTAATACATTGATATAATTCCCAACTCTGAGAAACCAATACCAGATATAATTTGTCTGTTTGAACTAGAGCGCCAGAAAGCTCCTGTCCACAGGGCTTGAACCCATTTTTTTAACCATAAATGAAAGAATTCCCCCTCAGCTAATTTCACAGCCAGCTGGTCAGCGAAAGATCATGACAGTTGTCAGTTCCAACAAGCCAACTGGTTTTGATGACATCCCCACAAACATATTTAAATCTGTTGCGTGGAACATTTTGGCACCACTTACACACATAGTCAACAGGTCAATTGAGTCAGGAGAATTTTGCGATATGGAACTGCTGAGGAGGCTCTATGTCGTTCTGGTTCAGTCTCATTTACCTACTCTATGGAATACTGGATATTGTTGTAGGGGATAACTTTGCACTGCGAGCTTAAGGTCTATTATGCCCCTGTCGAGATTATCACTATCTACAGCTCGCCTTCCAGTTCCAAAGTTCTGATTACTTAAAAAAACTAGAGGTTAACAAAAATGGTTAATTAAGATAATTGTTCGAAAGCCTTAGGTACTTGTTTTCTACAGAACGCTTCTTCGCCTAGAGTAGAATTATGGACTTGTGAAAACTATTTTTCTTCGCTCTGCCAATTCACTATAGAAAGATTTTGCATAGATTTTTCACGAACAATTAAAACTATACCTCCAAGATTACATACCTACCTTGCTCCCTCTATTCAGAATAGGGTTTCAGCAACAATGAAAAATTCTTCTAGAGGAGGAGAATAAATGTAAAAAAAAAGCACTGACGTGAAGTCAGTACTCTTTGGCGCGCGTGTTCACGGTGGCTAATTTGAATTGAATGATGAGTACTTCAAGCTCAGTGGATAGAGCGAGCCGAAGATCTACCCAAAGGATAGTGGACACCATTCACTGTCGGTTCAAAAATGAACAGTGCTGTATCTAAGCTGCCATCAGGATAGAGTAACAAAGTTGGAAAATAACACAAGTGACTCTCCTTAGTCGCACAAGCTCCTACAAGATTTGGGAGGGTCAGTATAATCCTAATCATGTTTATAGCACGAGCGCCAAAGCAGATTGACTTTTTACACTTTTTCTTTCATTGTTAAGTCAATCTGCTTTTGCGCGCGTGCTATAAACATGATTAGGATTATACTGACCCTCCCAAATCTTCTAGGAGCTTGTGCGACTAAGGAGAGTCACTTGTGTTCTTTTCCAACTTTGTTCCTCTATCCTGATGGCAGCTTAGATACAGCACTGTTCATTTTTGAACCGACAGTGATTGGTGTCCACTATCCTTTGGGTAGATCTTCGGCTCGCTCTATCCACTGAGCTTGAAGTACTCATCATTCAATTCAAATTAGCCACCGTGAACACGCGCGCCAAAGAGTACTGACTTCACGTCAGTGCTTTTTTTTTTTTTTTCAAGTTCCTTTAACAAATATAGCTATCAATACAGTTTGGCTGTTAGCTTTACCGTAGATCGGAAAAAAATGCGGTTGTGGGTCCTCCGTTAGGGACGCAATTGCATCTTCTCCAAATCCGAACGTATTTGAATATAGATCTACCGAATATAGTTATCTATAAATTCGCCTCAGGGCCACAATACAGACATTTCAAATCGGAAACAACGCTATTTCCCCCAAACTGACTTGTGTCCGTGCACTGAATTGACATGAATATTCTTTTAAAACTTCACAATATCGGCTCATTACTCCCAACATAACCCAAACAACCCAAAACCATTCACTTCTCGTCTGCGCAAGCGCAGTATACTCGTGGCTGCAAGTCCTCCCAAAATTACACACCTCACAAAAAACTCCGATTCTCCAACACTAGTGGTTCAGGAGATATCGCTTCTTGAATCCACGCATGCGCAGACCCTCAACAGGGGATTCTATAGCGGAATAGCATCCGCCATCCCAAAACCCCTATCCTCTCTGACGAAAGCACCAGCAGTTAAATCACTGATGGTCTGCTCATGCGCATAACGAAAAATGCCCGTAATTGGTTACATCAATTATGAAATTAGCCCCAGGGCCACGGTACGGACACTTTAACTCTGAAACAACGCTTTATCCCCCAAACTGACTTGTCCTTGCACTGAATTGCTATGAATATTCTTTTAAAACCTCAATTTTCGACTCAGCACTCCCAACATAACCCATCCAACCCAAAAACAGTCACTTCTCTTCTGCGCATGCGCAATCTACTCGAGGCTAAAAGTCCTCTCAAAATAACACACCTTACAAAAAACTCCGATTCTCCAACACTAGTGGTTCAGGAGATATCACATCTTTAATCCACGCATGCGCAAACCCTCAACAGGGGATTCTATAAAGGAATAGCATCCGCCACCCCAAAACCCTAATCCTCTCTGACGAAAACACCACCAGTTAAATCACTGATGGTCTGCTCATGCGCATAACGAAAAATGCCTGTGAGGGGTAACACCAATTTCAAAATTAGCCCCAGGGCCACGGTACGGACACTTTAACTCGGAAACAACGCTACATCCCCCAAACTGACTTGTCCTTGCACTGAATTGCTATGAATATTGTTTTAAATCCTCATAATATCGACTCAGCACTCCCAACATAACCCATCCAACCCAAAAACAGTCACTTCTCTTCTGCGCATGCGCAATCTACTCGCGGCTAAAAGTCCTCTCAAAATAACACACCTTACAAAAAACTCCGATTCTCGAACACTAGTGGTTCAGGAGATATCACATCTTTAATCCACGCATGCGCAGACCCTCAACAGGGGATTCTATGGAGGAATAGCATCCGCCACCCCAAAACCCTAATCCTCTCTGACGAAAACACCACCAGTTAAATCACTGATGATCTGCTCATGCGCATAACGAAAAATGCCTGTAAGCGGTAACATCAATTTCAAAATTAGCCTTAGGGCCACGGTACGGACACTTTAACTCGGAAACAACGCTACATCCCCCAAACTGACTTGTCCTTGCACTGAATTGCTATGAATATTCTTTTAAAACCTCATAATATCGACTCAGCACTCCCAACATAACCCATCCAACCCAAAAACAGTCACTACTCTTCTGCGCATGCGCAATCTACTGGCGGCTAAAAGTCCTCTCAAAATAACACACCTTACAAAAAACTCCAATTCTCCAACACTAGTGGTTCGGAAGATATCGCATCTTTAATCTACGCATGCGCAGACCCTCATAAGGGATCTGAATTCTATGGATGAATAGCATCCGCCATCCCAAAACCCCAATCCTCTCTGACGAAAACTACAGCAGTTAAAGGACTTCTCATCTGCGCATGCGCAATACGGAAAATGCCCGGAAAGGGCAGCATGAACCTCAAAAACATTTATGTTTCGGCATTAAAAGCAAAGTATTCCGCAAAATAGTAGTAATTTTTTTATTTTTTTCATGTCACGTGATCTTCACGAAATTTTGTAAAAGTGTTTGCTTTGGTCTTTTGCATCTAACTACTGAGTTTCAATTTAATCAGATCAGTATTTTTCGATTTATCGTGAAAACAAAATTTTCAAATTTTCAAAATTTTTTTTTGCCACTTTAGGGCCTTCGGTTCAACACAAAACTTCGCAGGCATATAAAGGTCATGATTCTACAATCTGTTGCCAAATTTCAAAAAGATCGAGTGATCGGTTCCGGAAATATTCATAAGAAACGTTTTTACTAAAAACGGCCTTAACTCCGAAACCGCTCGGTCGATTTCGCCCGTTAACGAACTTGTCCGAGATATTTACGCTACGAAACTACCCTGCATATTTCAACGTTCCAAGTCATTCCGTTCGAGAGTTATCGTGCTAACGGCCGGACCGGCCGGACCGGACGGACAGAATTGAATTTGACCTCGAATTCTTCATCAGGGAGTCGAACCCAATCGTTTGAGACCATTTTCGAAAAAAAAATCGAAAAATACAGACATTGTGACGAAATGATAGCACGCTGTTCCTTGCGGAACACGCGCGCAAAAAATGGTTGAAAGTGATGTTGAAATACTCAGTATGAAGAATCTAAGTGTTCATTTTTAGTTAATGCTCGCTCGCTCAATTTTTCCTGTCAAAGAAAAAATGGGTTTTTTACTTTATTTGTAACTCTATGAATCACGAATTTTTGACACAAGGCAGTTCCAGTGGCTTGCCAATGGATATGCCTTCGGGCAACAGATTATTTCATGATTTTTTCTGAAATTCAAAGGGATGAAGGAATTTTTGTTGGATTGTTTAGTACTGAATATTGTGCATGTCGCGAAAAGAGGATTAGAATAGTATATTCTAAAACAAGTTGCAGAATGGGCTCCAATTAAAACAAGAATGCGAAATTCGAAAACGAGTGACGAAGGAGCGAGTTTTCGAACGCATGAGTGTTGGAATTGCCTTCTGCAACGAGTATTAGACGATATTTTTTCTTTGCTGGAATGAGTTCATTCCAGCACTGTTTTTAGTGCTGGAATGGACTCATTACAATACTGAAATAGAGAAAGTTAATTAAACATTATTGCGCGTATGTTCTGGGGAACATCGCGTTATAGTTTTGCCCAAATGACTGTAACTTTCGAATTTTTTGACGAAATTGGTCTCAAACGATTTATTTCGACTCCCCGATGAAGAATTCGAGGTCAAATTTGATTCTGTCCGTCCGGCCATCCGGCCGTCCATTGCCACGATAATTTGAGAACGAAAAGAGCTAGCGACTTGAAATTTTCAGGGTGGGTGGCGCATCGCAATACGACGGACAAGTTCGTTAATGGGCATAATCGGCCCAGTGGTTTCCGAGTAATAATTTTGTTTTCAACCAATATAAAACCGATCGAATTGAAACTTGGTGAGTAGTTGTAGAATATGAACCTAAGCACGTTTGTGAAATTTTGGGCGAATCGTATGGCTAGAAAATTTTTAAAAAATTATTAAAAAATATTTTTTTTGTCACGATAACCTGAGAACGGAAAGAGATAGCGGCTTGAAAATTTCAGGTTATGTTGTGCATATGAATGCCACATTTGAGATTGTTTATGAGCATAATCGACCGAACGGTTTCAGAGTTATAGCCATCTGAAATTTGGTGGTTTTTTGTTCCTCATTAACTCGAAAAATACTGAACCGATTGAATTCAAACATGGTTATTAGTTTTAGAATGCCAACGCGAAAACGTTTGCGAAATTTGGTGAGGATAGCATTTGTAGAAAATTTTTAATAAATCATTGAAAATAAAAAAAAAAATTCTATTGGACACTTAATTCGAATTTACCATGGTAAATTTGAATTAAGAGTGTCTAATACAGGAGAATGGACGACATAATTAACCATGGTAAATTCGATTAAGGGTGTCCAATACAGAAGAATGGACAATAGAACATACGCGCAAAAGCTTCTGACTTCACGTCAGTGTTTGAACCAATTTTTTTTTAATTATTATATATTATTAATATAAGTGGATACTAAGTACCTATATGAGCAACCGATTCACAAGTTGTTATGAATTTGAATTACCATTAATAGTATTTTGGATCAGTCAAAAATATAGATAGACAGATTCCGAAACTCGTTTAAAATCTATAGATTTGCGTACCTATTTATTCGAATGCATATTTCAGTGAACTATATCGATCATAAAATGAACGAACGTGCAGAAGCTCCTGATTTAATCTGAATGCTTTAAAATTATTTGATTCTAAACCGAGAAAATTTATTATCGTTTGCTATAAACATGAGACGGCTTAGAAAAAAGCATACCTATTAGCTTTAGGAACACCACAGGGTTCCAAACGGGGACCAACGCAGTTTATTCCATTCATCAATGATCTATTCCACAGTAGTGAATCAAACAAAGACTGCACTTACACAGATGATACTATATTTCTCCACAGGTCTGGAACTCCCGCCGTGCTTTCTTCAAATTACGGACCTGCATTCAAATTCATCCATTTTCCGTACCCACTTCGGTAACGATCGATCCGAAAATGATTTAGTGTGGTAGGAGAAATACTAAAGACTTTCGCCGTCCCAAAGCTACTCTTTCCGAAATTAGTGTAGTATCTTTCGATCGGGATATACTCTATTAACATTATTAGTAGCCAAATGGAGATGACCCCAAGATAATCAGAAGCATGAATCGGGAGTGGTAACATTTAGACTACCGTCCAAATGGTCTATTCATCGTAAATCTGTCTGATTTAAATTACAACACAGAGATCCGATCTGCCGAAGAGGGAACAATCCGATCCCAGTTAAATTCGGTTTCGAATTCAGAGTCATGGTCATTTGATAATTATTCCTCTTAATGTCCTCGATCTTTATCATGCACTCGAAGTGCTCATTGAGGTTCGAGCTTTCGGTCTGTTGTCATATTTCGTTCGGCGTTGAACCTACGCATAATCGGGAGATAGTTGGATATCAGTGATGAAACAAGAAGCCGCATGCAAACTTTCGAAGAGGGCCATATAGATAAAATCATGCGAGAAACCGAGAAAGGATGTTTGTTAACAGTTCTTTCAATAAGAACCAGTATACCAATGGTGAAAAAAAAACAGTAGGATGAAACCCATTGGAAAATGAAGAAAATTTAAAAAAAATTGAGGCTAAATAATTTACGGGCGATCTGAGGTCGGGAAGTGGAAGAGGGTGAGTTTTGAAGGGTGTAACGATTTATCTCGATTTCCGGCAATACTACAAGTCCTATGGAAAAAAAAAGCACTGACGTGAAGTCAGTACTCTTTGGCGTGCGTGTTCACGGTGGCTAATTTGAATTGAATGATGAGTACTTCAAGCTCAGTGGATAGAGCGAGCCGAAGATCTACCCAAAGGATAGTGGACACCATTCACTGTCGGTTCAAAAATGAACAGTGCTGTATCTAAGCTGCCATCAGGATAGAGTAACAAAGTTGGAAAAGAACACAAGTGACTCTCCTTAGTCGCACAAGCTCCTAGAAGATTTGGGAGGGTCAGTATAATCCTAATCATGTTTATAGCAAGAGCGCCAAAGCAGATTGACTTTTTACACTTTTTCTTTCATTGTTAAGGCAATCTGCTTTTGCGCGCGTGCTATAAACATGATTAGGATTATACTGACCCTCCCAAATCTTCTAGGAGCTTGTGCGACTAAGGAGAGTCACTTGTGTTCTTTTCCAACTTTGTTACTCTATCCTGATGGCAGCTTAGATACAGCACTGTTCATTTTTGAACCGACAGTGAATGGTGTCCACTATCCTTTGGGTAGATCTTCGGCTCGCTCTATCCACTGAGCTTGAAGTACTCATCATTCAATTCTAATTAGCCACCGTGAACACGCGCGCCAAAGAGTACTGACTTCACGTCAGTGCTTTTTTTTTTTTTTTCAAGTTCCTTTAACAAATATAGCTATCAATACAGTTTGGCTGTTAGCTTTACCGTAGATCGGAAAAAAATGCGGTTGTGGGTCCTCCGTTAGGGACGCAATTGCATCTTCTCCAAATCCGAACGTATTTGAATATAGATCTACCGAATATAGTTATTTATAAATTCGCCTCAGGGCCACAATACAGACATTTCAAATCGGGAACAACGCTATTTCCCCCAAACTGACTTGTGTCCGTGCACTGAATTGACATGAATATTCTTTTAAAACCTCACAATATCGGCTCATTACTCCCAACATAACCCAAACAACCCAAAACCATTCACTTCTCGTCTGCGCAAGCGGAGTATACTCGTGGCTGCAAGTCCTCCCAAAATTACACACCTCACAAAAAACTCCGAATCTCCAACACTAGTGGTTCAGGAGATATCGCTTCTTGAATCCACGCATGCGCAGACCCTCAACAGGGGATTCTATAGCGGAATAGCATCCGCCATCCCAAAACCCAAATCCTCTCTGACGAAAGCACCAGCAGTTAAATCACTGATGGTCTGCTCATGCGCATAACGAAAAATGCCCGTAATTGGTTACATCAATTTTGAAATTAGTCCCAGGGCCACGGTACGGACACTTTAACTCTGAAACAACGCTTTATCCCCCAAACTGACTTGTCCTTGCACTGAATTGCTATGAATATTCCTTTAAAACCTCAATTTTCGACTCAGCACTCCCAACATAACCCATCCAACCCAAAAACAGTCACTTCTCTTCTGCGCATGCGCAATCTACTCGAGGCTAAAAGTCCTCTCAAAATAATACACCTTACAAAAAACTCCGATTCTCCAACACTAGTGGTTCAGGAGATATCACATCTTTAATCCACGCATGCGCAAACCCTCAACAGGGGATTCTATAGAGGAATAGTATCCGCCACCCCAAAACCCTAATCCTCTCTGACGAAAACACCACCAGTTAAATCACTGATGGTCTGCTCATGCGCATAACGAAAAATGCCTGTGAGGGGTAACATCAATTTCAAAATTAGCCCCAGGGCCACGGTACGGACACTTTAACTCGGAAACAACGCTACATCCCCCAAACTGACTTGTCCTTGCACTGAATTGCTATGAATATTCTTTTAAAACCTCATAATATCGACTCAGCACTCCCAACATAACCCATCCAACCCAAAAACATTCACTTCTCTTCTGCGCATGCGCAATCTACTCGCGGCTAAAAGTCCTCTCAAAATAACACACCTTACAAAAAACTCCGATTCTCCAACACTAGTGGTTCAGGAGATATCACATCTTTAATCCACGCATGCGCAGACCCTCAACAGGGGATTCTATGGAGGAATAGCATCCGCCACCCCAAAACCCTAATCCTCTCTGACGAAATTACCACCAGTTAAATCACTGATGATCTGCTCATGCGCATAACGAAAAATGCCTGTAAGCGGTAACGTCAATTTCAAAATTAGCCTTAGGGCCACGGTACGGACACTTTAACTCGGAAACAACGCTACATCCCCCAAACTGACTTGTCCTTGCACTGAATTGCTATGAATATTCTTTTAAAACCTCATAATATCGACTCAGCACTCCCAACATAACCCATCCAACCCAAAAACAGTCACTACTCTTCTGCGCATGCGCAATCTACTGGCGGCTAAAAGTCCTCTCAAAATAACACACCTTACAAAAAACTCCAATTCTCCAACACTAGTGGTTCGGAAGATATCGCATCTTTAATCTACGCATGCGCAGACCCTCATCAGGGATCTGAATTATATGGAGGAATAGCATCCGCCATCCCAAAACCCCAATCCTCTCTGACGAAAACTACAGCAGTTAAAGGACTTCTCATCTACGCATGCGCAATACGGAAAATGCCCGGAAAGGGCAGCATGAACCTCAAAAACATATGTTTCGGCATTAAAAGCAAAGTATTCCGCAAAATAGTAGTAATTTTTTTATTTTTTTCATGTCACGTGATCTTCACGAAATTTTGTAAAAGTGTTTGCTTTGGTCTTTTGCATCTAACTACTGAGTTTCAATTTAATCAGATCAGTATTTTTCGATTTATCGTGAAAACAAAATTTTCAAATTTTCAAAATTTTTTTTTGCCACTTTAGGGCCGTCCGTTCAACACAAAACTTCGCAGGCATATAAAGGTCATGATTCCACAATCTGATGCAAAATTTCAAAAAGATCGAGTGATCGGTTCCGGAAATATTCATAAAAAACGTTTTTACTAAAAACGGCCTTAACTCCGAAACCGCTCGGTCGATTTCGCCCGTTAACGAACTTGGCCGAGATATTTACGCTACGAAACTACCCTGCATATTTCAACGTTCTAAGTCATTCCGTTCGAGAGTTATCGTGCTAACGGCCGGCCGGCCGGACCGGACGGACAGAATTGAATTTGACCTCGAATTCTTCATCAGGGAGTCGAACCCAATCGTTTGAGACCATTTTCGAAAGAAAATTCGAAAAATACAGACATTGTGACGAAATGATAGCACGCTGTTCCTTGCGGAACACGCGCGCAAAAAGCTAAATTGCAAAGTTATAGGTAATAAAAATTTCTACTACTGTTTCCATATAACCTCAAAATTTATGTGAAAAATTATTCAAATAACCATCTTTTACAACAATTTTTTTTTCACGAAATTTGTTGAACACTTACCTTTTTAAGTCCCAAACACACTGTAATTTTTTTATTTGAATTAATTTTTTCACCTTATTTTGACTTAATATCGAAAAAGCACCCTAATTTTCAATCGATAATTCTCACGTCAATATATCTGCTTGTTAAAAAAAGTGGGTGGGCTTTTTGTTCATTGAGATCTCTATTTTATAATGGTGTAAAAAAATGAACATTACTATGGTAATTTTTTTCAGAAAATGCTACGATATAACAGGTAAAGGCCCAGATCCTCCTCTCCCCTTCCCCTCTTCTGTATGGAATTCCTTTCGATGGGCTAAAATTTTCCGTAGGTCACTCAGGTAAAGTTATCTTAAAAAAGCAATAAATGAGCATCTACCCATATATAATTTAGAGACGATTCTGCAAGTTCCTCAATATTGTAGATGTCTTGTTAAATATTAACTTTATTAACTTTTCTGAGAAAATTTACCATAGTAATGTATATTTTTTTACACTATCAGAAATTAGAGATTTCAACTAACAAAAACACTTTTGCACGTGTATAATCGTTTTAACCATCGTAAATTCGATTAAGAGTGTCCGATAGAGGAGAATGGACAATAGAACATACGCGCAAAAGCTCCAGACTTCACGTCAGTGCTTGAACCAATTTCTTTTCAATTTTCGGGTGATACGATTTTCACGAAATTTCACAAGCGTCTTTACGTTTTTATTTTACAACTACTCACCAAGTTTCAATTCGATCGGATTTGTATTGGTTGAAAACAAAATTATTACTGGGAAACCATTATTATGCCCATTAACTTGTCCGTCGTATTGAGATGCGCTACCTCCCCTCAAAATTTCAAGTCGCTATCTCTTTCCGTTCACAGAATATCGTGGCAACAGCCGGCCGGACAGAATCAAATTTGACCTCAAAATCTTCATCAGGGAGCCGCACCCAATCCAATTTTGGCGAAAAAATCGAAAATTATAGAAATTTGGGGAAAACGATAACGCGATGTGCCGCAGAACATACTGGCAAAAATGAAAAGACGAGAGAAGTAAAACGAACGAATTAAAAATAACACATAACCTTCCAAAAGTTCCCTCTCACAAATATACGCCGCTGTCGCCGTTTTCAAAGATATTCACTCTTGTTCTTAGAAATCCCTTCAATATTTGAATTCAAAACGGAAAATGTCGTAGCTCATCAGGCCAGGAGAATCTCTTTCAAAACCAGGTCTGGCCAATTCAAATGATGATTATTCAGAACTTCAGATGTTCGAAAAGCGCAACAGGATCCTAATGCTATCATCCCGTATAGATTCTATTGTGTTGTGAAAATATCGACCCGAAAATTTATATTATAATTTAATATGTCATTATGACATAGCACATCCGAATGGGACAGTTGAGTTCGTTTTTGAGCATAATTGTCAAACGGTTACGGAGGTATAACCATCTTGATTATTGTTTTCTCTATAACTCAAAAAATACAGATTTATATTCTAGGGAACAGTGTGCTATCATTTGGCTCAAGTGTCTGTAATTTTCCAGATTTTCCCGAAAATGGTCTCAAAAGATTATACTAGGTTCAACTCAGTAACTCACTGATGTAGAGTAGAATTCGATTCTGTCTAGGTATTAACGCGGGCATAATACTCACTGCGTCGCTACGAATTTCCTTAAGTAGTGAACGGGAGTGTTACGTGGCATCAATTATCGAACCTAGTTTATGATGCAGTTGTATCATAACAATTAAAAATCCATTGATATAATGCCCAACTCTGAAAAACCAATACCTTCAGAGATATGATTTGCCAAAGCTTGAATAAAATCTCGCTAATAGTTGGACAAGAGCGCCAAAGCTTCTGTCCACAAGGCTTTTTTCACCTATATTCATAAATATTATATTTCAGAAACTATATGCGTCAGAATCAGCTGAAATTGCGCATATCACTTCGAGCTACCATTTTACAATCAGGTAACGAATTTCAACCTGATCGACTTCCTGTGACATGCTCGGAAAAGCTCCCGACTTCACGTCAGAGCTTTTCTCATTTTTTGGCGCTCTTTTTCCTCGAAACAGAGTCGAAATCGATTCTGTCCGTCCGTCCGTCCGTTAATACGATAACTCTCGAACGGAATGAGCTAGCTAGACATTGAAATTTTCAGAGTAGGTTTTAGTGATAAATATCTCGGTTAAGTCCGTTATTGGGTAACGAAAAAAAAAGAAATTACAATATTTGAACTCAATTTTTTTTAAGCTGCAGTTTTATCATAAGAATCCATTGATATCATTTTCAACTCTAACAAGTTAATACTTTCGGAGATATGATTTGACAAAATTTCAATAATACATCGTAGTTCTTTGTATTCACAGAATGCGAGTTATATCTGTCTATGTTTACTGTTCATAAATTTCATCTTATCTAGCTATTAGAGACATGTCAATTCGTAGTTTGAAAATATTTTCCGCTGGAAAACAAGTATCCGATTCTTGAATTTGTGGATATATACAAGACTGTTTTGAAACCGAAAATAATATTGAATGGTTGCATATTGAATAATTTACGTATGAATTCGGGATGATGTTTCAGAAGACTTAGAATTGGATCATTTTAATGATGTAGTTTATGAGGGCATTATAAAAGAAGGACATAATGGAGTCATCAAAACAAATTACTGTTCGTTGACCACTGAAGTTAATATTACCTTTTACTTCCTTAAGTATTAAGACTTGTTCCTATATACAGTATTTTCATAATGTTTCTAGCCAAAATATGCTGAAATATGGATCTACATTTGTATCAAATATTTTTTCTTGAGTTAAGGTTCATAATACAGAATGAATGTGTTATGGCCGGTTTCTGAGGAATATAACATCTGGTTTATCTTCCGTTTATCTGTCCAATTCAATAGAATTCGGTAGATAAACTGAATATAAACTCCATTCAAATGTGTCAGAAACCGGCCCTTAGTGGTATAAACTATAAAATTATGAAAAGAGGATTGTATTTTATTAATATATTTTGAACTATTGAAATAATTTGTTCGTCAGCCTCTACCTACTCAAATTTGAGGAATAAATGAACAATCTGCTATGATTGTCTCCAGTCTTGCTCTAGACATTTCGATGATACTTTCCTTATGAATTTAAATGATAATTTTTGAAGGGTCAAAGCATTGAATATTGCCTATTTAATCTTGATAAATAAAAATAAAATATTATTTGAATTGAATTTCCTTCATGATGCAGTTCTATCATAATAATTCATTCATGCCGTTCCCAACTCTGAGAAAGCAATACTTCACGAGATATGATTCGTCAAAGTTAGAACAAGAGCGCCAAAGCTCCTGTCCACAGTTCTTGAACAAATTTTTTTGTAACGCCGTATCAAAGACCTTCACCGAATCAAATTAGAAGTTATCTTCCGGCTTAGTTCCGAATTGTCTATTAGGTAGGATGCTGACTACTGAGTGTCTCTAAATCTTCAATCTGAAGTTGTCACCTCAAATCCGAAAATCCCTCCAATCGGAGACATCCTCATGTTCATCTGCCAATTAAAATTATGTAATACGAAACCGAGCAGGCCGTATCGTATTACTGCCTCCGATCACATATCGGTCGGACCGAACAGTTCTCAAACGAGATGGCACAAAAAGTAGAAGCACATGAAAACTGGCGCTTCCAAGCTACCCAGGCTACGCCTCTACCTACTCAAATTTGAGGAATAAATGAACAATCTGCTATGATTGTCTCCAGTCTTGCTCTAGACATTTCGATGATACTTTCCTTATGAATTTAAATGATAATTTTTGAAGGGTCAAAGCATTGAATATTGCCTATTTAATCTTGATAAATAAAAATAAAATATTATTTGAATTGAATTTCCTTCATGATGCAGTTCTATCATAATAATTCATTCATGCCGTTCCCAACTCTGAGAAAGCAATACTTCACGAGATATGATTCGTCAAAGTTAGAACAAGAGCGCCAAAGCTCCTGTCCACAGTTCTTGAACAAATTTTTTTGTAACGCCGTATCAAAGACCTTCACCGAATCAAATTAGAAGTTATCTTCCGGCTTAGTTCCGAATTGTCTATTAGGTAGGATGCTGACTACTGAGTGTCTCTAAATCTTCAATCTGAAGTTGTCACCTCAAATCCGAAAATCCCTCCAATCGGAGACATCCTCATGTTCATCTGCCAATTAAAATTATGTAATACGAAACCGAGCAGGCCGTATCGTATTACTGCCTCCGATCACATATCGGTCGGACCGAACAGTTCTCAAACGAGATGGCACAAAAAGTAGAAGCACATGAAAACTGGCGCTTCCAAGCTACCCAGGCTATTGTTAACATCGGCATCGTCAGGTCGGCAACATCAGCGGTGGCGGTGATATCCATAAGGATGCGCGGCTAACTAGAAAACGTGAACGGAATAAATTTGCTCTATGCATATTTAGAAGGGGGCACTTGGCATTGTTACAATACAAATAATGTCACATATCAATTTTTTGCGGTTCCGCATATCTACCGCAATGTGTGAGGGCCGCCTACATGTTTTATTTATAATCCCTCAATCAGCTCCGATGCTGCTTTCGATGGTACACAGAGAAAATGTTGATTTTCTCGGGAAGCCAGTTTTTCTAAGAGATGGACTTGTACAGGCTACTCTTTATGGTTCATAAGATGGATGCATCTTCGGAATGCGCATCAATCCTCTTGGTCTGTTGGAATCTTCATATTGTGTGGACGTTGATGATATTCCACGAAAAAACGCAGCAAATTTTACACAATGGTTTGTTATTTTCTCTCAAATAAAGGTCCAATTTTTACGCGCTCATACCAATAGTCAGTGCTTCTAGAATTTCGAGAATAAAATTCGATTAAAGTCAGGAACCTTTACGCGCATATTTTATGTCTATTCACGCCTCATCTATGACGATCGAGCTGAAATTCAGTACTGGATTTTAAAATGGTGGTTCAAAAGTATGTGCTGAATTTCAACGAATTCAAATGGAAAATTCCTCGAAAATAAACTTTTTTGGAAACAAGATTTTTGTTCTTTTTTCTAGCGATACGACCCTCACGACCCTAATTACCAAGTTTAAATTGGATCCGACTTGTAATTATAGAGTTATTGAGGATATAATATCAAAATTTTCAATAATTTCAATGTTGAAGCTGTATTAAATTCTCCTCGTTCGACATCCGTCAACAGTCAGTACTGTCAACGAACCGACCATCTTCTGCCAAAAACTCGAAAATTGCAGACATTTGGGATAATCGATAGGCTGCACTTATAAGCAGGTCAAAATATATCATATTGTCTGCGACGCCTCATACGAAGTCGATAGAGCTGAAATTCGCTAGTCGACTTTAAAATGGTAGCTCGAATGTATGTACGGAATTTAAGCAGATTCTGGCGTATAGTTTCTGAAAGTTAAAATTTTTGAAGAAAAAACGAACGTGTTCAGTGATACCATAATCAAGAAATTTCGCGAGAATTAGCGCGTTAGCATTCTACAAGTAATAAATAAGTTTAAATTGGATCAGATTTGCATATTTTGAGTTATTGAGGAAATAACAACAAAATCTAAGATGGGTGTAACTCCGAAACCGTTCGGCTGATTATGCCCAAGAACAAAGTCGACTGTTCCATTCGGATGCGCATCCTACTCTGCAAATTGCAAGTCGCTATCTCTTTCCGTTCGAATGATTTCGTGGCATCGGTCACTTATCCAGCTACTGAACTCACCCAAGGTTACTCGTATCTCCAACAATATAGATCCGATTGTGTTCAAATATTGAACATGGCTGTAGAGTTAGGTTTTCAAGGTTCACGCAAAAATTCAGCGATATTGGACGAATATTTTTTGAGATACAGAATTTTTTTCTATAATTATAATAATGATATGAACTTACCAATATTTCGCGAAAATTTGCGCGTATGCAATCATCAACCGATTACCAAGTTTTAATTTGATCGGACGTTTTGAGTTATATAGGAAATAACAAAAACATTTCGGATGTATATATAACTCCAAAACTGCCTATTATAACTTTTAACGAATGCGGATTGCGGATGCGTAACCTACCCTGAAATGACAAGACGCTATCACTTTCCGTTATCGTGAGACACATAATAGTTTTCAACGAAATTAATTCCTCGCTCAACACTCGGTGAAACATCCTTAATACATTGTAAAATAAAACACTTGACTACGTTCACAAATTTTAATTCTAATATTCAATACGTCGACATGTTCTGGGTTTTACCCCATTCTCAAGACTGAAAAGTAACACATAAGACACACAGATATACCATCAAACAACAGATGTTGACACCGGAGATAAGTGAAAATCTAATTGATCATTCCCGATTGGTAGGTTCTGTTTCAAAGCCGAAGATATTTCCAAAACTTCCAAAAGATTTTTCAAAATCTATAATATGGTTACAAGTGATACAGTGACTAAAAAACCAGTATTAGACTTGTTTTGAAGAACTGACTTTTTATGTTCATCAGCCCTTACCTTAACCCAGATGTTACCAAAACTTTTACTCGGAAGTATTTTAGTCAGTGAAAACCATTTTGAAAAATTTTGATTAGTTTTCGAAGAAACAGCCATCCTTTTAAAAGGACCCTGGTAGTATGAACTATTTTGGATTTCTAAGTTTTATCCAATATGAGAAATGTTCATATTTCTTGATTATAACAGAACAATATTATTTTGTATCGAAAAGTAGAGAGCATTGTTTAGGATGAAGGCCTACTTAACATTTATCGTACAAGAAATTAACCTATTCATGGCAATAGGTGCATTTACGTTGTGTATTTTGATAAACAACCGAATGGCCGATGCTGTCGTACCGCGAATGACTATGAAAAGTAGCACCCAAACGTACAGGCCCTATTTTTCTTATATGATTCAAGAAGTTCCTGTGCAATATATCTTCTAAAAGCGCCAGTTGAATTTCTTGTAATTATTTCACCGACTTTCCATGAATATATTTTTTCGCATTGCTGCCTGAGGAATCATGTTGGTGATCCTAACGAAGGCCGCTAAGGGAAGATCATCTTCATAAGAGTCTGAATATTTATCACTTCGTCTAATTTCCGCTTCGGCTGTAAGATGCCTACCAGATAGATTGTGAACAGTAACCTCGCCTTCACTTCCTGAATCTTCAAATGTGACTTAGGAATTTGCATTTTCAGGTGGGGGCAATATTATTTCATGTGACGTCTCCAAACTATTTTCCACATATTGTCAATTTTCCTAGTATTTCACGGAGCCGCAAAAGACGTTTGAAATAACTTTACTGTAAAAAGTGTACAATAAGTTCATGGTCAAATAAATACTAATTATCATAAAATATTCTTAGAATGCATAAATCCAGTCATCTTAAGATGCCATTGAGAATTTGCTCTTCTATAACTAGCAATCCGATTCTCATGAACTGTTGATGGAATGAAAAATAAACAAACAACAGTTGGATTGATATCCTAGGAAGTAACGAATGCAGTGCCATCCCTGACAATAATGCCGAACTCTTGTATTGCAGACTTTTGTAGTGATCCTTTTAAAGGACCATGATATTAAGTGGGTTAAGGGAACGAACAGTCTGACCTGTGTAAAAAGCTGGGCATTCGTCACAAAACAATTTATAGACCCAACTCTTTCCAAAAACTGTTGAGACATCTTTACCATTACAAAACATTGATTTTAAGTTTTTCTTATTGGTAGAAACAATATCTACTTTATTTCGTCTTAATCTACTACAAATCTTTTCGCTCATTTGGGGAATAAAATTAACATAAGCAAATTTCTCAATATTTTTGTTAGGTTGTTAAGGGCAAATACTTACCAACAGTCTTTCATGTTGTTTTATGAAAATCAATCACTTCTAACAATTTTATAGAATTTGAAAAATATTTTGGAAGTTTTGGAAATGTCTTCGGCTTTAAAACAGAGGTTCTGTTTTAAAGCCTATCATGAATGATCAATTAGATCCCATCTCCCCATCGGTGTTAACATCTGTTTTTTGATGGTAGGTATATCTATGTGTCTTATGTGCTACTTTTCAGTCTTGAAAATGGGGTAAAACCCGAAACATGTCGACGTATTGAATATTAGAATTAAAATTTTCGAACGTAGTAGAGTGTTTTATATTACATTTTAGAATATTTTTTAATAATATTTTTAAAATTTTCTAGTTATAGGATCCCAACGAAATTTCAAATACGTTTTTTCGTTGGTATTCTAAATCCAGTTACCAAGTTTTGATTCGATCGGATTTGTGTTGTTTGAAAACAAAATTCGTACTCGAAAAGCAATGGCCAATTATGCCCATTATTCAACGGTTTTTTTCTGGGTTTTCTCTCCCAAACTCTGAAAAATATCTATAAAATAAAAATTAATTATTTTGTGATTTGCTTCAGCGTAAGAAACACAGGATATTTGTCAGAAGCAATCAATTGAACAATGTTGCCTAACAAACAACAACGAAACAACATCAACGAAGAAACAACTATAGCGTAACGTTTCGGAGTCTATATCAGACTCCTTCGTCAGACGCTTAATGAAAATCTTTAGAATTATTTTGTTGATAGTTATTTGGTGAAATTCAAGAATTGTCACATTGACAGTATTTAAAAATCATAGCTAACATAGTTTTACTTCGCATAGAAATTTCCAAGTTCCAACTCCCTTTTAAATAAATTTAGCCAAATATGGTCAATACCAATTGAGCAATTTGCAAAATTGCATTCTCTGTTCAATAAAATACAAGTTGACTCCTTAAGTTTCCTTTTTATAAAATCAGGTTCTGTCATTAGAATCTCTGTATTACTCCAATCCATCATGTGATCTCCTTGGATTGTACATACATGTTCTGCTATTTTTGATTTCTGTATGTCTCTATTTCTCAAGTTATTCTTATGCTCTGACTTTCTTACTTCTAGTGGTCTTGATGTTTCTCCTGTGTATGATTTACCACAAATACAAGGAATATTATATACACAGTTTTTTGATTTTTGTTTTTCATTTATGGGTTTTGTTTTCGTTAATAAAGACCTAAGATCATTCTGTGTTTTGAAGACGGTTCTTATATTGAACTTAGAACCGATTCTTCTAATTTTTTCAGAAAGGCCACGAAAATAAGGGATCACATTCAACAGATTGGGTTGCTGTTCTTGTTGATTATTCTGTTGTACTTGTTGATTATTTTGTTGTTCTTGTTTATTTGTTTTTCTATCTAAATTCATGATACATGTATTTATGAATTGCCTCGGATATCCATTTTCTTCAAGAAATTTTTTGATGAAATCAATTTCATTATTTCGAAATTCAAGAGTAGCACAAATTAGGTTCGCTCTATCATAAAGTGTTTTAATAACACCTCTTTTTACACTAAGCTGATGGTTTGAATAGAAATTTAAATATCTATTTGTATGTGTCTGCTTCCTGAAGACACTCGTTTCGAAATGGTTCGGATACTTAATTATCGAAACATCCAGAAAAGAAAGCTGATTATTTTTCTCTATTTCCAAAGAGAATTTTATTGTAGGTTCCTTTGAATTTATGAAATCGAAAAATTTGCCTAACTCTTCTCTACCATGTTGCCAAATTACAAATATATCGTCAACATATCGCCACCAAGCTTTTGGTTTCAACGAATATGTATCCACAAATTTTTCTTCAAAATTTTCCATGAATATATGACTCATGACAGGTGATAAAGGCGAACCCATTGCCATTCCAAAATTTTGTCGATAAAAAACATCTCCTAGTTGGAAATAGGTAGTATTCAAACAAACATCAAGCATTTCCATAATATCATTGGTATTAAATTTTGAATCGTTAATTATCGAGTCAATATTTTCTAATTTCGTTCGAACTATTTGAAGCGACTTATCGACAGGAACATTGGGGAACAAACTGACAACATCAAAGCTCACTAGAATGTCATGTTTGGGAGAGAAAACCCAGAAAAAAACCGTTGAATAATGAGTATACCTCCCACAGTATCCTTTAATGATCAATTATGCCCATTAACGAAATTCACTGTCACATTTGGATTCGCCACCTACTCTGAAAATCGCTATCTCTTTCCGTTCGAAAGTTATCGTGGCAACACATTCTCGAGTATTACAGACATTTGGGCCAAATAAGAGCTCCTTGTTTCCCAGAACATGCATCAAAAATATTTAGTTGAATCCGACTTCCAACCCGTTTCCGTACGAATCACCAGAAAGCATCATCAGTCTGTTGGGAGCAGCAGAAAAAAGCCGAAGTACCAATCTCATAACGCAATTACGTTCTCGATAACTACGAATTAAACTCAATTAGGTAATTCATCGCGCATGTTTCAATCTGCGGGGTTCACTCCGAGGCGTCAATTTTTACTAAATTGTCAGGCGTTACAAGCCCCGTCGTATGTTTAACAATTTTATGTTTCATATATCAACAGGTTGCGCGAGATTGACTTCCTGAAAATGAATGTAATGAATCCGCGTTTTCCAATATAGAGGCAACGTCTAATTTGCGACCGGAAAAAAACCGGCGAAAAAGTTATAGGCCACCGTGCTAGTCAATTAGTTGGGTTCGCCCAATAATTACCAATTAATGCAAATAAAACTAATGGTGGTCGCTCCTGACACCATGTATCCGCGATGAACAACATCCGAGTCGAAGCACCAGCGAGGTGGACGCTTTTGCCACCTTGATTAATTATTACATCGATCTCGGGATAGCCTGAAACGAAGAACTTTGATTGATTATCAGTGATTGGATGTATGGACTAGTTGAAAAAATCCATATGGGAGAATTCGATAAAATGCATAATTCACTATAATATACTATACAGTGTGAAAAAGCCAAATTGTTTATTATTATTATTATACAGTGTGGAACAGCCAAATGGAATAAATTCGATAACGGATAAATGAGAGCGTGTTTGGAAAAACGCTTGGACACGTCGATTTGTATTTTTAACTGAGCATTTTTTTCAAAAAAAAAAAATTATATAGGGTGCGTCATGTGACATTGGCCAATACCCACTTTCTTATTTTAAATGCAAGCCCCTGTATATTATTAATTTTTTGGATTCTTCAGAGAATTCTAGACATAAATCATGTACAATGTCCTATACCTATCTTCAACTGTTTCGGAAATATTAAGTGTTTTCAGATTTATTACAAAAATTAACATTAAAAAAAGAAAATTATTTTATTTCACAAATTCGCTACATTACACTAAAAACCTAATAATTAATACTGATTATTTCTAATAATTAAAAAAAAACAAAAAATTATTAATTTCAATGTAGTAAATGTTCAAAATGCTCGCCGCGAACGTCTTGGCAACATGCTAATCTGGTATAGAAATGTCTTCTAACATTACTCAACATCTCAGGTGTAACTGATCTAATCGCAAGCGTGATTCGTCTTTTTAAGTCATCTAAGTTGAGGGGTTTAGTTTTGTATACAATACTTTTGACATAAAATAATTTTCTTTTTTGCGCGTATGTTCTGGGGAACATCGCGTTATAGTTTTGCCCAAATGTCTGTAACTTTCGAATGTTTTGACGAAAATGGTCTCAAACGATTAAGTTCGACTCCCCAATGAAGAATTCGAGGTCAAATTTGATTCTGTCCGTCCGGCCGTCCGGCCGTTGCCACGATAACTTGAGAACGAAAAGAGCTAGCAACTTGAAATTGTCAGGGTAGGTGGCGCATCCCAATACGACGGACAAGTTCGTTAATGGGCATAATCAGCCCAGTGGTTTCCGAGTAATAATTTTGTTTTCAACCAATATGAATCCGATCAAACTGAAACTTGGTGGGTGGTTGTAGAATATGAACCTTAGCACGTTTGTGAAATTTTGTGCGAATCGTATGGGTAGAAAGTTTTAAAAAAATTATTAAAAAATATTTTTGTTGTCACTATAACTTGAGAACGGAATGAGATAGCGGCTTGAAATTTTCAGGTTAAGATGTGCACTAGAACGCGACATTTCAGTTTGCATTATGAGCATAATCGGCCGAACGGTTTTAGAGTTATAGCCATCTGAAATTTTCTGAAATTTGGTGGTGTTTTGTTCCTCATTAACTCGAAAAATACTGAACCGATTGAATTCAAACATGGTTATTAGTTGTAGAATGCCAACGCAAAAATGTTTGCAAAATTTGGCGAGGATAGCATTTGTAGAAAATTTTTAATAAATCATTCAAAATAAAAAAAAAATTCTATATATCAGTAACTATTCGTTTGGAATTGCTGAAATTTTGCAAGAGCCTTCATAACCTAACTCTACTGCCAAGTTTAAGTTTTAATACGATCGGTTAAATATTGTTGAAGATTCGAGCATTCTTGTGTGAGTTCAGTAGATGGGTGACCGTTGCCTCGATAACTTTTGAACGAAAGGAGATAGGGACTTGCAATTTTCAGGGTAGGTTGCGTATCCGAAAAGGAGAGTTGAGTTCGTTTTTGGGCATGTCTAACGGTTTCCGAGTTATACCCACCTGGAATATTATTTCCTTGATAACTCAAAAAATAAATATTCGATTGAATTGAAGCTTGGTAACTAGTAGTAGAAAATCAACATAAAGACGTGTTTAAAATTTTGTAAGAACCGTACCCCTAGAAAATTTGAAAAAAATGACGAAAAAAAAAATTTTAAGAACCGTACCCCTAGAAAATTTTAAAAAAATCACGAAAAAAAAAATTGGTTCAAGCACTGACGTGAAGTCAGAAGCTTTTGCGCGTATGTTCTATTGTCCATTCTTCTATATTGGACACCCTTAATCGAATTTACCATGGTAAATTATGTTGTCCATTCTCCTGTATTGGACACTTAATTCGAATTTACCATGGTAAATTCGAATTAAGAGTGTCCAATACAGGAGAATGGACAACATAATTGACCATGGTAAATTCGATTAAGGGTGTCCAATATAGAAGAATGGACAATAGAACATACGCGCAAAAGCTTCTGACTTCACGTCAGTGCTTGTTTAATGTTAATTTTTGTAATAAATCTGAAAACACTTAATATTTCCGAAACAGTTGAAGATAGGTATAGGACATTGTACATGATTTATGTCTAGAATTCTTTGAAGAATCCAAAAAATTAATAATATACAGGGGCTTGCATTTAAAATAAGAAAGTGGGTATTGGCCACTGTCACATGACGCACCCTATATAATTTTTTTTTTGAAAAAAATGCTCAGTTAAAAATACAAATCGACGTGTCCAAGCGTTTTTCCAAACACGCTCTCATTTATCCGTTATCGAATTTATTCCATTTGGCTTTTCCACACTGTATATAGGTAATGAATAAATCCATTGTCTTTGTTACTGTACATACATATTTATGTAAAATCCCGAAACATAAAAAATTTAAATTTTGAATTTACATTCCTCTTCGTGATTATGCAAACCCTACCTTCAAACCCCTTCGAAAGACAGGTACAACCCCCAATTTTTCAAATAGGAAGCATGGGCTTGTGTCACATAGTTTGAAAGGTCTCGTCATTCTCAATTCAGAAATGTTATCACTTTCAAGTTTATTGCAAATATCAAATTAGAAAAAAATAAAATCAAGTGTTTAGCAAAATTTGGTACAATATCAAAAACTAAAATGAAATTGATACAAAATTTAGCAGAATAAAAGTGGGAGAGCCCACTTTGACAAATCATAACTCCGAAATTATAAGTTCCTCAGAATTGAGAATGATATCAATGGACTCGTATAATAGAACTGCAACATAAAATAAACTAAATTAAAAAAACTTACCAAATTATATATATTTCCATTATCATATAGATAATTCAAGGACATATAGGGTAGGATTAATTATAAAAATATTAATAATAACTGAGTTCCTCGCCTTCCTATCCACCGATTTGGAAATATTGCCCCAATGTACTGCCGGACATTGCGTTGGTAATGTGGTGGAGCTCCATCCTGTTGGAACCATATCGTATGTCATTTAGGATTTCCTTGATCAGGATATAAATTTGCCAAAGTTGGAACGACATCATTTTGAAGTAATGATTAATATTTATCGCTATTCAAATGGCCCTCAATGATAAAGGGCCTATTATATGGTTTCGAACATTTCATATCCATTCCTCACTCATTCAGTGAGAATTTTCGGTAGACCAATAGCGGCAATTTTGACGATCCTCACTCATCCACTGAGGGTTTTCGGTAGACCAGTAGCGGCAATTTTGACGATTAGCATGGCCGTTGAGAGAAAAAGTGCACTCAACAGAAAACAAAACGTCTACTAATTGGATAATATTGTTATACAACATATCCATAATTTGTTCACAAAAATAAGTTCTCTTCGTCTGCCAAGAGCTCCTGGGTAGGTATCATTTCATAGGGATGCATTTTATTTTCTTTTAATATTTTTGGAATCGGTTTATGGCTGACATTGAATGTTGTGGAGGCATCTCTTCTCGATTTATGTGGATTTTCTTCAAAATGATGCATCGCATCTAATTTCACATACAAACACAGTGTTTTGCAGCCGTTTTTTAATCGGCCTTACGTATGCCGAAACTCGTGAAACTGCTTCTCTATTTTACTTATTTTCCCTTGGATTATAAGCAGCAAATTCAGAAATTTCGCATGAAACTAGCGACCTCTTTTTATGTTCGGGTGTTATCTCCGCAACCAATCATTTGTGAAATTGTTATTTTGAGCATTTCCACTAATCGTACCATTATTCAAAATTGAAGTTAATGAAATTTATAAGCCACAATTTATCAGCACAAAACAATTTGCGAAGGCGTTCTGAACAAACTAGCATCGCCACAGAAAGTGTTTTACGTAGTTTTCATGGTACCATCTGGAAAACACAATGTTATGGTTTTTTTCATTTTATTTCTAACACAAATTAAATAAGTTAAGTCTTATTGTAATAAGATTTGGGAATATTCGAGGGAATATTATGATGAATTTCGGTAATCACATGATTTTTTTTTCTATTTAAAGATTTGCAATAAACATGCACTTCCTTAAATACGTACAGGAACCAAGATAATGAATTTATTCCATTTAGCTTTTCCACACTGTATATTATATATTGAGGTGATATTTAGAATGTGAAAGGTATGTATCATAAAATTATTGATGCGTTATCCTTAGTCTGAATAGGTATAGGATATTAGAATACCTATTAGAATATTAGAACTTCCAAATCAAAATCTGTTCTGCAAATAGTACCTACAATGTCAGAAAATTGTATGCACTAATAAAAATGATCAATTTGTTAAAAAATGTACTTCCGCATCAACAAATGACGATGGTTATCTACAATGTATGACTAAAATTTCAACCCAAAAAAAAATCATGTGAGAAATCAAAATCATTTTGAGTTTGAAAAAGCATGGCGAAACCATTATCGTTCTCGATAAATACATTTGTGGAAATTAAAAACTTGAATAATTTTTTATTGAAATTTCTCACTTCTCATTGTCATGTGTCGGCAATCGAAATATCATAATGAATACCACGAAGTCGCAAGTTCCGAGATAACTCGAGAGGTTTCCTGAATCGAAAGGTTCGATTATTTTCACTCTATATCTTTTCGAGTTCAATTTCGGAAAAGGAAAACCAATTTCGGAAATAGTAAAACTTATTTCGGAAAAAGTAAAAGCAATTTCGTAAAAGGTTACTCCAATTTCGGAAAAAGTAAAACCATTTTCCGACAAAATATGCGGATGGACAAAAATTCTACTGAATAAATCTGAATATTTTGTGCGAAATTTTACTTTTTCCGAAATTAGTTTCACTTTTTCTGAAATTGATTTTACTTTTTCCCAGATTGGTTTCACTTTTTCCGAAATCGAACATGAAAAGGTATAGAGGTTCCCGCACTAATAAAAACAGCCTGCCGAAGGAACCGGCAGAATTCAATTTGACCACGAATCTTTCATGGGTAAGTGAAATGTTATTGTTTGGGATTGACCTCAGCGGAAAAATTAGCAAAATACAGACATTACAGCAAAATGATAGCGCACTTTAACGAGCTATTATTAGAATGGGACCCAAAATGAGCCTACTAATTGCGGTCTTACCTTTAGTACTAACGAATTCGATCTCCATTACTCCACTGTGAAGTACCCACTCTCACTCCACTCACTTTCTACACGAATTGATCCATTGGTTGTTATTTCTTTGATGTAGAACGCCATTGGGTGACCCACTTTCAGTCATTATTTTAGTGGGATTTATTGCTAGACAGCGTACCTCCATACCAATGAACCAACAATCCAATGCTAATGATGCGCTGTCGCTTTAGCATGCAAGATTTGACAATGGGTATTGGTTGTTGGTTTTCACTGTCACTAGTTATTCCAAAGCAGGTCACGAGTTCTTTCATCTGAATGTTCCAGAATCAAGTAAGAAAAATTTCAGTGGAAATTTCTCACAAATTGAGGGTGGACTGTTCTTGAGTAATCATAAAAGGATACTTTAGGAGGTATATTTATTATTAAATGATTCGTTTCTGGAATTTATGTACCTAATATTATTATGTGAATTGCTCCTGCGTTAGAAGCACAAGATATATCATCAACCATAAAACAACTATTTCGTAAATTTTCGGAGAATATATCAGACTCCTTCATCAGACTTATTTTTTGTTGATAGGTATTCTAATAATATCTATATGGTATGTATGGGGTCATTTCTTATTGTAACTGCAAAATTTAGTCCCTTGATAGGATTCTTTTTTCGACCAAAAATAATTCTGAGGATTTTCGTTTGGTGTCTGACGAAGGAATCTGATATAGTCTCCAAAACGTTACGAAATAGTTGTTTTATCATTGATGTTGTTTCGTTATTGTTTGTTAGGCAACACTGTTCGATTGATTGCTTCTGACAAATATCTTGTCTTCCTTAAACAGAATCAATTCAGAAAATACTATTTTCTTTATTTTATAGATATTTTCAGAGAGAAAACCAGAAAGTTAATCTGGAGAAAGAGCACCAAGAACTAATACAATGGTATTGTAAAGAAGACATAAGAACAGAGAATGTTTCGAGATTTTGAGAATACTGAATCTAAAATAGACTAGCTTCAGTGTGTCATATGTAAAATGTGGCTGCACGAAACCTGTAACCAATGCCAGCGTCTGAAACTACGCCAAGAGAAAATATAATAATATATAACCCTTAAATAGAAAATAATTTGAGAAATAGTAAAAGCTATTTTAAATGATGAAAAGAATTTTAAATTAGTACCAAAGATGATTGTGACATCTAGATACTGTTTGTTAATGAAGATAATATAACACAATGTGTAAAAAGAAAACAATAATAAATATGATGCTGAATAAGAATTCATATTATGTTTTATTTTGAATAAAAGAGATAAGGAAACAAGAATATTCTGAAATTTTTTCCTTATGGCAAATATCTCAAAGTCAAAATATCATTGTGGCATCTTATCCACACGGAAGGCATCTATCCCCATTTATAGGAGTTTTTGGCGCTGAAAACCTCTTTGAACTAACTATTTTTCAAAAAAGAAATTTTTTTTCTTGAAAATTTCTGCACGCCTGTAAAGAAGATACATAGACCTTGCCAAAAAAGTACCACATGACCCACTTTCCCTATTCAAAAAATTTAGAGGGTTGATGGGGATGGCAAAGGGTGCAACAAAAATCCTTCAAAAATGCATAAAAATTTTGTAAAAGTGAAACAAAAATTGACCTGTTCCAGGATTCTGTTGCCAAATATTTTTCTTCTGAGAAAATTAATTAATAATACATCTAGCAAATCTTGGTAAACAGATAGGATTCTGGAACCAGTCTCGCAAACTACAAGCAATGAATGGAAAATAGTCAGCTATCCATAAAAATCTCTGATGCGAAAGACTCGATGTCAAATTCCCGAACAAATATATATGGTTTGAAGTGAAGCTATCTGAAGAAAATTCCAACGATTTGATAAATGCAAGTATTTGTTCAGAGGGAGCTTATTTATATAAGGAGGATTTTTTACTGAAATATATATCTTGTGTTTCTATCCCAGAAGCAAATTTTATTTTATAGATATTTTTCAGAGTTTGCGAAAGAAAACCCAGAAAGTAATCAATTAACTAAATTCTTTGATGATTCTCTGTTTTTGAGGAGGTTAGTTAGGCATACAAATTCCATGCACATATATTTACCATAGTTCTGAGCCAGACTTAAAGAATGCTTCGGATACATGTAAAGGCACCTTATTGTATGATATTGACATTTAAGTATTCTGCAAAGGTTTTTTTCCTGGAGCTAAGCAGCTTTTAGAGAGTTCAGTACCTGGATGGGTGACCGCTCAGCCTATGAATTTGAACTGCGCGCCAAGGCCCTTAGCCCCAGAGCTTTTCCAACTTATTTATTTTGTACTTAACTGAAGAAATATAACAAATAATATTAAATACTTATTTGGTTCATTACTAAGTATACAAACTAACACTATGAATACATAACTATATGGTGCCTTTCTGGATTTCTCTCAGAAAACAGAAAAATATCTGTAGAAATTCATTTTTGCGGGTATTCATTTATTATTTTGAAATTGCTTCTGCGTTAGAAATACTAGATATATGTCAGAAGCCATAAATAGACCAATGTTGCCTAACAAAAAAAAAAAGAAACAGCATAAACGATGAAACAAATATTTTGTAACGTTCCGTAGAATAAATCAGCCTAATACTTAAGACAACAAGCGAAAATCCCCAGAATAATTATTTTGTTGACAGTATTCTGAAATTCGAAATTTATCTGAAGATGAAGAAAAGAAGATTTTTGCTGGGTGTCCAGGAGACGTTACAAAATAGTTGTTTTATCGTTGATGTTCTTTCGTTACTGTTTGTTATGCAACATTGTTCTACATATTGCCTCGGACAAATATCTTGTGTTTTTCATGCAGAAGCAATTTCAAAATTACATATTTTTTATTTCATACATGTTTTTCAGAGTTTGGGAGAGAAAATCCAGAAAGGAAGCATTTTAATGCTAAAGTTATAACATTATTAGATGAATATCTTTAGTATTTTAATCGTCTATTTCAAAAAGGTAGGCAAATATCCCCTATATACCCTATGGGTTTAGTTTATACATGGTGGTCCAGATCTTAACCAAGAAATTTTAACCACCTATTCTACATCAAAAATAAACCCTAGCTTTTATTCTACCAGTGGCGTCCGTACTGCATAGAGACTGAATATTTTTAGACAAAGAAATGTCAATGGTTTTTCCAACAATAAAAATTACTCTTGAAATCCTTTTTTAATTTGAAGCAAATTCATTCTCTTGGCTTTATGGCTCCCTTTCCGAGTAAAAAAATTAAACGCATTAAACGCAAAAATTGCTAAAATTTGATATGGTACATAAAAATAATAAAAATATCTTTGTAATTACAAAAAAATAGCCGTTAACAGCCACACTCAAATACGAATTTAAAGCAGATATTCAAAGTAAAAGAAAAAAAATAATTTTTTTCTAATAATTTTAACACCGTGTATCTCAAAGAGGAAGCATTTCTCGACATATGTTTATAGAACAAATTGGGGCTTAATTTGGACGTAGAATACGTGGTTGAAATTTCTTGGCTGAGATCTGGAGCACCCTGTATAATAGTTATTTCCTATAAATCAAAATGAAACCTCAAATTGGAAAAGCCTTTATTTGCTTTATCTGTGCTGACGCAAAAGATATATCCAAGATGCCATAAAAAATATGAGGGGAATGATGGTAACATTTTCACATTCCGCTCTGCACTCCGATGGTAGCCATGGTCTCCCGGGCTGCTGATTCTTGTTGACGTTCACATGCTGCGAGATAACACATCAAAAAATCATAAAATCTCCATTTTCAATCCGCATATTATGCCGTGTCTTGAAATCCAAATAAAAACGTATTGAACTGTCAATCTACCATTGAAAAATAAGTGATTCATTATGATTAAATCGCTGGTCGATACATCAGAAAATGTTCGGCGAATTGCAGTTTCATAAATAATTATTTGGCAATGATTGATGAAAGTTATTTTATATGGGCCTTGCACAACGAATGTGTTATAACTTTCCAACTCTTTTTTCTTGTTTTCGCCACGGACAACAGTGCCTGTATTCATGGCAAATTTTGATTTCACTTCTGTGATATATCGAACATATGTGAGGCGAGGTTTCATATAATTTATGTCTAGTTGAATTGATCGTCAACTTTCTGATATAACACAATACCATTG
The DNA here is from genome assembly GCA_937662695.2 of Halyzia sedecimguttata. Taxonomy (NCBI): domain Eukaryota; kingdom Metazoa; phylum Arthropoda; class Insecta; order Coleoptera; family Coccinellidae; genus Halyzia; species Halyzia sedecimguttata. The sequence continues at coordinate 28,859,690 of OW569415.2, forward strand.
TTATTATACTCTTAAGAAAATATCGATTTCATGGTGACGAATACGTACTGAGTCTACAACAGAGATTCAAATGGAAAAGTGGGAAAGCCCTGTGGACAGGAGCTTTAGCGCCCTTGTTCAAACTTTGACGAATCATATCTCCGAAAGTATTGGTTTTCAGAGTTAAGAATTATATCAATGGTTTCTTGTGATAGAACTTCATCATAAAAGAAATTAAATTCAAACATTATAAAAGAATTCAAATTCAATAAGAGTGCCAATAATCATTAATCCAAAACCAACTGACCAATTTCACCCAATAACGAACTTATCCGAGATATTCATTCCTCAAATGTACTATGAAAACTATATTACATCTATTGAAACTTCCAATATTCCAGTTTTGTTCATAATGTAACTATTCTGAATCCAATTCACCTACCAAAGTATATATTTCCATCATCATATGGATTATCCACGGGCATTATATTATCATCTTAAAAGTATATCATATCATCCCCTTGATTCTACGATAGTTGAGGTTATTTCATTGGTCATTTCGCATTCAATCATACTTAGTTCTCTATAACAGAAAGGGTATTTTATATCAAGAATAACGAACCAGAAAGAAAATTTGAAATGCCACTTAAAGCAAAGTAAGATAACATGAATGGACACATATCATAATATGCTAATTTATAGATAGAAGAATTAAGTACAGCCAAGAACTCTATACTAACGTAGTATAGAGTTCTGTGAGCACAGCATTCTGTGAAAACATAGAAGTACGATTTATGTTTGACATTTTGAAAAAACATATATCCGAAAGTATTAGCTTGTTAGAGTTGAAAATGGTATCGATGGATTCTTATGATGAAACTACATCTTAAAAAAAATTTAATTCCAAAGTTTGTAATGCAAAAAAAAACTTAGTCGAGATATTTATCTCCTAAACCTACTCTGAAAATTTCAACTGCCTAGCTCAATCCGTTCGAGTGTTATCGTGTTAACGAAGGGCCGGCCAGACCAGCCGGACAGAATCGATTTTCACCACGGATTCTTGATGAGTGAGTCAAACCAAATCGTTCAAGACCATTTTCATCAAAAAATTCTAAAATTACAGACATTTCGGTAAATTGATAAGCACTCTGTTCAGAGGAACAAGGGCACCAAAAATGATAACTTCTTAAAAAGTCCTGAAGTCAAGAGCTTTTGCGCGCATGTTTTATTGTCTATGCACGCCGCACACATCCTCCCGAAGGGTTAACACGCGAAAAAAATTATTGGGCATCAACTGAATTCTAATTTTAAAATGAAATAATTTAAAAACTACGAAACCTACGATCTGAAATTCCGTAATCCACTGTAAAATGGCTGCTCAAAGTTTATGCAGAATAACACATATCAACTTCCTAAGTCAATCGGATTCTAAAGGTTTACATTTCTCCTATACCTTGCACCTAAAATAACAAAAATTCCTCCGTCGTTGAGATGCGGTCTGATCGATGTAGAATCTTCAATTTATTTTCACGTAGAATTTCCGTAAAGCTGATATTTTAATAACTCATTTTATCGTTGACCTTCTACTTACAATATTTCAACGAATCCTAGCTGATATTATCTGGGATATTTAACTATTCTAGTATTTAGTTCTTTTTTCTGGTGTTATGATCCTTTTGAGATTTTGCATGAACTATGGGGTCGCTATCTTTCACCTAAATACCAAATTCAACTCGATCGGACCAGTAATTTTGAAAATGTTGCTGGGAAAATCTCTTATATCCACTATTTTTCACTCTTAACTCGACTTCTTTCTGCTTTCGTTTGAAAGAATAATTCAGCCAAAAAATGGGAAAAATTGAGAAACAATTAAAGAGTTTTCTCTATTTCAGTATCGTAATGAGTCATTCCCGCATTGTTTCTAGTTATATTTTTCGCGTTGTGGTAGTAAGCACTGACATTCGATCCTATTAAATTTCAACACACGTCAATTGACATTACAATATAATCTGCATATAGGGAAATAATTGTTGAGGAAAAGCTTTATTTTCTTTAAAAAATATGGTACTAGAGATTTCCTTCTTGCTAATTTTGAATCATTCAAGCTATTAGGAAAATTGTTTTTAATCTTATCTCCATGCCGTACGTACGTTTCAAATTCAAATTCCGTAATCTGTCAACTTTCGTAACAGTCACACCAACTACTAAGATACAATACAAAAGTCACTAGGATGTATAATCCAAATTTTTGATTACATTGCAACAGTATTTTACAGAACTTGCCTGAAATAGAGAAAATATCGTCTAATATCGTTGCAGAAGGCAATTCCAACACTCATGCGTTCGAAAACTCGCTCCTTCGTCGCTCGTTTTCGAATTTCGCATTCGTGTTTTAATAGGAGCCCATTTTGCAACTTGTTTTAGAATATACTATTAGCGTTCTTATTCATTGGTCATTCAAGTCATTGGTTCAAAAAAACCCTGTATGTGTTTTACCTGCATTGAACATTCAATCAGAAATGAGGTAATTTAGATGCGTAGAATTAAGAGTGGGTACGTTATTAAAAAATTATAAAAGTACAGCTTCCATTTTACGAGGAACGAAACTGTGAATTATCGAGAACGGGGCAATGTGAACTTAAATCTCCCAAACTCGAAATTGAACCATTATTACTGTTACATAATCACCTCGATCAATCGTCCCCACCTCCAAATTATGTCTCATTTCATACCTCCCCACATTGACACAAATGAAACGCACATTGTTATTGCTGTGCTGGATTCTCTAGAACAGGTGGGGTACTACCATAACGAGGTACTACTCTTATGTTTAGCAGCCTCCCAGCTCACCAGATATAGTAATCAACCGACTCTCTCCGCGTGAGCTACGCAGCTTTCCGGTCCATCTTCGTCCGAGTAAACATACGATAAGTGCAAGTAAATATGGAATTTTTATTCCTTTGACCATGGATACGCTTCTGCAGAAATTCAGTGATATAACCCAACGATTAGCTGGTGAATTGTCGAAAGACGGCTATACAGACTCCAACAATAACGAAAACAGTGATATATCCTTAGATAAAATACCGTCCAAAGGTGACAAATACTCCTTGAGACCCAGAACGTCTCGAAGATGTCCAGTGCAAGAAGAAGATGTTGACGTCGGTAAAAAGTCGAAAAAGTCATCGAAGCAAAAATCCGCACCTCTTAGTAAATATAGGAGGAAAACGGCCAATGCAAGGGAACGAAATAGGATGAGGGAAATCAACCAAGCCTTCGAAACCTTGCGGGCTATAATACCTCATGCACAAGTTCAAGAAATAAGTGGTGCCAACGAAAAACTTACTAAAATAACTACTTTACGACTAGCTATGCGGTATATAAACGCACTCAGTTCCGCTCTGACATCCAGTGAAACAGAAGAAAATTTTCACTTCGATTTCGATAGTTATAACGATTTAGATTTTCTTCTGGAATCGGATGGTGAATCTCTCTCGCTTTCGGAACACTCCTTGATGGCTTCGCCGGATTTCCCGGATTCCGCGTTGTGTCCTTTCGAGCTCAGTAGTTCGTTTCCTTCCCTGCTACAGTCAGATTTCGCTGAACGTCCTTTAGCGTCGCCTGATTTTCAAGACTTCTTTTTCACGTGATATTATGTGGGTTATTAAGATAAGTATCTAGTTATTATGAATTTTCGCGGCATTACCTACTCTTAGAAAGTACACTGAAATTGTTGTATTGAGAAATTTGCCGGAAATTTGAGATTTGAAGTTCACATTTTCATGTAGAATTGCAAATCGATAGTTGAACCTGATATGAGCATTTTGCTGTTCTGCACTAGTCGGAATTATATTTTCGAAGAAATTTGGAATATGTTTTACAAAATTAAATGATATTCTGTAATAACATGTAGTTTTTGATGCAGAATAAGTATTTGATAATTTTTTGTTGTTGTTGCATTGTGGGATCCCTAATTTTAACACGTAAATCTTTATAGCTGGAATGGAATGGTCTTACGCAATACCATTAGTGAAATTTGCACATATCAACGTAAAATATATTAATAGGTGAAGCTGAAATACATCCATCAATTCTTCATACTAATTAGCATCCAGATATTATTCGATATAAAAAAAATCTTAAATTATATATTCCAACTATCCCTTTTGAATAAATTTCAAAAACATCAATTTTCTTCAAATATATGTATTTGGAGAGCAAATCTTATGGGAAAAATTAAATTATGTTAAAGTTAAGGATTTGAGAAAGATTATTGTCGTTGGTATCAACAGTTTTGTCCTAATAAGTATTCGTGCAAATTGTGGTTTGAAGTAGGGAATTGAAATTACGTAGCTATGCCATTTTCCATCTTTCACATAGAAATTCAATATACACATGAGAACTGATTTCAGCAGATTCAACAAATAATTATATCGCAAAATAAATATATATAATATTTTTCATCATTTTGAATTGTTACAAAATCTGAATTGGTATTTATATCCGTTATATATATAGGACAAGTGAGTTAAATGAATGTTTATTCATGAGAACAAAGTTGCTTCGAATGAATAAACAATTTTAACTCATTTGTTGTATACAGAACTTCCCATTTTGATGAGAATTTGAATAATAATAACTTTTGAATTCACTAGTGAATTAAAAATATTTTATTCAGCTGAGTGTGTAAATATCAAACTACCTTTGTTGCTATGCATTAATCAATGTCATTTTTAAACGTCAAAATGAGATAAAAGTATTCGGGATTGCCAAATACAAGATAGAAATCAATGTAGTGCTGTCTTTGAAATTGAATTTTTATAAATTAGGCACTATAGCACCTGTTTAAAAAAGCTAAGTGTTTCTCACTCAAGTAAAAATAAGTCCTCTATAATAATCTTTTAAAGTAGAATGCTCGAAACAACTTAATCTGTGTCCTTTCAACTCTTGATTTTATTTTATTCATACATAGATTGTAAATATTATTGTAAATATCAAATGTCATATATTATATTCTTGTTATGTTTGTTATTTTGTTGAGTAATTAAAGAATTTGAATGCATCATTGACTGCCTATTGATTTTTGCAATTTTTATCATATATCCTTGTGAAATACGCAAGTTAAAGATGTTTCAGCTGGAAAAAAGTTCTAAGGTATATGTATATACCTGTCGATACCTCAGTTATATGCATGTCTATCAATTCCAACTATTATGTATCAACCAGTCATTATTTCAGATTGATTATCATGAAGCAATTTTTCATGAATTTTTGAGCATAATGATGTAGTAACCCGCAGTTTTTCGATGGAAGTATAGTTTTTCAGTTGTCTGAAACATCATATATTCAATTTTTCATGGAGTCGTATGAAATATTATAAGATCGAAAAGTTTTTCCATAATTGACTGATTTATAGCGATACATAGTCGAGAGGTAATATTTTGGAAGATAATTGAGTGTTTCTGGTGAAAGTATAGAGTCCATTACCATTTTACACATAGGAATAGTTATAGATATGTAAAATATAAAACATTTCTAACCGCATATTGTGATACTTCTTTCCTTACGGTGGGAGACTTCTATAGCCGATCAAGAGGGAAACCGAAAAAAACGACGTATCTATCACGAAAAAATAGGCTGGAAATTGTTTAAGATTTGCATTGATGATCACTTTTGAAGTAATTTTAATGAATTTTGCTACAATTGCTCAAATCTGTCAAAGTTTTGTCCTCTATTGATATTTTTCATTGACCCAAAATAGAATTAATTGTAAAATTCTTATCTGAGAATTAATCGTTTGCTTAGATATAGGAATTCAGTCAAGATATATTACAAGAATAAAAGATTCCAGCAAAACTTAATTTCCGTTAAGGTGTTAAATTACGTTTATCCGTTCATACATTATTTCAGCAATGTCTGGGTATAAGTTGCCGGGATATTGACGTTTTGTTATTGTTTCTAGAGATACGATTCTCATGAAATTAAACATGAGCCTTGATGTTAATATTCTACACCTGAATATCAAATTACAACTCTATCAGATACGTTGTTTTGGAAATATTGGGAAAATACTATTCCAAATATGTTATGGCTCTGAAATATATCCGACGGATAATGCCAATTCACGAATATTCAGGCTACGATACGGAATTTTATTAAAATATTCCGTTATTCTTATTACGAGTAGAATTTTCTGTTAGCTTAAAAACAGAATATTCTACTAATACTTCAGGTATACTAGGTAGAAAAGTATAACCAATTATTGTACTGGAATTATAAGACTATTCCATTAAGTAGGTACTTATATTCTAAAAATTCCGAGCCTTACTTTGAAGTAGAGATTGTATTCGAATATTTGACCATATTTTTGGCGCTCTAGTTCCTCGGAAGTGAGTGCTTATCAATTTGCCCAAATGTCTGTAATTTTTGAATATTTCGATGAAAATGGTCTTAAACGATTTGGTTCGACTCACTGATCAAGAATCCGTGGTCGAAATTAATTCTGTCCGGCCGGCCGTAGGCACGATAACTCTCGAACGGAATGAGCTAGACAGTTGAAATTTTCAGAGTAGGATTGGGGGATAAATATCTCGGCTAAGTTTGTTACTGGGCAAAATCGGACAGATGGTTTCGGAGTAACAAAAAAAAAAAAATTTTTTACAGAACTAGTTCCAAATTAAACTTTTTTCAATAAGCAGTTTTATCATAAGAATCCAATGATATCATTTTTAACTCTAACAAGCTAATACTTTCGGAGATATGATTTTTCAAAATTTCAATGATAAATCGTATTTCACAGAGTGATATAATTATTCTATGTATGAATTGTCATAATGTCAACTCATTTTCCTGAGACATGTCATTATCTAATCAATCAAAGAATTGTGAGCGAAGTGAGAAAAATCTCAGTTGTTTGCTCCGAAATTAGTTTTTCTCAGAAAAATATTACATTTCGGAACGGAACATGAAGTAAGAGATCTGAGATTAGTGAGACTGCTTTTCATCCATAGACATAGAATGCAAATAGAATGTAAATATTGAAAGCATAATTCTGCAGTTCGAGAGAGGAGAAAATTTGGTGAACGTAGATCAGGAAATTTTTGATCGATTACAAGGTAATTTTTCATTATTACTCTTCTTTGATACATGTTTTATGAAAAATCTACTATTTGTAGGTACTTTAAACCTGTTTTGGGCAATTGTCATACGAAACTAGTTAGCGCTCTAGTTCTCCTCGGAACTGAGTGCTTATCAATTTGCCCAAATGTCTGTAATTTTCGAATTTTTCGATGAAAATGGTCTTAAACGATTTGGTTCGACTCACTGATCAAGAATCCGAGGTCGAAATCAATTCTGTCCGGCCGGCTGGCCGTAGGCAAGATAACTCTCGAACGAAAGGAGTTAGCGAATTGAAATTTGCAAGGTGGGTTTGGAGCATAAATATCTCGGAAGAGCTCGTTAATGGGAGAAATCCATCAAGCGGTTTCGGAGTTATGGCCAATTTTAGTAAAAATATTTTTTATGAATATTTCCGAAACCGATCACTCGATCTATCTAAAATTTAGCACCAAATTGTAGAATCATGACCTTCATACGCATGTGAAGTTTTGTATTGACCAGATTACCGCAAAGTGTAAAAAAAAAATTTGAAAATTTAAAAAATGTTTTTCTACAATAACTCTCGAACGGAATGAGCTAGGTAGTTGAAATTTTCAGAGTAGGTTGGGGAGATGAATATCTCGGTTAAGTTCGTTATTGGGCAAAATTGGCCAGATTTAATTCGATTTCTTCCATGGTGCAGTTCTCATTCTCAGATTGATCATTTAATCTTGATAAATGGGTAGTTCTCACGAAATGTTCCACTTTGGTGTTCATGACAGTTTTCTGCTACATAAAACTGGTTTAATCGTTTAATTCTCTATATTATATCCTTTTGAAATGTAACAATCACTATAAAGAATAAAAAATTGCAATATTTCAAAAGTTTTAATTTTCAACGCTAGTTTTCTTCCCAGAAAAATTGAAAACCTCACCTCCGTGACTGTTCCTCTTAGTTATCGCATTGTCCTAAACTTAAAATTATAGCATTAATGGAATTCTGGCACAGCGTATTTCTAGTTCATTATCCACAAATAACTAAGTAATGTTGACATGATAAAATCTCAATAAAAAAATTATCGGTGTTCGAATTATACTTATATTAGTCGATGTTCCTGCATTATCTATCACCTCCGTGAAGCGACATTGTAATTTGACTCTTTAATCGCAAGATGACGGTATCGTCATCGTGGACCGCCTGGAATATCGGTTGATGCGCAGGTAATACTGACCACTTGAGATTTGAACTTCAAAGTGTAACTTATTGGTTAAATTCTTACCCAAGTGATAAAGACGTGTATGGGAAATTTGGGATCCTCACCTCCGTGAAGATGAATTGTAAGGTAGGAGATTATTTTATTCAATTATTTGTTATCTGAATATACTTAATTACGAAAGTTATTTAATGAGTTAAAATATTGTTTTGAAGCCTTCTTCTTTAAATGAGATATTCTATAAAAAAGTAAAATTTCTCACCTCCGTGAATCTCACCTCCGTGAATATAGTAATTCACGGAGGTGAGGTAGTCTTCACGGATGTGATAATAATATTCTGTTCCTCCTTTCAGGACATGAATTCTAACATCATTAAAAAAAAATAAGAAAAAAGTTACTGCATCTCATGAAGAACAGAAGAAAAAACAACGAAAATCTATGAGAAGACTTCATGAAGCCCGAAAAAATGATCCTGAATTATACGAAGAAGAAAAACGTAAAGAACGAGGGCTATTATAAAAGAAAAAAGGAAGGAAAAATTAAAAATATTCTGGATATGTCCGAAAGAGAAAAATTGGTTCAAGCACTGACGTGAAGTCAGGAGCTTTTGCGCGTATGTTCTCTTGTCCATCCTCCTGTATTGGACACTCTCTTAATCAAATTTACCATGGTGAATTCTATTGTCTGTTCTCCTGTTTGAGACACTCTTAATGGAATGTACCATGGTGAATTCGATTAAGGCTGTCCAATACAGGAGAATAGACAATAGAATTCACCATGGTAAATTCGATTAAAAGTGTCCAATACAGGAGAATGGACAATAGAACATACGCGCAAAAGCTCCTGACTTCACGTCAGCGCTTGAACCAATTTGTTTATATTAAGGATATATGAATTTTTTTTTTCATTTAAAATTTAACATTATTTCATTTCCGTGAATTTTGTCTCACATCCGTGAATGCCGGTTTCATGAAAATCTCATTATTTCACAAAATACCAACGAAAGTGTGTAACCTTAGGCATAAGATTAATAAGAATTAATTTCTGGTTTAGGATATCTAAAAATAAATTCGATTATTGTTAATTTATTTTTTCTTAAACTAAAATGCGAAAGGGGAACATTTGGTGGGAATTACCCAAATAAACTATTATTTGAATTTAATTTCCTTTATGATGCAGTTCTATCATAAGAACACATTGATATAATAATAATAATAATAATAATAATAATATAATTCCCAACTCTGAGAAACCTGTACATGCGGAGGTATTATTTGTCTGTTTGAACTAGAGCTCCAGAAAGCTCCTGTCCACAGGGCTTGAACCCATTTTTAAATACGAATTTTGTGTTAGTAAATAGATTCGACAATTCAACTACTCGATTATTCAATTATACAGAGCTATGCAAATGTTTATAAATATTGAAATATTTGACCAATTGCGTGAAATTGTGCTAATTTTAAAGTAATAAGAAGGAAAAACGGGAATTCCTTCTTGAATCAAATCTACCATTACTATTTAAAAAAATAAATGTTACCTATGACATCATTTTATGGAGTGTTTCAAATCTTAACTGTCGAATAATTCAGTAGATACGATTAATTAGATAGTAAACCAAATATATCCTCAAATGATTCATCTATAACACAAATAGAAAGAATTTCCTTCTATGACTTTACCTATAGTTCGTATGCGGAAATATATCCGCAACATCCCAACAAACGTAAGAATCGACTCCAATACTCGAGTATTCGAGTAATCTTATATTCAAATGATAAATTATACCTGATCAATTATTGCAATATTCGTCTGATGAGTAAAATATCAAACGACTATTCGAATACACCTATATTCTAAAAATTCAGAGCCCTAATTCAGGCCTCAATCCTACCCTACAACTATCAAATTGCAAGTTGCATACAGGCTGAGTCTTCATGTTTTACATTAATTTTGAGCATATATTCCTCTCGTCACATAAATTACTTTGTTCATTTGCCATTTTTCGACATTCGGCACAGGAATAATGATAATAGTGACTGTGGAAATTTAAATCAATTAACAGTTTTTTCCTACATCCAATGGTTTCCTAGCTATATACAGGGTGGTCCGCGAGTAACTGTACAACGTTTAATGGTGAATAGCTGGTACCTTGGGGAGCCAGAAAACAACAATCAAATATGGGCTAAGTCTTTTCGTTTCTGAGATACAGGGTGATTTATTGATTTTGGCAAAACATTCAGATAGCTATAACTCCTGAACCGTTCTACGTATTCGCTTCAAATTTGGCACGTGTTGTCATCTCAGGCCATCAAATTGTTCATATACACCGCACCGAAATTGTACAGACCAGGACTAGGAAATTTTGATTTTTACTTCCAGGTCAAATAAAACACCCTGTACATGGAATGCCAAATTTTCGGATTCACCATCGGATTCTGCATAGATTTTCCTGCCAAATTCCGTTTTCCGCGTGAACGGCACACCTCCCGTTCATTTTTTTTTCTCGAAAATAAGATCACACCTCCGAATATTAAGTGGTGTTACGGACCTGCATTTTGCAATAGGAAGCTCATGACATTAAATTCGGTTATAAAAACATCTTATTGAAAGAATAGAATTAAGTTGTAGCGAGATACGGAACCAGCCTAATACTATTAGAAAAGCTGTCAATCAACTTAGACTTAGAGCAAGAAAATGTATTGATGAAAACGGGGGAATCTTTGAAAATCAACTTTAATCAAAGTTTTGCTTCGAAAGTTATTCAAATGTGTTTTGAATTTCTTTTTTTTTTCTTTAATTTTTGTTTTATAATTTATGTTCAGTTCGATTCTCAATATGAAAAATGTTTTTATAACCGAATTTAATGTCATGAGCTTCCTATTGCAAAATGCAGGTCCGTAACACCACTTAATATTCGGAGGTGTGATCTTATTTTCGAGAAAAAAAAATGAACGGGAGGTGTGCCGTTCACGCGGAAAACGGAATTTGGCAGGAAAATCTATGCAGAATCCGATGGTGAATCCGAAAATTTGGCATTCCATGTACAGGGTGTATTATTTGACCTGGAAGTAAAAATCAAAATTTCCTAGTTCTGGTCTGTACAATTTCGGTGCGGTGTATATGAACAATTTGATGGCCTGAGATGACAACACGTGCCAAATTTGAAGCGAATACGTAGAACGGTTCAGGAGTTATAGCTATCTGAATGTTTTGCCAAAATCAATAAATCACCCTGTATCTCAGAAACGAAAAGACTTAGCCCATATTTGATTGTTGTTTTCTGGCTCCCCAAGGTACCAGCTATTCACCATTAAACGTTGTACAGTTACTCGCGGACCACCCTGTAGATTCGAAAGAGGAAGGAAGCAGATGAAGTTTATCTTAAGTTATTATATGAAACAACGATCATTTAGAAAATGTAACTACTCCTCATTGTTTCTCCTAAAACGTATAGTTTGAGAGATATTCCCCATAGAATGATATAAAATCTAAACAAAATTCTAGAAATTTCGCTGCATTTATTAATCTAGCCATGAAATAGAGTCTTCGAATAAAGATAAAAGCCATGTAGACGTTCATGTATATTTTTTTGAATCTTGCATGTTCAAAAAATTAGTTATTTCATCATAAAACGGAAAAACTTAATAGTAACTGAACATTATCTCATAATCAAATTCAAATTTCAGTTTATTTGTGAATGATGCAAATTTACCTGATGCAATTCAAATGACTCGAATTGCAGGTTATTATTTATCTTTTGGGAAATAGATGAAAAGGATTTTCTTGATCTGTATTATTCTATGAATTTTTCTAGCTATTTACCACATATAGTGAACAGAACTTAAAGTATCTGTTTTCCATATCATCAATACATTTATTTTTGAATAACTTTTATTCTTCACAATCATTCTAAGGATTTCACTCATATACAGAACATATTTTCGTCTTATTACATATCATTCAATTAATAATTTTCTGCATTTATAACTCTCGTCACTTCTAATTATTATTCTATTCCAACTATTTGTTTTTCGTCCAAATGATCTGCCGATGAAGATTCCATTATTTTTGGCGCTCTAGTTCCTCGGAACTGAGTGCTTATCAATTTGCCCAAATGTCTGTAATTTTCGAATATTTCGATGAAAATGGTCTTAAACGATTTGGTTCGACTCACTGATCAAGAATCCGTGGTCGAAATTCATTCTGTCCGGCCGGCCGGTCCGGCCGTAGGCACGATAACTCTCGAACGGAATGAGCTAGAGAGTTGAAATTTTCAGAGTAGGTTTGGGGGATAAATATCTCGGCTAAGTTCGTTATTGGGCAAAATCGGACAGATGGTTTCGGAGTAACAAAAAAAAAATTTTTTTTTACGAAACAAATTCCAAATTAAATTTTTTTTAATAAGAAGTTTTATCATAAGAATCCACTCATATCATTTTTAACTCTAACAAGCTAATACTTTCGGAGATATGATTTTTCAAAATTTCAATAATAAATCGTATTTCAACGTTGTCACAGAATGATATTATTCTATGTATGAATATGAATTGTCATAATGTCAAATGATGTTCCTGAGACATTATCGAAGAATTGTGAGCGAAGTGAGAAAAATCTCAGTTGTTTGCTCCGAAATTAGTTTTTCTCAGAAAATTCTTACAACATGAAGTAAGAGATCTGAGAGTAGTGAGACTGCTTTTCATCCATAGACATAGATATAACTCTCGAACGGAATGAGGTAGGTAGTTGAAATTTTCAGAGTAGTTTAGGGAGATGAATATCTCGGTTAAGTTCGTTATTGGGCAAAATTGGCCTGATTTAATTTGATTTCTTCCATGGTGCTTTTCTCATTCTCATGATTGCTCATTTAATCTTGATAAATAAACTATTATTTGAATTGAATTTCCTTTAGGATGCAGTTCTATTATATGAATACATTGATATAATTCCCAACTCTGAGAAACCGATACTTTCGGAGATATAATTTGTCTGTTTGAACTAGAGCGCCAGAAAGCTCCTGTCCACAGGGCTTGAACCCATTTTTAACTCTAACAAGCTAACACTTTCGGAGATATGATTTTTCAAAATTTCAATAATAAATCGTATTTCAACGTTGTCACACAATGATATAATTATTCTATGTATGAATTGTCATAATGTCAATTTATTTTCCTGAGACATGTCATTATCTAATCAATCGAAGAATTGTGATCGAAGTGAGAAAAATCTCAGTTGTTTGCTCCGAAATTAGTTTTTCTCAGAAAAGTCTTACATTTCGGAACGGAACATGAAGTAAGAGATCTGAGAGTAGTGAGACTGCTTTGCATCCATATAGACATAGATATAACTCTCGAACGGAATGAGCTAGGTAGTTGAAATTTTCAGAGTAGGTTAGGGAGATGAATATCTCGGTTAAGTTCGTTATAGGGCAAAATTGGCCAGATTTAGTTTGATTTCATCCATAGTGCAGTTCTCATTCTCACGATTGCTTAGTTAATCTTGATAAATAAACTATCATTTGAATTGAACTTCCTTTATGATGCAGTTCTATCATATGAATACATTGATATAATTCCCAACTATGAGAAACCAATACTTTCGGAGATATAATTTGTCTGTTTGAACTAGAGCGCCAGAAAGCTCCTGTCCACAGGCTTGAACCCATTTTTTCTATTAGTACCTTACGATACCATGATACTCCGAATTTTTTATTTTTATTTCTATTAAATTTATGAGTTCTTCGATTACACTCATACTTCCATGGATTACTTCCGGCACCATATCTATGGAATTCGATCATAGAGTTTATAATATTTATATAATAATAAGAATATTTGAGGATTTACCTTTTTAATGTGAGAATAGACGATGGTGAAATTGTAAAATATTACATTGGAAACAAGTGGATATTGAATGATTACGTATCAAGTTGAAGTTCAATGTTTTAATATTCAAGAATTGTGAAACATTTTTGTTGCAAATACTGCATTAAGGGCAAAATAATAATAATTGGGTGAGTAAATAAGTTTTCTCAAACAAATTCATTGAATTTCAAGCATCAGATGACACCTACTGATGTATATTGTGTATGTCTTTGAACTCCTCCTAAACTGACTGATTTTGATGCAATTTTTTGTATTTTTGAGTGGGTCTTTGGATGGTTTAGAGTTGCAGTCAATTCCAGTAGGAGGCACTGCAATCAGGTTATAGACTTTCTGTTTTGTTTATACAGGGTGGTCCAGATCTTAACCAAGAAATTTTAACCACGTGTTCTACATCAAAAATAAGCCCTAGTTTGTCATATAAACATATATCGAGCAATGCTTCCTCTCCGAGATACAGGGTGTTAAAATTATTAGCAAAAAAAATGTTTTTTGGGCGCATGTTCCAGGGGAACATCGTCCTATCATTTCGTCCAAATGTCTGTAATTTTCGAATTTCGAGCTGAAAATTGGCTAATAGACTAATTCGGACTCCCTGATCACGAATCCGGTGTCAGATTTTTGGGTGCCGTCCGGCCGGTCGGCCGGCCGGTTTTCCGGCCGTAGGCACGATAACAGGAGCACCGAAGGTCCTATCGACTTCAAACTTTCAGGGTAGGTTTCTGATCAAAATGCGACGGTTAAGTTCGTTAACGGGCAAAATCAGCCGGACGGTTTAGGAGTTATAGACATTTAAAATTTTGAGGTTATTTCCCTGATATTTCAGGAACTAAAGAAGATGTTGAATCGAAACTTGGTAGTCAGTTCGAGGATATAAACGCGCAACTTTTGGCAAAATTCTGTTATGATCGAAATGTTGGTAATTTTTAAAAAAATATTTCTTTTAATTTTTTCGAAAAAAAAATTTTTTTTTGTGAACTATTCATCAGATTGCAACAAAAACTTGTACTAACGTCAATTGTAGTATTTTGCAACATTGTGCAAAATTTTGGCTCTATACGATTTCAATTTCTGGAGATATAAGACAAAATGTGTCAAATTTCCTGGGTCTCTCTCAGTATTTTCATCGATTATTATATAATAATCAATAATATTAAGGTATTCAACATGATACTGCTTTTTTTCTTTACTGGTCAGTACGGGCCACAAGGAAGATGAACATGCGCCCAATAGCTCCTGTCCACAGGGCTTGAACCAATTTTTTTTTTTCCTTTCCTTCGAACAACTTTTTTAAATTCGTATTTGAGTGTGGATATTAACGCTTATTTTTTCGTAATTACACATTTTTTACAAAGATAGTCTTATTATTACGAGTATTATTATTATGTACCATATCAAATTTTTAGCGATTTGCTCATGCATGAGAGTGTTAATTTTTTTACTCGGAAACGTTGCCTCGTACGTCAAAAAGTCAGGAGAATGAATTTGCTTCAAATTGAATAAGGATCTCAAGAATAAATTTTATTGTTGGAAAAACCAGTGGCCATTTTTTTGTCCAAAAATATTCAGTCTCAATGCAGTACGGACACCACTGGTGAAATAAAAAAAAAATATTTTATTCAAAAAGTGCCTCGTGATCCTTCAAACCTCTGTCCCAAATTTCATAAAAATATTTCAAGAAGTGTGAAAGTTATTTATAAAAAAACATTTTTTTTTCTATAATTTTAACACCCTGTATCTCGGAGAGAAAGCATTTCTCGACATATATTTATATGACAAACTAGGGCTTATTTTTGACGTAGAATACGTGGTTAAAGTTTCTTGGTTACGATCTGGACCACCCTGTATGTATGCAATGGCGGATGCGCTGATTCAGTTATTATAACATCGACTCTTGTCAGATCCTAGAGACCTGGAGGTGTCACTTTGACAATCGTTATTAACTTTAAGTTCAGTCAGTATAAGGTTGTTTGTAAAATTAAATTAGGTATGAGACATATATTATTGAATAGATGACTGTGTGAAGGGTTTTGAAATGTTATTAAAAACTACAAATTGTGGGATTCGCGCAATTATAATGTAGAAACGAATATAATGAAACGACACTGTTATGTGAAATATGACTTTGAATATAGTACATAATATATCTAAAATTGCAAAAAAAAAGTTTGGTAATCACGCTGATAGCAGACATTCCAACTTCCAACGTTCGAGCAGGACAACATCTGTCCAGTCCGCTATATCTATTAATTTTAACCATAGATTCCTCTCATAAAATTAAACCATAACTATCGGTGGGTTGCATAAAACTTTGACTGTCCTTAATTGCCACATTAGTGTGATACTATGTCGATTTCAAGTTAATTTTTGGGGCTCTTGTTCCTGAATGCTTATCAATTTGCCCAAATGTCTGTAATTTTCGAATGTTTGGATAAAAATGGTCATAAACGATTTGGTTCGTCTCACTGATCAAGAATCCGTGGTCAGGATTTATTCTATCTGGCCTGTCCGGCCGTAGCTAAACAAAATTTTCAAAGTAGGTTTGGGAGATGAATATCTCGGTTCGTTATTGCGCAAATTCGGAGTAACGAAACACAACATTTTTTTTACATCGCAACTTTTGGATTCAATTTTTTTAAGGTGCAGTTCCATCATAAGAATCCACTGATGTCATTTCCAACACTTACAAGCTAATACTTTCGGAGATATGATTTTTCAAATTTTCAATAATACATCGTACTATGTTTTCACAGAATGCGAATTCTATCTATCTGTGTTACATCTGTGTTCACTGTTCATTCATATCATCTTATCTACCTACAAGAGAAGTCAAATTTATTTCTGTTCTAGTTTGCTTATATAATTCGTATATTTTGTGTTGGAAAACAAGGTTCCGCATCTTGATTTATGAATATATACAAGACTTTTTTTATACCAAAAATAATATTGACTTTTTGCATATTCAATAATTTATGTGCAAATATTACAGAAGATGTTCCAGAAGATTAAGAATTGGACCATTTTAATGGTGTAGTTTATGAACGCAATAGGAAAGAATAACATAATGGAACCATCAAAAGAAATTACTGTTCGTTGACCACCGAGGTTAATATTACCTTTTACTTCCTTAACTAGTAAGACATGTTCTTATTTACAGTATTTTCATAATGTTGCTAAGGTTCATAAAACAGAATAAATGTGTTAGTTGTATGAACTATTAATTTGTGAAAAGAGGATTGTATTTCATTAATATATTTTGAACTATTAAAATAATTTGTTCGTCAGCCTATACCTATTCAAATATCAGGAATGAAGGGACAATCTGCTATATGATTGTCTTCAGCCTTGCTCTAGACATTTGGATGATACTTTCCCTAGGTATTGCGCCGAGTGCAAGTTGCAACAACCCTTTCCAAGAGGTTGAATCTTTGCAAATTGCTCATTTAATCTTGATAAATAAACTATTATTTGAATTTGTTTCATGATGCCGTTCTATCATAAGAATCCATTGAGATCATTCCCAACTGTGAGAAAACCATACTTTCGGCGATATGATTTGTCAAAAATTGAACAAGAGCACCAATGCTACTGCCACAGGGCTTTCACCCTTTTTAATGAAACCATCGAATTTATTTTATAATTAAGCTAATGGAAGCTTTATGTAACCCACCGTTAGACACATATTCTCCAATTATCATATTTATCCACTTCCACGGGTTTTCTAATTATATACTCGTGGATTTATAAATCTAAATGGAATAAGCATAAAGGAAGCAGTTGAAGTTTATCAAGGATTCATTTCAAGAATATTCAATCCTTCAAGAAAAGTTAATTATTCCTCATTATCTCTCCTTAAATGCAAGTTTGCGAGATATTCTTCATTAAATGTTATAAAATCTGGAATTCCAGAAATTTCATCACTTTTATTGATTTTCCCCTGAGCTTTGGAATCCTCTAATCAAGCTGTTCGCCACGTACCTTTTTATCGTTTACCATCAAAGTAATATATAATTTATATGCAAGGGTGTATTATAGTCTAAGATCCGAACCTAAGTCGACCTTCACCGAGCTGATAATAGAATGAAACATATTTTATAATGAATTTTGTATATTATAGTAGGGGAGCCCACGTAGCTAATTCGGGATTTACTCGAGCGTCATAGAGAGCTATTGGGTTGTCAAGCTTAGATGATAAGAAGAAAAAAATGTTATATAATATATACCTGTTCATCGGTGGGGTGAGCGGATATAAATTTTCAAAAATGTAAAAAAAAACCGTTACGTGGACATACTCGAGCGCGTCAGATATTGATAGCATCTGTGTCCTACGTATTTTAAAACATGTACATATGTTAATCTGACCGTTTCCATGATGGAGGTGATCATACGTAAGGGTTGAAAATGAAAAAAAAAAATTTTTTATCGAGCTCGTCTGATTTTCTGAGGGGGCGTTTAGTGAACCTTAAAAGATGCTCTTGTATAATAATCTGACGATTGGGATGTAACGCAAACTCGTGGTCATTATTAGAATATGCAAAAAAAAATTGCCATTTAGAAATACTCAAGCGCGTCAGATTAAGATATATGTGGTTCATCAATATGGCCTAGACCTGCTGTCTCCTAATCTGACGATTGTCTGGAGGGATTCGCTAAATCTGACAATAAAAATTTTTTTTTTTTAGTTTTTTTAAATCATTGAACTTAATTAATCGAAAAGCTCAGGAAATAGCGTGCAAATGAAAAAGCTTGTGTTGTTTTGAGGAGAATATTTATACAAATATTAATTATACAAAATTTAATTTTTAATTTTTTCGTGATTTTCGAAGAATTGGTTAGCTCCGACGATATTCCAAAGTAATGATACATTTTTGTAAAGTTTCTAATGAAAATTTGATTGTTTTTTGTAAAGTACTTTCACCACAAAATACACAATTAACATTAATATCACTCAATAACTCATAGTAATTATTTATTAACTATAATTCACATAACTTTTATTAAAATCGCAAAATAACCTAATACGTTGGAAATCCGTTGTAAACAAAATCATACTGCGAACGAGTCTGCGTGACCAGCTGTCATGGCAACAGAAACCGGAGTGGGACGGAGTGAGAGAGCAATAGATAGAGAAAGAGTGAGAGGAGAATAGAAACACGGGGAGGGGAATATAGGCATGGCATAGCTGCACGCATTAAACTTTATCAATTGATTTTTATTACTTCGGCTTGTGAAAATCGTCAGATTATATATTTTTCGTAATTCTTGCATTATTCCCTTCAAAATAAAAAAAAAATTACCACGCTCGAGAATGTCAAGATGTCGTTTTTTTTTTACAACTTTGTAACCCTCCCCCTTCTTTACGTCACTCTCAAATTGTCAGATTAATGGAACATACACTTTTTAGCATGTAACTAACTCACCCTACCTTAATCTGACGCGCTCGAGAATTTCCGATGATCAACTTTTTTTTACTAATCTGATGCTTTATCCTTGCCGGGCGGCCATATATATATGGCTCATGTTTGGTGGAAAAACTTAACCAGGTACAAGGTATCCCCCTATATATTAATCTGCCGCGCTTTAGTAAATCCCAAAATCCCCGCTTGGGCTCCCCTACTATTAGAAAATGTACTAAAAATGGGTTGCCTGAAAAAATCCTGGACAGACTATTTTTTATTATTTTTGCGCGTATGTTGTGGGTAACATCGTGTTATCATTTTGCTCAAATGTCCGTAATTTTCGAATTTTTCGCCGAAAATATCTGAATGTGACATTTGAGTTTGTTTATAAGCATAATCGGCCAAACGGTTTTGGGATTATCGCCATCTGAAATTTGGTTTTTATTTCCTTAATAACTCGAAAAATACTAAAGCGATCCAATTTAAATATGGTTATTAGTTGAAGAATGCCAACACGGAAATTTTTGCAAAATTTTGTGAGGATCGTATCACTAGAAATTTTTTTAAAAATTAAAAATAGTTTGTCCAGGATTTTTTCAGGCAACCCATTTTTAGTATATTATCTAATATGCTATTATATAATATGTTTCATTCTATTATCTATTATATATCAGCTCGGTGAAGGTCGACTTAGGTTCGGATCTTCTAATATAGCACATCGTGAAATCTTCAAACGCTTGTAACTTTTAACCTTGAGCCAATGAACACCGTCCATATTCGATAAGTAATCATTAAAGGATACCGTGGGAGGTGAATTACTTCTGCTCAACAAACACAGAAGCAATCTATCGACCAATATTGCCTAACAAACGATAATGAAACAACATCTACGATGAAACAACTATTTCGTAACGTTTCGATTCTATATCAGACTGCTTCGTTAGACACTTACCGAACGAAAATCTTCAGAATTATTTTTGGTTAATAGCTATTCTGAAATTCGAGAATTGTCACATTGATAGTATTTGAAAATCATAGTAACATAGTTCTACTTCGCATATGAATTTCCAAGTTCCAACTCCTTTTTTGATAAATTCAGCCAAATATGGTCATTTCAAATTGAACAATTTGCAAAATTACATTCTCCGTTCAACAAAATGAAAGTTGACTGCTTAAGTTTGCTTTTAATGCAGTGCTTTAAGATTATGTCATCAGAATCTTTGTATTACTCCAATCCATCATGTGATCTCCTTGGATTGTACATAAATGTTCTGATATTTTTGCGCGTATGTTCTGGGGAACATAGCGTTATCATTTTGCCCAAATGTCTGTAATTTTCGATTTTTTTGCCGAAAATGGTCTCAAACGATTGGGTTCGACTCTCTGATCAAGAATTCGACATCAAATTTCATTCTGTCCGGCCCGCCGGCCATCCGTTGCCACGATAACTTGAGAACGGAAACAGATAGCAACTTGAAGTTTTCAGGGTAGGTGGCGCATCCCAATACGACGGACATGTTTGTCAATGGGCATAATCGGCCCAATGATTTCCGAGTAATGATTTTGTTTTCAACCAATACAAGTCCTATCGAATTGAGATCGATAACCTGAGAACGGAAATAGATAGCGATTTGAAATTTCCGGGTGAGGTTGTGCATCTGAATGGGATATTTGAATTTGTTTATAGGCATAATTGGCCAAACGGCTTTGAATTGAATTGAGAAAAATTCTATATATCTGAAGCTATTCGTCCAACATCGTTGCAATTTTGCGAGAGCCTTCAGAGCTTAACTCTACTACCATCTTCCTATTTTGAACATGATCGGATCTATTTTGTTGGGGATCCGAGCAGCCTTGTGTGCGTTCTGTTGCTGGATGGGTGTCCGTTGTCTCGGTAACTTTAGAACGAAAGAAGATAGGGACATGCAACTTTCAGGGTAGTTTGCGAATTCGAATGGGAGAGTTGAGTTCGTTTTTGGGCATAATCGGCCCAACGGTTTCGGAGATATATCCACCTGGAATATTATTTCCTCGATAACTCAAAAAATATAGACTCGATCGAATTAAAGCTTGATAACTAGTTGTAGAATATCGACATAAGGGCGTGTGTGAAATATTGTGAGAACCGTACCTACCCCTAGAAAATTTTTAAAAATTACGAAAAAAAATTGGTTCAAGCACTGACGTGAAGTCAGGAGCTTTTGCGCGTATGTTCTATTGTCCATTCTTCTGTATTGGACACTCTTAATCGAATTTACCATGGTAAATTATATTGTCCATTCTCCTGTATTGGACACTCTTAATTCAAATTCATCATGGTAAATTTGAATTAAGAACCGATCCTGATTTTTTCAGAAAGGCCACGATCACATTAAACAAATTATGTTGTTCATCTTGTTGATTATTCTGTTGTACTTGATTGATTGTTATTTAATAAGAAGCTCTTCTATCTAACTTCATGATCGATGTATTTAAGAATTGCCCCAGATATCCATTCTCTTCAAAAAATTTTTTGATGACAACAATTTAATTATTTCGAATTTCAAGAGTAGAATGAAATAGTTGCTTCATCGTTGATGTTGTTTCATTATTGTTCGTTAGGCAACATTGTTCGATAGATTGCTCCTGATGTGTTTCTTACGCAGGAGCAATTCACAAAATAATAATTTTTATATAATAGATATTTTCCAGAGTTTGGGAGAGAAAACCCAGAAAAAAACATTTAACAATAACTGATAAGGTATTGCAATTAGCTTTCGAATGAGGTATGGCATCACCTTCATTCCCTATTCATTATTTAATAAATTTGGTTCAAGCCCTGTGGACAGGAGCTTTTTGGCGCTCTTGTTCAAACAGACAAATTATATCTCCGAAAGTATTGGTTTCTCAGAGTTGGGAATCATATCAATGGATTATTATGATAGAACTGCATCATGAAAGAAATTAAATTTAGAAAAAGGGTCGTTTAAAAAAAATAATTCAATAATAAACAAGAGCGCCAAAAAAGTAGCAATCTACAATGCATCAAAAATTGTCATTAAATGTATTTATTAAGATGTAATGAGCAATCTGCAATGATTCAACCTCGTGGAATGGGTTGTTGCAACTTACACTCGGTGCATTGGTTTCACAACTCGAAATACTCGAAAAAGGAAAGTATCATAGAAATGTCTAGAGCAAGGCTGGAGACAATCATAGCAGATTGTCCATTTATTCCTGATATTTGAGTAGGTAGAGGCTTACGAACAAATTATTTTAATAGTTCAAAATATACTAACTAGCAACACTATGGAAATACTGTATATAGGAACATGTCTTACTACTTAAGGAAGTAAAATGTAATATTAACCTCAGTGGTCAACGAACAGTAATTTGATTTGATGATTCCATTATGTTATTCTTTCCTATTGCCTTCATAAACTACATCATTAAAATGATCCAATTCTAAATCTTCTGAAACCCGAATTTATACGTAAATTATTCAATATGCAACCAGGTTTCAAAACAGTCTTGTATGTATTCACAAAATCAAGAATCGGATACTTGTTTCCAAACTACGAGTTGACATGACCCTAACAGATTGATAAGATGACATTTATGAACAGTGAACACAGACAGTGAATACATAGAACTACGATGTATTATTGAAATTTTGAAAAATCATATCTCCGAAAGTATTGGTTTGTTAGAGTTGAAAATGATGTCATTAGATTCTTATGATAAAATTGCATTTTAAAAAAAATCGAATTCAAAAGTTGTGATGTAAAAAAAAATTGTTTTTCTTTACTCCGAAACTATCAAGCTGATTTGGCTCAATAACGAACTTAACCGAGATATTTATCCCTCGAACCTACTCTGAAAATTTCAATTATCTAGCACATTCCGTTGAAGAGTTATCGTGTTCACGGCCGGACAGAAGAGTGAGTCGAACCAAATCGTTTAAGACCATTTAGAGCCAAAAATTCGAGAATTACAGACATATGGGCAAATTGATAAGCACTCTGTTCCGAGGAACAAGACCGCAAAAAAGAAAAAGGGTAGCAGCCACCTCTCTTCAGGAGTTAATATTATGAAGGAAATGTATTCTAGAAGATGACCCCCTCGAAGTAGAAAAAAAATTAATCAAAACCTTACTCGTTTAAAATTCGACACCTGCATCTACATAAATCAAGTCAGTTCGAAATTGTATTACGAATTCTTTATCAGTGAGTCAAATGGAATCACTTGAGACCATTTCCGGCTCAAAATTCGAAAATTACAGGCAGTTGACAGAATGATAACGCCTTGGTACGAGCGCGCAAAAAATGTGTCATCCGTGAACGAGCAAAGACTTACTACAAGCTTATTAGCCTTGTTTTCGTAATATTAAAAAACCGATCGTATCTTAATTACATCGATATAATATATATTGGCACTTACCCGCTTGTGGATCAAAATTTTCCATTTAATACAACCAGTTTTGCGTAATTCGTTGCGGTCGACTCCGACATTTGGAACGATAAAACTGAAAAAGTTAATGGCGCATACCCCTTATCTAAATTATCAGAGAGAGATCGATCTATGCTATCGGATATCTCCGATCAAGAGCATTTATGACATCTGATTTTTCATCACACTCAGCCGGATCCAATTATTAACGCTTCGATTTTATGGTTACGTCCGAAAAATTTGGATGGGCTTAGCCGAATCGTCAATTTGTTCCGAATATCAAATAATGTAGAGTGAAACGGGAATGGATTTCGATAAATGTCGGAGCGAAGGTGTATAAATATCTCGGTTCTGGTCGAAATTTGCGCTTAAAATTCTATCGGTATATGAAACTCCGGTCGATTTCAACACTTTTCGACGGAGAAGCATACGGAAAATTGGATCTCGGTTGAGTTAATCGAAATGTTGAAAAATTATGTTGTAGTGGGATGATGGGTCATTAGAAAAATTTGGGAGTTTAAATGTTTTTGTATGTTCAGTTTTTGATATACTAGATATCATTTTTGCAACGATTTGAGTTCAGGGAGCCATGGTCCAAAAGTCTATGGTTACTGTGATACATTGATATTTCGACATAGCATCGAAAACAATTAATTTTGTGGAAGCTACTCAAAACTGAATATAGAAGTAGGGTGATTTTGAAAGCTGATGAGATCAGAATCATTTCCAGAAAAAATCATTCACCTAAAATTCGAATATCCTGAAAAATAAACAGTCTGAAGCGGCATCAATTGTTTTTCTCATTGAATTCTCAAGAAACAATTGCGTATTTCTCGATAAAATTATGATTAACTTTGCGCTCAAATAAGTGAAAAAACTTCCTTGGTTGATGAACTTCCCAAAAAGGTACATAATGTAATACATTTTTCCAGGAGATAAAAAAATATAGCCGGAAATCCGAGCAATTAACAGACTTTTTGCGCGTATGTTCTGGGGAACATCGCGTTATAGTTTTGCCCAAATGTCTGTAACTTTCGAATTTTTTGACGAAAATGGTCTCAAACGATTAAGTTCGACTCCCCAATGAAGAATTCGAGGTCAAATTTGATTCTGTCCGTCCGGCCGTCCGGCCGTTGCCACGATAACTTGAGAACTAAAAGAGCTAGCGACTTGAAATTTTCAGGGTAGGTGGCGTATCCCAATACGACAGACAAGTTCGTTAATGGGCATAATCGGCCCAGTGGTTTCCGAGTAATAATTTTGTTTTCAATCAATATAAATCCGATCGAATTGAAACTTGGTGGGTAGTTGTAGAATATGAACCTAAGCACGTTTGAAAATTTTGCGCGAATCGTATGGCTAGAAAATTTTAAAAAAATTATTAAAAAATATTTTTGTTGTCACGATAACTTGAGAACGGAATGGGATAGCGGCTTAAAATTATCAGGTTAGGATGTGCACTAGAGCTAGACATTTCAGTTTGTTTATGAGCATAATCGGCCAAACGGTTCTAGAGTTATAGCCATCTGAAATTTTCTGAAATTTGGTGGTTTTTTGTTTCTCATTAACTTGAAAAATAGTGAACCGATTGAATTGAAACATGGTTATTAGTTGTAGAATGCCAACGCGAAAATGTTTGCAACATTTGGTGAGGATAGCATTTGTAGAAAATTTTTAATAAATCATTGAAAATAAAAAAAAATTCTATACATCAGTAACTATTCGTTTGAAATTGCTGAAATTTTGCAAGAGCCTTCATAACCTAACTCTAAAGTTTCAAGTTTTAATACGATCGGTTAAATATTGTTGGAGATTCGAGCATTCTTGTGCGAGTTCAGTAGATGGGTGACCGTTGCCTCGATAACTTTCGAATGAAAGGAGATAGGGACTTGCAATTTTCAGGGTAGGTTGCGTATCCGAAAGGGAGAGTTGAGTTCGATTTTGGGCATAATCGTTTTAACGGTTTCCGAGTTATACCCACCTGGAATATTATTTCCTTGATAACTCGAAAAATAAATATTCGATCTAATTGAAGCTAGGTAACTAGTAGTAGAAAATCAACATAAAGACGTGTTTAAAATTTTGTAAGAACCGTACCCCTAGAAATTTTGAAAAAAAGGACGAAAAAAAAATTTTAAGAACCGTACCCCTAGAAAATTTCAAAAAAATCACGAAAAAAAAAATTGGTTCAAACACTCACGTGAAGTCAGAAGCTTTTGCGCGTATGTTCTATTGTCCATTCTTCTGTATTGGACACTTAATTCGTATTTACCATGGTAAATTCGAATTAAGAGTGTCCAATACAGAAGAATGGACAATAGAACATACGCGCAAAAGCTTCTGACTTCACGTCAGTGCTTGAACCAATGTTTTGATACTTTCTTTACTTGTGATTATTAAAGTACGTGTAAACTACGCGCGGCAAACCCTCGAACATTGGCTCGCGAGACGGCCTTAAGGTAGCATTCGGATCTCGGAAGTCGGTACCAGGCAGCCGCGACCGACAGCCGCGAACCATTACCACTGCTGTGCAGCGCGGCCACGAGCTTTCGGATATCAGCGACCGCGACCTGGGCAGCGATTCCGATCCGACTGCTCCGTGCAGTAGTCAAGCAGAATTTAATGTGAACAGTTGTGCGTTTCCAAACTGAACTATGTCTGAAAACTTGAATAAACGAAAACGAGAACTATTGTTGCGATTGATAGAGGATGAAGAAGAGGATGATGAAGTAATGTTGCTCTTGCTTTCATATGAGAAGAGGAATAAAATCTATTCAACTCCATCGAAATTTATCCAACTGCTGTGAAACTTTTTCCAACTCCTTCGAAATTTTGTCCAACTCCTTCGCAATTTTTCCAACTTTTCCAACTGCTTCAAAATTTTTTCCAACTTCTTCGAAATTTTGTCCAACTCCTTCGAAATTTTACCAACTGTGTTGAAAATTTGTCAACTCCGTTCAACATTGGGGGTTCATCCGCTCTCTCAATAATTTTAATTCGAGGATAATTAGTTTCAAACAGAAAAAATGGTTATATTTCATTGTATAATGGGTTGTGTCTCTGAAATAAATACGCCACATTCGAGAGTGTTTGGTACGACATACTTTCACAACTTGATGTCGAAATTCACTATTCTTTTCATGTGACTCCACATATAAAAATCACATGGGTTCAAGTCCGGACGTCTGGCCGGCCATGAAATTGGCCCACCACGGCCTATCCAACAACGGGGATAGTTATGGTCTAGCCACTGCCGCACGCTTCTGAAATAATTCGTGATCGTACTGTCAGAGGTACATTTTCTAATTGCAACCGATGCTCGTCACGCAGAAAATTTTCGTATGTGACCCCATTTAGGTAGTCAGGTAAAAAAAACTGGTCCAATAATGCAATTGTAGACGGAACCCATCCATATATTGAAAGAAAATCGTCTGTGATGGGAAATTTCCTTACATGTTGTGGGATTCTGACATTTTGAAACCCAATAATGCGCTTTGGGAAAATTTGATATTCCGTCTTGACCTAATTTAGATTCATCTATCCATAGGATATGTTTCAAGAAATTGGAATCTGCGATATCGCAGTTAGAGAAACCGACAAAAGTCCATTCTTCGGACCGGATCTCCCTCTTCAGTAGCATGAACCGGTGTGAAGTGGAATGGATATTGTCTTGCTGTATGCAATGTAAACCATTCTTTCCACTGTATAAGATTGAGTCTTCTCGCCACTGCTCTGATCGAACCAGTAGGATTTTCCCCAAATTGGACTAGAATATCTTCCTCATCGGTAGTGTCTGTCGTAGATGCAGGGTTTAACAGCGTCGCTTTGTAGTCGCTGAACCTTTACTGTTTCGCAACTACGAGGGAATGTAGTACCAATAAGCATGTGTATGAAACTAGCCCTGTGGACAGGAGCTTTGGCGCTCTTGCTCAAATTTTGACAAATCATATCTTCGAAATCATTGGTCTCTGGGAATGATATAAATGAATTCTTACGATAGAACTGCATCATGAAAGAAATTAAATTCAAACAGACCGATTATCCCCAATAACGAACTTATCCGAGATATTCATGCCTCAAATCTACTCTGAAAATTATATTATATCAATTAAAACTTAGACAATATTGCAGTTTTGCTTTTACTGGAGATATTCTGAACCCAATATGATTACCTATGTATTTTCCCTTAGAATATATTTCCATCATCATATGGATTATCCACGGGCATTATATTATCACCTTAAAAGTATAATATCATATCATCCTCATAATTCTACATTAGCTGAGGTTCTTTCATTGGTCATTTCGCATTCAATCATACTTATTTTTAAACACAGGAGATGTATTTTATATCAAAAATAACGAACCAGATATAATTTTGACTTTTATCTTACATAGGAAAATAGGATGACATGTAAGAATACAGATCAAATAATAATTCATAGATAGAATAATTAAGTAGGTACAGCCTGTGAAAATATAGAAGTACGATTCATTATTGAAATTTCGAAAAATTATTTCTCCGAAATAATCAGCTTGTTATAGAGTTGAAATTGATATGAATGGATTTCTATGGTAAAACTGCATCTTAAAAAAAATTGGATTTGAAATTTGTAACGACTTCGCCGAGATATTTATCTCATAAACCGACTCTGAGAATTTCAACTGCGTAGCTCATTCGGTTCGAAAGTTATTGTAGGAACAAAATTCAGAAAATTTTGAATTTTTTTTTACACTTTACGGCAACCCTATCAATACAAAACTTCGCATGCAATTAAAAGTCATTATTCTACTGCTGAATTTCAGACAGTTCGAGTGATCGGTTTCGGAAAAATATTCATAAAAATTGTTTTTACTAAAAACGGCCATAACTCCGAAACCTCTTGGTGGATTTCGTCCGCTAACGAACTAGTCCGAGATATTTACGCTCCAAACCTGCCCTGCAAATTTCAATCCTCTAACTCCTTCCGATCGAGAGTTATCGGGCTTACGGCAGACCGGACCGGACGGACAGAATTGAAATTTTCTCGGATTATTCATCAGTGAGTCGAACTCAATGAGAGTTATCGTGTTAACGGACGGCCGAACAGAATCGATTTCGACCACGGATTATTGATCAGTGAGTCGAACCAAATCGTTTAAGAACATTTTCAGCCAAAAATTAAAATGAAAATTACAGACATTTGGGCAAATTGATGATTACTCTGTACCGATTAACATGAGCGCCAAAAAAGCTCCAATGTGGCAAACGGCATTCTTTCGTATGTATTCTATTGAAACTGAAATAAGAAAAAACTTACGCCTCGAGTAACTCCGGGATATGATATTCACGATTTCCCCGAAAATTGGTATGTCGACATTCTACAAGTAATCACCAAGTTTTAATTTGGTCAGATAAGTATAACTCCAAAACCATTTGGCCAATTACGCCAATTAAAGAACTTAAATGTCGCATTTAGATGAGCAACCTATCCTGAATATTGCAAGTTGCTATCTCTTTCCGTTCTCAGGGTATCGTGACATAATTAATATCTTTTATCAATTTTTTTTTTATTTTCTAGTGTTAGGATTCTCACAATGGTCTTTGTGTCTGTATTCTACAACTAGCTACCAAGTTTCAATTCGATCGGAAATGTATTGGTTGATGACAAATTTATCACTCGGAAACCGTTGGCCCAATTAAGCCCATTAACGAACTTCATCGTACCACCTATCCTGCAAATTTCAAGTCGCTATCTCTTTCAGTTCTCAAGTTATCGTGGCAACGGCCGGCCTGATAGAATGAATTTTGAATTCTCGAATTCTTCATCAGTGAGTCGAACCTAATGGTTTGGGACCATTTTCGGCGAAAAATTCTTACATTACAGACATTTGGGCAAAATGTTAACGCGTTATTCCCCGGAACATGCGCGTCAAAGGAATAGTATATTCTAAAACAAGTTGCAGAATCGGCTCCTAGTCAAACACGAATACGAAATTCGAAAACGAGCGACGAAGGAGCGAGTTTTCGAAGGCATGAGTGTTGGATTTGCCTTCTGCGACGAGTATTAGACGATATTTTCTCTATTTCAGACAAGTTTTGTGAAATACTGTTGAAATTTAATAAAAATTGGTAACTTTTGTATTGTATCTTAGCAGTTGGTGTAACTGTTACGAAAGTTGATAGATTACGGAATTTGAAGTTGAATAGTAGGTAGGGCATGGAGATCATATTCAAAACAGTTTCCTAATAGCATGAATTATTCAAAATTAGCAAGAAGGAAATCTCTAGTACCTACCTTATTATTTTAATGAAAATAAAACTTTTCCTCTCAACAATTATTTCGCTATAAACAGATTATATTATATATATTGACAATTGACGTGTGTTGAAATTTGATAGGATCGAATGTCAGTGCTGACTACCACAAAACGAAAAATATAACTAGAAATAATGCGGGAATGCGTTCATTCCAGCACTGTTTTTAGTGCTGGAATGGACTCATTACGATACTGAAATAGAGAAAAACTTTTCTGTCCGTTGTATTAACATGTAACTCAGTTCGATATTTTAATCTGTGATCTGTCATGTCATGTCAACTATCCCGAGGATTGCGGAAAGTGATGGAACCATGGTCTGCTTACGAGTCACGAGTGAAATAGAGGATATCTAACTGAATAACTATTTATCGAATAAGTCTGTTGCCTGCTCGGTTTTCCGTCCATGTTTTTCTATTTCGTGAAGGAAAAATTGACATATGTACCTTTTTGAAAGGCTAATGAAACAAGTAAGTTTTTTCCTGAACTCGTACCCATGTAATACTTTTTTCGAGTTATTCTCAATAATTGTTTCATCAAGATTTTATGAGCAGAACACTTGATGCCATTTATGACCCCTTATATGTCAGGTTATCTAACTTTTTGGTGAATACTTTTTCGCGTAAAATGATAATCATCTCTTTAGCTTCAAAAAAAAATATTCACTAAATATTAAGAGTCAAGTTGTTGTTACAAAATTAATTATTTTCGATAACAGATTTCAAAATTTAAAAAAAAATGAAAAATCACCATTTCTTCGTAACCATAGATATTCGTACCATTGTTCACTCGACTCAATTCGTTACAAATGCCGTCTAGTAGCTATATCCCCTTTGATGGATCACGTCAAATTATCAAACACACTGTATAAGCGATCAATTGCATAAAAATTCCGTCAAAAGATTGACAACGAAAAACGATTCTTGGAAAACCCTAAAGTCAGGAGACTTTATGCGCATGTCTTTTTGGCTATTCACGCCTCACACTCTCTCACTGCTGCCTGGAACATCAAGCGTTCTTTTTTGCGCGCGTGTCCCGCAAGGAATTTTTTGCCCACTCTGGTCTCAAACTATTGGGTTCGACTCACTGAATAATGAATAATCCGGGGTCAAATTCAATTCTGTCCGTCCGTCCGTCACTATTACCGTTAACTATTGAACGGAATAAGTTTGGGGGGTTGAAATTTGCAGGGTACTGTTGGAGCGTAAATATCTCGGTTACGTTCGTTAATGTGTGAAATCCACCAAGCTGTTTCATAGTTATGACCATTTTTCAAATGTTTTTTTAAAGAATATATCCGAAATCGATCACTCAATCTGTCTGAAATTTAGCATCAAATTGTAGAATCATGACTTTTATTTGCATCCGAAGTTTTGTATTTATCAGACGGCTCGAAATAGAAATTTTAAAATTTTGTTTCCACATTATCTCGAATGATACTGATTTGATTGAATTGAAACTGAGTAGTTAGATGCAAAAGACAGAAGCAAACACTTTTGCAAAATTTCGTGAGGATCACATTACTTGGGAAAAACTAAAAAAACTACTACTATTTTGCGAAATATTTTGCTTGAAATTCAGATAGATTACAGGTAATGGTAAAATATACAGGGGAAGACAAATTGTAGAGGAAAGGTTTTTATAAATTAAGGAGAGGGGGTGATTCAATTCTAATTGACTATTCAGTGTTCTTAAGTATGGAATTTTATGGATCATGTATATTTCAAAGCATTCCATTGGTTTCAGTTCTTGACTCTGGCATTTATGGAGAATTATCAATTAATTTACGTCTCAATATGTTCAAGAACCTGCATTTATTTAATTTCATAAATTAAATCAATCCTAAATATTTAGAAATAATATGATATGTTCATGATATTTTCATGTAACCATGTATTCAATTCCACAATATTGCAATATTTTCTATGGAAGAAACAATTTTTATAACATTTTGAAATCTTGACTAAATTTTTCATCTTTTGAAATTAATTCCCTAGTATAGTTTGGTATTTCGATTTCGAAAGTATTGTAACACAGGTAGTTACCTCAAGTTTTTTATATCATAACTCAACCATTTTTTTTATCTAACCAAATACATTACTCTGTTTGGATTGTGGCTACCGTGGTTACTCAGTATTACATAAAAAATATATTACTATCAATTTGGCAAAATTTGTGAGCATAGTGCCCAAAGATGCGGAAACCGGTATATTATAGGCATTTTAGAAATAATAACTGCATGACGCAGAATTTCTTCCACATTTTGCCGGAACTGGTATAAACTGGTTCCATACAAGGAAGATACCTACTTGACGTTGAGTTTCAGGATATTCTGTACTTATATAGAAACTATTCTGGGCCACCTTCACATTATATGAACTAATAATGATTGCTGAATAATATGGATAATAGATTGACATTGTAATATTAAATTGTAAAATAAAACACTTGACTACGTTGAGGAATTTTTTAAATCTAATATTCAATACTTTGTCATGTTTCGGGTTTTACCCCATTCTTAAGACTGAAAAGTAACACATAAGAAACACAGATATACCTACCATCAAACATCAGATGTCAACACCGGAGATAAGTGAAAATTTAATTGATCATTCACGATTGGTATAACGTCGGCGACACCGCAAAACCAAGTAACTGCAAAAACCAACATTTTCAGAAGGCACTAAAAACTTCATAATTTTGGATTGCTGAATTAGTTTAAATTCAAAATAGTTACAAACCACTTGATATTGATTATCTCAGTGTCTGTTTACTCTTTGAAAAGGATTTGCACACCCGTCCTTACAAATACAATTACCTAAATAATTACAGCCGAAATCTTATTTTTGAAATTTTATCAGTTACTTGGTTTTGCGGTGTCGCCGACGATATTCTGTTTTAGAGCCAAAGATTTTTCCAAAATGTCCAAGAGATCTAAGCGTCTGCCTGTTTCTCCCTCATGCAAAATCTTGATTTTTTCAAAATCTATAAAATGGTTACAAGTGACGCAGTGATTAGAAAAACCAGTATTAGACTTGTTTTGTAGAATTGATTTTTTTATGTTCATCAACCCTAACCTTAAGAGAACGACCAGTCTGACCTATGTAAAAAGCTGGGCATTTGTCACAAAACAATTTATAGACCCCACTTGTTTTGTGACGAATGCCGAGCTTTTTACATATAGGTCAGACTGGTAGTTCCCTTAGAGTTAGGGTTGATGAACACAATCAATTCTTCAAAACAAGTCTAATACTGGTTTTTCAAATCACTGCATAACTCCAGATCTTTTTGCTTTCCGGAATACAGCATGAGAATATGGTAAAAACCCAAAAATCTATATTCGATCCACCATTACGTAATCGAAGAATTACTTCCGACATCCACAAAGCATCTTATCACACCCAACCCAAAATGAAAGCATGTCCATGTCGTCTGATCTGGCTATTTCCCTAATCAGGTAACATAAATTGAAACTTACTTATGCCACCATGAAGGCTGTTATCTTATGTAAATAAGCAATAACTACCAATGACTACGATTTTGAAGAGCTATGTCTTCAATAACTCAACTATTTCCCGAGAAAACATGTATCTGTATTTATCGAATATCTTATGTTTTTATTCTTGTGTTCCAAGATAGATAATTATGTTATGTGTATAACGTAGATTGTAGTCATGCATTCTAGCTATTTCAGATTTTGAATATCCTTATATGTTGTTGAATATCACAGAATGAGATCTTATTACAAATTTATAGTTCTTGATTGCGCAAATATACTTTGAACTTTCTAGAGACCTTCTATAAAGCTTCTACAAAAAGTAATGCCTTGAAATACAAGAAACTCTGAAGAAAATTGAAAATTGGAATTTCAGGAATATAAATCATACACTTAACTTGCATGTGGAGCATCTGGAATAATTATTTTGATTTTCGAATTTTTATAAATTAGTTTTTGATGCGTTGTTCAGGTGAACAGAGCGCCTATCAATTCGTATACATATTGGCCGAGAATAGTCTTAAAAGATTAGTTTCGACTCACTGATGCAGAATCCGAGGTCAAACTTGATTCTGTCCGGATGTCCGTCAGCACGATTTCGCTCGAAATTTCAGAGTAGCTTTGGATTCCAAATGTGCTGACTAAGTTCGTTAATGGGCCAAATCCAGCAAGTGCTTCTAGAGTTACAGCCATCTGAAATTTTATTTTTCCCGATTACTAAAAAATTCTGATCTGATCGAATTAAAGCACGGTAGTTATTTGAAAAATACCAACACGAACTCGTATGCAAAATTTTGTGAATACCGCATGACTGGAAAATTAAAAAAAATAGACTTTAAAATATTCTGTATGCCAGAAACTATCCGTCAGATATCATTGAAATTCTGCGAGAGCCTTCAAAACCTTATTTTACAGTATTGTTCTATATCTGAACGGATCTGTATTGGTGAGATATTGCCGAAATATTCTGGTCCACTGGTTTTACACACGACCAACAAAGTTGTGAACAGTTTTTTATTTTTGACGTGATGAATTAGGTCGGCTGAAGTCAAATTTGACAAGTTGATATTTCAGTAATAACCTTCGTGCAATACCTAGTGAGAATTGTTATACAGGGTGAGTCTTTAAGTCGTGCATTAATTTCAACAATAGATTCTTCTCATAAAATAAAACACTTTTTTCATTTACCATTTTTCCAAATTCGGCAGAGGAAAAAAGATACAGGCAGTTGAAATTTCCAAAAATTATCAGATTTCCCTTTGTAGCTTTGATAAATGGTTATTCAGAATGAAATTAATTTTGGTTTGTAGTTTTCTATAGCTATGACACATAACCTCCAATTAACAGTTTTTTCCTACTTATACTGGTTTTCTCGTTATAGACTCACGAATTCATAAAATTACCATAATGAATGCAGATGAAGGTTTTCTCGAGTCATTTTAAGAATACTCAGTTTAGAAAATCAAATTACCCTTCATGATTTCTCCAAAAACTTACAGTGTTCGAGATATGCAATATTGAATGACATAAAATATGATAAAATTCCAGAAATTTAACTGTTTTCATCAAACCGGACATGGAATAGGATAACTTATGATCTGTGCTTGAATAAAGACATACCGCCGTATTCACAAAGCATTCAATCTCCGTTAAGTCCTAACTGAGGTCCTCAGTTAAGGATAAATTGGAATCGCAACCTCAGTTAACGTGAAAATTAAAGTGAAACAGGCCTGTCTAACCACCGTTAAATACGTTAACTGAGGTTACGATTCATATTTATCCTTAACTGAGGACCTCAGTTAGGACTTAAGAGAGATAGAATGTTTTGTGAATACGGCGGTATGACTGATTATTGATCTCAAAGCTGACAATTATAGAAAAAGTTATAGCTAGTATAACCTCTACAACTCACATATATATGTTTATACAATATCATGAATGGTAATTCAATCATAATAATATTCAATCATAATAAAAACCATAAACAAAAGACAATAATTATTCAAACAATTTGAATCGCAGGGTAACTTATCTTTTGGGAAATAAATGAATACGCTTACCATGATTTGTATTAATATTTGATTTTTTCTCTATTCATCCCCAATAGCGAATATAAAACGAACTTCTTCATGGTGTTAAAATCATTTAATATCAATTATAAGTATCATTCCACATATCCATCCCAATTATTATTGAGGAGAAGTTGTTAATCTGAATTTACAGTACATATAAATACGCTAAAATTTTAGGTTAGGACCGAACGATATATTCTGTGGCTAACCTTATGTATTACATTTCTGTGCTTGTTTCTGTCACAGTATAAAAAATATTATTATACTATGTGTATAGCAGGTTGTCACTTGTCTGATTCCTGATTCCAGAATTAGACGGTTTTCATCAAGGTTTTCTTGGGGTCACTTTCCGAAAAGCCCTGAGATGACATTTATGAACACAGATCATTCATAGATACAAATACGAACGTTAATGATCGATTAGAGCCTTCTGTGATTACGATTTAATATTAAAATGTTGAAAAATCATATCTACGGAAGTATAGTTGAAAATAATATCAATGGATTCGTATGATGAAACTGCATCTTAAAAATAATTGAATTTGAAATTTGTAATTAAAAAAAATATTTTGTTTTCGTTACTCCGAAACTGTAGGGCCGATTTTGCCCAATAACGAACATAATCTAGAGATTTATCTCTCAAACATACTATTAAAATTTCAACTGTCAAGCTCATTCCGTTCGAGAGTTATCGTCTTAACGGCCGGCTGGACCAGCCGGAGAGAATCAATTTTGACAACGCATTATTGAACAGTGAGTTGAGCCATTTAAGACCATTTTCATCTAAAAACTCGAAAATTACAGACATTTGGGCAAATTGATAAGTACTCTGTTCCGATGAACAAGAGCACCAAAAAGAAAAATGTACTTTTATTGGTCTACAATATTGTCCTAAAACATGGCCCCAAAATTTGTTGAAGTACTTAATGGTAAGTAGGTACTTTTTGGACAAACACCTGACCCCCTTCTCTTTTTGCGCGCGTGTTCCGCAAGGAACAGCGTGCTATCATTTGGTCACAATGTCTGTATTTTTCGATTTTTTTTTCGAAAATGGTCTCGAACGATTGGGTTCGACTCCCTGATGAAGAATTCGAGGTCAAATTCAATTCTGTCCGTCCGGTCCGGCCGGCCGGTCTGGCCGGCCGGTCCGGCCGTTAGCACGATATCTCTCGAACGGAATGACTTAGAGCGTTGAAATTTGCAGGGTGGTTTCGTAGCGTAAATATCTCGGACAAGTTCGTTATCGGGCGAAATCCACCGAGCGGTTTCGGAGTTAAGGCCGTTTTTAATAAAAACGTTTTTTATGAATATTTCCGGAACCGATCACTCGATCTTTTTGAAATTTGGCATCAAATTGTAGAATCATGACCTTTATATGCCTGCGAAGTTTTGTGTTGAACGGACGGCCCTAAAGTGGCAAAAAAAAATTTTGAAAATTTGAAAATTTGTTTTCACGATAACTCGAAAAATACTGATCTGATTAAATTGAAACTCAGTAGTTAGATGCAAAAGACCAAAGCAAACACTTTTGCAAAATTTCGTGAAGATCACGTGACATGAAAAAAATAAAAAAAATACTACTATTTTACGGAATACTTTGCTTTTAATGCCGAAACATATGTTTTTGAGGTTCATGCTGCCCTTTCCGGGCATTTTCCGTATTGCGCATGCGCAGATGAGAAGTACTTTAACTGCTGTAGTTTTCGTCAGAGAGGATTGGGGTTTTGGGGTGGCGGATGCTATTCCTCCATAGAATTCAGATCCCTGATGAGGGTCTGCGCATGCGTAGATTAAAGATGCGATATCTTCCGAACCACTAGTGTTGGAGAATCGGAGTTTTTTGTAAGGTGTGTTATTTTGAGAGGACTTTTAGCCGCCAGTAGATTGCGCATGCGCAGAAGAGAAGTGACTATTTTTGGGTTGGATGGGTTATGTTGGGAGTGCTGAGTCGATATTATGAGGTTTTGAAAAAATATTCATAGCAATTCAGTGCAAGGACAAGTCAGTTTGGGGGATGTAGCGTTGTTTCCGAGTTAAAGTGTCCGTACCGTGGCCCTGGGGCTAATTTTGAAATTGATGTTACCCCTTACAGGCATTTTTCGTTATGCGCATGAGCAGACCATCAGTGATTTAACTGGTGGTGTTTTCATCAGAGAGGATTAGGGTTTTGGGGTGGCGGATGCTATTCCTCTATAGAATCCCTCGTTGAGGGTCTGCGCATGCGTGGATTAAAGATGTGATATCTCCTGAACCACTAGTGTTGGAGAATCGGAGGTTTTTGTAAGGTGGGTTATTTTGAGAGGACTTTTAGCCGCGAGTAGATTGCGCATGCACAGAAGAGAAGTGACTGTTTTTGGGTTGGATGGGTTATGTTGGGAGGGCTGAGTCGATATTATGAGGTTTTAAAAGAATATTCATAGCAATTCAGTGCAAGGACAAGTCAGTTTGGGGGATGTAGCGTTGTTTCCGAGTTAAAGTGTCCGTACCGTGGCCCTGGGGCTAATTTTGAAATTGATGTTACCGCTTACAGGCATTTTTCGTTATGCGCATGAGCAGATCATCAGTGATTTAACTGGTGGTGTTTTCGTCTGAGAGGATTAGGGTTTTAGGGTGGCGGATGCTATTCCTCCATAGAATCCCCTGTTGAGGGTCTGCGCATGCGTGGATTAAAGATGTGATATCTCCTGAACCACTAGTGTTGGAGAATCGGAGTTTTTTGTAAGGTGTGTTATTTTGAGAGGACTTTTAGCCGCGAGTAGATTGCGCATGCGCAGAAGAGAAGTGACTGTTTTTGGGTTGGATGGGTTATGTTGGGAGTGCTGAGTCGATATTATGAGGTTTTAAAAGAATATTCATAGCAATTCAGTGCAAGGACAAGTCAGTTTGGGGGATGTAGCGTTGTTTCCGAGTTAAAGTGTCCGTACCGTGGACCTGGGGCTAATTTTGAAATTGATGTTACCCCTTACAGGCATTTTTCGTTATGCGCATGAGCAGACCATCAGTGATTTAACTGGTGGTGTTTTCATCAGAGAGGATTAGGGTTTTGGGGTGGCGGATGCTATTCCTCTATAGAATCCCTCGTTGAGGGTCTGCGCATGCGTGGATTAAAGATGTGATATCTCCTGAACCACTAGTGTTGGAGAATCGGAGTTTTTTGTAAGGTGTGTTATTTTGAGAGGACTTTTAGCCGCGAGTAGATTGCGCAGGCGCAGAAGAGAAGTGACTGTTTTTGGGTTGGATGGGTTATGTTGGGAGTGCTGAGACGATATTATGAGGTTTTAAAAGAATATTCATAGCAATTCAGTGCAAGGACAAGTCAGTTTGGGGGCTGTAGCGTTGTTTCAGAGTTAAAGTGTCCGTACCGTGGCCCTGGGGCTAATTTCGAAATGGATGTAACCCCTTACGGGCATTTTTCGTTATGCGCATGAGCAGACCATCAGTGATTTAACTGGTGGTGCTTTCGTCAGAGAGGATTGGGGTTTTGGGGTGGCTGGTGCTTTTCCGCTATAGAATCCCCTGGTGAGGGTCTGCGCATGCGTGGATTCAAGAAGCGATATCTCCTGAACCACTAGTGTTGGAGAATCGGAGTTTTTTGTGAGGTGTGTAATTTTGGGAGGACTTGCAGCCACGAGTATACTGCGCTTGCGCAGACGAGAAGTGAATGGTTTTGGGTTGTTTGGGTTATGTAGGGAGTAATGAGCCGATATTGTGAGGTTTTAAAAGAATATTCATGTCAATTCAGTGCACGGACACATGTCAGTTTGGGGGAAATAGCGTTGTTTCCGATTTGAATGGTCTGTATGGTGGCCCTGAGGCGAATTTATAAATAACTATATTCGGTAGATCTATATTAAAATGCGTTCGGATTTGGAGAAGATGCATTTCGTCCCTAACGGAGGACCCACAACCGAATTTTTTTCTGATCTACGGTAAAACTAACAGCCAAACTGTATTGATAGCTATATTTGTTAAAGGAACTTGAAAAAAAAAAAAAGCACTGACATGAAGTCAGTACCCTTTGGCGCGCGTGTTCACGGTGGCTAATTTGAATTGAATGATTCAAAAATTAACAGTGCTGTATCTAAGCTGCCATCAGGATAGAGTAACAAAGTTGGAAAAGAACACAAGTGACTCTCCTTAGTCGCACAAGCTCCTAGAAGATTTGGGAGGGTCAGTATAATCCTAATCATGTTTATAGCACGCGCGCAAAAGCAGATTGACTTAACAATGAAAGAAAAAGTGTAAAAAGTCAATCTGCTTTGGCGCGCGTGCTATAAACATGATTAGGATTATACTGACCCTCCCAAATCTTCTAGGAGCTTGTGCGACTAAGGAGAGTCACTTGTGTTCTTTTCCAACTTTGTTACTCTATCCTGATGGCAGCTTAGATACAGCACTGTTAATTTTTGAATCATTCAATTCAAATTAGCCACCGTGAACACGCGCGCCAAAGAGTACTAACTTCACGTCAGTGCTTTTTTTTTTCTTTCCATTATTGTACAGAATACAAATTAAAACATGTATCTATGGGAGATGATAGCCCTACATAAGGGCCCTGTAGCGGTCTTCGAACATCGGAAGTTCTGAATAATCATCGCTTGGACTGGTCAGACCTGGTTCTGAAAGGGACCCTCCTGGCCTCACGAGCAACATTTTCCTTTTTGAATTCAAATATTGAAGGGATTTCTAAGAAAAAGAAGGATTATCTTTGAAAACTAGCGGAGGCGATTCTTCTCCAAGAGATCCCATGCGCCTACAGGCGCAAAGGCTATGTATTATTTATAATTTGTTCGTTCTTCTCCTCTTGTCCTTTCATTTTTAAGGAGTTTTGGGTACCTTGGAAAAACCTCTCCATTTTTTGGCGCTCTTTTTCCTCGGAACAGAGTGCTTATCAATTTGCCCAAATATCTGTAATTAATTTTTGGCTGAAAATGGTCTGAAGCGATTTGGTCCGACTCACTGACAAGAATACGTGGTCGAAATCGATTCTGTCCGGCCGTTAACACGATAACTCTCGAACGGAATGAGCTAGACAGTTGAAATTTTTAGAATAGGTTTGAGACATAAATATCTCGGCTAAGTTCATTATTGGGCAAAATCGGTCAGATGGTTTCAGAGTAACAAAAAAAAATTTTTTTACATTACAAATTTCAAATTATGTTTTTCTCAAGATGCAGTTTCACCATAGGAATCCATTGATGTAATTTTTAACTCGAACAAGCTCATACTTTCGGAGATATCATTATTCGAAATTTCAATAATAAATCGTACTTCTGTGTTTTCACAGAATGCGATAATCATTCTATCTATGAATTATTATAATATGATTGTGTTGATACATGTCGACTTATTTTCCTGAGACATGATTTGTCAAGTTTTGATATTTAATGCCCATGGTTAATCCATATGATGATGGGAATGGTAATGGTAAGTTAATAATATTGAGTTCACAATATCTCCACTAAAAACAAAACTGAAATATTGGCTAAAGTTTCAATTGATATAATATAATTTTCAGTGGATTTGAGGAAACAATATATCGTTCATCATAGAATTGAGGAACGAATATCTCGGATGAGTTCGTTGTTGGGTAGAATTGGCCTATTGGTTTTGGACTAATAATTTTTGGCACTCTTGTTGAATTTGTATTCTTTTATGATGTTTGAATTTAAATTCTGCTAATATGAAGTTCTATCATAAGAATCCAATAATTCCCAATTCTTACCAATGCTTTCGAAGATATGATTTGTCAAAGTTTTAACAAGAGCATATTGAAGAAATAAATGCCTATCAATATTTTTAAATGTCAGCAAATTTTGTAAACAATAGTTACAAATCACAACACTCACGGGGATACAGGGTTTTTTTGCTGAGGATTTCCCCTAAGCTCTTGTATCATACGTCGAATTGTATGGCACCTCATTGCACCATTCTCTGCTAACACATATAAAGCTCTCCGTCAAAATAATAGATATACTGTGTATTCCAATCACAAAAACAGTCTGATGGATATAATGAAACTCGATTAAATAAAAAAGTGGAAAACTCCTGTGGACAGGAGTTTTGGTGCCCCTGTTCAAACTTTGACAAATCATATCTCCGAAAGTATTGGTTCCTCATGAAATAAATTAAATTCAAACATCATAAATAAATTTAAATTCAACAAGAGTGCCAAAAAACATTATTCCAAAACCAGAGATAATCCTTCCTCAAATCTACTATGAAAAAAATTAAAATTGGTTCAAGCACTGACGTGAAGTCAGAAGCTTTTGCGCGTATGTTCTATTGTACATTCTTCTGTATTGGACACCCTTAATCGAATTTACCATGGTAAATTATGTTGTCCATTCTCCTGTATTGGACACTTAATTCGAATTTACCATGGTAAATTCGAATTAAGAGTGTCCAATACAGGAGAAGGGACAACATAATTTACCATGGTAAATTCGATTAAGGCAGGTGTCCAATACAGAAGAATGGACAATAGAACATCAGCGCAAAAGCTTCTGACTTCACGTCAGTGCTTGAACCAATTTTTTTTTTCGTGATTTTTTTTAAATTTTCTAGGGGTACGGTTCTTAAAATTTTTTTTTTCGTCATTTTTTTCAAATTTTCTAGGGGTGCGGTTCTTACAAAATTTTAAACACGTCTTTATGTTGATTTTCTACTACTAGTTACCAAGCTTCAATTCGATCGAATATTTATTTTTTGAGTTATCAAGGAAATAATATTCCAGGTGGGTATAACTAGGAAACGGTTAGACCGATTATGCCCGAAAACGAACTCAATTCTTCCTTTCGGATACGCAACCTATCCTGAAAATTGCAAGTCCCTATCTGTTTTCGTTCGAAAGTTATCGAGGCAACGGTCACCCATCTACTGAACTCACACAAGAATGCTCGAATCTCCAACAATATTTAACCGATCGTATTAAAAATTGAAACTTAGCAGTAGAGTTAGGTTATGAAAACTCTTGCAAAATTTCAGCAATTTCAAACGAATAGTTACTGATATATAGAATTTTTTTTTTTTTCAATGATTTATTAAAAATTTTCTACAAATGCTATCCGCACCAAATTTTGCAAACATTTTCGCGTTGGCATTCTACAACTAATTACCATGTTTGAATTCAATCGGTTCAGTATTTTTTGAGTTAATGAGGAACAAAAAACCACCAAATTCCAGAAAATTTCAGATGGCTATAACTCTAAAACCGTTTGGCCGATTATGCTAATCAACAA
The DNA here is from genome assembly GCA_937662695.2 of Halyzia sedecimguttata. Lineage (NCBI taxonomy): Eukaryota > Metazoa > Arthropoda > Insecta > Coleoptera > Coccinellidae > Halyzia > Halyzia sedecimguttata. The sequence continues at coordinate 28,902,793 of OW569415.2, forward strand.
ACTGAAATGTCTCGTTTTGGTGCACATCCTAACCTGAAAACTTAAAGCCGCTATCTCTTTCCGTTCTCAAGTTATCGTGACAACAAAAATATTTTTTAATAATTTTTTTTTAATTTTCTAGCCATACGATTCGCATAAAATTTCACAAAAGTGCTTAGGTTCATATTCTTCAACTACTCACCAAGTTTCAATTCGGTCGGATTCATATTGGTTGAAAACAAAATCATTACTCGGAAACCACTGGGCCGATTATGCTCATTAACGAACTTGTCCGTCGTATTGAGATACGCCACCCACCCTGAAAATTTCAAGTTGCTAGCTCATTTCGTTCTCAAGTTATCGTGGCAACGGCCGGACGGACAGAATCAAATTTGACCTCGAATTCTTCATTGGGGAGTCCAACTAAATCGTTCGAGACCATTTTCGTCAAAAAATTCGAAAGTTACAGACATTTGGGCAAAACTATAACGCGATGTTCCCCAGAACATACGCGCAATTATATTACGTCAATTGCAACTTAGCCAATATTCCAGTTTTGTTCATACTGGAGATATTCTGATCCGAATTTACTTACCAAAGTATATATTTCCATCATCATATGGATCATCCACGGGCATTATATTATCACCTTGAAAGTATTGTATCATATCATCCTCTTAATTCTACGATAGCTGAGGTTTTTTCATTGGTCATTTTGCATTCAATCATACTTTGTTTTCTAGAACAGGATGGTTATTTTATATCAATAATAACGAACCTGAAATAAATTTACGTTTTAAGGTATTCAGGGGAATATCGACATCAGTTGAATAATAGTTATCCTCTACTTCTACCGAAGCTTTTGCCCTGGTCTTTGCTTTCGTTTGTTCTACTTTGTTTTTCATTATTTTATTTTCGTTTCTGACAGTCTCTTTCTTTGCAACTTTCCGGTTTCAATCTCGGCTTTCTTCGCAATTTCTTGTTTGTTTTATTCTTGCTACAGTTCACTTTTTATGACACTTCGTTATCGTTATATTCAAATTTGTATACGCCACCTTTTACTGTCAAAACTCTACCCATCTATAAATTTTGGTATGTCCTAAGGCTGATTTCAGGATGTCAACGTAGGAAACTTTCATACTATTTTCGACCTGGTATGCCGTTTTTGAGACACTGGATAAAGAAACTGGTTTGCAAATCGGGAAGCGAAATTCAACCATAGATCGGAGCCATTTCACAAAAAGGTTCTCTTCATGTTCAGAAAGAATTGTTGCGGGTCCCATTTTTCTTGACTTTGTATTGCCTCCCTTGAATTTATATAATAATGTATTTTTGGGGATTCTGAATATAGGTACGATGCTGTTTTAACGGGCATACCATTTTCGACAGCTCTCAGAGCGTTCACCATATCGCTTCCTGGATACAGCAGAATCTTTTTCGCAGCCATATTTGCAATAAGTTTATTAAAACTTCAAAATAGAATGACCATCTTTTCGCATCAATCTACCGAGCATCAGTAAATCTCGAAGCCTCCGCTTGGGCTCCCCTATTCTTAAGGTTTTGAAGAATTTTTTCACAATCATTATTTGTCATTGCTGCCAATATATTTTATTTTGATTTTAAAACGATTTCATCAATAATATTGAACCTCAAATGGGGTGAAACTGATGAAACTTTCACAGGTAATTTTTGCAACTAATACACACACTTATCTCAATATATTCTGTAGGTAGGTATGTTTTCTGCGCCCAGATTGTTAGTCCACAACGATAGCTGTACCGCAATGCATTTCGCCTAATGGCCAATCTTGTTCTCTGATAGAACCAGCTACGTGTATTATGTTAAATATATATAATCGAGGCTTAGATACTCATTATACGACTGGCGAAATGTTCTGTATGATATTTTCGATTTAATAGCTTTCGATTGGAACGTAACGACTTCATTCATCATGAAACGCACCCGCAGCAGGATCTGTAACTTGTACCAATAAAAAAATTGGCTTACGCCTTAAATTTCACTTTCGGTGATTTGAATTAATTGGTCTCGTTTATTATATTATCTGTTGATTGGTAATTTTGCAACGATATTTATAACTTTATATACGTGCTTTATTGAAGCTGAAAGTCGTCAACATTCGGAGCAGAATCAATTTTTTCTCCAGTTAAAGTTAATTTACGCCTTGAATCTTCAAAAGTTATTGAGTTCTAGCTAATAACATGGTGAAACATTTTGAAAAAATATTAAGGTAAAGGAATAACTTCGATTATGTTTCACGATATAATAATAATTTGTAGACATATACAGGGTCTTCTTTTTAACTGGCTATTAAAATTATATGGGGAACCAGTGAATATTTCATTCTGAAATGTTTAGTCGTCCTTTGGGCTAAAGGGTACTCTCTTACCTAAATTTCCTCAAGTCGATAGTTTTGCCACATCTATCATAAACGGATATCTACTTTCTTATTTTAAATGGAACACCCTGTATTTTTATTTATGCATCGTTTCTATATCGAATTCGCAGTACAAGTTAATTAAACCATTTTCTCTGACACGAACTGCCAAGTTATGCACTAATTTTTGGAATTCTTTACATCTGCAATAGCAGTTCTTAGTTTCGATATTTCTGTTATTATTTAAGGAAACGGAACCAAATTCGGCAATCTTATAGTGAATAATCCTGTCATTCATGAGACAAATTCAATATTTTGATATCTCGTAAGTTTTTTCGAATATTTTTTTTCACAGCATTCGGTTCAAAATGAAAAATAAAGAGAAGTGTTCTTTTACACCAATGCTCTATTTTGTATAGGTTTCGAATGAGATGAAAAAATTAGTTCAAGCACTGGCGTGAAGTCAGAAGCTTTTGCGCGCATGTTCTATTGTCCATTCACCTCTATTGGACACTACTAATCCAAATTACCATCAATATAGACTGTTTTCTCAGCTTTTATAAGATATGAAACCTTTAGTAAGGACTTGAGTATTTTAAGAATCGTCTAAGATCAATGAATGTTTAATTCTGACATATCTATTCTATCAGAATTGAAATTCAGTAAATATCTAATAATTGTGAAAAAAAAATACTGCATAAATCCTCATTCAACTGAGTATTAGGTTTAAATTCCTTTTGAAATATCGGAACTCGCCCAAGTCTGTTCGAAACTCCAACACCAGAGATCCGATCGTGTTCAAACTTGCAACTTGGTTGTAGAGTTAGATTTGAAGGTTCTAGAAAAATTTCAGCTATGTCAGACGAATACTTTTTGATATAATATATCATTGTTTTCGATGATTTTCAATAATTTTTTCTTAATTTTCTAGTAATACGACCTTCACGATATTCTGCAAGAATTTTAACGTCGATATTTAAGGATTAATTACCTTGTTTGAATTGAATCAGCATTGCATTTTTTGAGTTATTGAGGAAATAACAACCAAATTTCAGATTGATATAACACCAAAATCGTTATGCCGATTATGCATTTTAACGAACTCGAATGTTGCATCCTAATGCAACATTGTTGTGCATCCTAATGCACAACCTACCCTAAAGATTGCAAGTCACTATGCCTCTCCAATCTCAAGTAATCGTGAGATAAATAATATTATTTGATAATTTTGTTTTAATTTTCTAGTGACAGGATCGTCTCAAAATTCCACAAACTCCTTTGGTTCGGTATTCTACAACTACTTAGATACTAAGTATCAATTCGATTGGATCTACATTTTTTGAGTATTTGAGAAAACAATATTCCAGATGGGTATAATTCTGAAATCGTTTGGCCCAACAATGAACATAACTGTCCCATTCGGATGCTCAACCTATCCTGAAAGTTGCAAGTTGCTATATCTTTCCGTTTGAAAGTTATCGTGGTACCGGTCACCCATCAAGATACTGAACTCACTCAATGCTGCTCAGAGCTCCAACAATATAGATCCGATCGTGTTCAAATTTTGAACATGGCAGTAGAGCTAGGTTTTGAAGCCTTCCGTAAAATTTCAGCGCAACAGACAGATAGTTTTTGAGACATAGAATCTTTTTAAAAGATTTTCAATGAATTCTTCGTAATTTTCTAGAGATATAATTCTCACATAATTTCATAAAAATTTGCGCGTCGGCATTCTACAACTATAATTACCATGTTTGAATTTGATTGGATTCATATTTTTGAGAGGAGGAGGAAATAAAAACAACATTTCAGATATATATCACTCCAGAACAGTTTGGACGATTATGCCTATTAACGAACTCAAATGTTGCATTCGGTTGCTCAACCTTAACTGAAAATTTCAAGTCACTATCTCTTTCCGTTCTCAAGTTATCGTGAGATGAATAATATTTTTTTTTTAATTTTATAGTGACACAATCCTCAACAAAATGCAGATACGACCTGTTTTGGTTGAAAACAAATTTATTACTCGGAAACCGTTGGACTGATTATGCCCATTAACGAACTTCCCGTCGAATTTGGACGCGCCACTGACCCTTAAAATTTCAAGTAGCTATCTCTTTCCGTTTTCAAGTTATCGTGGCAACGGCCGGACGGGCAGAATCAAATTTGACATCGAATTCCTCATCGGGGAATCGAACCATTTTCGGCAAGAAATTCGAAAATTACAGACATTTAGGCAAAATGATAACGCGATGTTCCCCAGAACATGCACGCAAAAACCGAAATATTCCGAAATGCAGTCTTAATGTATGGTCATGTTTATAGAATGCCTATGTGATAACAAGTCTTTATGGAAATAAACTTTGTGGTTGTATAGAGATCATAAAAATTGCAAAATTGTTCATGGTTGTCATAGAAGAATCTCTTTCTAAGTTAATCAACCACGATTTAAGTGGCAGTTTTCAATTTTCAGCTATCATTTTGACGAAAGCCCCACCTGATTGTACAAGAAATGCTTCATCTATTTTAGGGGAATATTACGAGGACCGATGGTCGGTTGGGACCATAGATATGTTCTGAACGATTACCAGATCTTTATAAATTCCAACTGAAACAAAATAAAAGTAATTCTTCGTGGAATATCGCCGGAACTTCTCCGAAAAACAACAAGCTCCATAGAAAGGTGATTTTTGAAATGCTTGTAAGTAATCGGAAGCCGTTTCGAATATTTACTTTAATTTATGTTATCGTCTCACCATTATTTTATTTAACTAATCATCCTTTTAGTTATTCTCTTCAACATAAAATATAAAATGCTCAAATAATGTCTACTGCATCTCATCGAACAAGGAATAATTTCATTCATAACGTCCTAGGACTAACATCGAAGTTAGTCAAAGCGCTTTGCCTAAAGTCGATGTTAGGCCTGAAATAAAATAAAAACATAACTGATGACGAAAAGTTTCTATTATAACTATTCCTACTCATGAAGCAATTTCTTTCATCTGTATTATCAATAAAATATGGCCATAGATTAAGTCTGTGTTCCGTTATATTTAGGATTTTTTCACCTTATTCGGAACTTAGCCACGATAGAGCATTGATGTAAAAGAAAACCATTTATTTTTCATTTTGAGCCGAATTCTGTGAAAAAATATATGGTTGCCATATGAAACTCTTGAAGTTTTAAGTTACCTATTTTTTGAGTAAAATCTTCGGAATACGTTACGAGATATCGAAATATCGAAGGTGTCTTAGGAATGGTGGGTTTGTTGACTATAAGATTGCTGAATTTGGTTCTGTTGTCGTGAATAATAACCGAGATATCCAACTTAAAAGAATTAGTCAATAGCATGGCATTATTTCGTCGCAGATAAAATGATTTGATTGATTTATATTGCGAATTCAATATACAATCGATGCATAAATAAAAATACATTATGTTCCATTTGAACTAAGAAAGTAGACATGCGTTTCTGATACATGTGGCAATACTGTCTATGTCGATTTGAAAATATATTGGTAAGAGAGTTCCTCTTTGACCTACTGAAAATTTAAAAACGAAATATTCACTAGTTTTCCAAATAATTATAATAGGTCAGTTAAAAAGAAACCCTGTATGTTTCGAGTTGTATCCCATTTTCAAAACTGTGGAGAATTAACTTAACAATGCAGCACATACAGCTGAAAGGAGTAAAATTCCTGTTGATTATTATTAATGACAGATAGTTTTTGTCTGTGAGCCTAAGATATTTCCAGGGATTCCAACAGTATAGTCCGTTTAAGATATATTGACATCAAGGGTGGCTTTGGAAAATCGAAATTCAGTTGGCAACGGTTGGTCTAGTTATATTTCAAGTCACATAATTTAGGTTGTTCGCATTGAAAATAACCATGATCTGATGAACTGTCATTTATTATTTATTTCTTACAATTTCGATATAACGAAAATCGAACAATTTGGGATAGTTTTTACATGTGTGTTTATAATTAATCATACCGAGTTTGAGTATTTCCGCATCCTTGTGCTATTAAAAATGTCTGGAATTGATTACGATACCTACCGCCTAACAAAAAGGGAACACGAATCAGTATATAGATGTTACTGTGAATTCTTCAGGGAATCTGTAGATATTACCGCCAGCATTGCTTTAGTGTTCCAGGTAAACTGTTATTCAACCACTAAAAATGTATTCTGATTATTACATTGGCCATAATATTTCAGATTTCGCCAAGAGGAAGGCACATCATTAAAACCAGCAGCAGCAGCAGTTGTGGAAGAACTCCTGTGATATACGAATTTACATTTAAAGAGACATTACATTAAATTCGAGATTAAATTAAAGTTTTTGAAAATTTGAGAGAGCACCTCACTGAAGGTTTTCTTAGATTAGTTCTTTCCTTCATGAGCTCTACGAACTAAGCAAATCAAAGTTTTAAATAGAATTTTAAATCATTAAGTTTTTCAATATAAATTATATAATACTAAAATGACAGTTCATAGGAAAATGGCAAATAATCTTTTCTGTTCCTAGTTGCAATTGAAATCCATAAATCTCACAGCTTATGTAAAAAAAATGTACATAGTAAAGTTTTGGTTCTGATTTTTTTTGTGGAATAATAAACACTTGAACTATTAGATATCATTGCATAAAGATTATAATATTTTACAAGCTATTAGTTTCCAAGATAAATTAAGACAGAAATAATAAGTCTGCTTAAACACTGATAAAATAACTCTTCTTCCAAAATAATGCTCCATTATTCAACCCACCTCTCAATAATTTATACTGATCAAGTAATAATAATAACATAATATTTATTAACATTATATTAATGAAATTATTCAATAACCAATATGGATTCAATAAATGAAAAGTGAGTTTCTTATGGGCTTTTACACCTTGATTGATTCTCCAATGGCTTTGGATAAGGAACCTAAGTTCTAAGATATATTAATGCACATGAATATTATGTCAAAATGTTCTTCATCCTCCATTAAAAAAACCTTCCAATTTTTGTTCTTCTCTATTATAAATAATTATGTTTCCAATTCCTTGAAATGGTTTCTGGGCATCAACCTCATATTTATGTTGTTTCATCAGTCTACTGCAGTTGAACTTGGAAAATTATCCTTCCAAAATCTCAGGATGAGATACATTCGCGATTTGAATTTCCAAAGTACATCAAGAATGCATTTATAAGGGTCTTCGATTAATTACAAATAGGAGACAGCATTGAAAATATTCAAGGTTATGTTAATATTTATTTTCTCTGGTTACAGAACAGTAATATTTTGTAACTAGAAATAAAGCACCAACTACACGTTCAAGGCCTACTTCGATGTCAATATATCTTAAACGGACTATAGGTTGCTTCTATTACCTTAGGCTTGTTTCACATGCATACGGTTCCATTAGGTTCGGTTCGGTTCGAATGAAGGCCTTTCACACATATACGGTTCATATTAGGTTTTATGTTATCTGCCGACACGGGCTCACAATTCCAATTTTTCCGCGACGTCAGATTCATCAAAGCCATTCAAAACTGAACATATACATCTTTGAATGCATCCTACGTCTTTAATTGATCTTTATATTTTTCGGAAGTTTTGCCCCGCAGCACTGGTTTAGATTTACTGCAGAAATCAGTCGATCCACATTTGGTAAACCATTCTCATGAATACTGAGATAGCAACAATATCCCCGAAATATGTATGTTTATATTTCTATATTTGAACAATTCGGGAAATATTGAAAGATATCTGCTCGATTTGAGGTTAAAACCACAGAACGAGACAGACAACGTATGTTAATATTTATTACTTTATGGTTAAAACCGAAACTAAACCGTATTTGTGTGAATGCCCGGTTGATCTGTATTCCCTACACACGAATCCAAACCTGATAGAAACCTATTCGTGTCGAGGAAGTATTCGGTGCTGTACGGTTTCTATTCGGTACCGAATCCAAACCGGACTTCCGTTTCCCACTTGTCGCCAGCGACCGAATTGAAACCGAAAACGAAACGAACCGTATGCATGTGAAACAGGCCATACTGTAATATTTCGGTTTCGGAAAGATCTATGAAATGATTTTCTTTTGGACGATGTTCTGTGGCTGTTCGAAGGCCTACTCACAGGGAACTCTGAGGTAAGGTATCACCTGCATCAATGGGGGTTTTCACGTGCAATGATTATTGGGCCACAAGCATTCCAGTTTCATGGCATCATTACTGCAGGCGCCACTGTTGGTTTTTTCTCAATAATTGCTTGCTAGCTTACCAATTAGAAGAATGGGACCAAATTATGAATTTCAAATATAGAATAAAACTGCCAAGAGTCAAGGGCACTGTACACATCATTTCTTGGGTGGACCAATCGTCAAAAGAAGATCGAATAAAAATATTGAATATGCGTGTAAAAATATTATGTATCTCAGAAACTATCCTTTTGGTTTTGATGCCTTCAAATCCTAATTCTTAAGCCAAGTTTCAAATTTGAGCATGATCGAATCTATATTGTAGGAGTTATAGAAGAAATACTGGACACCGAGAATTGTTGGGCGAGTTCAGTTTCTGACAAAGGACATTAGAATTTTAGTTAGAGAATATCTGTGTAAATGAGGTGACGTCTCGAGGGAAAAAGGTGGAAAAAGAGGGGATGTTTAGGTTACGGGGGGAAAGGGGATGGTTGAAATTGCCAAAAAGGATATATTGGCGATCGGTAGAAAAAAATCCATATAATTTTAAAATGATTCCGAAAGTGACGTATTTTTCCTAAGTAAATCGCGAATTTTGGAATTTATTTTAAAACTTGAGGGTCGTTTCGCGGATGGTCAAAGCACGCGACCGAAACTTTCGAACGATAAGAAGCGAAAGCTGAAGACGAAATTTCAATATCTATTACCATTTTCGAAGGATTTACAAAAGAAATTTTGTTCACGTCCAGACCTCAAATCGCGACAAAATCGATAGTCGAAAGGTAGAGCATGCTCTAGAGAAAATACTTTCTCGTCCACTGTGGTCACTATGACTATGACTATGGCATGATATGGTTCAATACAAACATAAGTGTGTGTGTCATTTACTATTGTGAAATTATTTGAGAGGTCCGAAACGCATAAAAATATGTGGAGGTCGACAAACAAATGTAATATGCACCTCGGCGAAAAACTGTCTATTGTCTAGCCTGCTTGCTAACCTCGGCACCGCCTCGGAAAGCAATTTGCAGACTCGACTATAATAGACAGTTTTTCGTCCTTTGTAGATGAATAACTATTTAGTAATAAGTGGACTGGGAATTAGGAGATGGAAATAGGGTTGCAACAAAGTACCTGAGAGCTTAGTGAAAAATTAAGATATGGGAAATGAATATAAACGGGAAAATTCAGGAAAGTTATACCGTCAAAGTACCACTCGAATAATTACAGAAATGTCGCGCCATTATTTTTCAGATATATTCCAAATTTTGAATATTGCATTATTGTTTTATTGTATGTCATAATTTCAACCAATTTTCAAAGGCCATGGATCTATTTTCAAGTATTGCTGAACACAGGTTAATTTTCAATAAGAGAATAAATTGAAAGAATATACACTCACCCGTTCCATGCGATGAAGCTATCAAACAATAAAAGCGAGCCTAAAACATATTCAAGAGACATAAAACGGAGGAAAACAGTCTCGAATTCAAACGACTTAGAGCAAAAGCGAGATACGTCAAGAAAAAAGATCTGCGAGAATCTTGGATCCAATTTGCATCGAGAATCAACAGTACCACACCAATAGGTGACGTATGGAATAAGGTTAAAAGAATTTCAGTTAGGAATGCCCACAATACTTTGACGAATTTAAACTTCGAAAACAAAATCATCTCATAACCTGTTGATATAGCCGAGGCACTAGCCTCATCCTACCAATGACACTCTCATAACAGCAACTGACCCTGGAATTCATTAACAGAAAAAAAGCGGAAGAAGCAGTACCTTTAATGTTCAATACAGAAGAACAAACAGCAGTGAATGTCCCCATCACTATCGAAGAACTTAATGATTCGCTCAGTAGCACTAAAAATTCCTCTCCTGGGCCTGATGACATACCTATAATTTTTCTGAAAAATCTTCCCCAAAGTTGGAAATTATCCAAAACAGCGCTGTCAGCATTTCTGTGGGGGCATACTGTACCAGTCCCATCACTAGCTTGCAATGCGAGGCAGGGCAACCATCTGTAGCATCTAGAATACAATACCTTATAGTAGGGGAGCCCACGTAGCTAATTCGGGATTTACTCGAGCGTCATAGAGAGCTATTGGGTTGTCAAGCTTAGATGATAAGAAGAAAAAGATGTTATATAATATATACCTGTTCATCGGTGGGGTGAGCGGATATAAATTTTCAAAAATGTAAAAAAAAAAACGTAACGTGGACATACTCGAGCGCGTCAGATATTGATAGCATCTATGTCCTACGTATTTTAAAACATGTACATATGTTAATCTGACCGTTTCCATGATGGAGGTGATCATACGTAAGGGTTGAAAATGAAAAAAAAAAATTTATCAAGCTCGTCTGATTTTCTGAGGGGGCGTTGAGTGAACCTTAAAAGATGCTCTTGTATAATAATCTGACGATTGGGATGTAAAGCAAACTCGTGGTCATTATTAGAATATGCAAAAAAAAATTGCCATTTAGAAATTCTCAAGCGCGTCAGATTAAGATATATGTGGTTCATCAATATGGCCTAGACCTGCTGTCTCATAATCTGACGATTGTCTGGAGGGATTCGCTAAATCTGACAATAAAAATTTTTTTTTTAGTTTTTTTAAATCATTGAACTTAATTAATCGAAAAGCTCAGGAAATAGCGTGCAAATGAAAAAGCTTTGTTGTTTTGAGGAGAATATTTATACAAATATTAATTATACAAAATTTAATTTTTAATTTTTTCGTGATTTTCGAAGAATCGGTTGGCTCCGACGATATTCCAAACTAATGATACATTTTTGTAAAGTTTCTAATGACAATTTGATTGTTTTTTGTGAAGTACTTTCACCACAAAATACACAATTCACATTAATATCACTCAATCACTCATAGTAATTATTTATTAACTTTAATTCACATAACTTTCATTAAAATCGCAAAATATCCTAATACGTTGGAAATCCGTTGTAAACAAGATCATACCGCGAACGAGTCTGCGTGACCAGCAGCTGTCATGGCAACAGAAACCGGAGTGGGACGGAGTGAGAGAGCAATAGATAGAGAAAGAGTGAGAGGAGAATAGAAACACGGGGAGGGGAATATAGGCATGGCATAGCTGCACGCATTAAACTTTATCAATTAATTTTTATTACTTCGGCTTGTGAAAATCGTCAGATTATATATTTTTCGTAATTCTTGCATTATTCCCTTCAAAATAAAAAAATAAAAAATTTACCACGCTCGAGAATATCAAGATGTCGTTTTTTTTACAACTTTGTAACCCTCCCCCTTCTTTACGTCACTCTCAAATTGTCAGATTAATGGAACATACACTTTTTAGCATGTAACTAACTCACCCTACCTTAATCTGACGCGCTCGAGAATTTCCGATGATCAACTTTTTTTTACTAATCTGATACTTTATCCTTGACGGGCCGCCATAAATATATGGCTCATGTTTGGTGGAAAAACTTAACCAGGTACAAGGTATCCCCCTATATATTAATCTGCCGCGCTTTAGTAAATCCCAAAATCCCCGCTTGGGCTCCCCTACTATTACCATGAAATATTCTACGTCAGTGATGTCGAACCCCCACAATCCGGTGATCCATAATGTGTTAGCCAATCGTTTCAACAATACCTACCTCCAGAAGGTCAGAACAGTGCCTCCATTCTACGAAAGATTGAATAGGTACCTAACAATAGAAGACATTTCTATTGCGGATATACTCAACACATTCAACTCCCTCTCCCCACCACCCTTGACAGTCCTCCTTCCCGTATGTGACACCAGTCTCACCTATCTAAAAAAAATAAAATCAGCCAACATATCATCTCAAGAATTTTTTACGATCATATACAGGGTACACACACATATACACTGATGCATCAAAAACAGAAGAAGACGTGGGAGCTGCGTTCACTACAAATGACCATGAAAGCAGATTCAAACTACCCCAATCAACTACAGTGGTCACAGGAGAGCTATATATACGCATTATGGAGTGCCTTAGAGTTCACGAATAGCAGAAGATACCAACAATGTCTTATCATAATTGACTCGCTCAACTCACTGCACTGGATGAACTTTACCCCACTCACCCAATGCAAGCAAGAATAAAGGAAGAACTTGAAAAGATTAAAACCAACCAGACTGAGCTGAGATTGTTGTGGATTCCATCTCATACTGGGATAAGTGGAAATGAGCGAGCTGACTATCTAGCTAGGACGGCTATAACCAGCACAGAATCTTTAATATGTCACGAGACTGTTCATACCGACATGAGACCATTTTTGAAAGAAATTCAAAGACGACTGTGGCAATCTAAATGGGACTCCTATACATCCAAACTAGCCGAAGTGAAAATCTGTGTACTCCCTCATAAGATTATACCTAAAGCTAGAAAACACCAAGTACTATTGAGCCGACTTCGGATTGGTCATACCAGATTGACACATGAATACCTCATCACACATACCCCAGAAGCCTCATGTGATGTATGTGACACACGTTTAACTGTGAAACATATTTTATGTGAGTGCCCGCTTTAGCATCAGAAGAGAGTGAATCATGGGATATCGGGAACTTTGAAGGACATATTGGGTGAAAAGTGCAATTTGAACAATTTAATAGCTTTTCTTAATAGTACCCATTTAGACAAAGAATTGTGAAATACATAAAGAATTAATTGTATTGTTCCTTCGCTAATAACCCTCGCGGTTGATGCGATATATTTTGGATTAAAAAAAAACATATATCACAGTCAATAAAACAAAGTCCGACAAGATTTACCATACAACTATAAATATTTATTTCGACCATCTTTCACAAGAGCTCGAGAATGTCTGTCCAGAAGTGATCATTGTCAATTTTAATGGAACAAACAGTAACAAAGTTTGTATTACATTTATTTATTTTCATTTAGCCCTTATACCAGGTCTATAAGTAAACAGAAGCATATTTTCAGATCATTTTCAAGTACGGGGCTACTTAAAAATGAGCACTTTATATTTTTTTTTCGAAAAGTGGTGGCAGCTAGAATTTTTGTATTACTGTGACAGCTTCTATTAACATGAAAACCCATCAGAGTAATTTTCATTTTCGATAAATTCACTCCTACAATAAAATGTCTATTTGATCATCGCATTTATATCACTTTGACATCGATAAAAAAGCTGCATCGTTTTTTACAGCGATAAAACACTCTCCAGCTCGAAATCAAGCCGTACTGGCTCGTTTCCTAGCAACATAACAATATGGCTACCATAAAATTAAATTCGTGAATTTATCTAGCTAAAAATCACTCGAGCATTTTTTTAAGATCGGATAAACTTCTATTTTGTAAACTCAAACTAGATTGCTTTCAAGCAATTTAAACTCGAACAAACGAAACTTATAAAAACTCTCCAGCTTCGCTGTCGAGTTTTTATCAGTTCGTTTGTTCTCGTTAAATTTCTAAGCAATCTAGTTTTCGTAAAAAATAAAAGTTTATCCGATAAAAAAAAAGCTCTTGTGCTTTTACGTATGATAAAACTTCATAATTTGATGGTGACAGTATGAAGTTTCCAAAAAGTTTTATCAAGTAGCCCCGTTTTACGGTATATGTTATACGTAGTGTTTATTGATCAAGAGCCATGCATTTCCATAAACACAAATATACCTGTATCGAACTTTCCTATAAGATTTGTAGACATTTTTAGAAATATCAATAGATCAATTAGAGAAAGTACTCAACAGTAAGAAAGTGCCTTCCACCCACGGATTATCTAACTCAACATGGGGGATCCAGATTGTTATATTTATCTATTTATAACTGGAATTATATGGATATTTTATATGGCTCTAAACAATTGGATGGTTCACTTAGCTTGAATAATACCGTGGTCTAATGGTACTTGGCTGCAATCACGTCAATTCTAATCGAAATTTACGACATCTAAATTGTCTATTTCATTCGCTTTTGCCATTGTCAAACAGGTTGCATTCGTGAAGTTGACGGGTGTAGCTTTATATCGGTTTATGGGTGTATACTAGTTCGACCTGACCGAACATAAAGATGAAATCGAGATACCTCTGGGTGTCCTGGGTTCGAAATGTGATCATGGAGACAATTTATGATATTTATTCAGTGAGATCTGTTGATTTTTCATTGCACAGAAGCTGGATAATAAGAGATCATCAGATAAGATCGACAATTCAAGATTCCAATATGAGGAACGGGAATATTAAACTCGTGCCATATAATGTGCATCACTGAAGAATTTCTGTCAATTCTTGAGAAATTATGGAGGAAATAAATTTCTAATACATCTTCCGTTCTTCAAAAAAAAATTCAGATACCGGGTCGGACATCTAAAAAGTTTCTCTACTAAAAAAGTAGTGTTGAGAAGTGGATAATACTCTAGTATAAAACAGATTAGGTCAATGTTCTGTGTGCGTAATCTTTTTGGTGCTCTTGTTACTGGTAACAAAGTGCTTTAAAATTGCCCCAAAGGTCTGTTATTTTCGAATTTTTGACTGAAAATCGTCTTAAACGATTTGGTTCGATCAAGAATCCATGGTCGAAATCGATTATGTCCGGCCATCCGTTAACACGATATCACTCGAACGGAATGAACTAGACAGTTGAAATTTTCAGATTAGGTTTGGGTGATAAATATCTCGACTAAGTTCTTTATCGGGCAGAATCGGCTGGACGGTTTCGGAGTAACGAAAAAAAATTTTTTTTTTGCATTACAAATTTCAAATTTAATTTTTTTATGATGCAGTTTCATCATAATAAATCATCGATATAGTTTTCAACTCTAACAAGCCAACACTTTCGGAGATATGATTTTTCAAAATTTCAATAATACATCGTCTATGTTATCACAGAATGCGATTTCTATCTGTGTTCACTGTTCATGCATATAATCTTATCTATCTATGACAGATATGTCAAATATATTGATTTATGTGCTAACAAAGTATGATTGAATGCAGAATGAACAATTATATAGGATATTCTAATGACCCCTACCCTATATGCCCGTGGATAATTCACATGATGATGAAAATATATCCAGAATTTTTCCAGTGAAAACAAAACCGGAATATTGGTTTCAATTGATATAACAGAATTTTCAGAGGAGATTTGAGGAATGAATATCTCGGATAAGTTCGTTATTTAATTTAAATTTAGTTTCGTTCATGATGCATTTCTATTATAAGAATCCATTCATATCATTCCCAACTCTGAGAAACCAATAATTTCGGAGATGAATTGTCAAAGTTTCAACAAGACCACCAAAGCTCCTGTCCACAGGGCTTGCCCTCATTTTTCCTTGAATAATGAGTGTGTATCAATACATAAGAGAAATATCAGTTTGGGCACAATCTATCGATTTGTAATACAAGTATCGTTATACATGGTGTTTCATTAATAATTATACATATACAGTGCTTCCCACCAACTCCGCACAAGGGACATTTCTTTTCTATTCAAATTTTTTAATTTTATTCCTTACAAAAAGTTGGCCAATAAAATATAATGAAAAATGGTATAAAACTCGGCAACTACGACTTCCAGTTTTAATGGTAATCGCCAAGTCGGAAAACCTCTTTCAAAATTGAATAATCACCTAACGTAATTTTTTTTGTGACTAGATTATATTACTGTCAGCGTGATTATAATTGTAACTGCAAAATTTTGTTTGAACTTTGTTTTTCGGAATTTGTTCTAATGTTCCCCCAAAAATCGTTTGATTCTAGTTGCTTCTATTCGTATTTTCGCCAATAAAATCTTTCAGTTTCATATTCAATTCACATCTCAAAATCCCAAGAATGCAAATATTGCTGCTAAAATTCCAATTATAGTTAAGTTTTTCATTGAAATAGAATTTTGTCATGCTACTCCATCGTTAGTTCAATATAAACACCAGTTAATTATTTTCTATGATCACAGTTTTGTAAAAATTCGAGCAAATATCCAAAAACCAAGTTCAAACCGAATATTCTAGTTACAATCATACTAATGATGACACTAATATTGTCTAGTCACTGAAAAAAAAAACCGTAAGGTAAATATTCAATTTTGAAAAGAGTTAGGGAAAACAAGAAATCATATTTTTCATGGTTTTCCGACCTGAATTTTGGCACATTGAATTGTTACTTCAAATAAGTTTACTTATAGCGTTTTCTACAAAAAATTGGAATTTTTCGAGATAATGGAAATGTTTGTTTTAATATGGCGATTTCCGCTGAAACTGGAAGTTGCAGTTGGCCGAATTTTGTATTGTTTTCTATCATTTTTGAAGCACTAACGTGAAAAATTAAATTCGGAAATATTAACAGAAAAGAATCGCATACATACATTTTATTCATACTTGGCAATAAGGTTAACAAATGTTTTGATAGTTCAAATATTCTTCTGATATAGTTTTCCGCTATGACCAGAGTCTTCAATCCCTACAATCTACGCGACTGTCAAAATCATCATTACAGTATGGTTTTTTTTGTTCTTTTATTTTGCGTAAATTTTACCCCCTTGTCTCAATGCGTTGGAGTTAGTGGTTTTCTGGTTCATTGCGTTTAAATATCTATTTCATTTTAATAATTATTAACCGGGAGAGTGTAATTATGTATTTATTTGGTAACTGATTAGTTTTGACGAAAAACCTAAAACCTAACAATAAAGATAAAAAAGAGGGCTGTTAGTAATCTGCTGATGATAACATCTATTAATTCTAATAGGGAGTCAATCACCAATTTCGGTAATTTGATTCAAATGAAATTTAATAGATAATATTGTCAATGAAACACCCAATATCTAGGTAAGGAGAAATATATTATTAATGTGTTTCAGATTGAATCTTCATATTTATCCTTAGAATTGTCCAGTTAATATTTGGATAATTTGTAATTATATTATTATTAATCTGCTTTGTCTCTAAATGAAATAAAGATAAGATGAAAATACGACAAACATTGACCTGAGCTCAATCTGCTTTAGAGTGATTTTCCGATAGAGTTTAAATATCTAACTTGCCAGTAATATAAGGTTTACTCTTGCAGGAGAAGCTGAAAATGTACCATTTGGGGAAGGAAATTTATTTTTTTTTAATTTTGTGCCACCTTCTTATCGAAAAATCTAGATTTTACTCAAGTTACTAAGTGAAAAATAGGTTCAAGCACTGACTTGAAGTCAGGAGCTTTTGTGCGCATGTTCTATTGTCTACTCACCTCTATCGAAAACTCTTGAAAGAATGTAGTATCGATATACAGGGTCTTTCACGAGGAAACTCACCCATATTTATACGGGAAACTACTGAACGTATTTTCATGAAATTCAGCACTTATGAGTACTTCACGATGCTGATGACATCTAAAATATTTTCAAGGCATGAGCACCTCCGGTTTTTCCGGAAATGACGTCAACTTCCGTTTTTCAAATTAGAACACCATTTTTTCATTGCAGAAATAGATTCCTTAGAAAATTTCAAGTTATTTTGATGTAACATTTTTCAGTTTTGGTTGAAAAATTCTCTCTGAGCGGGAAAATAAGAAAAAAAAATCGAAATTAGAGCTCCTCTGAAACAAGAATAACTTCGAGGTTTTTGGATGGAAGATTTTCATTTTTGGGATTTTTCAAGATGTAAGATTGATGTATCCACTTTAAAAATCGAAATCGCGATTCATGATACAGGGGGTGAAAATTCGCTTTCAAAGTTAGGAATGACAAAATCGTGAAAAATCAATTTTTTCAAATTAGAACCCCATTTTTTTATGGCAGATATTGAATCTACGTTAAAAAATAATGTGAGTTTATGCATCACACCCTTGCCCTAAAATGGATATTTTCTGAGTTATTCACAAAAAACTGTTTTTCGTCTTGAATTTTCAGCTATTTCTTTTCCCGTCACGCCAAAAAGATGAAATTTTCAGGAACTGTTACTTAAACCATGTTTTAGATTTTACTACCCTAATATGCAAGAGAAAAAAGTTACAGGTTGTTCCTAAATAGATGGCGAATTTTGATTCGAATTTGTATCGGAAACCTCTTTATTTCAACTAATCGGCCATCGGTTTTCTCTCCAGTGATAAATAAATAATTCCTTATGAACCATATGCAAAAACTTACCATGTTTTACATTCTTTTTTTTTAATGATTGATATCATTAATTACATCTGCCAAATTCCTCTTTATTCAGTAGCATTTTGTGTTTACTATTAATTTGGTGATAATTCGTATTAAGTTATAAAATCGATCACTATGCCTAATTTTACCAATGAAGATTACTTAAATCTCATTCTACTTCATGGAGAATGTAATAAAGTTGTAGATAGAACGATTCGACTGTTCATTGAGAGGTTTCCTGATCGACCCAGACCAACGAGAGATACCATTAACAGAACCATGACAAACTTGAGAAATGTCGGATCTTTCGTTAAGAAAACTATACACAGAGAAAAAAGTGTAGTAGAAGATGAGAACAACGAAATTACAGTTCTTGCATATTTTCGTGTGAATCCTCAAAATTCTCTCAAAGATGCCGAGATTGATCTGGGATTATCTCAATCGAGTGTTTGGAGAATATTAAAAAAACATAAAATGCACCCATATAAATTCAATAGGGTACAGCATTTGAAGGAAACTGATTTCGTCAGGAGAACAGAGTTTTGCGAAGCTATGATGATTCGATTTCAAGAGAATGAAAACTTTTTGGACTGTATAATTTGGACAGATGAATCTAAATTCACAAAGAATGGTTCTTTCAATAGGCATAACAGTCATTATTGGGATGAAGAGAACAACCACCACTTCAGACAATGGAACTTTCAAGAGACCTGGAGTTTCAATGTTTTTTGCGCCATCAAAAATAATGCAATTCTCGATGTTCACATTTATGATGAGACTTTAACTGGTAAGATAGAACACTACACATGTTTGCATTATTTAAAGAATGTTCTCCCTTAGGAGATAGATATTCTGACATATTGACTCAAATAATTGAGCCGCTAGTACAGAACCATAATGACTTATGGTATCAACAAGATGGCGCGCCTCCACACAATTCACTCAATGTGTCAAATATCCTCTACAGGCTATTTGAAGATCGATGGTTGGCGAACAATGGTCCAAATCTTTGGCCACCACGTTCTCCCGATTTAACTCCTTTAGACTATTATGTTTGGGGTAGGATAAAAAATATTGTCTACTCAACTCCCCTGACTGATAAAGAGGACTGCATAGAACGAGTCAGAAATGCGTTCAGGTTTGTTTAGATTTTTAGGTTCATAGTTTTGAAACTCAATTTGGTTTTTAAACACTTTTGCAGATCTCTTCCTCCCGATGAAATAAGAAGAGCAACGCACGAAGCATTCCTGAGACGTATAAATAAATGTCTAGAAATTAACGGTCAAAACTTTGAGCATCTTCTCTAGTTATAACTGCGAGAGTTTGCCATGGTTCTCCTAATAGTAACTTGAAGTCGGTTTCAAGAAGGGGTGAAAAATCTACAGCATGGTTCAAATAACAGTTCCTGAAAATTTCATCTTTTTGGCGTGAAGGGAAAAGAAATAGCTGAAAATTCAAGACGAAAAACAGTTTTTTGTGAATAACTCAGAAAATATCCATTTTAGGGCAAAGGTGTGATGCATACACTCACATTATTTTTTAACGTAGATTCAATATCTGCCATAAAAAAATGGGGTTCTAATTTGAAAAAATTGATTTTTCACGTTTTTGTCATTCCTAACTTTGAAAGCGATTTTTTCACCCCCTGTATCATGAATCGCGATTTCGATTTTTAAACTGGATACATCAATCTTACATCTTGAAAAATCCCAAAAATGAAAATTTTCCATCCAAAAACCTCGAAGTTATTCTTGTTTCAGCGGAGCTCTATTTTCGATTTTTTTTCGAATTTTCCCACTCAGAGAGAATTTTCCAACCAAAACTGAAAAATGTTACATCAGAATAACTTGAAATTTTCTAAGGAATCTATTTCTGCAATAAAAAAATGGTGTTCTAATTTGAAAAACGGAAGTTGACGTCATTTCCGGAAAAACCGGAGGTGCTCATGCCTTGAAAATATTTTAGATTTCATCAGCATCGTGAAATACTTATAAGTGCTGAATTTCATGAAAATACGTTCAGTAGTTTCCCGTATAAATATGGGTGAGGTCCGTCGTGAAAGACCCTGTATATACCGTTTTCTCAGCTTTTATAATATAGGAATACATTTTATACCATACTTCTGTAACAAGTGAATTGTCTATGATCACAGAAAGTTTAATTCTGAAATATGTATTCTATAGGAATTGAAATACGAAAAACTTACACCTCAAGTAACTCAAGGATACGATATTCACGAAATTCTGCTCTCTTTCCTACCTCAAGTTATCGAGAGATGCATAATATGTTTCTGTATTTTTTTTTAATGTTCTAGTGGTATGGTCCTCATAAAATTTCAGATGTCTTTATGTCGATATTCTACAACTAGATACCAAGGTTCAATTCGGTCAGGTCTTTATTTATTTTTAAGTTATCGAGAAAATAATATTCCAGATGGGTATAACTCCTAAGCCGTTTGGTCGATTATGCCCAACAACGAAATTAACTCTCCCATTCGGATCCGCAACCTACCCTGACAATTTCAAATCCCTATCTCTCTTCGTTCGAACATTCTCGAGGCAACTGTTACCCATCCAGCGACTGAACTCATCCAAGGCTGCTCGGATTCCCAACAATATAGATCCGATCGTGTTCAAACTTGCAACCTGGCAGTAGACTTTTGAAGGCTCTCGCAAAATTTCGGTGACGTCGGACGAATAGTTTCTGATATATATACAACTTTTTTCAATGTTTTTTTTTTAATTTTCTAGTGATACAATCGTTACGAAATTCTCCAAAAACTTTCGAGCTGGCATTCTACAAACAGTTACCGAGTTTGAATTGGATCGGATATGTATTTTTCGAGTTATTGAAGAGATAACAACTAAATTTCAGATGGGTTAACTCCAAAATCGTTTGGCCGATTACGCCTATTAACAAACTCAATTGTCGCATTCAGATTCTCATCCTACCTTAAAAATTGCAAGTTGCTATTTCTATCCGTTCTTAGGTTATCGTGACATAAATAATATCTTCTAATATATTTTTTTTTCATTCTCTAGATTTTTCACGATTCTCACAAAATTTCACCAGCGTCTTTGTGTATTCTGCAACTTGATACCAAGTTTCAATTCGATCGGATCTGTATAGGTTGATGAAAAAATTATTACTCGGAAACCGTTGGTCCGATTTTGCCCATTCACGAACTTTTCCTTCATATTTGGATGTGCCACCTACCCTGAAAATGTCAACCCTTACTGTATCCGCATTTCCCAATGAATAACCCCGAATAACCTGTGATAACCATAGATTTCATAAAATGCCATCATCAGTGAAATATATTTTTCATTTCATGATATGCTTCATTGCTTTTATAATTGTCCATGTGAATTTCGAGCTTCTGGAAAAACGCATAACTCAACTCCACCTGTGTGGTATGCTATGAGGAAATATCTCTCATAGGTGTTCGTCATGGCTATATATCCTCGGGAAACATCACTCGTGAAGAATTTGAACATTCAGACATATACATCATTTGAAACGTTCTTATTCTTCTTGTTGCCCACAGAATAGCATTAGCCGGGAAGTCACAGATGTGGAATGCGCCCATAGCAAGCACGGCAAACGGAAAAGAAAGCTTTCTGGATTTGAAGAGATAGTAATTATCTCAGTTTGCGGCATACAGGAAGGAATATGGGTGGCCTTGCACGCATTCAGATGTCATTTGAAACAAGATGGTGATTATCATAATTTTCACCGTTGTTATTAATTTATCAAAAGAATATTCGAAATTTTGAATGATATTTTTTCTTTTAGGATAATTAGAAATGAATAGCTAAAATAAAACAGAATTACTTAGTGATTACGCAGATATAAAAAACTATTGAATATTTTCGTTTGGGTAGTTTTCAAATGCCCCAGTATATCAGAAATATTACTTCTAATTTAGATGAAGCTACTGGGTGAGCGAAACTATTGGAAACATTAAGTGCTTGAAGTCCCTCCGCACGGAAGAAGTGAAACTTCGTAATGTGGAAATAGGAAAGGGCAGAAAACTACGCGAATGCGTTTGAGTGCCACTCATTCACCCTCCCTCTGTCTCTTTCTATTAGCCCTCCCAGGAGCGTTGAACGTTTAACGCAACAGTGTTTTCATACCCCCTCCATGGTAGCGTTAAACGTTCAACGCAACCGCGTTAAACGTTCAACGCAACCTTGTTTGAAGTCGCGTTAGAAGCTTCACTACAACAAGTAAATGAAATAATGAATATAATAAATTGAAATTCGTAATGTGGAAATGAAAATAGGAAGAGGCAGAAAACTACGCGCATGCGTTCGAGTGCCACGCATTCAGTCTCACTCTGTCTTTTTCTATTCCCCCTCCCCAGGAGCGTTGAACGTTTAACGCAACAGTACTTTCATACCCCCTCCATGTTAGCGTTAAGAGTTTAACGCAACCTTATTATTATTATTATTATTATTAAAATACAAGAAGAGTTGAGGAAATTCCTATAAACTCAAAACAGAAATATCAGAAACAGTTCACAATTAATTAGATCTTGCATCGTAAAGATCCAGGGCGTTCTTGAAGCCATTGACGGTCCCAGCATCGACCACGGTAATCAGCAAACGGTTCCATCTCTCGAAAATTCTGTTGGTGAGAAAGCTATGACGTTGAGTGGTAACAAAATTCTCCTTCGCCAGTTTGAACTGATGTCCTCTCAAGTTGTTATGGTTCAAAGTGTACAGGTCACGAATACAATCACCAAAGTCACCACGGAGCGATCTGAAGGAAAATATTAAATCACCCCTCTCACGTCGGCAGTTGAAAGATGGCAACTGGAAAATACTAGGCCTGTCTTCGTAGGAAGGGCGAATCATTCCATATGGTACGCGAGTATTCCAACGCTGCCCTGACTCGAGACAGAGTTCATCGGCACGGGTAGAAGGCCACCAAACAGGGCCAGCATTCTCCACGATTGGTCTAACGAAGCTGGTGTAGAGGAGTTTACATGTGGCAATATCACAACCCCCAAAAGTCTTCTGGATGGCATAAGTCAACTGTCTAGCCCTGGCAGTAATAGATGATACATGGCTAGACCAGCGTAGGTCTTCGGAAACAGTCAAACCAAGGTCGCAGTGACTAGATACACTTTGCAGCGTGAGACCTCTGATGTTATATCCCCTTCTCGGGTTATTTCTACCAATATGTAGTATACAGCATTTATCTACATTCAGTGGCCAGTTATCACACCAAACACTAATCTCATGGAGGTCCTGTTGGAGCGTATCGAAGTTGGATATTGGAAAATTGTAGATTATGGTTCATCCGCAAACATTGAGCAAGTTGAATGGAGCAATTTTGGGAGATCGGAGGTGTATAACAAAAATAAGATAGGGCCCAGAACGGAACCTTGGGGGACACCAGATATCATCGGTCTATCTGGACAGGAGAAGGAATGATTAACTCTTACTTGAAATGTACGGTTTGAAAGAAAGGCATTAATCCAAGCAAGAACACTTCCCCTGATACCAAAATGAGAGAGCTTAGCAAGCAGCCGACGGTGGGGGACCTTATCAAAAGCCCTGGAGAAATCAAGATAAAGCACATCCACGGGCACCCCCCGGTCCCACGCCTTAGTCAACTCATCAATACATAATATGAGGTTGGTTATTGTAGAGCGACCTGACAAGAATCCATGTTGTTCGGTAGGAATTGCGCCACTAAGCATAGCAAACTGGGTAATATGGTCTGACACGATTCTTTCTAAGACTTTCGAAGCTGTTGATATTATACTTATAGGTCTGTAATTGTGAGGTGATAGTTTATCTCCTTTTTTGAAAACTGGGGTTACGGAGGCAGTCAGCCAATCATCAGGAAGGATAGAACATCTAAGGGAACATGGAAATATTTTAGAGAGGGGAAAAGCGAGGGAGGGCGCGCAGCATCGGAGAAGTTTGGAGGAAAGGCCATCCAGTCCAGGGGCAGTATCTTTCAGCCTGAGTAAGCACCCTCTGACCACTTCTTCATTTATCTCGATGTCGGAAATTTCCTCTGAATTTCGATGCACTTTGACTCCAGGAAGAGGACCATCAGGTTCCCTAACGAATGCGGAAGAGAATACATCAGCTAAAACATTGGCAGTCTCAAGCGGATCCTCACACAGTTCTCCGGACAGATCGCGAATGGTTGGAAAACCAACGCCTCCGCTCATCGAAGATTTAAGATACTTGAACAATTTCCTCTTGTTCTTAGCAGAAGCCAGTCCTCCCACATACTGATTCTTAGCTTGCTTCAATGTAGCAGCAAAGTGATTTGAAAAAGTACGATGATTTTGAGAATCACAGGCTTATCCAGTCCGGATATATCTCTGCCATAGGGACTTCTTCTTTCTCGCCATCTTCAAGATTCCCTCGTTGATCCATGGTTTACTAGTGAGGGTCTTAACGGAACGAATGGTTGTGCAACAAGTAACAACCTCACTAACTACACCCAAGAAGGACCCCCACATTCCGTCAACATCATCCTCGTCTGCCAGTATCAGTGACCAGTCTTTAGATACCAATAATTCAGATGCTTTGTTGTAGTCAATAATATGAATATCTTTAGTCGATTTAGAATTTGGACAAAGAAGACGAAATTGTAGCTCCGTTGACAAGGTGATATGGTCAGATTTTCCGAATGGAGGTAAATAGTCTATGTCAGAAATGAGATTAGAATCGGATACCAAGATGAGATCGAGTAAAGAGGGTACCTGTCCAGCTCGGAATCTAGTAGGTTTATTGATCACTTGTTGAAAGGCAGTTTCGCTGATGAGTTCTGCATAGGGATACGATGGAGAACTGAAAGGAGGCAAACCATTGAGAGGCCACCTGATATCCGGACAGTTGAAGTCTCCAGTAATGAGAACATTACTGTTATGATTTATGGAATTCCGGAGAAATTCCACGAAAGCCTGGACAGGGGCGGGGGCGATATATGCAGCCAGTCAAGATAGAAAATTGGGAGCTGTGAATTTTTAGGATAATATTATCAATTCCAGACCATTCGTAGTGAATAACATCAATTTTAAAACAATTAACAATGGAGTCCCGTACATAAACACATACTCCACCGTGGCCCACGGTTATATCGCTGTCATCCCGATATAAAGTATAGCCTGTGATGTCGAATAAGCTATCTGGCAAGGATGATTTTAGCCAAGTTTCGGAAAAGAACATAAGACTCGGTTGATTTAATTGAATATAAGCTAAAATTTCAGAAAATTTGGAGGGGAGCGACTGGGCATTGCTATAGATTAATGACCAGACCTGGAGTCCCCCGAATCATCTTGATGGGCTGGAGTTCCCCTAGTGGTAGCGGCTGGAACGATCATTGGGGATCCCTTCACATACTTTGTTGTGATATTCTTCTCACCGTTGGACTGCCTCCTCTTCAACTCCATCCGTAAAGAATCCAGCTCAGCCATCTGATTCCTTGTCTTGTCATCCCGCAACATGATGTCACGGAATCTTCCATCAGAGATCAAGCGAGATTTGTTTCTCAGCAAATTGGAGACGACATGGGGGTTGGAGAATGACAATCTCAACCATGCAGGCCGTGATTTGTCTTTGGACGCCAATCGAACGCTGCTAATCAGGCTTTGACTAGCAGTCTCGGATATGCAGTCAACGAAAGCAGAAGAAATGGAAAAATCATCAGAAGGGTGCGTACCCACTGGAACGTTTAGGCCAGAATATTATGGGATCTTTCAACACGCTCAAGTACCTCAGGAATGGCAAGAGACTGAGAACGGCCAGACGAGAGCAACTCACATTTCACCTCATTCAGGTCCTTCGAAATATCGGAGATTTTGCCCGTTACTGCTTTCTGATCATGCTGGATCGACTCAATCTGGGAACCATGGAGAGCCAGAGCCGCGACTCATGGTCGGACAGGATATTGGAATGCCTAGCCAAAGTCTCCGTACAAGCGGAAAGCTGGTCAAACAATTCATTCTGACGCTTCTCAATCCGCCCCACACTGGAAGACAAATCCGTCATCCGCTCCATCAACATCAAGTTGAAATGTTGAACAGTCAAAGGTCCATCCGATGGAACCTGGAGGGCAGAGGGCAGAGACGGAGATGGTGAAATCGGACGTCTACCTCCAGAATTACTACGTAGGATACGTTCATTCGTAGTGCACGCTGTACAGCACCAAACATAACCGGTTCCTCCAAAAAAATTTAGCTCCCTATCAGTGAGATTGACGCAGCCCAAATGGAAATCTTTGCTACATTTGACGCACGAAATTAGTTTATGGTTGGCCGAGATAGAATTGGCGCAAACGGAACAGGAACGAGCCATATCGTAACACAACGGTAATAAATATTGCGGGAGTAACAAATAGGACTCTTCACTTTCTTGGGCCTATAAGAAAGTCTTATACACAGAATTTGGAGGGCCACGGAATAATGGAAAATGTAACAGATTGGATTGGGGATCAGTGTAACACACGCCGTCTGAAGAACGGTAGTTACGCTTAGCGTGTCGCGATGCGAACGCTATCTCTCGCGATGTCAATCGGTGACCATAAACAAAACAAAGGAAAAACCAAAATAAAAAGATATCTCCCAAAAACAATTATTAAATGCCAGAAAATGTAGGCTGAATAGAAATACAATTTATTCGCTACCTGATTTAACTCAGAAACCAACACAGAACCGATTAAATACAATAACTCGAGGAGCACAAAGAATACGTCTGTAATCAACAACTTGTGAACTGTGACCAACTGTGACTTGCTGGAAGTCGCGTTAGAAGTTTCACTTCAACAAGTAGGTAAATGAAATAACGAATAGGTATTATAAATTAAAATTCGTATTGTAGAAATCAAAATAGGAAGGGCAAGAAAACTACGCGCATGTATTCGAGTGCCACTCATTCTCTCTCGCTTTGTCTCTTTCTCTTCCCCCTCCCCAGGAGTGTTGAACGTTTAACGCAACAGTGCTTTCATACCCCGCTTATTGCTACCACCAGAAAGTAGATTAGGTAATTTATTGTTTTATCGATTAATGTGTATTTGTCAGTATTTAATTAATAAACGATTTTATATTTCAAAATATAACTTTGTTCTTCGAACTCTACAAAAATGACATTTTACTTATCTATCTCCGACTGAAAAATAGTCTATTTTTGAAGGCAAGTATTTTTCGGCTGCAATATAACTTTTTCGTCCACAAATACCTTTTGTCCGCTGTAGTCACTACGGATACGGCAAAATACGATTCAATACAAACATGAGCGTCTGCGAGAATCACTGTAATTTGCTATAAGGTGAAATTAAGTCCGGAATTCGTAAAAGTATGTAGATGAAAAAATATAGACTCGATCGAAATGAAACTTGCTAACAAGTTGTAGAATATCGACATAAAGACGTGTGTAAAATTTTGTGAGAACCGTACTTCTTGAAAATCTTCAAAAAATTACGAAAAACAAAATTGGTTCAAGCACTGACGTGAAGTCAGGAGCTTTCGTGCGTATATTCTATTGTACATTTTCCTGTATTGGACACTCTTAATCGGATTTACCATGGTGAATTCTATTGTCCGTTCTCCTGTATAAGGCACTCTTAATCGATTTTACCACGGTAAATTTTCTAGCGGTACGGTTCTCACAAAATTTTACACACGTCTTTATGTCGATATTCTACAACTAGTTAGCAAGTTCCAATTTGATCGAGACTTGAGTTATTGAGAAAATACTATTCCAGATGGGTATAACTCTGAAACCCTTGGGCCGATTATGGCCAACAGCGAACTTAACTCTCCAATTTAGTTGCGCAACCTACCCTGAAAATTGCAAGTCCCTATTTCCTTTCCTTCGAGAGTTATCGAGGCAACGTTCACCCATCCACCTACTGAACTCAGGCAAGGCTGTTCGGATCTCCAACAATATAGATCCGATCGTGTTCAAACTTGGAACTTGGTAGAAGAGAAGGCTCTCGCAAAATTTCAGCTATGTCGGATGAATAGTTTCTGATATATAGATCAGTAGATATTAGAAATATTCAATGAATTTTTGAAAATTTTCTAATGATACGATCCTCTCGAAATTCTGCAAGTATTTTCGCGTTGTCATTCTACAACTAATAACTATGTTTGAATTAGATCGGTTTTGTATTTTTCGAGTTATTGAGGAATTAACAACCAAATTTCAGATGGGTATAACTCGAAAACCGTTTGGCCGATCATGCTTATAACCAAACTCAAATGTCGCATTCAGATGCACAACCTAACCCGAATATTTCAAATCGCTATCTCTTTCCGTTCTCAGGTTATAGTGACATAAATATTATTCTTTAATAATTTTATTAAAATTTTCTAGTGATACGATTCTCACAAAATTTCACAAACGTGCTTAGGTTTATATTCTACAACTATTCAACAAGTTTCAATTTGATCGAATTTATATTGGTTGAAAACAAAATTATTACTTGGTAACCGTTGGGCTGATTATGCCCATTAACGAACTTGTCCGTCGTATTGGGATGCGTCATCTACCCTGAAAAGTTCAAGTCGCTAGCTCTCTCCGTTCTTAAGTTAACGAGGCAACGGCCGGACGGCCGGCCGGACAGAATCAAATTTGACCTCGAATTCTTTATCGATCTTCCCCAGAACATATGCGCAAAAATGTAATATGCACCTCGTGGAAAAATTGCTCGACAATTTTTCGTCCTTGGTACATAAATAACTATTGGAGGAATGCAATTTATTTTGATCTCCACACACATAATATGTTACGTTTTGTCTTCAATTTTCGAATATTTAGCCAAAAAAATGGACTGAAGCAATTTGTTTCCACACACTGATGAAGAATCCATCAATCCGTTTTCCCGAACGGAATGAGCTTGAGAGTTCAAACTTGCAGATATGGCGTCGAATTATGCCGTTTAAGTTCTTTAGTGGGCGAAATCCGCCTAGTAGTTTTGGAGTATAGCTATCTGAAATGTATTATCAACTCAAAAAATAATGATCTAATCGAATTAAAACTCACAAAGACCTATGCATATCGTGATGATCATATGATCCGAAATTAAAAAATTGGTTCAAGCCCTGTGGACAGGAGCTTTTTGGCGCTCTTGTTCAAACAGACAAATTATATCTCCGAAAGTATTGGTTTCTCAGAGTTGAGAATTATATCAATAGCTTCCTATGATAGAAATGCATCATGAAAGAAATTAAATTTAAAAAAAGTGTCGATTAAAAAAAATGCTTCAAAAATTATCTTGTAAAAAACTAGAACAAGAGGTGTAGGTACCAGAAATAATTTTGACATTTATCTTTCATAGGAAAATAAGATGACATGTAAGAACACAGATCATAGATACAATAATTAAGTACAGCATTCTATGAAAACAAAAGAAGTACAGAAGTACGATTCATTATTGAAATTTCGAAAAATCATATCTCCGAAAGTATTAGCTTGTTAGAGTTGAAAATGATATCAATGGAAAAAAACGAAAAAATTTGTTTTTTCGTTTCTCCGAAACCATCAGGCCAATTTTGCCCAGTAACGAATTTAACCGAGATAATTATCTCTCAAACCTACTCTGAAAATATCAACTGCCTAGATCATTATGTTCGAGAGAAACGAAATTAAAAAAATATATATTTGATACCTTATTGCAACCCGATCAAAACAAATTTTCGCATGCATATAGAAGTCATTATTCAACAGTTTGATGCTAAATTTCAGATAGATCGTGTGATCGGTTTCTGAAATATTCATAAAAAATGTTTTTACTAAAAAGTGCCATAACTCCGAAACCGCTTGGTGGATTTCGCCCGTTAACGGAACTCGTCTGAGATATTTACGCTACAAACCTACTCTGCAAATTTCAATAGATTGGCTGATTCTTATTTCTTATTTTGTTTTAGATCATCTGTATACACCCATCCTTTTAACCCGTAATTCTTATTTTATTTTAATCTGTTTCTTATTTTATCTTGTTTGCTGTATAAACCCGCCTTAAGACGTAGAAACCGATTTGCGACAAGTCGATCTTTGGCTGATGAGTGGTCAGGAGAGCAAGGCCATCCTGTAACGGTCCGAACGGTTTACCAACGGATAAGATCTTTTGGACTGCAGCATTATCGACCCCATCTTGTGTTACCTCTGACGGTTGAGCATCGCCGGCAACGATTACAGTAGTACAGAGAACGTCAACATTGGAAAGGCATCAGGTCGTCTTTTCTGATGGATCTCGATTCTCCTTGGGTGCACATGATGGCCGAAGAAGGGTTAGACGACGTCGGGGAGAAAGACGTGAACCTCAGTTTGATATTGGGCGTCATGTACACCGGACAGTAGGCGTTATGGGATGAGGTGCTGTTGCATATGCAAGTAGGTCACCTTTAGTCTTTATTCGAGGTATGGGTAAAATATGATATTATTATTATTATTATTATTATTATTAAGTAATCTAGTTCAGAAATTGCGGGAATAGGACAGGAATAAACATACAAATGACTTCTAGATCATATATTCAGCTACGTTTCGCAGATCTACATCCGCTTCTTCAGGCCTCTATAAAAATTAGAAGTTCCAAAAACCTAACCATGGTTAGGTTTTTTCGTTGTAGCGCTTGATGTACCTTTCTGGATATTTGAAAGATTGCTTTTGAGTTGATTTTGTACCTCGGAGTTCAATGTTGGACTTGTTCTTTGGTTTTTGGAACTTCTAATTTTTATAGAGGCCTGAAGAAGCGGATGTAGATCTGCGAAACGTAGCTGAATATATGATCTAGAAGTCATTTGTATGTTTATTCCTGTCCTATTCCCGCAATTTCTGAACTAGATTACTTGATCACCAGTGGAGGACACTAAATTTGGTTTTCTGATTATTATTATTATTATTATTATTATACTGATCCTCCTGGGTCTTCCACAAGGAGACCCCTCATAAGCTCTAAGAGCTTGCCCTGAGTTAGGAGAACCAGTGGTGTTCTGTGTAGGCTTTGTTACTGTGTCCTTACGCCACCTTAGGCACAGCACTGTTAATTGGACTTATTTTCAGAATTCACAATATGGGATGTGTTAACTGATTAGTTGAATTCTTTTATAGGACATCGTTCTATGTTCTAAGTTTGAATGAAGAAATAACCAGCACCATTCAGAGTTTTACGATTTCGATGATTTCATGGAATTTGCTTGTTATCTTTTGACTTATATCACAATTTTCATTTTGCTGAAATTAAGTAAAAGTCTTCAAAAACATATCTTACCGCCAAGTTTTAGATTTAAACTCTATCGGATTCATATTGTTGGAAATATTGTTGCCTTGGGTGTTTTCGGTACCTGGATGGGCGACAGTTATTATTACAAAAATGTAGTTCTGGCTATGAATTCTAAAAAGCGCTCCAAAGCAGACTGAGTTCATGTCAGAGCTTTGCCAACTTTTTGGGCTCATGTCCTAGGGAACGAAGTTTTTGCCAAAAATGGTATAAAACAATTAGGTTCGACTGACTCAAGAATAATTCGAGGTCAAATTCGATTATGTCCGGCCGTCCGTCCATTGTCACGATAACTTACGAACGGAAAGAGATATCAACTAGCAAGTTTTTGGGTAGGTTGCTCCTACAAATGCGGTGGTTGAATTCATTAATGGGAATAATCGGCTTAACGGTTGTGGAATTTACCCATTTGTTGTTTTTTGTTATTTCCTCAATATCTCAAACAATGCATATATGTTCAAATTGAAACTTGGTAATTAGTTGTATAATAGCGACAGCTAATTTGTACGAAAGTTCTTGATGATCTGATAAAAAAAAAAATTGGGAAAGCAATGTGGATGGAGGCTTTGGCGCTCTCGTCAAACTAACTAGCGAGAATTTATTCAAACTTTGACAAGTCATATCTCCGAGGGTATTGGTTTCTCAGAGTCGGGAATGATAACTATCGATTCTTATGAGTGAACTGCATCATAAAAAATTTAATTCAAAACGTATGTCTATGACTCACCTCATATGTTGGATTTACGTAGGTACATCAGCAAATTATAATTTGGCGGAGGATACACGAACAATCTAGTATCAATCTGGCATCAAACTGACATCAATCTTGCCACCAATCCAGATCATAAGTCTACGAGTATACAATCAGTTTCCCGTCAATCTAACATCAATCCACGATTGATGTCAAACTGAAACAGATTGACCGTGTAACCTCCGTCATAGAGCATTCTATGGAATCATAAAATTACGATTGATTATTGAAATTTTGAAGAATTGAGAATGATATCAATGGATTCTTATGATAAAATTGTATCTTACAAAAAATTGAATTCGAAATTTGTAATGTACAAAAAAGTTTTATTTTTCGATAGGCCGAAACCACCCGATTTTGTCCAATAACGAACTTAACCGAGATATTTATTTCCCAAACCTACTCTGAAAATTTGAACGGTCTAGCTCATTCCGTTCGTGAGTAATCGTGTTAACGGCCGGCCGGACAGAATCAATTTTGACCACGGATTCTTGATCGGTGAGTTGAACCAAAACGTTTAATACCATTTTCAGCCAAAAATTCGAAAATTTCAGACATTTTGGCAAATTGATGAGCACTCTGTTCCGAGGACCAAGAGCACCAAAACAATCAAAATTTTCTTTCAAAAACCTTATGGCTCAGAAATTACCTGTCAGGTTACACTGAATTTCTGTACAAATCTTCAAACAGATATTTGATAATAGATTACTTGATTGTGTTCATATTTCTGGAATTATTTCATTTTGAAAATTGAATTCGGTTGACGCCCAATGCATTTTTTCACGTGTTAATGCTTCCTTTATTCATACTCAACTTTATGCAGTATTTCGTGAGAGTGTGAGGCGTAAATAGACAATAGAACATACACGCAGAAGCACCTTACTTCATGACAGTATTTTTCGGCGCTCTTGCTCCTCGGAACAGAGTGCTTATCAATTTGCCCAAATGTCTATAATTTTCTAATTTTTGGTTGAAAATGGTCTCAAACGATTTGGTTTGACTCACTGATCAAGAATCCATGGTCGAAATCGATTATGTCCGGCCGGCCGTCCGCTCGTCCGTTAACACGATAACTCTCGAACGAAAAAAGTTAGAGGATTGAAATTTGCAGGGTAGGTTTGGAGCATAAATATCTCGGACGAGTACGTTAACGGACGTAATCCACCAAGCGGTTTCGGAGTTATAGCCGTTTTCAGTAAAAACATTTTTTATGAATATTTCCTAAACCGATCACTCCATCTACCTGAAATTCAGCATCGAATTGTAGAATAATGACCTTTATACGCATTTGAAGGTTTGTATTGAAACCTGTTGACGTAAAATTAAAAAAAAATATTTTCATTTTCTTTCTACAATAACTCTCGAAAATAATGAGCTAATTAGTTGAAATTTTCGGAGTCAGTTTGGGAGATGAATATCTCGGTTAATTTTCCATTATTGGGCAAAATGGGCCAGATGGTTTCAGAGTAATAAAAATCCATTGATATCATCTTCAACTCTAACAAGCTATACTATTGGATATATGATTTTTCGAAATTTCAATAATTAATCGTACTTCTATGTTTTCACAGAATGCTTTAATTATTCTATTTATGAATTATTATATTGTCTTTGTTCATACTCGTACATGTCATCTTGTTCTATAAGAGAGAGTCAAATTCATTTCAGCTATTTTAATTCGATTTCTTCCATGGTGGAGTTCTCATTCTCTGATTGCTCATTTAATGTAGACGAATAACCTATTATTTGAATTGTCCTTTATGATGCAGTTCTATCATAAGAATACATTGATATCATTCCCAACTCTGGGAAACCAATACTTTCGGAGATATGATGGGTCAAAGTTTGAACAAGAGCGCCAAAGCTCCTGTCCACAGGGCTTGAACCAATTTTTAAGAATTTATTTTACTCTATTCGTATAGCGATGTTGGGAGTGGCGATGTCGCCGAAGTGATAGAACACGAATGAGTGGTAACGAATGGTCAAACAATTAAGAATAAAATGAAGTTGGGTTCGACCTTCCGAATGAGCTGTGGATGAGATATCGCAGCCATTACCGGGAGACACCTCGACAAATTTATATTTCGCATACCTGCGAAATCGTTGAAATTGATTCACCAAAGCAAATTAGCCGCAATTTTCTGATATATGAACACGGAGCTCCGTTGAGAAGAGACGTCACATAAATCAGGGCAAAGCATAGAAATTCACAAATGGCGGCATTTGAATATGAAATTGCCCCGGAGAGAAGGCAGGGAAATACCCGCGTAATAATATAATGCATATTATAAATCAAGTAGGCCAAGAATACCGAGGTGTGGTGGTGACAGTTGAAACCGATTCAGTGCCCTTGGTGATGTTTTTACCTAATTGGATATTTACTAGAGGACGATTACTGGGATGCTACTTTCAATGGAGTACCTATAGAATCTTACGCTGACGCTGACGCTGACGTGCGTTTGGAGAATAAATAAATGCTAGAGAATCAGGAGATGATTGATAATTCTGTAGTCATTTTCTGAAATAATAAACCTTTGCGAATGTCAAAGTATAGATACGATAATCAAAGAAAAAATTCCCAGAAATACAACCTACACTCACAAATACATTTGGGGAATTATATGGAATTTTGCTACGAACGGAATATGAATTAAATGAATATAGAAGCTTGGAAGAATTGGCGTTGATACTAAAATATTGGATGATTAATACAAGAAAGAAAGACGCGACCGAATTTAAAGAAGCAACGGTGAAGACAACGTGGAACATTTCATGTAAACTCTTACAAGAAAATAACCTACTATAATAACTATAATATTATGATTGACCCGTTTAGCAATATAGTATTCAAACCAGCCCAAGATACCTGCGATGCAATCAGGAAGAAACTACAAGCAGATCCATGTAAAAGTAACCCTAGTTCAGTTTCGTTAAATTTGTCTGAAGTTAAGGGATGAAAATACTCCTAAAGGTCGTATAAGAGGCAGTTGCTTGTCTAGTGGATTTTTTTTTCATGATTTTTGTTTAATTTTCTAGGGTTGCGGTTCTTACAAAATTTTAAACACGTCTTTAGGTTGATACTAGTTACCAAGCTTCAATTCGATTGAATCTTTATTTTTTTAGTTATCGAGGAAATAATATTCCAGGTGGATATAACTCGGAAACCGTTAGACCGATTATGCCCAAAAACGAACTCAACTCTCCCATTCGGATACGCAACCTACCCTAAAAATTGCAAGTACCTATATCCTTTCGTTCGAAAGTTATCGAGGCAACAGTCACCTATCTACTGAACTCACACAAGGCTGCTCGAATCTCCAACAATATTTAACCGATCGTGTTAAAACTTAAAACTTGGGAGTAGAGTTAGGTTCTAAAGGCGCTTGCAAAATTTCAGCAATTTCAGAAGAATAGTTACAAATATATATATTTTTTTTTATTTTCAATGGTTTCTTAATTTTGCAAGAATTTTTGCGTTGTCATTCTACAACCAATAACCATGTTTGAATTCAATTGGTTTTGTATTTTTCGAGTTAAGGAGGAAAAAAACAACCAAATTTCAGATGGCTATAACTCTAAAACCTTTTGGCCGGTTATGCTTATAAACAAACTCAAATGTCGCATTCAGAAGCACAACCTAACCTGAAAACTTCAAGCCGCTATCTCTTTCCGTTCTCAGGTTAATGTGACAACAAAAATATTTTTTTAATAATTTCTTAATAATTTTTTAGCGTTACGTTTCTCACAAAATTTCACAAACGTGCTATGATTTATATTCTACAACTATTCACGAAGTTTCAATTCGATCGGATTTATATTGGTTGAAAACAAAATTATTACTCGAAAGTTACAGACATTTGCGCAAAATAATAACGCGATGTTCCCAGATCTCGGTGTGAATGTTGATTTCAGAGTATCAAGAATATTGTCGATGCAATTTACCACTAGAATGTCACATTCCTATCAATGTTTTCGTTATTATGATCATATTGTGTTCGGTAGTGTAATTTATGACAGAAAATATCACAAACAGATCCAGTATCAAGAATTAATAAAATTCATTTGAAATTTCACAGTTTCCATCAAGTTTTAATGTCAATTCTTCATACAAAACGTTCGATAAATCAGAAAGGTGATTTCGTCAACTTATTCATGCTTACATAGTTGCCAAGTATTCTTTCTCGAAAGACAGATA
This sequence comes from Halyzia sedecimguttata, assembly GCA_937662695.2. Classification (NCBI taxonomy): domain Eukaryota; kingdom Metazoa; phylum Arthropoda; class Insecta; order Coleoptera; family Coccinellidae; genus Halyzia; species Halyzia sedecimguttata. The sequence goes on from OW569415.2 coordinate 28,939,687, forward strand.
TCACTGATGAGTTTATTAAATATAAAGAAATCGCCGATAGTTGTAAAGAATTAATAATTATAAGATCACAGTAAGAATCGGGCCCTTCCATGGGGAATTCTAACAAACAAAATTGATGTTATTTCGGAACACTGGAATCAATATTGGAAATATCAATGTATCCCTTTCTTGACTATGAAAATCAATTCCTCCACGCACTCAATGATTCACAAATTAATTTTTTGCTATTTAATAATTTCGGAGTACAACAATAGTTGAATATTTGTAGTTACCTACCTATATCAATCAAGATATATATTTAGTCACGAAAAATATACATACGGATTGTTGTGGTAATTATATCATGAATAGTCTGATAGAAAATTACTTCAAAGTGAGTATGATATAATTTCACATTGCAGGTTTGAACAAATCGCTACTCATTGCACCATTCCATAAAAAAATCGTCTCAAGTACACAAAATTGGAAACATCCAATTTTGCAAAATGGATATTTGCGAAACTAAAGGATTGTTTTTAAAAATATCAGAATATAATTATATCAGGCAACAATGTGAAGGGATGGGTTATGTCGCAATACTTCTGATTAGTTCTAACACAACACGTACATTGCATGGGAGACTACAATGTTGTGTGTTGTATCTGGTTTGATTTTATTATTTTGTGCCCTGGAGACGATAAGTTGGTTCATAATGCATTATGAAGTGAGAATCTGGAAAAACGAAGTGCATGAAGAAGATTCGTTATGACTTATGAGAATAATGGCAAATTTGTTTTGTCCGACGAAGGAAGTTTGGAAATAATACTGTTTGCAAGTGAGTACATATGAATGTTCAATTTGATTTTTTTTGGGTGCCTACGTAATTGGGTACCCTCATTTCATCAATTTTTCCCGAAAGTTTCGATGAGATATTTGTGTTGGTTGGTCGATTGGATTTGCAAATTCGTCCATCGCTGACTTTGAAACTTTACATTTGTCAGTGAAAAATATTTCATTCAATTTTCTTTATTTGAGAAGGTTTTGAACTATTATCTGAATTAGATGAAATTTCATATTTATCATTAATGTTATTACAGTTTCTTTGTTGAAATTTATTTTCGCAATGTTCTTCCTAATTTTTGTGATTTTAAATCCTCAAACAAATGGGGCTTATTCATCTAACCTTTTGAGAACTATCAATAGGATTTATTAAGATGCACTTGCAGGTCAGTGTTTTTTGTAGTAGGTAATCTAGGGAACATATTTTTTTCAGAATATTGCGTATCTTGATTGCATATCACACTGTCGCAAAAACCTATTCTCCAGGATATTTTATTTCAGATAAGATTGAATTCTTGATATCTATATCGAATAAAACCAGCGCTTATTGTCAATTATCGGTCTTTAGCACGTTGAAAAGTTACAACTTTCAATTATATAAAGATCTGCCAGCCTCACATTATTTTATAGGCACCAATTAAAATTGTATGATTATATATGATTAATATATAAATGTTTTCATATCAGTAAAACTCACTATCAGAAGAAACAATTGGCAAAATTGAAAAATCTGATTGATTGACACCTGATCTGGAAGAATTTTGTGTCGTGTTGGACCAGAAAGTGCTGCCTCAAAAATTCGATTGGTTTGTTGACAGTTTTGATTATCTCTTTAAGCTTCAGTAATCACTAAACATTTCTATGAAAAATTATTGTTTATTGTATTTTCACAAATTATATAAAATATATATAAAAAATTAAACTGTTCATTAGCTAATCTTTAAAAGAATAAATTCATATGTACTAAAAAGTTTTTCTTTCAATACCTATACTCTATACCCTTTTCATAGCGTTTCGGTGATTTATATGATATTGAGTTTCAAATTATAAAACGAACAATATCATATAAAACACCGAAAATGGTGTAAATTTCAACTAAATAATACCTACGCCTCGAGGAATTAAAACGCATCTGATTCGGTGTAAAATAACATTGAACAAAATATTGCACACGCACTAGGTCAGTGCAAATTCACACTGAACTAAAGTTAAATCACACTAAACCCAGTGCTAAATGCACTACGGTACTTGTGCAAATTCACACCGAACTAGCACTAACCAACTTTGATCTAGTGCTACCTCACACTCATGCGAATGATAAATCTCAATCGCTCAGGTGTGAAAGCTGATGACTTATTATGGCAGAAAAAACACCTGAAAGTCGGTGTTATTTCGGATGGTGCGAAATAACACTGAAAAGATCAGGACCTCTAAGGAAATCAGGCCGGTGTTAGCGAGTGTTGGCCGGTGTTGTAAAATTTCTTAGAGCGTACGCGTAAAAACACCTCAAAAGCACGGACGTGCAGTCAGGAGCATTTGAGCGCACGTTTTAACCTCTATTCAAGCCTCAGGCACCGTCACGAAATACTGCAAGAACATCCAAGCCGTCTGTTTAGCGTTGACACGTGAAAAAATTCATTGGGTCCAACTTTCGATCATCGAAGTGTGGATACAATTCTAAGAATTACAAGATTTGAATTTTCTGAAGAAGTAGATACCAGTTCGAAATTTTATTTCCACAATAATTCCTAAAATAGGAATCCAATGAAGCCGAAATCCGGTACTCAACTGTAAAATGGAGTCATAAAGGTTAGCTCAAAATATCAGCGGAATCTGACAGATTTCGCTCCGAAATTACAAATAAAAAAAAATAAAAATTTTTTCCCAGTGGCACGGTCCTTATGAAATTTCACCAAAATTTGCTCATCGGTATTCTACAACTAATTATTGAGTTTTGATCGGATCTGTATCTTTCGAGGTATTCGGAAATATTATGTTCACAATAATATTTATTGTGCAATTATCAGCAATTATTGCTGAAATACAAATCCGATTGTGAAATGACGGTTTCAAGATTTATGTAGAATTTCAGCGGAATTCATTTAATTCTGACTATTCATCTCAAAGCTACATAAGAAAGACTATTTTTTTCTGCAATTTCAGCCTGTATCTTTTTATCTGAGCTGAATCTGGAAAAATGGAAAAAGTATTTGTGTAATTTGTTGGGAGGAATCTGTGATTCAAACTAATGTACCTACAACTTGAAGATTCACCCCCATATTTACAACAAAATCCTATAATTTGAATGGGGACTATCAATCAAACAGATTGAGCCAATGACATCAAATGATACATTAATCTTCAACATTAATTCTGTTAAGTGGCTGCAAATTTGGAGCCGAAACGTCTAACACGACAAACCATAGCTTTCTCGGTTTCGCGCTTTATCGGCTGTTGGAGTCTCCAGTGGAATACATATCCTAGTACCTATTTGTTTTCTTTTCAGTTCATAAATTTACTAACACAATACGGAAATATAAATCTAAAACCACTTAAGTAACGTCAGGAAATTAGGCGTGCTTGTTAATTAACGCGCTGAGTGCGTTACACAAACCTCAAGATCAATTTACGTTGCGATATCGATAGGTCACCTGTGGGACCGATATTTGAAATATATTTCAATACCATCTTGTCTTCAATTTCTGAAACGACACCTAATAATTGAAATATAGGATTAGCTAACTACATCAAATAGAAATCTTAGTTCAGTGCCACATCTGGCTCCAGCGACCTATGACCCATTATAGATGAGTACTCTTCAAAAGGAACTGTATATCTTGTAACTTAAAAAATATCTTAGATATTGAACATTATCATAGATATCACAAGAAAGGTCCCTTGTAGACAAGCTATGAATAATTATTCGAAATGATGAACCAGTCTGGGAGACTCTTGTTTTCGTTTTCATTTATACATCACTTATATACTTCACCTCGGGCTCTTTAAAAAAGCCAAAGGGAATTCCATTGCATCGATATTTCTGTGATTCCTTTTAGTGGCAGATTTATTCTGTTTTATTTTTAATTTACCTGTATAAGCTAGATCCATCCGCTAATTTTGAATAAACTTTCATCAGCATTCCCTATACCTATATAGGTAACTACAGCAGTTCTTCAAAAATTTCAACTTTACGAATATATTACTTAGGCATATCGATTTCCCATGAGCAGACATAAAACGTTAGAGCTGAAATGACGTTGGAAGTGATTTTCATGCTTTGAATGCGGGTTTGCATCAGACCAGAGTAACTAAAATTTCGTCTGTTGACTAATCCCCTTCTAGAGTAGTTGTGTTCATCTGACCAAATGACTTTCTGCAAAAAAAAAGTTCCTATTGTTTTCTTAGGAGCATTTCTTCGCACTATTCAACTCTCCTTGCGTCGTCAACAAGTTTCTGCACTGTAATGAAGGAGTAGCTATGCATTTTATGTTTTTGGCGCTCTTGTTCCTCGGAACAGAGTGCTTATCAATTTGCCCAAATGTCTGTAATTTTGGAATTTTGGATGAAAATGGTCTTAAACGATTTGGTTCGACCCACTGATCAAGAATCCATGGTCAAAATCGATTCTGTCCGGCCGTCCGTCCAGCCGTTAACACGATAACTCTCGAACGGAATGAGCTAGACAGTTGAAATTTTCAGAGTAGGTTTGGGAAATAAATATCTCAGTTGAGTTTTTTATTGGGCAAAATCGCCAGGATAGTTTCGGAGTAACGAAAAAAAAAAAATTTGTTTATATCACAAATTTCGAATAAACTTTTTTTTAGATGCAGTTTCATCATTAGAATCTATTGATGTCATTTTTAACTCTAAGAAGCTAATACTTTCGGAGATATGATTTTTCAAAATTTCAATAATACATCGTATGTAATTCGTAATTGACTATCTGTGTGTGTTCACTGTTCATGCATGTAATCTTATTTATCTATACCAGACATGCCAAATGTATTTCCCAATAATCTATAATAATCTAACAAACGAAGTATGATTGAATGCAAAATGACCAACTTTAGGATATTATAATTACTCCTACCCTATTGGCCCTTGGATAATCCATAGATGATGGAAATATAAAATTAGGTAAGCTCAGAATATCTTCAGTGGAAACAAAACGGGAATATTGGCTAAGTTTCAATTGATATAATATAATTTTCAGAGTAGATTTGAGGAATGAATATCTCGTATAAGTTCGTAATTTAATTTTAAATTAGTTTCTTTTATGAATCAGTTCTATACCAATCCATTGATATCATTCCTAACTCTGAGAAACCAATCATTACGGAGATGAATTGTCAAAGTTTGAACAAGAGCGCCAAAGCTCCTGGCCACAGGGCTTGAACCAATTTTTGGCGCTCTTGTTCCTCGGAAAAGAGTGCTTATCAATTTGCCCAAATGTCTGTAATTTTCGAATTTTCAGCTGAGAATGGTCTCAAACGATTTGTTTCGACACACTGATCAAGAATCCGTGGTTGAAATCGATTATGTCCGGCCAGCCGGCGGTCCGGCTGTCAGGCCTTCCGTCCGTTAACACGATAACTCTCGAACGAAAGGAGTTAGTGGATTGAAATTTTCAGGGTGGGTTTGGAACGTGAATACCACGGACGAGTCCGTTAACGGACAAAATCCACTAAGTGGTTTCGGAGTTATGGTCGTTTTCAGTAAAAACGTTTTTTATGAATATTTCCGAAACTGATTACACGATCTATCTGAAATTCAGCACCAAACTGCAGAATAATGACTTTTATACGCACGCAAAGTTTTGTGTTGATCGGATTGCCGTAAAATGTAAAAAAAATTTTTTTTTAATTTCAAAATTTTTTTTCTACAATAACTCTCGAACAGAATGAGTTAGGCAGTTGAAATTTTTAGAGTAGGTTTGAGAGATAAATATCTCGGTTGAGTTCGTTATTGGGCAAAATAGGCCAGATAATTTCGGAGTTACAAAAAAAAACATTTTTTTTAACTTACAAATTTCAAATTCAATTTTTTTTAAGTTGCAGATTCTCCATGAAAATCTATTGATATCATTCTCAACTTTAACAAGCTAATACTTTCGGAGATATGATTTTTCGAAATTTCAATAATGAATCGTACTTATATGTTTACACAGAATGCTATAAATATTCTATCTATGTTTTATTATATGATCTATGTTTATACTCGTACATATCATCCTGTTCTATAAGAGAGAGTCAAATTCATTTCAGCTATTTTAATTTGGTTTCTTCCATGGTTCTCATTCTCAGATTGCTCATTTAATCTTGATTAATAACAACAAATCTTGTCAAAGTTTGAACAAGAGCGCCGAAGCTCCTGTCCAAAGGGCTTGAACCAATTTTTTTTTAAAATTGTTTGAACAGTAGAATATATTGAGCCCAGATCTAAAGTGGCCAATTGAATTGAATGCTGGGGATATGCACTGAAATATCCTAATGTGTTCACTTCATTAGTTTCATCAGTTGTTAAAGGTTTATGACGAACATAACCACACTTTACTGTTCCATAATTCATGAAGTTCGATTCTATTCGATGAAATTTTCTCCTATTCATTGGAGGTAGATGAGGGTCTATCTCATTGAACGTAAGGTAGTTTCTTTGTATGATTTTATTGCATTCTACATGGATATGAAAAAAATTCCAAATATCTGTGTTTGATATATTGTTGACATTCCATTTAAAATATTCAACGAACACAAAATAGGGAGGGATATTTATGATAGATGCGTTATAATATAATGTTGCATCGAAGTTGAGAAACATAGCATCGTCAATGATAAAATCGAGTTTTTGGGGCTTGAAATTGCCTCGAACGGATATTACATCTCGAGCACTTTGTACAAGCTATATCATTTTGCAATATTGGGATACAAAAAAGGAGGAAATCCCTGTGGACATGAGCTTTGGCGCTCTTGTTCAAACTTCGACAATTCATCTCCTAAATTATTGGTTTCTCAGAGTTGGGAATGATATCAATGGATTCTTACAATAAAACTGGATCATAAAAGAAACTAAAATAAAATTGAATAACGAACTTATCCGAGATATTCATTCCTCGAATCTTCTCTGAAAGTTATATTATATCAATTGAAACTTAGCCAATATTCCAGTTTTGTTTCCACTGAAGATATTCTGAACCCAATTTGATAAACTTAACAAATCATATATTTCCATCATCATAAAGATTATTCAAGGGCATATATATAGGGTAAGGGTAATTATAATATCCTATAGTATTGTTCATTCGGCATTCAATCATACTTTGTTAGAACAGAAATCAATATATTTGAGATATATGTCATAGGTAGATAAGATTATATGTATGAACAGTGAAAACAGATAAAACACAGACAGATATAGAATTCGCATTCTGTGAAAACATAAAAGTACGATGTATTATTGAAATTTTGAAAAATCATATCTCCGCAAGTATTAGCTTGTTAGAGTTGATAATGATATCAATGGATTCTTATGATGAAACGACATTAAAAAAAATTGAATTCGAAATTTTGTAATGTAAAAAAACATTTTTTTTTGTTACTCCGAAACCATCGGGCCAATTTTGCCCAATAACGAATTTAACCGAGATATGTATCTCCAAAACCTACCTACTCTGAAATTTTCAACTGTCTAGCTCATTCCGTCCGTGTTAACGGTCGGCCGGATGGCCGGACAGAATCGATTTCGACCACGTATTCTTGATCAGTGAGTCGAACCAAGACCATTTTCAGCCAAAAATTCGGAAATTACAGATATTTGGACAAATTGATAAGCACTCTGTTCCGAGGAACAAGAGCGTCAAAAAAATGATGCTTTTGCAGCGGATCTCCCCATTTTCAGCACTGCATCAACAACCGTGAAGATGGTACATAACTTCAAGCGTGGCGTTAAAAATGTAAAAAAAATATCCTAATGTTGGAATATCTGAAGGACGGGTGCAGTTAGCTATAAAGCAATACAAGATATGTAGTAGGTACGTGTCAAATTCAAGTATTTCCGGAAGTGGCTTCATTTTGAAAATATTTTCATTAGGAAGATAACACCGACTTTTGCTTAACACCAAAATTTCAGAACCATACAATTTTGAACTCTTTATATTCTTCTATTGTACGGTTTCAAAACAAGCACCCTGTATATTTATTATATTATATGATTATTATTATTTATATTATATTATATTTAGATTATACAGTGTTTCCCAGCAACTCCACACCAAGAGGTACTTTTCCTTTATATTTTGCACAAAAACTTGGTGCATCAAAAATGATAAAAAAGTTATATAAAACTCAGCCAACTGGCAACTGGCGGAAATCACCATTTTTGTACAAAAATGTTAATTATATCGAAAAATTGGAACTTATTGTATGAAACGCTCTAAGCAAACTTGTTTGAAATTACACAATTTAGAGGAATGTGCAAAAATTCAGGTCGGAAAACCGTGAAAAATATTTTTTCTTTTTTTGCTCATTACTCTTTTGAAAATTGAATAATTACCGAACGTATTTTTTTTTGTGACTTGAAAATATTGATGTCAGCATGAAAAGCATCGACAATTTTTCTTGAACTCAGTTTTTCGACATTTGTTCGAGTTTTCACAAATCTGTGATCATAAAAACTAATTAACTGACGTTGAAATTGAACGATGGATATTCATGACAAAATTCTATTTGTATCAAAAAATTTGCTATAAATTGGCAATTTGTAGCAAGATTTGCATTCTTAGGATTCTCGGATGTGAAATTGAAAGATTTTAATGGCGAAAATACGAATAGGAGCAACTTTGGACCAGAATGGGACGACTTTTCAAAGAAAATTCGAAAAAATGTCGAAACACCAAGTTTAAACAGAATTTACCAGTTACATTCATATTCATGTCGAAACAGAAAAAAATCCGTTAGGTAATTATTCAATTTTTAAAAGAGTTATGAGCATAAAAAGAAAAAATCTTTTTCATGGATTTCCGAACTAAAATTTGGCACATGAATCTGAATTGTAATTCCAAACAAGTTTGCTCAAAGCGCTTCACATAAAAATGGGTTCAAGCCCTGTGGACAGGAGCTTTCTGGCGCTCTAGTTCAAACAGACAAATTTTATCTCCGAAAGTATTGGTTTCTCAGAGTTGAGAATTATATCAATGTATTCTTATGATAGAACTGCATCATAAAGGAAATTCAATTCAAATAATAGTTTATTTATCAAGATTAAATGAGCAATCTAAGAACTGCACCATGGAAGAAACCAAATTAAAATAGCTGAAATGAATTTGACTCTCTCTTATAGAACAGGATGAAATGTACGAGTATGAAAACAGATCATATAATAAAGCTTAGATAGAATAATTATAGCATTCTGTGAAAACAGAAGTACGATTCATTATTGAAATTTAGAACTTCATCTTAGCAGAAATTGAATTCAAACATCATAGAAGAATTTAAATTCAACAAGAGTGCCAAAAATTATCAATCCAAAACCAATAGACGAATTCTACCCAACAACGAACTCATCCGAGATATTCATTCCTCAATTCCAGTTTTGTTTTTAGTGGAGATATTCTGAACTCAATATTATTAACTTCCCATTACCATTCCCATCATCATATGGATTGACCATCGGCATGAAAATATCAACCAACAAAAGTATGATAATATTCTAATTCTCATATTGATACCATTACTGGAATGAATTACAATGAGACAACGTCAAAGTTGACATTATAACAATTCATAGAATAGCCACAGAATAATTCTATCATTGAAATTTTGAAAAATCATATCTCCGAAAGTATTAGTTTGTTAGAGTTAAAAATTATATGAATGGATTCTAATGGTAAAACTGCTTATTGAAAAAAATTTAATTTGGAATTTGTTCTGTAAAAAAAAAATTTTTTTTTGTTACTCCGAAACCATCTGTCCGATTTTGCCCAATAACAAACTTAGCCGAGATATTTATCCCTCAAACATACTCTGAAAATTTTAACTGACTAGCTCATTCCGTTCGAGAGTTATCGTGCCTACAGCCGGACCGGCCGGACCGGCCGGCCGGACAGAATGAATTTCGACCACGGATTCTTGATCAGTGAGTCGAACCAAATCGTTTGAGACCATTTTCATCGAAAAATTCGAAAATTACAGACATTTGGGCAAATTGATAAGCACTCAGTTCCGAGGAACTAGAGCGCCAAAAAGTTCGAGTTTTCCGAGATAATGGACATTATTGTTTGAAAATGGTGATTTCCGCTCACACCGGAAGTCTCAGTTGGTCAACTTTTTTATAATTTTTAATGCACCAACTCTTTGTAATCAACAAAATTCGGAAATATCAATAGAGAAGAAAAGTTCCTCTTGGTGCGGAGTTGTTGGGAAGCACAGTATATTATTTGTTTAAGTTTCTTAAGAAAAGTATTTTAGTATATATTTCTTAAGACTTTATATATATCAAAATGTAACTTACCTTAACGATTACTTTTACAAAGTATCTTTGACAGCTCTGTGATCAATAAAGTTCATTGATTATTGCTTGTACAAAATTGGGTAGTTTTTCTGCTCCACGCTGAAATACCTGCTAATATATGTAGCGCGATTGGCTCAGTGTTTTCAGGGTAGGTGGCGCGTCCAAATGTGACGGACAATGGGCATAACCGGCCCAACGGTTTACAAGTACTGATTTTGTCTTCAACCAATACATATTCGATCGAATTGAAACTTAGTGGCTAGTTGTATGATACTTACACAAAGACGATTGTAAAATTTTGTCAGAATCGTATCCCCAGAAAAAAAATTATTAAAAAATATTATTTCTCACACGTTAACTTGAGAAGAGATAGCGACTTGTTATTTTTGGGGTAGGTTGCGCTTCCAAATGCGACATCTGAGTTTGTTAATAGGCATAATCAGCCAAACGGTTTTGTAGTTATACCCATCTAAGATTTGGTTTTTGTTTCCTCAATAACTCAAAGAATACTAATCCAATCCAATTCAAGCATGGTTATTATTTGTAGAATGCCGACACAAAAATTATCGCAAAACCTTGTCGTATTACTAACAAATTTTGAAATAATCATTGGACATCATTGAAATAACTTCTATGTATAAGAAAGATAGGGACTCCGATAGGATTAAAACTTGGTAAGTAGTTGTAGAATAACGACATAAATACGCGTGTGAAATTTTGTGAGGATCGTGCCTCTAAAAAATTACGAAAAAAATATAAAAAATTTACCTCCTGATAACTTGAGATCAGAAAGAGATAGCTACTTGCAATTTTCAGGGTAGGTTGCGGATCCGAATGTGACATTCAATATTGTTAATAGGCATAATCGGCCGAACAGTTTTGGAGTTACAGTCATCTGAATTTTTTTTTTGTTATTTCCTCTAGAACTCAAAATATACAAATCCGATCCACTTAAAACTCGGTTATTTCTTGCAGAATGCGAAAACTTAGCGCGTTGGCATGCCTATTTAGAGAAATTTCGTGAATATCGTAATTTTTTCCTATAGTATTAGATATTCAACGAATTCCATAATTGAACATTCTGTGACCTTAGATTATTCTCTCTTTTACTCAAGTCTGTTAGAGTACGAAATGTATTCATAATAAAAGCTGACAAAATGGTCTATATTATCGACTAAGAGTGTCAAATAGAGGTGAATTAGACAATAGAACATCCGCCAATAGAATCTCCTGACTTCACGTCAGTGTTCAAACCAATTTTTATTACAGTTTATCGTTTATGCAATAAGATTCCGGTGGACATTTCGAAGAGGGATGCTTGCACTACGAAATCACACAAAGGTTTTAAACTGCAGGTAACATACATAAATAAGACGATCAGTGATCAGATAATCAAAAATTCCGATTCGACATACATAAGCATATTTTCAAAAATTCATGTTAAGTTCATGTATTTCTCCAACTAGCATTTGATTATATATTTTAACAGTTCAATTTGCATCCGGATCACGAGATGGTGCTCACATCACAATTAGTCGCTTCGTTTCCTATCTTTCTACTTCATAATCTCTGGGTAAGATGAATTGAGTCATTTGTGAACATTGTGGGCTTCAAATTTGAAGATTACATACATTTGTGCCATATGATAGTGACCAACTACAGGCCAAAGAGAACTAATGTTATCGCGAAAACATCAACTGTCTCTGAAATATGATTGGTCTTACAATTTTGCTGTTTTCAAGGACCCAACCATGGATACGGACGGTTTGACAAATGATACATATGAATTACAGACGTCCACGTCATTTTGTTCGTGAAATAGTCTAATGAAATATCACTCGTGACTGAATTTATCTCATAAGTCTGTCATTTATTTCTTAACTCAACTGAGTTGCTTGGAGAAAACACCACTCGTCCTTCGGCAAGCAACTCAGTTTCGTTAAGAAATAAGTCGACAGACTTATTATTATTGGTTTCAGAAACGGTCATTCCACCCAATCTGCTTCACTTAGTTTCGTTGAAACTGTTTACGAGTGCTTGGATAAAAATATCAGGGTAGCTGGGATATTTTTTGATCTCTCTTGCGCCTTCGATACCCTCAACTTTACCTTTATTCTGGACAAGTGCTATAGTGTGGGTTTCAAGGGAATATTCTTGGACTGGTTACACAGTTTTCTGAAGAATAGAACCATGTCAGTTAGGGTGGAAGAACGCTTTTCACGTGAGAGTGAATTAGAGCTGGGAGTTCCTCATGGCTCCGTGCTGGGACCTCTACTCTTTTTGTTATTTTTAAACGATTTGCCTAATCATCTGGCTTGTCATTTGTTAGTCCTCTTTGCTGACGACACATCGGTGGTTGTTTCAGCGGGGAGTCGTGGGGAGCTCCTGCAAGCTTGTGAAAGTTTGATGGCGGAATTTTTCAGGTGGTGTCACCTGAATAATCTAATGGTAAATATTAAAAAAACCGTCTGCTTACATTTTGGCCTAAATAATTATGAGAGTGATCCTCTGAAACTGAACTTTTTTAATACTACTATAACATCTGTTGATTGTACAAAGTTTCTTGGAATCCATATTGACAAAAATCTAAGCTGGTCGTCACACATTGATATTGATAGTGCTTATTTCGCAATAAATAGGCTGAAACATTCTATGCCCCGTAGTTCTCTCATTGATATCTACTATGGTCTGGTCTACAGCCATCTTGTGTATAACATCATACTCTGGGGCAACAGCGTTTCTGTTTCAAGAGCTTTCGTTGCACAAAAAAGAATAATAAGATCAATCTTCAATTTAACACCAGGTTCTTCATGCAAACCAATATTTGTACTTATAAATAAAATATTACCACTGCCTTGTATACATTTTGAAAAGTCTTGTCTATGCTAATTGGAAATCAGTTTCAAGTAATCATGATTATGTAACCAGGAATTCTCAAATCCTTCTTGTGCCGAAACATAGAACACATAAATTTGAATGTTCTCCTTTGTATCAAAGCATTAAATTATATAATCATTTACCATCCTCTCTGAAATCTATGAGTATACATAAATTCAAAAAAGAAATTAAAAATTTATTTTTGTCTAAATGTTTCTACTTGGTGGGAGAGTTTTTATCTGACTCATTAGCTTAAGGTATTTAAACTTAGAATTTGTCATATATATATTTTTTCTTTTTTTGTAATAATCTTTTTGACCTATCCTATACACATTGTAGTGTCTTTCAGGATCAATAAATTATGTTATGTTATTGCGAAAATTCAGTCAATAGTGATATTACTACTGATAATATAGCGCAAAAAATATCCTCAGGTGATTCATACTTAGAATATTATTTATTTCAGACTCCCGATCATATCAATATACAAGAGGAGGAGAACCTCACGACAATAGTTAATATTTCAAGTCAGTGAATCACGCAACCGAAATCAGTTTTTAAGTGAGCATAATCAAAATTCAGGTGAAATGGGCTTGGCCGAGATGCTCAGATAACTAGTTTTATTATTGTTGTTAATATCACCATTGTTAGCTGCTTCTGCATTGTGTGGTCGGTGGCATAAAACACTTTCTTCATTGTTGTTACGTTGGTGCATCCCGCTGAGTATTGGGCCACCTACAACAGAATTATGTATATGGGTTCCAAATAACATAATGCGGTGCTGGTATGGGCGTTTTGTCAACTACGATGGGATTCATTGAATATTATTGCCATATATCGATACGGTGAGCTATCAAACTATCATCTGATGTAGGCGAATTTTATAGAATTCGTTTAAAACGCCTACGAAAATATGTAAAATGCAGTTCCGAGGACGAGGCAGTAATGAATATCTTGGAAAACTATTTGATTGGGATTCACGTCTATTATTATTCGAGAAATTCAGGCTTCCAATCGCACCATTTTAACAATCGCTGATGTGAAATTATAAGGGGGCGGTATCTCCATTATTCGACTACGGCGGTTAGAAAATTCTGTATTTTCCGAGAAATCTGAAAAAAATTACCAGAATTTCATCAAGCCGTTCAGTTATTATTCGAAATGAAATTGAACCTGAATGGGCCAAAATATTAGGAATAATAGTAATAAAATGAATCAATAGTAATAAATAATAAATAAATAAATTGCATATAAATATTGGGTTCTCAGAATTAACTTTGTGTAACATCTTGGGAAGACAATATAATAATACCTACTGGGTACTAACCAGCAACTGGAATTTCATCCATCCCCACTTGTCTCATCTTTATGTAAAGTATAAATTGCATTGTTAAGTTTATTCTACAGGGTGTTTCTCGATTGATTGTACAGGCTTTCAATGCAGATGCAGAGCATTTTGTTGAGTCTTAATCAGTGTTCGAAATATGTCCTAACTATATCCGTTTAAGAGATACAGGATGTTTTATGTATTTTATCAAACATTTCCAATCAGCATAACTCTTGAATGCCTTCATGGATCTTCATGAAAATTTCAGAGAATGAGTTTAGGCCTATTCCTAATATTCGTTTATGATGAATTATTGATAGCGCAGGTCCGTACTGAGATAATTATTTTCTTTATTCCACATCTAGTAAAACACCCTCTATATAAAATTTTGAAGAAGTAAAATTTTTCTACAATACTCTTTCAAACAAACCTATTGGCAATCATTGCACACTTCGCATCAATATTTTATGAACCATTGAATATCCGGAATTTTCAATTCATAATAAACACCGACCTATGTGCCTCCGAATAATCCGTTATTGCAGTCATATTGAATGAACTGAATTGTAGTGCATCTTATTTCACTCAATACACAAACTCAGGGTTTCGACTTTAGATTACCCAAAAAAGTTTTTCAAAAAAATACTGTTCAAAATCATGGTTCAAATAAAATGATAGAAATTCTCATTCTCGAATTATTTATCTTCGAAAGCTCTTTGTTCCGAATAACTGAAACAGTCGGTGGCAGAATCAAAGATTCTATATAAACAAAAACACAAAGAACTATTAAGTTTAAAAATTCATTTTATCGTAAAGTGAGTTACAACTATGAGAGGTAAACTAAAAAAAACTTTGAGTTATTCGTTCTCAGGATTTGATAACTGTGTACAGCTGTTACAAATTATTATTCCCATTCTAAAATGTTATGATTTTTTTTTCATGTATTGTCATTTGTTTTAACTTTAATATTTATAAGATACATTTTACATTTTTATGGTTAAGTCCATTTTATAATAGTCCAATTAAAACTAGGTCCACCTCACTGATGAAGCATTTGAGGTCAGATTTGATTCTGGTCGTCCGTCCGGCCAGCCATTGCCACGATAACTTGAGAACGAAAAGAGCTAGCGACTTGAAATTTTCAGGGTAGGTGGCGTATCCAAATACGACGGACAAGTTCGGCATAATCGGCCCAACGGTTTCCGAGTAATAATTTTGTCATCAACCAATACAGATCCGATTGAATTGAAACTGGCTGGCATGCTGTAGAATACAAATACGAAGACTTTTGTGAGAATCGTGTTGCTAGAAAATTTTAAAAAAATTATTAAGAAATATTATTTACGTCTTGCTAACCCAAGAAAAGAAGGAGAGAGAGAAAGAGAGAAAGGTAGGTTGTGAATCTGAATGCGACATTTGTGTTTATTAATAGGCATAATAGGCTAAACGGTTTTGGAGTTATACCCATCTGAAATTTGGTTTTTAGTTCCTCGAAAAATACAAAACCGATCCAATTCAAACTTGGTTACTAGTTGTAAAATGCCGGCTCGAAAATTCCTGCAGAATTTCGCGAGAATCGTATTACTAGAAAATTAAAGAGAAATAATTGAGAATCATTGAAAAAAAATTCTCAATATCAGAAACTATTCGCCCGACATCACTGAAATTTTGCGAGAGCCTTCAAAGCCTAACTCAACTAACAAATTCCAAGTTTGAACATGAACGGATGTATATTTTCGAAGATCCGAGCAGCCTTGGAAAAGTTCAGTAGTTGGATGGGTGACCGTTGCCTGTATAACTTTCGAACAAAAAGTAGGGAGTTGAAATTTTCAGGCTTGGTTGCGCATCCGAATGGGAGAGTTGAGTTCGTTGTTGGGCATAATCGGTCCAACGGTTTCGGAGTGGTAACAATCTGGAATATTATTTTCTCGATAACTCAAATAATACAAAACCGATCGAATTGAAACTGGGTATCTAGTTGTAGAATATTGACGTTAAGACGTGTGTGGAATTTTGTGAGGATTGTACCACTAGATAATTTTCAAAAAATTACGAAAAATTATTGTGTATCTTACGTTAACTTAAAAACATAAAAATATAGGGTTTTGTAATTTTCAGGGTTGGTCGCGGCCAAATGTGACATTTGAGTTTGTTCATAGGCATAATCGACCTAACCGTTTTGGAGTTATGCCAATCCGAAATTAGGTATTTATTTCCTCAATAACTATAAAAATTCCGAACCGATCCAATTGTTACTATATGTAGGATGCCAACGCGAAAATTCTTACAAAATTTCGTGAGGATCGTAACACTAGAAATTTCTTAAAAAATCATTGAAAAAAATTCTATATATCAGAAGCTATTCCTCCGACATCCGACATCCTCGAAAATTTTGCGAGAGCCTTCAGAACCTAATTCTACTGCCAAGTTTCAAGTTTGAACACGATCGGATCTATATTGTTGGAGTTCGGAGCAGCCTTGTGTGAGTTCAATAGCTGGATGGGTGGTCGGTGCCTCAATAACTTCCGAACGAAAGGAGATAGGGACTTACAATTTTCAGGGTAGGTTGCGCATCCTTATGGGTGGGTCAAGTTCGAAGTCGGGGTCAAAGGTCAAAATTTGAGGTTTTTTGGATTTTTCTCGAAAACGGTAAGTTGTATCAAAGAAATTGGTTTTAGCACTGACGTGAAGTCAGGAACTTCAGCGCGTATGTTTTATTGCCCATTCTCCTGTATTGGACACTCTTAATCGAATTTACCATGGTGAATTCGATTAAGAGTGTCCAATACAGGAGAACAGACAATAGAATTCACCATGGTAGATTCGAGTAGGAGTGTCCAATACAGGAGAATGGACAATAGAACAAACGCGCAAAAGCTCCTGTGAGTGCTTAAACCTATTTTTTCGAAAAATAAAAAAAAAACCCAAATTTTGACCTTTGACCCCGAATAACTTTTGTAGCACACATAGGATCGATCGGGATTTTTAAAACTTTATTCGTAAGGTAAACCCCAGCTCTCTACCAATATTTGGCTCTCCGGGAATTTTTGTTATTTTAAATGTCTATATTGACAGGACTATAGGCTGCAGTGTTGTTAGTGCAAGTATCCCCTCATAGTGACTCTGGCAGTCTACGATATTCTTTCTCCCGGCAGAATTCATTGCGACTGCCATCCGATAGCGGTACCTCGAATTTATCGGAGCATCGGCGACGATCTGTGTGATGCGGTAAATTGCCGATAATATCAGGTAGTACCGTCGGCTCGCGAACCCACAAGAGCGATCGGAGAAAAAGTAACAAATTTCGACTCGTTGAATTATGTCAATAAATGTCATACTGTCAATAAAATGAGTCCGTCCGAGTATGCCGATTCGTTAACCGAATCACCCGATATTTAGGTCGCTCTGATTGCCTCGGCGGCGGCGTGAAACATTTTAAAGCCGCATTTTTCGGTGTGTATTACGCGCGATGGAATTATTGTGCTTTCGCAACCGCTGTGATGTGTTATAATCCAGCCTTTACGATCCCGAAGAGGCCACAGAAAAAAAAAACTTCGACAATGTCACAAGATGTTTTATAATTATTCCAATTTTGCAGTGTCAAAAAAATTCAGGGAATTTAAATTATAGTCATCAGTTAACTTTAAAAAAAAGTGGAAAAGCCATGTGGACAGGAGATTTGGCGCGCTGTTCAAATTTACAGTCAGAGCAGTCACCCATCCAGGTACCGAACTCGCCCAAAGCTACTTAGCTCCAGGAAATAAAATAATATTCCTAATATTTCTAAGAATTTAAATCCGAAAGTACAAACAAGCGTCCAAAGAAAACTGCTTCACTTTTCGGCCGAGAATAGTATCATCACGATTAGTTTCAACGCAAGACATTCACTGTTCGAAAATGAACTATGCTGTGTTTGCTGTGGTTTAAGGTCCCATTTGAATACATTCATCTACTATTGGTTCGAAAATGAACGTTGACTGATGTGACACTGAATAATGCTATGTATTTTGTTTCATAGAGACCGAAAGATTACTGCATATAGTCTAAGATCTGAAACTAAATCAACCTTTACAGAGCGGATAATAGAATAAAACATATATTACAATAGATTTTGTATATCAGAAAATATACTGAAAATGGGTTGGCTGAAAAAATCCTGGACAGACTATTTTTAATTATTTTTTAAAAAATGATTTTCAATTTAATTTTGCAACATCAAGATAATAAGAAAATTTTGATACTGACTTAGAGTATAAAACGTATAGAATGTGCAGCCGTTAAGTTGCCTATTATTTACCTCGACGAACTACTGGGTTGCCAGGTACAAACAGGTATGTCGATGGCAGTTACATTCACTTGTTCGGATAATAGAAAAAAAATTATATCATCATAAGAGCTGTTTTATTGCGAACACGTCGATATAGGGTTGGTCCTTATAGGGGTTTGCGAATTTTGAATATTTAAATTTACTAAATTATGAAACAATACAATATTAATTAAATCAATATGCATATATATTGACTTCGAATTATAATAAGAAATCTATAATTTAAAAGTTTTTGTACCTCAAAATATGATAACATAAATAATAAAAATATTAATTACTTACTTTGAAATTTTTTTTATGCTCTTTCTGGAAAAAATACGGAGAAACAAAGTGGATAGGCCAAAATTGAAATTAAAAAATAACCCAAAAAATAGAATAAAGATATTGTATTACAGAAATAATATTCATGAAAAATATATTCTGAAAATCATTTTCGATTCCATATCTGATTCATCAGACGTGTAATTGAGACTCTCGAATTCATGTGATTCATTACATTCGTTCTCATTTTCTTCCATTTCGACAATGTCTTGGAATTTAAAAGGAGTTTGATCTCCGATAAAACCTGTTGGTTTTGAAGAATCATCCAAATGCCAACCGTAGTTTTCAGGGTTTGACTTCGCACATATAAAATCAGTTGCATGCATTGAGCCACATAGAATTTACATATATTGTCCCATCAGGTGCGACTGCAATGTTGGGTCAGTATAAAGATTTTTTTATTATCTTGATGTTGCAAAATTCAATAAATTGAAAATCATTTTTTTTAAATTAATTAAAAATAGTCTGTCCAGGATTTTTTCAGCCAACCCATTTTTAGTATATTATCTACTATACTAAAATTATTGTAAAATATGTTTCATTCTATTATTAGCTCGGTGAAGGTAGTTTCAGGTTTGGATCTTCTTCTGATAGAAGAATTAATTCTGTCACAGTAAAATGAGAGCACTATAATGTACAAGAATATTTTGAATTTTGTAAAGCTGGAAGAACATGTTTTCTTCAAAGTAACTTACTATTGTTGACATTTTTTCCTGTAAAGATCTCTGTACTTTGAATTCAATAAACTATATATGTATCCATCTATCTACTGTTGTAAGGGGTAACGTTGCACTACGGCGTTGATGTCATCACCATCTATAGCTTGCCTTCCAGTTCTGAAGTTTTGAAGAACTGTTGGCCTCCTCATTTCCTTTAATTCCCGACTGACCAGGAACCCAGACCAAGGAAACACTGTTCTTCCCACCTACTTCATTAAGTTTTCTTCGGAACTCCGATATTAGTTTAGACTGGATAACATGGGAGCTCAGAGCTTTCATAGTAACTTGACTGTCAGAATGGATATATCACCCCTCTGCTAGTTTCTTTCTAGGTTCATTCCCACCATGATTGCTAATATTTCTGCTTGGAAGACGATCGGATAGGAGCCAGCGATAGTGAGAATTTGGTGCCTGCCCCATATACTTCAGTGCCAGAGTTTATGTGGAAAGTTCGATACGCTCAATAAACTACAATTGGGTTTTCCGTTTCGACACATTTATATTCGAAATCGACGTAAGGAAAGGCGGTATTTTTCGTAAGAATTTCAATTTCTTTCGACCAATCAAATAATGCGACATATGTCAGGATGGATTTGAATGGACGAGGTTCAAAATTTTTCACGCAAAATATGCCGATACGTACCGTATTCGAACGGAAAACTAGGCATAAAGTGAAGATGGGGGATCAAAACCGTCGAATAATATGTAACATGATGATATTTTCCAGAAATTAAAAAGCTGAAAAATTAGAAAGCCGAAGAAAGATGAAAAGTAATAAAATTTGTTCATATTGACCATTAATCGTAAATCTCTTCACAGCAACTATAGGGCATAGGTATGATGACTTCCAAATGGAAACAGATAGCAACTTGAAATCCTTCAGGGCAGATCGCACGTCCTAATACGACAAATTCGTTAAAGGGTATAATTCGCCCAACAGTTTCAGAGTAGGTAGGTACCTATTAATTTTGTTTTCAACCAATACAGATCCGATCGAATTGAAACCTGATAATTAATTGTAAAATGCCGACACAAAGATGTATCTCACGATACTTTCATAACGAAAAAGGGTAGCGATTTGCAATTGCAATTTTAAGGGTAGGCTGCGCATCTGAATGCGACATTTGAGTTCGTTAATAGGCATAACCGGCTGAACGGTTTTGGAGTTATACCCATCTGAATTTTGTTGTTATTTCCTCTATAACTCAATATATACAAATCTGATACAATTTAAATTCGGTAATTGCTTGTAGGATGCGTACTCGCTGATTTTCGCAAAATATCGTGAATATCGTAGATATCACTAGAAATAAATAAAAAATTCATATTTCTGAAACTATGCATCAGAATCAGCTGAAATTCCGCACATCACTTCGGGCCACCATTCTATAACCGAGTACAGAATTTCAGCCCGATAGATTCCGTATGAGGCGTGAATAGACAATGGAACATGCGCTGCAAAACTCCTGACTTCACGACAGTGCTTGAACCATTCTTTCAACCAACGATCGAGCTTTAATCCGGCAGAATCAGTATTTTTCGAGATACAATATTTCAGATGGCTGTACCTCTGACACCACTCGGAGGATTTTGCCTATTGACGAACTTAACTGGACTCCAAACATACACTGCAAATTTCAACTCAACTCATTCCGCCGTATTCACAAAGCATTCAATCTCCGTTAAGTCCTAACTAAGGTCCTCGGTTAAGGATAAATTATGGATAATAAGGACAATGAGGGATCAAGGTGGTAAAACAGGCCTGTTTCACCACCGTCAAGTACGTTAACTGAGGTTGCGATTCAAATTTATCCTTAACTGAGGACCTCAGTTAGGACTTAACGGAGATTTAATGCTTTGTGAATAAGGCAGATTATGTTCGAGAATAATGGTGCTGACGGCAGGACAGACGGACATAATTAAGTTTGACCTCGGATTCTTCATCAGTGAGTCGAAACTAATCGCTTGAGACTATTCTCGGCCAAAAATTCGAAAATTATACAGACATTTGGCCAATTTTTGATGAGATCCACTTTCTGTTAAAAAAATTACCGTTAAAATTACCCTTAATCCACCAATTCTGAGCTGTAATTTACATACACATATATATAGCAAATCTTCGGGCAGGCTAGCCAGATAAGACTTTCCTCATTTAGCGTCAATCTCTCTAGAGCAGCACCTAAATGACCCTCGCAATCTTCACTTGTAGCACAGGAATCGTTACACCGCTTCCAATTAAATTTTGCATATCTTTGCCGTGTTGTCTCAGGCGCGGCCGATTCAGATACACTAACGGTAGCCAATCCGAAAACCTTTTTAAAATTTCCGCTCGCCGATAACAACATAACGTAAATTTCGGAAAGCCGGCCCAGAAATGATCATTAAAGCACCTTGTCGTTCATGAACGGGTCTCAGATATGTATCTCTTCATTTAGTGTAACTAGGTGGTATGTTAATGATTTAATCGAACCGCTCTCGTATTATCCGAGCGGCATTTGTCGCGAAATTCCTACAAGGAACCCCGGGATCATCACCTGATGGCGGGCCCAAGCAGTGGCAGAGCTACTAACGGACAATCGGAAGACAAGCTGAGGCCTCTGACCTAAGAGGCTGCGGGCAGGAAAAAAAAATTCAATTTGCAGAAGTTTTCGTCATGTAAGGGATTTTCGGACTTTTTGATAAATTTGGCAACGGTGCCATGATCCAAATTTCTTTATAAACGTTTTCATGCCGCTTGCCCTCTTGAATATACAGTCGACTCTCGATAATTTGAATCTCAAGGGGCCAGAAAAAAATCAAATTATCGAGAGTTTACAATAATGAGTGCTCAAATAATCAAGAGGGTGTTCTGATGAAATTCAAATAATCCAGAGTTTGATCAAAATTCGTGATTTATGTATTATTTCATATATTTGTACATACAATTGTTCACAAATGTTTATTTTGAAAAGAATTCCGTAATCTTCTTAAATTCAATTTAATAACATAAATAAAAATGTGGGAAAGCCGTGTGGAGAGGAGCTTTGGCGCTCTTGTTCAAACTTTGCCAATTCATCTCCGAAATTGTTGGTTTCTCAGAGTTGGGAATGATATCAATGGATTCTTATAATAGAACTGCATCATAAACGGAACTAAATTAAAATTAAATAACGAACATATCCGAGATATTCATTCCTCATATCTCCCCTGGAAATTATATTATATCAAGTGAAACTTAGCCAATATTCCGGTTTTGTTTTCACTGAAGATATTCTGAATATATTTGCATCATTATATGGATTATCCAAGGGCATATAGGGTAGGAGTAATTATAATATCCTGTAATTGTTCATTTTGCATTCAATCATACTTTGTTAGAAAAGAAATCAATATTTTTGACATATCTGTCATAGGTAGATAAGATTATATGTATGACCAGTGAACACAGATAAAACACAGACAGATTGAATTCGCATTCTGTGATAACATAGAAGTACGATGTATTATGGAAATTTTGAAAAATCATCTCCGAAAGTATTAGCTTGTTAGAGTTGAAAATGGTGTCAATGGATTCTTATGATGGAATTGCATTTAAAAAAAAATTGAATTTGAAATTTGTAATGTGAAAACCTACTCTGAAATTTCCAACTGTCTTGCTCATTCCGATCGAGAGTTATCGTGTTAACGGACGGACGGACGGACAGAATCGATTTCGACCACGCATTCTTGATCAGAGAGTCGAACTAAATTGTTTGAGACCATTTTCACCCAAAAATTTTAAAATTACAGATATTTAGGCAAATTGATAAGCACTCTGTTACCAGTAACAAGAGCGCCAAAAATTAACGTTTGAATTTTGAAGGTACAATGGAATGAGAATTGTGAAATGTAAACTCACTCATATGCATTTAATTTATGAAAACAAACGACAGGTCTGAGCATGATAAACGCTTCAAATTATAGAGAGTCGGGGAGCCCAGACTTCAATTCAATGAATGTTGGCGGGCAAGATACCATTCCTTCAACTTCAAATTACCGAAGGGACCAATTACCTAATATTAATGTTCTCAATTTATCGAATATTTTTCGAGGGTCTGGGAAAAAACGAGTGTCAACTTATCGAGAGTCAACTGTACTCAGTATGATTGTTTATCCTGTATATCAATGACCTATTGGGTTTGGTCGATACCAAAATCAACAGTGCTCAAAATCGGCACATGTAATGTTAGGGGTCTCAATAAAAGTGGCAAACTGGCCGTATTCGAGGATGCGGTTCGGAATTTGGCAGTAACGGGAATATCTGAAACTCACTGGAAAACCAGTGGTCACTTCATTTCGCCGAAGAGAAATCTAATAATAGGCTCTAGTAATGAACTCCAATCCACGAACGGTATCGGAGTTATTGTGAATGGAGCAATCAAAGACTCAATCATAGGATACTCACTTGTAAATGATAACATGAATATCGTATAAATATACGCCAACACGTCCCTCCCTACTGAACAAAAAGTTGATGTTGACAACTTCTACGATAAACAAAGTTGACAAGATACCTAAAAGAGAAATACTGATTGTACTGGGGGATCTCAATGCAAATTTTGGTACATTAAGAGACGATTACCATATCTGAAATTAAAAAATTTGTTCAAGCCCTGTGGACAGGAGCTTTGGCGCTCTTGTTCAAACTTTGACAAATCATATCTCCGAAAGTATTAGCTTGTTAGAGTTTAAAATGATATCAATGGATTCTCATAATAAAATTGCATCTTAAAAAAAATGGAATTATAAAGTTGTAATGTATAAAATATTTTTTCTTTCATTACTCCGAAACCACCCCATCTGATTTTGCTCAATAACGAACTCAACCAAGCCATTTATCACCCAAACGTACCCTGAAAATTTTAAATGCCTAGCTCAATCTGTTCAAAAGTTATTGTAGAAACAAAATTTTAAAATTTTCTTAAAAATTTAAAAGGTTTGGTTCGTTTTTGGCGCTCTAGTTCCTCGGAACTGAGTGCTTATCAATTTGCCGAAATGTCTGTAATTTTCGAATTTTTCGATGAAAATGGTCTTAAACGATTTGATTCTACTCACTGATCAATAATCCGTGGTCGAACTTCATTCTGTCCGGCCGCCGTAGGCACGATAACTCTCGAACGGAATGAGCTAGATAGTTGATATTTTTGAAGAGTATTTTTAGAGTAGGTTTGGTAGATAAATATCTCGGCTAAGTTCGTTATTGGGCAAAATCGGACAGATGGTTTCGAAGTAACAAAAAAAAAGTTTTTTTCTCCCCCGGGATGAAAAGTTCACTTTTCGTCCCTGTCACGCGGGAGAAAAGTACCAGATTCTCTCCCGGTGAGATGGCAAATTTACTTTATCTCCCGGCGGTTACCTAGCAACCGCGTGTTTGTATCTCAAGTTGTTGACAGCTGATTCAAAATAATTAATTACCTATTTCAGTGAATACTGACAAATATAAAATAAATGGATTTGATTAACTCTGACGAAAGTGAAATAGACGGAGAAGAGATAATAAGAAATTTAGAAGAAGAAGGGGCAGCTATTACCAGTGAACTACTTCCGGTAAAATCCAAACAATTATATGAAAAGCGATACAATCAATGAATTCTCATTGATGACAGCTGAGTCAAAAGAAGGTTAATTATTTCAGCGAATACCGACAAATATAATAAAAAATGGATTCGATTAACTCTGATGAAAGTGAATTAGACGGAGAAGAAAAAAATCGTATACGCACCTAGGGAGAAAAGTAGGACATCCTCGCCCGCGATTGTCACCCTCGCCTCCGGCTCGGGAGACAATTAATCATTCGCGGGCGTGAATGTCCTACTTTTCTCCCTCGGTGCGTAATATACTATTTTTTTTAAATAACAAATTCCAAATTAATTTTTTTTCAATAAGCAGTTTCACCATAAAAATCCAATGATATCATTTTTAACTCTAAGAAGCTAATACTTTCGGAGATATGATTTCTCAAAATTTCAATAATAAATCGTATTTCAACGTTTTCACAGAATTATATAATTATTCTATGTATGAATTGTCATAATGTCAACTTATTTTCCTGAGACATGCCATTGTCTAATGCCTTGCTAATAGTTGGTTCGCGAAACGTCAAAATCGACTTAGAGAGACCAGGGTAAAAAACCGTCAAATAAACCCCCATGTGGCGATTTTATGTCGAAAATTGAAAATTAAGAATATATACCCCAGGTAAGTACCGAAGTTTTATTCTAATACCGGAGATCGAGAAGATTGTACAAGGAGCTCTATAGTCGGTTCGTCTAGTCAGTCGGGTTTTCGGTTTCGGAACGAGAGAAGGCGGGCTCAAATCCTGGAAAGGGAATTACACTTTTTGGCGCTCTAGTTCCTCGGAACTGAGTGCTTATCAATTTGCCCAAATGTCTGTAATTTTTATTTAAGATGCAGTTTCACCATTAAAATCCATCGATATCATTTTCAACTCCAACAAGCTAATACTTTCAGAGATATGATTTTTCTAAATTTCAATAATGGATCGTACCTACTTCTATGTTTTCAAAGAATGCTATAATTATTCTATCTAAGCTTTATTATATGATCTGTGTTCATACTCGTACATTTCATCCTGTTTTATAAGAAAGAGTCAAATTCATTTCAGCTATTTTAATTTGATTTCTTCCATGGTGCAGTTCTCATTCTCAGATTGCTCATTTAATCGTGATAAATAAACTATTATTTGAATTTAATTTCCTTTATGATGCAGTTCTTTCATAAGAATACATTGATTTAATTCCCAACTCTGAGAAACCAATACTTTCGGAGAGTCTGTTTGAACTAGAGCGCCAGAAAGCTCCTGTCCACAGGGCTTGAACCCATTTTTTTAGACATGTTACGGCAACCCGATCAATATAAGACTTCGTTTGAATGTAAAGGTCATTATTCTACAATTCAATGCTAAATTTTAGATAGATCTAGTGATCGGTTTCGGAAATATTCATAAAAAATGTTTTTACTAAAAACGGCCATACCCTGTGAATTCCGCCTGTTAACGAACTCGCTCGAGATATTTGCGTTGCAAACCTATGGTAGGTTTGAAAAAAAAATTTCAATCCTCTAACTCCTTTCGTTCGAGAGTTATTGTGTTAATGGAGGGCCGGCTTGACCGGCCGGACAGTATCGATTTCGATCACGGATTCTTGATCAGTGAGTCGAACCAAATCGTTGAAGACCATTTTCAGCCAAAAATTCTAAAATTACAGACATTTGGGCAAATTGACAAGCAATCTGTTCCGAGACACAAGAGCGCCAAAACTTATTGTCATCCATTTCAAATATGTAAGTAAACAAGTTTCAGGAATTGGACTGGAATTTATTCTTCCTTATTACAAAATTCGTCCAACTTTTCAAGTATTTGAATATACTCTTTTTCAAGGCTATAAAAACAATAAATCAGAAGCTCGATCAGAAGAACATTACAACGACGAAGACAATCAAAATAGACTCATCCAATTCCTTTATATTCAATTGTTCACTTTATCCGGAGACTATACATCAACATTACTAAATTATTCTTGTCACAAATATAACGGTACAGAAAATTAACACGAAAATATCCAGTCACAAGGGACAGTATTTGACATCAAATTACGGAATTAGATACGTAATTAAGGAGAATACATTCCAATCCAATTCGTGAAACTTATTTTATTTGTTTCTCATTTGTAAACGTCAGCTTCCAAAAACACAATATTAATCAAGAAAGTTTATTTTATCAAGTCACTAACTTGTAAAACTGACAGTTAACTTGCAAAATTTTTACAAGTTAGTAGTATTATTTACATTAGAAAATTTTGTTTTATCGTCATAGATGTTGAAAATCATGGTACAATTGTTATTTCCAGTAACACAGATTTTTGATGATGAAAGAGTTGATACTGATGATGATGAACCATCTGTTGACTCAGAAACTGCTGCACTCGAGGACTGCAGAACATTTGTACTCTCCTTACTACCAAATAATTTGCTAGACATTTCGATTGTTTTGTTGACCGAATCATCGACATAACTCATCGCAATTTCGGTGCTCTTCCACCCTTCTGCACGCTTTAGTGCTAAAATATCTCCACCCGAATCCGCAACCATAGTGGCTCCAGTTCTGCGAAAAGAGTGGCCGGTGTATAACTCTGGGTCTTTTAAACCTAAATATTTCGCTATTTGCTTTGGGACACCACCAATAGTGTGCTGGCCAGCATTAAGGGAAATGCACTTTCCATGTCGGTATGTCAAAAAAAATCTTAGGCTTTCTGTTCCAGGAGGCCGAAGATTTACATATTTTCTGTATATCATGCAGGGCTTGAAGCTGCAGCCATCATCGGTTGTGGTGAATCTTCTTGTTGTTAAATTTTTTGTTTGCCGCAATGTCACAATAACGTATTTTCCCATATCTTCTAC
This sequence comes from Halyzia sedecimguttata, assembly GCA_937662695.2. NCBI lineage: Eukaryota > Metazoa > Arthropoda > Insecta > Coleoptera > Coccinellidae > Halyzia > Halyzia sedecimguttata. Next base: position 28,968,017 of record OW569415.2, read on the forward strand.
ATCATTCATGTTTAAGGAGAGAATTTCGTCACATCGACAACATCCAAAAATCCCAAATATTGTTACAATTTTCGCCAGCAACCACTGGTCATCAGGAGCATGTAAAAGAATTTGTTCAGCCTCTTCTTTACTTAATACCTTGGCCTTTTTCGGCGTATAACGCTCATTTTTTTCGTTTCAGAAACGCTATTACCTTTTGAAATCTGCAAATGACAATTAAACGTCATATTTTTCAATAAATTTTTTAAGGAAAACAAACCTGCGAACAGGGGCATTTTCTTTCATTTCCAAGCAGCTTTTCAGCATATACCATTTTGCCCATAAAGTATTAGGGCTGAATCTAGCTGATAGTTGATTCAAGTAGACCAACAAAACATCTTCAGTTACCCCAATCACACTATTTTTGTTTTGCCACTTTTTGAAGTCGTATTCTCGTTCGTACCTTGAAGCTGATTTTGCAGGTAATAATCTTGAAGCTACACTGCTGGCTGCTTCAATAATTTCTTTTGGTACATTCATTTTTGCTTTCACCAAAACAAATGTAAAGAAAAATAAACAGACATGTTCATGGCAACGCTTCCATAGCTTACGACATTTGCGACAAATTATTGAGATTTTTTCGGAATTTATCTAACCTTTTTACAAATGAGAAACAAATAAAATATAAAACAATACACGCAGGGAAACGGGTTTTACAGGCTCAAGGAGGTAACTGACTTGCCTGCGGCTCGTCAGTTATATCCTCCATTCGCCAGTAAAAACCCTCTTACCTTGCTAGTAACGTTATATGCTATACTTACATATTATCCGAAATGTTGACGGCAAATTTGTAATGGGAAATAGAAACAGTCAAGAAGAAATGTGTATTGATTTTGGCAACGACAACAACCTTCATTTTGTTGATTCCCTTTTCCGGTGCTCTACACCTGCCAATCCCCCTGCGATAAAATTTTGGAGCACCATTCAAAAATATTAAATAGTGAACCTTAGAACTGCAGCTAACTAGTCCAAAGAATTCGTGGATATCTCAGGAGAGGTGGAAGATGGTTGGTGAAAGGTGGGAGCGTAAAATCCAGGGAGTTGGTGGGTAGCAAGTACTGAGAGTGCATAAAAATCTATAAAGAAAGATAAAAAGAGCACTCATTTTAGATAGAAAAAAATGTAGAATCCATATCGAAGACATTGAGAGTATTCCAACAAAAATGACACTAGAGAGTTCTTCAAAAGACAAATCTCCTCTCTCATAACTTTTGGCCCTGCCTTCTTCCTGTGAAAACTAAAGAAGGTTTCACTTTAAGGGACAAACCGGATATTCTAGAGAGATTCAAGATATTCAATAATGCGAAAAACTCACACACAGAAGATAATGATGACCCTCCATGCATACCAAAGGACAAAGAGCATAGGGAATCCCCATACTACGCAGTGAGATAGAGGCCACTCTCAAAAAACTGAAAAATAACAAGTCCGCCGGAGGCGACGGCGGGCGGGGGAGATGCTGAAAGCAAGCGGAGAAAGAGGTATTAACATAATCCACCAGGTGTGCAATAAACTATTGATTTAAGGCAAATAGCCAAAAGATTGGACTTAGTCTATGTATATCCTTCTCCATAAAAAAGGAGACGAGTAGAACTGTTCTTATTACCAAACCATAGCACTAATCAATCGTCCAAATATGATAAATGAACGCCTAAAACACTTTCTCCTCCCACAAATTACTCTAAATCGATCGGGATCCATTTCTGGTAGAGGAATACAAGACCAAGCCACCAATGTACGACAACTGGTGGAGAAGTGTTACGAATTCAAAGTACCAACAATTTACTGCTTCCTTGACTACTCGTAGGCTTTCGGCACCGTTAAGTGGAATTTACTGCGGAAAATATTACAAGAAATTGATGTTCCAGAACATGTGATCCTCTTTTTTAAGAAACTTATACGTATATTATGATACAGCCCAATTGAGAATAGATAAATAATTGTTCCATTATTTCCACACCGATAAGGTGGTTGGACAATAATGTTTACTTTTATTACGAAGGCAACCCAAACCAGGACAGTGGGAGTAGCGATAGAAGAAAAAGATTGAGTTACGCTGATAACACCTCTCTGATGGCATAAACATAGAATGAGATGGCAATGTTTCTTCAACTAATTGAATATTAAAGCGCAGAAGTGGGCCTGAAACTTAATATGAATAAGTGGAATGGTTTAACGGATAATTCCACAAAAGGGGCAGAGGAAAATCATTCTACTGGAACCTGCCAACACGTGTTTCTGCTGGATGGCTTCTTGCGGACAGGGCAACCAAGACCCCAATGAAAAGATGGAAATAAAAATGGAAATAGGTGACACCACAACAGGACCGAGCAACCAATGTTGCCTTCAGCTCTAGGACGTCCAAGTTGGAGGCATAATATAAATGAATAAGTGCTTTATTAAAGTCATCGATAGAGCAGGGGTAATGCCTCAGTCTTTCCAAGTGTTACCAAACATAAAAGGAAAAAAACCTAATTTACTTGGCAGCTTGCATCAAAGATAGAGGAGTCAGTGAAGAAGAAACTATAATAAGGATTGGAAAATCCGCAATCACGAAAATACTCAAAATATGGAAAGAACACCGCATCAAAATGAATATTAAATTACGATTGTTTAGGTCACTTGCATTTCCGGCCTGATAGACATCAGACTCATGAATTCTCAGTTCGTCTTGCCGATGGAGTATTGAGGCATTTGAAATGATCAGCAATAGAAGAATGCTTAGAATACCGTGGACTGCTCACAGAATAAATGCGTCAATCCTACAACAGCTGAAAATAAAACCCCAAGGTCCGACTTTTCACAGACGTATTCTAAAATATTTCGATCAGGTTGTATTGAAGGATGAAATGAAAAAGTTGGTCATTTGGGGCAAATTCGATAGAAGAAGGAGCAGAGGAAGATCACCAATCCTGTTCATTCACCAGATCAAGACTTTAGCAAATATGCTAATGGAGGAGGTGAAGAGGACTGCTGAAGATAAAGACGCATGGAGACCGCACGGTGTGCTCTCAGCACACATGATGAGTCGCACCGTTAGAAAAGAACAAAGATAGAAGAGATTTGGTTTGGACATTTCTGGAGAAGTTATTAATTTTTCAGGCCTTACCACTGTAATAATTAATTCGCAAACCCGAGAGGGAGGAACTTAAAGATATACCTCTAAAAAACATGCAAATGATCAAGATCATCATCACCTGTCATGAGTAATACAGGGTGAGACTTAAAGTTCTATTTTAATTTCAACCATAGATTGCTCTTGACGAATAAAACACTTTTTTCGTTGACCATTTTTCCAAATTCAGCTCAGCTAAAAAGTTATATCCGTTTATATATTTCACGATGTGCTAATTACACTCCTGCATACAAATGCAAACTATGACATTAATGGTGGACGAGAAAAAGGTATGGTAATGTGGTTTACAGCTTGATTAGGGATTCCAACACTCAGTAGCGGATCCATAAAAGTAGTGAAATTTCTGAAGTTTCCTATTTTATAACATTGAATGAAGAATATCTCGAAAACGGTGCGTTTAATGTTCTAAAACGATTGAATATTCCTTAAATAAATTAATAAAAACTGTATCTGCTTTCTTTATAGTAATTTCTTTTGGTTTTATGAATCCACGAGTCAATAACTAGAAAACCAGTAGACGTAGGAAAAAACTAATATTTGGAAAATATGTATTATAGTTATAGGAAACTTTACACCAACATTCATTCTATTCGAAAAACGGATATCGAAGCCACAAAATAAAAACTGATTTTTCTTCGAAATTTCAGCAGCCTGTAGCTTTTTACCTGAGCAGAATTTGGAAAAATGGTAGAGGAAAGAAGTGGTTCATTTGACGATAAGAATCTATGGTTAAAATTAATGTACATTTTAAAGACAAAATATATATCGACATATCGATATATTTGTAATTTGGCAACATTGTAGAGAAGAGTTATGCAATTTTTCATTAATTCGAAAGAACCAACAAACAAATCCACTTTGGAAGTAGAGAAGAATAATCAGCTTTCCTTTCTAGATGTTCCGATAATTAGGTATCCGAACCATTTTGAAACAAGTGTCTTCAGAAAGTAGAGACATGCAAATAGATATTTGAATTTCTATGAGAACCATCAACTTATTGTCAAAATAGGTGTTATTAAAACACTTTACGATAGAGCTCATCTAATTTGTGCTACTCTTGAAATTCAACTAATTCATACTAACTAATATTGAATGTAATCCCCCGTGTTCGTGGCCTTTCAGAAAAAAACAGGAGAAACAGTTCAGTATAAGAACCGTTTTGAAGACACAAAATGATCCTAAGTCTTCATTAAATAAGACAACACTCATTAATCAAAGACAAAATTCCAAAAATTGTTTATATAATATTTGTGGTAAATCGAAATAGTTGCATTATCGTCGATGCTGTTTCGTTATTGTTTGTTGGGCAACATTGTTCTGTACATTGCTTCTGACAAGTATCTTCTGTTTCTAACGCAGTAGCAATTATATTTTTCAGAGGAGAGAGAGATTTGTTGGGATGGAAAATCCCGAAAGAAACCATTTAATAATCTAGCAATTAACTTCGATAAAACTCTCTATTTTCTCTTTTAATACTATAAAAAAAAATGCTATCCCTTCCTATTTGGTTTTTGGCAAAAATGTTAAATTCAAAATTGATAGATACGGCACCAAAATGGCTTATCTAATCAACCAATCATCCGATACAAACTTTCACCTGAAACACCCGATCTCGTGTAAATAGCCAAGGGCTATTCACGAAATTTCTACAAAAATACTACAGCACAACAGATAATCGATCTATGGACCACCAGCAGAATACAAAGAAAGGATATGAAATTATGGTAATACAGGCAAAAGTGTCGGATGCGTGCGAGGCAATGTCTCGGTCATCAGTCATTTTCACTCCTGGCAGAATTCGATGTATATTCTTTGACAGGGGGCGATATTATCCTGCTCACAAGATTTCCGGCTTCCAGCTTGTAATTTTTTCCCACAATATTCTCAGGAAACCGTTCATCTTATGGAATTTTCAAAATATAGGTATTCGAATAGTCGTTTGGTATTTTACCCATTCCAATGATCGATTACCTAGGTACCTCTAATTTTATAAGTAGAATATTCGAATAACCGAATGAATTCAATAGTAGAATATTCGAAAAATTCCGCATCTCGGAATGAGCCATCTGAAAATTCTCATCTACATCGAAGAAATTAATATAATAAATACGCATTTTTCCAAGATTTATATGCAGAGTGCTTCGTTAATAACTTACATGCTTTCAGTGCAAATGCAGGCTCAATCGCCCAACGGTTTCCGTGTGAAAATTTTGTCGTCAACCAATACAGATCCGTTCGAATTCAAACTTGGTAGCTAGTTGTAGAATACTGACACAAAGATGATTTTGAAATTTTGTGAGAATCGTAAACCTAGAAAATAAAAAAAAAATATTAAAATATTATATTTATGTCACGAAAACTTGACAATCGAAAGAGATAACGATTTGCAACTTTTAGCAAAGGTTGAGCATCGAAATGCAACATTTGAGTCTGTTAATAGGTAAGAAACAAATGGATCTGGAGTTATACCCATCTGAAATTTGGTTGTTATTTCCTCAATAACTCGAAAAATACGGAACCGATCCAATTCAACCAAGGATATCGGTTGTAGAATGTCGACGCTAATATAATTGAAAACTTTTGTGAGGATCGTACTACCTACTAGAAAATTTTAAAAACTCATTGAAATTCTATATACATATCAGAAACTATTCGTCCGACATCGCTGAAATTCTGCGAGAGCCTTCAAAACCTAACTCTACTACCAAGTTCCAAGTTTGAACATGATCAATATTGTTGGAGATCCGAGTAGCCTTGTGTGAGTTAAGTAGCTGGATGGGTGACCGTTGCCTCGATATATTTCGAATGAAAAGAGATAGGGACTTGAAATTTTCAGGGTAAGTTGCGCATCCGAATGGGAGTGTTAAGTTCGTTGTTGGGCATAATCGGCCAAACGGTATCAGAATTATACACATCTGGAATAGTATTTTCTCGATAACTCAAAAATTGTCAACCCGATCGAATTGAAACTTGGTATCTAATTACAGAATATCGACATAAACAAGTAGATGAAATTTTGTGATAATCGTACCACTAGAAAATTTTGAAAGTATTACGAAAAAATATCCTGTATCTCACGATTACTTGAGAACGGAAAGAGATCGCGACTTGCAATTTTCAGGGTAGGTTACGCATCCAAATTAGACATTTGAGTATATGTATTTATTTATTTATTTATTTAGTTGCTATTACATAAGCAATACAACATTTTAAGGGATCATCCCCATTTACAAAAGAAAAAAAAAATAAGAAACACAACCATAAGAATTAATCAATTGGCATAATTGACCATATGGTTTTTGAGTTATGGTCATCTGAAATTTTTGTTGTAAATTCCCCTATAAATGAAAATAGACAAATCTGATGGAATTTAAACTTGGTTATTACTTGTAGAATGCCGGCCCACTAATTTTCGCGGAATTTCGTAAATATCGTATCCTGGAGTTACTTGAGGCGTAAGTTTTCTCGTATTCTAATTTCAATAGAATACATATGAAATAATTTCAAAATAATGTGATCATAGATTCTCTTGTTACACACGAATGTCATTGAAATGGTATTAAATGAATTCATATATTATAAAAGCTGCGAAAACGGTATGTATATGGATGCTACATTCGATAAAGAGTGTCTAATAATGGTGAGTAGACAATAGGACATGCGCGTAAAAGATCCTGACTTCACGTCAGTGCTTGAACCGCTTTTTTTAGTTTATTTACATTTAATTACCTACGGTTGAGAATTTTATGCGAAATCTGATAATGTAATGTAGAAATATATACCAAAGGAAGGACCCTGATTTTATTATTTAAATTTTTGTTAACACACAATATTCCTTTTACTTCTCAACAACATTCTTGATAACTCATATTATATCCAAAGAAATCAACGCTAACAAAATTGGTTTCGACGTAACAAATCTTATATTTCGTGATATTCATTCGGGCTATTTCTCACATTTAGTTTTGTAATCGATCAACTTATGACAATATTCGATTGTGGAACTGCGTTTCATGAATTTTATGAATTTTAGTTATGAAGAATCGACTTACTCGTATCGTCATATCATTCATTTTTTTTTATTAATATTTTGTTTTTCAATTAAAGGTTTCATTGGGATATATAGAAAGAATGCGTTTTTTTGTTCATTCAAGAGAGGAAGGTTTTCCATCAATAATGAAAGAAATATCAGCCAAATAGCATAGCTACGTTAGCAGGATCATGCTCATTTGATGAAATTTTCCATTACATTTTCGCACATTTTGGGTTCTATTTAATAGTAACTATACTTACTAATAATATATTGCATTTATTTTCGTACATTTTCACTCACGTAACTTCAAAAGGTATTAAATCCAATGAAATTGGCGGCCAATTGTAATCTTCGTTTCTAGAAATCACTGGGCCTAGAAACATTTCACGCAAAAGAAGGATCGTTCGCCACTTGTAATGGTACGTACCACCGTATTGTTGGAAATACATTGTCCACATCTATAGGTATCATCCAATTATCCATAAAAAATTTTTAATCATGGTTTGAAAGCGCAATTTCTTCACTGAAATAACCGCTTCAGCTCCATTTTTAAAATAAATCGGCCCTCCTGTCCGAAAATATGTTGTATTATTTGGTTTGTTTGGTTCCTCTCCTCACTGTGGATTTATAAATTAATTTGACTTGTTCTCACTAAATGGTTATCTTCTGGATCATCTCCCCCAAATTCTAAAAAATATCTTCGACATGAATATAGCTAATCTGTTCTACAATTGGAAAAATTTCTTGAAGTTAATGGATATCTGCGAAAATTCATAACTACATATACATCACGAATTTAGATACAAGAACTTCTAATCAAATAACAATTAATCAAGTACAAACAAATAAGAAACAAGAACAACAACCCAAATTATGTGATCCCTTATGTTCGCGGCCTTTTGGAAAAAATCTGAAGAATCGGTTCTAAGTTCAATATAAGAACATCGCGTATCATTTTGCCCAATTGTCTGTAACTTTCGAATTTTTTGACGAAAATGGTCTCAAACGATTTAGTTCGACTCCCCAATGAAGAATTCTAGGTCATTTTGATTATGTCCGGCCGGCCGTCCGGCCGTTGCCACGATAACTTGAGAACGAAACGAGCTATCGACTTGAAATTTTCAGGGTGGGTGGCGCATCTCAATACAACGGACAAGTTCGTTAACGGGCATAATCGGCCCAGTGGTTTCCGAGTAATAATTTTGTTTTCAACCAATATAAATCCGATCGAATTGAAACTTGGTGAGTAGTTGTAGAATATGAACCTAAGCACGTTTGTGCGAATCGTATGGCTAGAAGATTATTAAAAAATTATTAAAAAATATTTTTGTTGTCACGATAACTTGAGAACGGAAAGAGGTAGCGGCTTGAAATTTTCAGGTTAGGATGTGCATCAAAACGCGACATTTCAATTCATTTATGAGCATAATCGGCCAAACGGTTTTAGAGTTATAGCCATCTGAAATTTGGTTGTTTTTTGTTCCTCATTAACTCGAAAAATACTAAACCGATTGAATTCAAACATGCTTATTAGTTATAGAATACCAAATCAAAAATTCTTGGAAAATTTCGTGAGGATAGTATTTGTAGAAAATAATAAAAAAATCATTGAAAATTGAAAAACGAAATTTTATTAATCAATAACTATTCGTTTGAAACTGCTGAAATTTTGCAGGAGCTTTCATAACCTAACTCTACTACCAAGTTTCAAGTTTTAACACTATCGGTTAAATATTGTTGGAGATTCGAGCATTCTTGTGTGAGTTCAGTAGATGGATCACCGTTGCCTCGAACTTTCGAAAGAAAGGAGATAGGGACTTGCAATTTTCAGGGTAGGTTGCGTATCTGAAAGGTAGAGTTGAGTTCGTTTTTGGGCATAATCGGTCCAACGGTCCCGAGTTATACCCACCTGGAGTATTATTTCCTTGATAACTCAAAAAATAATTATTCGCTCGAATTGCAGCTTGGTAACTAGTAGTAGAAAATCAACATAAAGACGTGTTTGAAATTTTGTAAGAACCGTACCCCTAGAAAATTTGAAAAAAATTACGAAAAAAAAAATTTTAACAACCGTAACCCTAGAAAATTTCTAAAAAATCACGAATAAAAAATTGGTTCAAGCACAGACGTCAACTGAGAAGCTTGTGCGCGTATGTTCTATTGTCCATTCTTCTGTATTGGACACCCTTAATCGAATTTACCATGGTAAATTATGTTGTCCATTCTCCTGTATTGGACACTTAATTCAAATTTACCATGGTAAATTTGAATTAAGAGTGGACAGATGTTCTATTTTCTACTCACCTCTATTGGACACTCTGAATTCAATTTAACATTGATAAAGACCGTTTTCTTAGCTTTTATAAGATACGAATACTTTTCGTACCATTTCAATACCAGACTTGAGGAGTAAGAAAATCATCTAAGATCACAGAATTTTCAATTCTGACATATGTATTCTATCGGAATTTGAATTCATTAAATATCCAATAATTTACGAAAAAAATCACATCGTAATTTCAGGATATACGATTTTAACAAAATTCCGCGAAAATTAGCCCGATGGTACTCTACAATGAATTACCGAGTTTTAATAGGATCGTATTTGTATTTTTTCAGTTTTAGAGGAAATAACAACAAAATTTGAGATGTGTATAACTCCAAAACCAATAAGCCGATGAGTTCGTTTATAGGTATAATCGGCCAAACGGTTTTGGAGTTATAACCATCTGAAATTTGGTTGTTATTTCCTCAATAACTTGAAAAATACAGAACCGATTAAATTCAAACATGGTTACTAGTTGTATAATCCCAACACAAAAGGTCTTACTGAATTTGGTGAGGATCGTATTACTAGAAAATTTTTAAAAAATCATTGAAAACTATTGAACGACATTCGTCCGACATTGCTAATATTTTGTGACAGCCTTCAAAACCTAATTCTACTGCCAAGTTCCAAGTTTGAACACGATCAGATATATATGTTGCTGGAGATTCGATCAGCCTTGTGTGAGTTTAGTAGATGGATGGGTGACCGTTGCCTCGATAACTTTCGAACGAATGGAGATAGGGACTTGCAATTTTCAGTTGCGTATCCGAATGGGAGTGTTAAGTTTGTTTACGGGCATAAGCGGTCCAACGGTTTCAGAGTTATACTCAAGGGCGTAGCCAGGAATCAATTTCGGGGGAAGTTTTGAAATAGGAATAAATTTCGCAGGGGAGGGTTTGAAATTTTGGCAATTAACTTCATAAGGGCAGGAGGTGTAAGGGTCGCTTTCTGTAGAAAGTATTTGTTTGTTTTTTAGAAAAAAATTACATTTCGGAGGGGGCTTGGACCCCCCTCCCCCCTCGCCCCCTAGCTACACCCTTGGTTATACCCACCTGGAATATTAATTCCTTGACAAATCAAAAAATATAGACTCGATAGAATTACAGAAAGACGTGTTTGAAATTGTATATGAACCGTACGCGTTTTTTAAAAAATGTGTAAAAAACCAAATTGGTTGAAGCACATGGAATTTACCATGGTAAATTCGAATTAAGAGCGTCCAATAAGAATGGACAATATAATTTACCATGGTAAATTCGATCAAGAGCGTCCAATACAGGAGAATGGACATTAGAACATACGCGCAAAAGCTCCTGACTTCACGTCAGTGCTTGAACCAATTTTTCGTTACATTTTATTCGGTAAAATATTCCATATATTGCATCTGACAAGTTTCCAAAAGCAATTTCAAAATAATTAATTTTCATATTTCATAGATATTTTTCCGAATTTGGGAGAGAAAACCCAGAACGGAACCAGTTAGGTCCTCCGGTTTTTCAATTGCAAGTTAACTCAAGTTTACCGGAAGCCTTGAGTTAACCCATAATTTAAAAACCGGACCTAAGTAATTAATTCGCCTCCCAAAGTCCCCTTTAATGATTGCAATGTATTGTGTCAAATTGGATTAATATACATCATTATTATATTATTAATGATATTTAACCTTTTCAGGCCGAATATTTCACGCTAAAATTGGGTAAATTACGCAGCGAAATTACTTGGAGCGCTTAATTAAAAATTTTTCACCGCGATCTTCAACGTTCAGTACTTCCCTCGATAATAACGGAGAAGATACTGAAACTGCCTGAAAAATGTAGACACAAACCGAGAATAACTTGCACAATTATATCTTAATTTTGATACGAATTTCAGTACAGCAGAGCTCATCGTCTCCAGCAGTTAACAAAAATAAAAAAAGCATTTTATCCGAAAAACTGGAGGAGCCAACAGAATGAAGACAAATTCTTTCTTGTTCTTAGTAATTATCCGTCAAGCTTGAAATAACTCAATTACAAAAAATCAGTCCAGAGACTGATCATTCCAAGCTCGACAAAACAAACTGGGAAGTGATAATCTTCATGATTAATGGTCCTGTTGCGGAGTGTAACGCGTTGGATCTAGATATGGAATTTCGTTCCAATTTAGCGATACCAACGAGAAAATTTATGGTGGACATTCGGCACAGTTGTTAAACTAATTAGGGAATTTTTAGGCTGAAAACTTTCGTCAGATACTGTCGTCTGTTCAAATTTGTACGAAATACAAGACAGAGTTAATAGATCTTAATGCGGATAACCGACATGTTAACCATCTACAAACGACGCTTATTAAGACATGAAATCGTTTATTTACTATAACGGTTCATTTTTGAGGCAATGGTAATGATCGAAATCGTTGGTAGAAAATTTATTCTCTGCATATTCTGTCACTTCGCAAATTCTGATATTTATTTTTGCTCAATCAACTTCCGTCAACCCGTTTTGGACGCTCGTACCAAAGCGCTATAATTTTGCCCAAATGTCTGTCATTTTCGAATTTTGAACTGCGACTGATCTCAAAGGATTCCATTTGAATGTGGCCAAATACAATTATGTTCTTCCGTTCATGTATATTGTATCCGTAAACGGGTTATTCTCCTCGAATTTCCGTGTCGAAAAAATTAAATGTGGGAATATTGCGAAACAAATTATAAAACACAATTTGATGAATAATTCATAGATAATACAGACTTATACGAAGAACACATTAAATAATAATTTTTTGTCAAATTCAGAGAATTCAAAAAAATTGTCATCCAGAGGAATGATGTGTCTTAACAGAGGAAATATATTTTTCATTACCATCATCAGAACGATGATTATATTCAAGGTATACAATAATTATATATATTCAAATGTGAGTGTACGAAAATATTGAAAAAATTGGTTCAAGCCCTGTGGACAGGAGCTTTCTGGCGCTCTTGTTCAAACAGACAAATTATATCTCCGAAAGTATTGGTTTCTCAGAGTTGGGAAGGGTATCAATGGATTCTTCTCATAGAACTGCATCACGAAGGAAATTCAATTCAAATAATAGTTTATTTATCAAGGTTAAATGGGCAATCTTCAATGCTTTAATGCTTCAAAAAAAAATTATATCAATGGATTCTTATGATAGAACTGCATCATAAAGGAAAGTCAAATCAAATAATAGCTTATTTATCAAAATTAAATGAGCAATCCAAGAATGAGGACTGCACCATGGAAGAAATCAAATTAAAATACATAGCTGAAATGAATTTGACTCTCTCTTATAGAACAGGATGACATGAACGAGTATGAACATAGATCATATAATAACTCATAGATAGAGTAATTATAGCATTCTGTGAAAACATAGAAATACGATTCATTATTGAAATTTCGAAAAATCATATCTCCGAAAGTATTAGCATGTTAGAGTTGAAAATGATATCAATGGATTTTTATGGTGAAACTGCATCTTAAAAAAAATAGAATTTGAAATATGTAAGTTAAAAAAAATCTTTTTTTCGTTCCTCCGAAACCATCCGGCCTATTTTACCCACTAACGAACTCAACCGAGATATTTATCTCTCAAATCTACTCTGAAAATCTCAACTGCCTAGCTCATTAAAAAACAAATTGTTGGCACTTTACGGCTACCCGATCAATACAAAACTTCGCATGCGTATAAAGGTCATTATTCTACAATCTGATGATAAATTTCGGATAGATCGAGTGATCGGCTTCAGAAATATTCATACAAAATGTTTTTACTAAAAACGGCCATAACTCCGAAACCACTTGGTGGATTTCGCCCGTTAACGAACTCGTCTGAGATATGTACCATCCAAACCTACCCTGAAAATTTCAATACTCTAACTTCTTTCGTTTTCGAGAGTTATCGTGTTAACGGACGGCCGGACGGCCGTACAGAATCGATTTCGACCACGGATTCTTGATCAGTGAGTTGAACCAAATCGTTCTTGATTTCTATAATTTTGGATTTGTTTTTTATGTTTTATTATGCACATTCAAGTTGTATCTATTGGTTAACAAGGGTTTAGTGGTAGAGCTCCTTTAGGTGAACTTCCCCTTGAGATTTATTTACATCTTTTCCTTGAAATAAACACATTTATTATTATTATCATTAAAACCCAGAAAGGGACCATTTAGTACTGGAACTGTTAAACACTGTTCGACTATTTCTTCCTTCATCAATCGTATATCTCTCATTCCATGAGTATACAAAAATCCAAAATATTCGTTAGTTCAGATCATGATCATAAATCCTCTAACATGGAAGCCATCTCCCATCATTGCTGGCAAGAAAACTTCATTAGATTATGACAATTTTCTCAGATGAAATACGGGAGGTGAAATATATCGATATCAACACATGAATCAACCTTATCCGTCAAATGTTGATTAAATAATAAACGTTGCTGATTTAATATATGCATACGAATATTAATTATGATTCCAGAAGTACCTGCAGAATTGCATAATGAGACCTGTTAGATGGTTGTAACATATATCGCCTCAATACCGATCTATAATTTCTGCAGAACTCATTAATTTTCTCGTCTGCCTCATTCATCAAGAAACCGTATTAAAAACGCCTAATCACTTCGAGCCAGTGAACAACACCTTTTTGTTTGAATTCCTTGGTGGGAATGGTCTCGGAATCTATCTTAGCACATCGAGTTTACGTTATGGTTATACGGAGGCTATGGAGACATTGCTTTCGAACTGGGTTTTTTTAATAGATAACTCTGAATAGGTTCAACCATTGAAATTCTTTTCGTCCTGCAGAAACGGTCGAGATATGCCATGAGTTGGTTTCTCAGAAGTGTAAGAGATGGGGACGAATTTAGAGGTTATAGTTATAAACTGGAGTAACTCTTGGGAACAGCTTGCTATCGTTTTGCCGAAATGTTTAGAACTTTCGGATTCTTTGCCAAAAATGGTCTCAAACAATCAGATCTGATGAATTCGAGGACAATTTGGATTATGTCCGATCGGTGATCTGTCACGATAAATTTCGAAAGGGAAGAGATTGACTTGGAATTTTCAGGGTAATGAGCATAATCGGTCAAACGATTTCGAAGTTTTACCCATCAGAAACATGAATTCCTCAATAATTAAAGAAATTCATATCCGATCGAATTGAAACTTGGATATTTGTTGTAGAGAATTGACGCACAAAAGTTTCACAGAATTTAGTGAGGATCGTGTCACAAAAAAAAAGGTTTTCTCAAAAAGGGGTAGATTTCAGAATCTACCCCGATAACTTGAGAACGGAAAGCGACAGCGTCTTGAAATTTTCAGGGTAAGTGGAGCGTCCAAATGCGATGAAAAAGTTTGTTAATGGGAATAATCGGCTCAACGGTTTCCGAGTACAAATTTAGTTTTCACCCAATACAAATCTGATCAAATCGAAACTTGGTAACTAGTTATAGACTACCGACGTAAAGGCGTATTGAATGTGAAATTTAGTTGTTATTTCCTCAATAACTCAAAAAATATGGAACCGATTCCATTTAAACATGGTAATTAGATGTAGAAGCCGATGCGCAAATTCTTGCCGAATTTCGTGAGGATTGTATCACCTCATTAAAAATCATTGAAAAAAATTCTACATATCAGAAGCTATGTGTGTTCCAAATTTGAACACGATTGGATCTATAGTGATGGAGATCAGAGCAGACTTGTGTAAGTTCAGTAGCTGGATGGATGACTGTTGCCACGATAACTTTCTAACGAAAAGAGAAAGCGACTTGCAATTTTCAGGGTAGGCTGCGCATCCGAATGAGAAAGTTGACTTAATTGTAAGGCATAATCAGCCCAATGGTTTCGGAGTTACACCTATCGGGAATATTATATTCTCTATAAATCAAAAAATACAGATCCGATCGAATTTAAACTTGGTAGCTAGTTGTGAAATACCAACCTAAAGACGTGTTTGAAAGTTTGTGAGGATCGTACCACCAGAAAATTAAAAAAAAATCTCACGATATCTTAAGAACGGAAAGAGATAGCGACTTGCAATATGCACCTATACAAATTGCAATCTACCCTATAAGGTAGGTTGCACATTCGAATGCGATATTTGAGTTTGTTAGTAGTGAACCAATGTAGATTTGTTTATTCTTAATTAGCTATCCATTTCTGAGGTTGAGGAGTGTATGTCTTTCCGTCGAACACTACCGCGCGCCAGCGCCAAAGGACTTCACTTCAGGAAGGTACCGATCTCTCATAATCGGCCAAATGGTTTTGGAGTTATAGATATCCGAAATTTTGTTGTTATTTCGTCTATATCTCAAAATATACAAATCCAATCCAATTAAAACTCGGTAATTACTTGTAGAATGCCCTAATTTTTGCGGAATTCCGTGGAAATCGTTTCCTGAAATTACTTGATACGTAAATATTTTCACAAATTATTGTATATTTAATGAATTTCAATTCTTATAGAATACATATCGCACGTGTATTTCAAAAGTGACACAAGTCAAAAAATGAGGATTCTGAGATTTTTGCTGTATTCCGTTTTGTGATCATCTCAGAAAGTGAGGATTTGTGTTCTCAGTTCACCGCTCACCGCTCACTTTCAGATGAAAGTGTTCCTTTTTAAAAGTGAGCGGTGAACTGAGAACACAAACTCTCACTCTGAGATTATCACAAAACGGAATACAGCAAAAATCTCAGAATCCTCATTTTTTGACTTGTGTCACTTTTGAAATACACGTGCGATATGTCAGACTTAAAAATTCTATCATCTACTCAAGTAGGTATGTCATTACTGTCAGACTGTCCGCCGTATTCACAAAGCAGTTAAGCCCTAACTGAGGTCCTCACAGTTAAGGATAAATCTGAATCGCAACCTCAATTAAAGTATTTAACGGTGGTGAAACAGGCTTAGTTACGTTAATTTTCACGTTAACTGAGGTTGCGATTCTTATTTATGCTTAACTGAGGACCTCAGTTTGGACTTAACGCAGATTGAAAGCTTTGTGAATACGGCGGTGTATCTCTTTACCTGAGATGAATTTGGAAAAATGATAAATAAAAAAAAGTGTTTTATTTTATGAGAGGAATCCTCGGAGGAATCTATGGTTAAAATTAATGTATAACTTAGGGACTCACCCTGTATATGTATATTTTGGAATCTGGAAATCAGAATAATGCGGAAATACCCGTTAATCGTTTTTCATTTATATAGAAAAAATCGACATTCCACTTGTTATTTCACAATAAACTTGAATTTATGTAATATTCAGATCAAAAGGCTGTAAGAATAACAAAGAAAGAACAACAATTGATGTAAATAATACACATCAATTCAGTCATCACTGTCGACGTCTAAGAAGGTGTTCAGATTGGTGCCCATCATTCCTCAAATGTTCGTACTAAAAATGGTCTGATTGTGACAATTTTGAAACATTCGTGGAGTTATAGCCATACAGGCTCGTCTTATTGAGGATTTTAACTCTTCCATATTTAAGGCTGAACACTTTGTCCTTGATGAAACCCCATATCGAAAAATCAAGAAGAGTGTGATCGGGTGAATGGTGAGGCCAATTAATAGGACCGTTGTTTTCCCTGGCACAAAGAAATATTCTACATATTTATTGCACAGCACAGCATATCGAAGCAAATTGGAAACATTCAAGAAAAATGCTTAAAAACATTCCAATATTCCCAAAAATAGAGGTGATTCCGAGACGCAAAAATCGACCTCTATATACAGGCTGTCCCACTAGTGCCGCAACGGACGATATAAGCGTAACGGTCAAAGTCCGGCAAAATTTGTTGATGCAAACTTGAATTACTCCAAGCATAACACAACCTAAAAATATTTTCGAATATCTCGGGTGTCCCACAAAAGAGGAATAGAGGCTAACTTTGATTTTTCAAATGGGACACACTATATTCAGTAGTGTTCTCAATTCTCTGGAACTTCCTGCATGCTCTTTTATACTTTTCACATATTTTTGTTCAACAGTTTTCGAAATATTTGTTTTGACGAAAAAAATATATTTGTAGTGGCTATGTTATCTAATTATATTTTACGAACCCTTGCACATACCAATAACAGCTTTATATGGATTAAAAGACAAGACTTCAGAGTATCATAGCCAGCTATAATAAAGCATCTCCAGCATATGAAGTGGCCACAAAAAGACTATCAACATGCCAAATTTCAAATTATTTTATCTTCATTTTTTCAAAAGGAATGCATATAAGTTTTTTCATCATTGTAATCACAAAAATTAAAGTAAATTGAATAGTGATTACAATGATGACAAAAAATTATATGCATTGCATTTGAAAAAATGAAGATAAATCGATTTGAAAGTCGTCATGTTGATAGTATTTTTGTGGACACTTCAGACGCTGGAGATGCTTTATTACAGCTGGCATGATACTTTGAAGTTTTGCCTTTCAATCCATATAAAGCTGTTATTGGCATGTGCAAGGGTTCTTGAAATATAATTTGATAACATAGTCCCTACAGCTATCATTTTTTTGTCAAAATTACAAATATTTCGAAAATATTTTTAGGTTATGCTGTTCTTGGAGTAATTCAAGTTTGCATCAGAAAATTTTGCCAAACTTTGACCGTTACGCTTTCGATATCGGCCGCTGCGGCAATAGTGGGACACCTGTATATATCTATATTTCGGTCTTGCCTCCACGCTCCCTAGAATAATTTCTGCGGTCACTTATGACGCACCCTGTACATCGGCCATTCTGTTTACTTTGATCAGTTCAAGTTTCTAACAAATCAACTGATGATATAAATCAAAATTTCCGTTTATGTCCGCGAAGGAACTACAAAACAAACAAATAACATTCTCAACTTTTTGCCTCCTTTCTAAAAGTACCGGAGTCTACATGAAAGCGTTCCAACTGTATTAACTGCAATAACTGCAGAAATACCCTACTCCACTGTCAATCATCGGCAAAAGTCGGCCGACTACAGTACAAACATAATAATGTTCAGGTATGAGTAAGTACCACTTATGCGGTAAATTGCATGATTGCGGCGGGCATCCTTATGATCATAAGCTTCGATGGCAAAACGATAATTAGAAATAAAATGTTAGAACTTCGACTGTTGCCGATTCTGGAAACTGCGAAGGAGAAACCTTTTCGAAAGAATTCGACGCCTTATATGTACGCCGACTTTTAGTTATAATTTTGTTATGATTTATTGATATTGCTATATGGCTGTTATTCCTTCATATTCCAAAAATATATCTAAAATCTTCCATCAAATATGTTCAAAGCCCAGGTGTACTCACTTACACCTGGAAACGGTCGTATGTTCTATTGTCTACTCACCTCCATCGGACAATCTTCTACGAATTTAGCATCGATATATAGTATTTTCTCAGTTTTTATAATATATGAATACATTTCATACCATTTTAATGACAAACTTCAATAGAGAATCATCGTCTACGATAACAGAATTTTTAATATATATTCTTTTGGAATTGAAATAAGAAAACACTCACGCCACAAGTAACTCCAAGATACAATATTGACGAAATTCCGTGAAAATTAATGGGTCTTATTATTACTTCTACAAGTAATCACCGAGTTTTAATCAGATCAGATTTCTATATTTTGAGTTATAGAGTAAATAACAACCAAATTCCAGATAAGTATAACTTCTCAAAAAAAAAATGGGTTCAAGCCCTGTGGACAGGAGCTTTCTGGCGCTCTAGTTCAAACAGACAAATTATATCTCCGAAACTATTGGTTTCTCAGAGTTGGGAATTATATCAATGTATTCTTATGATAGAACTGCATCATAAAGGAAATTCAATTCAAATAATAGTTTATTCATCAAGATTAAATGAGCAATCTGAGAATGAGAGCTGCACCATGGAAGAAATCAAATTAAAATAGCTGAAATGAATTTGACTCTCTCTTATAGAACAGGATGACATGTACGAGTATGAACACAGATCATATAATAAAGCTTAGATAGAATAATGATAACATTCTGTGAAATCATAGAAGTACGATTCATTATTGAAATTTCGAAAAATCATATCTCCGAAAGTATTAGCTTGTTGGAGTTGAAAATGATATCAATGGATTTTTATGGTGAAACTGCAACTTAAATAAAAATTGAATTTGAAAAAATTTTTTTTATTTAACTCCGTAACCATCTGGTCTATTTTGCCCAATAACGAAGTTAACCGAGATATTCATCCCCCTAACCTACTCTGAAAATTTCAACTGCCTAGCTCATTCGGTTCGAGAGTTATTGCAAAAAACATTTTTAAATTTTCAAAAATTTTTTTTTGACACTTTACGGTAACCTGGTCAATACAAAACTTCACATACGTATGAAGGTCATGATTCTACAATTTGATGCTAAATTTCAGATAGATCGAGTGATCGGTTCCGGAATATTCCTAAAAAATATTTTTACTAAAATCAGCCATAACTCCGAAACCGCTCGATGGATTCTGCCCATTAACAAACTTAACTGAGATATTTACGCTACAAAACCACCTAGCAAATTTCAATCCTCTAACTCCTTTCGTTCGAGAGTATTCGTGCCTACGGCCGGCCGGCCGGACCGGCCGGACCAACTGGACAGAACCGATTTCGACCTCGAATTCTTGATCAGTGAGTTAATATAAATATATTAAAAAATATTGATTCAAGCCCTGTGGACAGGAGCTTTGGCGCTCTTGTTCAAACTTTGACAAATCATATATTCGAAGGTATTGGTGAGAGTTGGGAATTATATGAATGGATTCTTATGGAAGAACTCCATAGTAGCAGAAATTAAATTCAAACATTATAGAAAAATTTAAATTCAACAAGAGTGCCAAGAACTATTGATCCAAAACCAATAGACGAATTCTACCCAACAACAAACTCCGAGATATTCATTCCTCAATTCTATGATGAACGATAATAATTCTTTCCTCAAATCCACTCCAATACTCCAATACACCAATATTCCAGTTTTGTTTTTACTGGAGATATTCTGAACTCAATATTATTAACTCACCATTACCATTCCCATCATCATTGATTAACCATCGGCATGAAAATATTAACCAACAAAAAGTATGATATCATATTATAATTCTCATAATTCTACGGTTACTGAAATGAATTAGACAATGACATGTCTCAGGAAAATATGTTGAAAAGTATCAACAAAGATCATATTATAACAATTCATAGATAGAATAATTATATCATTCTGGGAAAACATTGAAATATGGATTAACCATCGGCATGAAAATATCAACCAACAAGAAGTATGATATCATATTATAATTCTCATAATTCTACGATTGCTGAAATGAATTAGACAATGTCATGTCTCAGGAAAATGAGTTGACATGTTTCAACACAGATCATATTATAACAATTCATAGAAAGAATAATTATATCATTCTGTGAAAACATTGAAATACGATTTATCATTGAAATTTTGAGAAATCATATCTCCGAAAGTATTAGCTTGTTAGAGTTAAAAATGATGTCATTCATTCTTATGCTAAAACTGCATATTGAAAAAAAATTTAAATTTGTTATGTAAAAAAAAAATTTTTTGTTTCGTTACTCCAAAACCATCTGTCCGATTTTGCCTTTAACAAACTTAGCTGAGATATTTATCTCCCAAACCTACTGTGAAAATTTCAACTGACCAGCTCATTCCGTTCGAGAGTTATCGTGTCTACGGCCGGACCGGCCGGACAGGATGAATTTCGACCATGTATTCTTGATCAGTGATTCGAACCAAATCATTTAAGACTATTTTCATCGAAAAATTCGAGAATTACATGTATTTGGGCAAATTGATAAGCACTCTGTTCCGAGGAACAAGAGCGCCAATAATAGATTGGGGCGCTGCTCTTGTTGTCTTGTTGTCTGTTTTATCTGGATTAATGATAGATATATTCATGAATTGCCTCGGATATCCATTAGATGCGAAAGATTTTTTGATGATTTCAATGTCATGATTTCAAATTTCAAGAGTAGAACAAATTAGATTAGCTCTATCGTGAAGTGTTTCAATAACAACTCATTTCATACTAAGTTGATGGCTTGAATAGAAATCCAAATATCTATTTGTATGTGTCTGCTTCCTGAAGACTTGTTTCAGAATGGTATGAATTCTTGAATATCAAAACATGTAGAACAGAAAGGTAAGTATTCTTCTTCTCTATTTCCAAAGTCAATTTTATTATTATTTATTATTGTGACTTGTCCTAAATATACGTTGTTGTCTTAGGAGACCAATAAATAATTATCATTATTGTTGGTTCTTTTGAATTTATGAAATCAAAAATTATATCAAACTGTACTCTATCATGTTGCCCAATTAAAAATATATCGTCAACATATCGCCACTAAGCTTTTGGTTTCAAGAAATATGTATATATATATACATATTTTTGATTCAAATTTTCCATGAATATATTACTCATAACAGGTGATAAACGAGAACCCATTGCCATTCCAAAATTTTGTCGATAAAAAACATTTCCTAGTTGGAAATAGGTAGTATTTAAACATACAATAAGCATTTCCATAATGTCAATTAGTATTAAATTTTAATCCTTAATCACCGATCATCATTTTCTTTTTTCGTTCAGGAACATTGGTGAACAAGTTAACAACATCAAAACTCACTAGAACTTCATTTTGAGTTATTGGGAAAAAAATGTCAGATGAATATAACTACGGAACCACTATTTCGAAGATTAACGAATTTAACTGAGATAGTTATACCCCGAACTTACTCTGCAAATTTCAACTCTCTAAATAATTTTGTTCAAGTGTAATAATGCCTACGGCCGGACGGAGCATATCAAGTTTAACCTCGGATTCTTCATCAGTGAGTTGAAAATCAAAGTTTAAGACCATTTTGATCATACAGGTTTAAAATGTAAATTTGATACAGAATACAGCTATTGTTTTATTTATTTATTTAATAAATAAATAAATAAATAAATAAACCAATAGCTAGAAAATAATCAATTTCCCTAAATTAAAGTAACTTCTAGTTAATGCTTGAAGTATTGGTAACTGTCTACGTCAAAGATTGGTATCTCAAATTTAGTTGTAATGAAAAGTCAATGTTCGTCGATTAGTGGAACTTGTAGTTGATGCTAGATAACATTCAACAGTTCTATATTAAAGTAAATCTTACTAGTTTTAATTCTTTTGTGAGAAGCCGCAAAATTAGGAGTCCTGTCCAGGAATATTTTGCAAGATGAAAAATATACAACCGACGTGAGACAGTAATAATATTTATCTACCTTTCAGAACCTTCTTTTATAACAATACGAAATACTCTACCGAATTGTGCTGAAAGAGTTTAGTGGCGCCAATATATTAATTTGATGACGGCAAAGAAACCCACGCAGTACTTATGCCGGATGAAATTGATGCTATCAACTTTTCAACTTGCTTTGTTCACCCACGACAATGTCATTATATGTATTTTCAAACAATTGGGTACCCTGGCCGGGCACAAGTGCCTGTAAAGGGCGCTCAAAAATTATCTTTGGTATCGTTTTCATAGCCTTTATTAAATATGTAATTGTGAGTGCCGAAAAGGTATAAGTAGATGATTTTGTTATTGAATGAATTTACCTTGAAAAAATGTGGATACCTTAAAAAGTAATTTTCACAATTAATGAACAGACAATTCTGTTGATAGATGCCTATATTCAAGAAAGAGGTAAGCATTTGATATCCTAACATTGGGTTTCACAAAGCTTTGACAGCGCATAATTGCCAAATTAGTGTGTAATTGATGGTAAAATGCCAACACAAATAATTGTGCGAAATTTCGTGAGAATCATGCAAATAGAAAATTTAAAAAAATGATTGAACTTGTACACAAAAATATTATGTACCTATCTCAGAAACTGTCCATATAGTGCGAGAGATTTCAAATCTTAATTCTAAAGCCATGTTCCAAATATGAACACGGACCTATATTGTAGGAGTTATTGAAGAAATACTGGAAACTGTGCAGCGTTGGGCGAGTACAGTTTAGAATTTTACTTAGGGAAAATTTGTGTAATTGATGTAACGTCTTGAGGGAAAATGATTGAAAAAAATTGAGAAAAGCAATGACGTGAAGTTAAGAACTTTAGCGCGCATGTTCCATTTTCTGTTCATACCTCATACGAAGTCGAGCTGAAATCCGGAACTCGATTGTAAAATAGTGGCTCAAAGTTATGCGCAGAATTGAGTTTGATAAGTTTGATTTTGACGCATTGTTTCTGAGTTTTTTGAAGTAGAAATTTGCTTTTTTTAGTGATACAATATTCATGAAATCTCGCAAAATTAGCGCGTTACCATTCTACTGAACTCACTCTAGGCTGCTCGGATCTCCAACAATATAGGGCCTCTCGTGTTCAAATTTTGCGAGAGCCTTCAAAACCTAACATTAGAGCTGAATTTAAGTTTTGAAGGCTCTCGCAAAATTTGATCACGATCGGCCCTATATTGTTGGAGATCCAAGCAGTCTTGAGTGAGTTCAGTAGAATGGTATAACGGACCAATCATTTCTGAGAGAGATTTCTAACTTTTTTCAATGATTCTTCAAAATTTGCTAGTAAAACGATCTCACGAGAGTCTGCTAAGATTTGCGCGTCCTTTTTTTTCATCAAATTACAATGTTTTAATTGGATCGGATTCGTATTTTTTAAGTTCTTGAGCAAATAACTACAACATTTCAGATGAGTATAACTACAAAACCGTTTGGCTCACAAGTTATCGAAACTCCGAAATCATTAGGCCGATTTTGCCCCACAATGAACTCAGCTATCTCATTCAGATGCGCATCCTACCCTCAACATTGCAAGTCGCAATCTCTTTCCGTTCGAAAGTTATCGTGGAAATGGTCACCCATACAGCTACTGAACTCACCCAAGGCTGCTCAGATCTCCTACAATATAGATCCGATGATGTTCAAATTAGGAACTTGGCTATAAAGTTAGGTTTTGAAGGCTCTGGCAAAATTTCGGCGATATCGGACAGAGATTTTTTTTCAATAATTTTTTTAATTCTTTGGCTTACGATCCTTTCGAAATTCCTAAAAATTAACGCGCTAGCTTTCCGTAACTAATTAACATGTATGAATTGATCGGAAAAGTATTTTTTGAGAAGGGTATAACTCCAAACCCGGTTGGCCGATTATGCCTATTAACAAACTCAATTGCCGCATTCGGATGTATAACCTACCCAAAAAAATGGGTTCAAGCCCTGTGGACAGGAGCTTTCTGGCGCTCTAGTTCAAACAGACAAATTATATCTCCGAAAGTATTGGTTTCTCAGAGTTGGGAATTATATCAATGTATTCATATAATAGAACTGCATCCTAAAGGAAATTCAATTCAAATAATAGTTTATTTATCAAGATTAAATGAGCAATCATGAGAATGAGAAAAGCACCATGGAAGAAATCAAATTAAATCTGGCCAATTTTGCCCAATAACGAACTTAACCGAGATATTCATCTCCCTAAACTACTCTGAAAATTTCAACTACCTACCTCATTCCGTTCGAGAGTTATATCATGTCTATGGATGAAAAGCAGTCTCACTACTCTCAGATCTCTTACTTCATGTTCAGTTCCGAAATGTAAGAATTTTCTGAGAAAAACTAATATCGGAGCAAACAACTGAGATTTAACTCACATCGCTCACAATTCTTCGATTGATTAGTCTCAGGAACATCATTTGACATTATGACAATTCATATTCATACATAGAATAATATCATTCTGTGACAACGTAGAAAAACGATTTATTATTGAAATTTTGAAAAATCATATCTGAGATTTTTCTCACTTCGCTCACAATTCTTCGATTGATTAGTCTCAGGAACATCATTTGACATTATGACAATTCATATTCATACATAGAATAATATTATTCTGTGACAACGTTGAAATACGATTTATTATTGAAATTTTGAAAAATCATATCTCCGAAAGTATTAGCTTGTTAGAGTTAAAAATGATATGATTGGATTCTCATGATAAAACTTTTTATTAAAAAAAATTTAATTTGGAATTTGTTCCGTAAAAAAAAAATTTTTTTTTTGTTACTCCGAAACCATTTGTCCGATTTTGCCCAATAACGAACTTAGCCGAGATATTTATCCCCCAAACCTACTCTGAAAATTTCAACTCTCTAGCTCATTCCGTTCGAGAGTTATCGTGCCTACGGCCGGCCGGACCGGCCGGACAGAATGAATTTCGACCACGGATTCTTGATCAGTGAGTCGAACCAAATCGTTTAAGACCATTTTCATCGAAATATTCGAAAATTACAGACATTTGGGCAAATTGATAAGCACTCAGTTCCGAGGAACTAGAGCGCCAAAAATCGAGTCACTTTCTCTTTCCGTTCTCAAGTTAATAATATTTTTTCATTCCTAGTAATACGATCCTCATAAAATTTCACATACGTATTTGTGTTTGTATTCTACGATTAGTTATTATGTTTCAATTCGATCGGATTAGTATTAGTTCAAACCAAAATCAATATTCGGAAACCGTTGGGCTGATTATGCAACGAACTTTTCCGTTGCATTTGGACAAGCCACCTACCCTGAAAATTTCAAGTTGCTATCTCTTTCCGTTCAAAAGTTATCTTGGCAACGTCCGGCTGGATGGCCGGAGATAATGAAATTTGACCCCGAATTCTTCATCAGTGAGTCGAAAAACTAATCATTTTCGGCGAAAAGTTTGAAAATTACAGACATTTGGACAAAATGATTGCACGCTGCTCCTCAGAACATGCTCGGAAAAGGGCAAGTACAAGTATATTGCTAATAATTCCACTTTCAGGGTTAGTTTTGAAGAATGGGTATACTTTATTCAAGTAGGGCCTATATATAGGGCCATATATATATATATATATATAAAAAATTGGTTCAAGCCCCGTGGACAGTAGCTTTTCGGCGCTCTTGTTCGAACAAACCAATTATATCTCCGAAAGTATTGATTTCTCAGAGTTGGGAATTATATCAATGGATTCTTATGATAGAACTGCATCATGAAAGAAATTAAATTCAAAAAGAGTGTCGTTTAAAAAAAGAGCTTCAAAAATTATCATTTAAAAAAAAACATAGGAGTACGATTCATTATTGAAATTTCGAAAAATCATATTTCCGAAAGTATAAGCTTGTTAGAGTTGGAAATTATATCAATGGATTTTTATGGTGAAACTGCATCTTAAAAAAAATTGAATTTGAAATTTGTTAGTTGAAAAAAATTTTGTTTTTCGTTACTCCGAAATCCAATAACAAACTCAACCGAGATATTTATCTCCCAAACCTACTCTGTATATTTCAACTGCCTAGCTCATTCTGTTCGACAGTTATTGTGGACACAAAATTAAAAAATTGAAAAATACTTTTTTTTAAACTTTATGACAACCCCATAAATACAGAACTTCGCATGCGTATACAGGTCATTATTCTACAATTTGATGCTAAATTTCAGATAGATCGAGTGATTAGTTTCGGAAATATTCATAAAAAATATTTTCACTAAAAATGGCCATAACTTCGAAACCGCTTGGTGGATTTCGCCCGTTAACGATCTCGTCCGAGATATTTACGCTCCAAACCTGCCAATCGTATAATTTCATTCAATTGTGTTAAAAAATATACCATACATAATTGAAAATAAACCAAATACTATACAGGGTGTTCTTAATATCGCTGCACAATTGTACGCGATTGAAGTGATTTCTGCCACAAACAAAGCATTAACTAAATACATAGGTACCTTGGATTCTCATAATGTATTTGTCCGAAATTTTCATACAGGGTGTTTTTCTTTTAACGTCAATTGCAACTGGCTGTATTTCACGCCAGTCGTACAATTTAATTCAATTGAGTTAAAAAATATACTTTCGAGGCATGCATCATTGAAAATAAACTATTACTATACAGGGTGTTCTTTATGTCACGGCACAATTGAAGTGGTTTGTGTCACAAACAAAGCATTAAATAGGTACCTTGAATGGATTTTCATTATGTATTTGTCCGAAATTGTCATACAGGGTGTTTTTCTTTTATCGTCATTGCAACTTGCTGTTTTTCACGCCAACCGTACAATTTCATTCAATTGTGTTAAAAATTATACTTTTGAGACATACATCATTGAAAATAGAGTATTACTATACAGGGTGTTCTTTATATCATGGCACAATTGTACAATTGGCACAAACAAAGCATTAACTAAATAGGTATACCTCGGATGGATTCTCATAATGTAACAATTTTGTTTTTCCTTTGATGTATGGACATGGCGCATGGACAATTATACGTCGCGTGTTCGCTCGTGGGAAAACCGTCCTCTTTGTTTATTTACGCACCACAAAACAAAACAAAAAATATAGTTTATCAGAAAGCTTCAAATTGATTAAGATACTGTATCATAACTGTGTGTGTCAGTCAAAAACAAATTGAAACCTTATAAAAAGCCAGTATTTCAGGGGAACTGTCTTGTAAGTGAGCAACATAATGTGCAATTAATCGAAAATAATAATATAACTTCCTTCGTACCGAGCATTTTTTTTATTAACTTAGGCGGTGCGAAGTTCGCCGGACCAGCTAGTGTTGAACAAATGATTGTTTCAGGCGAGTACCGATTAAATCAAATAGATTGGTAGTATTGATCCTTATTATTTGGCATCAACTGATTTTATCTTCACTGTATGAAATTCCGAAGAATGTAGTGTTGGTTTATTTCCTCTCCAATATGAGCCCTTCGACATATTGCGAAATTAGAGATCACATCAAGAGTTTCGACGCCTTTCAACAGGTGGCATGCAAATGGACTGAATCTCTTTGTGTCAAGAAGTTGAATCATAAATCTTTCATCATTGGGAAGTTGGAGTAGTTGGGCTCAAACAAATTAATGATTTATTAAGATTGTAACATTTACTTATCATTAATCCAGTGTATTTCTTCACCGAACATACCTCTTAATTACTCCCATTTATGTATGTAAAATTACAAATACTTAAATATAAATAAAAATGCGAAGAGCATATGAAATTTTTAAAAATTTTTGATTCCGTTATATCAGCCCTAAGAAGGGCTGATATCCAACGTGCATTTCTCTCCACACCAGATGGTTCTACCCGTCTTTGCACGGAAGGTAATCGAAAAAATTTTAGCTCTATATCTCTCTTTGATCTATGTTCCTTCGTGAACTATAGAGGGCTGAAAGTGCTCTATTGTTGAATCACAAAAGCAGCAAAATCCCAGAAAAAAACTATGATCGTTGGGCCTAAGTTCTTGAACTATTTGAATGTTATACAGGTTCAAACCTTAATCATTGCTCATAGTCCTCCAGTTTGATTCATATACCTATCAGGTGTTGCTGAGAACGGCGTCTAATAGACAAATAAGGATTATCAAGACACCTTCCTCTCACAGCTTCAATATAACTGCCTTATTCATACTGTTGAGACGATTTTCTTAGCAAAATTTAATGATTTCGCAACCTTACCTAAAAAACTGCCAGATAACTAATCTGACACATGTAACAGTGTTGCAATATTTCACTCTTAAGTCCTAAAATACTAATCGGAAATTTTTGGACTACATCCATTGTGATTACCTTGAAAATTGGTTACTTAGTTATAGAACTGGCGTCCTCCAATTCAGCAACAGTACAACAAGATGTCTTAAAGTATGAGATAATTTCATCAGTTCCCAACGGAATTCGACCACTATAAAAGGTGCATTCCGAATTACAAAGAACGAATCCAATCTTGACATTTCAATTAAATGTTTATCTCTGAACTGTCAATTCATACAATACGATTAAAAAGGACGCAGACGACAGCCTCGAAACGATCATATCTCGTTCCGAAAAATGAGATGTGAATTCAAATTAGTGATATCACCTATGAGTGGCGAAGAATAACGTCGTGCCCCACGATTCAGATGCATCATGTCAAAAGTGAAGACTTAATTCAAAATATCTAGATTTATCTCGGTGCCCATCTAAATGGTTCATTTGTCACCACGTTCTCTTGGATTCCGTCTACCAGAGATTAATTAATATGGAATTCATCACACTCCAATGATAGCTGACAAGATTCGGTTCCTGTAGTATGGAAGCTGGCATGGCAGCCGAAAAGAAGGATCCGGCTCGAAGGACTAATGAAGTTGAGAAAATTCGAGAATAGCTCTGACGTGGAGTCAGGAGCTTCTGCATTTATATTATTATTGAAATTGGTTACAATATATTCGACGCAAAGCACATCATATTGTTCATGAGATGTCTGTTGTATGTGAATCCACAAGTCCAGAGCATTCTGCCAATAGGATCTTCAAAATAGGTTCATACAATGAATATACATATGCATTACGCATATATTTTACGAATCAAATTAACCCCTTGAGATTTAATTGATTTGTCGAGAAGCAAGAGAATTTTCACTGGTGAGGAAAGGCTGAGTTCCTTGTTTTGTCTCATAGGTGGCGTGGGATTTTATTAATATATCCGCTCAGGCCAGCTCAATTCAAACATGGTAATTAGTTGTAGAAAGCCAACGCGCAAATTATCGCGCTTTGTTGTTTAGATCATATCTCAAGGAAATTTAAAAAAAATCATTGAAAAAAATTCTATATCTCAGAAACTATCCGTCCGATATTAAGGCCTAATTTTACGCCCAAGTTCTAAATTTTAATACGATCGTATCTATATTGTTGGAGATCCGAGCAGACTTGGGTGAGTTAAGTAGCTGGATGGGTGACCGTTGCCACGTTAACTTTCGGATGGAGAAAGGTAGCAACTTTAAACTTGTTGACTAACAATAAATAATATTAATAATAATAATAATAACAACAAAAACAGTATCTTCGTAGAATAAATCAATATATTGACATTCTCGTAATCTTTTCTAATCTCTTGTGCAATTCCATGAGACCCGTGTGCTAAACAGGCGATATGCAGTAAATTTGGATAAAACACTTACAGAGCTTGACCGGCTTTGATCTTTTATGGAGCAGCTTCAAAAACAAAGATACAAATGTTTTCATCCATAGAAAAATCTGAATATAATGATTTAATGGAATTATTTATGAACCGGGCTATGGTCTAATAGTTTGTGGCTTCTAGGACCTTACATCAGGCATCGAAACTTCTCCTAGACAGGATTATCACGATTCCTGATTGGCGATGAACTCAGAAAAAATTGAAAATGTCGGTATCTTTGGGGGGCCTGAAAGTAAAGCAGTACATTCATACAATTGAAAAAATCATTCAATAATAGCATGCTTAAAAAAAAACAACGATATCACATAATATTGCAGTGCTCATCAGTCAGGCATCTCCTCTTTAGGCTGTCTCATCCTCGAAGGGTGTTCTTTGAAAAAAAATGTGGTAAAGCCCTATGGACAGGAGCTTTGGCGCTCTTGTTCAAACTTCGACAAAATAATCTCCGGAAGTATAGGTTGCTCAGAGTTGGAAATGATATGAATGAATTCTTACTACTGCATCATGGAATAAATTAAATACAAAAAAAGCCATTTAAACAAGCACTGACGTGTTGTCAGGAGCTTTTGCGCGTATGTTCTATTGTCCATACTCCTGTAATGAACACTCTTCTTAATCGAATTTACCATGATGAATTCTATTGTCTATTCTCCTGTATTGGACACTCTTCTCAATCGAATTCACCATGATGATTTTTATTGTCTATTCTCCTGTATTGGAGACTCTTCTTAATCGAATTTACCAAGATGAGTTCTATTGTCCATTCTGGACAATAGCAACTATTTTTTTTTAAATTTTCTAGTTATACCATCCTCACGAAATTCTGCAAGAATTTTCGCGTTGGCATTCTTCAACTAATAACAATGTTTGAATCCAATCGGTTTTGTATTCTTCGAGTTAATGAGGAACAAAAAACTACCAAATTTCAGAAAATTTCAGATGGCTATAACTCTAAAACCGTTTGGACGATTATGCTCATAAACAAACTCAAATGTCGCATTCAGGTGCACAACCTAACCTGAAATTTTCAAGCCGCTATCTCCTTCCGTTCTCAGGTTATCGTGACAACAAAAATATTTTTTAATAATTTTTTAATAATTTTCTAGTGATACGATTCTCACAAAATTTCACAAACGTGCTTAGGTCTATATTCTACAACTATTCATCAAGTTTAAATTCGATCGGATTTATTTTGGTTGAAAACAAAATTATTACTCGGAAACCATTGGGCCGATTATACCCATTAACGAACTTGTCCGTCGTATTGGGATGCGCCACCTACCCTGAAAATTTCAAGTCGCTAGCTCTTTCCGTTCTCAAGTTATCGTGGCAACGGCCGGACGGCCGTACGGCACCACAGAATTAAATTTCACATTTGGGCAAAACTATAACGCGATGTTCCCCAGAACATACGCGCAAAAAAATAATATTGCCAAAAATAATTAATCCGAAACCACCAGACCGATTCTATCCAATAACGAACTTATCCAAGATGTTCATTCCTAAAGTATTAGCTTTTTAGAGTTGAAAATTATATCAATTAATTCTTATGATGAAACCGCATCTTAAAAAAATTGAATTTGAAATTATTGTCCAATAACAAAATTAAACTAAATATTTAACTCCCAAATCTACTCTGCAAATTTGAACTGTCTAGCTCATTCCGTTTGAGAGTTATCGTGGCAACAACCAGCTGGACATAATCAATTTTGTCCACGGATTCTTGATCAGTGAGTCGAACCAAATCGTTTGAGACCATTTTCATCAACAGATATTTTGGCAAATTGATAAGCACTCTGTTCCGAGGAACAAGAGCGCCGAAGAGCATTATCAAATCTTAGAAGAAGAATGTAGACAAATTCAAATCAGGTGAAGATTTTCGCACATGATAATGATCATCGTGGACAGTTACATAGGGCAAAAATCTAGGGACAGCTTCACGATGAAGTGTTGTATTCACTCTTGGATTATAATAATCACAGCATAAAAGATAATTAATAGTATTAGTGCTTGAACGGATGAAGCAAGCTTGATTTCAAGCTGCCCCTCTAGCAATATCCCTTGGAAATATGAGGAACTCCTTCTGTTTACAACCAGCAGGGAAATGTGAGTGAAAAGTACTCTTACAAAATGGAAATTGCAGGAATACGTTTTGGACATATTAGCAGGAAATAATACTGAAGTTTATTGCATTTTAAAAATAGAATAGAAAGGGGATGATGAGAAATTTCGAGTTAAAATATAGCAAGAGTCGCCCAATTACAATAAGTTTCAAAATTAATGGAATATTCTACATTCGATCGATTCTTAATAATGAGTAGTCACCTGACTTCAAACAAAACTATTCCAATCTTCTTAGTTGTACTTTATTTTTTCGTTTGAGTAAATGCCAACATTGTCAACCAGAAGTATAAGGGTTATTTGCGGTTGGACTGTTACTCTTACCGAAAATTATAGGCGGCCCTATTTGGTTGCCTGTTAGAAACATAGAATACCAAGTTTCATCCTGTGCTAATCCTTTCAGAGTATGACACTCGCGCAGTGATCAATAGTGAATAATTTCTGCTTGAAAGACAGTCGCAAATGTACCCAGGTACATGGATTCTCTATTTCTTGGTTTTGAAGTAATCAATTCACTTTCCAAATTTTTCTCATTATTTTGAATCATGTTAATGTTTCAAATGGAAGTAAATATGTGAGAGGATTTGAATCAGTAGGATTCGACAAATGAATAGCATTCATTCTTTTTATTTGGCCGAGAAAAAAAAATCGTTTTTATCGGTACCAATCAGAAAAAGTCGAAAGAACACTATCATAAAAATCGTTGATCAGAATTATTCCAAGTCCATTGGAAATAAGGAAACATTTTCAAACAAGAGATCAGAACTAGTCTAGGTCCACGCTCTTATCTGCAAAACGCTCCCACCAGTACTTGAAATATACTGCACTACAAAAGTTTCCATTGTTTTTCACCAATTTTTTAAATATGAGCAATCTAAATGTTTTCTCTAACTCATTATTTTGCATAGCTCTCTATAAGTTCCACAGTTTCAGGTGAATATTTGTTTTTAGTATCTGTACTTTGTAGTGCAAAATCAATTCACTCAAAAAATTGAAAAAATAACGTTCAGTAAAGAGTATGGCCTCCTCGAACAGCAACGACAGCCTGACAAAATCGTTGCATACTTTCGACAAGATTGTTGAAATAGCCATGATCAATTTCGCTCCAGAGTTACGGTAAAAACCGCAAGGTCTTGAAGTATATGTGTGTTCTTTGTAGTTGCTGTCATAAAAAATTGGTTCAAGCCCTGTGGACAGGAGCTTTCTGGCGCTCTAGTTCAAACATACAAATTATATCTGGTATTGGTTTCTCAGAGTTGGGAATTATATCAATGTATTCATATTATATCACTGCATCATAAAGGAAATTCAATTCAAATAATAGTTTATTGGATAAGTAATAATGAATTACCTTGTAATCGATCAAAAATTTCCTGATCTACGTTCACCAAACTACAGAATTATGCTTTCAATATTTACGTAATATTTTCAAACATTTTCGGGTGAGGTCCCCGTTGCATCGCTAAAATACGAGTATTTCAACCCCATTATTTTTGAAGTTACAATATTCCCTTCTGTCAAGTTGACATTATGAGAATTCATACATAGAATAATAATTATATCAATCTGTGAAATACGATTTACATTGAAATTTAAAAAAATCATATCTCCGAAAGTATTAGCTTGTTAGAGATGAAAATGATATGAATGGATTCTTAATATAAAACTGCTTATTAAAAAAAATTTGATTTGGAATTTGTTTCGTAAAAAAAAATTTTTTTTTTGTCACTCCGAAACCATCTGTCCGATTTTGCCCAATAACGAACTTAGCCGAGATATTCATCCCCCAAACCTACTCTGAAAATTTCAAGTCTCTAGCTCATTCCGTTCGAGAGTTATCGTGCTTACGGACGGCCGGCCGGCCGGCCGGACCGGCCGGACAGAATGAATTCCGACCACGGATTCTTGATCAGTGAGTCGAACCAAATCGTTTAAGACCATTTTCATTGAAATATTCCAAAATTACAGACATTTGGGCAAATTGATAAGCACTCAGTTCCGAGGAACTAGAGCGCCAAAAATGGTTTATGAACTTCACTTTTGTGGAGCAGTTTACTTCTGATACTGATACTTCTAGCAAATTGAAATTGATGCATGGATATATATAGACTTTATCTAGTTCGGCAGTTCTCGTCGATATGGACTGGCGATTCTGCAGTAGTTGAAGCAACGTTTGGTAGGAAGAAGAGAATAAATGAACATTTGGAATTTTGGACATAATATAGTTCGTCTTCAAGGTGGCGACGACATATATTCACTTCAAAAGAGTAGTTATTTTAATATCTCAGGTGTAGGGATCTGATCAAATCTCCGTTTTCTTCATCTCCCTGCAACATATAGAGATTCTCAGAGAAAGTTCAGCAGTGTATCAATTTCGTACTAGAGTTCATCTTTCAACAATGCCCGTTTCGAAAATTCGATCATAAAGTGCCAAATAAATATCGGGCCGGCAAAAAACAGTTCCCAAGTCGCTGGTGGCTGGAATTTATGTTTTGTGAGACGCACTCGAGTAGGTAACCTGATCGCTATGTTAATGTATGTGTGATACGGACTTCTGGAATATACAAAGAAACACAAAGGCAATTTCGCCGATATCCGACGATCGGTCTAGTTGTTTAGACCCCGACCACGTACTGGAAGGTCGGTCGAACAATTCCCCAGCCTTCTTCTCGGTTTTTTACCGCCCGCGGGCGTGTGTCGCCCTCGGCAGTCGATCGAGGACGTGTCACTATTACGGCAGCTTATATGCGTTCACGGGAAATCGTTACGTACGATGTTAATGATGGGGAGCAGCCGTATATTTTGATTGACAAAAAGCTCATTAAATTCATTGCATCCCCGGAGGTGTCATCCTTCGAGAATAAATTTCGGCAACGATGCTGCAGTTTCAGAATTTACGTTATCGCAATTTCCGAACTGGAGTACCTAATCCTTCATATCCTCGATGAAATTTAATTGAGAGTTGAATCCTGATTGAATTACCAGGATATTATGGATCGAAGGATCAAATTTTGAGTCCTGAGTCTTTTATCAGGATAGTGTTAATTCGAAGTACCACAATTTTACACTCTGATTGTTTTATCAGGGGGATGAGTAAAGGGGTATGCTTAACTTTAAGCAACCCAGCACTAATCTCGTTGATTACGGCGTAAATTGTTACTTGCAATAAGATAAAAATTACGAGAATAGGAAGTGGTGATATATTCGAACGCACTTTAAAAAAATTAGTTTCCCAAACCTACTCTGAAAATTTCAACTGCCTAGCTAATTCAGTTCGAGAGTTATTGTAGAAACAAAATTTAATAATTAAAAAATTATTTTTTATACTTTACGGCAACCGGATCAATACAAAACTTCGCATGCGTATAAAGGTCATTATTCTACAATTTTATGCTAGATTTCAGATAGATCGAGTGATCGGTTTCGGAAATATTCATGAAAAATGTTTTTACCAAAAAAACGGCCATAACTCCGAAACCGCTTGGTAGATTTCGCCCGTTAACGAACTCGTCCGAGATATTTACGCTCCAGACCTTCCCTGCAAATTTCGATCCTCTAACTTTCGTTCGAGAGTTATCGTGTTAACGGACGGACGGCCGGGCAGAAACGATTTCGACCACGGATTCTTGATCAGAGAGTCGAACCAAATCGTTTGAGACCATTTTCAGCCGAAAATTCGAAAAAAGCAGACATTTGGGCAAATTGATAAGCACTCTGTTCCGAGGAACAAGAGCGCCAAAAAGTTGAAAAACTGAATATCATTATTACATTACAACGAATTACATAAGAAATATGGTTGGACAACTAAAACTGTATTGATATCAGGTGAATAGCTCATTTATAGTTATTCGATTCATTTTATAATTTGCATTGCCTCATACATACAGACTGCTATTTCAGCAAGAATGAAAAATCACCAAGAAAAAATGTCAAAAATTCTCATCATATAGTTCGCCAACAAAAAGAAGGAAAACTAATACGGTGGTGGTATTACAATAATCAGAACTCGGAGGAATCCATACTACATACTTTATTCCTCAGTAGTTTAGGTTTATTCCTCAGTAGGTTAGAGTAGAATTTTGGAAATTTTGGTGCATGAGATGTTACAGAACTATTTAGAGAAGATTTTGATATTGCACGAGTTGCAGTCGGGGTTACGTGAGCACCATTCGTGCCAAACAGCCTGCCAATTGGTTTGTTTAGCATGGAAGAAGAGTTTAGATGAAAGAAAGATAGTAGTGTGTTCATAGACTTATGTCGTGCTTTCGAGACCATTGATCGGACGAGATTGATAAAAAAATGTGAACTATACGGCATCAGAGGAACAGCTCTACTATGGCTGGACGACTTTTTGAGAGGGAGGTACCAGAAAACTAGAATTGATGAGGATTTTTCGGATACAATTGAGGTCAAATGTGGCGTTCCGCAGGGCAGTGTCCTGGGACCATTGCCTCAGTTCCGAGGAACTAGAGCGCTTATCAATTTGCCCAAATGTCTGTAATTTTCGAATTTTTCGATGAAAATGGTCTTAAACGATTTGGTTCGACTCACTGATCAAGAATCCGTGGTCAAAAATCATTCTGTCCGGCCAGCCGGCCGGCCGTAGGCACGATAACTCTCGAACGGAATGAGCTAGACAGTTGAAATTTTCAGAGTAGGTTTGGTAGATAAATATCTCAGCTAAGTTCGTTATTGGGCAAAATCAGTCAGATGGTTTCGGAGTAACAAAAAAAATTTTTTTTTTTTCAAACCAAACTCAAAATGAAATTTTTTTCAATAAGCCGTTTTACCATAATAATCCAATGATATCATTTTTAACTCTAACAAGCTAATACTTTCGCAGATATTTTCAAAATTTCAATAATAAATCGTATTTCAACGTTGTCACACAATGATATAATTATTCTATGTATGAATTGTCATAATGTCAACTTATTTTCCTGAGACATGTCATTATCTAATCAATCGAAGAATTGTGAGCGAAGTGAGAAAAATCTCAGTTGTTTGCTCCGAAATTAGATTTTCTCAGAAAAGTCTTACATTTCGGACCGGAAAATGAAGTAAGAGATCTGAGAGTAGTGAGACTGCTTTTCATCCATAGACATAGATATAACTCTCGAACGGAATGAGCTAGGTAGTTGAAATTTTCAGAGTAGGTTAGGGAGATGAATATCTCGGTTAAGTTCGTTATTGGGCAAAATTGGCCAGGTTTAATTTGATTTCTTCCATGGTGCAGTTCCCATTCTCATGATTGCTCATTTGAATTGAAGTTCCTTTATGATGCAGTTCTATCATATGAATACATTGATATAATTCCCAACTCTGAGAAACCAATACTTTCGGAGATATAATTATTTTTTGAAAAAAATGGTCTCAAACGACTAAGTTCGACTCCCCAATGAAGAATTCGAGGTCAAATTTGATTCTGTCCGGCCGGCCGTCTGGCCATCCGGCCGTTGCCACGATAACTTGAGAACGAAAAGAGCTAGCAACTTGAAATTTTCAGGGTAGGTGGCGCATCTCAATACGACGGACAAGTTCGTTAATGGGCATAATCGGCCCAGCGGTTTCCGAGTAATAATTTTGTTTTAAACCAATATAAATCCGGTCGAATTGAAACTTGGTGAGTAGTTGTAGAATATGAACCTAAGCACGTTTGTGAACTTTTGTGCGAATCATATGGCTAAAAAATTTAAAAAAAATTATTAAAAAATATTTTTGTTGTCACGATAACTTGAGAACGGAATGAGGTAGCGGCTTGAAATTTTCAGGTTAGGATGAGCACCAGATCGCGACATTTCAGTTTGTTCATGAGCACAATCAGCCAAACGGTTTTAGAGTTATAGCCATCTGAAATTTTCTGAAATTTCGTGGTTTTTGTTCCTCATTAACTCGAAAAATACTGAACCGATTGAATTCAAACATGGTTATTAGTTGTAGAATGCCAACGCGGAAATGTTTGCAAAATTTGGTGAGGATAGCATTCGTAGAAAATTTTTAATAAATCATTGAAAATAAAAAAAAAATTCTATATATCAGTAACTAATCGTTAGAAATTGATGAAATTTTGCAAGAGCCTTCATAACCCAACTCTACCACTAAGTTTCAAGTTTTAATACGATCGGTTCAATATTGATGGAGATTGGAGCATTCTTGTGTGAATTCAGTAGATGGGTGACCGTTGCCTCGATAACTTTCGAACGAAAAGAGATAGGGATTTGCAATTTTCAGGATAGGTTGCGTATCCGAAAGGAAGAGTTGAGTTCGTTTTTGGGCATAATTGGTCTAACGGTTTCCGAGTTATACCCACCTGGAATATTATTTTCTTGATAACTGAAAAAATAAGAATGAACAATAGAACATACGCGCAAAAGCTTCTGACTTCACGTCAGTGCTTGAAACAATTTTTATATTATACATTTACATTTGTATTTGAAAAGATGTTTTTTCAATTTATATGCTGATGACACTTTAATATCAGTGGAAGGTCATAATGAGTGTGAATTGGTGGATACTTTAAATAAGGAATTGAGCGTTTTTCAAAATTGGTTGAGGTTAAATAATTTGAAAATAAATCCGGAAAAGACGAAGTATATGGTCCTAGGCACAAAAGCTCAATGCAAGAAATTTAATGCTGAACAGTATAACATTTACATAGATAAGAAACAGATAGGCCTTGTAACGCAGATGAAATATTTAGGAGTGGTTTTCGATCTACAGCTGAATTTTGGTCTTCATGCGGAATACTTATGTAAAAAGATAGGAAAAAAAATTGGTTATTTTGGTAGAATGTCATACAAACTGTCAGAAAAGGGAAAAAGAATAGTCTATAACACAATAATATTTCCGCACTTTATTTATTGTATGTCGTTATTAATTTCGTGTAACAAGGAGCACTTATATAGATTACAAGTATTACAGAATAAGGCAATGAGGATCTTGTTGGGATGTGGTAGGACTACGCCTGTAAGTTATATGCTAAAAAGATTGAAATTTTTGGACATTTCTCGGTTAGTGGAAGAATCGAATTATTTACTAATTTATAAGACCATTAATAAGTTGGCTCCCTCATACTTAGAGAAATTCTTAACAAAGAGGAATGAAATGACAGAATATAATTTGAGGAACGCAGAAGATTTTCACATAGAAAGATGTAGAACTGTTGCATTTCAGAGATCAACATTTAACTTGGGCCTTAGTAACATCAGTAAAGAAGGCACCTACGTTAAAAATGTTTAAAAGACTTTTGAGAACAAAATTTGTTTAATGTAATTTTGTTTTTTTTTCACAAATCTTTAGAGTTGTAAAATAGTTTTACTTGAACTAAATAAAGCTTATTATTATTATTATCATAAAATACAACTTGACTCCTTAAGTTTCCTTTTAATATAATCAGGTTCTGTTATTAGAATCTTTGTATTACTCCAATCCATCATGTGATCTCCTTGGATTGTACATACATGTTCTGCTATTTTTGATTTCTGTATGTCTCTATTTTTCAAGTTATTCTTATGCTCTGACTTTCTTACTTCTAGTGGTCTTGATGTTTCTCCTGTGTATGATTTACCACAAATACAAGGAATATTATATACAGTTTTTTTATTTTGTTTTTCATTTATGGGTTTTGTTTTCGTTAATAAAGACCTAAGATCATTTTGTGTTTTGAAGATGGTTCTTATATTGAACTTAGAACCGATTCTTCTAATTTTTTCAGAAAGGCCACGAACATAAGTTATCACATTCAATTTAAATACTGTCAAATACTGTAATGCTCTTTGAAATAAATAATTTATTGTGTTAATTGTGCAATACAAGAGACAGATTCACGAAACCATGATTTTAATGTCATAGTACTTTATTCTTTTGATATTTTGTTACTGTGAAAACTGGAAGTGTAAGGCTGGGAAACTAGTTTGGTTATTAGAATTTTGATATTCATTTAATATTTTGTTACTGTTAAATCTAGAAGTGTAGGACTAAGAAATTAGTTTTGTTATTTACAGTTTATTTGTTCATCATTACAGTAGAAATAAAGTTTTTTTTTGTTTATAGGTTTTTCAATCAACTACCTCACGAAGTAAAATCCCATTGGATTTTCCCACTTGTTCATTCTGGACAGAAAAGAGGAAATAGTTTTCATCTGATCAATTAATACTTTTCCAAAAATATAATATTTTTCGTTTATATAATTTAAACTTCACTATTTTATATTTAATTTCCAATAAATCAATATTTTTCCCTTGTATTTTAAATTAACTTCTTTGATTCGAAAAAATAAAATATATAGATTTGATTTCGAATTGTACTCGCAGTTGAAGAAAAAGCGTAAGGAACTTTTTCTGGAAAAAACCTACATAACTCAATTATGGTATATAAGCAAACGATTCATACGTTGCTATAAATATTGTCTATACCATTAATGTTATCCTGGGTCTGTGAAAATTATATTGACTGTACTTTATTCATCGTAACTTGAGGTCACCAACTAAGTGAGTCATTATTTCCAGAAAAACTGCAGCAACTGGAAACGCGAAAGCGTTGAAAGGAACCGAATAAAATCTATTCCCACACTAATTAGTCCATTAATTATCCATAAATATTAATTGATATGAATTTTACAACGTATCAGCAAATATTTGTTGCGATTATGTGGGTTACCATCGGTTATTAAGGATAACTCCTAATTAACGATAGATTTGTTTACTTCAGCGACCTTTATATAACTCTTGAGAAAGCAATTCATGTAAGTACGTGGCATAAAAAATGGATTCATGTTGTGCTCAATTCTTTTATCCTTTAAAACTGGATATGAGGAGACACGATTTCAATGGTGTTTCGTTTTAAATATCATAGCAGAAATTGAGGGAATTTTGATCCTTACATTTTGGAATGAAATTACTAAGCAATATTGCATTTCATGAAAAAAAAATATATTGAACAATTCGAAAATTCTTGAAAAGCACTAATTTGAATTCAGGAGCTTTTGCGCGTTTATTCTAATGTATAATCACACCTCACACACCCACACGAAATATTGCATAAACTATTAGAATAAATAAAATAGTGAACTTACTCAGCGGCGAATCGAACCCGGATCTACTGCACGGCAGTCAAGTACTCCAACACCTCTGCTATAGAGGACTCATTACAATTCTAAGATTTAGATGATTTGAAATTACGCCAGTTAATTGCTAAAAAACAACAACGATGGAGGTGAAATCCGTTGCTCGACAGTAAAAAGGCAGTTTGAAGGATTGTGCAGACCTTCGATAGAATCTGGTAGATAGTTTCTGACATAAAATTTTAGGTAATCAAATCATTATAGATATTTTTCAGAGTTTGGGAGAGAAAACCCAGAAAAAACCTTTCAATAATAAAATTTCAGGCGACAATATTTTTATTTCCAATGATACGATCCTCAAGAAATTTTGCGAAAATTGGCGCCTTGGCATTTGACAATTAATATCAAAGTCTCGATTCAATCGGATGTGTATTTTTTGAGTTATTGAGGAAACAATATTTCAGATAGTTACAACTCCGGAACCGTTTGGCTGATTATGCCCATCAACGCAAGTCGCTATCTCTTTCCGTTCTAAAGTTATCGTGAAAACGGACGGCCAGCCGGATAGAATTGAATTTTACCTGGATTTCTCCATCAGTGAGTGAGTGAGTTTGAGACCATTTTCGGCAAAAAGGTCGAAAATTACAGACATTTGTGCACAATAACTGCACGCTGTTCACTAGAACAGTAACTGTGCGGAAAAACAGAATAACCTGTG
Source organism: Halyzia sedecimguttata (assembly GCA_937662695.2). Taxonomy (NCBI): domain Eukaryota; kingdom Metazoa; phylum Arthropoda; class Insecta; order Coleoptera; family Coccinellidae; genus Halyzia; species Halyzia sedecimguttata. The sequence continues at coordinate 29,010,493 of OW569415.2, forward strand.
AACAACTACAAAAATATATTTCCGATATTTGTTAAGTCTAACTTTTAGTTTTGATCTGTCGTGCCCTGAGTTGATGACATGATAATGAATATTTTACATGGAAATCATTAGACGCCACTGCTATTTTCGGAAAAAAAATTCTTAATGGTTTTTTCTTTCGCATTAAGAAATTTATCCCAGTATAACTTCATATTTAAATGATATATTTGGATTGTATGATTCAAGTAACTATACGCATGAAATAGTATATTCTTAAAAACAAGTTGCAGAATGGGCCCCTATTCAACCACGAATGCGAAATTCGGAAACGAGCGACGAACCTGAGTGTTGGAATTGCCTTCTGCAACGAGTATTAGACGATATTTTTTCTATTTCAGGCGAATTTTCTAAAATACTGTTGAAATGTAATGGAAAATTCAGATTATACATCCTAGTGACTTTTGTATTGTATCTTGGCAGTTGGTGTTACTGTCACGAAAGTTGATAGATTACGGAATTTGAATTTGAATCGTACGTAGGGCATGGAGATAGATTTAAAACAGTTTCCTAATAGTATGAATGTTTCAAATTTCAAAATTAGCTAGAAGGAAATCTCTAGTACCTTATTTTTCATGAAAATAAAACTTTTCCTCTCAACAATTATCTCACTTCATCCAGGTTATATTATATTGACAATTGACGTGTGTTGAAATTTGATAGGATTGAATGTCAGTGCTGACTACCCCAAAACAAAAAATATAACTAGAAACAATGCGGGAATGAGTCCATTACAGTGCTGTAATGAACTCATTACGATACTGAAATGGAGAAAAGTTCTTTTCGCGAAAGATACGTGTCTATACATACTAATCATGCACCAGACTGATGGTGGGTTTCCCGAAGCTTCGATTAGCTTAATTGTGGATTGAATTCGATGGTTTTATCAAAAATTAACTGAGAATCTACATAGAATCACACTAATTTGGCAATTAATAACAGTCAAAGCTTTGTGAAACCCACCGTGACTCTCCTAACTCAAGCTCATAAAAGGGGTTTCCTGCGAAGACCTAGGAGGATGAAGACCTAGGAGTGTTAAATCACTGTTAAATCTCCCGCAGGGGACTGTACTTGTTTCGATTCTTATTATGGTTTTTATTGACTGGTTGATTCGTGCTAAGTCTTGATATGGTAGCGTGTAATGATTACTATGTCAAAACTTTCAAGGCAAATATATCTAGTGCTCCGCAAAAGTAATTTTGTGATCACTTCATAAGTTGCCGATTCTTGTCCACAATTGCTTATTTATGGGAAATTAAATGTTTTCTCTATTATATCGTATTGGTTTTTTTTTCTCGTTCGATAACTTTTTTGTTTCAGGCAAGTTATGTCTAGTTACGTTTCTGAGAATTTTGGATCAGTTATTGTTTTACTTTCTTACAATCAACTTTGATCCAAAATCTGAAAATATGTTTAGCAATATTGCCTAGACGTAAAATTAGTGCGGATAAAGCCACTAGGGCTATGATTGAGTAAGAACGTAATCAGAGAGATGTTGCGAATTTCTTTCAAGTTAATGAAAGTGAAGTTTTCCGGCTAGTCCATCGATATCGAGAGACGGAAAACGTGACCGAAATACCGAAAAGTGGACGCCCAAGATCTACAACACCAGCACAAGATGTGTTCCTGACTGTGTCTAACCGAACCTTTGAGTACTTGCCGAATCATACAACAGAGCCTTTTGAACGCTACTAGCATTTTGGCTTCGATTGAAACAGTTCGTCAAAGACTTCGAGACGTTAATCTACATTCTCGACGAATTTTGAGGAAGGATTCCACTAAATCAAAATCTTATGCGAGTTCGATTGGAATGGGCTAATGAGCACTTGAATTGGGACTATCTATGATGGTCTATATTGTTCACAGATGAGTCGAGATATGGACGATTTTCGGATAGTCGGCGTATTCGGGTATGTAGGTACCCATCCTGTGGTGCCCAAAAATCGCAGATCGATTCAGGAAGTTCATCCGTTCAGAGGTGGTATAGTTACTGCTCGGGGAGGCATTTGTTTCAATGGGCGTACAGAATTGTCGGTGCTTGATATGTTGATTACATACCACGAATGCGCAGATTTACATAGATCAAGTCATTGACAATATTATTCCTTTGTTTCAAGCTGCTATTGGGCCAAATTTCTTATTTTTAGACGATAATGCACCACCCCACCAGGTGAGAATTGTCGATGAAGTTCAGGAAACCCACGGTATTGCACATTTGAGCCTACCCCCTTTAGTAGAGTTCAAACCGGGCTCTATCGTGTCACCCCGTGGGACCTTCATTGCTAAAATGTATAGACCACTGGGTATCATTCTCCATACCCTTACAATGCAAATTCAACTGGTCGTCAAAAAATCGTCGTGTGCAGGAAGGGGTGGGGGGCATTTTTCCAAAAATTGACAATTTTTTTTTTCTGTTTATGGTGATCTATATTAGGTGACTATCACTCACACAAATTTCTATTGAAATATACGATTCAGAAATATTTTTTATTAATTGTCAAAATAGTCGGATACAATGCTCTTAAATGGAATTCCTTAAGATATAACCGCTTGCCCTGAACATCCATATTAACTATTATGTTCCACTCGGTTTTACTCGAGATCTGTTAGGATTATCGAAAAAATGCTTTATATGAAAGGTCTGCTCCGAAAACCAACGATTCAGATACTTCTTTCAAAATTACAATAGGCAGAACAGTTTCCTCACAAAATAAGAAATTGTGTTATTAACTCCCATTAACAGAAACCGAACCTGGAGACGCTAGTAAGGCGCAATTTGTAGCGTTAGTCCATGTTAGTGGCGACCTTATGGATTTGAGTTTTCATCTATGCTATATATATAAGGTTCGTTATATCTATCCGACCAACTTTACAGTACTATTCCTACGTGCCTTCAGAACACACATTTTGAAGATAAGGTTTAAATTCCTAATTTTTTATATATATGAGAATGTTACATATAATTCATATATATTAGATTTAATTTTGTTAATTCGTTAATAAATATGCAAATATGCGAGTTCAAACTTATATTCATTACTTCATAAATCAATTTTATGACGTAATATTAACACATTTTTCGAAATCATCGTTCATTCTCATTAGTGGTAACAAGATTTCCTGAATCCTAGACCAAAAATCTGGAAAAGAATTAAGAAAGTATATAGTTGGTATCTATGATATTTAGGGTCTAAAAATTTTTTACATGTCATGATTCATCTAATTCAACTATCACTATCAGATGAAGAATCATCAAGGGAAGGAAAATTTGAAAAATTTTAAGTACCTACTCGTATTTGCACATGTTTTTTGGGCCATACATTTGCAGGAGCCAATACACGGAATTTGTTTTCTTTTACAGGAACACATTGATCCTGTGCCATCTGAAATGAGAATTTCCATTTCATAAAGAATATTTACGGAACTGATATTCGATATAATATTTACCTTTCCTACAACTGCAGTTGCTAAGGATAGATGTTTCCTTAGGTAGGATTGGCATCGTCGTTAATTTTGGCAGAAGTATTCCATTTTCTACATACCACCCACTAAATATAGGATCCGGTAAAGATGGTCTAATGGACTCGAAGGCTGTGTTGTCTCAAACTATCCAATTTTGGAGGTAATTTACTTATGGATCTTGAAGAAGCTATAGTATTCCCTGAGCCTGTTGATACATTTCACATTTTCGTTTGTCGTATACAGATGGATTACAAATTCAACAATATCATTGAATACTTCTTCTCTCAAATTCTCAAAATCTTGAAAGTTCACTCTGCAGTATCTGCACAGAATCTTCATCAATTTTCATTCTTTTTTTACCTTCTGCGACATTTTGACCGAATGAAGATGCAAAGATGAGCGAAATGTGACTAACTTCATACCAATAATGTTGTAACTCAAGAACCATTCATCCATTCTAGTACTATTTTTAGTTAATCCCACTATTCCTCCTGCAGCTTTGGAGTTTCTGTCGATATGCTCTAGCGCCTGATCTACAGAAAGTTGGTTAAAATTCCCAATAAAACATTTAATGACAACATTCCTATTTTTGAATTCATCATGTACTTCCGGTGCCATGTTTGAAAGTATTCAATGATATTGCTGAATTTGTAATCTGTCTGTATACGACAAACGAAAATGTGAAATGTATCAACAGGCTCAGGGGAATATTATAGCTTCTTCAAGATCCATAAGTAAATTACCTCCAACATTGGATAGTTTGAGACAACACAGCCTTCGAGTCCATTACCAAACAAATATTTGGATCAATGGTAATGTACCATGACCATCTTCACCGGATCCAATATTTAGTGGGTGGTATGTTGAAAATGGAAAACTTCTGCCAAAATTAACGACGATGCCAATCCTACCTAAGGAAACATCTATCCTTAGCAACTGCAGTTGTAGAAAAGGTAAATATTATATCGAATATCAGATCCGTAAATATTCTTTGTGAAATGGAAATTCTCATTTCAGATTGCACAGGATCAATGTGTTCCTGTAAAAGAAAACAAATTCCGTGTATTGGCTCCTGCAAATGTATGGCCCAAAAAACATGTGCAAATACTAGTACTTCAAATTTTTCAAATCTTCCTTCCCTTGATGATTCTTCATCTGATAGTGATAGTTGAATTGATGAATCATGACATGTAGGAAATATTTAGACCCTCAGGAAGCTTCGATTAGCTTATTTGTGGATTTAATTCGATGGTTGTATCAAAAATGAACTGAAAATCGACATAGAATCGCACTAATTCGGCAATTAAGAGCTGTCAAAGCTTCGTGAAACCCACCGTTAGTATCATAGGTATACAAACTATATACCTTCTTAATTCTTTTCCAGATTTTTGGTCTATGATTCAGGAAATCTTGAAACTACTAATGAGAATGAGCGATGATTTCAAAAATGTGTTTATATTACGTCACAAAATTGATTTATGAAGTAATGAATATAAGTTTGAACTCGCATATTTGCATATTTATTTACGAATTAACAAAATTAAATCAACTATCTATGAATTATATGTAAATATTCTCATTCATATAAAAAATTAAGGAATTTAAACAATATCTTCAAAATGTGCGTTCTGAATACACGCAGGAATAGTACTGTAAAGTTGGTCGGATAGATATAACGAACCTTATGTGCATAGATCAAAGCTCAAATCCATAAGGTCGCCACTAACATAGACTAACGCAACAAATTGCGCCTTACTAGCGTCTCCAGGTTCGGTTTCGGTTAATGGGAGTTAATAACACAATTTCTTATTTTGTGAGGAAACTGTTCTGGCTATTGCAATTTTGAAAGAATCATCTGAATCGTTGGTTTTCGGAGGAGACCTTTCATATAAAGCATTTTTTCGATAATCCTAACAGATCTCGAGTAAAACGGAGCGGAACATAATAGTTAATATGGGTGTTCAGGGCAAGCGGTTATATCTTAAGGAATTCCATTTAAGAGCATTGTATCCGCCTTTTTTGACAATTAATAAAAAATATTTCTGAATCGTATATTTTGACAGAAGTTTGTGTGAGTGATATTCACCTAATATAGATGACCATGAACAGAAAAAAAAATTTTGTCAATTTTTGGAAAAATGCCCCCCACCCCTTCCTGCACACGACGATTTTTTGACGACCAGTTGAATTTGCATTGTAAGGGTATGGAGAATGATACCCAGTGGTCTATACATTTTAGCAATGAAGGTCCCACGAAAATCTGTTTTAGAGCTCTTTTCATGCCTTGTGAACTCTACTACTTGTTCGCCAGATCTCAATCCCATGGAACACGCCTGGGAGCACCTACAAAGAGCTTTGGATTCTCATCCAAATACCTCAACATACACTTCAAGAACTCAGCTTTTACAGCAAATCTGGAGTGAAATTCATCAAGCTTATTACAGCAATGTGATTGGAAGTATGAAAATTGGTTCAAGCCCTGTGGACAGGAGCTTTGGTGCTCTTGTTCAAACTTTGATAATTCATATCTCCGAAATTATTGGTCTCTGGGAAGTATATAAATGGATTCTTACGATAGAACTCCATCATGAAAGGTATCAGATTCAAACAGATTGATTCGTCCCAATAACGAACTCATCCGAGATCATTCCCAACTCTGAGAAATCAATACTTTCGGAGATGTGGTTTGTCATAAATTGAACAAGAGCGCCAAAGCTCCTTCCACAGGGTTTTCCCCCTTTTTTAATATTTTTTCTAAAATTTTCTGGTGATACGATTCTCACAAAATTTTACAAACGTCCTTATGTTTGTATTCTACAACTACCCACTTATATGATGCAATCGAATGCGCAACCTACCCCAAAAATTTGTCGCTATCTCTTTCCGTTCTCAAGTTATCGTGGCAACGGTCTGACGGCCAGACAGAATCAAATTTGACCTCGAATTCTTCATCAAGTAGTCGAACCCAATCGTTTGAGACCTTTTTCGGTTTCAATCCGATTCAATCGGTTTCAATCCGATTAGATCTGTATCTTTTGAGTTATTTAGGAACCAATATTTCAGTTCAAAAGTTTTACAATAATTACTAAAATACGAAGCCAATCGAGCTGAAATCCGGCCATCCATTGCAAAATGGCAGCTTGACAGATAGTTTCAAAAATATACAATTTTTGAAAAATATTTGTTTATAGTGATACGATCCCATGAAATCACTCAACTAATTTCCAAGCTTCAATTCAATCATTCATTTACTTGGGACCTAAGTTAGTAAATGAGCTTCCAAAAACAGTAAAAAAAATTAAATCGAAAAACATGTTCAGAAAACTTGTATCAGAATATTTGGTCAATAAAGGTCGTACAGCTGTTAGGGATTTAATAGATAGAAAATAAGACATAATACAAATTTTTGGTTCCGGTTAGTTGGGTATGGCTGGTCGTGGTTGTTCAGTATAATGGGTTATTAATTGTTTATTATAATTAGTTATTAGATGTTTATTATAGTCGGTTATGGTTGTTTTATTTTTGAAGTTTTGTTTTCGAATGTGCTAATGAAATAAGTTCAGAGTATTATGTTTATATTTCGTAAATAATAGATTATGTACAAGAATTGATGTAAACCTGAGATAATAAACATTATTATTATTATTATTATTTATTATTATTATCTGTATTTTCTGAGATATTGAAGAAACAATAATGCAAATGGAAATAACTCCAAATGCGTTTGGCCGATTATGTCCATTAACGAACTTAGCCGTCGTATTCGAATGCGCAACCTAGCCTGAAAATGTCGAGTCAGGCATATATTTCGTTCTGGAGTGTCCATCGCAACGTATTTTCAGAGAAAATTTCAAATATTACAGATCTTTGAGCAATATGATAGTACCTACGGTGTTCTCCCTAGAACATGCGCAAAAAAATCAATGTATACTTTAAAAAATATCGCTTCTTTTGACATTTAGTCAATCGCAACTTCTAGTTGTTAAAATCCACTCATCCTGATTGCTTTCATAATTTTTCTCAAATAAAAAGTCAAAATCAAGCCACCCTCTAAGCATTCCATAACATACCTCCCATATAGATATACTCATTTGTGCAATCTTCATTCCATTGTCTTCGGGAAGTAGTATGATCGCTATCTGATCTTCAGCACAAATACAATACGAATTTTCGCAACGGTTTGGAATGAAGTTCTGCAGGTAAGAGTGTATTCGTTTGTTTGCAGCAAGAAGTACATTGGTATGTATCACGTACTCATCAGTTTGGACAGATCACACCCGAACGAGTGGCTGTATCGTCGTATAAGGATAGATGTGGTCATTGTGGTCGGGCTGCCGAATTGCAGTCGTAGGTACGAGGATAGTTCACGAATTATTGTTCCTAACATAGATGCAAACACATGAGAATAATTAGACTAATTTATTTTTCAACATAGATGCCTGCAGTGTTTATACACTGCATAGCGGTGTTGAAATGTTTCAAACTCTTTTGAAAATAATTGGTTCATGCACTGACGTAAAGTCAGGAGCATGTTCTAGTATCTATTCTCCTGTATTGGACACTCTTAATTGGAGTGTCCACAGGAGGATGGACAATAGAACATACGCGCAAACAGCTTGACTTCATGTCAGTGCTCGCACTAATATTTTTTTTTTATTTTTTTTTAATTTTCTTGGGATACGGTTCCACAAAATTTTACACACGTCTTTATGACGATATTCTACGACTAGTTACCAAACTTCAATTCAATCGAGTCTATTTTTATTGAGTTATCGAGGAAATAATATTCCAGGTAGGTATATAACACCGAAACCGTTGGACCGATTATGCTCAAAAACGAACTTAACCGTCCCATTCGGATGCGCAACCTAACCTGAAAATGGCAAGTCCCTATCTCCTTTCGTTCGAAAGTTATCGAGGCAACGGTCACCCATCCAGATAATGAACTCACACGAAGCTGCTCGCATCTCTAACAATATAGATCCGATCGTGTTCAAACTTGCACCTTGGCAGTAGAGCTAGGCTCTTGCAAAATTTCAGTGATGTCCGACGAAGAGTTTCTGATATACAGAATTTTTTTCAATGATTTTCAATGATTTCTTAAAAATTTTCTAGTAATACAATCCTCACGAAATTTCGAGAGAGTTTTCGCGTTGGCATTCTATAACTAATAACCATGTTTGAATTGGATCGGTGTTGTCTTTTTCGAGTTGAGGAAATAACAACCAGAATTTCAAGTCGCTATCTCTTTCCGTTCTCAGGTTTTCGTGACAAATAATATCTGTTTAATTTTTTTTATTTTCTAATGATTCTCACAGAATTTCACAAACGTCCTTAGATGTGTATTCTACAACTAGTCACCAAGTTTCAATTCGATCGGATTTGTATTGGTTTAAAAAAATCATTACTAAGAAACCATTGGGCCGATTATGACCATTAACGAACTGGTCCGTCGTATTGGGATGCGCCATCTACCGTTCTCAAGTTATCGTGGCAACGGCCGGACGGACAGAATTGATTTCGAATTCTTCATCAGGGAGTCGAACCCAATTGTTTGAGACCATTTTCGGCAAAAAAATCCAAAAATTGCATGCACGATATAACAATAAATCCCATGTAACTTCCGAATAGCGATACCTACACGAAAGAAAATGAAAGATCAACCATGTTGCGGAAAATGGCAAAACAAAATCGAATCAGTTGATTCACCAGTTTTGACGACCTTTTCTGGGGCTTTCTGACCTGCCTTTCTACAATTTGCTCGGGCGCCAGTTGCAATTGGTTTAGCAAGTTTGTAACTCCTTGATAGAATCAGTCGCTGATTGCAGTACCTGGGTTACCTTTATACAGTAGAGAAGGATTCAATTCAATCTAAGATGGCAGCGATTAATAGGTATTGGTCTCTTCTAGCGAACAGACTCTGACACTGCAAGATGGTAGCAGTAAAATACACAGGAATTATATATAGTTTTATTTATAATATTTACATACACAATATCGACAATGATCTACAGTGCCAGAGTAATTAGGTAGGAGTAGAAATTCAGACAGACTATGTATAACAGGATAACGTGTTACTAACTTCGGCTGGGTGGACAGCGATATAATGCCCACCCTGTATATAACAAAATATGAAATGTCCAGTAGCGTGATGAATAAAGCAAAGCGTATTAATACAGACTAGATAATGCAAATTAATGTTACGTGAACTAAACTACTTGACGTGCAACACTACTCGTGAGTGCGGGGTGAAAGCGGAGGTGAGGAAATGAAGCAAGGATTATCGGACAATGAGAGCATACACAGTGATTACCAGTGAATGAAAATAAGACTGTGTTGTGACGTGTATACGGATCCACACTGTAATTCCGATCAGAAATAACGACACCAATATTGCTACCCTAGTATAAGGGTCCGTTAATCAGAAGTGTCTTAGCAACGAAGTCAGGTAGCAGCAAATCGATATCCGAAGGGTGCTCTATTCCTGAGTCGATTCACTGGAAGACACTCAGACTCGCAACCCCACTCCGTCTCAAACACTCACAAAGCGAGGCCACCCTTCGATGTAAGTAGTTGAGGACAGAAATACGAGAGACAAATCCGACGGAGACGGTAGGACCCACCGCACGCCACTGCACACTACTGCAGCAACGAAGTTGGGTAACAACCAATCAAGCATGCTCGCCCCGACTCAGCTCACTGAAGGGTACTCAGACCTGCAACCAACTCTGTCTCAAACGATCACAATGCGGGACTGCCCATCGATGTAAGCAGTCAAGAACAGAAATATAATTGCAACCCCGACGGAAGCTGTGCGGTGTATGTTTTACGGGATTCAAAATGAAATGTAAATTAACTACGGAGTCTGATGAGAATATTAGAAATATGTGGCAACGTTCGGTCAGACACGGTCAACTTACTTACGTGGACTTTCACCATTTCACTGATTTTAATTTGGAGGCTTTTCTCAGAAACAAAATTTGAAATAAACGGAAAACTTCTCAAAACAAATAAACTCAAAATGTACGTTCTAAACTCAACAACTCAAAATCAAAACTCGGAATAATTAATAGCACTTGCGAAAAACTATCTGAAGAATTCGGTAGAATTATGAAAACTATTCAGAGAATCTCGAAAGAATAATGAAAAGGGCAGCCAATTTATAGACTTTCCGAAAAAGGAAGTCACGTGTCGGCATTTTCAATAATTTTGGACGGAGGAGAGCCAGCGAGACCACTCATTGGTCGATCACTGTTTTCCGGTTATCTAGAACCTTTTAGAACATTCGAGATCAAATAAGGTTGAAAATCGCGCTGCCGTATTTACGTTGTTCAAATGACTGAAAATTACAACAACACGTGGAACAAACTCGCGGAGAGAGATAAGGGCCCGCGTATCGCGTTTTTGCGCGTATGTTCTAGGGAACATTGCGTTATTATTTTGCCAAATGTCTGTAATTTTCGAATTTTTTGATGAAAATGGTCTCAAACGATTTGGTTCGACTCCCCGATGAAGAATTCGAGGTCAAATTTGATTCTGTCTGGCCATCCGGCCGTCCGTTGCCATGATAACTTGAGAACGGAATGAGATAGCGACTTGAAATTTCTAGGGTAGGCGGCGCATCCCAATACGACGGACAAGTTTGTTAATGGGCATAATCGGCCAAATTATTTCCGAGTAATAATTTTGTCTACAACAAATACTAATCCGATCGAATTGAATCTTGGTGAATAGTTGTAGAATATGAACCTAATGACGTTAGTGAAATTTTGTGAGAATTTTGTAGCTAGAAAATTTTTCAAAAATTATCAAAAAATATTTTTTACGTCACGATGACCTAAGAACGGAAACAGATAGCGACTTGAAATTTCCTGGTTAGGTTCAGAATCTGAATGCACCATTCGTGTTCCTTTATAGGCATAATCTGTAAAACGGTTTTGGAGTTATATCCATCTGAAATTTGGTTGTTATTTCCTCAATAACTCGAAAAATACAAAACCGATCCAATTCAAACAAGGTTATTAGTTCTAGAATGGCAACGCGAAAATCTATGCGAAATTTCGTGAGGATCGTATCACTAGAAATTTTTTAAAAAATCATTGAAAATTATTGAAAAACATTCTATGTATCAGAAACTATTCGTCTGACATCTGCAAGAGCCTTCAGAACCTAACTGTACTACCAAGTTCCAAGTTTCAACATAATCGGATCTATATTGTTGGAGATTCAGCCTTGTGTGAGTTCAGTAGTTGGATGGGTGATCATTGCCTCGACAACTCTCGAACGAAAGGAGATAGCGACTTGCATTTTTCAGGATAGGTTGCGCATCTGAATGGGAGAGTTATTTTCGCTGTTGGCCATAATCGGCCCAACGGTTATACCCATCTGGAATATTATTTCCTCGATAACTCAAAAAATATAGAGTCGATCGAATTAAAGCTTGGTAACTAGTTATAGAATATCGACATGAAGAAGCGTGTGAAATTTTGTGAGGACCGTAGAAAATTTAAAAAAAATACGAAAAAATATTATGTATCTCATGATTCCTTGACAATGAAGAAAAATAGCTACATGCAGTTTTGAGGGTAGATTGCGCATCTGAATGCGACATTTAAGTTCGTTAACTAGCATAATCGGCCAAATGCTTTTGGAGTTATATCAATCTGAAATTTGGTTATTATTTCCTCAATAACTCAAGAAATACGAATCACATCCGATTCAACTATGGTTATTAGTTGTAGAATGCCAACACGAAAATTCTTGCAAAATTTCGTGTGGATAATAGCAATGGAAAATTTAACAAAAATCATTGAAAAAAAATTGGTTCAAGCATTGACGTGAGGTCAAAAGCTTTTGCGCGTATGTTCTCTTGTCCATTCTCCTGTATTGGACACTCTAAATCGAATTTACCATGGTGAATTCTTTTGTCCGTTCTCCTGAATTGGACACTCTTAATCGAATTTACCATGGTAAATTCGGAGAATGGACAAGATAACATACGCGCAAAAGCTTCTGACTTCATGTCAGTGCTTGAACCAATATTTTCCACATAGGCTCGGTTTCTCAAATGATCTCGTATAATCTGAATGGAATTGAAATAAAAATGAATAATTCAATTTCTCTGGGACTTCATCGTTTCGAAATTCGACCATTGCATATTTGAACTTAATGTTGGATTAATCCGTGGTCTCGGCTGGTCCAAATTATAATTATTCCGTGAATGGAAATGAATAATTGAAATTCGTTTTTTAACTTATAGTAACGAAAATCATAATTGAATGGTTTCTTTCTGGGTTTTCTCTCCCAAACTCTGAAAAATATCTATAAAATAAAAAAAATTGATTATTTTGTGATTCGCTTATGCGTAAGAAACACAAGACATTTGTCAGAAGCAATCAATTGAACAATGTTGCCTGAGAAATAACAACGAAATAACATTAGCGAAGAAATAACTATATCGTAACGTTTCGGAGTCTATATTAGACTCCTTCTTCAGACGCTTAACGAAAAAATCTTCAGAATAACAATCAACAAAATAGTTCTCAAGATTTTTTCGTTAAGCGTCTGTAGAAGGAGACGAAAAAATCTTCAGAATAACAATCAACAAAATAGTTCTGAAGATTTTTTCGTTAAGCGTCTGAAGAAGGAGACTCCTAAACGTTACGATATTGTTTTTTCGTTGATGTTGTTTCGTTGTTATTTGTTAGGCAACATTGTTCACTTGATTGCTTCTGACGAATATCTTGTGTTTCTTACGCAGAAGCAAATCACAAAATAATTATTTTTTTATTTTATAGATATTTTTCAGAGTTTACTTAACGAAAATCACTTCGTTATACAGTTTAGAGGCATCTTAGTAGCTGCAAACAATAATCCAGAGCCACATACGATCATTCATGAAGACTCTATATTGTATCTGTTGATATAATTCGATAAATTCGTTGAAATTACTCATTTATTGACAAACCATGAAGTAACTAACAAGTTGGCAACCCGGCTCCAAGTCGGGATGGCATTTTATCCGTTCACAAGGCTCGAGCTTGAGGCGTTTAATGAACTAATCGACCCTCAAAGATTCAGCCTGGTTCATCCACCAGTGACACTGAGTGAGATAATTACCGGTATCTCGGGTTGATCTCTACGATTCAATTTAGATATCTTTCCTTCATCTCGAACGGTCTGTTTCTTATCTCGCACTCTGTAATTGAACGATTATCTGGCTGAAGAATCGACAGGTAGTCCCGCGATTGTTCAGATAACAACGTTGGCTAATAATCTTCGAATTGTAAATGGATCGGTCTAAAGTGTTAATGAGAGCAAGTGATATTTTATGTACAGATGGTGAATTTCAATCTGTTTCATCAAGTTGGGAAACACCAAGTTGAGGAGAAAATATCTAGCCGGAAGGTATTGACTATCAGCATTCTTTTTGGATGAAAAATCTAGGCATTTTTCGAAGTCAACGCATTAAAGATACGAAAACTACTTTATACCTTTAAATTAAATTTGAATGAGTGGGAAGGTTTTACGGGTACTTCCGCAAAAGGAGCAAAGAAAAATAATTCTGCTGGTACCTGCCGACACGTGTTTCTGCTAGTTAGCTTCTTCAGGACAGGGCAAACAAGAAACCAACGAAAAGATGCAAATGAAAGTGAAAATAGGTGACACCACACCAGGAGCGAGCAACCCATTGCGCCTTCAGCTCTAGGACCTCAAATTGCGGAATTACCCGTTAAACCTTCCCACTTATATATATTTCTCTGCATGATCCATATTTCTATTAAATTTAAAGTTGTTTTTGTCCAAATTTCTGAATTTTTCGAATTTTTAGCTGAGAATGATCTCAAACGACTAGTTTCGACTCATTGATAAAGAATCAAGGTCAAACTGGATTCTGTCCAGGCGTCAGCGCGATTACGCTCGAACGCATAGAGTTGGAGAGTTGAAATTTTCAGAATAGGTTTGGTGTCAACATGCGCCGACTGAGTTCGTTAATGGGTAAAATCCACTGAGTGGTTTCATAGTTATAGCCATCTGAAATATTGTTTTCCCATTAACTCGAAAAATACTGATCTGATCAAATTAAAGCTCGGTAGTTAGTTGGGAATTACCGACACGAAAACTTATACAAAATTTTGTGAGGATCACATGACTGAAAAATATTTAACAAAATTATGTATATTTTATTATTATATAATTATCCATATTGGTGAAGATATTGCCGAAATATTCCAACGATCGAGATGTACTGGATTTACACTCGACCAACGAAGTTGTAAGCAGTTTTTGATTTTTGACGTGCCTGTAGAGAATGCAATGACTTATCGTGTGCATACATCAGCCGAAGTCAAATTTGACAAGTAGATATGTCAGTAATAACATCGTTCAACACCTAGTGAGAATTGGCATATCTTGTCTGTCTATTTTACAGCCAAGTTCTCGATTTAACTTCAACGAATAAAATGTAACATGATGATATTTTTCTGAAATTAGTAGTTAATGAAATTTAAACAAGCAATGCTGAAAGCGTGTTGCAGGCCGAGGACTATTATCCTTGAGCAACACGCTTGAAGGATTCTCTATGACAAAATTTTGAGTATTCATCAAGTCCCGAGGGGTATTCGATAAGATAATTTTTCACTTTGTAGATTTCAAAAAATTGTTTGTCAATCTGATTTTATATCTGTTTAATAATTTTCAATACAATAATTGATTGTCAGTCTGAAAACACCGCATACGTATTATCGCTGTAATCCAGAGGTGATTGGATGAAATTTGACGCATGACTCAAAATTAAGAAATTTGATTGGTTACTATATTTAGTAGAAAATTATCAGCACAAGACAATTTGCGAAGGCGTACTGAAGAAACTAGCATTGCCTCAGAAATTGTTTTGAATAGTTTTCATGGTACAATCTGGAAAACACAATCACATCTTGAAGGCAAACCACTTCAGTATTATTGTAATAAGTTTTGGGAATATTCCAGGGAATATTATAATGACTTTCGGTAATCACATATTTTTTTTTTATTTGTACCTTTCGAACGATGTATCAGAAGCTCATACGTCCATTTGAAAAATTGGGGGTTGTACCTGTCCTCGAAGGTGGTTGCGAACCCAAAGGGTTCGCATTTCCACGAAGAAGAATGACAATTTAAAATTTCGGGATTTTCCATAAAGATGTACAGGAACCAAGATAATGAATTTATTTAATTTGGCTTTTCCACGCTGTATGTATATGAAGCTAAATTGATTCAAGGGATAAACGGTAAACTGACCAAAAAAGTTGAAGTAAATATCGGTATACGCCAAGGTGACTATCTTAGCCCTCTGGCTGTTTAATATCATAATAGATGAGCTGATAAAGCAGATGCGTAGACTGAAGGGTACAAAATAGTATATACAGAAATCAAAATTTTTTACTACCTTGACGATGCGGTATTGGCAGCTGAGAGTGAGGACGAGTTGCAAGGGCTGCTGCATCGATTAAACACAATAAAAAAAATGGGTTTCTGGCGCTCTAGTTCAAACAGACAAATTATATCTCCGAAAGTATTGGTTTCTCAGAGTTGGGAATTAAATCAATGTATTCTTATGAAAGAACTGCATCATAAAGGAAATTCAATTCAAATAATAGTTTATTTATCAAGATTAAATGAGCAATCTGAGAATGAGAACTGCACAGAGTTATCGTGCCTACGGCCGGACGGCCGGACCGGACGGGCAGAATGAATTTCGACCACGGATTCTTGATCAGTGAGTCAAACCAAATCGTTTAAGACCATTTTCATCGAAAAATTCGAAAATTACAGACATTTGGGCAAATTGATAAGCACTCAGTTCCGAGGAACTAGAGCGCCAAAAATGGTTCAACGACTGACGTGAAATCGGGAGCTTTTCCGCACATGTTATATTGTCTATTCACATCTATTGGGCACTCTCAATTGAATTTGCCATCGATATAGACTCATTCGGTTCATATAGATATGAACACATTCCGTACCATTTTAATTAGGGGTCGACAAGACAAGAATTCTTGTCTTGATAACAACTTGTTGTCTTTTCTCTCAAGAAAATAAAGTTATAAAGTCAAGAAATTTAAAAATAAACATCTTGTCTTGACGTTTTCTTGACGTGTTATATCTTGTCTCGACTCAAGAAATTCCAAGATCTTGAAATTTCTTGATTAACCGTTGATTCCCCGGTGAACTTCCCCGATCTTTATTCGTTTTCTGACGGCGCGCCGTTGCTGGCTTTACACTTTTTAGATAAGTGAGGTTATTATTACAAATGGGTAGTCAAAGAGTCTCATTTCACCATGAGTGACAGTGACTCTTTAGTTAACAGAGTACGTCTGCTGAGCCATTTGGCTCCGATTCTGGCTCAAAATATTTACCAACAAGCAATAGACAGAAAGGTAATCGTTACGGTTTAAAAAATATATATAAAAAATGGGTTCAAGCCCTGTGGACAGGAGCTTTCTGGCGCTCTAGTTCAAACAGACAAATTATATCTCCGAAAGTATTGGTTTCTCTGAGTTGGGAATTATATCAATGTATACATATGATAGAGCTGCATCATGAAGGAAATTCAATTCAAATAATAGTTTATTTATCAAGATTAAATGAGCAATCATGAGAATGAGAACTGCACCATGGAAGAAATCGAATTAAATCTGGCCAATGTTGCCCAATAACGAACTCAACCGAGATATTCATCTCCCTAACCTACTCTGAAAATTTCAACTACCTAGCTCATTCCGTTCGAGAGTTATTGTGGAATTAAATTTTCAAATTTTTTTTTTTACACTTTGCGGTAATCTGGTCAATACAAAACTCACATGCGTATAAAGGTCATGATTCTACAATTTGATGCTAAATTTCAGATAGATCGAACGAACTTGTCCGAGATATTTACGCTCCAAAACCACCTTGCAATTTTCAATCCGCTAACTCCTTTCGTTCGAGAGTTATCGTGCCTACGACCGGTCGGCCGGCCGGACATAATCGATTTCGCACTCGGATTCTTGATCAGTGAGTCGAACCAAATCGTTTGAGATCATTTTCAGCCAAAAATTTCAAAATTACAGACACTTGGGCAAATTGATAAACACACTGTTCCGAGGAACTAGAGCACCAAAAAAACAAGTTTCGTATGACAATTGCCCAAAACAGGTTTAAAGTACCTACAAATAGTAGGTATTCCATAAAAGAAATATGAAAGAAGATAAGTAATAATAAAAAATTACCTTGAAATCGATCAAAAATTTCCTGATCTACGTTCACCAAACTACAGAATTATGCTTTCAATATTTACGTAATATTTTCAAACATTTTCGGGTGAGGTCCCCGTTGCATCGCTAAAATACGAGTATTTCAACCCCAATATTTTTGAAGTTACAATATTCCCTTCTGTCAAGTTGACATCATGAGAATTCATACATAGAATAATAATTATATCAATCTGTGAAATACGATTTACATTGAAATTTTAAAAAATCATATCTGCGAAAGTGTTAGCTTGTTAGAGTTGAAAATGATATGAATGGATTCTTATGATAAAACTGCTCATTAAAAAAAATTTGATTTGGAATTTGTTTCGTAAAAAAAAAATTTTTTTTTGTTACTCCGAAACCATCTGTCCGATTTTGCCCAATAACGAACTCAGCCGAGATATTCATCCCCCAAACCTACTCTGAAAATTTCAACTCTCTAGCTCATTCCGTTCGAGAGTAATCGTGCTTACGGCCGACCGGCCGGCCGGACAGAATGAATTTCGACCACGGATTCTTGATCAGTGAGTCGAACCAAATCGTTTAAGACTATTTTCATCGAAATATTCCAAAATTACAGACATTTGGGCAAATTGATAAGCACTCAGTTCCGAGGAACTAGAGCGCCAAAAAATGGGTTCAAGCCCTGTGGACAGGAGCTTCCTGGCGCTCTAGTTCAAACAGACAAATTGTGTCTCCGGAAGTATTGGTTTCTCAGAGTTGGGAATTATATCAATGTAGTCATATGATAGAACTGCATCATAAAGGAAGTTCAATTCAAATGATAGTTTATTATTCAAGATTAAATGAGCAATCATGAGAATGAGAACTGCACCATGGATGAAATCAAATTAAATCTGGCCAATTTTGCCCAATAACGAAATTAACCGAGATAATAATCTCCCTAATCTACTCTGAAAATTTCAACTACCTAGCTCATTCCGTTCGAGAGTTATATCTATGTCTATGGATGAAAAGCAGTCTCACTAGTCTCAGATCTCTTACTTCATGTTCAGTTCCGAAATGTAAGACTTTTCTGAGAAAAACTAATTTCGGAGCAACAACTAAGATTTTACTCACTTCGCTCACAATTCCTCGATTGATTAGATAATGGCATGTCTCAGGAAAATAATTTGACATTATGACAATTCATACATGGAATAATTATATCATTGTGTGACAACGTTGAAATACGATTTATTATTGAAATTTTGAAAAATCATATCTCCGAAAGTATTAGCTTGTTAGAGTTAAAAATGATATCATTGGATTCTTATGGTAAAACTGCTTATTGAAAAAAATTTAATTTGGAATTTGTTTCGTAAAAAAAAATATTTTTTTTGTTACTCCGAAACCATTCGTCCGATATTGTCCAATAACGAACTTAGCCGAGATATTTAGGTCCCAAACCTACTCTGAAAATTTTAACTCTCTAGCTCATTCCGTTCGAGAGTTATCGTGCTTACGACTGGACGGCCGGACCGGCCGGACAGAATGATTTTCGACCTCGGATTCTTGATCAGTGAGTCGAACCAAATCGTTTAAGACCATTTTCATCGAAAAATTCGAAAATTACAGACATTTGGGCAAATTGATAAGCACTCAGTTCCGAGGAACTAGAGCGCCAAAAAATGTTGAGTGAGATTGACGCGACTACGACTAGTGCCTGTGAGAAGGACAAAATGGAGTCTGAAACCTTAGCCGTCTGCGGTAGCGGAAGGAAAAATCAGGCGTTCGCCAATTCAGGATAGTGGTACTAGTGGCAATACTGACCGAAAGAAATTCTGTGATGTATTCGAAATTGCGGTGGACATCAGTACCAACGGCAAAAACAAAAAAGATAAATTAGTCAAATGTTTATCATGTATTCACAAAAATAACAAGTGTTTACCTGAAAATTAAACATTTCGGGATCAAAGTAAAGAAAATGTAATTTGAGATTTATTATAATAGTTTGTATATTACTGACTTCTGTGCACGTCGCACGTTACAGAGCCCCTAATAATAATTACCAGAGAAAAACAAAAATACCCTGCCAAATTATGGGCTCAAAGTTTCCACACTACCTCCTTTTTACCTAAAATGGTTTAAAATGATCTAAATTCTACAAACACATCATTTGAGCAAACGAAATTTTGTGTCCGAGTGTCTGGGTGTAGGAGTGTGTGGATGTATATTTACTCGAAACTCTCGTATTGAGCAATATCCCCCCCTCTGATAAAGGGGGAGGGGGATAATATACAGAAAAAAATTGATTTATTAATAAAAAACTTGATAAAACCTTTATTTTCTCGTATTCATTTATTTTTATGAAGGAAAAATATAATTTTATATTTTTCAATCCTTATGTTAGATAGCGGAAAGGCTATTTTCAAGAGCAGTTTTAAGAATAACAAAGCCAAGGAATCAGCTAGGTGTTGAGTCAATAAGAAGTCTTATGTGAATGTTCATGACTTATGATTTAAATTTTGATATTTTTCAAAATCTAGTTTTCAATTTTAGTTCAGAGTTTAAACACAATTATGATTTATTATTTTTTATTCACATTTTTCTGAATTGTTCTAGCAAAAAATGTGTTTATTAAAATAAAATATGTTATGTTATATTTTTCACAAATAAATTAGTTTTTGCGTTTTCATTCCTAGTCAAGATATTCCAAGATTTCTTGTTTTCTTGATAAGAATAATTGGTATTGATATACAATTTCTTGTCCTGTCTTGAAATCAATACTTCTTGTCTGGAAATCAAGACAAGATCTTGAAATTTTCAAGAACTTGGCGACCCCTAATTTTAATGAGAATCGTCATAGATCACAGAATTTTCAATTCTAACATAATATGTAGATATTCTAATGGAATTGAAATTCCTTGAATATCTAATAATATACGAAAAAACTCACGTCTCAAGTAATTTTAGGATATGATACTGACGAAATTCCGCAAAAATTAACGCCACGGTATTCTGCAAGTAATTATCGCTTTTTGCGCGCGTGTTCCGCAAGGAACAGTGTGCTATCATTTCGTCACAATGTCTGTATTTTTCGAATTTTTTTTCGAAAATGGTCTCAAACGATTGGGTTCGACTCCCTGATGAAGAATTCGAGGTCAAATTAAATTCTGTCCGTCCGGTCCGGCCGGCCGGCCGGTCCGGCCGTTAGCACGATAACTCTCGAACGGAACGACTTAGAGCGTTGAAATTTGCAGATTAGTTTTGTAGCTTAAATATCTCGGACAAGTTCGTTAACGGGCGAAATCCACCGAGCGGTTTCGGAGTTAAGGCCGTTTTTAGTCACAACGTTTTTCCGGAACCGATCACTCGATGTTTCTGAAATTTGGCGTCAAATTGTAGAATCATGACCTTTATATGCCTGCGAAGTTTTGTTATGACCGGACGGCCCTAAAGTGGCAAAAAAAAATTTCAAAAATTTTAAAATTTTGTTTTCACGATAACTCGAAAAATACTGATCTGATTAAATTGAAACTCAGTAGTTAGATGCAAAAGACCAATGCAAACACTTTTGCAAAATTTCGTGAAGATCACGTGACATGAAAAAAATCAAAAAATTACTACTATTTTGCGGAATATGTACGTTGCTTAAAATGCCGAAACCTATTTTTTTTAGGTTCATGCTACCTTTTCCGGGCATTTTTCGTTGTGCGCATGCGCAGATGAGAAGTCATTTAACTGCTGTAGTTTTCGTCAGAGAGGATTGGGGTTTTGGGGTGGCGGATGCTATTCTTCCATGGAATCCAGATCCCTGATGAGGGTCTGCGCATGCGTAGATTAAAGATGCGATATCTCCCGAACCACTAGTGTTGGAGAATCGGAGTTTTTTGTAAGGTGTGTTATTTTGAGAGGACTTTTAGCCGCGGGAAGATTGCGCATGCGCAGAAGAGAAGTGACTGTTTTTTAATTGGATGGGTTGTGTTGGGAGTGCTGAGTCGATATTGTGAGGTTTTAAAAGAATATTCATAGCAATTCAGTTCAAGGACAATTCAGTTTGGGGGATGTAGCGTTGTTTCCGAGTTAAAGTGTTCGTACCGTGGCCCTGGGGCTAATTTTGAAATTGATGTTATCCCTTACAGGCATTTTTCGTTATGCGCATGAGCAGACCATCAGTGATTTAACTGGTGGTGTTTTCGTCAGAGAGGATTGGGGTTTTGGGGTGGCGGATGCTATTCCTCCATATAATCCCCTATTGAGGGTCTGCGCATGCGTGGATTAAAGATGTGATATCTCCCGAACCACTAGTGTTGGAGAATCGGAGTTTTTTGTAAGGTGTGTGATTTTGAGAGGACTTTTAGCCGCAAGTAGATTGTGCATGCGTAGAAGAGAAGTGACTGTTTTTGGGTTGTATGGGTTATGTTGGGAGTGCTGAACCGATATTGTGAGGTTTCAAAAGAATATTCATGGCAATTCAGTGCAAGGACAAGTCAGTTTGGGGATGTAGCGTTGTTTCCGAGTTAAAATGTCCGTACCGTGACCCTGGGGCTAATTTCGAAATTGATGTTACCCGTTACGGGCATTTTTCGCATGAGCAGACCATCAGTGATTTAACTGCTGGTGCTTTCGCCAGAGAGGATTGGGATTTTGGGGTGGCGGATGCTATTCCTCTATAGAATCCCCTGGTGAGGGTCTGCGCATGCGTGGATTCAAGAAGCGATATCTCCTGAACCACTAGTGTTGGAGAATTGGAGTTTTTTGTGAGGTGTGTAATTTTGGAGGACTTGCAACCACGAGTATATTGCGCATGCGCAGACGAGAAGTGAATGGTTTTGGGTTGTTTGGGTTATGCTGGGAGTAATGAGCCGATATTGTGAGGTTTTAAAAAATTTTCATGTCAATTCAGTGCACGGACACAAGTCAGTTTGGAGGACAAAGCATTGTTTCCGAGTTGAAATGTCTGTATGGTAGCCCTGTGGCAAATTTATAAATAACTATATTCGGTATATCTATATCAAAATACGTTCGGATTTGGAGAAGAGGCAATTGCGTTCCTAACGGAGATCCCACAACCGCAATTTTTTTTGATCTACGGTAAAGCTAACAGCCAAACTGTATTGATAGCAATATTTGTTAAAGAAACTTAAAAAAAAAAGCACTGACGTGAAGTCAGTAGTCTTTGGCGCGCGTGTTCACGGTGGCTAATTTGAATTGAATGATGAGTACTTCAAGCTCAGTGGATAGAGCGAGCCGAAGATCTACCCAAAGGATAGTGGACACCATTCACTGTCGGTTCAAAAATTAACAGTGCTGTATCTAAGCTGCCATCAGGAGTAACAAAGTTGGAAAAGAACACAAATGACTCTCCTTAGTCGCACAAGCTCCTAGAAGATTTGGGAGGGTCAGTATAATCATAATCATGTTTATAGCACGCGCGCAAAAGCAGAGTGACTTAACAATGAAAGGATACGTGTAAAAAGTCAATCTGCTTTGGCGCGCGTGCTATAAACATGATTAGGATTATACTGACCCTCCCAAATCTTCTAGAAGCTTGTGCGACTAAAGAGAGTCAGTTGTGTTCTTTTCCAACTTTGTTACTCTATCCTGATGGCAGCTTAGATACAGCACTGTTAATTTTCGAACCGACAGTGAATGGTGTCCACTATCCTTTGGGTAGATCTTCGGCTCGCTCTATCCACTGAGCTTGAAGTACTCATCATTCAATTCAAATTAGCCACCGTGAACAGGCGCGCCAAAGAGTACTGACTTCACGTCAGTGCTTTTTGGCGCTCTAGTTCCTCGGAACTGAGTGCTTACCAATTTGCCCAAATGTCTGTAATTTTCGAATAGTTCGATGAAAATGGTCTTAAACGATTTGGTTCGACTCACTGATCAAGAATCCGTGGTCGAAATTCATTCTGTCCGGCCGGTCCGGCCGGCCGTAGGCACGATAACTCTCGAACGGAATGAGCTAGAAAGTTGAAATTTTCAGAGTAGGTTTGGGGGATAAATATCTCGGCTAAGTTCTTTATTGGGCAAAATCGGACGGATGGTTTCGGAGTAACAAAAAAAAAAATTTTTTTTTTACGAAACAAATTCCAAATTAAATTTTTTGTAATAAGAAGTTTTATCATAAGAATCCAACATATCATTTTTACTCTAACAAGCTAATACTTTCGGAGATATGGTTTTTCAAAATTTAAATAATAAATCGTATTTCAACGTTGTCACAGAATGATATTATTCTATGAATTGTCATAATGTCAAATGATGTTCCTGAGACATTATCTAATCAATCGAAGAATTGTGAGCGAAGTGAGAAAAATCTCAGTTGTTTGCTCCGAAATTAGTTTTTCTCAGAAAATTCTTACATTTCGGAACTGAACATGAAGTAAGAGATCTGTGAGTAGTGAGACTGCTTTTCATCCATAGACATAGATATAACTCTCGAACGGAATGAGGTAGGTAGTTGAAATTTTCAGAGTAGTTTAGGGAGATGAATATCTCGGTTAAGTTCGTTATTGGGCAAAATTGGCCAGATTTAATTTGATTTCTTCCATGGTGCAGTTCTCATTCTCATGATTGCTCGTTTAATCTTGATAAATAAACTATTATTTGAATTGAATTTCCTTTAGGATGCAGTTCTATCATATGAATACATTGATATAATTCCCAAAACTGGGAAACCAATACTTTTGGAGATATAATTCTTTAATTGCATCGGATTTGTATCTTTTGAATTATAGTGGAAATACCAACAAAATTTCAGATGAGCATAACTCCAAAACCGTTTGGCCGATTATGCCTATTAACTAATTATATATGTCGCATTCAGATGCGCTACCTGCCCTGAAAATTACTATCCCTTTCTGTTCCCATGTTATCGTGAGATACATAACATGTTTTCATAATTTTTAATAATGAACAACGAACTTAACTCTCTCATTTGGATGCGCACCCTACCCTGAAAATTGCAAATATCTATCTATTTCCGTTCGAAAGTTATCGTGGCAATGGTCATCGATCCAGCTACTGAACTCACACAAGGCTGCTCGGATCTCCAACAATATAGATCCGATCGTGTTCAAACTTGGATCTTCGCTGTAGAACCTAGAGCGTACGCACATGGGTTTCCATGGGAACCATAGAAGGACGATTACTACAATGAAAATTATGGCGTCGCTACGATCGGGATGGAAGCTACACCTCCCCGATTTTATTGACATTTGAACGACTTGATCATTATACTTCCATGCCAGTCACGTGAATCGTGTAGACTGAAACGCTGAAATTACATTTGTATTAATCGACGTGCATGATTCCCATGGAAATAGACTGTGAGACAAGGGCTTAGGAGATTGGAATCGCTTTGATTCAGTATGCCTGTGTGCTCTTAGGTTATGAAGGCTCTCGTAAAATTTCATCGATGTCAGACGAATAGTTTCTGATATATAGAATTTATTTTAGAGATTTTCAATGATTTTTGGCTAATGAGTGCTTACCGATTTGCCGAATGTCTGTAATTTCAGAATTTTTGCTGAAAACCCAGGTAACACAGACCTCGCATAGAGGTCTCTGAGAGGTTAAAATGTGGATTGAAATGCGAGCTACCAATGTGAGATCCTCGACATATCACACAGATAACCAGAATAATATATTCCTATTGCGAGCTCCTAAAGATCCCACAGATAACCAGACTAAGACATCCTGTTGCGAGATCCTCAAGATATCACATATGTAACAAGAATAGGACATTCCCATTGCGAGCTCCTAAAGATATCACACAGATAACTAGAATAAGATATTCCTATTGCAAGCTCTTAAATATATCCCAAAGATAACCAGAAGAAGACATTCCTGTTGCCTGATCCTCAAGATATCACATATGTAACCAGAATAAGACATTACTATTGCGAGCTCCTAAAGATATCACACAGATAACCAGAATAAGATATTCCTATTGCGAGCTCCTAAAGATATCCCACAGATAACCAGAATAAGACATTCCTATTGCGAGCTCCTTAAGTCATCGCAAGTACAACAAGAATGTGATATTTCTATTGAAGAGATCCTCAAGATATCACATATGTAACCAGAATAAGATATTACCATTGCGAGCTCCTAAAGATATCACACATATAACCAGAATAAGATATTCCTATTGCGAGCTCGTAAAGATAACCAGAATAAGACATTCCTGTTGGGAGATTCTCAAGATATCACATATCGTCGTTGCGCCTTCAAAGTGCGACATGTGACTTTTGATAAATTATGCATTCATACACTTGCGTGTTTTGCAGGAGCATATTTTCGATTTCGTACTTGTCGCTTTTCGATCAAATCCAGCTGGAACCGAAACTAGTGTGATTATCACATGGCAGCTTTCAACGAAATATCCAGCTTGCGCAGTTCTTAATCGAAATATACACTTAACGCATTTTGCACAATATATGCACATGTCGCGTTTTGAAGGCGCAACGACGATATGTAAACAGAATAAGACATTCACATTGCGAGCTCCTAAAGATATCACGCAGATAACTAGAACAAGATATTCCTATTGCGAGCTCCTTAAGATATCACAAGTGTAACGAGAATAACACATTCCATTGCGAGGTCCTAAAAACTTCGCAAATTCAACAAGAATAGGAAATCAGGTGGCGTGTTGCAGGGATCTACTCCATCCCTACTCTGCACTTCTCGTTTCAATCGGTAGATGGCGCAATCGTCTACTCTGTACCAGGAAGAACAACCCCATCGCTAATAACCCGAGTGCAATATCGATCTGCGCATCGAAGTGATGTATTCGGCGCCACACATGTACTGCACATAGGTAGGATATATAGATTATAGATCCATATCGCAGCCATCTTCTCTCAGTGCTGCCCCTGTTGAGCAGCCTGAGAACTTCCCATGTGATATCTCTGAGATGTTACTGGGATCATACCCTGTGGAGGACATTTGGAGGTGATGGAGAGGTCTGGGCGACCTCCCTGCGATATCGCAGTACACATCTCAAAATATTCCCCAGGGTGGGCAGTTTGAGAACTTCCCCAAGTGATATCTCCGAGGTGTTACTTGGCTCATCCCTTGTGGCGGACATTTGGAGGTGATAGGGAGGTCTGGGCGAGCTCCTTACGATATCGCAATAAACCTCTTAAAATATTCCCTAGGGTGAGCAGTTTGAGAACTTCCCCATGTGATATCTCTGAGATGTTACTGGACTCAACCCCTGTGGCGGACATTTGGAGGTGATAGGGAGGTCTGGGTGACCTTCCTGCGATATCACAATAGACCTCTCAAAGTAGGCCCCATCGTGAGCAGTTTGAGAACTTCCCCATGCGATATCTCTGAGATGTTTCTGGGCTCATCCCCTGTGGCGGACATTTGGTGGTGATAGGGAGGTCTGGGCGACCTCCCTGCGATATCGCAGTAAACCTCTCAAGATATTCCCCAGGGTGAGCAGTTTGAGAACTTCCCCATGCGAAATCTCTGAGATGTTACTGGGCTCATCCCCTGTGGCGAACATTTGGAGGTGATAGGGAGGTCTGGGCGACCTCCCTGCGATATCGCAATAAACCTCTCAAAATACTCCCCAGGGTGAGCAGTTTGAGAACTTCATCATGCGATATCT
The DNA here is from genome assembly GCA_937662695.2 of Halyzia sedecimguttata. NCBI lineage: Eukaryota > Metazoa > Arthropoda > Insecta > Coleoptera > Coccinellidae > Halyzia > Halyzia sedecimguttata. The sequence goes on from OW569415.2 coordinate 29,037,841, forward strand.
CAGAGATGTTACTGGGCTCATCCCCTGTGGCGGACATTTGGAGGTGATAGGGAGCTCTTGGCGACCTCCCAGCGATATCGCAATAGGCGTCACAATATCCCGACAAGAGCTCGCCGAGACATCTGTGGGAGGTCCCCATGTCACCTGGAAATGATCGGAAACGTTTTGGTTCGACTTACTGATCAAGAATCCGTGGTCAAAATCGATTCTGTCCGGCCGTCTGTCCGTTAACACGATAACTCTTGAGAGCTTTGAGGAAAGGTTGTTAGACCTTCATTCCCAGTGTGAAAGTCTCCTTTGCGTCGATGATTTCAATATAAACTTATTGGATATATACTCAAACCAGGTAACCAATTTTTACACGGTTCTGGAGTCACTTGATTTGAAACAAATCGTCACTGAGGCAACGCGAGTTACTGCCAATTCCTCTTCACTAATATACTTATTATTATGAGTAGAAATATATCTTCACAGTTGTCTGTTATCATTCATGTTCCCAACATAATGTATCATGATCTTGTGCATTGTGAGATTGCGGTATCTGGTTTGCAGAAGGAGGTAGTTTTTGGAGAGTATATGGATTACAAGAATATTAATGTGCAGCAGTTCTAAGCCGACCTTAAATCGATTCCTTGGAGAGCATATATCATTTTGTGGATATTGACAAAAAGTTTAACTCTTTAACTCAAACCTTCAGGCATTACTCGACTTGCATGCACCAAAACGAACTGCCAAACAGTCTAGAAGAGGCTCACCATGGTTGATTGAGAACATTCGCGTTGCAATCCATCTGAGGAATAATGCTCTTTCTCGGATTAATCTATAGACTATTATCTACTGAAGTCTGTCATTAAAAGGGTATGAAATGTATCCATATATAATAAAAGCTGAGAAAACGGTATATATCGATGCTTAATTCGTTGTCCAATAGAGGTGAGTAGAGAATAGAACCTGCACGCACTGACTTCACGTCAGTGCTTGTTTCATATTTATTTTATATGAAATATCAATACAATGAAATAAATGATGCGCGTCGTTTTTGACAAATTATAAAAAAACCCTATCATAGATCGGTTTAGTCTTACCTTATTTTGTCGGAGAAAAGTTACCCATGACCAAATCTGTTCTTAATTTTTTGGCAACCATTACTATCGAACATTGAAATTATTATTATTTTTCAGAGTTTGGGAGATAAAACCCAGTAAGGAACCATTTAGTGATTATCATTAGTTCTGTAGAGCAGAATTGATTGTGAAGTGGTCAACAAAAATTGGTTCAAGCTCTGTGGACAGGAGCTTTCTGGCGCTCTTGTTCAAACAGACAAATTATATCTCCGAAAGTATTGGTTTCTCAGAGTTGGGAATTATATCAATGTATTCTTATGATAGAACTGCATCATAAAGGATATTCAATTCAAATAATAGTTTATTTATCAAGATTAAATGAGCAATCTGAGAATGAGAACTGTACCATGGAAGAAATCAAATTAAAATAGCTGAAATGAATTTGACTCTCTCTTATAGAACAGAATGATATGAACGAGTATGAACATAGATCATATAATAAAGCATAGATAGAATAATTATAGCATTCTGTGAAATCATAGAAGTACGATTCATTATTGAAATTTCAAAAAATCATATCTCCGAAAGTATTAGCTTGTTGGAGTTGAAAATGATATCAATGGATTTTTATGGTGAAGCTGCATCTTAAATGAAAATTGAATTTGAAATTTGTTACTCAAAAAAGATTTTTTTTTTCGTTACTCCGAAACCACCTTCCCAATAACGAACTCAACCGAGACATTCATCTCCCTAACCTACTCTGAAAATTTCAACTGCCTAGAATTTTTTTTTTTAAATTTTCAAAATTTTTTTTTGACACTTTGCGGTAACCTGATCAACACAAAACTTCACATGCGTATAAAATTCATTATTCTACAATTTGATGCTAAATTTCAGATAGATCGAGTGATCGGTTTCAGAAATATTCATAAATAATGTTTTTACTAAAAACGGCCATAACTCCGAAACCGCTTGATGGATTCCACCCATTACCGAACTCGTCCGAGATATTTACGCTCCAAATCCACCTTGCAAATTTCAATCCTCTAACTCCGTTCGTTCGAGAGTTATCGTGCCTACGGCCGGCCGGCCAGACAGAATCGATTTCGGCCTCGGATTCTTGATCAGTGAGTCGAACCAAATCGTTTGAGACCATTTTCAGCCAAAAATTCGAAAATTACAGACATTTGGGCAAATTGATAAGCACTCTATTCCGAGGAACAAGAGCACCAAAAATGATTTAAGGATATGTCAACAACAAATTATTAAGGATAAATCGAGGGATAAATGTAAGGAATTGGTTTGCCTTACAAACAAAAATGATTGCCGCGAGTGTAACTATAATCTTTACAAAACAAATTCCCGATTGTTACAATTATTATCACCTGTTTGTGGTCTGAAATTACGAATGTCGATTCCCCTGTTATTAAGCTCCGAAGAGAGCCAACCATATAAACGCAAAAAGGTGTACCCTTTGATTATTTTACGAGCGAGAGATACAAATGACAAGTAGGCGCTCGTTACAAGGGATATAATCACGTAATAAGTGTATTATGTCGGAATATAAATTATTCGATCAATAAAATGCATTTTAATCTCAAGTTCTGCCTCACAAGAGCAGTGTCTTGCTGAGAGGAATAAAAAGCTCTGCATCGCATGCAAACGTAATAAATTCATTAGGTAACTGAAACCTCAACGATCTCTTTTTCAGTATGGAGGTGAACTTTTGTTGATAATGCAGGCCAACGATCTTCAACTATTCCTAGGTGATTTTTGGTTGTAGAATCTAGAATAACCATGTTCCGGAAACAAAGTTTCCATCGTCAATCATCAGAAATTATTCAGTAAACCTCCGGTTTCAAATTGATCATATCTCGAGAAATAATTGAAAGGTTTTGGTTAATATTATCACATCTCAAAATTGGGGGTACAAAGGCTGAGAAAATGAGGTTAAAAATGGGTTCAAGCCCTGTGGACAGGAGCTTTCTGGCGCTCTAGTTCAAACAGACAAATTATATCTCCAAAAGTATTGGTTTCTCAGAGTTGAGAATTATATCAATGTATTCTTATGATAGAACTGCATCATAAAGGAAATTCAATTCAAATAATAGTTTATTTATCAAGATTAAATGAGCAATCTGAGAAGGAGAACTGCACCATGGAAGAAACCAAATTAAAATAGCTGAAATGAATTTGAGTCTCTCTTATAGAACAGGATGAAATGTACGAGTATGAACACAGATCATATAATAAAGCTTAGATATAATATTCATAGCATTCTGTGAAAACATACAAGTACGATTCATTATTGAAATTTAGAACTTCATCTTAGCAGAAATTGAATTAAAAAATCATAGAAGAATTTAAATTCAACAAGAGTGCCAAAAATTATCAATCCAAAACCAATAGACGAATTCTACCCAACAACGAACTCATCCAAGATATTCATTCCTCAATTCTATGATGAACGATAATATATATCTTTCCTCAAATCTACTCCAATACACCAATATTCCAGTATTGTTTTTAGTGGAGATATTCTGAACTCAATATTATTAACTTACCATTACCATTCCCATCATCATATGGATTGACCATCGGCATGAAAATATCAACCAACAAAAAGTATGATATTATATTAGAATTCTCATATTTATAGGATTGCTGGAGTGAGTGACAATGAGACAACGTCATGTCTCAGGAGAATGATTTGACATTATAACAATTCATAGAATACCCACAGAATAATTCTATCATTGTGTGAAAACGTAGAAATACGATTTACATTGAAATTTTGAAGAATCATATCTCCGAAAGTATTAGCTTGTTAGAGTTAAAAATAATATGAATGGATTCTTATGGTAAAACTGCTTATTTAAAAAAATTTTATTTGGAATTTGTTTTGTAAAAAATTTTTTTTTGTTACTCCGAAACCATCTGTCCGATTTTGCCCAATAACGAACTCAGCCGAGATATTTATCCCCCAAACCTACTCTGAAAATTTCAACTGTCTAGCTCATTCCGTTCGAGAGTTATCGTGCCTACGGCCGGCCGGACGGCCGGACCGGCCGGACAGAATGAATTTCGACCACGGATTCTTGATCAGTGAGTCGAACCAAATCGTTTAAGACCATTTTCATCGAAAAATTCGAAAATTACAGAAATTTGGGCAAATTGATAAGCACTCAGTTCCGAGGAACTGTAGCGCCAAAAAGGGGTTACCAAGGCGATAGTGTGAAGTGAACATAGCATATAGTTTCATGATGTTCTTTTGGTCATTTTATAGCAGAAAGCTACCCATTTTGAAGGATAATTAATTAACATCTTATCAAAACTTCAAACAGCTATCCTGAAAAATAACATTTCTGAGTTATCATAGTCTTTTTCCCGACCAGCGATATATGAAATGGGGGATAGCTAAGCCCAGTAACGGTGGCTTCTGCGTCGCTCAGGTATGATAGGTGTAATAATTTCACGAACTCAAAATATATTTTACCAACCAATATAAATCCGATCGAATTGAAACTTGGTGAATAGTTGTAGAATAAAAACCTAAGCACGTTTCTTTAATTTTGTGAGAATCGTAGCACTAGAAAATTTTAAAAAAATTATTAAAAAATATTTGTTATTTCCTCAATAACTCGAAAAATACGAAACCGATCCAATTTAAATATGGTTATTAGTTGAAGAATGTCAACGCGAAAATTCTTGCAAAATTTTGTGAGGAACGTATCACTAGAAATTTTTTTGAAAATCATTGAAAAAAATCTATATATCAGAAACTATTCATCCGACATTGCTGAGAGTCTTGAGAACCTGACTCTACTGCCAAGTTCCAAGTTTGAACACGATCGGATCTATATTGTTGGAGATCTGAGCAGCCTTGTGTGAGTTCAGTAGCTAATTTACCATGGTAAGTTCGATTAAGAGAGTGTCCAATACAGGAGAACGGACAATAGAATTCACCGAGGTAAATTAGATTAAGAGTGTCAAATACGGGAGATTGGATAATAGAACATACGCGCAAAAGCTCCTGACTTCACGTCAGTGCTTGAACCAATTTTTTTTTCATTTATATTCATCATGTTATTTCTTCCATTCATAATAGTTTATGAAATAGTCAGCTGATTCAATATATTAATAAAATAGACTATTTGTATTTTATACCCACGCGGACGGAAAGATTTTACTGTCTGCCAGGTCGAAGCAACCGACGGAACCTACTGCATTGAAAAATATAAGCTTATAGTGCTTTCGGGAATAGCATATGTATATGAATTACGAGTTTCATAAAATACTTTTTAGCGCTCTTGCTCCTCGGAACAGAGAGCTTATCAATTTGCACAAATGTCTGGAATTTTCGAATTTTTGGCTGAAAATGGTTGACTCACTGATCAAGAAAACGTGGTCGAAATCAATTCTGTCTGGCCGTTAACACGATAACTCTCGAACGGAATGAGCTAGACAGTTGAAAATTTCAGAATAGGTTTGGGACATAATTATCTCGGTTAAGATGGTTATTGGGCAAAATCGGTCAGATTGTTTCGGAGTAACAAAAAAAAATTTTTTTTTACATTACAAATTTCAAAATTTGTTTTTTTTTCTCAAGATGCAGTTTCACCATAGGAATCCATTGATGTCATTTTTAACTCTAACAAGCTAATACTTCCGGAGATATGATTTTTCAAAATTTCAATAAGAAATATTACTTCTGTGTTTTCACAGAATACGATAATTATTCTTTCTATGAATTATCATAATATGATCTGTGTTGATACATGTCAACTTATTTTCGTGAGACATGATATGTCAAATTTTGATATTTAATGCGCATAATCCATATGATGATGGGAATGGTAATGGTAAGTTAATAATATTGAGTTCAGAATATCTCCAGTAAAAACAAAACTGAAATAATGGCTAAAGTTTCAATCGATATAATATAATTTTCAGAGTGGATTTGCGGAAAAAATATATCGTTCATCTTAGAATTGAGGAACCAATATCTCGGATGAGTTCGTTGTTGGGTAGAATTGGTCTAATGGTTTTGGATTAATAATTTTTGACACTCTTGTTGAATTTGAATTCATTTATGATGGTTGAATTTAAATTATGTTATTATGAAGTTCTATCATAAGAATCCATTGATATAATTCCCAACTCTTACCGCGAATACTTTCGATGATATGATTTGTCAAAGTTTGAACAAGAGCGCCAAAGCTCCTGTCCACAGGGCTTTTTTTGGAGCTCTTGTTCCTCGGAATAAAGTGCCTATCAATTTGCCCAAATGTCTGTAATTTTCAAAGTTTTTGATGAAAATGGTCTTAAACGACTTGGTTCGACTCACTGATCAAGAATCCGCGGTCGAAATTGATTCTGTCCAGCCAGCCGTAGGCACGATAACTCTCAAACGGAATGAGCTACGCAGTTGAAATTTTCAGAGTAGGTTGGGGAGACAAATTTCTCGGCTAAGTTCGTTATTGGGTAAAATCGGCCAGACGGTTTCGAAGTAACAAAAACATTTTTTTTACACTACAAATTTCAAATTCAATTTTTTTCAAGATGCAGTTTCACCATAAGAATCCATTGATATAATTTCAAACTATAACAAGCTAATGTTTTCGGACAGATGATTTTCCAAAATGTCAATAATAAATCGTACTTCTATGTTTACACAGAATGCTGTAATTATTCTATCTATGAATTATTATATAATCTGTGTTCATACATGTCAACTTATTTTCCTATAAGACACATGACAAATGTCAAATTCATTTCAGCTATCGTAGAATTATGAGGATTATAATATGATACTATGACTTTTGGGGTGATATTTTAATAATTAAAGTGATATTTTAATGCCCATGCTTAATCCATATGATGCTGGGAATGGTAATGGTAAGTTAATAATATTGAGTTCAGAATATCTCCAGTAAAAACAGAACTGGAATACTAGTTTCAATTGATATTTCATAATTTTCAGAGTGGATTTGAGGAATGAATATCTCGTTCAACATAGATTTGTAGCATGAATATCTCGGATAAGTTCGTTGTTGGGTCGAATTGGTCTGTTGGTTTTGGATTAATCATTTTTGATACTCTTGTTGAATTTAAATTCTTTTATGCTGTTTGAATTTAATTTCTGGTATGATGAAGTTCTATCATAAGATTCCATTGATACAATTCCCAAAGCTCCAATGCACAGGGCTTTCCCACTTTTTTTCAAATTTCAAAGCTTCTGCCATGACGTAATAACCTTGGTAGTCTTCTGTCATTTCAGTTTCAAGTAAATTTATAGTAAATATTGTCATATCAAAACGGCAGCTTTCCTAAAATACATTTTTGGCGCGCTTGTTCCTCGGAACACAGTGCTTATCAATTTGCCAAAATGTCTGTAATTTTCGGATTTTTGTATGAAAATGGTCTTAAACGATTTGGTTCGAGTCACCGCTCCAGAATCCATGGTCGAAATCTATTCTGTCCGGCTGGCACTTTTATTTTCAGATTTTTTGCAGAGTTTGGGCGAGAGAACCCAGAAAGAAACCATTTATTGATGATATATCCCAAAGTATCCTTTGATGATTGCTTATTGGGTATTATATTGAGCCCTTCGACGAAGTGTGGCTTGGGGTACACCGTACGTTTTAGACGCTCTTAAGGTCTACTGTTTCCTTCCATACTTTCCACTGCCCAATTCTCTGTCCGTTTTTCTTTTGTAGTTGCCAACCATTTTCTAAACTGAAATTAAGGACCTGCGGTTTCAAAAATTAAAATTATTAGGTGATCTTCAAATTATTATAGTCCGATGTTAAAGGACATGGATCTTCAAAGAAGTCACCCTACAATTTGGACCGTAATACTAAAGTGATTCGTTGCGATAACACTGCGAGGGCCGCCAAACGATAACTGGAATCACAGATTAACCAGATACGCCACTCCCAGTATTTATGAATGAACTCAGCTGACGCCTAATGTTGACCATGGAATTCTCGGCACCCCAAATAGTTCCTAGCCAGGAACTGTTTGGGGGTGCCAATAAAATCGCAGATATATGATCACGTGACCTCTCAGCCAATCGCAACTATGGTAGAGGCAGAACGACGTTCATTCATAAATTTATAACAACAAACGGAAAGGTTAGCTAAAATACTCAGCTTATGTACGAACATTTGTAACTCAATTGGGATTAATTTAATCAATTTTATAAAGTGTAATGAAGACGATTAAGATGCAGTTTGTGGCGTATGTGCAAGAAATAAAAGGAATATGATTATTTGTGAAGTTGAGGTTAAAGTTTGTTTAAAGAGCGAGAACGCAGTTCATTTCTCTCTGTCATTTTACTACGTCTTCATGGGTAGTAAATCTGAAGGTCAAACCTAGGTGCTTCCCGCCAAATGTCGATTGAACTATCTGGTAATCTGTGCTGGAATACTGGATACTTGGTCAACCCGTACTCCGTAGAGTGTTCAGGTTTATTCACGTTCACTTAATAAAACGTACTGAAACGATCAGGAGCATGCGCAGTTTTAAGTCAAAGAACACTACTATGAAACTGCGCATGACCCCTGATGGCTTCGGACCGTTTATTTTGTGAACGACAACAAGCATTTGCTCAGAAAATCCTTCATCCCATCTGAGAAGTATATGTCCTCTAGCAATTATGTTACATTCTTCCACACATCTCATGTCAGCTTTATAATGTTATATTTTCAGGTAAGATCCCTGAGATCAGGCACTAAATGTAAAATCCTCAATGTAAGCGATTATTTCTTGTATATTTCCCCTTGTAAATGTCCTGTATACAGGGTGAGTCTTAAAATTGTACATTAATTTTAACCATAGATTCTCCTGATCAAATAAAACACTTTAAAGAGCTACCGTTTTTCCAGATTCGGCTTAGGTAAAAAGTTGCAAGCGTTTAAGGATTTCACAATGTTCTAATACACTCCTGCATAAAATATATTTATGAAATATATGGCGAACGAGAAAAAGGTACGATAACGTGGTTTGCAGCTTGATACGAAACTCTCAGAACAAAATCTATAGAAGTATTGGAATTTCTGGAATTTCTGATTTTATAACATTCAAAGTAGAATATCTCGAAAACGGTGCATTTAAGGAGAAATTATGAAGAACATTTTAATTCTCTAAAATGATTGAATATTCTTAAAATGACTGAAGAAAGCTTTATCTGCTTTCTTTATGATAATTTCATTTAGTTTTATGAATCCACGAGTCTATAACTAGGAAACCCTTGGAAGTAGGAAAAAACGGATATTTGGAGAATATGTATCATAGCTATAAGGAACTTCACAGCAACGTTCATTATATTCAGAAAAGACATGTCAAAGCTACAAAATTAAAACTGATTTTTTTTTTATTTCAACAGCCTGTATCTTTTTACCTGAACCGAATTTGGAAAAGTGGTAAGTGAAAAAAAGTATTCAATTTCATAAGAGGAATTTACGGTTAAAATTAATGTACAACTTAAAGACCCTGTATATACTTTATGAAATGTCTAATTAAAAATTGCTGAAAAGGAATATGTCTTTTTATTTGACCTTTGGTCAGATAGTGTCTGACTGCCACGAGACTCGTTAGTTGTCACGGTAATTTGAAAAATTGATTGGCTTGAACCAATTTTTTTTTTGTAATTTTTGGGCGCATGTTCTAGGGGAACATCGTCCTATCATTTCGTCCAAATGTCTGTAATTTTCGAATTTCGAGCTGAAAATTGGCTAATAGACTAATTCGGACTCCCTGATCACGAATCCGGTGTCAGATTCTTGGGTGCCGTCCGGCCGGCCGGCCGGCCGGCCGGCCGTAAGCACGATAACAGGAGCACCGAAGGTCCTATCGACTTGAAACTTTCAGGGTAGGTTTCTGATCAAAATGCGACGGTTAAGTTCGTTAACGGGCAAAATCGGCCGGACGGTTTAGGAGTTATAGACATTTAAAATTTTGAGGTTATTTCCCTGATATTTCAGGAACTAAAGAAGATGTTGAATCAAAACTTGGTAGTCAGTTCGAGGATATAAACGCGCAACTTTTGGCAAAATTCTGTTATGATCGAAATGTTGGTAATTTTTAAAAAAATATTTCTTTTAATTTTTTCGAAAAAAAAATTTTTTTTTCGTGAACTATTCATCAGATTGCAACAAAAACTTGTACTAACGTCAATTGTAGTATTTTGCAACATTGTGCAAAATTTTGGCTCTATACGATTTCAATTTCTGGAGATATAAGACAAAATGTGTCAAATTTCCTGGGTCTCTCTCAGTATTTTCATCGATTATTCTATGAACTCTTTGAATTCCACCGAAAACAAATTCAAAGACATAAACATAAAGAATCAAGTCATAGTTTAGACGTCGAAAGAAGGACGATGTTGATCGACTTGAAAAGGTACCTATTTCAAGAAATGCAATAATGAAATGCTTAATTTTTTTTATGGTCACAGAAAATCGTCACAAAAATCTATTTACCTCATTTGACGGCTGTTTGTCAAATCAATTAATTCCAATGATTGATGTCAGATTTCCTACATACCAAGTTCAAACACATTTTATTATATGGAAAACACTTATTATGATCACGTTCTACAGGAATTGATACTAAATAGAAGCTAGATGAAGATTATTGTAATGGAAAATTTGTGTTCCAGAATAATATTAAGGTATTCAACATGATACTGCTTTTTTTCTTTACTGGTCAGTACGGGCCACAAGGAACATGCGCCCAAAAGCTCCTGTCCACAGGGCTTGAACCCATTTTTTAAAACATTTCTAGGGGTACGGTTCCCACAAAATTTTACACACGTCTTTATGTCGATATTCTACAACTAGATACCAAGCTTCAATTCGATCGAGTGTATATATTTTTGAAATATCGAGGAAATAACATTCCAGGTGGGTATAACTCCGAAACTGATTATGCCCAAAAACGAACTTAACTCTCCCATTTGGATGAGCACCCTACCCTGAAAATGGCAAGTACTTATCTCCTTTCGTTCTAAAGTTATCGAGGCAACGGTCACCCGTCCAGCTACTGAACTCACACAAGGCTGCTCGGGATCTCCAAGAATATAGATCCGATCGTGTTCAAAGTTGGAACTTCGCAGTAGAGTTTTGCTCTGAAGGCACTCGTAAGATTTCAGCGATGTCGGACGAATGCTTTCTGATATATAGACTTTTTTTAATGATTTCTCAAAAATTTATTGAGATAGGATCCTCACGAACTAATAACCATTTTTGAATTGGATCGTTTTCGTATTTTTCGAGTAATTGAGGTTATAACTCCAAAAAATGTCGCATTCAGGTGCACAACCTAACCTGAAAAGTCGCTATCTCTTTCCGTTCTCAGGTTATCGTGAAATAAATAGTATTTTTTTTTCCAGTGTACTGATTCTAACAAAATTTCCCAAACGTCCTTAGGTTTGTATTCTACAACTACTCAACAAGTTTCAATTCGATCGGATTTGTGTTGGTTGAAAACAAAATTATTACTCGGAAACCATTAATGAACTTGTCCGTCTTATTGGGATGCGCGAAAGAAATTTGAACTTGAATTCTTCATCAGGGAGTCGAACCCAATCCTCTGCGACCAGTTTCGGCAAAAAATTCGAAAATTACAGACAAATTACAAAATTTGTTCAAGCACTGACGTGAAGTCAGGATCTTTTGCGAGCATGTTCTATTGTCTACTCACCTCTGTTGGATACTCTACTACGAATTTACCATCGATATATGCCGTTGACTCAGCTTTTATAATATATGAATACATTTCACACCATCTTAATGACATACTGCTGTAGAGAATCCTCTATGATCACAGAATTCTTAATTCTGACATGTATTCTATTGGAATTGAAATAAGAAAAAAATTCGATATTTTGGAAATTCCGCGAAAATTAGTGGGTCAGTACTCTACAAGTAATCGCCGAGTTTTAAATATATCAGATTTGTACAGTTTGATTAACAGAGGAATAAACAACAAAATTTCAGATGAGTATAACTTCAAAACAATTAGTACTCAAGTTACCGTGAGATACATAATATTTTTTCGTAATTTTCTAATGATAAGATACTCAAAAAAATCGACACACGTCTTCTTGTCGATATTTTACAACTAGTTACCAAGCTTCAATTAGATCGAGTCTCTAGTTTTTGAGTTATCAAAAAAATAATAATCCAGATGGGTGTAACTGCGAAACCGTTGGACTGAATATGTCCAACAACGAACTTAATTATCCTATTCAGATGCGGAACCTACCCTGAATAGTCCCTATCTCTATTCGTCCGAAAGTTATGGAGGCAACGGTCACCCAGCCAGCTACTGAACTCACCCAAGGCTGCTCGGATCTCTAACAATATAGGTCCGATCGTGTTCAAACTTGGAACTTGGCAGTAGAATTAGGTTTTGAAGGCTCTCGCAAATTTTCAGCCATATCGGACGACTAGTGATATGATCCTCAAGATTTTTGCAAGAATTTTCGCATCAGCCTTCTACAACTAATATCCAGGTTTGAATTGGATCGGTTTCGTATTTTTCGAATTATTGAGGAAATAAAAACCAAAATTCAGATGGGTACAACTCCAAAACCATTTAGCCAATTACATTAATATACTCAAATACCGCATGCAGATGCACAACCTACCCTAAAAATTTCAAGTCGCTATCTCTGTCCATTCTCAGGTTATCGTGACAAAAATATTTTTTTTGCGCGTATGTTCTGGGGAACATCGCGTTATCATTTTGCCCAAATGTCTGTAACTTTCAAATTTTTTTACGAAAATGGTCTCAAACCATTTGGTTCGACTCCCCAATGAAGAATTCGAGGTCAAATTTGATTCTGTCCGGCCGGCCGTCCGGCCGTTGCCACGATAACTTGAGAACGGAAAGAGCTAGCGACTTGAAATTTTTAGGGTAGGTGGCGCATCTCAATACGACGGACAAGTTCGTTAATGCGCATAATCGGCCCAGTGGTTTCCGAGTAATAATTTTGTTTTCAACCAATATAGATCTGATCGAATTGAAACTTGGTGAATAGTTGTAGAATATAAGCCTAAGCACGTTTGTGAAATTTTGTGAGAATCGTATCGCTAGAAAATTATTATAAATTATTTTTGTTGTCACGATAACCTGAGAACGGAAAGAGATAGCGGCTTGAAAATTTCAGGTTAGGTTGTGCATCTGAATGCGACATTTGAGTTTGTTTATGAGCATAATCGGCCAAACGGTTTTAGAGTTATAGCCATCTGAAATTTTCTGAAATTTGGTGGTTTTTTGTTCCTCATCAACTCGAAAAATACTGAACCGATTGAATTCAAACATGGCTATTAGTTGTAGAATGCCAACGCGAAAATGTTTGCAAAATTTGGTGAGGATGGCATTTGTAGAAAATGTTTAATAAATCATTGAAAATAAAAAAAAATTCTATATATCAGTAACTATTCTTTTGAAATTGCTGAAATTTTGCAAGAGCGTTCATAACCTAACTCTACTGCCAAGTTTCAAGTTTGAATACGATCGGTTAAATATTGTTGAAGATTCGAGCATTCTTGTGTTAGTTCAGTAGATGGGTGACCGTTGCCTCGATAACTTTCGAACGAAAGGAGATAGGGACTTGCAATTTTTAGGGTAGGTTGCGTATCCGAAAGGGAGAGTTAAATTCGTTTTTGGGCATAATCGGTCTAACGGTTTCCGAGTTATATCCACCTGAAATATTATTTCCTTGATAACTCAAAAAATAAATATTCGATTGAATTGAAGCTTGGTAACTAGTAGTAGTAAATCAACATAAAGACGTGTTTAAAATTTTGTAAGAACCGTAACCCGTAACGAATTTACCATGGTAAATTCGAATTAAGAGTGTCCAATACAGGAGAATGGACAATATAATTTACCATGGTAAATTCGATTAAGTGTGTCCAATACAGGTGAATGGACAATAGAACATACGCGCAAAAGCTTCTGACTTCACGTCAGTGTTTGAACCAATTTTTTTGTGATTTTCTAAAAATTTTCCAGTGATGCGATTCTCACAAAATTTCAAGAACGTCTTTAGGTTTGTACTTTACAGCTACTCACCCAGTTTCAATTAGATCGGATTTTTATTGGTTGAAAACAAAATTATTACTCGGAAACCATTGGGCCGATTATACCCAATAACGAACTTGTCCGTCGTATTGGGATGTGCCACCTATCCTGAAAATTCACACTATACATTTGTGTATCAAATATTTTTTCTTGAGTTAAGGTTCACAAAACAGAATGAATGTGTTAAATGAACTATTAAGTTATGAAAAGAGGATTGTATTTTATTAATATATTTTGAACTGATTATCTCCAGCCTTGCTCTAGACATTTCGATGATACTTTCCTTTTAGGTAGTTCGACTTGTGAAAACTATGCACCCAGTGTAAGTTGCAACAACCCATTCCACGAGGTTAAATCATTGCAGATAGCTCATTCAATCTTGATAAATAAACTATTATTTGAATTTTATTTCTTTCATGATACAGTTCTATCATAACATAAGAATCCATTGATATCATTCCCAACTCTGAGAAACCAATACTTTCGGCGATATGATTTGTCAAAGTTTGAACAAGAGCACCAAAGCTCCTGTACACAGAGCATTTCCCACTTTTTATCTGATTCCTTCACCTCAACTTCACTTAAACCTCTCCTTGTAGAGTGTTTCCATCTAGAAGACAATCATTGAAGATTAAAACACGCAAATCTCGAAAAAGTGATGCCATAATATTGACAAACTGTCGATCGAATTATGAATCGTCGATGTTTATGAATCGTCGCAAACACCTTAGATTCGCGCTGTCAAACAATTGAATGGAACATGCGCTGGATGTTTTTTCGTCTGTTAGAGGATATCTGTCGTACCTCACATAGAGATCTTTGAGAGGTTACCATGAGTATGTAATGCGAGCTCCTATAGCTCCTATTGTGAGATCCTCAAGATCCCAGATAGCACACAACATTCTGAGAATGTGATATCTAGCTTCTGAACGTTCATACTTTAGAATATTCTAATAGAACGTTCCATGCATCGTCGTATAACATC
Source organism: Halyzia sedecimguttata (assembly GCA_937662695.2). Taxonomy (NCBI): domain Eukaryota; kingdom Metazoa; phylum Arthropoda; class Insecta; order Coleoptera; family Coccinellidae; genus Halyzia; species Halyzia sedecimguttata. The sequence continues at coordinate 29,052,988 of OW569415.2, forward strand.
TAGAATATTCAAGGAATGTCCTTCAGTAAACGTTCTGATCACATTTCAAAAATGATATCCATATCATATGATATGAAGAACATTACTAGAATATCCTTAGAGAATATTCATAGGAGTTGTAGTTTATTTCAGTATTTGGTAAGATCCTTGTGGAATATAATAAGAACCTCCTCAGAATGTTCTTTGATCATTGCGTCGCGTGGGATCATTTTGAGATTTATGGTTCATTTAATAGTGTAGTGTAACATTTGACTTTACTACTTCACCTCAGAGGCTTTTCGATGCTATAGAAATTTTTATATCTATTGTTCATAAGCTCGGTCAACACCTCCTACATCCTTTTAGGAGGTGTTGGCTCGGTATATTTTCACTAGTGAAAGTTAATCAGTAAAGTTCTGATTCAAATAGATGAAGAGCTTTTCAAGCCGAATATTTTTCCCTAATCTTCCAACCCTGACCGATTACTTCGGCTATCAGAACACGCTCCTGGCTCTTGTTACCAGCCCAGCCTACAGATATTTATTAATTTCACAATTCGCATCCTGGAATCATCATGTGACGTGACGTAACGTGAACCAATATGGCGGTTCTTTAATCTTTGATGGTTCTTTGTAATAAACAACAAATAAGTTACGTGTTGAGGTCGTTGGTTATTTTATAGAGTTCATTGACTTATTCCGGAGCTTTTCTGCTGTTTAAACTATATTGAAATGGAGAATGAATATCTGAAAAGACTATTGTTGAACAACGGAGACTTTGCTGAACGGTAGGTTGGAAAAAAAGTACCTTCATCATGTGTTTACATTTGATTTTATTACAGATATACATATAATAAAGTTGGGATTAATTAACGGCTTAGATCCTTCAACATTGAATGTTTCTGATCTGGATAGTGGATAATTCAATTGATGGTGTTCCTCCAATCACATATATGGATATTGCAACATATTTGGATTATTATATACCACAACCTACAAGACATTCATGCATTTTTGCTAATAAAGAGTTCATATCTAATAGCACAATGCTGGGATAATTACTTTGAAAACAAACAGTTATTACTACCAAAAAATACAAATTCAATTATTCACCTCACAGTCGCATTATTGTGATTTCGTTATATGATTTCCAAATAGTTGTTTCGAAGTACGAATCCTATAAGATCTGGAAATATGGGAAAAGAACTGCTAAGAAATTTCATTCAGAAGTTATTATGCCAGGGCTGATAGCGATATATTTCACATCTGTAGAGGTTGCTGCAGATTATCGAGAAATGATCTTAATAATAATGATCATGAACCAACTGAAGAATCAATCAATTTTGAAGAAAAGTTTGATTTTCCTATTAAATATTACAACGTATTACAAAAATTGGAGAAATAGTAATTTAGACCTTGAGGAAATTAAAACAAAAGTGGTAAGTTTCAAGATTTTGATTTGTGTGATGTATCCAAATGTTACATTCAAATAGATTTTTGTTCTCTAGAAAATTCATTGATACTACCACATTACTGGTTATCAAATTTGTTCACATATAAAAATCCTCGAAATTATTGTATGAAATTCTCCTGGAAATTAATAATGTATACTCCTATCTAACATATAGGATTAGATAAGTCCACAGCATACATATTATTATTTATGTTACATTTCGGTTGTTGTTTTAGGTTTACGAGTTGTCAAAAATTGGGGGCCTAAACATAAAGTGATAACAAAAGGAAAGGTTGATGACAAATGCTCTTGCTATGAACTCTAGCTGGTTAGGATTTAAGAAGAAGGATAATTTTTCGGCATTGATTTTTTCCGAAATAGTGATAGGTAAGAATTTTCGAAGAATTTACTATGTTCTATAAGATAGATAAGATAAGAAATATATTTCTATGAAGAAGCAATGTTTGATAGAATAACTAGTCAAGATATTTTACCGAAATCGCTTTACTTGGAATTATTGCGATAACTAAAATACATTAATACAGTGAACTCTTGATAAGTCGAACATCGATAAGTCGAACTCATAGATAAGTCGAACATTTTTTCCGGTCCCAATTCATGGGTATCTAACCCTGTATACTTTCACCTCAATGAGTCGAACAGAGTTCTTGAGAGTAAAGAGTATAGTAAATGAGTCGAACTGCTGGAAGGGTCCACGACAGAACCTCCACCTCTATCAGTCGTACTCCTAACCATCATCTCCTCTATGAGTCGAACTGTTTGATCTAACGAATGAAACCGAAAAGAATTCGGTATGCAAACGAATCACCACATTCGGTAGCCACCATATGTATTTTCAATCGGTTAGTGCATTGTTCAATTTATTTTTTATTTGTTTATTGAGCCGTTGTGCGCTGAGAGCGTTTTAGTCATGGATCCGCGAAAACTGAAAATTTCATCAGTAGCAGATGAACTCGAACCCATTCGGGAAGTAGAGAAAGGAGAAGAAAGTGAAACCCTTATCGTTAACAAGTTCGGAATTCCTAAATCCGAATTGTCATCTATCATGAAAAATAAAATTAATATCCTCGCTTCCATCAGAGTTAAAGGAAAATCAGTCCACCGGTACCGTCAGAAATTGCCTCGGCATTCAGATGTTCGCATCTTCCCTAGGCCACGAATTTATAGCGAGTAGTGGTTGGCTACGTAATTTCAAAAAAGATACGGAATTTCTGGAAGAACCTCCTTAGGTGAAAGTGCTAGGGTCAATGAAGACACTTGTCATCAACCCTTGTTTCTCATTAACTACTGTTGATGTGAATACGCGAGTTTTTCCCTCAATGAGTCGAACTCTCACCTCAATAACTCGAACGTTTGGTGAGACGAACCATAGATAAGTCGAACAGTTTTTTATGGTCCCTGGGAGTTCGACTTATCGAGAGTCCACTGTACATATTTGAATTATCTCTCATATTTTACAGAATCTGTGATGAACATTCATCGAAAGATTACAGAGTCTGATGCGGAATTGGTAATTAAGGACTGGTTGGTTAAGGCGAAACAGAAGGAGGAAAAGTTCCAGAAATTAGACCTCAAAACTATAATCTAGTGAAGGTAGGAATATTAGTTGTACTCAATATCATTCATACCATGAAGCAATATTTTTTGATTATTCTACTAGCTAAAATTTGGTTTGTTGCCTTGTATTTCATTCTGATCTGGGTTTACACTGAAAACTATTAAATTATTCAAGGTGCCTAGTAATATTTCATTTCTTCTCTTCCAGAATCTCTGATTTTGAAACCAAAAGGCTGGTTGGTAGCCAAAAATGATGGAGAAGATAATCTCGCGAATATTATTTTTTTTATAAACAAAATATTTTGTTATTATTCTTTTGAATTTATTTCAGGAAATGTCTTCCTAAAAATAAAACTGATGACTTGAATTATGTATTATTATAAAATGGATTAGTGTTGTTTGACCTCGAATAATATTATTATATTACTTGTGACAAAACTAGGCTTATGCTCAGAATCAGCATTCTGATGATTTTTTATGGGATTACGAAAATTAAATAAGAATTTCATAACCATTCAATGTGATGAGTCTATGAAATCTCAAAGTTTAACTAAATTTACAAAACATTTTAATTTTAAATTGAATTATAACAAAAAAGCATTCAATACCGTTAATTTATCGTTGAACACAATTTTTTTTTAGTTTTTCAGTTGGAGTTCGGTATTATTAATTCCCGCAGGGAATGCGGCAGGAATTAATAATACCAATGAATTTATAAATTCAACCAAATATTCTCGGAATTAAAGTATATTCTGGGAATATTTCTAGAATGAGTGGGAATCTCCATAGAATATTTGGAGTAATATTAATAGGAGATTTTTTGAAATGTACCTGGAATATTCTCAAGAATATGCCTGAAATATTGTCAAGAACATTCCTAGAAGGTTCTAGAATATTCGGGAGAACATTCATAGAACCTGTATAGAACCAGAGTTCCTCTCTCACTTAATAGTGCATGGAATGTTCTAAGAATGTGTGGGGTCTGTTGTGAGGATATTCTATGAATATTTGAACATTCTGGCGGTATCTTCTAAGAACATCCATATAACGTGTGTGTGCTATCTGGGATATCGCAATAAGCAGGGGTGGCTGATGAGGGAGGGCTACGGGGCACCACCCTTCCTATAAAAATGAGGTGCATACATAAACCATTAATTTGTATATTTCATATTTGTGCTTTCCTCTTCAAACTGTATTCAATTAAGATCAAAACATTTTTACCTAACAACCATCTATATTTCACAATAATTACACTTGCGTTAAGCGTCCGCATAGACAAGAAGGTATACAATGAGCGTCCGCACTATGCCGGGCTAAATCTCGAACGCCCAAGCGAAATCGCCGGTTACCATGGAAACGGCAAAGGACCTCACTCAAAGACCAGCTAGTTCAACGCGATTCTCAGTGATGATTCGGGCGCCCAGAGTAGAATAAAAGTTACGTTCAGTAGTAGTATTACCTTGTTTATGGTTATGCTAAATAGATAGGTATTATAGGTGCCAGTTGTTTCGTGTTAAAAAGTTGCATTGAGGATTTAAGGACTGACACTGAAGGCGTGTGATCTGGCAAAATTAAACTTTAGTTCTTTGAGTCTGGCGGACGAGGAATTATTAAAAACAATGAACAACCTGTGGCCGTATTGAATGTAAGTCAAGTGCAACACGGGTATCAGAATCAGGAGGGATTTGCAAGGAAGTTTGACGCAAATGTTTACGAAAATACATTATGGTTGTGCGGATGTTATGAAAAGCATGCGTTTTTTTTTGTTTTGTTTGCTCACTGTTTGGTGGAGACGATAAAAAGACAAAAGCAGGTGTACGGTGTACGTGATATGAAACATATGGGTGAAAAGATAAAAAAAAAACACGAAAAATCGGCCAAACATATTATGAACAAGATTGTAAGCTTCCAGCTGTTGGCCCCAAGTGATATCGCTCCTGGTTTAAGTGGTGCCCAACGAAATTGTATCAAAAACCATTACGTCCTGTCAATAATTATCGATAGTCTGAAGTTGTGTGGCAAATGCAATCTTGCACTACGTGGTCATAATGAGTCGGGAGACTCGATTAATAATACAAGAAAACGAGAACGTTACCGGTTGCTTACGTACATCAAATTTAATATTGTGTCGTATGGTTTGGATTCAACGTTTTTTGAAATATGTAAAGTTTTGGTTATTTTAATATCGATGCCAATGACAACCGCAGAAACTGAAAGATGTTTTTCCACTTTAAAATTGATCAAGACGTTTCTGAGGAAAACAATGTCGGAAGACAGACTGACGGCGCTCGCACTGTTGTCCATCGAACAAAATTCAGTTAAAGACATTCCTGACTCAACGAAAAGGTGATCGAGAAGTTCATCTGCGATAAAAACTCAAGGTTTGAGTTTAATTTTAAGAAGTAGGCATTTGGTAATTACCTTTCAAGATATATATACTTTTTGTGTACTCTTGAATCAGCGCCTCCCTAAACAAAATTATAACCAGCCGCCACTGATCGCAAGTCTGACAATTATAGAAATTTCCTATTTCGGAGTTCCTCAGGATATCACACCTGTAACCAGAATAAGGCAATGCTATTGCAAGTTCCTAGAGTTATTGCAAGTGTAACGAGAATAGGAAATTCCTATTGCGGAGTTCATCAAGATTTCGCATATGTAATCAGAATAAGACATTCCTATTGCGAGTATCATGTAGGGATCTACTTCTTTCCTAGTCAGTTCTCGTTTTCACCGGTAGATAGCGCAATCCTCTACGCCGTACCCGGGAGAACGACCGCATCGATAACTCGCGTCGTATCTCTCGAATCTCGATTCGAGTATTTCTACGGATCGAAGTGAAGTCTCCGGCGCCACACGTCTACAGCAGTCTCCTACTAGAACATTTGGTGGAGATATATAGTAATATCGAAACGATCTTCTGTCAGTACTTCCCATGGTGAGCAGTTTGAGAACTTCTCCATGTGATATATCTAAGATGTTACTTGTCTCCCGTGTGGCGGACATAGTGAGGTGCTATGGAGCTCTTGACGACCTCCCGGCGATATCGCAAAAGGCGTCACAATATGCTGAAAAGAGCTCGCCGAGATATCTTTGAGACGTAGCTGTGTTGCCTGTATAACCAGACAAGATATCGAGCCACAGGTGATGTGACTTATATAAATAACAGAAACAGATCTAAGACATATTTATTCCTCTCAACACATAATACTATTCAAGTTCACATAACACTCATAAAATTAATTCATCTTTCATGATAGAAAAATATAACCATCAATAATACACTTAGTCCAATACGTTGAAAGAATAGATTAATCAACAGGTAAGCGAAAAAATTGGTCAACCACATAGCATATTCCTTTGTATATCACTTAAACAATATAGTTATTTGTTCAAATCTTCAACTAACAAATCTCTGCTGCTGATACTGAAATTTTCTGGGAAGCATTGTCTTGAATGGAGGGACTTTCTAACATCAAGGAAATCGTATCACATACTGGTATTTCTTCTAGCTCACTCTCTTCTAGTAGAGGAACATCTGAAAATAATAAACGGTTACTTTACAGGTCTAGACATATGTAATAACTCATTAGAAAGATTTACAATTTTATATTTTGTTTTGTCACATAATTATTATACATATTTGGTTTGAGGTTAAGGGCACACGAAGATCAATTTGGCTGCACCCGGTCTTTGAAGTATTCGAAATTCGAATAATAATATACTCAGTCAGTGTTGCACCCAGTATGAGTAATTTCTACAATTCGAGTTTTTGGCAATACAACGATTTTATTCGAACGAGACAATATCAACGTTTTTTTATCTTTGATAATTTTATGCGTAAACAAAATGTAATCTTTCAGTTTTTCAAATGAAAAATTAAAGTGTGTGTGGATAAATGAAGGAACAAAATTCATAACTGCATTATTCAATGTTTTCAATGAAAACGCTCGGACAGGACAATCTTAGTTTTTAATTAATCACCTTATGGCATACAAATTTAACTTATCATTCATTATTAATAAGTGACGTAATAATTTGTTTTTAACGAATAACCAAACATTTTTTGGCTGCTTTATTACACGGTGCAACCTAAATGACGGTGTAAAACAGATAACAATTTTTTTTTATTTTCTGAAAAAAATTTTTAGCCACATGTTGTTATGATTGTTAATATTTTTCTTTATTATTCATTTTTACAGACTGACGTTATATATTTCTTAAATGAGCACCCCAAATTTCTTTTGCTGCTTCATTAGACGGTGCAACTTACCAGAATGACGGTGTGAGAAATTGTTTCCGTAGATAATTTTTTTTCTGAAAAATTTGGTTATCTATGATATCAATTTTTTTTTCTGAAAGAAAATGTTAGCCACGGTAACAATTTTTTACACCGTCAAATAGGTAAATTTAGTCCAATAAATATACAATATATAATTTAATATATACGTCTAATAAAGCAGCTAAATAAATTTGGGGTTGTCATTTAAAAAAAGTATGACGTCACTCTGTAAAAAGAGTAATATATGAAATAAGTAAAATTCATATGCCATAAGGTGGTTAGTTTAAAACTAAAATTGACCGATCCAATCTTTTTGCTTGAAAACATTCAATAAGGCAGTTATGAATTTTGTTCGTTACTTTATCCACACACTGTATATGAATTACACTCATTTATTTAATAATGTGACGCGTTTCATCGACACAGCAACATTAATACATACGTACATGAATAGATAACTAAAAATGATCTTATATATCACAGTTGATCACTTGGACATAGAGATTTTGGTTTTTGTTCAGCTTCTTAAGATTCATTTCAAAATAGTTACAAAATCTTACACCCCTAGTACTTTGTAAACAATTGAAATAACTAATACCTAACGCTTTTATAAATTCATTATGTCTTTCTCTACTTATTTACACCATTTCTAAATGATTTGATGTCAATGTGACAATTCTTGAATTTCACCAAATAACTATCAACAAAATAATTCTCTCGATTTTCATTGAGCGTCTGAAGAAGGAGTCTGATATAGACTCCGAAACGTTACGATATAGTTGTTTCTTCGTTGATGTTGTTTCGTTGTTGTTTGTTAGGCAACATTGTTCAATTGATTGCTTCTGACAAATATCCTGTGTTTCTTACGCAGAAGCAAATCACAAAATAATTAATTTTTATTTTATAGATATTTTTCAGAGTTTGGGAGAGAAAACCCAGAAAAAAAACCGTTGAATATTCAAATTGTATATTAGAATTTTGAAATCTCAACTAATGTTCTTCTGCAAATGAATGATTCGAATAATAAAAATTAATTTTGTTGTGTTGATACCCGTGATGGTGTCCTTAATTCTTGTTCTAAAATTTCTACCAGTTTTTCCTATACAATATGGAAAAGCCAAATGGAATAAATTCCTTATCTGTACGTAGTGTACATATTGATGGAAAGTCCCGAAATACGTCAAATTATAATTTTGAATTGACATTCTCCCTCGTAAAAATGCGAACCCTACCTTCCACCCTTCGAAAGACAGGTAAAACCCTCAATTTTTCAAATATGAAGTATGTGCCTTTGATTCATCGTTTGAAAGGTCTCGCCATTCTTTAATCACTTTCATGTTTATTGCAAAAATCAAATTAGAAAAAAAATTAAATCAAGTGATTCGTCGAAATTTTTCCAACTGCTTTGAATTCTTTCCGACTGCTGAAATGTTTCCAACTGCTTCGAAATTTTTCCAACTGCTTTGACATTTTTCTAACTGCTTTGAAAATTTGCCAACTCCGATCAACATTAGGACCCTTAGGCACGTCCCTGAACATTAAACCTCGTTTTCCGAAATTCAAACTTATCTATTTTATTGGAGCTCTTTTTCCTCAGAACAGAGTGCTTATCAATTTGCCCAAATGTCTGTAATTTCCGAATTTTTGGCTGAAAATGGTCTTAAACGATTTGGTTCGACTCGCGGACCAAGAATCCATGGTCCAAATCGATTCTGTCCGGCCGTTAATACGACAACTCTCGAACGTAATGAGCTAGACAGTTGAAATTTTCAAAGTAGGTTAAGGAGATAAATATCTCGGTTATGTTCGTTATTGGGCAAAATCGGCCAGGTGGTTTCGGAGTAACAAAAGAAACATTTTTTTTACATTACAAATTTAGAATAAAAATTTATTTAAGATGCCTTTTCACCATAAGAATCTATTGATATCATTCTCAACTCTAACAAACTAATACATTCGGAGATATGATTTTTCAAAATTCAATAATTATTTTCAATTCTATTTGATTTCCTAGAATATTCTAATAAATTATAATTTGCTGATGTATGTATATCCAACATGAGATGTGTCATAAACCTACGTTTTGAATTTAAATACAAAAATTCTTGAAAATTGACGCACAGAAGCCAAATTGAAATAATGGGAAAGCCAACTCCGTTCAACATTGGGGGGGGGGGATCATCCCCACCATTCCCTCCCTTAGGACCGTGCCTGCTGGAAAACACAATGTTATGATTTTTTTCATTTTCTTTCTATCACATCATGAAGGAAAACAAGTTTATTATCATAGTAATAAGAATTGGGAATATTCGAGGGAATATTATAATGAATTTCAGTAATCACATGATTTCATTTTTTTCTATTTTGAGTTTTGCAATAAACATGAAAGTGATAACATTTCTGAATAGAAAATGGCGCGTCCTTTCAAACGATGTATCACAAGCCCATATTTCCTATTTGAAAAATTGGAGGTTGTACCTGTCTTTCGAAGGGGGTTGAAGGTAGGGTTCGCATTCTTACGAAGAAGAAAAACATTTAAAATTTGACGTGTTTCGGGATTTTCCATGAATATGTACAGTACCTAACCAATTTGATAAATTTATTCCATTTGGTTTTTCCAGTGTATATAATTTAACTACCGCAGTTTAACTGATAAATACCGGATTTATATTATTTATTGCTCTCTTGAGGTTCTGCCAGAATACTAATTGTCAAGAATGAGAAATTTTCCTGTTGGTTTTGAAGAATCGTTTTGATTTGCTGACTCAGTTTGCCAAAATATGTTGAGCTGTTGATTTTTGTATATTTATCTTCAATTTCTGGGAATATTATACGAATTGTTTTTCTAAATTATTTTTTTTAACAATTCTCTCATCAACTCTAGATCATATCCTTTTTACTGGTATTTGTTTGATAATTTCAGTCGGAAATACTTTCACTTTTAGAAACGTGTTTGAATGAAATTTATTTCAGTTTCAATGATAACATTTTTACTAGCCATGAAGGTTTTATCATGGGAAATCCGCTTAGCTCCCTATCAGCAGTAATTTTCATGGATAACCTAGAATCCATCCCTAACCAGCGGAAAACCATCGAAAATATTTTTTCTTTTTTGTTCACAACTCTTTTCAAATTTGAATAATTACCTAACGGACTTTTTTTCGGTGACTAGACGACATGTCAGCATGAATATGATTGTAACGGCCGGTTTCATAATAAATTTTAAAGTTCCTTTAAATTTAAAGTATCCTTCAAAGTGACATTTTGGTTCAAAATGTCCAACTAAAGGATGCTTTAAATTAAAAGAGACTTAAAATTTATTATGAAACTGGCCGTAAATAGTTAATTTTGTTTAAAGTTGGTTTTTCGAAATTTGTCCAAATTTTCCCTCAAAAGTCGTTCCATTCTGTTGCAAAGTTGCTTCTATTCGAATTTTCGCCTTCAAAATCTTTTAATTTCACATTCAATTCACATCCGAGAATCCCAAGAATGCAAATCTTGCTGCAAATTGATAATTTATAGCTAGATTTTGGATTGACATAGAATTTTGACATAAATATCCATCGTTAGTTCAATTTCAACGCATTTAATTATTTTCCATGAGCACAGATTTGGAAAATTCGAAAAAATGTCGCAAAACTAAGTTCAAACAAAATTTTCTATATTTTTCATGCTGACACTAATATTGTCTACTTATAAAAAAAAATCCGTTCGGTCATTATTCAATTTTCAAAAGAGTAATAAGCAAAAAAAGCAAACTTATATTTTACTGTTTTCCGACCTGAATTTTTGCACATAGATCTAAATTGTAATTTCAAAAAAAGTTTACTTTTTTTCGATTTAAAAATCACGCTGAAAAACATTTAACAGTAAATTCTTTGAAATGTTCTCTTTTTGTTACCACATTATCAAATATCAAGTTGGAGAAATTATTCCGTATCAGTCTGACACTTCCAAAGTCACTGAGTATATCTCTGCCACATCTGAGGAGCATTTAAGTTATCATGTATTTAATAACGCATAAGATTCACAAAATTTTAACTCAAATATGTACCACACTTTGTATGCTCATCAACAGATCATCGTAACAGTTCTTCGAAGTACCGAATACGATTGCAACTTTTCAATATTTCATTATTAATACAATGATATTTCTCTCATGAATACATTTTTACAGTGGTCGTTTTCTGATGGGAATAATAATATCTCAACATTATTCCTTCGAGAATACAAGATAATCATTGATCTGAAGAAATATAGATGAATTCTCACCTTCTGTAATAATAACTGAACTAGTATCAAACGAAGCAAGACTTCCACAGTGGGCTCTACACGAGGGTGCTTGGGAGCCACTGTGAGATGACACCGTGTCCAGTGTCACATTAGTTGAGTTTTCGGAAATGGCCATTGTGTCAGTAGATCCCATCGAATCTCCATTAGACCTGGTACTTGGCGTATGGGAGACACTGAAAAAGCAATTGGATTTAGAAAGCGATCAAGATAGAGCAGGTTGTATATTTTAACACGAGTAGCATATTTAGATCAAACACGGAGGTATCATACAATCGTATCATTGGCATTATCCAATATGACCACAGAGAACATCCCTTGGAGCAGGGCTGTCCTAACCAATGCCCGCGGTCCGCATGATGCTTAAACTTGTATGACGTACGATAGGTTTTTGAGATACCGCAAATGAGAATATTTTAGTTTAACAAAATTTATTTGGTAGAATATTATTTTATTTTTATGGTATCCACATTTATTACGACGGCGTGGAGGGTGTTAGTATTCAAATCCTGCAATGGTTACTCGAAATAAAGGGCACTTGTCTTGTCAACAATATCCAAAACATTTCATTTTTAACAATTCCCATAAAATAGTTTACCTTACAACCTGGTCATACTCAGAGGAAATAGATACTAGAGAGAGAAATGCTATATCATTTGAGCCACGTATAGAATCACAATATAGAATCAAGAGAATACGAAGGCTACATACGGCAATTCTTCATTTCTAGTTCGAGAATACCCCTTGTCCGCAACGGCACTAGAGTGCAGACCTCGAGTAATGAGGAGTGCGCTAATATCTTTTCTGACACCTTCTCGGGAGCATTTACCACAGAGCCTACTACCCCTCCCCCAGTACCTCTCGCTCCCAGGTCTGACATCTCGCTGGAGGAGATAAATGTTGAAGAAGAGGAGGTCAAAGCGCTATTATCAGGTCTCAACACATCATCCGCTCCTGGTGCTGACAATATAACCTCAAGAGTCCTCAAGGCATCTGGTGCAGCATTGTACAAACCGATTACCAACTTGATTGCAATGTCCTTCCATTCTTCCAAGTTACCTATCTCTTGGCTTGAGGCTCTTGTCATACCAATACACAAAAAGGGTGACAAATTATATCCTGTTAACTACATTATATCCTCCGTACCTAAAATTGCTGCAAAAATTGTTTGCAAGAGAATGCTCTCCTTCTTCTTGGACAATGGAACGATTCCTGTTGAACAGCACGGATTTGCTCTCGGAAGATCAGTTATTACGTGCTTACTTAGATGTCTTAATGATTGGGCCCTTGCTGCCGATAGAGGTACACCATTGGACATAATATATTTATCTCGACTTCGCCCGTGTATTCGATGGTGTTCCACTCAACCGACTGTTGAACAAATTGAATTCTGTATACCTATATCAGAAACTATCTGTCAGATTATCTTGATTTGAACCCGATCGGATCTATACTGGTGAAGATATTGCCGAAATATCGAAATATTACAACGATTGAGATTTACTGGTTCATCTTTTTGGCGCTCTAGTTCCTCGGAACTGAGTGCTTATCAATTAGCCCAAATGTCTGTAATTTTCGAATTTTTCGATGAAAATGGTCTTAAACGATTTGGTTCGACTATCTGATCAAGAATCCGTGGTCGAAATTCATTCTATCCGGCCGGCCGGTCCACCCGGTCCGGCCGTTCGGTCCGGCCAGCCGGCCGTAGGCACGATAACTCTCGAACGGAATGAGCTAGACAGTTGAAATTTTCAGAGTAGGTTTAGGAGATAAATATCTCGGCTAAGTTTGTTATTGAGCAAAATCGGACAGATGGTTTCGGAGTAACAAAAAAAAATTTTTTTTTTTACGAAACAAATTCCAAATAATTTTTTTTTCAATAAGCAGTCTTATCATAAGAATCCAATGATATCATTCTTAACTCTAACAAGCTAATACTTTCGGAGATATGGTTTTTCAAAATTTCAATAAAAAATCGTATTTTTACGTTTTCACAGAATTATATAATTATTCTATGTATGAATTGTCATAATGTCAACTTATTTTCCTGAGACATGACATTGTCTAATTCCTTGCTAATAGTTTGTTCGAGAAACGTCAAAATCGACTTAGAGAGACAAGGGTAAAAAACCGTCAAATAAACCCCCATGTGGCGATTTTATGTCGAAAAGTGAAAATTAAGAATATATATCCCAGGTAAGTACCGACGTTTTATTCTTATACCGGAGATCGACAAGATCGTACGAGGAGCTCGATAGCCGGTCGGTCTACGTTTTGGGTTTCGGAACGAGAGAAGGCGGGCTCAAATCCCGGAAAAGGAATTACACTTTTTGGCGCTCTAGTTCCTCGGAACTGAGTGCTTATCAACTTGCCCAAATGTCTGTAATTTTTATTTAAGATACAGTTTCACCAATAAAATCCATCGATATCATTTTCAACTCCAACAAGCTAATACTTTCGGAAATATGATTTTTCTAAATTTCAATAATGAATCGTTCACAGAATGCTATAAATATTCTATCTAAGCTTTATTATATGATCTGTGTTCATACTCGTACATTTAATCCTGTTCTATAAGAAAGAGTCAAATTCATTTCAGCTATTTTAATTTTCTTCCATGGTGCAGTTCTCATTCTCAGATTGCTCATTTAATCTTGATAAATAAACTATTATTTGAATTTAATTTCCTTTATGATGCAGTTCTTTCATAAGAATACATTGATTTAATTCCCAACTCTGAGAAACCAATACTTTCGGAGATATAATTTGTCTGTTTGAACTAGAGCGCCAGAAAGCTCCTGTCCACAGGGCTTGAACCCATTTTTACACTTGTCAACAGTTTTTGGATTTTTGAAGTGCCTGGAGATAATTTATTGAATCATGACGTATTTGCGTAGATCACGAAATATGCCGATTCGGACTGTTATCGAGCGGAGATCATAACATGATGATAATTTCATAAAATTGTGAATAACATATCGAAAGTAAGTATTGACATTCGTTTAAATCCCAGCTTTTACCTCACATATGTACAGAGCCCGCGTGGAGTCATATCCGAGACCTGGCTTCATAAGACCAAGATACCGGGATCGATTCCCGTAGCCGAAATTGCGTATCCGAATGCAACATTTCAGTTCGTCAATTGGCATAATCAGCCGAATTGTTTTAGAGTTATACTCATCCGAAATTTTTTTGTTATTTCCTTTACAACTCAAAATATACGATTCAGATCCAATTAAAACTCGGTGATTACTTGTAGAATGCCGACCAACCCAGTGGCGGATCGACGATTGAGGCTTGAAAACTTTCAGGGTCCTCCCTCTTCTTTTTCAATTTCTTTCAAAACAATTTCTCAAACAGAATTATGTTTTTTCAAAATAAACATAAATTTTATTGAAAAAAAATTTAAGGTACATAAATTCAAATACATCGAATGAATTGAAATCAACAATATACACAAATGTGAACAACTTAACAAGAGATTCCGCCATATTCACAAAGCATTCACAATCTCCGTTGAGTCCTAACTGAGGTCCTCAGTTAGGATAAATAAGAATCGCAACCTCAGTTTAAGAGAAAATTAACGTGAAACAGACCTGTTTCAGCACCGTTACGTACGTTAACTGAGGTTTCGATTCTTATTCATCCTTAGCTGAGGACCTCAGTTAGGACTTAACGGAGATTGAATGCTTTGTGAATACGGCGAATTGTCTGCAACTGTGATAAGAAATAATTGATTTTGATTTTATACTTCATAATGTCAGTTACATCACACAACCGAGATATTGATATTTGCCATCAAAATCTGAACCGATGACCTCACAATATACGGAACATGAGTAACTGATACACAACAACAACAAGAATGGTGATAAATGAATAATAATAATAATAATGATAATAATAATAATAATAATTTTATTTGCACACAAATAAGCTCATACAAGGTTTTTTTTTAACATACAAATGCTAACAAATAAAAAGAAAAAAAACCACAAAGTCATAGACTGTGCGTGGTATTAACCTTCTTGTTCTGTGATCAGCCAAGAGCCATAAGTTAACAAACAATTCAATAGAAGTAATAAATAAGAATTATAAAATGAAACCCAACAAAAAGAAACCTTTCTTCTGGTTAAAGTCACACCAACAACAGGAATTTATGAAACCCACAATCACCGATATGTAGAAAATGAGAAAAAATTCGGGGGATCACCAAAAAATCCAAAATGTAGCATTCAAACAACTAACGTACATTGCAATAACCAGCAGCTCCATTACCCCACACCCAGAACATTATGGATCTCGATTCTACTCTTAGACAAGAGATATTTTTTCAGGTCTCTTTTGAATTTTGGTAGAGAAAACCCTGTCCGCAAATCGACCGGTAAGTAATTGAACAGACCATTTTAGTACCTAAACCTCAGTTAACGTATGTAACGGTGCAGAAACAGGTCTGTTTCATGTTAATTTTCACTTAAACTGTGGTGGCGATTCTTATTTATCCTTAACTGAGGACCTCAGTTAGGACTCAACGGAGATTGAATGCTTTGTGAATACGGCGGACTATGTCTGAGTCCGACTGAATTTCATATTTTATTTTATTTTCAATAATTTTTCGCGTTCATGTTTAGATATTCTTTTGTCGAAAGAAATATTGATTTGTATTTTCTACCTGATATACCGCCGTATTCACAAAGCATTCAATCTCCGTTAAGTCCTAACTGAGGTCCTCAGTTAAAGATAAATTTGAATCGCAACCTCAGTTAACTTATTTAACGGTGGTGAGACAGGTCTGTTTCACGTTAATTTTCACGTTAACTGAAGTTGCGATTCAAATTTATCCTTAACTGAGGACCTCAGTGGAGACTTAACGGAGATTGAATGCTTTGTGAATACGGCGGAATCAGTCTACCTAGTGAATCAATCTATCGGGGGATGGACGAAAATTGAAACCATTGGTATCAACAATATCCATATTATTATATTCAAACGAAAATATCCATATTTAAACCGAAATTATTTGTTTTATTCCTAATTTATTATTCAAATAAATTCGTGAAAATTCAGCCAAAAATTAGTTCCTCGTGGAGAACAAGACACTATAAAATAGTCAGAATATTGAAACATGTAACGCTGAAAACCGAGCTGAAAACCTTCCGAAGTTCGGCATCGAATACTTTTTTCTTTAGAATAGTAAATGTCTAGTAGAAAGTAGAAATGAATAGTGGAAAGATTGTATGAAATGTTTCCCCCCTCCAATTCTCTGATTGGAGAATAAACAATTATCTTTGAGATATCGGAGAAGCCTGGAATTAAAACAATAAAGCTTATCAATTATAGTTAAGAAAGAATATGTTATCACTCGAATTAGAAGTCCAAAGATAAAAAGAAATTGTTCATTTATACCAGCACTGTTCAGTTTTCCACAATACTTTCTTATATGAAATCCAAGTATGACGAAGAATAAAACTCGTTCATCATCATCGACACTTTTCCTATCTTCCTTAGGGTTTTAAATGAATGGGACAAATATTCAGAACTAAGAAAGTAAGAAATGCCAAACAAGTGTCTTGCACTTGGCACTCCTCCCTCCCACACAATAACGTCGGTGGCATGTACCTAGATTTCAAAGGGATGCTGACACATCTTCTGCCACCGTTACGGGAATTTATTTCAGGCAGATAAGAATAATTTAAAAAACATGCGAAAGCTGGATCTTTGATTTGATGTTATTTTATTACTGACAGCTGGATTTTTCTCTAGGTCTGATTGCGTTTCGTTTTGTGTGACTGATAATTTACACGTTATTCTTCATTATTACATTATTTTTCATTTTCACTTGCAGAAATGTTGATTCGATCAGGGGCCCGGGGGCCCCTGTGATCCTCAGGGCTCCCGGGCGTATTTCAATTCCAATAGAAAACCTTTATGCCAGAACCAATTTTACATGAAAAAATCTCAACGATCACCTGTTAAAATTATGTCCAATTTATTAATTCACCTTGTATCGCAGTGTAACACAGACCCCTTATCTCAATCAATCAATCAATTGACGTGAAGACTTAGGATCATTTTCCGCACGTGAGTGGAGCCGCTCTTAGGGTTAGCCTCCACTGATTCACACGATGTCCTTGGTGGTGGCCGTATCGGCCGATAATAGACGCTATCGAGCGTGTATCATTTACAATAATTGAGAGATCGTACGATCCGCAATACTTGGCAATGATTATATAGGGGAAATGACTAATGGCCGTTAAACGATAACCGCTCGCCAGCAACTGGCTGTCAATATATCCGATGGCTCGCGGTCACGGTCTTGTTAAAATTCCTGCTCGCTTTTATCGGTGTGAAAATACCCTCTCGGAACAGGATAAGATAAAAAATTACCTTTTCGATAATTGTGTGAAAATTATTTTTGCACTCAATTTAGCGTCTGGTAAGTGAGCGAGACCGCATATTTTGTCGAAGGCTTTCTAAAAAGCCAATATCTTATGGGTCTATAAATCCATCGATATAATTTTAGGGGACCTGTTATTACGCTTTCAGGCGGAAAATGCTTCTGCCGCGATGCGCGGTTATCACACCTCGTTCCTATCGGCCACTTAGCAGGGTTGCCGCTACTATGCACACGGGAAAATATCCAGATCTACCGATTTTAATCTACCAAGATGGGATGCAACCAAGATAAATATACTCCATTCACTTATATAAATTCTCCCGGTTGGCCATGATTTAGGTCTAACACGTTTTTGTAACTAAAACAAAGGCAGGTTGGCAATTCTGAAATATCGTCAATGTCAAAACAATTCTCTGAAACATTGCCAATTTCTACTCTGAATAATCAACATAATGTTCCACCACTTCCGTCTTAGACAAGATATTATCACATATTATTATATTCTAATAATAAAGGACTCTTAGCTTTGAAATTGAAAATGCCGAAAGCAGTTTTGAAGAAGCACAGACAAAGTGCACATCAGGAAGTGAAATCTGCAATAGGAAAACTTCATTCTGTCTTAGAAAATGTAGTTTCCTATCGTATCACTATATTTATATTATCACTATATATATTTTATGAAGGTTTAACAGCGACTACTACATTTTTAAACTGGTGTATTACAAGTTGTGTAACAAGGTATTTAAATGTCTTCTGTAGGCTTATTTCTTGAGAATTTCGAAAAGTGGGGAAATCCATAGGTACGTATGTTCGTTTAGAAGTTATGCTGGGATATTCAGGTACTTTTTTCCTTTTGGCGCTCTAGTTCCTCGGAACTGAGTGCTTATCAATTTGCCCAAATGTCTGTAATTTTCGAATATTTCGATGAAAATGGTCTTAAACGATTTGGTTCGACTCACTGATCAAGAATCCGTGGTCCAAATTCATTCTGTCCGGCCGGCCGGTCCGGCCAGCCGTAGGCACAATAACTCTCGAACGGAATGGGCTAGAGAGTTGAAATTTTCAGAGTAGGTTTGGGGGATGAATATCTCGGCTAAGTTCGTTACTGGGTAAAATCGGACAGAAGGTTTCGGAGTAATAAAAAAAAATTTTTTTTTTACACAACAAATTCAAAATTAATTTTTTTTTAATAAGCAGTTTTATCATAAGAATCCATTCATATCATTTTTAACTCTAACAAGCTAATACTTTCGGAGATATGATTTTTCAAAATTTCAATGTAAATCGTATTTCACAGGTTGATATAATTATTCTATGTATATTCTATGTATGAATTGCCATAAAGTCAACTTGACAGAAGGGAATATTGTAACTTCAAGAATATTGGGGTTGAAATACTCGTATTTTAGCGATGCAACGGGGACCTCACCCGAAAATGTTTGAAAATATTACGTAAATTGAAAGAATAATTCCAATGTTCGAGAGAGGAGAAAATTTTGTGAACTTAGATCAGGAAATTTTTGATCGATTACAAGGTAATTTATTATTTTATACATGTTTTATGGAATACCTACTATTTGTAGGTACTTTAAACCTGTTTTGGGCAATTGTCATACGAAACTTGTTTTTTTGGCGCTCTAGTTCCTCGGAACAGATTGCTTATCAATTTGCCCAAGTGTCTGTAATTTTGGAATTTTTGGCTGAAAATGGTCTCAAATGATTTGGTTCGACTCACTGATCAAGAATCCGAGTGCGAAATCGATTCTGTCCGGCCGGCCGACCGGCCGTAGGCACGATAACTCTCGAACGAAAGGAGTTAGCGGATTGAAAATTGCAAGGTGGTTTTGGAGCGTAAATATCTCGGACAAGTTCGTTAATGGGCGTTAACCATCAAGGGGTTTCGGAGTTATGGCCGATTTTAGTAAAAATATTTTTTATGAATATTTCCGAAACCGATCACTCGATCTATCTGAAATTTAGCACCAGACTGTAGAAGACAGTAGAATCATGACCTTTATACGCATGTGCAGTTTTGTATTGACCAGATTACCGCAAAGTGTAAAAAAAAAATTTGAAAATGTGGTGCAGTTCTCATTCTCATGATTGCTCATTTAATCTTCATAAATAAACTATTATTTGAATTGAATTTCCTTTTTGATGCAGTTCTATCATATTAATACATTGATATAATTCCCAACTCTGAGAAACCAATACCAGATATAATTTGTCTGTTTGAACTAGAGCGCCAGAAAGCTCCTGTCCACAGGGCTTGAACCCATTTTTTTCCAATGAACTATCACAAAGTAACGGTCTACTGTATCCATTATTCTCCATTGAAATTTCAACACTTGATTCTTGATTTCCGTGCAAGAAAATAGCATAACTGAATCTTCCAACCAGTTTATATACGTGAAATATTTTCCATAGTAACAACAGATGAAAAATTTTCTTGAACAGTCGCCATTCACATTGTAAAAAATACGTAATTACTACGACTTCTATGTTTAGACAGGAAAATTAGCATAACCTCACATTTCCAAAATATACACGGTGAAATGTGTCAAAATTTCATAGCCAACCGCGAGACTTTATAAAAGTGAATGGAGTATAGATATATCGGTACTTTAACTTTTACTTTCTACGCTGCAACTTTCGATTATTATCCTAAGATGATCCTCCAAGGTCTTCTTCCGAATCGATCGTCACCAAGGGTTGAAAATTAGAGGATTGAAGACAAATTTAAAACATTTTTCAACGAAATCATATGAAATCATGGATGTGTTTTTGGAAAATTCTCTCATTTTACCCAAATGTATGTAATATTCGAATTTTTTTCCGAAAATGGTCTCAAACGATTTTTTTCGACTTACTGCTGAATTCAAAGTCAAATTTGATTAAATCCGGCCATTGCCACGATAACTTTCGAACGGAAAGTACCAATTTTGTTTCCAAGCAATATAGAACCGATCAAATTGAAACTTTGTAATAGTTGTAGAATACTGACACAAAGACGAACGTGACACGCACTAGAAATTTTTTTCAAAATTATTTATTTCACGCTTACTCGAGAACGGAAAGAGATAGCGACTTGCAATTTTCAGGGTGCGTTGCGTATCCGAATGCGACACATGTGTTCATTAATAGGCATAATAAGCCAAACGGTTTTGGAATTATACACATCTGAAATGTTGTTGTTATTTCTTCTATAACTCAAAATATACAAATCCGGTCCAATTAAAACTCGATAATTACTTGTAGAATGCCGACGCGCTAATTTTCGCTGAATTTCGTGAATATCGTATCCTGTAATTACTTGAGACGTAAGTTTATTCGTATATCATTAGATATTTAACGAATTGAAATTCCTATAGAATACGTATTTCTGAATTGAAAGTTTGGTGATCTTAGATGATTCTTTCATTACTCCAGTCTGTCATTAAAATGGTAGGTACGAAATATATTCATATCTTATAAAAGCTGTGAAAATGGTATATATCTATAATAAATTCAATTAAGAGTGTCCAATAGAGGCGAATAAAATATTATTAACAGTCATTTTTACGATTTAATGTTAAATTTCCATTTTTTTCAGCTATCTGGAAAAATTGTATATTTCATGCGCGCAAAAGCTCCTGTCTTCACGTCAGTGCTTGAACCAATTTTTTAATTTAGTTACAATTGATATAATGTTAATCAATATAATTATCTCAAGACGTGGCCCGAAAAATATTTCTTTTTAGAGCAGTTATAGTTAGAATGTTATTAATTATAGTTTATTAATAAAACATTGTTGAAACAACGGAAAACAGTTCCCTGTGGTGGTGTATCATTCCCAGAATTAACACTTTGCGATTTCGTTCTATGATATTTATTTATGATACTGAATTTTCTGTTTAAAATTCTTAAAAAGCCCTGACGTGAAGTTGCAGGTTTTGCTAATATGATCTTTTGTTTACTCAAGCCCTACACAACCTCACTGCATGAACCTTCAAGTCTTTTTTCAACCGAGTGCTACAGATTTCCATTCGATGGTATTTTTAAAAATATTGGAGAAATAAAATTCTGCTCTAAGACTTGTGAGGTATTTTTAATTATTTTTCTTAAGATACGATGCTCACGAAATTTTTGAAAAATTTGCGACTTAGCGTTCCACAACTAATTTCCAAGTTTCATTTGGATCAACTCTGTATTTTTTGAGTTATTGAAGTAATAACAAGACGAGTAACAAGAACATTTCAGGTGGGTTTTACACCGAAACTATTTAGCCGATTATGCCCATTAACGTACTCAAATGCCGCATTCGTATGCGTAACCTAACCTGAAAATTGCAGGTATCTATCTCGAGGCCATTTTCGGCAAAAAATTCGATAATTTCATTTGGTCAAAAAGATAGAACGCTGTTTCCTAGACATGCGCACAAAGGGTTCATAGTGCAAAAGTTATAACATTTTGCACGATTGTATAGAATAAAGTGGGAATGCCCTGTGGATAGGAGCTTTGGCGCTCTTCTTCAAACTTTGAGAAATCATATCTCTGAGAGTATTGGTTTCTCAGATTTGGGAATTATATCAATGAATTCTTATGATAGAACTACACCATGAAAGAAATTTAATTCAAAATAGTGTCATTTAAAAAAAACAAGACTGCAAAAAATTCCTAATCCGAAACTACCAGACCGATTCTACCCAATAAAGAAATTATGCGAGATATTCATTCCTCTAATCTGCGCTGAAAATTGTATTATATCAATTGAAACTTGGCCAATATTCCAGTTTTGTTTTTACTGGAGATATTCTGAACTCAATTTGATTAATCCACCAATGTATATATTTCCATTATGATATGGATTATCCAAGGGCATTATAATTCTACGATGGCTGAGGATATTTCATTGGTCATTTTGCATTCAATCATACTTTGTTTTCTATAGAATAACTAGAAATGAATAAACATAATTATCTCTTCAAGATGACATGTATGAACACAGATCATGAAATGATATTATATACAAATACAGACGTTAATTTTCGATTACATCATTCTGTGAAATCACGATTTAATAGTGAAATTTTGTAAAATCATATATCGGAAAATATTTGTTTGTTAGAGTTTAAAATGATCAATAGATTATCATGATGAAACCGCATCTTAAAAAATATTGAATGTGAATGTAAAAAAAATTGGTTTCGTTACTCCGAAGCCATCTAGTCGATTTTGCCTAATAACAAACTTAACCGAGATATTTATCTCCCAAACCTACTCTGAAAATTTCAACTGCCTGGTTCATTCCGATCGAGATTTATCTTGTTAACGGCCGGACCGGCCGGACAGAATCGATTTTGACCACGAATTCTTGATCAGTGAGTCGAACCAAATCGTTTAAGACCATTTTCATCAAAAAATTTGAAAATAACGGACATTTAGGCAAATTTATGAGCACTCTGTTCCGAGGAACAAGAGCGCCAAAAAAATTGCAGATAGTTATAACTCCAAAACCGTCCGCCCGATTATATGTATCAACGAACTCAAAGACAAACTTGCAAGTCATTATATCGTTTCATTCGGAAGTAATCGTGTTAGGTAATGGTCACCCATCCGGATACTGGACTCGCCAAAGGCTAGACGGTTTCCGGTATTTCTTCAAGAACTCCAACAATATAGAGTCGATTGTGTTCAAGTTTGGAACTCGGCTGTAGAATTAGATTTTGAAGGCTCCCGCAAAATTTCAGCTAAATCATCCGACAGATAATTTCTGAGAAAAAGAAAAAGGTTTAATAATTTTTTAAAAATTTTCTAGTGTTACGAAATTTCCCATAAGTCTTTATGACGTCATTCTACAGGTATAGTTACCAAGTTTCAATTCGATCGGATCTGTATTGGCTGAGTTATTGGGAAAAAATTTTCAACTCCAAAACCGTTTGCTCTATTATAGGCATTAATGAACTGACCTGTCGTATTCGGATGCTCAACCAACCCTGAAAATTTCAAGTCACTATCTCCTTCCATTCGAAAGTTATCGTGGCAACGTCCGGTCGGACAGAATAGAATTTAACCTCGAATTCTTCATCAGTGAGTGGAACCTAATGTTTAGACCATTTTCAGCAAATAATCCGAGAATTCCAGAGATTCGGGCACAAGAATATATTCAATTAATTAATTGTATTGCGAAATTAAGATTGTAGACTTCACCCAGGCACTGCGAACAATTTTCAACGGCTCTAACTAAAACTTATTTCTCGAAAATTAAAATTTCTTCTCCCACATTATTTACATCTTACAAGATAAATGTCGACGGAAGCCGACTTCTCCCATCTTCAGAAATCCCGACCCCTGTGGCAACACTGCCCTAGCTCGATTTTACCATACGATCAGAACGATCAATTTAGGACCGCTCTCGGCACACTCGTAAAGTTTATGTAGAAATTCTGTCCAAAGAAATTACCGTCATCATCAGCGAAATTTTAATTCTTCGGAAATCGATGGAATTAAAATACACAAACCTTCGGGTTCTTGATCGACACGCATCAGCACCAAAAACTTCTTTCAACATTGCCTCGTTGCATTATTCGATGGTTCGACTGAAAATGAACTGCGATCGGACATAGCATTGATTCGATTTTGACAATTAGAGCAATCGAAGTTTTGTGAAATTTACCGTGTTCTCCTATATCCACATCAGAACAAACATTAATAATAATAATAATAAAGATCTTTATTTCAGAGTAAGTTGCTACAAGTTAACATTAGCAACATAGAATGAAATAGTGTCAAAAGAAATATTCACATATACTATATCCTAAGAAATTCGGATAAACTATCTGATTCCAGTCCTATGAGGAGTTTCTTGATTTCTCGTTTTAAAATGCTTATTTTCTTTATTGACTTTAACTCAAGCTTAAGTTTGTTGAAGAACTTTATTGACATGTAGTGAGCACTTTTCTCTGTTACAGTCAATCGATGCTGGGGGTAAAAAAATTCTTTGGTTCTTGTGGGATATCTATGCGACAGAGTATTCTCTTCAAACATTTCTGGATGTTTAAAGATGAACATTAGGCATTCGTAAATGTACAGAGCATAGATTGTCATAAGGTTAGCTGTCCTGAATACTGTTCTGCAGGATTGATTATATCTCATGTTGTTCATGAGTCTGATCGTCCTTTTTTGGATAGTGAATATTTTTTCAATGTTGCTATTTCCGCCCCAAAAGATTATTCCGTATCTTGCTGCCGATTCAAATGTTGCGAGGTAAAGGACCCTAGTGTCGTTGTTGTGGAGATATTTGGATGTTACTCTAATTCCATAGGATATCTGACTCAGTTTGGTTGCCAGGTGCTCGATGTGATGGGACCATTTCAAATGTTCATCAATGTGAATACCTAAGAATTTTATGCTCTCTGATAGAACTAAAGATGAGTTGTTGATATTAACTGCCATGGGTGGAGTCATATTTGGATCAGTTCTAAATAATATTGTCCCTGTTTTTGATTCATTCAAGACAAGCTGATTTTTTTGGAACCAGTTTTTGGTTTTTTCAAACAATTTCACACTGTTTGTCATCATTTCTGGAAATGTCCCGCCACCAGCTAGAAGATTTGTGTCGTCAACAAAGATGGTCGTGTATTGATAGGGACTTGTATCAGAATTACATACATCATTGAGATAGATGAGGAAAAATACAGTTCCAGGGATACTACCTTGTGGAATTCCAACGTTTGTGACGCGATACTGCGATCTATAGATTATACCATTGTGTGAAATTTCCACTGATTGAGGACGGTCTGACAAATACGATTGTATCCACTTAAGTGCTGGTCCCCTTATTCCATATCGTTGGGCCTTGATTAAAAATAATTCATGATTCACACAATCAAAAGCCTTAGACACGTCCAGAAACATGCCCAAAGCTATTAGCGTAATTTCCATCATGTTTATTATATTTTGGGTGAATTCGTGAATGGCTGTTTGTGTGGATCTACCCCGTAGGCAACCGTGCTGAGACCTATCAAATAAATCACACTTGTTCATGAAATGTATTATTCTGATGGACATGGTTAGTTCAAAAAATTTTTGAGAAGCTAGGTGGGATGCATATTGGTCGGTAATTTTCCATGCTTTCAGGATCTCCTTTTTTTGGGCGCATGTTCTAGGGGAACATCGTCCTATCATTTCGTCCAAATGTCTGTAATTTTCGAATTTCGAGCTGAAAATTGGCTAATAGACTAATTCGGACTCCCTGATCACGAATCCGGTGTCAGATTCTTGGGTGCCGTCCGGCCGGCCGGCCGGCCGTAAGCACGATAACAGGAGCACCGAAGGTCCTATCAACTTCAAACTTTCAGGGTAGGTTTCTGATCAAAATGCGACGGTTAAGTTCGTTAACGGGCAAAATCGGCCGGACGGTTTAGGAGTTATAGACATTTAAAATTTTGAGGTTATTTCCCTGATATTTCAGGAACTAAAGAAGATGTTGAATCAAAACTTGGTAGTCAGTTCGAGGATATAAACGCGCAACTTTTGGCAAAATTCTGTTATGATCGAAATGTTGGTAATTTTTAAAAAAATATTTCTTTTAATTTTTTCGAAAAAAAAATTTTTTTTTCGTGAACTATTCATCAGATTGCAACAAAAACTTGTACTAACGTCAATTGTAGTATTTTGCAACATTGTGCAAAATTTTGGCTCTATACGATTTCAATTTCTGGAGATATAAGACAAAATGTGTCAAATTTCCTGGGTCTCTCTCAGTATTTTCATCGATTATTCTATGAACTCTTTGAATTCCACCGAAAACAAATTCAAAGACATAAACATAAAGAATCAAGTCATAGTTTAGACGTCGAAAGAAGGACGATGTTGATCGACTTGAAAAGGTACCTATTTCAAGAAATGCAATAATGAAATGCTTAATTTTTTTTATGGTCACAGAAAATCGTCACAAAAATCTATTTACCTCATTTGACGGCTGTTTGTCAAATCAATTAATTCCAATGATTGATGTCAGATTTCCTACATACCAAGTTCAAACACATTTTATTATATGGAAAACACTTATTATGATCACGTTCTACAGGAATTGATACTAAATAGAAGCTAGATGAAGATTATTGTAATGGAAAATTTGTGTTCCAGAATAATATTAAGGTATTCAACATGATACTGCTTTTTTTCTTTACTGGTCAGTACGGGCCACAAGGAACATGCGCCCAAAAGCTCCTGTCCACAGGGCTTGAACCCATTTTTTTAAATATAGGTTCCACAAGCGAGTTTTTCAATGCCGAGGGAAAGATTCCGAACTTAAAAGAGTGGTTGATAATATATGCCATAATTTCACTAATGATGGGCAGGCTTTTCTTCATGATGTGTGCAGGGATTCCATCTACCCCACTAGAATGTTTATTCTTCAAATCTTTCGACAGGTTGATGATTTCAAGCGACGTAACAGGTCGCAGAAACATTGATTGACTATTCTCGGGGATTACACAGTGAAAAGGAACATGTGGAGTATTGGCCAACAGTTGGGGAACGACGTTCACCAAATATTCATTGTAGTCGTTGACTATCTTCTCAGTGCTTCCCCCCATTTTACACTCACTTATTCTGGTGTTTCGTGTTATTTCGGAGCAGATACTCCACATACACTTAGATTTGTTGTCTGACTTTTCAATCCTACTCGTGTACTCTTTCTTTTTCGCATCGGTTAAGAGTTTATTATATTTTTTTCGTGTTTATATGTATGATTCTTTGTAAGCGGTATTATACTGAGATAAGACTAGAAGTGTATCCAATTGGCTTTTACATTCTAGGACACTTTCATTATTGAGATAGTTTTTCTTTTTATTCATATTTCCATTTAGGCGCTTTAGAGGAAAATACTCATTGAATAATGAACTGTAGATATCGAAGAAAGTATCCCACTGCGTGTTCACATCCTCCTTCCTGATTGATAGGATGTCTGTCCAGTTTTGATCTCCCAAATGTTCAATAAATTGCTTGGTGTTTCCATCGGTCAAAATTCTGCGGTATGAGATGTGATGGTTGAAAGCATTTCTCATATTCAAGTCGATTAATTGAGCTGTGTGATCTGATACATGATTCTCTATTACTCTTGATTGATAAGTTCCCCTATAATTGGTGAAGATATTATCAACGCAACTTTTCACTATAGGAGTAATTCTGGTATACTCATTGATTGTAGGTAAAACGTCAAAGGATCGGGCCACATGAATCAGGTCAGAGCCAGCCTTGTTCTTGTTTTTAAGTTCGATGTTGAAGTCGCCTGCAATAAATATTGTTTTATTTTCCATATTGATCAGATTCAGTAATTGCTCAAATTTATCCCAAAAAATGTCAAGGGAGGCCCCACTTGGTCTTTAAATTGCCACAATTATAAATTTGTTGCATGCAATATCTGCTTTGATGGCTGAACATTCGAATTCTCTTAAAATCGATAAATCTGTTAAGTAGTTTAATGGTTTGAAGTTAATACCGTTTTTACAATACATTGCAGATCCTCCTTGTTCATCAATTATTGCTCATCATGTACTTCATTATTGCTCACATAAAATTTGTTGGGGAATCCAGCTGATTGAGAGTATTGTATTTAGAAAAATGGGTTCAAGCCCTGTGGACAGGAGCTTTCTGGCGCTCTAGTTCAAACAGGCAAATTATATCTCCGAAAGTATTGGTTTCTCAGAGTTGGGAATTAAATCAATGTATTCTTATGAAAGAGCTGCATCATAAAGGAAATTAAATTCAAAATATAGTTTATTTATCAACATTAAATGACCAATCTGAGAATGAGAACTGCACCATGGAAGAAATCAAATTAAAATAGCTGAAATGAATTTGACTCTTTCTTATAAAACAGGATGAAATGTACGAGTATGAACACAGATCATATAATAAAGCTTAGACAGAATAATTATAGCATTCTTTGAAAACATAGAAGTACGTACGATTCATTATTGAAATTTAGAAAAATCATATCTCCGAAAGTATTAGCTTGTTGGAGTTTAAAATGATATCGATGGATTTTAATGGTGAAACTGAATCTTAAATAAAAATTACAGACATTTGATAAGCACTCAGTTCCGAGGAACTAGAGCGCAAAAAAGTGTAATTCCCTTTCCGGGATTTGAGCCCGCCTTCTCTCGTTCCGAAACCGAAAACCCGACTGACTAGACGAAACGGCTATCGGGCTCCTCGTACGATCTAGTCGATCTCCGGTATTAATATAAAACGTCGGTACTTACCTGGGATATACAGGGTGAGTCTTTGACCACTGCATTAATTTTAACCAAAGATTCCTCTCATCAAATGAAACATTTTTTTCATTTAACATTTTTCCAAATTCGGCTCAGGTAAAAAGATACAGGCTGTTTTTAGTTTAGTTTTTATTTTGTAGCTTTGACATTCTTTTTTCGAATAAAATGAATGTTGGCGTAAAGTTTCCTATGATACATATTTTCCAAATATTAGTTATTTTCTACTTCTACTGGTTTTCTAGTTATGGACTCGTGGATTCATAAAACTAAACGAAATTAGCATAAAGAAAGCATATGAAGTTTTTCTTGAGTCATTTCAAGAATATTCCATCGTTTTAGAACATTATATTATTCTTCATCATTTCTCCTTAAAGGCACCGTTTTCGAGATATTCTTCATTGAATGTTTTGAAATGGAAAACTCCAGAAATTTCACTACTTTTATGGATCCGTTCCTGAGCGTTGGAATCCCGAATCAAGCTGTAAACCACGTTACCATGCCTTATTCTCGTCCGCCAACAATGTCATAGATAATTTATATGCGGGAGTGTATTAGCACATTGTGAAACCTTTAAACGCTTGTAACTTTTTACCTAAGCCGAATCTGGAAAAATGGTAAATGAAAAAAGTGTTTCATTTGATGAGAGGAATCTTTGGTTAAAATTAATGCAGTGGTCACCCTGTATATTCTTAATTTTCACTTTTCGACATAAAATCTCCACATGGGGGTTTATTTGACAGTTTTTTACCCTTGTCTCTCTAAGTCGATTTTGACGTTTCTCGAAGCAAATATTAGCAAGGAATAAGACAATGTCATATCTCAGGAAAATAAGTTGACATGACAATTCATACATAGAATAATTATATAATTCTGTGAAAACGTAGAAATACGATTGTTTATTGAAATTTTGAAAAATCATATCTCCGAAAGTATTAGCTTCTTAGAGTTAAAAATGATATCATTTGATTCTTATGGTAAAACTGCTTATTGAAAAAATTTAATTTGGAATTTGTTATGTAAGAAAAAAAATTTTTTTTTGTTACTCCGAAACCATCTATCCGATTTTGCCCAATAACGAACTAAGCCGAGATATTTATCTGCCAAACCTACTCTGAAAATTTCAACTCTCTAGCTCATTCCGTTCGAGAGTTATCGTGCCTACGGCCGGCCGGACCGGCCGGACAGAATGAATTTCGACCACGGATTCTTGATCAGTGAGTCGAACCAAATCGCTTAAGACTATTTTCATCGAAAAATTCGAAAATTACAGACATTTGGGCAAATTGATAAGCACTCAGTTCCGAGGAACTAGAGCGCCAAAAATCGAATCGTCTGAAACCCACTCCTTCAGGCCAGAAGTTGGGTTGATACAACTGATCTTTGAAAGAGAACTCTAGGTAAACAGGATGCCCGAGACTATAAGTTAAAAATATTGGTTCAAGCACTGACGTGAAGTTCGGAGCTTTTGCGTGCATGTTCTATTGCCTTCTCACCTCTATTGGACACTCTTGATCGAATTCACCATCGATATAGACTAGTTTCCTCGGCACTACCTAAATATGAATACTTTACGTAGGTACAATTTTAATGACAGACTTGTGTAATTAGGGAATCGTCATAGACCATAGAATTTTTAATTCTGACATATGTATTCAATCGGAATTGAAATACATTAATTATCCAAAATTATACGAAAAAACTTACGTCTCAAGAGATTGCAGGATATTCACGAAATTCCGTGAAAATTAGCATTCTACAAGTAATTACTGAGGTTTAATTGGATCGGACTTGTATATTTTGAGACATACAGCAAATAACAACAAAATTTCAGATATGCATAACTCCAAAACCATTTTGCTGATTATGACAATATATATATATCCCATTCGGATGTGCACCCACCCTGAAAATTGCAAGTCGCTATCACTTTCCATTCTCAAGTTATCGTGACATACATGAACCGCCGTATTCACAAAGCATTGTTAAGTGTTTGAATCTCCGTTAAGTCCTAACTGAGGTCCTCAGTTAAGGATAAATAAGCATCGCAACCTCAGTTTACATATTTGAAGGTGGTGAAACAGGCCTGTTTCACTACCCCTATCCCTTATTGTTGCTTATTATCCCCAATTTATCCTTAACTGAGGACCTCAGTTAGGAATTAACGGAGATTGAATGCTTTGTGAATACGGCGGAATATATCTTCATAATTTTTACAAAAATTTTCTAGAGATACGATCCCCAAAAAATTGATACGTACTTATGTTGGTATTCCATAACTAGTTTCCAAGTTTCAATTCGATTGGGTCCGTATTTTTTGAGTTATCGATAAAATAATATTAAGGCCGGAACCGTTGGGCCGATATGCCCAACAACGAACTCAACTATCAAATTCAGATGTGCAACCTACCCTGAAAATTGGGAGACTACTGACTTCTATATGCATGCGAAGTTTTGTTTTGACCGGGTTACAATAAGGTGTAAAAAAAATGTTTTTAAATTTTTAAATTTCGTTTCTACAATATCTCTCGAACAGAATGAGCTAGGCAGTTGAAATTTTCAGAGTGGATTTGAGAGATAATTATCTCGGTTGAGTTCGTTACTGGGCAAAATTGGCCTGATGGTTTCGGAGAAACGAAAAAACAACATTTTTTTACAACACAAATTTCAAATTTCATTCCTTTTAAGATGCTGTTTCACCATAATAATCCATTGATATAATTTTCAACTCTAACAAGCTAATACTTTCGGAGATATGATTTTTCTAAATTTCAATAATGAATTGTATTTCTGTACTTCTTATGTTTTCATAGAATGCTGTACTTAATTATTGTATCTATGAATTATTATATGACCAGTGTTCTTACATGTCATCTTATTTTCCTATGAGAGATAAATGTCAAAATTATTTCTGGTACACCTCTTGTTCTAGTTTTTTATAAGAAAATTTTTGAAGCATTTTTTTGAAACGACACTTTTTGCGCGTATGTTCTAGGGAACATCGCGTTATCATTTTTCCCAAATGTCTGTAACTTTCGAATTTTTTGACGAAAATGGTCTCAAACGATTTAGTTCGACTCCCCAATGAAGAATTCGAGGTCAAATTTGATTCTGTCCGGCCGGCCGTCCGGCCGTTGTCACGATAACTTGAGAACGAACAGAGCTAGCGACTTGAAATTTTCAGGGTAGATGGCGCATCCCAATACGACGTTCAGTGTCATAATCGGCCCAGTGGTTTCCGAGTAATGATATAAATATAAATATATTTATACAATATAGATCCGATCGAATTGAAACTTGGTGAGTAGTTGTAGAATATGAACCCAAGCACGTTTGTGAAATTATGTGCGAATCGTATGGCTAGAAAATTATTAAAAAATTATTAAAAAATATTTTTGTTGTCACGATAACTTGAGAACGGAAAGAGATAGAGGCTTGAAGTTTTCAGGTTAGGATGTGCATCAGAACGCGACATTTCAGTTTGTTTATGAGCATAATCGGCCAAACGGTTTTAGAGTTATAGCCATCTGAAATTTGGTTATTTTTTGTTCCTCATTAACTCGAAAAATACTAAACCGATTGAATTCAATCATGGTTATTAGTTCTAGAATGCCAACGCAAAAATACTCGCAAAATTTCTTGAGGATAGTATTTGTAGAAAATTTTTAAAAAATCATTGAAAATGAAAAAAAAAAATTCTATATATCAGTAACTATTCGTTTGAAATTGCTGAAATTTTGCAAGAGCCTTTATAACCTAACTCTACTGCCAAGTTTCAAGTTTTAACACGATAGGTTAAATATTGTTTGAGATTCGAGCAGCTTTGTGTGAGTTCAGTAGATGGGTGACCGTTGCCTCGATAACTTTCGAACGAAAGGAGAAAGGGACTTGCAATTTTCAGGGTAGGTTGCGTATCCGAATGGGAGAGTTGAGTTCGTTTTTGGGCATAATCGGTCTAACGGTTTCCGAGTTATACCCACCTGGAATATTATTTCATTGATAACTCAAAAAATAAAGATTCGATCGAATTGAAGCTTGGTAACTAGTAGTAGAAAATCAACATAAAGACGTGTTTCAAATTTTGTGAGAACCCTACCCCTAGAAAATTTGAACAAAATGACGAAAAAAAAAATTTTAAGAACCGTACCCCTAGAAAATTTCAAAAAAATTAAGAAAAAAAAAATTAGCTCAAGCACTGACGTGAAGTTAGAAGCTTTTGCGCGTATGTCAGAAGAATGGACAATAGAACATACGCGCAAAAGCTTCTGACTTCACGTCAGTGCTTGAACCAATTTTTTATCTCGTGTCGATATTTAACATCCTATTCATCTCGTAACGAAGTGAATTATGAATCTTTATGAATCCAATGAATTGAATATACATTATTGAATGTTAACTTCAGTTTTCATTTGATGGAATACATCAGTTTTTTGAAGCGTAATTCAGTGATGGGTCTTTAACAATTAATTTCACGAAACTGATATTTTAGTGAATGAGTTGTCATAATGAAGTGACTTATCCGAATTCACTTCCCATCAATACTTGTGAATCAAGTTGCTTCCGACCGTCAAAGTAATCATCAGCTGTATCAATCATCTAGTTCATCGAACCCGTATACTCAACTTTCGTAGAGATGACTATTATTATGCGATAACTCCTACAAGAAATCCCATCTCACTTCTCACTCACTATTTAGTAGTAGAGAAAACGTTTCAACCGACAATGACAGCTTATTTCTCATACGGAGTTTGCGCAGTCATTGTCAAGTGAATCGAGCAATAAATGTCGCAGGAGAGATATCTATCAACATTTCGTGAATAGGGGCCTAGGCACACATCCCGGTGAGAACAACAATATTCATTTTCTTGTTCTGTGCAATCTATTCATATCATTCAAATAATTATCAACGAAGGAGATGATAATTTTCTTAACGGGTTGACATTTTGGCGCCGATACCAGGAAACCATCAGATATTCGTTTCCCTATCATTACCTGTTTCATTCTTTGAATCGAGTGAAATTATAACCATCTGTTCAATCATTCGCATGCAAATTATTAAATTAAACGCGAACTAATAATTTCAACCATCTGTATGAGGTCACTTTGAAATTTATTCTTCTGGTATCAGTTTAAGTACCTACTTATAACAGATTAAATTATTCCATTTCTTCATTCACAATGACCAAGGCTCCTTATGGAAAAATCAACGGCTCCTTCACCAAGAAGCTATCGGATGGTGAATTTCATACCAACGAAATATACATTCATCCTCTTCTGATATTCCATCGGAAGTTGGCTATACTACTTCCACAGCAGCGCTTAACGTCATACTTAATCTGCCTCCTTTACAGCTAAATGTAAGTGAATGTAGCCTGCTGGATGCAATAAGAAATTCTTGTAGTGGGAAACTCCTACTAGGTAACTAGGTAGGACAGAATTGTGAGGTTACTGGAGCAACTTGACTCAAATCTCTTGGCAAAGTACCCAGATATAATGCCAACCATATTCGACCTCGTTAATCGATCAGACTAAAAGTCATCCATTTGGTATACACATGGATCAAAATCAGATAAGTACGCAGGTATTTATTTATTTATTCATTCATTAATAATCAGGGAACACAACAGGATGAATCCCAATTACTGTAGTCCACACAATTTACAAAAAATGATAGCAAAGAAAAATATGATGAACAGCCAATACAAATTATACACAAGAACTCAAAATCTTCCCAGAATTTTAAATTGTGATTCTATGCTCAAATATTGCTTCTAATCAAATAGGACATCAATGTTCTCCTAAAGTCACCCATTGAAACATAAAAAACAGAGGCGTACGTGCGACCGGAACGAAAAAGAGATCCGTGCGACGGCTGTTGAACGCAGGAATATCAAAAGTAATGTAATTCACAAGAGACTTATTGAAATGATTATTTAAAATACGGTAGAGAAAAATGCGGTCGAAGAGTATTCTTCTCCCCTCCGAAACATAATCCAACCTCTCCGCAATATCAGATCTGAAATTTAAGTTTTTAATTAACCTTCTGTGAACTGATTCCACTATATCAAAATACTTATAATAATTATTTATCAAGATTAAATGAGCAATCTGAGAATGAAGACCATGCAAGAAATCAAATTAAAATAGCTGAAATGAATTTGAGTATGAACACAGATCATATAATAATTCATAGATAGAATAATTATAGCGTTCTGTGAAAACATAGAAGTACGATTCATTATTGAAATTTCGAAAAATCATATCTCCGAAAGTATTAGCTTGTTAGAGTTGAAAATGATATCAGTGGATTTTTATGGAGAAACTGCATCTTAAAAAAAATTTAATTCGAAATTTGTAAGTTAAAAAATATTTTTTTTTTCGTTACTCCGAAACCATTTTGCCGAATAACGAACTCAACCGAGATATTTATCTCTCAAACCTACTCTGAAAATTTCAACTGCCTAGCTCATTCTGTTCGAGAGTTATTAAAGAAAAAAACATTTTAAATAAAAATTTTTTATTTGACACATTACGGCAATCCGATCGATACAAAACTTCGCATGCGTATAGAAGGTCATTATTCTACAATCTGATGCTAAATTTCAGGTAGATCGAGTGATCGGCTTCGGAAATGTTCATAAAAATGTTTTTACTAAAAACCATAACTCCGAAACCGCTCGGTGGATTTCGCCCGTTTACGAACTCGTCCGAGATATTTACGCTCCAAACCTACCCTGCAAATTTCAATCCTCTAACTCCTTTCGTTCGAGAGTTATCGTGTCAACGGACGGCCGGCTGGCCGGACAGAATCGATTTCGAACACGGATTCTTTATCAGTGAGTCGAACCAAATCGTTTGACCATTTTCAGCCAAAAATTCGAAAATTACAGACATTTGGGCAAATTGATAAGCACTCTGTTCCGAGGAACAAGAGCGCCAAAAAGGCCACCAAATAGATGTAGCGTACTCTGAAATAATACGAACTAGACTAAAATAAAGAATTTTCAGAGTTTTATTATTTTTAAATGGTTTAGTTACTCTTAGGACGAAACCTCTGCATGAGTTGCAAACGATAGTTTAGTGTCCAAAACTATGACAAGATCTCTAACCTCCTCCTTTCTGCCAAGGGAGAACCTTTCAATCGAGTTAGGATAATTAATAAGGGATTTATTTTTAGTGAAGGTTATAAAATGGCAGTTTTCAACATTAAGTGTCAAATATCTACGTGAGCAGAATTGGAACAAGCAGTCGAGATCCTCCTGAAATAGTTCACAGCCCTCACGAGAACAACTTCGTCTATACAGTTTCAGATCTTCGGCATATGATTCATAAAAAGTATACAAAAAACAAGAATGAATGTCATCTATATACCTAGAAAAAAGGAGTGAACCCAAATGAGAGCCCTGTGGTACACCAGATGTTACCCCCACTACACGAGATGAAATCCCATTTATATCAATATGCTGAAGTCTCTGTGATAAATAAGATCCGAACCAGTCCAAAAGCGTTTCCGTTATACCGAAAGAACAGAGAACTCTCAAAAGTGTTCCGTGGTGAACCTTATTATGCTTTTGCCATGTCCGTGTATACGGCATCAACCTAAATTCCTAAGTCAAAACTTTCCGATAAATAGTGTATATATGACGCCAAATTTGTCAACACTGACCTTCCCTTGAAAAATCCATGCTGGTG
Source organism: Halyzia sedecimguttata (assembly GCA_937662695.2). NCBI lineage: Eukaryota > Metazoa > Arthropoda > Insecta > Coleoptera > Coccinellidae > Halyzia > Halyzia sedecimguttata. Next base: position 29,089,919 of record OW569415.2, read on the forward strand.
GATAGTAAGTTTAGGCCCAATGAAACGGAAAAAATTGGTTCAAGCACTGACGTGAAGTCAGAAGCTTTTGCGCGTATGTTCTATTGTCCATTCTCCTGTATTGGACACCCTAAATCGAATTTACCATAGTAAATTATGTTGTCCATTCTCCTGTATAGGATAGTATGCTGTATGCTGTATGCAATAGAGCATACGCGCAAAAGCTTCTGACTTCACGTCAGTGCTTGAACCAATTTTTTTTTTCGTGATTTTTTTGAAATTTTCTAGGGGTGCGGCTCATAAAATTTTTTTTTTCGTAATTTTTTTCAAATTTTCTAGGGGTACGGTTCTTACAAAATTTTAAACACGTCTTTATGATGATTTTCTACTACTAGTTACCAAGCTTCAATTCGATCGAATATTTATTTTTTGAGTTATCAAGGAAATAATATTCCAGGTGGGTATAACTCGGAAACCGTTTGACCGATTATGCACAAAAACGAACTCAACTCTCCCTTTCGGATACGCAATGTACCCTGAAAATTGCAAGTCCATATCTCCTTTCGTTCGAAAGTTATCGAGGCAACGGTCACCCATCTACTGAACTCACACAAGAATGCTTGAATCTCCAACAATATTCAACCGATCGTGTTAATACTTGAAACTTGGCAGTAGCCTATGAAGTCTTTTGCAAAATTTCAGCAATTTCAAACGAATAGTTAATGATATATAGAATTTTTTTTTTCAATTTTCAATGATTTTTTAAAATTTTTTTACAAATACTATCTTCACGAAATTTTGCAAGAATTTTCGCGTTGGCATTCTACAACTAATTACCATGTTTGAATTCAATCGGTTTAGTATTTTTTGAGTTAATGAGGAACAAAAAACAACCAAATTTCAGATGGCTATAACTCTAAAACCGTTAGGCCCATTATGCTCATAAAAAAACTGAAATGTAGCATTCTGGTACACCTCCTAATCTGAAAACTTCAAGCCGTTATCTCCTTCCGTTCTCAAGTTATCGTGACAACAAAAATATTTTTTAATAATTTTTTTAAAATTTTCTAGCCATACGATTCGCACAAAATTTCACAAACCTACTTAGGTTCATATTCTACAACTACTCACCAAGTTTCAATTCCATCGGATTTATTTTGGTTGAAAACAAAATTATTACTCGGAAACCACCGGGCCGATTATGCCCATTAACGAACTTGTCCATCGTATTGGGATGCGCCACCCACCCTGAAAATTTCAAGTCGCTAGCTCTTTTCGTTCTCAAGTTATCGTGGCAACGGCCGGACAGAATCAAATTTGACCTTGAATTCTTCATTGGGGAGTCGAACTTAATCGTTTGAGACCATTTTCGTCAAAAAATTCGAAAGTTACAGACATTTGGGCAAAACAATAACGCGATGTTCCCCAGAACATATGCGCAAATGATCGTTTATGAGAGATTCGAATATTTTTCCGAATTAGCAAAGAATTGACACTGGCCTATAATTATCTATTCGATTGATACTACCTCTTTTAAGAATAGGAACAACTTTAGCCAGTTTTGGGGTATATGAGTCGAAACTCAGGATCTTTGTGCGCTTGAGACATGAGCCCTAGAGATCTTAGAGGGAGAGCATGGGACATATAACGGACAGCCAGGCCACTCTGAGGGATCTGGAATCACCCATCCAGGATTCTTGTCTATCTTGGGAATGCCGAAATACTTGCAGCTGGCAAGAGGCAATAAGGTGACTCTTTTATGGGTCCCAGGCACTATAGTTTTGACGGGAAAGAGAACGCCGATGAACTTGCGAAAAGAGCCCCCAGGGTAACAATTTCTGGACCAGAACCCTTCTGTGGGCTTGGAAAAGACCCCTACAGTGCAGCGGTCTAACAATGGGAGCTAAATAAATCTATGGAGAAATACTCCAGGAATTGCACAGGCAAAAAAGTTCGTGGATTTCTCACCATCCTATAACACAAAAATCCTGCAGCTGCCACGAACTGAGCTTCGGGTAATGGTGGGACTGCTGACGGGGAAGTGCTCGTACAAATGCCACTTGTACCGTATGGGCAAGTCAGTAGACGAAACATGTAGGCCCAATGGATCGGGAAAGGAAACAGCTTATCATATAGTTTCCAAATGTCCAGAGCTGGCCAGCCTAATTTCGAATATGGGTGAGCCAGTTGTCCTCACAACGTCATCAGGTATATTAACACCATTGACAATGATCTTAGGATTAAATAAGTAGGGTAATAGAACAAAATATCATATAGGTCGCAGTTCTAAAGGGCTGAACCAATCCACACGACCGTGTTCTAATAATAATGATGAAGCTACATTAGCCTTTCCTTCACTTCGTGTTGCTTCACCTGAACGCTCACGGTCTTCCTCTTCGTCCTTGAAATCCAAACAATTACCCATTTTGCATCAGTAGCCAGAACGACGTTCTCGCCGTTCATCCTTCTAGAATTATCTAGCTAGACCATCTTCTCGCTCAGTCTTTAATTCTGCTTGTACATAATTTAATGGCTACGTCCTTAACCATCTTTGCGTGACAGATCCAAGTTTCAAGCGATACAGCAACTCTTCTTGTAAGCTTATATTTGAAGCGTTTCGTCTTCACTGCCGATATCAGGCAGATGTATCAAAAAATCTCGTGTTTCATGCTGGCAACTTCTACTAGGTCCTGTTATCTTCTAACCCAACCTCAACATTTCTCGGAGAAATTGGTTGAATTCCAAAACCTTTATCTCGCCCTCCTCTGATTATGAAGGTCTATCTTCTAGTCTATCTGATTTCTAGATCTTCCGTCCTTAATTCTCCACCTGATATCAACACAACTAATACATAATTTATTGGCTACTTCCTTAACCATCTTCTCGTGACAGGTCCAAGTTGCAAGAGATACAGCAACTCTTCTTGTAAGCTTTCATTTGGAGCGTTTCGTCTTCACGGCCGATATCAGGCAGATGTATCAAAAAATCCCGTGTTTCATGCTGGCAGCTTCTAGTAGGTCCTGTCATCTTCTAACCCAACCTCAACATTTCTCGGAGAAATTCGTTGAAATCCAAAACCTTTATCTCGCCATCCACTGATTATGAAGGTCTATCTTCTAGTCTATCTGATTTCTAGATCTTCCGTCCTTATGTCTCCACCTGATATCAACACAACTAATACATAATTTATTGGCTACTTCTTCAACCATCTTCTCGTGACAGGTCCAAGTTTCAAGCGATACAGCAACTCTTCTTGTGTGCTTTCATTTGAACCGTTTCGTCTTCACTGCCGATATCAGGCAGATGTATCAAAAAATCCAGTGTTTCATGCTGGCAGCTTCTACTACGTCCTATCATCTTCTAACCCAACCTCAACATTTCTCGGAGAAATTCGTTGAATTCCAAAACCTTTATCTCGCCATCCTCTGATTATGAAGGTCTATCTTCTAGTCTATCTGATTTCTAGATCTTCCATCCTTCTCCACCTGATATCGATACAACTACTTCTATAGATTGCTTTCCACGTTGGCAAATAGTCCAACGATTCCCAGAAGACTGGCGTATGTTAGGGCTCAATAGACTTCTTGGCCTACACGGGTACGCCAAGTACGCGATGTTATAGGATTTACCTTTCTAGGAATATACATGCCAGCGGCACATCGTGGCACATATGCCTGTAGCAAGCATATCTTTCTTCTAGGAAATTCATCTTGAGAAAATTGCACCTTACTATGCAATGAATCAATCATCTTAGAACGTCTTATCATCGTATTAATCAAAATGCATGAAATCGTCTCTAACAATTGTTCTAGAAAATTATCACAGGTTACGAAAATGTTATCCATAGATTAGAGTTGTGTAGATTGGCAACTCCAGTGCTATCAGCGGGAACAATGTTTTGGCGACATCTAACAGCTTGGAAGGAAGTAATACATGTGTTTAAATATATTGTCAATAGATGTCGCTAGAGAAAAAAAACAAAAGTAGAAGAATCTTTGTGAAATGGAGAATATGTCTATGCGAATTGTAAACGTAAACAAAAACATTGAATTTCAATTTAAAATTATATTTCCTTGTTGATGAAGTTAGAAGCAGTGTGAGTTAACGTGAGTGAAATTTTCTTGACTCTACAGAGATTGGTTCAACAGGTATGTTACTTTTCATTTATCTATTTTCATAAATAATAATAATAAAGTCCTTCAGCATTGTACATTTCACACAACTTACACAAAAAGAAAGTTTATAATGTTAGATATTATATTTGTATTATTTTAATGCAGTCCCATTAGGTTATCATTAAATAAATTATATTCTCAATTTTGTTCAAGCATGGAATGATTGCATTTCAATAATTGGTCTTTATTATTGATGGTATTCAATTAAAACAAAACATATCAAAATTGTTTAGTATCTACTTCTCAAATATCTAATGATGCAACATAATAAACAAGATATCACAAGATTTACTAATAGCCAATCACTGATTTATTGATTTAATTAAATCAATAAACATTTTCAGGAAATTACTGGGACAGAAGATTCAAACGAAAAATATTCACCTGTGCCTAAAGACCTTCAAACTAGGCAAATACCACTGGAGTGAAAGATACTTAAATATATTTCTGGATTTTTGCTGAGGAAAAATAAAAAAAATAACGTAGCAAATTGCTACTGCACAAAAATATTTCTCCTCAGGGAAAGTGCTTCAGACTATGCAGATGATTTGAAGAAAAAGAATACAATAAACTCAAAAACAGATTGTATTATGTGAACAATGAATTTTTAAACAAAATGTCTAGGGCCTATATGCCATCATAAAGTATGTTCTAAGTGTGGATCTACATAAAAAAAATGTTCTCAAGCATTTATTGAATTTATTGCGAACAAACTTTCACTTAACAAGCTGTGAACATAATTATTTAATTTCTACAACAATATTTAAATATTTCATCAATATAAAAATATCTTGTACTGTAATGAAAGGACGTTGTAAAAATATTCATAAGAATTGTTCTAAATATTTTAGGTCTGCTAAAAAAACTGATGAAAAATATTGCAAATATAAGAGGTAATTAAAGCAAACATGATTTCTTATTTTACATTTTCCCATAGCATAAATAACTGAAATAGGTTTTTGACTTTGAAATGTATGTAAATGGAAGAATATTACTTTGGTTTATTATTCATCATTAAAATAAATAACCAATACTTTGGTATTTAATTTATGATACTAAATAATTACAAAGTGATGTTCTCACGTTTACATGAACGTTTCAAGTTCCCGCAATACGTTGAGATTCGTCACAATAAGCGACGCGACGATCCTAAATCTACCCGAGCTTCCTTCCAGGCCGGCAGAGGTCGCGGAAACGCTGTTCCAAAAAATCTTGCGAGTTTCCAATCTACACAACTCTAATCTATGATGTTATCTCACCGAATGATCCAGGGAAAAGAATCGTCATCCTCTGCTATGCTTCCAATCACCAACTAAATGATCAACTGCATCAATCATCTAGTTCATCGAAATATACATCAGGCGATAACAACAAAATTAATTTCCTTGATCTGTGTTATCTATTTATTTCATCTAATAATTATTATCTAGCGTGGGGCCTATTTCTTTAACGGGTTGACCATAACAGAAATTCCTGCCAAAACCGAAAGGATGGATCTGGTTAGTCTGGGTTGCCAATGGAAGTTGAATGGTAAAAAATCTTGTTAGTCTTGCTCAACCTCATCCCCGAACGAAGGACTTTCTGGATACCGCATACAACAACAACAAAAAACACGTCATGTAAATTGATCGGTACAAATATGGAGAAAGAAGCTAGTAACTTACAAGGAACCATGTCGTCCGTTGTGTAGTAGATCCGAATTTGGAGAATTCCTATTGCGCCTTCCAGTGATATGTTGCCACTGCGGTCTAGGTGGTAATCTGCCAGAAGAGGCGAAATTGGGGGGCCTGTCTCTCACCGCCTCGTCATACGTAGGAAGGCTATTCTGAAAATGTTCAAAATTAATAGCTGAAACAATACTCATACAATATATCGCATATAAACATAAACAGAATCAACATGTTGTAAAAAAATTGAGGTGGGGTCAGGACCTTTTATTGGACTCGTTGTCAACTAATGATCAAATTTGCAGTCAGGTTTGGAGCATAAATATCTCGGTTGAGTTCGTTAATGGGCAAAAACCGCAGAGTGATTTCGGAGTTAAAGCCATCTTGATTTTTTTTCCCCATAACTCGGAAAATACTAATCTGATTGGTAGTTAATTGAACAAACTTTGACAATTCATCTCCTAAAGTATTGGTTTCTTAGAGTTGGGAATGATATCAATGGAATCTTATGATAGAACTGCATCATAAAATAAAATAAATTAAATAAGAATCCATTGATATCATTCCCAACTCGGAGAAACCAAGGGTTTCGGTGTTATGATTTGTCAAAGATTGAACAAGAGCGCCAAAGCTCCTATCCCCAAGGCTTCCCCACTTTTTCAATTAGGCTTCTGTGCGTCAATTCTGAAGAATTTTCGTAATTAAATTCAAAACGTAGGTCTATGACTCATCTCATGTTTGATTTATATACATCAGGAAATTATAATCAGAGTATTCTATGAAATCATATAGAATTGAGAATCATTATTGAAATTTTGAAAAATCATATCCCCGAAAGTATTAGTTTGTTAGAGTTGAGCATGACATCAATAGATTCTTATAATGAGACTGCTTCTTAAAAAAAAATTAATTTAGAATTCGTAATGTAAAAAAAAAATTTTTTTTTGTTACTCCGAAACCGCCTGGTCAGTTTGCCCAATAACGAACTTAACCGAGATATTTATCCCCTAAACCCACTCTGAAAATTTCAACTGTCTAGCTCATTCCGTTCGAGAGTTATCGTGTTAACGGCCGGACGGACGGACGGCCGCGCAGAATCGATTTTCGCCATGGAAACGACTCAATTAATTTAATTGTTTTCAGGGCAGCTCTCGGAATATAGAGGTTTTTCTTTCAAATTTCGAAATCTATATCATTTACATCGGTTTTAAAAATGTCATTGCCATGAAGATAATTCAGTCTAATGAATTCAGTTTTTGTTTTAAATGGCACACTTGTTTGAAGAGAGTAACTAAGAAACGAATTCATATTTTATGTAATTTTTTTGTAATACGGTGGTAAAATTTAATGTCATTTGCTGAGAGTTTGGATATTAAAGCTTTTCAACGAAATACCGTGAACTATTTTGAAACATGCAATTCGTCAGTAAGAAGTATTGACAGTAATCTTTTTGAAAAGGAAATAGTAAAACCTATTTATTTCATTTCATTACACATCATTGACCAAGAAGTATCATAAGAGATGTTTGAAATGAAGTCCTTCCATGTCTGCACATTTGCTAACACTCAACAAGTAATTTCAGTGGCATACACCTTATTGTTCAAATAATCTCACAGAAAGTAATCGAGAGGAGTTATATCCGGCCACCTTGGTGGCCATACCACAGGGCCACCATTTCCTATAAGGACAATAAATAATCTCATGTTGAGAGCTATAGGAAATGTGTAGAAATGGAAGGACTTCATTTCGAACATCTCTTATGATACACTTCTCGTTCAATGATGTGGTATGAAATGAAATAAATAGGTTTGATTATTTTTTTTTCAAAAAAATAACTGTCAATACTTTTACTGGCGACTTGCACATTTCAAAATAGTTATTTCGTTGAAAGGCTTCAATATCCAAAATTTCAGCAAATGACAATAAATATTACCACAAAAAAAACTACAAACAGGACCGTATTACAAAAAAAATAATACATAAAATATGAAATCGTTTGTTTGTTACTCTCTCGAAACAAGTGTGCCATTTAAAACAAAAACTGAATTTATTAGACTAAATTGTGTATTTCTTCATGGCAATAACGACAGTTTTCAAACTGATGTAAATAATGTAGATTTCGAAGTTTGAATTTCATCCAATGCTAGTCCACTTATCCAATCGCCCCCTTATACATACGCACATTCCGTCCGAACGCTGTTCTAACCATAGCACCACCGAAGCAATATACGGGACATAATATACAGGGTCTTTCACGAGGAACCTCACCCATATTTATACGGGAAACTACTGAACGTATTTTCATGAAATTAAGCACTTATAAGTATTTCACGATGCTGATGAAATCTAAAATATTTTCAAGGCATGAGCACCTCCGGTTTTTCCGGAAATGACGTCAACTTCCGTTTTTCAAATTAGAACACCATTTTTTTATTGCAGAAATAGATTCCTTAGAAAATTTCAAGTTATTTTGATGTAACATTTTTCAGTTTTGGTTGGAAAATTCTCTCTGAGCGGGAAAATTCGAAAAAAAAATGGAAAATAGAGCTCCGGTGAAACAAGAATAACTTCGAGGTTTTTGGATGGAAAATTTTCATTTTTGGGATTATTCAAGACGTAAGATTGATGTATCCACTTTAAAAATCGAAATCGCGATTCATGATACAGGGGGTGAAAAAATCGCTTTCAAAGTTAGGGATGACAAAATCGTGAAAAATCAATTTTTTCAAATTAGAACCCCATTTTTTTATGGCAGCTATTTAATCTACGTTAAAAAATAATGTGAGTGTCTGCATCACACCCTTGCCCTAAAATGGATATTTTCTGAGTTATTCACAAAAAACTGTTTTTCGTCTTGAATTTTCAGCTATTTCTTTTCCCTTCACGCCAAAAAGATGAAATTTTCAGGAACTGTTATTTGAACCATGCTGTAGATTTTTCACCCCTTCTTGAAACCGACTTCAAGTTACTATTAGGAGAACCATTGCAAACTCTCGCAGTTATAACTAGAGAAGATGCTCAAAGTTTTGACCGTTTATTTCTAGACATTTATTTATACGTCTCAGGAATGCTTCGTGCGTTGCTCTTCTTATTTCATCGGGAGGAAGAGATCTGCAAAAGTATTTAAAAACCAAATTGAGTTTCAAAACTATGAATCTAAAAATCTAAACAAACCTGAACGCATTTCTGACTCGTTCTATGCAGTCCTCTTTATCAGTCAGGGGACTTGAGTAGACAATATTTTTTATCCTACCCCAAACATAATAGTCTAAAGGAGTTAAATCGGGAGAACGTGGTGGCCAAAGATGTGGACCATTGTTCGCCAACCATCGATCTTCAAATAGCCTGTAGAGGATATTTGACACATTGAGTGAATTGTGTGGAGGCGCGCCATCTTGTTGATACCATAAGTCATTATGGTACTGTACTAGCGGCTCAATTATTTGAGTCAATATGTCAGAATATCTATCTCCTAAGGGAGAACATTCTTTAAATAATGCAAACATGTGTAGTGTTCTATCTTACCAGTTAAAGTCCCATCATAAATGTGAACATCGAGAATTGCATTATTTTTGATGGCGCAAAAAACATTGAAACTCCAGGTCTCTTGAAAGTTCCATTGTCTGAAGTGGTGGTTGTTCTCTTCATCCCAATAATGACTGTTATGCCTATTGAAAGAACCATTCTTTGTGAATTTAGATTCATCTGTCCAAATTATACAGTCCAAAAAGTTTTCATTCTCTTGAAATCGAATCATCATAGCTTCGTAAAACTCTGTTCTCCTGACGAAATCAGTTTCCTTCAAATGCTGTACCCTATTGAATTTATATGGGTGAATTTTATGTTTTTTTAATATTATCCAAACACTCGATTGAGATAATCCCAGATCAATCTCGGCATCTTTGAGAGAATTTTGAGGATTCACACGAAAATATGCAAGAACTGTAATTTCGTTGTTCTCATCTTCTACTACACTTTTTTCTCTGTGTATAGTTTTCTTAACGAAAGATCCGACATTTCTCAAGTTTGTCATGGTTCTGTTAATGGTATCTCTCGTTGGTCTGGGTCGGTCAGGAAACCTCTCAATGAACAGTCGAATCGTTCTATCTACAACTTTATTACATTCTCCATGAAGTAGAATGAGATTTAAATAATCTTCATTGGTAAAATTAGGCATAGTGATCGATTTTATAACTTAATACGAATTATCACCAAATTAATAGTAAACACAAAATGCTACTGAAGAAAGAGGAATTTGGCAGATGTAATTAATGATATCTATCATTAAAAAAAGTTTTTGCATATGGTTCATAAGGAATTATTTATTTATCACTGGAGAGAAAACCGATGGCCGATTAGTTGAAATAAAGAGGTTTCCGATACAAATTCGAATCAAAATTCGCCTTCTATTTAGGAACAACCTGTAACTTTCTTCTCTTGCATATTAGGGTAGTAAAATCTAAAACATGGTTTAAGTAACAGTTCCTGAAAATTTCATCTTTTTGGCGTGAAGGGAAAATAAATAGCTGAAAATTCAAGACGAAAAACAGTTTTTTGTGAATAACTCAGAAAATATCCACTTTAGGGCAAGGGTGTGATGCATACACTTACATTATTTTTTAACGTAGATTCAATATCTGCCATAAAAACATGGGGTTCTAATTTGAAAAAATTGATTTTTCACGATTTTGTCATCCCTAACTTTGATGACGATTTTTTCACCCCCTGTATCATGAATCGCGATTTCAATTTTTAAGGTGGATACATCAATCTTACATCTTGAAAAATCCCAAAAATGAAAATTTTCCATCCAAAAATCTCGAAGTTATTCTTGTTTCAGCGGAGCTCTATTTTCGATTTTTTTTTTCGAATTTTCCCGCTCAGAGAGAATTTTCCAACCAAAACTGAAAAATGTTACATCAAAATAACTTGAAATTTTCTAAGGAATCTATTTCTGCAATGAAAAAATGGTGTTCTAATTTGAAAAACGGAAGTTGACGTCATTTCCGGAAAAACCGGAGGTGCTCATGCCTTGAAAATATTTTAGATTTCATCAGCATCGTGAAGTACTTATAAGTGCTGAATTTCATGAAAATACGTTCAGTAGTTTCCCGTATAAATATGGGTGAGGTTCCTCGTGAAAGACCCTGTATATGGGATCAGGCGGTACGAGAACGAGTAATCGTTCTCCAAGCTGGATAAATTTTCCCAATATTTCCAACAATATAGATACCATCGAGTTCAAATTTGAAACTTCACTGTAAAATAAGATTTGGAAGGATCTCGCAAAATTTCAGTGATATGTAACGGATAGGTTTTAGGATACAGAATTTTTTTTCATAATTTTTGTTTTATTTTCTGGTTATACGATACTCAGCAAAATTTATATAAGTCTGCGTTTCGGTATTTCTCAACTAACTTCCGAGTTTCAATTGGATCAGATCAGTATTGAGTTACTTCAGATGACTACAGTGTGTCCCAAGTTCGAGTGCCTATTAGACGTTTCTGGAGAACTGTACATATTTGAAATCTGAAAATTGGGGCTATGATATTGCTTGGAATTCTCTACAGAGCTAAAATATTTTCGAAGCCCAAGCACTTCCGGTTATACAGGGAGTGAAAATAAATTTGATGAAAATATTCTTTTTTCAAGTTTAGCATTCCTGGTATGCTCAAGTATTCAATGCTGGATACGTTTCTATTTAAACCATTGTATTCATTCGAATAGTTTTCAAAATATCGAAAAAAAATCGGAAAAAAAGTCAAATGGGTTTAGTCAGTATTATGTTCAGTATTCTTATTTTAAACATCCTGAACGTAAACCGTTTTTGCAACATCGAAGAGGAAGAATGTGGAAAGGTCATGCATCTTTTGAATTCCAGAAATATCATCACAGGGTGTTTCAAATTTTGCTTCGAAAATTTTGATTAAAAATTGGCCATAACTTCTGTTTTTCAATTTAGAACCCTATTTTTGGCGCTCTTGTTCCTCGGAACTGAGTGCTTATCAATTTGCCCAAATGTCTGTAATTTTCGAATTTTTCGATGAAAATGGTCTTAAGCGATTTGGTTCGACTCACTGATCAAGAATCCGTGGTCGAAATTCATTCTGTCCGGCCGGTCCGGCCGGCCGGCCGTAGGCACGATAACTCTCGAACGGAATGAGCTAGACAGTTGAAATTTTCAGCGTAGGTTTGGGAGATAAATATCTCGGCTAAGTTCAGTTTATTGGGCAAAATCGGACAGATGGTTTCGGAGTAACAAAAAAAAATTTTGTTTTTACAAAACAAATTCCAAATTAATTTTTTTTCAATAAGCAGTTTTACCATAAGAATCCAATGATACCATTTTTAACTCTAACAAGCTAATACTTTCGGAGATATGATTTTTCAAAATTTCAATAATAAATCATATTTCTACGTTTTCACAGAATGATATAATTATTCTATGTATGAATTGTCATAATGTCAACTTATTTTCCTGAGACATGACATATTTTAACTCCCTGTATAACCGGAAGTGCTTGGGCTTCGAAAATATTTTATCTCTGTAGAGAATTTCAAGCAATATCATAATCCCAATTTTCAGATTTCAAATATGTCCAGTTCGCTAGAAATGTCTAATAGGCACTCGAACTTGGGACACCCTGTAGAAGTCGAAAATAGCTGGGCGGTTTTTCCTTCAACGAACTTAACCGATATTATTATACCCCAAACCTACCCTGCAATTTCCAAATCAATTTCAGAAGGATACAATAAACCCATAAACGAACTGAACCGTCGCATTCCGTATACGCAATCTACCCTGAAAATTTCAAGGCACTATCTTTTTCCTTCCGAAAGTTCTCGTGGGAACGTATGGCTGGTTGGCTTTATGGCAAAATGATAGCACGCTGTTCCCTAGAAAATGCGCGCAAAAAAAATATTGTAGCATTTTGATTTTGTAACATTTTGTCTCAGACGTATTGTAGAAAGTTAAGGGTCTGTGAAGAATGTTTATCTCGAATTAATATTCAAAGTTGCAAACGCATAAATGAAATGATAACCAAACAAGACATAATATTCTAGGGTAGTGGATACAAAACAATATTTCAGTAGTTTCAATCAATTGAGTGAAGAAATATCTTTCCCTTTTTGGTATTGCGATTCCAATTACACTAGGCATTGTTTAGTAGCATTTGGTAGTAGGTGAAGCAAGCCAATTTTTTTATTCGGAAAGGTATTGTCAAGATTACGCCGAATTAAGATTAGACGACTTTACCCAATGTACCGCTAATGGAAGAACACAATGAGTTGTGGCGAAGAAAAAACAAATTCGGATCAAGGTCCATCGCTAAACGTTGTTCTTGTTCAAGACGTCGGACAAACGGATGCAAATCAGGTAATTAAGGGGTAAAAATAGCAAATGACTGGAATTCAATTAAATTAAATCCGATCAACAATAAATCGCAATTAGTTCAATCTGATGCAATCGGCGTCGGTTCAAATTTCCACCTTCGATTATGCGAGGGAACTGTTAGGCTCTTGGTCAGTGTCGGTTCGTGCAAGGTAAGCCCATTATTGCATTTTCCGATATACAGGGAGATTTTTGACCAATGACCCATCGTGCAGGTAATAGAGGATCATATGAGTAGTTAGAAAAAAAAAATTCGATTTCATAAGTTCAAAGGAATCAACAATAAAATTCACTTTGGAAATAGATAAAATAATCAGCATTCTTGTCTAGATATTTCGATAATTAAGTATCCGAACCATTTCAAAACAAGTATATTTAGGAAGCATAAACAGACAAATAGATATTTGAATTTCTATTCGAACCATCAACTTAGTTTGGAAAGAGGTGTTATTAAAACACTTTACGATAGAGCTAATCTGATTTCTACAAACACTACAAAAGTAACTACACTCTTGTCCACTATAGTTTTTGTCGTCTGACATATGTTTCGGAAACAAAGTTTCCATCTTCAAAGACGAAGCGTTACCGTAACGCTGTAACGCAGTAACGCTTCGTCCTTGAAGATGGAAACTTTGTTTCCCAAACATATGTCAGACGACAAAAACTGTAGTGGACAAGAGTGTAGTTACTTTTGTAGTGTTCATAATAAGTCCACAGCGAACTCAAAATAGAATATATTGAAAAATAGGAAATGGTGTAAAGCTTCTTTGATAGACCAAGAACTTTCTAGCTCATGCATTATCATATTATTAAGCGTAAAATGAAAATTGAAGAGTTCCATATAACCTATGGACAATTTATTCGTTATTTTACCTTTGCATCCGTATTTCTGTGAAGTGGTATTGTATAGAACCGAAACGATACGAAATAGTTGTTTCATCGTTGAAGTTTTTCGTATTTGTTTGTTAGATTTATTGCTTCTGACAAATATCTTTATATACATATACTAGCTGACCCAGCGAACTCTGTTCCGCCTTAGAGGCAATAAATAAGCAGATTTTAGATTTTATTATACACGTTTGTCATAAAATATAGATAGTTTATATATATAATCATATATTTCTGCTTAACTGCGTCCAATTAATCATATATCAATTTGCAACATTCGAAGATAATCGACGCCGCTTCTGCGGTCGCATAAGGACCCTATTCAAATACATTATGAGAATATATCTGAGGTACCTATTAAGTTAATGTTTTGTTTGTGGTACAAATCACTTCAATCGCGTACAATTGTACAATTAGAAAAAAAACACCCTGTACAGAAATGATTTATTTTCAATGATGTATCCCTCTAAAGTTTATTTTTTAACACAAATGAATGAAATTGTACGATTGTGGCATGGAAAACAGCAAGTTGCAATTGACGTTAAAAGAAGAACACCCTGTATGGAGATTTCGGACGAATACATTATGAGAATCCATCCAAGGTACCTATTTAGTTAATGCTTTGTTTGTGACACAAATCACTTCAATCACGTACAATTGTGCCATGAGAAAAAGGACACCCTGTATAGTAATGCTTTATTTTCAATGGAGTATGCCTCGAAAGTTTATTTTTAAACACACATGACTAAAATTGTACGATTATGGCAGGAAAAACAGCAAGTTTTAATTGACGTTAAAAGAAAAACACCCTGTATAACACAAAAAAGTATCCTATGTCCGTCTCCTGGTTCTAAGCTACCTCCCCACCAATTTTGAGCCAAATCGGTATAGCCGTTCTTGAGTTATAAGTGAAGTAACTAACAAGACTTTCTTTTATAAATATAGATATATAATAAATTTTTATTGCGCGTATGTTCTGGGGAACATCGCGTTATAGTTTTGCCCAAATGTCTGTAACTTTCGAATTTTTTGACGAAATTGGTCTCAAACGATTCAGTTCGACTCCCCAATGAAGAATTCGACGTCAAATTTGATTCTGTCCGGCCGGCCGTCCGGCCGTCCGTTGCCACGATAATTTGAGAACGAAAAGAGCTAGCGACTTGAAATTTTCAGGATGGATGGCGCATCGCAATACGACGGACAAGTTCGTTAATGGGCATAATCGACCCAGTGGTTTCCGAGTAATAATTTTGTTTTCAACCAATATAAATCCGATCGAATTGAAACTTGGTGAGTAGTTGTAGAATATGAACCTAAACACGTTTGTGAAATTTTGGGCAAATCGTGAGGCTAGAAAATTTTTAAAAAATTATTAAAAAATATTTTTGTTGTCACGATAACCTGAGAACGGAAAGAGATAGCGGCTTGAAAATTTCAGGTTAGGTTGTGCATCTGAATGCGACATTTGAGTTTGTTTATGAGAATAATCGGCCAAACGGTTTTAGAGTTATAGCCATCTGAAATTTTCTGAAATTTGGTGGTATTTTTTTTCCTCATTAACTCGAAAAATACTAAACCGATTGAATTCAAACTTGGTTATTAGTTGTAGAATGCCAACGCGAAAATGTTTGCGAAATTTGGTGAGGATAGCATTTGTAGAAAATTTTTAATAAATCATTGAAAATAAAAAAAAAAATTCTATATATCAGTAACTATCCGTTCGAAATTGCTGAAATTTTGCAAGAGCGTTCATAACCTAACTCTACTGCCAAGTTTCAAGTTTTAACACAATCGGTCGAATATTGTTGGAGATTCGAGCATTCTTGTGTGAGTTCAGTAAATGGGTGACCGTTGCCTCGATAACTTTCGAACGAAAGAAGATAGGGACATGTAATTTTCAGGGTAGGTTGCGTATCCGAAAAGGAGAGTTGAGTTTGTTTTTGGGCATAATCGGTTTAACGGTTTCCGAGTTATATCCACCTGGAATATTATTTCCTTGATAACTAAAAAAATAAAGATTCGATTGAATTGAAGCTTGGTAACTAGTAGTAGAAAATCAGCATAAAGACGTGTTTAAAATTTTGTAAGAACCGTACCCCTAGAAAATTTGAAAAAAATGACGAAAAAAAAAAAATTTAAGAACCGCACCCCTAGAAAAGTGTAGCGAGAATAGGAAATTCCTACTGTGGAGTTTCTCAGAATCACACTTGAAATCAGAATAAGAAATACCTATTGCGAGCTCATCGCAAGTAAAACGAGAATACGAAATTCTTATTGTGGCGTTCCTCAAGATATCGCATATGTAACTATCATAAGACATTTCTATTGCGAGTTGAGAACTTTTCCATGTAATATGTCTGAGATGTTAGTTTTCATCGCGAACTCCCAGCGATATATCATCGAACCTCTCGAAATATTTCCCTGGATAAGCAGTTTGAGAACTTCCCCATGTGATGTATCTGAGATATTACTTGGTTCATTCCCTCTGGCGGACATTTCGACGAGATATATTGCTCTTGGCGAATTTCCTGTGATATCACAGCGAACCTAACAAACTATTCCCCAAGCGGAGCTGTTTGGGAGCTTCCTCATGTGATATATCTGACATTCTAATGGGTTCATCCTCTGTGGCCAACATTTGGATGAAAAATAGAGTTCTTAGCGACCTCTAGGCGATATTCCAGCAAATCACAAAACTATTCCCTAGTATGAGGTGTTTGGGAACTTTCCAATGTGATATCTCTGAGATGTTACTGATCCCATGTGGCGGACATTTGGAGGAGATATAGAGCTCTTACCAATATCCCAGCGAACTTCTTACGCTATTCCCGAGTGTGAACTGTTTGGGAACTTCCCAATGCGATATCCCTGAGATGTTACTGGGCTCATCCCCTGTGGCGGCCATTTTGAGCTGATAGGGCGCTCTTGACGACCTCCCAGTGATATCGCAAAAGGCGTCACAATATACTGGAAAGGGCTCGCCGAGATATCTCTGTGTTATATCTCCGAAAGTATTGGTTTCTCAGAGTTGGGAATTATATCAATGGATTCATATGATATAACCGAATCATAAAGGAAATCCAATTCAAATAATAGTTTATTTATCAAGATGAGCAATCATGAGAATGAGAACTGCACCACATTTTCAAATTTTTTTTTTGACACTTTGCGGTACTCTGGTCAATACAAAACTTCACATGCGTATAAAGGTCATGATTCTACAATTTGATGCTAAATTTCAGATAGATCGAGTGAACGGTTTCGGAAATATTCATACAAAATATTTTTACTAAAATCGCCCATAACTCCGAAACCCCTTGATGGATTTCGCCCATTAACGAACTTGTCCGAGATATTCACGCTCCAAAAACCACCTTGCAATTTTCAATCCGCTAACTCCTTTCGTTCGAGAGTTATCGTGCCTACGGCCGGTCGGCCGGCCGGACAGAATCGATTTCGCACTCGGATTCTTGATCAGTGAGTCGAACCAAATCGCTTGAGACCATTTTCAGTCAAAAATTCCAAAATTACAGACACTTGGGCAAATTGATAAGCACTCTGTTCCGAGGAACTAGAGCGCCAAAAAAACAAGTTTCGTATGACAATTGCCCAAAACAGGTTTAAAGTACCTAGAAATAAAATTAATTCCATAAATTCCATAAAACATGTATGAAAGAAGATAAGTAATAATAAAAAATTACCTTGTAATCGATCAAAAATTTCCTGATCTACGTTCACCAAATTTCCTCCTCTCTCGAACTACAGAATTATGCTTTCAATATTTACGCAATATTTTCAAATTTTTTCGGGTGAGGTCCCCGTTGCATCGCTAAAATACGAGTATTTCAACCCCAATATTTTTGAAGTTACAATATTCCCTTCTGTCAAGTTGACATTATGACAATTCATACATAGAATAATTATATCAATCTGTGAAATACGATTTACATTGAAATTTTGAAAAATCATATCTCCGAAAGTATTAGCTTGTTAGAGTTAAAAATGATATGAATGGATTCTTATGATAAAACTGCTTACTAAAAAAAAATAATTTGGAATTTGTTTTGTAAAAAAAAAATTTTTTTTTGTTACTCCGAAACCATCTGTCCGATTTTGCCCAATAACGAACTTAGCCGAGATATTTATCCCCCAAACCTACTCTGAAAATTTCAACTCTCTAGCTCATTCCGTTCGAGAGTTATCGTGCCTACGGCCGGCCGGACCGGCCGGACAGAATGAATTTCGACCACGGATTCTTGATCAGTGAGTCGAACCAAATCGTTTAAGACCATTTTCATCGAAAAATTCGAAAATTACAGACATTTGGGCAAATTGATAAGCACTCAGTTCCGAGGAACTAGAGCGCCAAAAAGCGTAAAAAAACTCAAACGATCAGTTTTGAGTCAAATACATACACTCATGTTGGGTCCAAAATATACAGTGCTGTGTATGTAGCCGCGTAAAGGCCCATTCGAATACATACATGTACTGTTTGGTCAATAATAAAAAGTGCTTTGTTTGTGGTGGAGTAAGAACAAGAATGAGTTCAATCCTACAATTGTGCCATGAGATAAGAAACGTCCGAAATGGAAATTCATAAAGTAAGTAATAATATACGAAATTATTCACGTTTCACGTAATTTTATTGAAAGATCGACTTAAAATCAATAGATATACCATTCATCAAAGTTTTATTTCGAAAGAAATGAACAAAAAACGAAAAGAGACAATGGGATTGTCTTTGGTTGTTTGCCCGATGTAGCACTTGTTACAATCTGAACATTTAATTTCATACATACCCGATTATATATTAAATTAAATGTTCAGATTGTAATGAGTGCTACGTCGGGCAAACAACCAGAAACATTCTCACACGGTATGAAAAGCATACGGGACACATTACGAACAAAAACATCGATAAATCTGCGGTTGCAAATCACGTTTTAATAACTGGCCACTCAATTTGAGAAAATTCCGTCAAATTGTTGAAAAATTCAAATAAATTGTACTTAGGAACACTTGAAGAAATCGAAATGTATAAGAGAACAGATATTTCACTCAATAATGATCTAACCCCCATTAACAACTCATTATTCTCACTAATCGGTTTATGACTTAGGGTAATGTCAACCCATACTTGAGTGTAGAAATTGATAGCATGCTTTAGTAACGCTTCGTCTTTTTGGCGCTCTAGTTCCTCGGAACTGAGTGCTTATCAATTTGCCCAAATGTCTGTAATTTTGGAATATTTCGATGAAAATGGTCTTAAACGATTTGGTTCGACTCACTGATCAAGAATCCGTGGTCGAAATTCATTCTGTCCGGCCGGCCGATCCGGCCGGCCGGCCGTAAGCACGATAACTCTGGAACGGAATGAGCTAGAGAGTTGAAATTTTCAGAGTAGGTTTGGGGGATGAATATCTCGGCTAAGTTCGTTATTGGGCAAAATCGGACAGATGGTTTCGGAATAACAAAAAAAAAAATTTTTTTTTACGAAACAAATTCCAAATTAAATTTTTTTTAATAAGCAGTTTTATCATAAGAATCCATTCATATCATTTTCAACTCTAACAAACTAATACTTTCGGAGATATGATTTTTTTAAATTTCAATGTAAATCGTATTTCACAGATTGATATAATTATTATTCTATGTATGAATTCTCATAATGTCAACTTGACAGAAGGGAATATTGTAACTTCAAAAATATTGGGGTTGAAATACTCGTATTTTAGCGATGCAACGGGGAGCTCACCCGAAAATGTTTGAAAATATTACGTAAATATTGAAAGCATAATTCTGTAATTTGGTGAACGTAGATCAGGAAATTTTTGATCGATTACAAGGTAATTTTTGGCGCTCTAGTTCCTCGGAACTGAGTGCTTATCAATTTGCCCAAATGTCTGAAATTTTGGAATATTTCGATGAAAATGGTCTTAAACGATTTGGTCGACTCACTGATCAAGAATCCGTGGTCGAAATTCATTCTGTCCGGCCGGCTGTAAGCACGATAACTCTCGAACGGAATGAGCTAGAGAGTTGAAATTTTCAGAGTAGGTTTGGGGGATGAATATCTCGGCTAAGTTCGTTATTGGGCAAAATCGGACAGATGGTTTCGGAGTAACAAAAAAAAAATTTTTTTTTACGAAACAAATTCCAAATCAAATTTTTTTTAATAAGCAGTTTTATCATAGGAATCCATTCATATCATTTTCAACTCTAACAAGCTAATACTTTCGGAGATATGATTTTTTTAAATTTCAATGTAAATCGTATTTCACAGATTGATATAATTATTATTCTATGTATGAATTCTCATAATGTCAACTTGACAGAAGGGAATATTGTAACTTCAAAAATATTGGGGTTGAAATACTTGAAATGTTTGAAAATATTACGTAAATATTGAAAGCATAATTCTGTAGTTTGGTGAACGTAGATCAGGAAATTTTTGATCGATTACAAGGTAACTTTATATTATTACTTATCTTTCATATTTGTTTTATGGAATATCTACTATTTGTAGGTACTTTAAACCTGTTTTGGGTAATTGTCATACGAAACTTAATTTTTTGGCGCTCTAGTTCCTCGGAACAGTGTGCTTATCAATTTGCCCAAGTGTCTGTAATTTTGAAATGTTTGGCTGAAAATGGTCTCAAACGATTTGGTTCGACTCACTGATCAAGAATCCGAGTGCGAAATCGATTCTGTCCGGCCGGCCGACCGGCCGTAGGCACGATAACTCTCGAACGAAAGGAGTTAGCGGATTGAAAATTGCAAGGTGGTTTTGGAGCGTATATATCTCGGACAAGTTCGTTCGATCTATCTGAAATTTAGCATCAAATTGTAGAATCATGACCTTTATACGCATGTGAAGTTTTGTATTGACCAGATTACCGCAAAGTGTAAAAAAAAAATTTTGAAAATTTAAAAAAAGTTTTTCCACAATAACTCTCGAACGGAATGAGCTAGGTAGTTGAAATTTTCAGAGTAGGTTAGGGAGATGAATATCTCGGTTGAGTTCGTTATTGGGCAAAATTGGCCAGATTTAATTCGATTTCTTCCATGGTGCAGTTCTCATTCTCATGATTGCTCATTTAATCTTGATAAATAAACTATTATTTGAATTGAATTTCCTTTATGATGCAGCTCTATCATATGTATACATTGATATAATTCCCAACTCAGAGGAACCAATACTTTCGGAGATATAATTTGTCTGTTTGAACTAGAGCGCCAGAAAGCTCCTGTCCACAGGGCTTGTTAGATGGAAACTTTGTTTCCGAAACATATGTCAGACGACAAAAACTGTAGTGGACAAGAGTGTAGTTACTTTCGTAGTGAATATAGATCCGATCGAGTTGGAATCTAGAACTTTGATGTAAAATAAGATTTTGAAGGCTCTCGCAGAATTACAACGATATCTGACGGATAGTTTCTGAGCTAGCGATATTTTTTAAATTTTCCAGCCATGCTATCCTCACAAAATTGCGTAAGTCTTCGTGTCGGTATTTTTCAACTAACTGCCGAGCTTCAATTCGATCGGATCAGTATTTTTGGAGTTATTGGGAACACAAAATTTCAGATGGCTATAACTCTGAAACTACTGGGTGGATTTTGCCCATTAACGAACTTAGCCAGCGCATTTGGACTCAATTTTGACCACTTAATCGAATTTACCATGGTAAATTCGATTAAGAGTGTCCAATTCAGGAGATCGGACAATAGAATTCACCATGGTGAATTCGATTAAGAGTGTGCAATACAGGAGAATGGACATTATAACATACGCGCAAAAGCTCCTGACTTCACGTCAGTGCTTGAACCAATTTTTTATCTTATCGATAAACTCGAAATGAAGAAGTTTCATTGTGGTTGTGAAAAATGTGATGACTGCATGGTATCGGTATGTAGATGAATGAACCTCTTCTGGCTCTCTCTCTCTCATCAATCCGAAAAAGAAAATAACTGATCACTGGAAAATTTGAAGCACCCATGAGTGAGCAATGAACGGATAAAAACTGAATAATTGGACTGGTCTTCTTTGGATTATTACATCGGATTGCGCAGCTTTATCTAGGCGAACTTCTTCCCTAGATGGCCATCGATTTATATATCAGGGTTTACTATCCTAATTGCTCATTATGTATGTGCGTCACCGTAGTGTTCGATTCTGTGCAAGGAATAATTCTCGATTACAAATCGAAAGAACAGTTTTTCTGTGGATTCGATCACGATGAACGATTGACTAAATCAACCAAAAACAATAAACCATACAGATACGGACTATACCCGTTTCAACAGCTACGACAAAAAATCCGAACTTATTGATCAACTTGGATCGTTGCTATCAGCGAAACATTTGATGAATCTCAATGAAATCAGATATAGTCGATGGAGAAAAACCAACCGTCAACATATGCTACCGGGGAAAGTAAGAAGTTGAGAATTTATATTAAATGAAATAGAACATGGAATGTTGATTCACATTAATTTATTAAGCACTGACGGCAAGACAAGGAATGAATTACGACTTCATCGACTCAAACAAGGAAGAAATAATACTTAATTTAACTTCCCTCAACAGATTTTCTATAGGAAGTGATTATCGAATGTTAAGATCCGAAATAGCTATAAATAAATACATTGACGTGAAGTCAGGAGCTTTTGTGCGTATGTTCTATTGTCCATTCTACTGTATTGGACACCATTAATCGAATTAAATATGGCAAATAAGAGTGTTCAATACAGGAGAATGGCCGATAGAATATACGCGCAAAAGCTCCTGACTTCACGCCAGTGTTCGAACCAATTATTGTTTTCGTAATTTTGAAATCGATTCTCATAAAATTGTACACATGTCTTTATATTCTACAACTAGTTACCAAGCATCAATTCGATCGAGTCTATATTTTTCGAGTTAGCGAGGAAATAATATTCCAGGTGGGTATAACTCCGAAACCGTTAGACCGATTATGCTCAAAAATGAACTCAACCCTCCCATTCGGATGCGCAACCTACCCTGAAAATTACAAGTCTCTATCTCCTTTTCTTCGAAAGTTATCGAGGCAATGGTCACCCATCCAGCTACTGTACTCACACAAGGCTTCAGAGATGTCGGACGAATAGTTTCTGATGTATAGAATTATTTTCAATGATTTTTTAAATATTTTCGAGTGATAAGATCCTCACGAAATTTCTCAACAATTTTCGCGTTGGCATTCTACAACTAATAACCATGTTTGAATTGGATCGGTTTTGTATTTTTAGAGTTATTGAGAAAATAACAACCAAATTTCAGATGGGTATAACTTCAAAACCGTTTGGCCGATTATGCCTATAAACAAACCCAATTGCACAACCTAACCTGAAAATTTCATGTCGCTATCTCTTTCCGTTCTCAGGTTATCGTGTCATATATAATTTTTTTTTTATTTTATACTGATACGATTCTCACAAAATTTCACAAACGCCCTTAGGTTTGTATTACACAACTACTCACCAAGTTTCAATTCGATCGGATTAGATAGTATTGGTTGAAAAAAAAATTATTACTCGTTTGGGCCGATTATGCCCATTAAGGAACTTGTCCTTCGTATTGGGATGCGCCACCTAACCTAAAAATGTCAAGTCGCTATCTCTTTCTGTTTTCAAATTATCATGGCAATACGGCCGGCCGGCCGGACAGAATCAAATTTGATCGAAGGGAGCTTTCGCGCGTATGTTCTATTATCCATTCTCCTGTATTGGACAGTCTTAATCGAATTTACCATGGTGAATTCTATTGTCCGTTCTCCTGTATTGGACACTCCTAATCGAATTTACCATGGTAAATTCGATTAAGAGTAGTATTTTTAACTCTGACAAGCTAATACTATCGGAGATATGATTTTTCAAAATTTGAATAATAAATCGTACTTCTATGTTTTCATAGAATACTATAAGTATTCTACCTATGAATTATTATATGATCTGTGTTGATACATGTCAACTATGTCCTATAAGAGACATGACATGTCAAATTCGTTTCAGCTATCGTAGAATTATGAGGATTATAATTTGATATACGTTTTGGGAGATATTTGAATGCCCATGGTTAATCCATATGATGATGGGAATGGTTATGGTAAGTTAATAATATTGAGTCCAATAAAAACAAAACTGGAATATTGCCTAAGTTTCGATTGATATAAAATAATTTCCAAAGTGGATTTGAGGAATGAGTAGGTATCTCGTTCATCATAGATTTGAGGAATGAATATCTCGGATAAGTTCGTTGTTGGGTAGAATTGATCTGTTGGTTTTGGATTAATAATTTTTGGCACTCTTGTTGAATTTAAATTCTTTCATGATGTTTGAATTCAATTTCTGTTATGATGAAGTTTTATCATAAGAATCCATTGATATAATTCCCAACTCTTACCAATACTTTCGGAGATATGATTTGTCAAAGTTTGAACAAGAGCGTCAAAGCTCCTCTCCACAGGGATTTCCAACTTTTTTGGCAAAAAATCGAAAATTACATACATTTGGGCAAAATGATCACGCATCGTTTCCCAGACATGCGCACAAAAAGTGTAGGATAAAATCCAGACTCGGGATTCCCCATGAAAATCCACAATTATATACCGTTAACGTCAAAAGTATGGAATAATGGATTTATTTTCTCCCCTTTCAAGAATATCGGAAAATGGTATGATAGGTCAAAGTATTTCATTTAAGCGCTCTTGTTCCTCGGAACAGAGTGTTTATCAATTTGCCCAAATGTCTGTAATTTTCGAATTTTTGGCTGAAAATGGTCTTAACCGACTAGGTTCGATACACTAATCCTTGGTCAAAATCGATTCCGGCCGGCCGTAGACACGATAACTCTCAAACGAAATGAGCTAGACAGATGAAATTTTCAGAGTAGGTTTGGGAGATAAATATCTCGGTAAAGTTCGTTATTGAGCTAAATAGGCCTGATGGTTTCGGAGCAACGAAAAAAAAATTTTTACATCACAAATTTCAACTTCATTTTTTTTAAGATGCAGTTTCATTATAAAAATCCATTGATATTAGTTTCATCTCTAACAAATCAAAATTTGAATATTAATTCGTAAGTTTAAGTTTTCACAGAATGCTGTAATCGGAAATAACGTCCGAATCTATGAATTTCATGAAATGTGTCATCAATGTCATCTCATCTACAGAAAACAGCCAAACAAAGTATGATTGATTGCAAAATGAACAGTAAAATAACCTCAGCTATCGTATATAGCTCTTGGATAATCCATATGATGATGGAAATATATACTTTGGTAAGTTAATCAAATTGGGCTCAGAATATATCCAGTAAAAACAAAACTGGGTAATTTTGCAGTTTACCACCCCCTCGTATATTTCGACTTTTTCGAGTTTTTCCAAGAAAATAAGCATTGTACAGTGATTTTTGATCATTTTCAATAGTGGCAAATCAGTTATTTTGGAGCAATCTAACGGTATGGGGAGTGAATTGGGGCACTGGGTGGGGTAATAAATTCAATAGGATAGCTTAGAATTTTCAAATTTTTGGCTAATAAAATGAGAAAAATGGTAAAATTTATGACGAAAATTGAAATTTGGAGTAAATTTTTGAAATAAAAAATTCATCGTATTGAATATATTACCCCTCCCAGCACTCTCGTTCACTTCCCCTCCCGTTTAGATTCCAGCAAATGGACAATAAATCTATCAACATGACAGTTATAACTTTGATATTTCTAAGCTGTTCCTAGATATTTTACAATTCTAATTTTCAATTTTCATTTTGAATTTTCTCGAAAAATACTCATTTGCCAGTGCTAAAATTGAAACTGTGGTATATCAACATCATGCAGATACTATATACAGAATATTTTGAAAATCGGTGAGGGGGCGTTAAACTGCAAATTAGGAATATTGGCCAAGTTTCAATTGATATAATATAATTATTTTCATAGTAGATTGGAGGAATGAATATCTCGGATAAGTTCGTTATTGAGTAGAATTGGTATGGTGGACTCGGATTAATAATTTTTGGTACTCTTGTTGAATTTAATTTCTTTTATGATGTTTTAATTTAATTTCTTCTATGATGCAGTTCTATCATAATAATCCATTGACACCATTCCCAACTATGAGAAACCAATACTTTCGGAGATATGATTTGTCAACGTGTGAACAAGACCGCCAAAGCTCCTGTTCACAGGACTTTCCCACTTTTTTGTAAATAATATTTCCCGTAATTTGTATTTTTCTACCATTTTCCATTACCAAGCTATGACGTCATCGATATTTTTTTAAATTGCAAGCACCTATTTTTGGCAGTATTGTTCCTCGGAACAGAGTGCTTACCAATTTACCCAAATGTCTGTAATTTTCGAATTTTTGGCTCAAAATGGTCTTAAACGATTTGGTTCGACTCACTGATCAAGAATCCCTGGTCGAAATTGATTATGTCCGGCCGTCCGTTAATACGATAACTCTCGAAAGGAATGAGCTAGACAGTTGAAATTTTCAGAGTAGGTTTGGGAGATAAATATCTCGATTAAGTACGTTATTGGGCAAAATCGGCTGCGTGGTTTCGGAGTAACGAAAACAAATTTTTGTTTTACATTATAAATTTCGAATTCAATTTTTTTTAAGATGCAGTTTCATCATTAGAATCCATTTTCAACTCTAATAAGCTAATACTTTCAGAATTTCAATAATACATTGTACTTCTATGTTTTCACAGAATGCGTATTCTATCTGTCTGTGTTCTATCTGTGTTCACTGTTCATACATGTAATCTTATCTACCTATAACAGACGTCAAATGTATTTGTGTTCAAACAAACAAAGTATGATTGAATGCAAAATGACCAATTATAGGATATTATAATTACCCCTACCCTATATGCCCTTGTATAATCCATACGATGATGTAAGTTTATCAAATTGGGTTCAGAATATCTCCAGTAAAAACTGGAATATTGGCTGAGTTTCAATTGATATTATATCATTTTCAGAGTAGATTTGAGGAATGAATATCTCGGATAAGTTCGTTATTTCATTTTATTTTTCTTGACATGGATAGATCATAAAATTCTGAATTCAGTTATGCACGCAATTTTGGTCAATAATTCTCCATATGTTAACTTTTAAAAACATGAAAATTTAAAATTAAGTCTTTATCAAATAAAAACTTTTCGATTGCAGAAATGATAAGTATACCGAACTTGTAACTAAGGGTGCTGAAAGTAAAATAATCAGGAAGTATGAGGAGTTCGGATACGTGAATGATCATCCAAAAAGTGATCGAGCGACAATTCCAGAGAATGTAGAATAGAACATTTTATTAGAGGTGGAGGAAAATCCTCATTTGTTTCCGAGAACTATGGTCGCAAATAACAATATATCGCAAAAATTGGTTTTGAGAAAATGAAAATGCCAGCATGGGTAGTTTTGCGACTGTCTGTCCAGCAGAAATTTTCGCCATTAATCACTGCTCGACACTCATACTTGAGAAAGGTTGGGCTTGCAAATCAATCAAGATCCTATCGGATAGCCAAGCTGCCTTGTAGGCCTTGACTTCATACAACTGCAAGTCCCTACTTGTGCAGGACTGCCGGGTCACACTTGCTGACCTTGGAGAGCGCTGCAGGCTGCAGCTCATATGGGTCCCTAACACTCGGGCATAAAGGGTAATGAGATTGCGGACTCATTGGCGGCGCCGGGAGCTTCCATGGGGCTCATTGGACCTGAACTGGCCTGTGGTATTCCTCTCAAGGCGGCGGGGAGGGAGAAGAACAGATGGTTGGACCAAAATGTCCAGGCAATCTGGAGCAGCATACCTGGACAGATACATCCTCGCTCAACAATTACTGGCCCATCAGCTGAAAGAGCCAGACATTGGCTCGGATTATCTAGGCAATACCTGCGAATCCTAAAAGCTGTATACACGGGTCACTGTGGCCTCGGGAAACACCTTAGTACGTTGGGGTTGATTGAGCACTCCGAATGCAGACTATGCCTGGAGAACGACGAGTCTATCGTACACATCATTTGTGACTGCCCCGCTGGGGACAGGATCAGATGTGTGGAACTAGGAGTCCCCAAACTGAGACGGAACTGGACGGAAGTTCTCACCCACCAGACTCATATCCCTTATCAAGAGGCTTGCGCTTGTGGGTGAACTATAGATTATAGGTGTGTCACAATTAAATGATTGGTCGCAGTGGCGGAGCGGGTTTCGTCCACCCAACACAACTCATATAATAATACCCCAAAAATATCACCTCCACAAAAGCGGAAACTTGACTCAAATAACACGTTGCTCCTGTCTATCGTTCAGGTGTGGGATCCTGTGACAGATCAGCACCTCCAACATCTCTCCCACATAATTGTATCAGATATTGACTTCCTGCACTTTGACTCAAGCATATAGTATATTTACAAGCCAAACAATCAAACAGCCTAACTATTTCTTTACTATCAGACTACTTCCACTTTCTCATCCATGTTTCCTTCCTTCGGGGGGCAGCTATGATGAAAGAATGTACATAAACAGCACTAACAAAGAGCTAAGATCACACGTAACACTATCAAACTATGCACAGTTGTTCGTGGACCACCCTGTATAAGCCATTATTTAAAGACAGATGTAGGTATTCAGGATGAAATGTACTCATCTGAAGACGCTATTGTTTTAGTGAGAAGATTGTAATGTTCAAAATAATTGAATTGTATTAACTTACCCTTTGTCCTTGCATCCCATCGGCAAAAGCAATAAGTGCCAATCTATCTGGTTGCTGAAGGAGAATTGCGTGATCTCCCATATCCGAACCTTGCACTGGAGGGGGTAGAGCTAACTCCCTTATCAATTGTCTCTTACGTCTATAGATCACCAGTAGGCATATGACCAGTAATGAAATCAGTACAACAGCTCCAGTGTAGATGGATATCAAAATAGCATTGATCTCATTGTAATCAGCTAGAAAAGACATACCATAGATTAATTTGGAGCGTTTATCTTCGATTTGAGCCAGTTTGCGAACTGACATTATCTGCTTTCAAGATCAAGATATTTTATTCTTTTCACGCCCGTCTCAGACAGTTATTCTTGCGTCCAAATATCTGTATAAATATTTTCGATTAATGATCCGAAATTGGTCTAGAAAAATTCCATACAAATGATAAAACATCCGTAATCCGAGAGTTTTACGGTTCTTACGATGGCTAGAAACGTAGAATATACAACGAACGTGGTGCATACAAACTTGTATGTTGTACTAGTTTGTTATTTCATCGACAAACTTGAAAATTCAATTCAATTTAATCATATCATAGTTAATTATATCCTAGATTACGTAAGTTACGTACTCTCAAAGTCGTAGGCATTACAAAAAAAATTATAACGCTAAATTGGCAAGTAACTTAGAAAGTTGGCGCATTCAATAAGGATTTCAAAATGGTATAACACTTGCTAGTAATTGAGCAATGTTCTTAGATATTTTTTTGTAAAGGAACACAGTTTTAAACAAATTTTTCTTGCTTACTGTTTTGAAAAAGTTTTAAATCAAACATCAATTTTTGGAATCTTAGATTTATTACATTACAATAAATGTTCAAACTGCCTTCCATCGGTCGCGATACACGCTCGACATCTTAAAAAAAAGGAGTATCAGACGGGCGAATAGTCCTGTCAGTGTAACTTAATCAAGTAATCATTGAAGGATACTGTGGGAGGTATACTCATTATTCAACGGTGTTTTTTGGGTTTTCTCTCCCAAACTCTGAAAAATATCTATAAAATAAAAATTAATTATTTTGTGATTTGCTTCTGCGTAAGAAACACAGGATACTTGTCAGAAGCAATCAATTGAACAATGTTGCCTAACAAACAACAACGAAACAACATCAACGAAGAAACAATGACAATTCTTGAATTTCACCAAATAACTATCAACAAAATAATTCTCTCGATTTTCATTGAGCGTCTGAAGAAGGAGTCTGATATAGACTCCGAAACGTTACGATATAGTTGTTTCTTCGTTGATGTTGTTTCGTTGTTGTTTGTTAGGCAACATTGTTCAATTGATTGCTTCTGACAAATATCCTGTGTTTCTTACGCAGAAGCAAATCACAAAATAATTAATTTTTATTTTATAGATATTTTTCAGAGTTTGGGAGAGAAAACCCAAAAAACACCGTTGAATAACTTAATCAACCCACTACCGCCATCTATTAAATAGTCCGATACGATAGCGGAATCTGACAGATGATTTCTGAAATATTAATTTTTTTTTAAGAAAAATTTGTATTTTTTTTCTAGTGACACGATCCTCACTAAATTTCGCAAAAATTTGCGCGTGTCCATTCTACTTCTAATTACCAAGTGTCAATTCAATCGGATTGGTATTTATTGATTTAATCAGGATATAACTACAAAATTTCTGATGTGTATAACTCCGAAACGGTTTGACGGGTTATGCCAAATAACGAACTTAACCATCGCATTCGTATGCGCAACCTACTCTGAACATCGCAAATAGCTTTCTGTCTGCTTTCGGAAGTTATCGTGACAAAGGTCGGCTAGCCGGACAAAATCGAATTTGACCTCGAATTCTTCATCGGTGAGTCGATCCTAATCGTTTGTGACCATTTTCGACAAAAAATTAGAAAATTACAGACTTTTGGGCAAAATGAAAGGAGGTTGTTCCCTAGAACATTCTCGCATAAATGAATTTTGAAGAATGCTGGCAGGCATTCCTTCTGAGTCTGGTTTTTCTTTGCAGAAAATTAATAACCAGAAAATGGAACATGAATCCATGTTTGCTGCAGGCAATATAACCTTTACTGGATCCTTCCATAATTGCCAATTTAAATGTTGAAAGTGTTCATAAGTTTCATAAGTTTTTTTATAATTTGGTTGGAAACATTATTTCAAAATTTTGACGGGCAATTGTGTATTCTAATTATATTTTTTTAATCTTTATAATGTTGTTAAAAAATTGTAATAGACGAAAATGTCAATTATTGTAGCAACATATTGTCTTGTAATTGGGTTTTCTCCTGTTAGACAATAAATAATTTTTTTTTTATAAGTTTGTTAAAAAAACTTATTGAGTATATATCAAAATCATTTCTCCATTTACATTATCCCCAAGGCTCATAAATTATTCAGATTACAGCCAAGGGTATAATGTCCTCATAAATGAAATTGGTAACTAAATCAAAATAAACTGGTATAACACTCGGTATAACATAAAATGTTTTGATGATTGGATTAACCGTTGATGTAAGTAAATTATTTTGGAAGGAGCCCAAGTTGAAGCCATTGCAATAAATTTGGATTAATATTACATATTTTGTATTTAATTGACCGATTCCCGGTACCTTCGACACTGAAGGATTTCAACAAATTGTTTTCTTCACATAATTTTTTCAAAATGTTTTACCGAGTGGTATGCGAGATCTCAATATCAACAATCTTTTTAAAACACGAAAAAAATGTAATTCATAAATTATAACATAAATTCTCCGAAGTCTTACAGTAAGAATTGGTCATAATACAGCTTGGTGGAATGGGGGGATACCAACACCCTCCTTCCAAACAGGTTAGAATTGGGCTCCCCTCGATCATGGATTCTGGAAGGCACTTGTAAGAAACTTGAGATTTCGTAGGAAACCCAATAGAGGTTTTGTATCCGGAAATAATGGACACCGTTGCATGATTTACAGACGGGGGAGGGGGGCAGCCTGCCGACGGTCCTGGAAAAAGATAAATAGTTAAAGTAAGACATATCTGATTATTGAATGTCTGGGACAACCACCACATATCAGAAACCTAAGTTGATTGTGAGCAAGAGAACTTCCGGAATAGTTTATTCAATTTAATTTTTATATATCTACAAAGCTACGGATGAAGTGAGTTATTCGAAAAATCAGCTGTACAAGGTGTCCACCGGGAGTACCCATTATAAATTTACCGAGAAATATGATTCTTTAAGTTGTAATTTTAACCATAGATTCCTTTCGTCAAATAAAGCAGTTTTTTCATTTACCGATTTTACAAATTCAGCATGGGAAAGATGCAGGCTGCCGAAATTTAAAAAAATAGTTCTTCAATCTTCGATTTGACAAGGTTATTCAGAATGAAATGAATTAGCTATCTTGAGTAATTTTCGAGTTAGTCACCGTTTTCTGAAGAAGGCCCGTAAGAAACTGTGTACTTCTCGCGGACGCAGGGCCGTCGCTACCGGGGGGGGAGGGAGGGGAGCCTCCCCCCCCGGATCATATCTCAAAGGGCGCCAAATTGACCGCGGATAGTTGCAAAACTATAGAAAAAGGATATAATAAAAACAATTTTTTTTAACTACTACTTGAATAAGATTATTATTATTAATAGATCGACAGCATTGCAGAAAACTTTGTTGCTGCTAGAGACTAGATGGCAGGAGTGGGGAATTCCCGGCCTTCCCCGGCTATACATCAAAATCGTTCAATAGAAAGAAACATAGCCTTGTACTTCTTATATACATTATTCGTGAATAGTGAATTAGTGAATCTGAATATTGATTGAAATTTAAAATCGAAAACCGAATACGGTTTATGGGTCCCTGACAAAAAAAAATTTTTTTCGTAATTTCCTTAAATTTTCTAGGGGCACGGTTATCACTAAATTTCACACACGTCTTTATGTTGATATTCTACAACTAGTTACCATGCTTCAATTCGATCGAATCTATATTTTGTGAGTTATCGAGGAAATAATATTCCAGGTGGGTAATACTCCGCAACCGTTGGGCCGATTATGCACATAAACGAACTTAACTCTCCTATCCGGATGCGCAACCTACCCTGAAAATTGCAAGTCCCCATGAGTTATCCAGGCAACGGCCACCCATCCGGCTACTGAACTCACACATGGCTGCTCGGATCTCCAACACTATATATCCGATCGTGTCCAAACTTGGAACTTCGCAGTAGAGTTGAGTTCTAAAGGCTTTCGCAAAATTTCAGCGATGCCGAACGAATAGTTTCTGATATATAGAATTTTTTTCAATGACTTTTAAAAAATGTTCTAGTGGTACGATCCTCACGAAATTTCGCAAGGTTCCGCGATGACTCCAAAACCGTTTGGGCGAATATGCTTATAAACAAACTCAAATGTCGCATCAAGATGCAAAACCTAATAACTTGAAAATTTCAAGTCGCTATCTCTTTCCGTTCTCAGGTTATCGTGACATGAATAATATTTTTTAAATATTTATTTAAAATTTTCTAGCGATACGATTCTCACAAAATTTCACCAATGTCCTTGAGTTTGCATTCTACAACTACTCACCAAGTTTCAATTTGATCGGATTTGTATTGGTTGAAAACAAAATTATTACTCAGAAATCAATGGGCCGATTATGCCCATTAATGAACTTGTGCGTCGTATTGGGACGCCCCACCTACCCAGAAAATTTCAAGGCGCTATCTCTTTCCGTTCTCAAGTTATTGTGGAACGGCCGGCCGGACAGAATCAAATTTGACCTCGAATTCTTCATTAGAGAGTCGAACCAAATTGTTTGAGACTATTTTCGGCCAAAAGTTCGAAAATTACAGACATTTGGGCAATGATGACGCGATGTTACCCAGAACATGCGCACAAAAAAGAGGAATGTATTTTCGAATAGAGCGAAAAGCGTTAGTTTTGGCGATTGATGACACATAATTTTTATGGAAAGTAGCACCTTGTGAATCTCCATTCAACAACTGCACTGACAGATTGAACTATAAAACTAGACATGACTCTTTTTTTCGTGAAATTTTCGATTGAGTGACATCGACGATTTAATTTTCTATATACATACTACAAACATTTTCAGGGTGATGAATACAAAAATTTTGCTTTAATTCTGGAATTACAAAAAACTCATTCCAATATTCCAAATAGCATATATTTTCGAAGAATTGTTGGAACATTCCACTCTAGATAGCAGCAGGGTAATATGACGTTATTGCTATATCATTTTTCGAAAGTTTTTGTTTTAATATTTGTGAACTCTTCAGATAATTCTTATCATCTCGAAAGCTTGATGTATATATTTATTTTTGTCAAATACAATTATTTTTTAGTCCTGGATCTTTTGAGCGACGCAAACAATATTTTTCACTCAAAAACACAAATTCAGGACGTAGTCTTGTTTGTAAAATAATTTTCATTCATACTTATATTAATTTATAATTCATTCTTTATTCAGAAACTATGTAGTATATATACATTTACACTTTATCCATATTTTTGTGTTTTTCAATTTTTGTATTTTTTTGCGCGTATGTTCTGGGGAACATCGCGTTATAGTTTTGCCCAAATGTCTGTAACTTTCGAATTTTTTGACGAAAATGGTCTCAAACGATTAAGTTCGACTCCCCAATGAAGAATTCGAGGTCAAATTTGATTCTGTCCGTCCGGCCGTCCGGCCGGCCGTTGCCACGATAACTTGAGAACGAAAAGAGCTAGCGACTTAAAATTTTCAGGGTAGGTGGCGCATCCCAATACGACGGACAAGTTCGTTAATGGGCATAATCGGCCCAGCGGTTTCCGAGTAATAATTTTGTTTTCAACCCATATAAATCCGATCGAATTGAAACTTGGTGAGTAGTTGTGGAATATGAACCTTAGCACGTTTGTGAAATTTTGTGCGAATCGTATGGCTAGAAAATTTAAAAAAAAATATTAAAATTTTTTTTTGTTGTCACGATAACTTGAGAACGGAATGAGATAGCGGCTTGAAATTTTCAGGTTAGGATGCGCGACATTTCAGTTTGTTCATGAGCATAATCGGCCAAACGGTTTTAGAGTTATAGCCATCTGAAATTTTCTGAAATTTGGTGGTTTTTTGTTCCTCATTAACTCGAAAAATACTGAACCGATGGAATTCAATCATGGTTATTAGATGTAGAATGCCAACGCGAAAATGTTTGCAAAATTTGGTGAGGATAGCATTTGTAGAAAATTTTTAATAAATCATTAAAAATAAAAAAAAAAATTCTATATATCAGTAACTATTCGTTCGAAATTGATGAAATTTTGCAAGAGCCTTCATAACCTAACTCTACTGCCAAGTTTCAAGTTTTAATACGATCGGTTAAATATTGTTGGAGATTCGAGCATTCTTGTGTGAGTTCAGTAGATGGGTGACCGTTGCCTCGATAACTTTCGAACGAAAGCAGATATGGACTTGCAGTTTTCAGGGTAGGTTGCGTATCCGAAAGGGACAGTTGAGTTCATTTTTGGGTATAATCGGTCTAACGGTTTCCGAGTTATACCCACCTGGAATATTATTTCCTTGATAACTCAAAAAATAAATATTCGATCGAATTGAAGCTTGGTAACTAGTAATAGAAAATCAACATAAAGACGTGTTTGAAATTTTGTGGGAACCATACCCCTAGAAAATTTGAAAAAAATTACGAAAAAAAAAATTTTAAGAGTCGTACTATTAGAAAATTTAAAAAAATCAGGAAAAAAAAATTGGTTCAAGCACTGACGTGAAGTCAGGAGCTTTTGCGCGTATGTTCTATCGTCCATACTCCTGTGATGAACACTCTTCTTAATCGAATTTACCATGTTGAATTCTATTGTCCATTCTCCTGTATTGGACACTCTTCTTAATCGAATTCACCATGATGATTTCTATTGTCCATTCTCCTGTATTGGAGACTCTTCTTAATCGTATTTGCCATGATGAATTCTATTGTCCAGAATGGATAATAGAATTCATCTTGGTAAATTCGATTAAGAAGAGTCTCCAATACAGGAGAATGGACAATAGAATTCATCATGGTGAATTCGATTAAGAAGAGTGTCCAATACAGGGAGAATAGACAATAAAAATCATCATGTTAAATTCGATTATGAAGAGTGTTCATTACAGGAGTATGGACAATAGAACATACGCGCAAAAGCTCCTGACTTCACGTCAGTGCTTGAACCAATTTTTACAAATTAGGGGCGCCAAAAGCCGTTTCTCCCCCCCCACTGAAAAGCTCTTAGCTACGGCCCTGCGCGGACGCAATGTACAAATTCAGATTTGCTTTATGAAATTGGTAATCGAAAAGATGGGTACCATTTAATGTTGTTTTGTAGGTATCATTAGATTCTGATATACAGGATATCCAAATGAGACTGTGAATTTTTATTTGATTTCAGAACAAAGCAATAAGTTAATTTTTTTAAATGCAAACAATATGTTTCATCCACATATTTCAATTTAGAGCCTAAAATATTTAGAGACTTCTAAAAGTTCACTGTACCTAAATTGTACCATTATTGAGGACTAGACCATAGAACAATATGACCTGAGATAAGTTTAATTCACAATTATCTAACTTCCTTGTAAAATTTAACAAGCCGATTAGCATAATTCGGGTTTCACAAGGCTTTTCGATAATATCAGAATGCACATCGAATGATGTGCAGAATCAAAGCAGTATGAAAATAAATGAATTGATGATATGGATAACAGATCATTTAAAAGTTTTATCCACTATTGAGGGTAAATAGAGAAAACTTCATAGAATAATACAGATAATGGTAAGCCTATTCATCTATTTCCCAAAAGATAAATATGTTGCTATTCAAGTTGCTTGAATAATGATTGCCTATATGTCTATGCCTTTATTCGAGTATTCTACCACGATTATCTGTGATTCTAGTTCAGGGCCGGATTCATAAAAGCAGTTAAATTTCTAGAATTTTTCATCAGATTTTATAACATTCAATGAAGATAGTCTCGAAAACGGTGCGTTTTATGAGAAACTAGCTGTCCCGGCGAACTCTGTTCCGCTTTAGAGGCAATAATAAGCAGATTTTGCATTTTATGATACACGTTTTTAATACACGTTTGTCATAAACGTTCACCGGTCGATTCGGTATAGCCGTTCTCGAGTTATAAATAGTGTAACTAACATGACTTTATTTTATATATATATATATATATATATATATATATATATATATATATATATATATATATAATAATAATGTTTATTTCGAAAGAATCATAATAATAAGACAACATTATGTAAATAAACATTGTAAAACCCACAGAAGCAGCAAATGCTGCTTGTACGTGGTGAAAAAGTATGAAATGAAAATAACTCCGGTGTTGAACAATCACAAAAACTTCGGAGACATATAATACATGTATAAAGTAAATCACATGGGGTGTAAATAAAATCCAGAAGTTAAAACAAATAAAACCATTAGATGATAAAACACATCACATTGACGAACTATTACTGAAAATACTAAAATTAATAATTTTGGAATATGAATCTATAAATCACAAACTTTGGAGACGTATAATATATATATATATATATATATATATATAATGAATCACATGGGGTATAGACAAAATCCAGAGGTCACAACAAATAAAGCTTTTAGCGACTTGCAAAGATAAAACACATCACAAGGGGGTATAGTCGTAATCAATCAACAATTGCAATAGCATTCAAACACCGTTATCAAATATTTGACTAATTTTTTCACGAGGTTGACTAGTTATTAATCTTTCGAGCGCTTTTTTCAATTGTGAAAGTGAGTTCAGAGAATGCATGCTTTCTGGTAGGGAATTAAAAACAGTTGGGCCCAGAAAATTATAGGATCTCTGACCTACGCTCTTGAATGCATATGGTATAATAAATTTATTTTTATGACGTGTGGTATACTCATGGCTCGGCTGACTAAGGATTCTCTTATCCTTAAATTGATTCAGTGCCAGTGTCTTATAAAATAATTGTCTCAGATCGAATATGCCAGATTCGTCATACAACTTATCACTACTATAGCGGAGAGATCTATGCAACATTAGTCTTAGAGACTTTCGCTGTATCACGTCTAATGGACGCAGGTAAGTCTTGGATACCCCTCCCCATCCTATAAGGCAGTAAGTTAAATGGCTTTGTATGAGACTATAATAAATGATTTTTGTTTGTTTCAGGTCCAATATATCATTCAGTTGGCGGAACTTATAAAGAATGCTCCTTAATTTTTTTACTAAATAATTTATATGGAAGTCCCATCTCAAATGAGAATCTATGAAAACTCCTAAATATTTTACATTTGTTGTTGAAGATATTCTGAATGTATTTTGTATTGTTATGAATTTGTAGTGTGGCAAGGAAGATTTATAATTACAGAAAGGTAAGAAAAAAGGTTTTTTAAAATTTAAGGAGAGCTGTTTGTAATCAAACCAATCTTTAATCATTTCCAGGTCCTTTTCTGCTTGTTCTTTGACATCAAGCCAGGTTTCCCCAGAATAGAAAACCGCAGTGTCATCTGCAAAACTAGTTATTTTACCGGACGAACCTATAGAAAATAACTGATTTACATATATACAGAATAGTAATGGACCCAAAACTGTTCCCTGTGGTACTCCACATTCAATATTTCTTTCAGTACTCTTTATATTTCTTATTCTAACTATTTGTTTTCGATTTGTTAGGTATGATTGTAATAATTTGAATGCGTTTCCTCTTATTCCAATGTTCTCTAGAGTGGTCAATAGAATGGAGTGGCCAACTGTATCAAATGCCTTCGATAAATCAATGAAAACTCCTATTGACGGTTTGCTTCTATCAAGTGCTTTGTATATGCTGTCAGTTAACTGCAAAAGCGCATCTTGGGTGCATTTTCCCTCCCGAAAACCAAATTGCGATTTAGATAGTATATTATATTTTTGGATGAACGAATTCAGTCGAGTTTTAATCAACTTTTCTATGATTTTGCTGAGATTTGTTATTAATGAAACTGGCCTATAATTAACCACTACATCTCTACCTCCACTTTTATAGATTGGAGTTACTATAGAAAGTTTTAAGCACGACGGAAAATGTCCTGTTTCCACAGCCTGATTGAAAATGTATGTTATCGGTTCAGCGATGAACACGGCTACTAGTTTCAGTGTTTCACTCTTTAAGTTGTCATTTCCAGAGGCTTTGTGATTTTTAAGTTCTCTTATAACATTGACAACTTCTGTTGGAGTTGTGGGACTCATAAATATAGATTTTTCGTTTATTATTTCATTGAATTTATAGTTTGATGTTCTTTTGATTTTTGTGGCAAGATCTTTTCCCGTGTTACTATAGGTTCTATTGAAAATGTCTACAATTTCATTCATATTGTGAACCATGTTTCCATTTTCATTTTTTATGGAATTGATTTCAATTTTTTCTTGATCTCCACAAAACATCTCATTTATATTTCTCCACAAATTAGTAGCACTATTTTTGTTTTCATTAATTTTTGTTTTATAGTATTCATTTTTTGTTTTTTGTGTATTATCTTATCAAGCGTGTTCTTGTAGTTTTTGTAATCAACTTTGAGACGCGAGTTGTTTGGGTCATTTTTTAGTTGTATGTACATACTATTTTTTTTGTTCACTGATTTAACCAAAGATGTTGATATCCAATCCTTCCTTTTTTTCTGGTTTCCTTTTATTGGTATATAACTGGTGCATTGCTCAACTTCATACTGTAAAAGTGACACAAATCTCTCAGCTACAGTATCCAAGTCGGTATCTGAGACAATGTTTTGCCATTTTGTGTTTTTAATGTTCTCGATAAATTTTTTTTCATTGAGTCGTCTTATAGTTTTTTTGTCATTAATTTTTGATTTGGTGTTTTTTTCAATTACTTCGTGGACAATGATGGTTGAGTGATCAGTTATGTCTGTGAGAGTTACTATCGGGATTGAAAATTCGATATCTCGTGTAATGCAGGGTTTCATAAAGATATGGTCAAGACAAGCTTCAAGGCGTGTTGGTGCATTTATCAGCGATTTGTACCCGTACTCTGCCATGACTGTTAAGTAGTCACTTACCTTGTTGTCATTTTCGTCAAGAATGTCTATATTTATATCCCCAACAATGAAATTACATTTATTATTATTTATTGCCTGGGTGTCTAAGTAATTTTGTAGATTCTGGTTAAATTGGTCAATGCAAGTGGAGGGAGACCTGTAAAGGGCGTGGACAATTATAGGATTACCAAAGAACTCTACTTCCAGTTTTAACAACATCGAATTATTGAAATGTATTAATTCGTGATGTTTGTAAATATCTGTCTTTATATATACGACAGTGCCATCATTCTGATTCAAATTTCCTTCATTATAGAGCATCTTGTACCCTGGCAAATTAAATATACTCTGATCTTGAATCTTTCTTGTTGCAGTGAGAACAATGCAATCAAATTGGAAATCAAATTGTGAGAGGAAAATTTTGAATTCGTCCAAGTTTTTTCCAATACATCTGATATTTTTATGTACTAGTTTGAAGTTGTGTGTTAGTTGGTTAATTTTTAGAACCTCATTTGTTTGGGATATTGTTTCTAAAGTAAATGTATCCATCTTTGCCAGTTCAAAGTCTCGAATATAAGGATCCATTGTAAACTAGTTAAATATTATTTGAGAGATAAATCGAATTATATGAAATAGGAATCTATATTATATTTATATATCTAATTCATGTAGATCTAAAATAAATTGATTATATAAAACAGAAAGATGAAATAATCATTTCGATAAATACATAAATGAAATAATAGAATTCGTAGGAATGAGAAATATTCAAAATGTAACCTATCTATTGGATCTGAGTCTACTCCTTGCTGCTTCCTTGGTGAATGGCACTGCGGTTTGTTTATTTGTTTTTTTTATTGTTCCTGTTTTCGGAGTGTTGAGTTCTTCCAAGTCTGTCGATATTTTTTCCTCTTCCCTAATTCCACTTTTTGTTTGTTTCTCTTCAATGTCTATGCAAGGTTTCCAAGTTGTATGTTGTTGCGTATCTTGCTCTATTTCCAATGATCGATTCGGATAATTGTTTGGTGTTGGAGGGGCACTATTATGTTTTATTCTTGTGTCTTCTTCGTTCAGTAGGTCATCAACAGTATAGGCTACATTATTCACGAAGAGCATGTTTCCCTTAATGTAGCACCGATCGTTGGTGCTTTCTCTAACTTGATTGAGGTGTGTTCTTAGAATTTTATTTTCACTTCTTTGTTTCTCCGTTAGGTCATGGGAAATGAAAACTTTCGAGCCTTTTAGTTTGTTACAATTCTGAAGAATCTCTATTTTTTAAATTGGGATACCAATTCAAGTTTGACCGGTGTGTTATCAGCTTTACCCAGTGGATATATGTTACTGATGTCTGATTCAATTACGTTAACAGATAGTAATTGTCTTATTTCACTACAGATGGAAGCAACGGATACCTCTCTCGAATTTCTATTGAGGCCGAAGATAATCAAATTTTTCTTTCTACTATCTCTGTCTAAAATCTCAACTTTATTTTTCAGTTCTAGATTTTCTTTCTCTAGTTCTTTTATTTTATTATCCAACGATTCAATTTTCAATAGAACTCGTGCTTCACTAGCCTCAACTGAGTTTTTTAGTTCTCTCCTGTTTCTTACGATTTCATCATATAACTGCTTTGTTGTAACCTCTGTTTCACCGTTGTTCATTTTCTCGTGATATAGACAGATCGTGCGTGGTCACCTTTAGCTTTATCGATCGTTTATCGATTCGGGCTGTCAGTTTTTAAAGGGAACACTGTTTACTGATATCAATCGTTGTAATTTCACGTTATATTCTATATTATGGATATGAACTGAACATATTCAAATTCTTAGAGGATGTTGATCATTTAACTGCCTTTATATGATATAGATAATGTATATTGCGTTATCAATAATAG
Organism: Halyzia sedecimguttata; assembly: GCA_937662695.2. Taxonomy (NCBI): domain Eukaryota; kingdom Metazoa; phylum Arthropoda; class Insecta; order Coleoptera; family Coccinellidae; genus Halyzia; species Halyzia sedecimguttata. The sequence continues at coordinate 29,131,758 of OW569415.2, forward strand.
AACGTTAATTAATCATATATCAATTTACAAAATTCGAAAATAATCTATGCCGTATCTGTGGTCACGTAAGGTCCCTATTCAAATACGTGCATTCACAATTGGATCGAAGATAATCAATGCTGTATCTATGATCGCGTAAGGTCCAAATTCAAATAAATTCTGAGAATCTATCCGAGGTACCTATTAAGTTGATGCGTACACTTGTGCCGTGAGAAAAAGAACATCCTGTATAGTGATGGTTTATTTTCAACGATGTACGTCTCGAAAGAATATTGTGTAACACAAATGAATGAAATTGTTCGATTGTGGCATGCAGAATAGCAAGTTGCAATGGACGTTAAAAGAAAAACACTCTGTATGCATATTTCGGACAAATACATTATGAGAATCCATCTGAGTTAACTATTTAGTTAATGCTTTGTTTGTGGCAAAAATCACTTCAGTCGCGTACAATTGTGCCGTTAGAAAAAGAACACTCTGTATAGTAATGGTCTATTTTCAATTATGTATGCCTCGCAAGTATATTTTTTAACACAAATGAATCAAATTGTGTGACTATGGCGTGAAAAACAGCCACTTGCAATTGAAGTTAAAAGAAAACCACCCTGTATGAAGATTTCGGACAAATACATAATGAGAATCCATCCAAAGTACCTATTTAGTTAAAGCTTCGTTTGTGGCTCAAGTCAATTCAATCGCGTACAATTGTGCCCTGAGAAAAAGAACACCCTGTATAGTAATGGTTTATTTTCAATGATGTAGCCCTCGAAAGTTTATGTTTTAGCACACATGAATGAAATTGTACTATTATGGCATGAAAAACAGCAAGTTGCAATTGAAGTTAAAAGAAATCATCCTGTATGGATAAAATGTATCCCATGTCCGTCTGCTGGTTCTATGCTACCTCCCCACAAATTTTCAGCCAAATCGGTACAGCTGTTCTTGAGTTATGAATAGTGTAACTAACACGACTTTTCTTTTATATATATATAGATGATGATGAATATTTAATTTTCTCAAATGATTGAGATTCTTCTATTCACAAAAGATTAACTTCATCTGCTTTCTTTACGCTAATTTCTCATAGACTTCGTAATTCGCGAGTCCATAACTAGGGAACGAGTGCAAAGAGGAAAAAACTGTTAATTTGAGATAATGTGTCATAGCTATAGAAAACTCCACACTAAAATTCATTCCATTCTGAATAACCACAGCAAAGCTACAAAACGAAATCTGATTTTATTTCAACATCCCGTATCTTTTTACCTGAGCAGAATTTGGAAAAAAAAATGTTTTATTGATGTAGGGAATCTATGGTTGTACAACACAAATAATCAACCTGTATAAGGCCCCTAAAAATCCCATACTACTTATTTACCCCCTACGTTTGTAGGGAAAACCCTTGGTTGAGAACCCTGTCCACAATACCGCATTCGGGCCGTTCGAACAACGATCCTCCCCACCACCATCACCCGTCGACTGAATTCAAATTGATCCATTTGAACAATTGATTATCCATTCTAATTATCGCGCATATTATCTTTTATATCTTGTAATTGTCGACTCACTGGAGTAGATAGGGAGGGGGATCAATCGTCCCCCTCTCCATAAATCTCAGAAAACCTTCTTAATTCTCTGAACTTACTGAATGTTAAGCACTCTCTTTCTTATGCATTCAAAATAGACACTGCCAGTGTAATATTACTTACCGGTATACTGATCATTTAATGAACGAGCACACAAAAGTTCCTGATGTCACATTATAATGTTTTTACTTTATCCAACTTACCGCAAATAGGCAATATGCCAATCCATCTTCCGCCCATGCAAGTCAGTTTGGAAGGTTGACAGGTCTCAACAATCCGCCTATCGAATTTATGGAAAGTTGCTTGACATCTTATCTCTATGACCGTCCCTGGATAAGCCGTGTCCTCCGTCTTCCTGCCTTTCAACACCGTCGCAGAACTATGAGGTACAAAGGGAGTTTCGCCGCAGGGCAAGTCCGGGTCTGGAAAAAAAATGTCCTTGCGAATTATTGGTATTACATACGGATAAGAGCGAGGTAATTCTATATAGTTGTTAAATTATGTAGGATTTCTATAAGGATTGGAATTCTACTTGTATATACATAGTTAGAATCAGGATTTTATTTTAAGGGTAACAACGGCACATTATCGATACATCGGACGTTCTCTGAACCGTCTGTCGCCTGAAGACCATTAGTAGTTAGCGACAGATGTACCACCCAACAGGAGATTCAGAATTTAATACCAAACCCCGACTCGCTGGCGTCCCCAAGGAGTTCGGGGTTAACGGGATATCTATATCTGCATTTTATAATACCCGAAGGGCTCTTGTAGTGCAACATTACGAACGACTATATTCCTGGCTTTGCCTTAAAACCGTGGGATCGTTCCCATGGAATCCTATTGGTCTAAGGCGGGGTAGTTCAGCTAGAGAATCACCAATCATTGCACTACCCTGTGAGATCGAGGGCAAGCCAAATGCGGGGGGTAAACAGAGTAGGTACCTAGGGTATGAGGAATCAAGGAAAACGGGCAGTGAGTGCCGAGCAGGGATAAGACGAAGACGGTAGAATTAAGACGGTTAGCGAATACGAGTTTTTATCCCTGAGACTTGGGTGATTTTATTGAATTCTGACTTACACGAATTTAGAGTACATTTACAATTATATAATAAAAGTTGGAAAAGCATTGACGTGAGGTCAGTCTGCTTTGGCGCGTTTGTTCAAATTCATAGCCAGGTACTGAACTCATCCAAGGTTGTAAATTTGTGTTAAATTAGAAGCGATACCTACTCACCTTTCTCGAAAATATCCTTGCATACCTCAATTCATTAAACAACCAGGGTACTGAATATCACTTACGGAATTAACATTATTCGATTGCATTCTCTTGTAAATATACATATGATTATTGTGTGCGAATTTCAAAATTAACAGTGCGTTTCAGAAAGCCTTTATTTGCTTGATTATAGATTTAATTCGATGGTGCATGAAAAATGAACTGGAAATGAACATAAAATCTCACTGATTTGGCAGTTAGGAGCTATCAAAGTTTCGTGAAACCCACTGTAGTATACAAAATAGATATGTAATATCAAAGTCGTTCACGGAAATTGAAATTCTAGATACTACAACTACTATTATTAGGATTCTGTCCTATAAGGACAGCCTGGTCTACGGGAGTAACATTCCTTTTAGTTATTCATTCGGTCGTTATAAAAAAAATCTTAATAAGCACCGACGTGATGTCAGGAGCTTTCGCGCGCATGTTCCATTGTCTATTCACGCCTCATATAAAGTCTGTCGAGCTTAAATTCGGTACTCGATTGTAAAATGGCCGCTCGAAGATATATATTGAATTTCAGCGGATTCTGAAGGATAGTTTCTGAAATATAAAATTAAAGAAAAATATATTCTTATTTTGTTTCCAGTGATTCATCCTCACGAAATTTCGGAAATATTAGAGCTACGGAATTCTACAAGTAATTACCAAGTTTGAATTAGATCAGATTTGTATTTTTTGAGTTATTGAGTAACTAACAACAAAATTTCAGATGGTTATAACTATGAAACCGTTTGGTCGAATATGCCCATTAACAAACTCAAATGTCGCATTCGCCACCTACCCTGAAAATTGCAAGCCGCTATCTCCTTCCTTTAGAAAGATATCACAGTCACCCATCGAGCTACTGAACTCGCCCAAGGCTGCTCGGCTTCCAACATTTTTTCAATGTCGCCAACAATACAAGGGCATTGTTTTAAAAAGACAATTAGCCTTATATGGGAAAGTAAAAAATGTGGGAAAGCCCTTTGGACAGGAGTTTTGGCGCTCTTGTTCAAACTTTGACAAATCATATCTCCAAAAGAATGGGTTTCTCAGAGTTGGGAATGATATCAATAGATTCTTATGACAGAACTGCATCATAAAAAATTAAATTCAAAACGTAGGTCTAGGACTCACCTCATATGTTATTTTACGTACATCAGCAAATTATAGTTAGAGCATTCTATAAAATCATAAAATTACGATTAAGTACCTATTGAAATTTTGGAAAATTATATCTCCGAAGGTGTTAGTTTGTTAGAGTTTCGAATGATATTAATGGATTCTTAGGATAAAACTGCATCTTAAAAAAATTGAATTTGAAATTTGTAATATAAAACGAAAAAAAAATGTTTTCGTCACTCCGAAACCATCTGGCCGATTTTGCCCAATAACGAACTTAACAGAGATTCAACTGTATAGGTCATTCTGTTCGAGAGTTATCGTTTTAATGGCCGGACAGCAGGCCGGCCGGACAGAATCGATTTTGACCACGGATTCTTGATCAGTGAGTCGAACCAAAACGTTTGAGACCATTCTCAGCAAAAAAAATCGAAAATTACAGACATTTGGACAAATTGATAAGCAAATGTGGGGAAGCCCTGTGGTCAGGAGCTTTGGCGTTCTTGTTCAAACTTTGAAAAATCATATCTCCGAAAGTATTGGTTTCTAAGAGTTGGGAATAATATCAATGGATTCCTATGATAGAACTGCATCATGAAAGGAATCAAATTCAAAAAATTATCCGAGATATTCATTCCTCAAATATACTCTGAAAATTAGATATATTATATCAATTGAAACCAATATTCAAGTTTTGTTTTTACTGGAGATATTCTGAACCCAATTCAATTAACTTACACCAAAGCATAATGTTTGCATCATCATATGGATTATCCAAGGGCATTATATTGTCACCCAAAAATTATAATATCCTATAATACTAATAATTCTCATTCCGTTCGAGAGTTATCGTGTTAACGGCGGGCTGGCCGGACATAATCGATTTTGACCATGGATTCTCGATCAGTGAGTAGAACCAAATCGCTTAATACCATTTTCATCCAAAAATTAGAAAATTATAGGCATTTGGGCAAATTAATATGCACTCTGTTCCGAGGAACAAAAGCGGCAAAAAACATAACTTTGATGCGTCACACAGCTATAGAAAACCCTGTATATTGGAATTTATTCGTCTGCACCCGCATCGTTGATTCATCCTGTGTGAATTTTTGAGATCGCTGAAATTACTAGAATGTTTACGATATCATTCATCCCCAAGATAATCCAATTTTTCCACTGCCCATTCCATTTTCCCACCAATTTGAAACCGTATAATATTTACCGGACTTCGTTCGCATCATAGCAGCAACGCATCCGCAAAAAGTCGCAATCCCCTGCGTACACGCCGAGCTCCAGAGCACGCAGCGCCGGACCCGAACCGCTACATGGGCACATTAAGAGAATTTATGAAAACACAAGGGACATATTTCAGAACGTACAAGGCAGGTAACAAGAACACTCTCGGAACACGGGAATATTAATGACGAATATTTGGAGCCCTCCCACGACGTATGTGTATCGGGAAGATGGTGTCGGAGAGATCAAAGAGACCGTCGGCGCTAGCATAGTGGAGCGGTTCTGGTCGGAACACTCCACCAAACGCGAGTACGCGAGTTTGCGAGTTATGCAATCAGGAAGTCGCCGATCCTTCATATTTCCGAAGCGGAGCCTCCATATCCATAGGTGGATATAGGGTGGTCAAACGATTTTCCATTGAAAGCTGCAACACTGCGTGTTTGAAGATATTTTAGATAGATATAGACTTCTTGATTCTGTTACTAACCAAATTTTCAGATCGATCCCATAATTAGTTCTATATTTACTTCTAACCTACCATCGACCATGAGACACCCTGTATAGAGAAACTACGCGAGGCAAAGAGAATTGAGTTTGAATTTCCTCACTGAATTGTACGTAGAAGTCCCTACCAAGAACTATCAACACGATATAAATAGTTATACGTTGAACGGAGATGATCAACATGTACAAATTTTCAATTTCACCCTGTATCTCCGAAACTAGGTGACATATCAAATTACCTATACTCCATTCACTTTTATAAAGTCTCCCGGTTGGCCATGACATTTTGACACATTTCACCGTGTATATTATTCAAGCTTTTCAATCATCTTCCCCGATATATTCGGTCTCTAAAGATTAATCAATTCAAGAAAGTTGTTAAGTCTTTACTTGTGAAGAAATTTTATTATACAATGAATGAATATTTTAGTGATAATTTAGTTAATGTCTAAATTATTTTACCACCTGACTTATCCTATACATAATTTTTATGTCTTAAAGGATCAATAAATTATTATTATTATTATAAAAATGTACCGGCGTGAAGACAGCTATGCGTTTCAGCTATGGATTTGCAGATACTGTAAGTCGTGCGCCTAACTGCCGACTGGCGTCGTGGGTCGTTTAACTGGGATCGAAACTCGTAGCTGGCCACGGCTCGCTTCGTAACACGCTGTAGTGTCGAACCGAAACGCCCGCTTCACAACCCTTTCTATGTATTTATTCGAATTAATTCCTTCCTGAAAATGCCAATAGTTCATTTTTTCAAGAGTGTATGCTGCATAAACTGTTCTTGAAATTCTATAAAACCCCTAATTTTGTCGCGAAACAAATCGTAAATTCTTGAAGATAAAAATATATCGCATTTTTTCATGGCAATAGGAGCTACAAAGTCTCCTCTTTAAATCCTATATGACCACATATTTTGCCGGGCAAGAATTGACCCCCTACAACCCCCTCTCTTGTTCTCGCGAATAAAATCGTAAGTTCTTAAAAAGAAAAAAAATTCGCACTTTTTTCATGTGAATAGGAGCCATTTAGTCTACTCATTAAAACCTATAAAAGCTTATATTTTGCTGGGCAAGAATTAACCCCCTACAAACCCCTCCATTGTTCTCGCGAAAAAAACCGTAAGTTCTTAAAAATAAAAAAAATTCGCACCTTTTTCATGTGAATAGGAGCTACATAGTATACTCTTCTAGACCTATATGACCCTATATTTTGCCGGCCAAGAATTGACCCCCTACAACCCTCTCTATTGTTCTCGCGAAAAAAATCATAAGTTCTTGTAAATGAAAAAATTTCACACTTTTTTCATGTGAATAGCAGCTACATAGTATACTCTTCTAGACCTGTATGACCCTATATTTTGCCGGGCAAGATTTGACCCCCTACAACCCCCTCTATTGTTCTCGCGAAAACAATAACAAGTACTTCAAAATAAAAAAATTTCGCACTTTTTTCATGTGAATAGGAGCTAAATAGTCGACACTATAAAACGTATATGACCACATATTTTGCCGGGCAAGAATTGACCCCCTACAACCCCCTCTATTGTTCTCGCGAAAAAAATCATAAGTTCTTGTAAATGAAAAAATTTCGCACTTTTTTCATGTGAATAGCAGCTACATAGTATACCCTTCTAGACCTTTATGACCCTATATTTTGCCGGGCAAGAATTGACCCCCTACAACCCCCTCTATTCTTCTCGCGAAAAAAATCATAAGTTCTTGAAAATAAAAAAATTTCGCACTTTTTTCATGTGAAGAGGAGCTACATAGTCGACACTATAAAACCTATATGACCACATATTTTGCCGGGCAAGAATTGACCCCCTACAACCCCCTCTATTGTTCTCGCGAAAAAAATCATAAGTTCTTGACAATAAAAAAATTTCGCACCTTTTTCATGTGAATAGGAGCTACATAGTCGACACTATAAAACCTATATGACCTTATATTTTGCCGGGCAAGAATTGACCCCCTACAACCCCCTCTATTGTTCTCGCGAAAAAAATCATAAGTTCTTGAAAATTAAAAAAATTTGCACTTTTTTTATGTGAATAGCAGCTACATAGTATACTCTTCTAGTCCTTTATGACCCTATATTTTGCCGGGCAAGAATTGACCCCCTACAACCCCCTCTATTGTTCTCGCGAAAAAAATCATAAGTTCTTGAAAATAAAAAAATTTCGCACTCTTTTCATGTGAATAGGAGCTACATAGTCGACACTATAAAACCTATATGACCACATATTTTGCCGGGCAAGAATTGACCCCCTATAACCCCCTCTATTGTTCTCGCGAAAAAAATCATAAGTTCTTGAAAATGAAAACATTCCGCACTTTTTTCATGTGAATAGCAGCTACATAGTATACTCTTCTAGAACTATATGACCCTATATTTTGCCGGGCACGAATTGACCCCCTACAACCCCCTCTATTGTTCTCGCGAAAAAAATCACAAGTTCTTAAAAATAATAAAATTTGGCACTTTTTTTATGTTAATAGGAGCTACATAGTCCGAACTCCAAAACCTATATGACCCCATATTTTGCCGGGCAAGAATCGCCCCCCTACAACCCCCTCTATTGTTCTCGCGAAAAAAATCATAAGTTCTTGAAAATGAACAAAATTCGCACTTTTTTCATGTGAACAGCAGATACATAGTATACTCTTCTAGACCTATATGACCCTATATTTTGCCGGGCAAGAATTGACCCCCTACAACCCCCTCTATAGTTCTCGCGAAAAAAATCATAAGTTCTTAAAAATGAAAAAATTTCCCACTTTTTTCATGTGAATAGGAGCTATATAGTCCTCTCATCAAAACCTTTATGAGCTTATATTTCGCCGGGCAAGAAGTAACCCCCTACAACCCCCTCCATTGTTCTCGCGAAAAAAACCGTAGGATCTTAAAAATAAAAAAAATTCGCACTTTTTTCATGTGAATAGGAGCTACATAGTATATTCTTCTAGACCTATATGACCCTATATTTTGCCGGGCAAGAAATGACCCCCTACAACCCCCTCTATTGTTCTCGCGAAAAAAATCATAAGTTCTTGAAAATAAAAAAATTTCGCACTCTTTTCATGTGAATAGGAGCTACATAGTCGACACTATAAAACCTATATGACCACATATTTTGCCGGGCAAGAATTGACCCCCTATAACCCCCTCTATTGTTCTCGCGAAAAAAATCATAAGTTCTTGAAAATGAAAACATTCCGCACTTTTTTCATGTGAATAGCAGCTACATAGTATACTCTTCTAGAACTATATGACCCTATATTTTGCCGGGCACGAATTGACCCCCTACAACCCCCTCTATTGTTCTCGCGAAAAAAATCACAAGTTCTTAAAAATAATAAAATTTGGCACTTTTTTTATGTTAATAGGAGCTACATAGTCCGAACTCCAAAACCTATATGACCCCATATTTTGCCGGGCAAGAATCGCCCCCCTACAACCCCCTCTATTGTTCTCGCGAAAAAAATCATAAGTTCTTGAAAATGAACAAAATTCGCACTTTTTTCATGTGAACAGCAGATACATAGTATACTCTTCTAGACCTATATGACCCTATATTTTGCCGGGCAAGAATTGACCCCCTACAACCCCCTCTATAGTTCTCGCGAAAAAAATCATAAGTTCTTAAAAATGAAAAAATTTCCCACTTTTTTCATGTGAATAGGAGCTATATAGTCCTCTCATCAAAACCTTTATGAGCTTATATTTCGCCGGGCAAGAAGTAACCCCCTACAACCCCCTCCATTGTTCTCGCGAAAAAAACCGTAGGATCTTAAAAATAAAAAAAATTCGCACTTTTTTCATGTGAATAGGAGCTACATAGTATATTCTTCTAGACCTATATGACCCTATATTTTGCCGGGCAAGAAATGACCCCCTACAACCCCCTCTATTGTTCTCGCGAAAAAAATCATAAGTTCTTGAAAATGAAAAAAATTCGCACTTTTTTCATGTGAATAGGAGCTACATAGTCGACACTATAAATCCTATATGACCCCATATTTTGCCGGCTAAGAATTGACCCCCTACAACCCCCTCGTTTGTTCTCGCAAAAAAAATCATAAGTTCTTGAAAATGAAAAAAATTTGCACTTTTTTCATGTGAATAGCAGCTACATAGTATACTCTTCTAGACCTATATGACCCTATATTTTGCCGGGCAAGAATTGACCCCCTACAACCCCCTCTATTGTTCTCGCGAAAAAAATCATTAGTTCTTGAAAATGAAAAAAAATCGCACCTTTTTATGTGAATAGCAGCTACATAGTATACTCTTCTAAACCTATATGACCCTATATTTTGCCGGGCAAGAATTGACCCCCTACAACCCCCTCTATTGTTCTCGCGAAAAAAATCATAAGTTCTTAAAAATGAAAAACTTTCGCACTTTTTTCATGTGAATAGGAGCTATATAGTCTACCCATCAAAACCTATATGAGCTTATATTTTGCCGGGCAAGAAGTAACCCCCTACAACCCCCTCCATTGTTCTCGCGAAAAAAACCGTAAGTTCTTAAAAATAATAAAATTTCGCACTTTGTTTATGTGAATAGGAGCTACATAGTCCGCACTCCAAAACCTATATGACCCCATATTTTGCCGGGCAATACTCGACCCCCTATAACCCCCTCTATTGTTCTCGCGAAAAAAATCATTAGTTCTTGAAAATGAAAAAATTTCGCACTTTTTTCATGTGAATAGGAGCTACATAGTCGACACTCGAAAACATATATGACCACATATTTTGCCGGGCAAGAATTGACACCCTACAACCCCCTCTATTGTTCTCGCGAAAAAAATCGAAATTTCTTAAAAATGCATATACAGTGCTTCCCAGTAACTCCGCACCAAGACTTTTTTCTATATTAATATTTCCGAATTTTACTTTTTACAAAAAGTTGGTTCGCCAAAAATGATAAAAGTCACTGCAACTTCTGGTTTGATCGGAAATCTTCATTTTTAAACAAAAATGTCGACTACCTGGGATGAGTAAACTTGTTTGAAATTACAATTAAGATCATTCTGCAATAATTCAGGTCGCAAAACCGAAACAAATATTTTACGCGCATGTTCTGGGGAACACCGCCTTATCATTTTGCCCAAATGTCTGTAATCTTCGAATTTTCAGCCGAAAGTGGTATCAAACGATTAGGTTCGGCCCACTGATGAAGAATTTGAGGTCGAATTTGAATCTGCCCGGCTAGCCGGACGCTTCCACGATAACTTGAGAACGGGAAGAGATAGCCACTTGAAAATATGGGGTCGTATAGGATTGGGAGTGCGGACTATGTAGCTCCTATTCACATAAAAAAAGTGCGAAATTTCATTATTTTTAAGAACTTGTGATTTTTTTCGCGAGAACAATGGAGGGGGTTATAGGGGGTTTATTCTTGCCCGGCAAAATATGTGGCCATATAGGTATGGAGTGTCGACTATGTAGCTCCTATTCACACGAAAAAAGTGCGAAATTTTTTCATTTTCAAGAACTTATGATTTTTTTCGCGAGAACAATAGAGGGGGTTGTAGGGGGTCAATTCTTACCCGGCAAAATAAAGGGTCATATAGGTCTAGAAGAGTATACTATGTAGCTGCTATTCACATGAAAAAAGTGCGAAATGTTTTCATTTTCAAGACCTTATGATTTTTTTCGCGAGAACAATAGAGGGGGTTATAGGGGGTCAATTCTTGCCCGGCAAAATATAGGGTCATATAGGACTAGAAGAGTATACTATGTAGCTGCTATTCACATGAAAAAAGTGCAAATTTTTTTAATTTTCAAGAACTTATGATTTTTTTCGCGAGAACAATAGAAGGGGTTGTAGGGGGTCTATTCTTGCCCGGCAAAATATAGGGTCATATAGGTCTAGAACAGTATACTATGTAGCTGCTATTCACATGAAAAAAGTGCGAAATTTTTTCATTAACAAGAACTTATGATTTTTTTCGCGAGAACAATAGAGAGGGTTGTAGGGGGTCATTCTTGGCCGGCAAAATATAGGGTCATATAGTCCTAGAAGAGTATACTATGTGGCTCCTATTCACATGAAAAAAGTGCGAAATTTTTTCATTTTTAAGAACTTATGATTTTTTTTCCGCGAGAACAATAGAGGGGGTTGTAGGGGGTCAATTCTTAGCCGGCAAAATATAGGGTCATATAGGTCTAGAAGAGTATACTATGTAGCTCCTATTCACATGAAAAAAGTGCGATTTTTTTTTATTTTTAAGAACCTACGGTTTTTTTCGCGAGAACAATGGAGGGGGTTGTAGGGGGTTAATTCTTGCCCGGCAAAATATAAGCTCATATGGGTTTTGATGAGTAAACTATAAAGCTCCTATTCAGATGAAAAAAGTGCAAATTTTTTTCATTTTCAAGAACTTATGATTTTTTTCGCGAGAACAATAGAGGGGGTTGTAGGGGGTCAATTCTTGCCCGGCAAAATATGGGGTCATATAGGTTTTAGAGTGTGGACTATGTAGCTCCTATTCACATGAAAAAAGTGCAATTTTTTTTCATTTTCAAGAACTTATGATTTCTTTCGCGAGAACAATAGAGGGGGTTGTAGGGGGTCAATTCTTGCCCGGCAAAATATGGGGTCATATAGGTTTTAGAGTGTAGACTATGTAGCTCCTATTCACATGAAAAAAGTGTGAAATTTTGTTATTTTCAAGAACTTGTGATTTTTTCGTGAGAAAATTAGAGGGGGTTGTAGGGGGTCAATTCTTGCCCGGCAAAATATGGGGTCATATAGGTTTTATAGTGTCGACTATGTAGCTCCTATTCACATGAAAAAAGTGCGAAATTTTTTTTATTTGAAGAACTTGTGATTTTTTTCGCGAGAACAATAGAGGGGGTTGTAGGGGGTCAATTCTTGCCCGGCAAAATATAGGGTCATATAGGTCTAGAAGAGTATACTATGTAGCTGCTACTCACATGAAAAAAGTGCAAATTTTTTTCATTTTCAAGAACTTATGATTTTTTTCGCGAGAACATTAGAGGGGGTTGTAGGGGGTCAATTCTTTTCCGGCAAAATATGGGGTCATATAGGTTTTAGAGTGTGGACTATGTAGCTCCTATTCACATGAAAAAAGTGCGAAATTTTGTTATGTTCAAGAACTTGCGATTTTTTCGCGAGAAAATTAGAGGGGGTTGTAGGGGGTCAATTCTTGCCCGGCAAAATATGGGGTCATATAGGTTTTATAGTGTCGACTATATAGCTCCTATTCACATGAAGAAAGTGGGAAATTTTTTCATTTTTAAGAACTTATGATTTTTTTCACGAGAACTAGAGAGGGGGTTGTAGGGGGTCAATTCTTGCCCGGCAAAATATAGGGTCATATAGGTCTAGAAGAGTATACTATGTATCTGCTGTTCACATGAAAAAAGTGCGAATTTTGTTCATTTTCAAGAACTTATGATTTTTTTCGCGAGAACAATAGAGGGGGTTGTAGGGGGGCGATTCTTGCCCGGCAAAATATGGGGTCATATAGGTTTTGGAGTTCGGACTATGTAGCTCCTATTAACATAAAAAAAGTGCCAAATTTTATTATTTTTAAGAACTTGTGATTTTTTTCGCGAGAACAATAGAGGGGGTTCTAGGGGGTCAATCCTTGCCCGGCAAAATATAGGGTCATATAGTTCTAGAAGAGTATACTATGTAGCTGCTATTCACATGAAAAAAGTGCGGAATGTTTTCATTTTCAAGAACTTATGATTTCTTTCGCGAGAACAATAGAGGGGGTTATAGGGGGTCAATTCTTGCCCGGCAAAATATGTGGTCATATAGGTTTTATAGTGTCGACTATGTAGCTCCTATTCACATGAAAAGAGTGCGAAATTTTTTTATTTTCAAGAACTTATGATTTTTTTCGCGAGAACAATAGAGGGGGTTGTAGGGGGTCAATTCTTGCCCGGCAAAATATAGGGTCATATAGGTCTAGAAGAGTATACTATGTAGCTGCTACTCACATGAAAAAGTGCAATTTTTTTTCATTTTCAAGAACTTATGATTTTTTTCGCGAGAATAATAGAGGGCGTTGTAGGGGGTCAATTCTTACCCGGCAAAATATGGGGTCATATAGGTTTTAGAGTGTGGACTATGTAGCTCCTATTCACATGAAAAAAGTGCGAAATTTTGTTATTTTCAAGAACTTGCGATTTTTTCGCGAGAAAATTAGAGGGGGTTGTAGGGGGTCAATTCTTGCCCGGCAAAATATGGGGTCATATAGGTTTCATAGTGTCGACTATGTAGCTCCTATTCACATGAAAAAAGTGCGAAATTTTTTTAATTTGAAGAACTTATGATTTTTTTCGCGAGAACAATAGAGGGGGTTGTAGGGGGTCAATTCTTGCCCGGAAAAATATGTGGTCATATAGGTTTTATAGTGTTGACTATGTAGCTCATATTCACATTTAAAATGTGCGATTTTTTTTCATTTTGAAGTACTTGTGATTGTTTTCGCGAGAACAATAGAGGGGGTTGTAGGGGGTCAATTCTTGCCCGGCAAAATATGGGGTCATATAGGTCTAGAAGAGTATACTATGTAGCTGCTATTCACATGAAAAAAAAGCGAAATTTTTTCATTTACAAGAACTTATGATTTTTTTCGCGAGAACAATAGAGGGGGTTGTAGGGGGTCAATTCTTGCCCGGCAAAATATAAGCTGATATAGGTTTTGATGAGTAGACTAAATAGCTCCTATTCACATGAAAAGAGTGCGAAATTTTTTCTTTTATAGAACTTACGATTTCATTCGCGAGAACAAGAGAGGGGATTGTAGGGGGTCAATTCATGCCGGCAAAATATGTGATCATATAGGATTTAAAGAGGAGACTATGTAGCTCCTATTGCCATGAAAAAATGCGATATATTTTTATCTTCAAGAAATTACGATTTTTTCCGCGACAAAATTAGGGGTTTTATAGAATTAAAGAACAGTTTAAGCAGCATACACTCTTGAAAAAATGAAATATTGGCATTTTCAGGAAGGAATTAATTCGAATAAATATATAGAAAGGGTTGTGAAGCGGGCGTCCCGGTTCGACACTACAGCGTGTTACGAAGCGAGCCGTGGCCAGCCACGAGTTTCGATCCCTGTTAAACGACCCACGACGCCAGCCGGCAGTTAGGCGCACGACTTACAGTATCTGCAAATCCATAGCTGAAACGCATAGCTGTCTTCACGCCGGTTAAAAATGTTAGGTTATGCTCATTTTCCTGTCAGATAACTACGCGACATTGTCCTCTCTACATAGAAGTCGTAGTAATTACGTATTTTTCACGATGTGAATTTTCTTGGGAAAAATACTGAATTTGATAAGATATATTATCTGAATTCAATAATTCCAAAGACCTGGCGACTGTTCAAGAAAATTTTTCATCTGTTGTTTGTTTCATCTGGTTGGAAGATTCAGTTAAATGCTATTTTCTTGCACGGGAATCAAGTGTTGAAATTTTAATGAAAAATAATGGATACAGTAGTCCGTTACTTTGTGATAGTTCATTTGAAAAAAGAATAAAAAGTACCTGAATATCCAGGAAGAACTTCTAAACGAAAAGACGTACCTATGGAATTCCCACTTCTCGAAATTCTCAAGAAATACCTAAGCCTACAGAAGACATTTAAATAGCTACCTTGGTGCACAACTTGAAATACACCAGTTTAAAAATGTAGTAGTCACTGTTAAACCTTCATGAAATATAGTGATATGATATGATAAGTATGTAATTTCATTCGAGAGGTCAGCATGTCCTAAGACAGAATGAAGTTTTCCTATTGCATATTTCAGTTCTGTATAGCACTTCCTGATGTGTCTCTGGCTCTTCGAAACTGCTTTTGGCATTTTCAATTTCAAAGCGAAGGGTTCTTTATTATTCGAAAATAATGATGGAATATCTAAAATGGAACATTATGTTGATTGTTGAGAGTAGAAATTGGCAACGTTTCAGAGATTTGTTTTGACATTGACGATATTTCAGAAGTGCCAACCTGCCTTTGTTTTAGTTACAAAAACGTGATAGACCGAAATCATGGCCAAACGGGAGACTTTATAAAAGTGAATGTAGTATATTGTTTTCTCCTTGAATCGTTCCATGAAAAGTAGGGCAAGTATATAAAACCGCATCCTCATATTCCTTAAGATGGAGTTTTCATTCACGGACATCGAAATTGGGAAGCCCTGTACTTACAAAATTCTTCAAAGTGAATTGTGTTGATGAGATTCCGAGAAATTGAAATTTTCTTAATTTACGTACGTAAGTATTATCATTTCTCCCAAATGTCTGTAGTTTTCGAATAATTTGCCGAAAATGGTCTCAAGCGATTAGGTTTGACTCACTGATGAAGAAATCGAGGTCAAATTTGACTCTGTCCAGCCACCATAACTTTCGAACGGATAGAGATAGCGACTTGAAATTTTCACGGTAGGTGGCGCATCCGAATGCGGCAGTTGTCTTAATAGGCATAATCGGCCAACCGGTTTTGGAGTTATACCTATCTGACTATTTGTTGTTGTTTCCTCCATAATTCAAAAAATACGAATCCGATCCCATTCAAACATGGTTATTAGTTATAGAATGCCAACGCGCATATGTTGCGATATTTCTTGAGGATCGTATCACAAGGAAATTTGGAAAGAAATCATTTGTATCTCAGAAACTATCAGGCCCATATCGCTGAAATTTAAACTGAAACTATCCGTCAGAATTCAGAATCCGCTCAAATTCCCCACATACCTTCAGCCACCATTTTACAATCGAGTACTGAATTTCAGCTCGATCGACTTTGTATGAGGCGTGAATAGACAATGGAATATGCGAACTGCTTTTCCATTTAGGAAATTACGGAGGCCTATAAAAAATTCGGTACTTATAATTAATTGATTATATTAAGTACCACCGCTATAAAGGCTGGTTTATACTGGCTGGTAACTTTAACTTATTCGCTAACTTAAAAATTGAAACATAGATTTCTAACGCTATGGTTGATACTGAGACTGAATAATCCGTTTACTTATTATTAATAATAATAATTAATAAGTTAACGGATTATTTAGTTTGATTATAAAGCATAACACTAAAAATAAATGTCTATATGATTAAGTTAAAGTTACCAGCCAGCATAAACCAGCCTTAACAGTCCTTAATAATATGTCTCCGTCAATTTTATGAGCTTCTCGGATTTTCTCAAAATTTCGGTCACTCCTATATTATGGTAGGTTACGCTAGATGACCGAACATGAACAACTATCATTATTTTGTCGAAGAAATGAGCTTTTATCATGCAGCAAACTGTTTCACACTTCCGGTTTCGATGCAGCGAATTTTTACCACTACCGTCAATTAAAATTTAAAACCAGATTCGGCACTACTCGTTCATATTTCTTTAAAATATTCAATCTGGGTAGGTATATTATACATCATTAGGAGGGAGATATCCATACCTAAATATTACAGCAATTTACATTATCGTGTTGTTGGGTCTTTTCTCCCATTGTAAGGGTATCATAAAAGTTATATTTGTGAGAGGATGATGTCATAGATAGTAGACCTGAGTATAAATATTATGTAATCAAACGTTTGAAAAGTGCCGAAGCTGGTGTTAAATTCTACATAGAGATAAAAATTCCCTGCTTCGAAACCGGAAGTGTGATAGAGTTTGCAGTAGGATGAAAGCCCAACTCCTACACGAAATTTCAAGAAAATGCGAGAAGCTGATAACATTGTTGGATACATTATATGATAGGTTGCCTTCTATATTTCGGGAATGGGCAACAGGACCTAGTGTTGAGAATTGGCAACTGACAGCTCTATCGTAAAGTTTGACATTTTTTAAGTTACGCGTACTCAGAACGTTTTAACATTACATAACTTATGAGGGGTCTCCTTGTGGAAGACCCAGGAGGATCAGTATAATAATAATAATAATAATAATAATAATAATAATAATAATAATAACCCGTGGGGGTTTGCTGGAACCCCTATCGGGCGCGGCCCCTTGCGAATAGGGGATGCCCTCTGCTTGTTAACCGGAGAGGGTAGCGGGTAAATATAAAAATAACCGCCGTGGAACAAAATCCAGCACCTCCATGAAGAGTAAGGATGAAAAGATGTTATAAAGCCTCGGAAAAAAATGACGTAAACGGGGTCAGTGTGGCAGCACCTGACGTCGCGTCCGGCAAGGGGTTTGAGGCGCCCCAGGTCGTCATCATGCGAAGTCCTCAATCATCCACCAGCACCCAACACCAAACCAGAACTGCAACCAATGAGAAAACATTCGACATCCAGCGCATCGTAGGAGACGGATACTGCCTGTTTCGGTCAGTGAGCCTGTATCTTCATAACACTCAGGACAGGCATATGGATCTAAGAGCGGAAGTAGTGTCCTACATACGAAGACAATGGAATGACCTGAAAGACTATCTAGTGCAAGGCCCAAGCGATCAAAGAAGCTATTGTTATCAAATGAGACAACCAGGGACATTTGGCACAAGTATAGAAATTCTTGCGATGTCAGAAATACACCAACTAAATTTCCTGATATATGCTGAAGAACAAAACATAAAAACCAGCCGACATATCACAAAGAAAACCCCTACAACCATCAGCAAAACATCACACTCAAGAAATATTAATCTCCTCTTCACCGGAGATCTGCAGAAGGGACATTATGAATTATTAATAGAAAATAATAATACCAACGAAACCAAAGAGAAATCCAACCAAGAAACTATCAACAACACTAAAGACAAGTCCAACCAAGATACCATCAACAACACCAAAGACAAGTCTATACATCAGAAGAAAACAAGACAACCAGTACTCTGTCCTAAAGAAAGAAGCGAACCTCCGCGAGATTACAAGGATGAAAAAAACAAATCTAGAAGAAAATGGTCTCTTGATGAATACAAAGAGATAATATTCTGCCACTACTACACTATGGAAAAAACAGGAACTGCTAGCCTTAAAGAAGCGTTCAAGATCTGGAAAGAAAGAAATCCCAACCCCACACATGAACTAAATGCTAACACAATGGCAACACAGAGAAGATTCATCCTAAACAATAATAAGCTATCTCCAACCGAACTTAACGAAATAGAGAAAAAAGTTAAAACACTTATTCTTGAAGAACCCGAGGGCAAGATAAACAATAATGAAGAACCAATGAATGAGAAATACGATGAAACGGAGCTACGCCCCTCCGCTGAAACCATGGAAGCAGAATTTCCGCCAAACACCGCAGAGAACTGTGAAAACAAAGACATAAAAACGATAATAGAGGAGATTACGCAAAGGATTCTAGGGGACAATAACACGGAAAGAAAAATGGAAAGAGAAGCTCTAAAGAAGTTGAATGAAAATCTAAAAACCAATGAGCTAATAAAGATGGGCAACGGCGCGATCGAAGAGATCCTAAAGGAACAACCAGAAAAATACAACAGCATCACAGAATTGAACAAGCTCATTTATGCTACAGCGGCAACAATACAGGATAAAGCTCTATCCCCAGCAACAAAATCAAACAAAACCAACATAAAGACATGGAATGAAGAACCACCGTGGAAAAAAAGAATTCAAAATAAAATAAAGAATCTCAGAAAAGATCTTTCACAGATGAAAGAGTCCCTGCAGCTCAAGCTGAGCCACAGAATGGAGGTACAAAAGAGAGAATTGTATGAGAAGTACCAGATACGAAACCTTAAGGAACACATAAAAGTTGTCGAGCAGCTAAAGCAAAAAGTGTCCGCAAAAACATACAGGATAAAACGATACACAGAAAGATCAACCCAATGCAAACAGAATAAACAATTCACAGATAACACCGGGAAATTTTACAACGGTATTATGGGAAAGAAACATCAGGTTAAAGCTACACCGACTAAGCATGAATTAGAAACCTACTGGAAAGGCATCTGGGAACAAGACAACAACCACAACTCAACAGCACCTTGGATCCAGCAAGAATATGAACGAACAGCCAACATAAGCAGAATGGAATGGAATAAAATCACGAAAAAAGAGTTAAAAGTAGCAATAAGCACAACCGGCAACTGGAAAGCAGCAGGTGGCGACGGAATACCTAATTTCTGGTTGAAGAAACTACACGCAACACACAAGAATATAACGAAAGCGTACAACGAAATGATGGAAGAGAAACAAAACATCCCTCAATGGCTCACCAAAGGAAGAACATACCTGATTCCCAAAGACCAAACAACTGAGCTGGCCAAGTCCTATAGACCAATTACATGTCTGAATAATGTCTACAAGCTGCTCACAAAAATATTATCAGAGAGACAGCACTACCATCTTGCACAAAACAAGCTTTTCCCAGCAGAACAGAAAGGATTTGTGAAAAACACGTATGGGTGTAAAGATCACTTAATCACGAGTAATATGCTCAATAAGGACTGTAAGGAAAGGAAAAAAAATAGTTTAAAAAACTAAAAAAACACGCTTTTATAGCTAACCGAACTAAAAATTAGAAAATAATTTTTAATTTCAGAGAGTTTATAATACAGTAGTAGAAGATCGAACAATCAATCAGAATTTATCACCTCAAAATAAAATTATAATAAAGTTTAAGTTATTAACAAAAGAATTCAATTCAGAGTAAACAGCGTGGGGTGCTTGATAAAGTAAATGTAGCAACCATTCTATTGGCAACTATCTATGAGAAGAGAGTTATGAAAAGTAGTAAAATGCACCCCACGCTTTTTACTCTGAATTGAATTCTTTTGTTAATAACTTAAACTTTATTATAATTTTATTTTGAGGTGATAAATTCTGATTGATTGTTCGATCTTCTACTACTGTATTATAAACTCTCTGAAATTAAAAATTATTTTCTAATTTTTAGTTCGGTTAGCTATAAAAGCGTGTTTTTTTAGTTTTTTAAACTATTTTTTATTTTTCATTTTTTAGTTCGATTTATCAATTAGTTATTTGTTGACATGTGGTATTGAAATGTCTCACAAATTATTTCGCAATCTCATCATTTCATTCAAAATTTTATTAATCCTGGCGGTCCCAATAAGGATAATGGGAAACTGTTAGAACATGTTAGAACTGTTAGAATATGAGCCCAAAATGATATATCGCATGCGACAAATCGCCTTGCGATAGACAGGCTCCACTCTGTGAGATTTTGTACATGAGATACAGATAGTCCGCCGTATTCACAAATCATTCAATCTCCGTTAAGTCCTAACTGAGGTACTCAGTTAAGGATAAATTTGGATCGGAACCTCAGTTACCTAAAGTGAAAATCAACGTGAAACAGGCCAGTTTCACCACCGTTAAATACTTTAACTGAGGTTGCGATTCAAATTTATTCTTAACTGAGGACCTCAGTTAGGACTTAACGGAGATTGAATGCTTTGTGAATACGGCGGAGTATCTGTCTGCGCTTGTCGCTCATGCGATATCGCATCAGTATAAACTGGACCTGAAACATCACGTTGCAAATTGGCGGAGGTGCCCGGTATGAGATAATATGCTATAAATAATAATCAATTTTTGTGGATAATAAGGATAATGGGAAACTGTTATCAAATTATTGCATTGTCATCCGTTCTTGATACGTATGCAAAGTTTCAAATTAATCAGACTTCTGGAAACTGGTGAAAATTAAGTTCAAAGATTCCGTTACATACATAGTCAGATACAACCCAAGCTAATAAAAGCGTGTTAAAAAAGGCATGTCACTAGCATGGATCGACTACAGGAAAGCTTTCGACAAGGTTCCGCACACCTGGATTATTGAATCACTATAAAGCATCCCCTACCCTCTTGTCATTCATCAGTAAAACAATGAAAAACTGGATAACAGATTTGCACCTGACAGCAGCCCCAAATGTCAACAACAACAACACTAGCAACATTCCTAGTGAAACAGCACACCCCAGCGGCAACAACAATACTAACATCACCATTGAAAACATTCATATAAAGAGTGGTATTTACCAAGGGGATTCAATGTCACCGCTGCTGTTCTGCATTGCACTCTTCCCCCTCAGCTCCAGACTAAACAGCACAACTATGGGATATCAATGCAAACATGAAAAAGAGAAAGTTAACCACCTATTATACGTAGATGACCTAAAACTTGTAGCAAAATCAGACGAAGAACTGACCGAACAACTAGCAATAGTAAAAAATTTCAGTGACGACATCAGAATGGAATTTGGTCTCGATAAGTGTGCGAAAGCAACATTTATCAAAGGAAGACTATCAGAAAAACAGAACATCGAAATAGACACATCAACAACGATTAAATCTCTTGACCAAACCGACGCCTACAGATACCTGGGCATAGATGAACATGATGGAATCCAACATAAAAAAATGAAGACCAAAATAAGAACAGAATACCTGCGAAGAACGAGAGAAATCCTCAAGTCAGAACTTAATGCCAAAAACAAGATCACGGCAATAACAACGCTAGTAGTGCCAGTTATCCAGTACAGCGTGGATATCATCAAGTGGACACAAGCTGAGATAAAAAAGTTAGACACTCAGACAAGAAAGCTCATGACAATGTACGGCGCACTCCATCCCCGAGCCGACATCGATCGACTATACATTCCAAGAAAAGAAGGAGGTCGAGGATTGGTCAGTATTGAATCCACCTATAACATAGCGAAAAGAGGGCTCGTCAACTACCTGAAGTTAAAAGAACAAGAAAAATACTTAGGAATGGTATTTAGACACATGCAGAACCAGAAGAAAGAAGATGAAGTCCGAATGAGTGAACACGAAGAAGACAGTATAGAAAACTACAACCCTGACAAAACTGAAACAAGACAAGTAAAAGAAATGAAAAAACAATGGAAACAGCAAATGAAGGAAGAACGAATAACAAAATGGAAGTCAAAACCATTGCACGGACAGTTACCAAAAGAGGCAGAGAAAGAAACAATAAACAAGACACAATCATGGGCGTGGATATCCTACGCAAATCTGAAGACAGAAACAGAAGCCCTAATAACAGCCTGTCAAGACCAAGCCATCGCGACAAACTATATGAAAGCAAAAATCATGAAAACCGGGTCTGACCAGAAATGCAGGCTTTGTCGATCATTCAATGAAACCATCCATCACATTGTATCAGGCTGTCCCATCTTGGCCAAAAAAGCATACCTAGACAGACACAACACAGTAGCAAAACAACTGCATTGGAACATCTGCAAACAATACAATATAGACGTTAGCGATAAATGGTACGAGCACAACCCGGATCCTGTAGTTGAATCAGCTGAAGTCACCATCATGTGGGACACTCAAATCCACACGGACAGAAAAATTGTCGCAAACAAACCAGACCTGGTGGTGAAAGACAAACAGAAAAGACAATGCCTCCTAATAGACGTGTCAATTCCATCCGACTATAATATAACAATAAAAGAAGCCGAAAAACAACTGAAATACAAGGACCTACAAATTGAACTGCAGAGAATGTGGAACCTAAGAACTAAAGTTATCCCCATCATCATAGGCGCAACGGGACTCATCTCTAAAACAACAGCAGACCAAATTAAAGAAGTCCCTGGAAGACACAATCTCCTCCAGATGCAACGTGCAGTACTGTTGGGTACAGCCCATATAGTACGTAAAGTACTATGACGGAAAAGGGCAGAATATGTCACCAAAACAAACGTATCACCCTAGGTGCACGGTGTGCACTCGGTGATACCTACTCAAACAAATTAAACAAACCTTAGCATAATCTAAGTGGTCAAAAGAAAATAATAATAATAATGAACTTAATAAAGGGTTTTCCAATAAGAGGTGTTATTTTGATATTCAAAGAAAAATGCCATTTTTCAATATAAATGATCGGATGTTTATTTCATTATAAAGAAGAAGCTATGCCGTTAATAGTGGAAAATAACATCAGACAAATGACTACAACGACCACGCTTACAGAACCATATCCTTTTAATGAAATTTTCCATAACCAAATCGCAAAGTGGCTGCCCTATGTCCTCGATAGCCTCACGAATTCCATCTTTGAGGTCTTGAATCGACGCTGGGCTATTGGCGTAGATCTTCTCTTTCACGTGGCCCCAAAGGAAGAAGTCGCAAGGTGTTAAATCCCAAGATCTCGGTGGCCAATTGAGATCACCTCTTCGAGAGATAAAACGGTCCGGAAACTTTTCCCGCAAAAGCTCAATGGTTTCGTTGCTTGTGTGGCACGTAGCGCCTTCTTGTTGAAAGTAAACGTTGTCCAGATCAATACCATCCAATTCCGGCCATAAAAAATCATTAATCATCTCTCGATAGCGCAATCCATTCACCGTAACTGTTGCTCCAGCCTCATATTAGAAAAAGTAAGGTCCAATGACTCCGCCGGACCATAAACCGCACCAAACAGTCACACGTTGAGGATAGAGAGGCTTTTCAACAATAACTCTTGGGTTTTCCGAGTCCCAGATGCGACAATTTTGCTTGTTGACGAAGCCACCGAGGTGGAAATGCGCCTCATCACTCAAGATGATTTTTCGATGGAATTCCGGATCATTTTCATGCATTTCAACGACCCAATCAGCAAAGACACGACGTTGTTGATGATCGGCCCGCTTGAGTTCTTGTGTTAACTGAACTTTATAAGCCTTAAGACCCAAATCTTTATGCCAAATACGGTGTAATGACGTTTGTGGAATGCCTAATTCCAAAGAACGACGAGGAATGGACAAACCTGGGATTTCTTCAACACTTTCGGCTACATCAGCAATATTCTCGGCTGTTCTTGAGCAACGTGCACGGGTTTTATTCTTCACATAACTAACTTGTCCCAACATCTCGAATTTTTCCACCAATTTCTTTATTGCGGTCCGACAAGGTGCTTCACGACGACCCAAAAATGTTCGAGTTTTACGAACCGTCTCTGCCAAATTTTCACCATTTTTATAGTGAATTTTAATAATTTCAATGCGTTCTTGAAGCGCGTATCGTTACATTTTTATTAATGGCGTAGTTTCTACTTGTTAAATGTCAAAAAATTACAGCTTCAAAAGTGACATCTACCGAAATAGCGGGCTATTCAAAATAACACCTCTTATTGGAAAACCCTTTACAATTTTTGGCGGTGAAGCTCCATCTAGGACCAGTGTTTATCGATGGTATGGTGAATTCAATCGAGGTCGTAGTTCGCTCCAAGACGAATTTCGAGAAGGTCGTCCAAAATCAGTTGTTGTTCCGGAAACCATTGATGCTACGCGCGAACTGATATTGAAAGATCTTCATGTGACCTATCGTCATATTGAGACAACCTTAGGCATTAGTGGGACCAACATGCATTCAATATTGCATTAACATTTGACTATAAAAAAATCCGTTCTCGTTGGATCCCACACAATTTGTCAATCGATCAAAAAAGGCTCGTGTCGATTGGTCGAAACAAATGCTCAAAAAATACGATCGCTGTGCTTCGAATCACGTCTATGACATCATGACAGGTGACGAATCGCTTATGAGCCCAAAAGTAAACACAAACAGCAGTCGGCTGTATGGGTATTTCAAGATTAGTTAAATCCAACAAAATCTTTTCGCGCACGGAGCACTTCCAAGCAAATGTTCTTTTTTTTCGAAAAAACTGGACATTCTGCAACCGTACCGCTAGAACAACGCAGAAAAGTCAATTCTGAGTGGTACACAACCATTTGTTTGCCAGTTGTCTTCCAAGAAATGGGTTAAACCAACCGCCGAAGACGGATCACTCTTCACAACGACAATGCAAGCTCTTCCACATCGGCTCAAACAACTGCATTTTTGAGCACTCAAAACGTCGCTGTGATGAACCATCTGCCGTACTGTCCTGAGATGGCACCGAATGACTTATTTTCATTCCCGTACGTTAGAAATATACTGAGAGGTCAACGTTTTTCGACACCTGAAGAAGCGGTTGATGCGTTCAGAATGCATGTTTTGGTGATACCTAAAGTGCCAAACGTGCTTCGACAATTGGTTCAAACGCATGCAAAAGTGTATAGATCTTCATGGGGAATATTTTGAAAAACAATAAGGCGATTTCCTATGATTAATATTTGATTTTGTTCTATAATCCCGAAATATAAAAGGCGAACCACGTATTAAGTGGCTATTTTAGCGGTGAATCACAATATAACCTATAATAAGTAGACCTGAGAAAAGCAAAAAATTGGAAATCGTATATCTGCAAAATGAGAAAAGCGGAAGGTGACTTCTCTTGATATGCTGGTTCTATTTGAATCTTTTTGTGCACGAAATATTTTTCTCTATTTCAGTATTGTAATGAGTCCATTCCAGCACTAAAAACATTGCTGAAATGAACTCATTCCCGCATTGTTTCTAGTAATATTTTTCGTTTTGTGGTAGTCAGCACTGACATTCGATGCTATCAAATTTCAACATACGTCAATTGACAATAATATAATCTGGATATAGTGTATTAATTATTGTTGAGAGGAAAAGTTTTATTTTCATTAAAAAAAAATGGGTTCAAGCCCTGTGGACAGGAGCTTTCTGGCGCTCTAGTTCAAACAGACAAATTATATCTCCGAAAGTATTGGTTTCTCAGAGTTGGGAATTATATCAATGTATTCTTATGATAGAACTGCATCATAAAGGAAATTCAATTCAAATAATAGTTTATTTATCAAGATTAAATGAGCAATCTGAACTGCACCATGGAAGAAATCGAATTAAATATGGCCAATTTTGCCCAATAACGAAATCATCCGAGATATTCATCTCCCTAACCTACTCTGAAAATTTCAACTGCCTAGCTCATTCCGTTCGAGAGTTATTGTAGAAAAACTTTTTTAAATTTTCAAAATTTTTTTTTTACACTTTGCGGTAATCTGGTCAATACAAAACTTCACATGCGTATAAAGGTCATGATTCTACAATTTGGTGCTAAATTTTAGATAGATCGAGTGATCGGTTTCGGAAATATTCATAAAAAAATTTTTAACTAAAATCGGCCATAACTCCGAAACCGCTTGATGGATTTCGCCCATTAACGAGCTCGTCCGAGATATTTACGCTCCAAACCCACCTTGCAATTTTCAATCCGCTAACTCCTTTCATTCGAGAGTTATCGTGCCTACGGCCGGCCGGCCAACCGGACAGAATCGATTTCGACCTCGGATTCTTGATCAGTGAGTCGAACCAAATCGTTTAAGACCATTTTCATCGAAAAATTCGAAAATTACAGACATTTGGGCAAATTGATAAGCACTCAGTTCCGAGGAACTAGGTACCAACAAGTTTCGTATGACAATTGCCCAAAACAGGTTTAAAGTACCTACAAATAGTAGATATTTCATAAAACATTTATGAAAGAAGAGTAAGGCTTGTTTCACATGCATACGGTTCCATTCGGTTCGTTTCGTTTTCGGTTTCAATTCGGACGCTGGCGACAAGTGTGAAACGGTGCTCCGGTTTAGATTCGGTACCGAATAGAAACCGTACAGCACCGAATACTCCCTCGACACGAATAGGTTTCTATCAGGTTTGGATTCGTGTATAGGGAATACAGATCAACCGGGGCGTTCACACAAATACGGTTTAGTTTCGGTTTTAACCATAAAGTAATAAGTATTTACATATGTTTTCTGTCTCGTTCTGTGGTTTTAACCTCAAATTGAGCAGATATCAATATTTCCCGAATTGTTCAAATATAGAAATATAAACATACATATTTTCGGGATATTGTTGCTATCTTCATCATTCATGAGAAAATGATGGTTTACCAAATGTGGATCGACTGATTCTGCTGTAAATCTAAACCAGTGCTGCGGGACAAAACTTCCGAAAAATATAAAGATAAATCAAAGACGTAGGATGCATTCAAAGATGTATGTGTCCAATTTTGAATGGCTTTGATGAATCTGAAAATCGCGGAAAAATTGGATTTGTGAGCCCGTGTCGGAAGATAACATAAAACCTAATATGAACCGTATATGTGTGAAAGGCCTTCATTCGTTTTCGGTTGAAACCGAAAACGAACCGAACCGAATGGAACCGTATGCATGTGAAACAAGCCTAATACTGAAAAATTACCTTGTAATCGATCAAAAATTTCCTGATCTACGTTCACCAAATTTTCTCCTCTCTCGAACTACAGAATTATACTTTCAATATTTACATTCTATTTGCATTCTATGTCTATGGATGAAAAGCAGTCTCACTACTCTGAGATTTTTCTCACTTCACTCACATTTCGGAATACACTTTATTCTCATAATTCATCGATTGATTAGATAATGTCATGTTGACATTATGACAATTCATACATAGAATAATATATTTTGAAAAATCATATCTCCGAAAGTATCAGCTTGTTAGAGTTAAAGATGATATCGTTGGATTCTTATGGTAAAACTGCTTATTGAAAAAAATTTAATTTGGAATTTGTTCTGTAAAAAAAAAATTTTTTTTTGTTACTCCGAAACTATCTGTCCGATTTTGCCCAGTAACGAACTTAGCCGAGATATTTATCTCCCAAACCCACTCTGAAAATTTCAACTGTCTAGCTCATTCCGTTCGAGAGTTATCGTTCCTACGGCCGGCCGGACCGGCCGGCCAGACAGAATGAATTTCGACCACGGATTCTTGATCAGTGAGTCGAACCAAATCGTTTAAGATCATTTTCATCGAAAAATTCGAAAATTACAGACATTTGGGCAAATTTATAAGCACTCAGTTCCGAGGAACTAGAGCGCCAATAAGGTACAATACAGATTTCCTTCTTGCTAATTTGAATCATACATGCTATTACTTATATGTATTAACAGGAAACTGTTTCAAATCTGATCTCCATTTCCTACGTACGATTCAAATTGCGTAATCTGTCAACTTTTGTAACAGTCACACAAACTGTCAAGATACAATACCAAAGTCACAAGATGTATAATCCGAATTTTTCATTAAATTTCAATTGTATTCTACAAAACTGACCTGAAATAGAGAAAATATCGTCTAATACTCGTTGCAGAAGGCAATTCCAACACTCATGCGTTTGAAAACTCGCTCCTTCGTCGCTCGTTTTCGAATTTCGCATTCGTGTTTTAATAGGAGACCATTCTGCAACTTGTTTTACAATATACTATTCTCGAAATCTCGACAATATACAAACTTCCGACGTATGTATGTAAATGTTCTAGGATAGTTGGGTACCCAATGAAAGCTTGGTAATTACTTGTGAAATGACAACGTGCTAATTTTGGCGAAATATCATATCACTGGAATATCAATAAGAAAAAATTTCTCTCAACAATTTTATATTAATAATAATAATTATTATTATTCAATAAAAAAAACAATCACATACTATGGTTCAAATGCAAAAACTCAATTTCTTTCTAACTTAACTAAGCCATAGCTGTAAGAACGTCAAAGAAATACATTTTCTCTATTTCAGTATCGTAATGAGTCCATTCCAGCACTGAAAACAGTGCTGGAATGAACTCATTCCCGCATTGTTTCTAGTTATATTTTTCGTTTCGTGGTAGTAAGCACTGACATTCGATCCTATCAAATTTCAACACACGTCAATTGACAATACAATATAATCTGGATATAGAGAAATAATTGTTGAGGAAAAGCTTTATTTTCATTAAAAAATATGGTACTAGAGATTTCCTTCTTGCTAATTTTGATTCATTCATGCTATTACGAAACTGTTTTAAATCTGATCTCCATGCCCTACGTACGTTTCAAATTCAAATTCCGTAATCTGTCAACTTTCGTAACAGTCACACCAACTACCAAGATACAATACAAAAGTCACTAGGATGTATGATCCGAATTTTTCATTAAATTTCAACAGTATTTTACAAAACTTGCCTGAAATAGAGAAAATATCGTCTAATACTCGTTTCAGAAGGCAATTCCAACACTCATGCGTTCGAAAACTCGCTCCTTCGTCGCTCGTTTTCGAATTTCGCATTCGTGTTTTAATAGGAGCCCATTCTGCAACTTGTTTTAGAATATACTATTCTGAAGGAAACTTCAGAAACTATTCGTCAGAATCCGCTGAAATTCGTTGGAACCACCATTTTACAATCAAGTACCGGATTTCAGCTCGATCGACTTCGTATGAGTCGTGAATAGACAATGGAATATGCGCGCCAACGTTTTTGGCTTCACGTCAGTGCTTTTTGCGCTCTGGTTCCACAAGGAGCAGTGTGCTATCATTTTGCCACAATGTCTGTAATTTTCGAATTTTTTGTCGAAAATGGTTTCAAACGATTGGATTCGACTCAAGGATGAATAATCCGAGGTCAAAACCAATTCTGTCCGACCGGCCGATCCGGCCGTTAGTACGATAACTCTGGAACGAAAGGAGTTAGAGGATTTAAATTTGCAGATTAGTTTTGGAGCGTAAATATCTCGGACAAGTTCGATAACAGGCGAAGTCCGCCAAGCGGTTTCGGAGTTATGGCCGTTTTTAGTTAAAACATTTTTTATGAATATTTCCGAAACCGATCACACGATCTATCTGAAACTTAGAATCAAATTGTAGAATCATGTGCGTGCGAAGTTTTGTATTGATCCGATGGCTATAAACTAGAAAAAAAAAATAAAAAAATTAGAGAATTTGTTTTCACAATAACTCGAAAAATACTGATCCGAATTAAATAAATAGTTAGAAGCAAAGTATCGATGCATATATGTATTGGTTATGTTGGGAGTGATTTAGGAGTATCAGTCATGGGTCTGGTGCTGAGCCGATATTGTGAGGTTTTAAAAGAAAATTCATGGCAATTCTGTACACGAACAAGTCAGTTTGGGGGAAATAGCGTTGTTTCCGAGTTGGAGTGTCCATACCATGACCCTGGGGTCAATTTTTTAATTCATATTACCCCTTTCGGCCATTTTACTATATGCGCAGGAGCAGACGAGAAGTGATTTAACTGCTGAGTTTTCGTATGAGAAGATTGGGGTTTTGAGGTGCAGGATGCTACTCTTCTATGGAATCCCCTAAGGAGGGTCCGCTTTTGCGTGAATTGTGTACCGTTTCTCTAAGGGCCAATGTCTAAATAACTATATTCAGAAGATCTGTTTAAATCAGATTCGGATTTGAAGAATATTGAAGAACAAGAGTGAATATCTTTGAAAACTAGCGGAGGCGATTCTTCTTCAAGAGATCCATGCGCCTACAGAGGAGTATATTTATGAGAGGGGACTTTTGAAAGGTTATGTACTATTTTTGCGCGTATGTTCTGGAGAACATCTCGCTATCTCTTTCCGTTTCCAGGTTATCTTGACAATAATAATATTTTTCAATAATTTTCTTTAATTTTTCTAGTGCTACGATTCTCACAAAATTTCACAAACGTTCTGAGGTTTTTATTCTACAACTACTCAACAAGTTTCAATTCGATCGGATTTGTATTGGTTGAAAACAAAATTATTATTAGTATATATATCATTATTGGGATGCGCCACCTGCTCCGAAAATTTCAAGACACTATCTCTTTCCGTTTTCAAGTTATCGTGGCAAGGGCCGGCCGGACGGACAGAATCAAATTTAGTCTCGAATGTTTCATCAGGGAGTCGAACCCAATCGTTTGAGACCATTTTCGGCAAAAAATGCGAAAATTACAGACATTTGGGCAAAACTATAACGCGATGTTCACCAGAGCATACCCGCAAAAAAATGTATCGATGATATGCTTGGTAACGGAAAATTGTAGAAATATAAGAATTACGGGAAAATATTCCTTAAAAAAATAAATTACTTTGACCTATCAAACAATTTTTCGACATTCCTGAAAGGGTAGATAATAAATAATAAAATCCATTAGTCCATACTTTCCACGCTAGCAGTATATTTTGCTTACACGTAGTTAGAAAACAACCTGTATACATTTCAGATATTAACTAGGTACACTACACCAATTATTTTGTAAATAAGGCAAAAATATGCAGGATCACAAAATGTATGGTGATATATGCGATAATTGGTGAGAATTGGTTCAATGGTTAAACATTTATTTGCATATGCAAATATGTCAGTACATATATTTCCGTATCTTGAGTGAAATTACAATTCATATTTTACTCGAACACCTATCAATTAAGTTTCTGCCTATTCCATTATTTCGGTAATTTTAGAATAAATGTCATGAACGTGGGTATCATTATATTAACTTATGCATTTCAAATCAAATTTCTACATTTAGAAAACCATCACCTGATAAGGACTAAATATAAACGAACAGCTGAAGCTCGCACATCTCATTGTTCTCAACATGTCGAAATATTTCGTACAACTATTTTTAGTAGGCTGTATTTTTCGTTACGGTGAGTATTATATCTCATTCCAGAATAATTTATTACATTATTTATTACTTATGAATTATTTCCTATATGATATTATTTATAAGTAATTATCAAAGTATACTTTGGATGTGCATTCATCCTTCATGTTTTTTCCGGATTTTCCCCCCAAAAATCTGAAAAATATCTATAAAATAAAAAAATTTATTGTTTTGAAATTTCTTCTGCGTTCCAAACACTAGATATTCATCTGAAGCAATATCTAGAACAATGTTGCCTAATGGACATTAACGAAACAACACCAACGATTGAACAACTTTTTTGTAACGTTTCAGAGCCTAAATAAGAATCCTTCATCAGACTGTAAGAGAAAATCTTCAGAATTATTTGTTTTTGATCACTTCTTCTGAAATTTGTCACACTGACAAACTCTTTGGAGAATCATAGTAACACAGTTTCACTTTACATAGAAAATTCCACGATTTAACACAAATACAAGGAATACTGTATACACAGTTTTTGGAACCTTCTCTTTCTTTAATCGTACCCTAGATTATTTTCAGTTTTGAAGTTAGAACATAGTTCTCCTGATTTTTTCTGAAAGGCCCGCGCGAACCCATTCAATAGATACTGATGAATATTTTGTTGTTGTACTCGATTGATTTTTATTTGATTCGAAGCTTTTCTGTCTTATTAGAAAACAATTAAAATTTTTCTTTTATAGATATTTTTCAGAATTTAGGAGATCAAACCCAACAAAACGATTGCGTCTTAAAATCATTTAAGAAATAAACATATATGTGCGTTTTTTAATTATGATGGAAACTTGAAAATTCTTTCATTTGATGAGTTTCTCACATAAAATTTTCATCCCCCAATTTTACCCCTTCTGGTAGTAGGAGATACAACTCATAAAATAGTAAATATGGTATAGCGTGCGATACCCCATTTGAAATATTTTTGTTTATTTTCGGGAATTATGTCAGTTCTTAAATTTATTGCTAATTTCAACAGAATAAAAAAGTCATTATGATAACTTTTTCTACAATAAACTAAATACTTTTGCTCAATTCATCTAAAATAACAATAATCGAGGTCAACGTAGCAGATGTTCAAAACGCATGCAAACATGTCATATTTTCATTATAATATTTCAGTATTTTTTTGATTCGGCCTTGACTTGATGGAAATTGATTTTAAATAAAGGGTGGTTTCTGACCAATGATCCATTGGGCAGTCGATTATTTCGAGAATTATAGGTATTATTTTGTTTTTCAAAAAAATTGAGATATTTTGTTTTTCAGATTCAGTGTGATGTTTCGTTACCTGGACGTAACAAATAAATGTTCTAGTACGGTCCTATTTTTTTTTCATTTTTGCTTTCGATTCAATAGTTTTTGGCGAGTGCATATCAATTTGCCTAAATGTCTGTAATTTTCGAATTTTTGGATGAAAATGGTCTTAAACGATTTGGTTCAACTCGATGATCAAGAATCCTTGGTCAAAATCGATTCTGTCCGGCCGGTCCCGTCTGGCCGCCTGGTTCAGCCGGCCCTCCGTTAACACGATAACTCTCGAACGGAATGAGCTAAACAGTAGAAATGTTCAGAGTAAGTTTAGGAGATAGATATCTCGGTTAAGATCGTTATTGGGTAAAATCAGCCTAATGGTTTCGGAGTAACTCTTTTTAAGATGCAATTTCACCATGAGAATCCATTGATATCATTTTCAACTCTAACAAGTAAATACTTTAGGAGATATGATTTTTCCAAATTTCAATAATAAATCGTACTTCTGTTTCCACAGAATGCTGTACTTAATTATTCTATCTACTATCTATGAATTATTACATGATATGTGTTCTTACATGTCATCTCATTTTCCAATGAAGAATAAATGTCAGAATTATTTCTGGTACGTTATTCTTGATATAAAATACTCCTCCTGTTCTAGAAAAAAGTATGATTGAATGAAAAATGACCAATGAAATAACCTCAGATATCGTAGAATTATGAGGATGATATCAGAGCTGAGCCGGAGCATTGTGATTAGTACTTGTGAATGTGCTTGAAGCCTTTTTGTCCTCCCGAGTACTGTGCTCCCGAGCACTTTTTAAAACCAGTGCTTAGTGCTTAGTCATTCATGCATTTCATGAAAAGGCCTAGTGCTTAGTAATCCCTTAAGTGCTCCCGAGCACTTACTTACTTACTGAGTACTAAGCCTTTCCGAAATCTTGTCGTAACACGAATAGACGCTGACGCGCTGCGGTCGGAGGAGTTAATGAGTAGCAGATTTATTTGATATATGCATTTAAATTTCTATCTAATTTACAATGCTAAATTGCTTATGAATACAATCACAATAGAAAATAATGCTACCCGATTTCTGCGGATTGAGTTTTTGACATTTGGAGAAATTTAAGAAAAATGACTTCATGTTTTTAGTATTATAAAGGGAAAGAAAATATTCCGCCTAAGATTCATAATATAATACTATGTTGTTGTCATATATGCTTCGGGTTTTGTTCCATAAAAAAACTGTGACGCTTATGGAATTCATATTTCCATTCATTGTATCATTCCCTTAAATATTAAAGACCTTTTCAATATGTGTGAGAATAGAACGAATTTTGAGATCGTTAGTTTTATAGAAATTTGTTTCGCTGCACTCTATTTCTTATCCTTCAATGATGCATATGAGCAATGCAAGTTTGCTAGTTTACATGTTTCTCCAATTGAATACAATTTTATATAACAATTCGCAGAGAATATCCTCATTTCCATCTAAAAGTGCTTAGTGCTTAGTGCTCGAAAAACCGAATTACTTTTATAAAGTGCTTAGTAATCGCAAGCCTTTTGTGAAAATGCGGTGCTTTGTGCTCGAGGCTCGGGATCATTTTTATTGAGTGCTTAGTGCTTAGGGCTCGAAGCACTTTTCTTCAGTGCTCGGCACAGCTCTGGATGATATGATATTATACTTTTCGGGTGATAATAGATATAATGCCCGTGGATAATCCATATGAAGATGGAAATAATATACTTTGGCAAGATACATAATAAAATTGGGTTCAGAATATCTCCAGTAAAAACAAAACTGCAATATTGTCTAAGTTTTAATTGATATGATATAATTTTCAAAGTAGATTTGAGGAATGAATATCTCGGATAGATTCGTTATTGGAGATAATCGGTCTGTTTGAATGTAATTTTTTCTTCATGCAGTTCTATCGTAAGAATCCATTTATATCATTCCCAGAGACCAATAATTTCGAAGATATGTCAAAGTTTGAACAAGTGCTCCTGTCCACAGGGCTTGCCTACTTCTTTATTATAGGGGTTTGAAAATTCTATGATTTTCGGGAAACACCCTGTATCTTAGAAACTAGTAGGTACAAGAGATATTTGAGTGCCTATTTCAGACTCCTGTGGTCCTCTGTTACTCCCTGCCCGACGGGTGATTGGTAGGAAATCACCCTGTATATAATGATC
Organism: Halyzia sedecimguttata; assembly: GCA_937662695.2. Taxonomy (NCBI): domain Eukaryota; kingdom Metazoa; phylum Arthropoda; class Insecta; order Coleoptera; family Coccinellidae; genus Halyzia; species Halyzia sedecimguttata. The sequence continues at coordinate 29,167,252 of OW569415.2, forward strand.
AAATGTAAAACAAACATAATGAGGTAATATCATCGGAGATTGCTGCTGAATTCCGATCTACTTGAAGACATTCAGTAAGGGTGATCGTTTAACCTCTATATGTTCATTAGAATCTCTTGCAATCGATATGTAAAATTCCGGAAAAATTCTTCTTAACGAACAAAAAGATGCTGACTGATCAACCTCACTGAATCTTCAATAGTTCGGCAGTATCCAATACCTTTTATTACCTCATTATGGAACAATTCCTGTTCTAAAATAAATATGTTTTTCGAAATTAGAATCATTTTATTATAAAATTTTAGAATGTTTGAATTTAATACATGTACATGTACAGGGTGTCACAAATTCGATGTCCATTGATGAAATCTCGGAATCTACAAACGTTAGGTGAAAACGAAGTTCTCTTTCTCGATCTCGATTTTGAAAACGAATTAAATGCCAAAAACCATTTTCCACTATCGCTGATCATTTTCGAGATACAGGCTGATTTCGTATTTTCCACAAAAAATAATTTGACCTTTAACTGTTTTGTTCATGAGAATTTTTCGATCCTTCGCAAACAATGTGTCGTTATTTTTCACACTGATTATTATGCGTTCAATTCGATTCATGCATGAAGATTCGTTACGGCGATACTGGATATCATGTGATTTTTCTTATGGGACACCCTATATATTTTCATTTAGTTTGATCACGTTTTTAATTCTATTTACGAAAATATATCATTTTTTCATGTGATTTTTTTTATGGGACACTATATATTTTCATTAAGTTTGATCACGTTTGTAATTCTATTTACGAATATTTATAATTTTTTTTTCAAGATAAATTGAAATTTAAGTTGGGTATGAATTGATTCTTGATATATTCGAGGAATCAACTAAAAAATTAATCTAATTTAGAAAAAACAAGATAAAATCATTTCAACTTGTGAATTGTTCGAGTAAATTATCAAGTATTATATATATATATACAGGTTGAGTCTTTAAGTTGTATATAAAATGGTTTTAAATAATCTTCAAGCTGCATAATTGAAAAAAGCTCTACCTGAATATTAGAACACTGACTCCAACTTGATTTTCATTTTATATCCACTATAAGATTATCAACAATATCTTCTTAGCCTATTTTCACATTCCTTACATATTTCAATTCGCATCATATTATAAACGAATATATTAATATCCAACGAACAACAATTATTATAAGCTCTACTCTATTGCATCGAGAAAAACAATATGTTCTCTATGCTAATCACAGAACACAAATAATTGCAAATGCAAGTGACGACCTCGTATAGACACAGTAAAATAATATTTTATAATACTGTGACAGAATAGGTGCAATGATACCTATAGTTGATATTTCCCTTATGCATACTAATATACTGCAAACTGATAAGATTCAACTATGTAGTGACGTGAGTTATATCTGTTGAAAATTAAGTTGATGAAATTATGTTCCATATATTAGAGAAATCCTTAAAATGATTGTGCAGAATCGAAGCAGTATGAAGATGCATGTTTAGGTGGCATGGATAACTGATAATTTATAAGTTTCATATTCACTATTGGGGATACATAGATGAATACGCATCATGGTAAGTCTATTCATCTATTTCCTAAAAGATAACTACCCTGCGAACTATTTGAATAAGTTGTTATTAACTTATCCCGTTTTAAGATGGTAATTATAAACAATCAATTTGGAAACAAGCGAGATCGAATTGAATTTCTATAAGTGTCAACTTTGAAATCAATACTCAGTCTATGCCTTTATTCGAGCAGATCATCTGTGATTGTTTTCCAGGTTCGGATTGATAAGAGCATTTAAATTTCTGTAATTTTTTTCATATTTTATGACATTCAACGAACAATATCTCGAAAACGGTACGTTTTAAGAAAAATTACGAAGAATAATTTAATTTTTTAAAAGGATAGAGTATTCCAAAATGACCCAAGATAAACTTCATGTGCTTTCATTATGAAAATTTCTCATAGTTTTAGGAATTCGCGAGTCTATAACGAAAAAACCAGTAGTGTTTTATTTGATGAGAGGAATCTCTGGTTAAATTTAATGTATATCTTAAAGACTCACCCTGTATATTCGTAAAGAGAAATAAAAACGTGATCAAACGAAATGAAAATATATAGGTTGTCCCACAAGAAAAGTTATATGATTCCCCAATATCTCCGTAACGAATCTTCATGCATGAACCGAATTTAACGCATAATAATCAGTATAAAAAATTAATAAAAACTTGTTTCTACAGGATCGGAAAGTTTGCATAAAAAAAAGTTATAGATCAAATTGCCTCGAAAACTCGAAATGAAGTTTTTGGCATTTGATTCGTCTTCAAATTCGAGATCGAGAAAGTGAACATCGTTTTCTCCTATAGATTCCGAGATTTCATCAATGGTCATCGAATTTGGGACACCCTGTACATGTAGAGCTCTTCATCCCAAAATTCCAGTCCAGAGTGTTATCAACTTACTCATAAGAGTAACTTCTATTTTAGAGGGAGTTAAGTTCTGATATTAACATTTGAAAGAACTTGTATGAAATTATGAGATATAAAAAAAATCCATTTTTCAGCTGCTTCTTTGAGCTGTCTGTCATGCACCAGTAAAGAAGTTTGCGAGAATGCACCAACGACACAATGTACATCAGAAAAAAAATATTGCCTGGCGTCGGAAGGTCAGGGAACATATTTCAGGGGTTGCTATGAATCCGCAATGGATTGTGATGTGAAAGATGAAGATGGTAATCTTGCATTTCCCGTTTGCTACACTTGTCAGGAAGACAACTGCAATAACCAGCCTTTAGACTGAATAATGTATAAGTAAAATATAACATTAAACGTGATCTGAATTTAATTTCCCTTTAAATAAATGGAAAAATATCTCTTAGAACTGGTTAATGTTCATTTACATGTGCTCTGACGATATCAAGGGCATTTTATAATATCTTTCTAAGAATTTATACCTTATACCCTGTAAATTGGAGCTGATCTGGGAGCACGGTATAGTGTCCCCGCCAAGACAAACTAAAATATGTGGGGAAGCCCTGTGGACAGTAGCTCTGGCGCTCTTGTTCAAATTTTGTCAAATCATATCTTCGAAAATATTGGTTTCTCATTGAGTTGGGAATGATATCAATGGATTCTTGTGATTGAACTGCATCATAAAAAATTAAGTTCAAACATCATAAAAGAAATTAAATTCAACAAGAGTGTCAAAAATTATTAATCCGAAACCACCAGACCTATTCTACCCAATAACGAACATATCCGAGATATTCATTCCTCAAATCTACTATGAAAATTATCATCATATCGATTGTCAAAGAGCTGAGATTTGTATTGTAAAAATTTTTTTTTCGCTACTCCGAAGCCTTCCGGACGAAACCTATTCTGAAAATTTCAACTCTCCAGCTCATTCCGTTCGAGAGAAATCGATTTAGACCACGGAGCCCTTGATCAGTGAGTCGAACCAAATCTTTCAAGAACCTTTTCATCCAAAAATTCGAAAATTACAGACATTTCTCAAATTGATAATCACTCTGTTCCAAGGAAGAGCGCCAGAAATCTATAGATTTGCATGGATGGCAAAGGATGCGTAGGAAAATGCATTACTGTACAAGAGCACCAAAAATCAAAAAACGGAGTTTTCCAATGTCACAATGTACAACTCAAAATATACCAATTAAAAATAGGTAATTACTTGAAGAAAACCGACGCGCTAATTTTTGCGTGAGTTTCATGAATATATGTACTATCCTGAAATTACTTGAGACGTAAGTTTTTGTGCGTATGTTCCGAGGAACATCGCGTTATCATTTTGCCGAAATGTCTGTAATTTTCGAATTTTTCGCCGAAAATGGTCTCAAACGATTGGGTTCGACTCCCCGATGAAGAATTCTGGGTCAAATTTGATTCTGTCCGGTCGGCCGTTGCCACAATAACTTGAGAACGCAAAGAGCTAGCGACTTAAAATTTTCAGGATAGGTGGCGCATCCTAATACGACGCACAAGTTCGTTAATGGGCATAATCGGCCCATGGTTTCCGAGTAATAATTATGTTTTCATCCAATATTAATCCGATTGAATTACAACTTGGAGAATAGTTGTAGAATATAAACCTAAGCACGTTCGTAAAATTTAGTGAGAATCGTATAACTAGAAAATTTTAAAAAATTATTGAAAAATATTTGTTATGTCACGAAAACCTGAGAACGGAAAGAGATAGCGATTTGAAATTATCAGGTTTGGTTGTCCATTTGAATTTGACATTTGAGCTTGTTTATTAGCATAATCGGCCCAATAGTTTTGGAGTTACACCAATCTGAAATTTTGTTGTTATTTCTTCAATAACTCTAAAAATACAAAATCGAACCAATTCAAACATGGTTATTAGTTGTAAAATTCCAGCACAAAAATGTTTGCATAAAAAATTCCATAGATCAGAAACTATTTATTCGACATGGTTGAAATTTTGCGAGAGCCTTCAAAACCCAACTCTACTACTAAGTTCCAAGTTTGAACACGATCGGATCTATATTGTTGAAGATCCGAGCAGCCTTGTGTGAATTCAGTAGCTGGATGGGTGACCGTTGCCTCGATAACTCTTTAACGAAAGAGATAGGGACTTGCAATTTTCAGGGTAGGTTGCGTATCTGAGTGGGAGGGTTAAGTTCGCTGTTGGCTATAATGGGTCCAACGGTTTCGGAGTTACACCTATCTAGAATATTATTTGCTCTACTACTCTACTACTTGTGGAATATCGACACGAAGACGTGTGTAAAATTTTGTGAGGACCGTACCACCAGCAAATTTTAAAAAAATTACGAAAAAATATTATTTATCTCACGATACCTTGGGAACGGAAAGAAATAGCGTTTTAAGTAAGGGTAGATTTGGTTTCTGAATGCGACATTTGAGTTCGTCAATTAGCATAATTGGCTAAATGGTTTTGGAGTTATATCAATCTGAAATTTAGTTATTATTTCTTCAATAACCCAAAAAATACGATGCCGATTGAATTGAAACATGGTAATTAGTTCTAGAATGCCGACGCAAAATGTTTACAAATTTTCGTGAAGATAGTATTACTAGAAAATTTTTAAAATCATTGAAAACAAATTTATAATTTATCTGGAAGCAGTAGTCCGACATCGCATTGCTGAATTTTTTCGAGAGCATTCAAAATCATGAATGTCATGATGACATATCAAAATATATAAATTTTCGGATCGATTCATAATAGATAGTGGAGCATGTATCTATGGGAGATGATAGCCCTGCATTAGGGTCCTGTAGCGGTCTTCGAACATCTGAAGTTCTGAATAATCACCTGGTAGAAGTTCGTTGCTTGTTTGTTGAAATTGGAGATGAAATTGCTAATGAACCTGGTGCTCATAGATTTTCAGTATCAAAGGCAATTAGGAAATAAGACATTTTTTTTTTCTTTTTTTTATATACCTAATTATATACTTTTTGAAAATGAAAACCCCGTAAAACAAATATAATGTCGAGAAAAATTGGTTCAAGCACTGACGTGAAGTCAGTAGCTTTTGCTCGTATGTTCTATTGTCCATTCTCCTGTATTGGACACTCTTAATCGAATTTACCATGGAAAATTCGAATTTACCATGGTAAATTCGATTAAGAGTGTCCAATACAGGAGAATGGACAATGGAACATACGCGCAAAAGCTCCTGACTTCACGACAGTGCTTGAACCAATTGTTCGTATATTATAGGATATCTTAAGAATTTTAATTCCGAAATAATACATATTGTCAGAATCAAAAATTCTGTGATCTTAGACGATTCTCTCATTACTCAATTCTGTCATTAAAATGGTACGAAATGTATTCATATCATATAAAAGCTAAGAAAACGGTCTATATCGATGGTAAATTCGATTAAAAGTGTCCAGAGAGCGCAAAAGCTCCTGGCTTCACGTCAGTACTTGAACCAATTCATTTCCATTCACGCCAAACTTTTTGATGGGACAATCGTAATGCATTTTCCGTTGGAAGGGTGCTCATCTTAGTATTTGAATATTGACAACATCAATGATTTCTGGTCGCTTCGTTATTAAATTATTTCTATCCCTTGGATAGCTGAGCAGAAATTGACCATATTCATTCAGGTGCCTGTATATTTTCAAAATTAAATGATTGAGAATCTGCCTATCCGGTAATCGACGCTGATATTGCTAGGGCTTCACACGAGATGAGAGTAGGCAAGAATATAAAAAATCTCTTCTCGGCCTCGCCAATTCCCAAAAAATTAAGTCTCGGTCTCGTCTCGTAATCAGTTGTCTCGTCTCGTCTCGCTCAATTCTGAATAATGATAATAAATATCATAGTATATAAACGAAATGGTAGATAACAATGAATAATTTTGTAAAGCTCTATTTAGTATTTGTACATTAGGGTGATTCAAAAAAAAAGAATATTTTTTTTTTCGTTTGGTACTCTGAAAAATAGGTTCCTAGACACCTCTAAGAAAGCCTCTCTAAGCATGAGTTCTTAATTGTAATGGGAAGGTCCTCCTTCTTACAGTTTTCTATTTTTTCTTATTATCAGATAGAAAAATTTATATCTCGCTTCCAACTACTTGAAAAAATATCTTGTTCCTTAGATTTTTTAGGAAATTGAATGTTCTACAAAAAAGGTCTCTTACGATTTTTTCGTAAACCCAACCGTTTAAAAGATATTAACGGTTAAAGTTTGATTATTTTTGGGAAAATTTTTTATTTCTTATGAATTTTATAACTTTATGAAAAAAAATCATTATGAATGATGAAACTCATAGTTTTGTAGGATTTTTACTGCTCTCTAAAAATGGTCTCTTATGATTTTTCGATCAAGTTGAGCGTTTACGAGATATTCATCGTCAAACATCAATGCATATCAATTTTTCTAGTTTTTGCGCGTATGTTCTGGGGAACATCGCGTTATAGTTTTGCCCAAATGTCTGTAACTTTCGAATTTTTTGACGAAAATGGTCTCAAACGATTAAGTTCGACTCCCCAATGAAGAATTCGAGGTCAAATTTGATTCTGTCCGTCCGGCCGTCCGGCCGTTGCCACGATAACTTGAGAACGAGAAGAGCTAGCAACTTGAAATTTTCAGGGTAGGTGGCGCATCTCAATACGACGGACAAGTTCGTTAATGGGCATAATCGGCCCGGTGGTTTCCGAGTAATAATTTTGTTTTCAACCAATATAAATCCGATCGAATTGAAACTTGGTGGGTAGTTGTAGAATATGATCTTAAGCACGTTTGTGGAATTTTGTGCGAATCGTATGGCTAGAAAATTTTTAAAAAATTATTAAAAAATATTATTGTTGTCACGATAACTTGAGAACGGAATGAGATAGCGGCTTGAAATTTTCAGGTTAGGATGATCACCAGAACGCGACATTTCAGTTTGTTTATGAGCATAATCGGCCAAACGGTTTCAGAGTTATAGCCATCTGAAATTTTCTGAAATTTCGTGGTTTTTGTTCCTCATTAACTCAAAAACTACTGAACCGATTGAATTCAAACATGGTTATTAGTTGTAGAATGCCAACGCGGAAATGTTTGCAAAATTTGGTGAGGATAGCATTTGTAGAAAATTTTTAATAAATCATTGAAAATAAAAAAAAAATTCTATATATCAGTAACTATTCGTTTGAAATTGCTGAAATTTTGCAAGAGCCTTCATAACCTAACTCTACTGCCAAGTTTCAAGTTTTAATACGATCGGTTAAATATTGTTGGAGATTCGAGCATTCTTGTGCGAGTTCAGTAGATGGGTGACCGTTGCCTCGATAACTTTCGAACGAAAGGAGATAGGGACTTGCAATTTTCAGGGTAGGTTGCGTATCCGAAAGAGAGTGTTGAGTTCGTTTTTGGGCATAATCGGTCTAACGGTTTCCGAGTTATACCCACCTGGAATATTATTTCCTTGATAACTCAAAAAATAAATATTCGATCGAATTGGTGCTTGGTAACTAGTAGTAGAAAATCAACATAAAGACGTGTTTAAAACTTTGTAAGAATCGTATCCCTAGAAAATTTGAAAAAAATGACGAAAAAAAAAATTTCAAGAACCATACCCCTAGAAAATTTTTAAAAAGTCACGAAAAAAAAATTGGTTCAAGCACTGACGTGAAGTCAGAAGCATTTGCGCGTATGTTCTATTGTCCATACTTCTGTATTGGAGACCCTTAATCGAATTTACCATGGTAAATTATGTTGTCCAATACAGGAGAATGGACAACATAATTTACCATGGTAAATTCGATTAAGGGTCTCCAATACAGAAGTATGGACAATAGAACATACGCGCAAAAGCTTCTGACTTCACGTCAGTGCTTGAACCAATTTTTGATCAATAATTCGAAAATTTTCAATTTATTCTGTGAGTTTCATGGAAATTTAGACAAATTTGAGTTTTTGAAGATAGTTGAGAGTAAAAAACATAGATGGCGTTAGTTTCAGAAGACAAACAGAAGAAGAAATGGAATTCAAAACAAAAATCCCCTCGAACGAAAATTTTATGTATATTTTGTGAAAAACAATTTAAAAATACGCACTGAACAAATTTCATAATAATAAATGACAACGCCATTAAGATTTTAAATTATTAAAGATAAAATTTAAAAAAAAATATTATTAGAATAAAAACTTTCAAATGAATTTTTGAACAGAAAACATCTATAGGAGTTGCTTTTATAATAAAAACTCAAATTTGTCTAAATTCCCTTGAAACTCACAGAATAAATTGAAATTTTTCGAATTATTGATCAAAAACTAGAAAAATCTAAGGAATAAGATATTTTTTCAAGTAGTTGGAAGCGAGATATAAATTTCTCTATCTGATAATAAGAAAAAATAGAGAACTGTAAGAAGGAGGACCTTCCCATTACAATTAAGAACTCATGCTTGGAGAGGCTTTCTTAGAGGTGTCTAGGAACCTATTTTTCAGAGTACCAAACGAAAAAAAAAATATTCTTTTTTTTTTAATCACCGTATTGTACATGTATATATTTTTTTAAAATTTAAACACTCTTAATTTCATCTTTCAAATTCAATGAAAAATTATATACGATTTACACTTATTTATTCAATATTGTGACGCGTTTCGTCGACACAGCGACTTCATCAGACTACATCATACACCATACACTTTAGTATGATGTAGTCTGATGAAGTCGCTGTGTCGACGAAACGCGTCACAATATTGAATAAATAAGTGTAAATCGTATGTAATTTTTCATTGAGTTAATATGGATTTGCATCAAGTAAAAGCCACAAGCATTAAATCTTTCAAATTAGTCGATGGCCAAGACTTTAAGCATAATCAAGCTTGCATCACATCATCTTTCAATGATTCACGTATTTTTGCCATGATCATACCTGCGGTGGATAATAATCTTTTAACAGGTACGGATGTAGCCATTAATATATCATCGGCGATCTTGGAAAGTGTAGGAATTTTTTCATGTACTTTCCACCACTATAAAATACAATTTTGATTCCTATTTTCTCTTTGTAACAGCAAACGACAAATTGGTATCGTTTTCAATGAATACCTTCCCAGTGGGTAGATCATTGAGGGTGTTCTTGGCGTATTCCTCGAAACATTGAATGGCTTCATTTTTCATTTCTTTACCAGTTTTAATATGTGTACTTCCACAGATGTTCACATCTTCACTACAAGAAGCACAATAAAGAACAATGAATTTCTCCAGATGTTCAAATAGAGATGAAATTTTAGAAGCATTGGTATTTAGGGGCAATAAAAGTTGTCCGTTAAGTATTGAATTCATAATGGTATCAGTTTTTATAGTTGTGAATTATATGTTTTCTTGAAAAATAATCTGCATTATTGAAGTTCTTTAAAACATCGCGTATTTCTAGAACGATCGAAGTACTCGGTCCTCACAAAATTTTACACACGTCTTCATGTCGATATTCTTCAACTACAATTTCCTAGGTTCTCACAAAAGTTTACACACGTTTTTATGTTGATATTCTACAACTAGTTACCATGCTTCAATTCGATCGAGTCTATTTTTTTTTATTTATCGAGGAAATAGTATTCCAGGTCGGTCCGAAACCGTTAGACCGATTATGCTCAAAATCGAACTTAACCCTCCCATTCGGATGCGCAACCTACCCCGAAAATTGCAAGTTCCTATTACCTTTCGTTCGAAAGTTATCGAGGCAACGGTCACCCATCCAGCTACTGAACTCACACAAGGCTGCTCGGATCTCCAAAATATAGATCCGATCGTGTTCAAACTTAAAACTTGGTAGTAGAGTTAGGTGCTGAAGGCTCGCGCAAAATTTCAGTGATGATTTTTTTTCAATAATTTATTAAAAATTTTCTAGTGATACGATCCTCACGAAATTTTGCAAGAATTTTCACGTTGGCATTCTACAACTAATAACCATGTTTGAATCGGATCGATTCTGAATTTTTCGAGTTATTGAGGAAATAACAACCAAATTTCAGATGGGTATAACTCAGAAACCGTTTGGCCGATTATGCCTATAAACAAACTCAAATGTCACATTTAGATGTACAACCTAACCTGAAAATTTGAAGTCACTATCTCTTTCCGTTCTCAGGTGATCGTGAAATAAATACTATTTTTTAATATATTTTTTTTAATTTTCTAGCTATACGATTCTCACAAAATTTCACAAGCGTCCTTAGGTTTTTATTCTACAACTACTCATCAAGTTTCAATCCGGTCAGATTAGTAATGGTTGAAAATAAAATTATTACTCGGACACCGTTGGGCTGATTATACCCATTAACGAATTTTTCTGTCGTATTGGGATGCGCCACATACCCTGAAAATTTCAAGTCGCTATCCCTTTCCGTTCTCAAGTTATCGTGATTTGACCTCAAATCAGTGAGTTGAACCTAGTCGTTTGAGACCATTCTCGGCAAAAAATTCGAAATTCAGACATTTGGGCAAAATGATAACGCGATGTTCCCCAGAACATACGCGCAAAAAGCACTTTCATCATGTGCTTACATTTCATTTTATTACAGGTATATAATAAATTTGGGATTAATTAACGGCTTTCACATCCTTTCACATTGAATGTTTCTGATCTGGATAGTGGATAATTCAATTGATGGTGTTCCTCCAATCACATATATGGATATTGCAACTTATTTGGTTTATTATATACAACAACGTAAAAGACATGAATATTTGCGAATGAAGAGTTCATGTCTAATAGCACATGCTGGAATAATTACTTTCCAAAAACACACTTATTACCTGATATTCTAATAAATGTGATGAAAAGGTCTCGATCTTTATAAAAATACTAGCTGACCCAGCGAACTCTGTTCCGCCTTAGAGGCAATAAATAAGCAGATTTTAGATTTTATTATACACGTTTGTCATAAAATATAGATAGTTTATATATATAATCATATATTTCTGCTTAACTGCGTCCAATTAATCATATATCAATTTGCAACATTCGAAGATAATCGACGCCGCTTCTGCGGTCGCATAAGGTCCCTATTCAAATACATTATGAGAATCTATTAGAGGTACCTATTAAGTTAATGTTTTGTTTGTGGTACAAATCACTTCAATCGCGTACAATTGTGCAATTAGAAAAAAACACCCTGTACAGTAATGATTTATTTTCAATGATGTATCCCTCTAAAGTTTATTTTTTAACACAAATGAATGAAATTGTACGATTGTGGCATGGAAAACAGCAAGTTGCAATTGACGTTAAAAGAAGAACACCCTGTATGGAGATTTCGGACGAATACATTATGAGAATCCATCCAAGGTACCTATTTAGTTAATGCAAATCACTTCAATCACGTACAATTGTGCCATGAGAAAAAGGACACCCTGTATGGTAATGCTTTATTTTCAATGGTGTATGCCTCGAAAGTTTATTTTTAAACACACATGACTAAAATTTTACGATTATGCCAGGAAAAACAGCAAGTTTTAATTGACGTTAAGAAAAACACCCTCTATAACACAAAAAAAGTATCCCTTGTCCGTCTCCTGGTTCTAAGCTACCTCCCCACCAATTTTGAGCCAAATCGGTATAGCCGTTATTGAGTTATAAGTGGAGTAACTAACACGATAACACATATAGATGTATAAAGATTACATAAAAAAGTCTTGATTTTTGGCGCTCTAGTTCCTCGGAACTGAGTGCTTATCAATTTGCCCAAATGTCTGCAATTTTCGAATTTTTGGCTGAAAATGGTCTCAAACGATTTGGTTGGACTCACTGATTAAGAATCCGAGGTCGAAATCGATTCTGTCCGGCCGGCCGGCCGTAGGCACGATAACTCTCGAACGAAAGGAGTTAGAGGATTGAAATTTGCAAGGTGTGTTTGGAGCGTGAATATCTCGGACAAGTTCGTTAATGGGCGAAATCCATCAAGCGGCACCGATTTTAGTAAAACACATTTTTTATGAATATTTCCGAAACCGATCACTCGATCTATCTGAAATTTAGCATCAAATTGTAGAATCATGACCTTCATACGCATGTGAAGTTTTGTAATGACCAGGTTACCGCAAAGTGTCAAAAAATTTTTTTTTAATTTTTTTAATATTTTTCTACAATAACTCTCGAACGGAATGAGCTAGGCCGTTGAAATATTGAGAGTAGGTTAGGGAGATGAATATCTCGGTTAAGTTCGTTATTGGGCAAAATAGGCCAGATGGTTTCGGAGTAACGAAAAAAAAATTTTTTTTTCAAGCCACAAATTTCAAATTCTATTGTTATTTAAGATGCAGTTTCACCATTAAAATCCATCGATTTCATTTTCAACTCCAACAAGCTAATACTTTCGGAGATATGATTTTCCTAAATTTCAATAATGAATCGTACTTCTATGTTTTCACAGAATGCTTGCTATAATTATTCTATCTAAGCTTTATTATATGATCTGTGTTCATACTCGTACATTTCATCCTGTTCTATAAGAGAGAGTCAAATTCAGTTCAGCTATTCTAATTTGATTTCTTCCATGGTGCAGTTCTCATTCTCAGATTGCTCATTTTTTAATCTTGATAAATAAACTATTATTTGAATTGAATTTCCTTTATGACGCAGTTCATAAGAATACATTGATATAATTCCCAACTCTGAGAAACCAATACTTTCGGAGATATAATTTGTCTGTTTGAACTAGAGCGCCAGAGAGCTCCTGTCCACAGGGCTGGAACCCATTTTTACTAGTTAAAAGCTTGTGTGTAGTACTAGTAAACATACTCTATCCCTGTCGTGACAAGATCCACAGCAACCACAATGCATGTAAGAGGCATTTTTCTTCTTGTATTATTATTCGAACTTAAAAATACAACCCAAATACGCACAGAAACTCAGAAAAGAAACAATATACCACTATAAATATGGTCATCTATCATACCATTCATAGTAAACAATCCAATGTGTGCCAACAGCCGCCATATTGATTCAGTTTTTACAGGTCGTTGGATTGCCTAATTATTAGAATATTAGGTTAGCCACAGAATATTTTGGACTAACCTTAGAATATTACGCCGGTGGTTGTTTATTTTTTGTTTACATAATTCCGTAGATCCAGATTGAGAATTTCTCATCGTCGTCAAGAATAATTGGGATGAATAGGTGGAATGATACTTATAATAATTGATATTTCCCTTTTGCATACTAATATACTACAAACTTATACGATTCAATTATGTAGTTCGAATAAAATAATTAGAAGTGACTCACGTCACTTCTAATTATTTTATTATATCTGTTGAAAATTAAGTTACATATATTACAGAAATCCTTAGAGTGATTGAGCAGGATCGAAGCAGTATGAAAATGAATGTTTAGATAACATGGATAACATATAATTTAAAAGTTTCATATTCACTATTGGGTATACATAGATGAATACAGATCATGGCAAGCCCATTCATATATTTCCCAAAAGATATCTACCCTGCAAACTGTTTGAATAAGTTGTTATTAACTTATCCCATTTTAAGATCAATTTCGAAATAAGCGAGATTGAATTGAATTTCTAAGTGTCAACTTTGAAATCAATACTCAGTCTATGCCTTTATTCGAGCAGATCACCTGTGATTGATTATTCCAGGTTCGGATATTTAAAAGCAGGTAAATTTCTGTAATTTTTTTTCATATTTTATGACATTCAATAAAGAATATCTCGAAAACGGTACGTTTTAGGAGAAATGACGAAGAAGAATTTAATTTTCTCAAATGATAGAGTATTTCAAAAATATTTTAAGATAACCTAATTTCTCATAGTTTTAGGAATTCGGGAGTCTATAACGAGGAAACCAGTAAAAATGGGGAAGAACTGTTCGAGATTATGTGTCATAGTTATAGAAAACATCATACCAAAATTAATTCAGCTCTGAATAACCACGTCAAAGCTACAAAAGAAAAACTATTTTTTTTTCAAATTTTAACAGCCTGTATCTTTTTTCTTGTGCCGAATCTGGAGAAATGGTAAAATGAAAAATGTGTTTTATTTGATGTGAGGAATCTATGGTTAAATTTAATGTACAACTTAAAGACTCACCCTGTATAGCAAGAACAAAGGGCCCAATTAAATTTAGCACTCACTCACCCGACACCCCGTATATCTAAATATCGGTCTTGACCCCCCTAGAATAATTACTGCGGCGCCTATGGCACCAATAGCCGGCGACCACCCCAAAATGACCCCAATTCAACTGTACCGCGATCAAATTGATCGTCATAAATAAAGTCAAATTATCAAAACGAATATATGCACTTGATAATAAAATACGTCGTTCTTTTTATAATCGTAGGTATACGCATATTTCGTCTTCAATTGAAATTGGCAATTTACCGTTCGCCAAAATGTCCCTTGCAGTAATAGGACGTGAAACGCAATAAATAACTTACTGATAACAGTTTCCCCATTATGTAAATGAATTATGGGTCTTTAATTACAGTACTCGCGTACTTGGCCGACGATTCTTAAAATAAAAATACCGAAACGAGTGAAGAATTTCGGAAAATTTCTACCGCGGTTCAAGTCCGGTTTTTCGATAAAAGGATGGTCAGCCTCATTTACCGGACAACGACAGGTGAAAACCTCTTTCTTACAGATTCCGGCGTTCCAACCTATTTCAGCTGTTGTCACGATTATTTTTTATCATTTTCGCAAATAATAAAATTTGTAAGTTTGTTACCCTTCCGGAAATTTTCACCATTGAGTGCTTGTGGCTTTCACTTGATTAGGGCTTCACGCGAGACGAGAGTAGGCGAGAATATACAAAATCTCGACTGGGTCTCGCCAATTCCCAAAAAATCAAGTCTCGTTTAAGTGCCATGATCATACCTGCTGATGGAAAATAATCTTTCAACAGGTACGGATGTAGCTATTAATAAATCATCGGCCATCTTGGAACGTGTAGGAACTTTTTCATGGACTTTCCACCACTCAAAAATACAATTTTGATTCCTATTTACTCTTTCTAACAGCAAACATTCTTCAAACTCAGCTTTCCAATGTTTCGAAGGTTTTGTTGATGTTTTAAAGAGGCTATCGATGTCGATATATTTTTCAATTAATAGAATTGTACAAATTGGTATCGTTTTCAATGAATACCTTCCCAGTGGGTAGATCATTGAGGGTGTTCTTGGCGTATTCCTCATTACACTTTTCGAAATATAGAATAGCTTCATTTTTCATTTCTTTAACAGTTTTATTATGTGTACTTCCAGAGATCAATACATTCCTAGCTTTCTATTTGACTGATTAATTTCCGAATTTCTTCACTTCGAACTGATGTGAATTTGACAAATAGAAAGCCTTTTTCAAATCACGGTTATATTAAACTGATTCCACTAGAGAGCAACATCAGTTGGAAGTGATGCGCATCAGTTCAAAATCACAACATTGTCAAATAGAACACAGATCAACTGATTTTGCGTCAGTTTGGAAGTGATACAGCGTCAAATAGAAAGCTACTAATAATTGTTCACATCTTCACTACAGAACCCCAATAAAAAACAATAAATTTCTCCAGATGTTCAAATAGAGACGAAATTTTGAAAGCATTGGGATTTAGAGACAACAAAATTTGTCCGTTAAGTATTGAATTAATAATGGGATCAGTTTTTATGGTTATGAATTCTATTTTTTCTTGAAAAATAAATTCAATTATCGCTAGGTCTTTAAAATATCGTGTATTTCGAGAACGATCGATGAATAATAGAGACATAATATATTGGTAATTATAGTGGAAACTCTTCATATTCAATTGTTTTCTGTGTTTTCAATCCATATTAGTTAACCTAACGAAAAATTATATACGATTTACGATTTACTCTAATTTATTTAATATTGTTACGCGTTTCGTCGACACAGCGACTTCATCAGACCACATTAAACTAGTTTAAAGTAATGATCTTCCTATACCTCGATGACCTGGACATCTTTTTTCTGTTCTTCTTCTTCCTTATTTATCTTCTTCATACGACTTATTTAAAACTAGTTACTTAATCTTACACTACTAGTGCGTTGTAAACATTTACAATAATTCATTCTTACCGATTCTATAAATTTATTATCTATTTGAATAGATATAATTGCTCATTAACTAAAGTAGCCGTATGTTTTCCCTATTTTTTCACCATTTCCCAATAATTGAGTTGTACACCTTTATTCAAATGGTGCAGAATTTTTATATCCTGGTCATTTATCAGCAGAAGTTTAACCCGGATTTCAAAATTCTACACAATTTTAATACAGTTGCGCATCTCAATTATTGGGAAATAAATAGAAAAAAACATACGGTCAAATTCAGTTAATGAACAATTATGTAGATCTTAATTTTCAGTTTACGTTTATATGTATGCAGAATTCAAGAATCGAATAAAATATCCTTCAAGGCTCCCCTTATCTACTAGCGGAAAATTTATTAATCTTGCCAGAGGAATTGGGAGAAGAGTTAGATAGATTGACCTTGAGGTTCAAGATTAGGGGATTAACTTTTAAAAGGAATTAGGAACACTCTCGTGAAAAAAGGGACTTAAGCGCTCCTTCATTTAATTAACAAAATATCAATAGCTATATTGAGAAATCAAAATAACAATTGACAAATTCTGGAAATAGTTTTAAAAAAAGTGAGACTGGAGCTTTGGCGCTCTTGTTCAAACTTTGACAAATCATATCTCCGAAAGTATTGGTTTCTCAGAGTTGGGAATGATATCAATGGATTCTTATGATAGAACTGCATTTTTAAGGCAATTGAATTCAAAAAGTGTATTTTAAAAAAAATAAGAGTGCCAAAAATTATTAATCCGAAACCAGCAGACTGATTCTACCCGATAACGAACTTATCCGAAATATTATTCCTCAAATCTACTCTGAAAATTATATTATATCGATTGAAACTTAGTCAATATTCCAGTCTTGTTTTTACTGGAGATATTCTGAACTCAATTTGATTAACTTACCAAAGTATATATTTTCATCATCATATGGATTATCCACGGGCATTATATTAACACACAAAAAGTATAATATCATATAAACCTTATAATTCTACGATAGCTGAGGTTATTTCATTGGTCATTTTGCATTCAATCATACTTTGTTTTCTAGAACAGGAGGGGTATTTTATATCATGAGTAACGGATCAGAAATAAATTCGGCATGTCTCTCATAAGAAAATGATGACATGTATGAACACAGATCATATAATAATTCATAGATAGATTAATTTTAGCATTCTGTGAAAACATAGAAGTACGATTCATTATTGAAATTTTGAAGAATCATATCTTCGAAAGTATTAACTTGTTAGAGTTGAAAATGATATCAATGGATTCTTATGGTCAAACTGCATCTTAACAAAAATAGAATTTGAAATTGGTGATGTAAAAAAAATTTGTTTTCGTTATGAAAAAGCCATCAGGCCGATTTGGCCAATAACGAACTTAAGCGAGATATTTATATCCCAAACCTACTCTGAAAATATCGACTGTCTAGCTCATTCCGTTCGAGATTTATCGCGTTAACGGCCGGACCGGCCGGATAGAATCGATTTTGACCACGGATTATTGATCAGTGAGTCGGGCCAAATCGTTTAACACCATTTTCAGGCAAAAATTCGAAATTACAGACATTTAGGCAAATTGATAAGCACTCTGTTCCGAGGAGCAAGAGCACCAAAAATATGCAGACGAATGAAAACGCAAATCCATTGAACATTCAAAGAACGTCACCATTCGTTGCAAATCAATAGATATGTTTGATTTAGTATACCGAATCTGTCAAAGAAACGTCGCGTATTAATATTTGTCAGTGACCATATGATTTAATATAACAATGCTTCTTTTTACATTTTTTCAAATTAACAGTGGCTCAACAAAAGTTATCGTGACAACAAAAATATTTTTTAATAATTTTTTTAAAATTTTGTAGCCATACGATTCGCATAAAATTTCAAGAACGAGCTTAGGTTCATATTCTACAACTACTCACCAAGTTTCAATTCGATCGGATCTATATTGGTTGAAAACAAAATTATTACTCGGAAACCACTGGTCCGATTATGCCCATTAACGAAATTGTCCGTCGTATTGGGATGCGCCACCCACCCTGAAAATTTCAAGTCGCTAGCTCTTTTCGTTCTCAAGTTATCGTGGCAACGGCCGGACGGCCGGCCGGACAGAATCAAATTTGACCTCGAATTCTTCATTGGGGAGCCGAACTAAATCGTTTGACACCATTTTCGTCAAAAAATTCGAAAGTTACAGACATTTGGGCAAAACTATAACGCGATGTTCCCCAGAACATACGCGCAAAAACAAAAAATTAAGTAGGTACATTAAAACAGTCAATTTGAATTTTTACGATTTAACCAAAATACACTCCTCTGCCAAATTAAAGTGTACGGGACTGTGTCCAGGGGACGATCGTAATTATTAAATGGTTTCTTTCAGGGTTTTCTCTCCCAAACTCTGAAAAATACCTATTAAATAAAAATGTATTATTTTGTAAATTGCTTCTGCGTAAGAAACACAAGATATTTGTTACAAGCAATTAATTGAACAATGTTGCCTAACAAACAATAACGAAGCAACATCCTCGATGAAACAACTAAATTTCGTAACGCTTCGGAGTATAAATCAGACTTCTTCTTCGGTCACTAACGAAAATCTTCAACACTGAAGGAGAACCACTTCCCAAATCAAAACATACAAAAAATAATTCTTAAGATTTTCGTTCGTGTCTGAAGAAGGAGTCTTATTTAGACTCCGAAACGTTACGAAATTTAGTTGTTTCATCGTTGATGTTGTTCCGTTATTGTTTGGTAGGCAATATTGTTCGATAAATTGCTTCTGACAAATATCTTGTGTTTCTTACGCAGATTCAATTCACAAAATAATAAATTTTTATTTAATAGATATTTTCCAGAGTTTGGGAGAGAGAACCCAGAAAGAAACCATTTAATAACGAATATACCTCCCACAGTATCCTTTAATGATTATTTGACTATTGTAATGTAATTTTGTGACTCCTTAATAAATATGTAAATCAATCCTTATACAGTTATATATATATATATATATATAGTCCTTATATCGTTTTTTGAAATTTGGGTTTTCGGGAAAGCTCAAGAAACGAAGATTTTTGACACATATGTCATTGATCGTGTTTTTCTGCAAATCTGTCAAAATTGACATTTTTTTAGAAAAATGACCAAAAGACGTAGAAATCAGAACAATATCAAAAAGTTCCTGAAAGAAATGTTGCTCAGAATTTCATTTCATACCAAACTGCCAAATTCATAGTGGAATTCAGACATTTTTTGATATTAATATTTTGATGGAAGCACGCTAGAGGAAGCTCTGGGCTTTGCGGCCATTTGAAAAATAATTCGGAATGTAATTCCAATGAAAGAGACATTATCACAAATTCAAATAAAGTTTATATTAATTCAATGTTCCTCATAAATTATGATGTCTATAGTGAAAACCTCACAATCTTGGTGCAAACCGAATTATACTCGAGAAATTAAATGCGCTAATATCTCGCTAATTATTCTTGAAACATCATAAGAAATTAAATTCTTCGATATCACATCTGAGGAATAATAATCTCAAATACCAATAAAAATGCAATACAGACCTCATCTGAAGCAAAGATACCTGTGAAAATAATAAAATAAAATCGATTTGACAGGCGCATAGAATAATACACGTGCAAATTATTTATTTATTTAAGGCGCCTGTCAACTCGATTTCATTTTGACAGGTAACTTTGTTTTAGATGAGATCTGTATTGCGTTTTTAGTGATATTTGAGTTAATAAATTCCAAAGGGATTTCAGAGTATTGGAGAATTATTCTTCAGATGTGAAATCGAAGAATTTAATTTCTTAGGATGTTCCAAGAATAATTAAAGAGATATTAGCTCTTTGCGCATTTAATTTCTGGACTATAATTCGGTTTGCATCAAGATTATGAGGATTTCACTATAGAAATCATAACATATGAGGAACATTAAATTAATATAAACTTTATTTGAATAGTGATGATGTCTCCTTCATTGTATTTACATTCCGAATAATTTTTCAAATTTCCGCAAACCCCAAAGCTCCCTCTAGCGTGCTGTCATCAAAATATCAATATCAACAAATTTCGGAATTTCACTATAAAATTCGGCAGTTTGGCATAAAATGAAATTCTGAGAAATATTTCTTTCAGAAACTTTTTGATATCATTCTGATTTCTACATCTTTTGGTCATTTTTATAAAAAAATGTCAACTTTGACAGGTTTGCAGAGTAATACGATTAATGACATATATGTCAAAAATCATTGTTTCTTGAGTACCAACTTTCCCGAAAACCAAACTTTCAAAAAACTATTCAGGCGTGAAAATTTCCTCTTGGTGCGTACTTTTTGAAACGCACTGTATTATTAATTATTAGAAAAAAATAATTACCAAAGGACTGTGCGTCTTAATAGACCTACCCTGCAATTTCAACTTTCTGACTCATTTCGTTTGAGAGTATTCGGTCTAACCGACGGCCAGACGGAGAGAATTGGAAGAAGTAAAAACGTCTTCCTCTGAGGTCGAATCAAATCTTTTTGAACCATTTTCGGCCAAACATTATAAGCATATGAGCAGAATGTTCCAGGGAACAAAAATGTAATATCGGTTGAAAAATAATTCTCTAAAAATGTAATATACCCATAAATAACTGGTGCCTCAGGGTCAACTGTAAAATCTTCAGCCGGACGAAAAACACTCGATTTGAATATTTCACTATTATCGAGAAAATTACAATGATTAAACAAACACGGGCTGGGACGATCGGACCTGATACTAGCTACAGATAGATATGGGTCAACAAAGAGGAAGTGACAAACCACAACGGATGTCGGTTTGATGAAAAATACGTCGTTTGCAGATTTCAACACTGAAGGAGAACCAATTCCCAAATCAAAACATTTGTTTAAATCAAAATTGTACACTGTCATATGAATGACAGAATTGTTCTAGGGAATCATTTTGCCAAATATCTGTAATTTTCGAATTTTTTGCCGAAAATGGTCTCAAACGATTCGGTTCGACTCACTGATGAAGAATTCAAGATCAAATTTGATTCTGTTCGACCGTCCGTTGCCACGATCATTTTCGAATGGAAACAGATAACGACTAGAAATTTTCAGGGTAGGGGGCGCATCCAAATCCGACGGACAAGTAGGTTTATGGGCATAATCGGCCAAACGGTTTCTGGGTATATTCTATTTTGAGTTTACTATGGACTTATTATGAACACTACAAAAGTAACTATACACTCTTGTCCACTACAGTTTTTGTCGTCTGACATATGTTTCGGAAACAAAGTTTCTCTATTTCAGTATCGTAATGAGTCCATTCCAGCACTAAAAACAGTGCTGGAATGAACTCATTCCCCCATTGTTTCTAGTTATATTTTTCGTTTTGTGGTAGTCAGCACTGATATTCGATCCTATCGAATTTCAACATACGTCAATTAACAATAATATAGTCTGGGTATAGTGTAATAATTGTTGAGAGGAAAAGTTTTATTTTCATTAAAAAATAAGGTACTATACAGACTACAGAGTTCCTTCTTGCTAATTTTGAATCATACATGCTATTACATATATTAACAGGAAACTGTTTCAAATCTGATCTCCATTTCCTACGTACGATTCAAATTCCGTAATCTGTCAACTTTCGTAACAGTCACACCAACTGCTAAGATACAATACCAAAGTCACTAAGATGTTTAATCCGAATTTTTCATTAAATTTCAATAGTATTCTACAAAATTGGCCTGAAATAGAGAAAATATCGTATAATACTCGTTGCAGAAGGCAATTCCAACACTCATGCGTTCGAAAACTCGTTTTTTCGTCACTAGTTTTCGAATTTCGCATTCGTGTTTTAATAGGAGCCCATTCTGCAACTAGTTTTAGAATATACTATTCTCTATTTCAGTATCGTAATGAGTCCATTCCAGCACTAAAAACAGTGCTGGAATGAACTCATTCCCGCATTGTTTCTAGTTATATTTTTCCTTTTGTGGTAGTCAGCATTGACATTCGATCCTATCAAATTTCAACACACGTCAATTGTCAATATAATATAATCTGGATATAGTGAAATAATAGTTGAGGGAAAAAGATTTATTTTCCTTAAAAAATAAGGCACTAAAGATTTCCTTCTTGCTAATTTTGAATAATTCATGCTATTAGGAAACTGTTTTAAATCTGATGTCCATGTCCTACGTATGACTCAAATTCAAATTCCGTAATCTGTCAACTTTCGTAACAGTCACACCAACTGCCAAGATACAATAAAAAATTCACTAGGATGTATAATCCGAATTTTTCATTAAATTTCAGCAGTATTTTACAAAACTTGCCTGAAATAGAGAAAATATCGTCTAATACTCGTTCGAAAACTCGCTCCTTCGTCGCTCGTTTTCGAATTTCGCATTCGTGTTTCAATAGGAGCCCATTCTGCAACTTGTATTAGAATATACTATTCTATCTTCAAAGACGAACCGTTACTAAAGCATGCAATCTATTTCTACATTCCAGTACGGGTTGACATTATACCCTTAGTCATAAACCAATTAGTGAGAATAAATGGGTTGTTAATTGGGAACTTCCAAAACTCTGGTGGCGGGACGGCAACTAACCAAGCTAGTAATGAGCCAACGTATTGCACGTGTTCGAGTTTAATTGTTCAGTATTAGTCAATAAACTTTTGTTTGAAAGAAAAATTCAAGTTGAAATAGTGAATATTATCCTGCCTAATATGTCTTCGACCAGAAACGACTATTTCTGTGTGTCTCAATGCAATTCATGGGCGAAAAAAATGCTAAAATGTATAGGTTTGAGTTTTCACTTCTTACACCGGAAAACCAAATATAAATATAATTATTGAAACTGCGTTAGAAGGATAACTAATAGAACGAAGAGTACTTAACCTGGAACTTCATCCAGATAATCTTATTAATCATCAAACAGAGGACACGGAGGTACCTCGAAAGAGAAAGGAATGTGTAGATGACGTTTGCTGTGCTGAAAATCCTCAGTCAGAAGAAAAAATAAGCATCACCAGCACTCTTGAGTTAGTTAAACAGCAATAATAATGTTAGTAGTAGACTTGGTTGTGTACATTGTTACCAGACCACTTAACACTTGTGATGTTAGTGTTATGCTTGATACATCCGATATAAACCTACCTACTTTGAGTTATATCTTTAACAGTGACAGTGCTTTGAAAAGTTTCACAGATATAAACATTCTAATATTTTCAATTGAATAGATGATCATCAAAACTCTTGGAAACAAAACAAAAACTTCATTATACCTCAAACATTACACTTATTGTTAATAATTCTTTTCACATAATATATGTATCATATTTTGAAAAAATCATTTCAATTATTGGTAACTGTTTTACAAAAGCTTTATCTGGTTCAATTTGACGCTATATCCTCATAAATAAACTAGAACATCATGCACCTGAACTCTAATTAATACATCAGTAATATGTTTACACCTCCTCCGTGCTCCGATTTTACAAGAATATACCATACCTTCTATTTTAAGTTTACCATTCTCCACATTAATGGGCCATCAATTTTATGTGGTACTGAATTAAGGGCACTACTTTGTAAACATAAAGAACAAATGTCTATAAAACTGGGACCACAATTTGTTTTGTCACACACGATTACATGATCTACATTTAGAACCTCTTCTCCTTCTACAAGGACTCTAGAATTAGAAGTTGAAGCCCCTATGTACTCCAGAAATTCTAATAAACTGAGTCCCTTCTTAACCATTCGCAAATAGTAACTGAAAGAACTTTTAAATATAATGTAAGTTTGACAAACATATTATTATTATTATTATTATTATTATTATACTGATCCTCCTGGGTCTTCCACAAGGAGACCCCTCATAAGCTCTAAGAGCTTGACCTGAGTTAGGAGAACCAGTTGTGTTCTGTGTAGGCTTTGTTACTGTGTCCTTACGCCACCTTAGGCACAGCACTGTTAATTTTTGACCCAACAGCGAATGGTGGCGATTACCGTGACTAGAAAATTTCTTTCCTAGCCTCGGAATTGAACTTGGGGCTTCCGCTCCCAAGTCAATTACTCTACCACTGAGCCAACCGCACTAACAATATATATATGAATATACTTACTGGTTGTAGTCTTTATATCAATCAAGTGCCATAAAATTAGTTATATAATGATCAACATTTAAATGTATAGGTACCACAAAGTAATCCAACAATGATCTCAAGTCAATTATAATTTATATTTTCCATGAAAATTTCGGTCAAACTTCGTGGACTGACCTGTCCAACACGAGATTGTTTACATTTATTACTAGCTTGGTTAGTTGCCGAATCCCGCCACCAGAGTCTTGGAAGTTCCCAATAGGGGTTGGATCATTATTGAGTAAAATATCCTTTCTCTTATACATTTCGATACCTTCAAGTGTTCCTAAGTACACTTTATTGGAATTGTTCAACAATTTGACGGAATTTTCTGAAATTGAGTGACCAGTTGTTCCGAATGTGTCCCGTATGCTCTTCATACCGTGTGAGAATGTTTCTGGTTGTTTGCCCGACGTGACACTAAAATAGGGTATATATGAAATTGAAGGTTTCGATTAGAAGTGTTACGTCGGGCAAACAACCAGAAACATTCCCACACGGTTAAAGAGCATACGGGACACATTCGGAACAACAATATCGATAAATATGCTGTTGCAAATCACGTTTTCACAACTGGCCACTCAATTTCAGAAAATTCCGTCAAATTGTTGAGAAATTCCAATAAAGTGTAGGTACTTGGGAACACTTGAATGTATCGAAATATATTAGAGAAAGGATATTTTACTCAATAATGATCTAACCCCTATTAACAACCCATTATTCTGACTAATTGGTTTATGACTAAGGGCATAATGTCAATCCGTACTGGAATGTAGAAATTGATTCCATGCTTTAGTAACGCTTCGTTTTTGAAGATGGAAACTTTGTTTCCGAAACATATGTCAGACGACAAAAACTGTAGTGGACAAGAGTGTAGTTACTTTTGTAGGTTTCCGGGTACTAATTTTGTCTTCAACCAATACAGATCCGATCGAATCAAAACTTGGTAGCTAGTTGTAGAATACTGACACGAAGACGTTTTTTTGAAATTTTGTGAGAATCGTAACACAAGAAAAATTTCACAAAATTAATCATCTCACGCTAACTTGAGAACGGAAAGAGAAAACGATTTTTAGGGTAGATTGCGCATCCGAATGCCACATTTGAGTTCATTGGCATAATCGGCCAAACGGTTTTGGAGTTATACCCATCGGAAATTTGGTTGATATTTCCACAATAACTCAAAAAATACTAATCCGATTCATTTCAAACATGGTACTAATTAGATGTAGAATGCCGACGCGGAACTTTTTGCGAAATTTCGTAAGGATCGTATCACTAGAAAATTTTTAAAAAACCATTGAAAAAATTCTATACGGGGCCGGTTTCTCAATTGCGAGTTAACCCGAGGTTGCAGGTAACCCGAGTGTTGCGCATTAATGAATATCGCTAAATACATGCGTCAACTCGCAACCTCGAGTTGACTCGCAATTGAGAAACCGGCCCTAAGAGATACGGGATGCTTTATATAATTTATCAAAAACCTTCAATCGGCATAACTCTTGAACGCCCGCATGGATCTTCATGAAAATTCCAGGGAATGAGTATAGGCCTATGCCTAATATTCGCTCATAAAGACTTGTTGACAGCGCAGGTACGGACTGAGAAAATTATTTTCTTTTTTCCACATCTTGTAAAACACCCAGTGTATAAAATTTTGAAGAAATGAATTTTTCTCAGAATCTACAATAAATACTCTTTCAAACAAGCCTATTGGTAATCATGACACACTTCGGATCAATATTTTATGAACCATTGAATATTTGGAATTTTTAATTCATAATAAACACATCATAACTTCAGGAATGTGGTGCATCTTATTTCACCCAATACACAAATTCGGGGTTTCGACTTCAGATTACCCAAAAGAGTTTTTCAAAAAATACTGCTATGTTCAAAAACATGGTTCAAATGATAGAAATTGTCATATTCGAATTATTTATCTTCGAAAACTCTGAATAACTGAAACAGATGGTAGCAGAATCAAAGGTTTCATATAAACAAAAAAAAAAAAGCACTGACGTGTAGTCAGTACTCTTTGGCGCGCGTGTTCACGGTGGCTAATTTGAATTGAATGATGAGTACTTCAAGCTCAGTAGATAGAGCGAGCCGAAGATCTACCCAAAGGATAGTGGACACCATTCACTGTCGGTTCAAAAATTAACAGTGCTGTATCTAAGCTGCCATCAGGATAGATTAACAACGTTGGAAAAGAACACAAGTGACTCTCCTTAGTCGCACAAGCTCCTAGAAGATTTGGGAGGGTCAGTATAATCCTAATCATGTTAATCGCACGCGCGCCAAAGCAGATTGACTTTTTATACTTTTTCTTTCATTGTTAAGTCAATCTGCTTTTGCGCGCGTGCGATTAACATGATTAGGATTATACTGACCCTCCCAAATCTTCTAGGAGCTTGTGCGACTAAGGAGAGTCACTTGTGTTCTTTTCCAACGTTGTTAATCTATCCTGATGGCAGCTTAGATACAGCACTGTTAATTTTTGAACCGACAGTGAATGGTGTCCACTATCCTTTGGGTAGATCTTCGGCTCGCTCTATCTACTGAGCTTGAAGTACTCATCATTCAATTCAAATTAGCCACCGTGAACACGCGCGCCAAAGAGTACTGACTACACGTCAGTGCTTTTTTTTTTTTTTCAAGTTCCTTTAGCAAATATAGCTATCAATACAGTTTGGCTGTTAGCTTTACCGTAGATCGAAAAAAAATGCGGTTGTGGGACCTCCGTTTGGAACGCAATTGCCTCTTCTCCAAATCCGAACGTATTTTAATATAGATCTACCGAATATAGTTATTTATAAATTCGCCTCAGGGCCACCATACAGACATTTCAACTCGGAAACAACGCTATTTCCCCCAAACTGACTTGTGTCCGTGCACTGAATTGACATGAATATTCTTTTAAAACCTCACAATATCGGCTCATTGCTTCCAACATAACCCAAACAACCCAAAACCATTCACTTCTCATCTGCGCAAGCGCAATATACTCCTGCCTGCAAGTCCTCCCAAAATTACACACCTCACAAAAAACTCCGATTCTCCAACACTAGTGGTTCAGGAGATATCGCTTCTTGAATCCACGCATGCGCAGACCCTCACCAGGGGATTCTATAGAGGAATAGCATCCGCCACTCCAAAATCCCAATCCTCTCTGACGAAAGCACCAGCAGTTAAATCACTGATGGTCTGCTCATGCGCATAACGAAAAATGCCCGTAAGGGGTAACATCAATTTCGAAATTAGCCCCAGGGCCACGATACGGACACTTTAACTCGGAATCAACGCTACATCCCCCAATCTGACTTGTCCTTGCACTGAATTGCCATGAATATTCTTTTAAAACCTCACAATATCAGGTCAGCACTCCCAACATAACCCATACAACCCAAAAACAGTCACTTCTCTTCTACGCATGCGCAATCTACTTGCGGCTGAAAGTCCTCCCAAAATCACACACCATACAGAAAACTCCGATTCTCCAACACTAGTGGTTCAGGAGATATCGCCTCTTGAATCCACGCATGCGCAGACCCTCACCAGGGGATTCTGTAGAGGAATAGCATCCGCCACCCCAAAACCCCAATCCTCTCTGACGAAAACTTCAGCAGTTAAATCACTGATGGTCTGCTCATGCGCATAACGAAAAATGCTCGTAAGGGGTAACATCAATTTCAAAATTGGCCCCAGGGCCACGGTATGCACACTTCAACTCGAAAACAACGGTATTTCCCCCAAACTGACTAGTGTCCGAGCACTGAATTGCTATGAATATTCTTTTAAAACCTCACAATATCGACTTAGCACTCCCAACATAACCGTCCACCCCAAAAACAGTCACTTCTCTACTGCGCATGCGCAATCTACTCGCGGCTAAAAGTCCTTTCAAAATAACACACCTTACAAAAAACTCCGATTCTCCAACACTAGTGGTTCGGAAGATATCGCATCTTTAATCTACGCATGCGCAGACCCTCATCAGGATCTGGATTCTATGGAGGAATAGCATCCGCCACCCCAAAACCCCAATCCTCTCTGACGAAAACTACAGCAGTTAAATGACTTCTCATCTGCGCATGCGCACAACGAAAAATGTCCGGAAAGGGCAGCTTGAACCTCAAAAAAATAGGTTTCGGCATTTAAAGCAAAGTATTTCGCAAAATAGTAGTAATTTTTTTATTTTTTTCATGTCACGTGATCTTCACGAAATTTTGCAAAAGTGTTTGCATTGGTCTTTTGCATCTAACTACTGAGTTTCAATTTAATCAGATCAGTATTTTTCGAGTTATCCTGAAAACAAAATCTTAAAATTTTTGAAATTTTTTTTTGCTACTTTAGGGCCGTCTGATCAAAACAAAACTTTGCAGGCATATAAAGGTCATGATTCTACAATTTGCTGCCAAATTTCAGAAAGATCGAGTGATTGGTTCCGGAAATATTCATTAAAAACGTTTTGACTAAAAACGGCCTTAACTCCGAAACCGCTCGGTGGATTTCGCCCGTTAACGAACTTGTCCGAGATATTTACGCTACAAACCTACCCTGCAAATTTCAACGCTCTAAGTCGTTCCGTTCGAGAGTTATCGTGCTAACGGCCGGCCGGCCGGGCCGGACGGACAGAATTGAATTTGACCTCGAATTCTTCATCAGGAAGTCGAACCTAATCGTTTGAGACCATTTTCGAAAAAAAATTCGAAAAATACAGACATTGTGACGAAATGATAGCACGCTGTTCCTTGCGGAACACGCGCGCAAAAATGGGTTCAAGCCCTGTGGACAGGAGCTTTCTGGCGCTCTAGTTCAAACAGACAAATTATATCTCCGAAAGTATTGGTTTCTCAGAGTTGAGAATTATATCAATGTATTCTTATGATAGAACTGCATCATAAAGGAAATTCAATTCAAATAATAGTATATTTATCAAGATTAAATGAGCAATCTGAGAATGAGAACTGCACCATGGAAGAAATCAAATTAAAATACTGAAATGAATCTGAATCTCTCTTATAGAACAGGATGACATGTACGACTATAAACACAGAGCATATAATAATGCTTAGATAGAATAATTATAGCATTCTGTGAAAACACAGTACGATTCATTATTGAAATTTCGAAAAATCATATCTCCGAAAGTATAAGCTTTTTGGAGTTAATAACAGGCAAATTATATCTCCGACAGTATTGGTTTCTCAGAGTTGGGAATTATATCAATGTATTCTTATGAAAGAACTTCATCTTAGCAGAAATTGAATTCAAACATCATAGAAGAATTTAAGTTCAACAAGAGTGCCAAAAATTATCAATCCAAAACCAATAGACGAATTCTACCCAACAACGAACTCATCCGAGATATTCATTCCTCAATTCTATGATGAACGATAATATATACTCCATTCACTTTTATAAAGTCTCCCGGTTGGCCATGAGAATTTGACACATTTCACCATGTATATTTTGAAAATGTTAGGTTATAGTCATTTTCCTGTCAGATAACTACGCAACGTTGTCCTCTCTACATAGAAGTCGTAGTAATTACGCACTTTCACAATGTGAATTTACTTCGGAAAAATAATGAATTTAAGAAGATTATTATGTGATTTCAACAATTCCACAGTCCTGGCGACTATGGAAGAAAATGTTTGCTCTGTTGTTACTGGAAACATTTCACGTCTATAAACTGGTTGGAAGATTCAATTATGCTATTTTCTTGTATGGAAATCAAGAATCAAGTGTTGAAATTTTATTGAAAAATAATGGATAGAGTATAGTCCGTTACTTTGTGATAGTTCATTTGAAAAAATAATAAAAGTACCTGAATAACCCGACAGGAAAACTTCTAAACGAACAGACGTACTTATGGAATTCCCCACTTTTCTCAAGAAGACATTTAAATACCTTGTTGCACAACTTGAAATACACCAGTTTCAAAATTTAATAGTACCTACTACGAAACCCGAGTCATTCTTTTACCTTAATAAAATATGATAGGAAACTAAGTAATTTCAATAGAGAGTTCAACATGTCAGTATGAAGTTTTCCTAATGCAGATTTTGATGTTATGATTATGTTAAGTTTGAGACTTTTGAGAGTAGAAATTGGCAACGTCCCAGCGAATTGTTTTGACCTTGACGATAGTTCAGCAGTGCCAACCTGCTTCTGCTTTAGTTACAAAAACTTGATAGACCTAAATCATGGCCAACCGGGAGACTTTAAAAAAGTGAATGGAGTATATATCTTTCCTCAAATCCACTCCAATACACCAATATTCCAGTTTTGTTTTTAGTGGCGATATTCTGAACTCAATATTATTAATTTACCATTACCATTCCCAACATCATATGGATTGACCATCGGCATGAAAATATCAACCAACAAAAAGTATGATATTATATTATAATTCTCATATTTCTACGATTGCTGGAATGAATCACAGAACATTTAATATATGAATGAATGAATGAATTAGACAACGTCATGTCTCAGGAAAATAAGTTGACATTATAACAATTCATAGATTACCCGCAGAATAATTGTATCATTCTGTGAAAACATAGAAATACGATTTATATTGCAATTTTGAAAAATCATATCTCCGAAAGTATTAGCTTGTTAGAGTTAAAAATGATTCAATGGATTCTTATGGTAAAACTGCATATTGAAAAAAATTTAATTTGGAATTTGTTATGTGAAAAAAAAATTTTTTTTTTGTTACTCAGAAACCATTTGTCCGATTTCTCCCAATAACAAACTTAGCCGATATATGTATCTCCCAAACCTACTCTGAAAATTGCAACTGTCTAGCTCATTCCGTTCGAGAGTAATCGTGTCTACGGCCGGCCGGTCGGACAGAATGAATTTCGACCACGGATTCTTGATCAGTGACTCGAACCAAATCGTTTAAGACCATTTTCATCGAAAAATTCGAAAATTACAGACATTTGGGCAAATTGATAAGCACTCAGTTCCGAGGAACTAGAGCGCCAAAAACACAAAAAAACATTGAAGTGAACTCATTATAAAAGGGAATTAAAGGTATGAGAATATGATTTGTTCTCGAAAATTCCCCTATTTCTTTTTGACACGTGCTGCAGCCTTCATTAGCCTTTCTGATCGATAATTTAATTTATCTCCTCACATGCAGCTTGAATCGATCTGTAGCTTCAGATTGTATATACGATTTATTTTCAATGCTATGTGAAAGATCACGGAAGATTTTCGTATACTCTGAATTCAACCCATTTCAAAACCCTAGTTACCCGTGAAGTAGTAGCGCATTTGAATGGAGTTTATCCAGATCATTAGTTTGGTAGAGGGGGGCCTTATGACTAGCCTACAAGATCCCCAGATCTTACATGCTGGGATTATTTTCTCTGGGGAGACTCGAAAAATGAAGTTTGATCTGAAGAAATCGTGGATAGGGATCAACTGATTACTCGTATTCAAGCTTCATGTGAAGAGTACTACGAAATCGACCAGAAACTATGAAGAAAGCTGTAGCGCATTGGATCACAAGAGCTAGAAATTATTTAGAAAACAAGTTATGACTTTTTTTCCCATTTATTGTCAATTGTTTTAGGTTTGATATATGTTTAAAAATATGTTTTCGAAAACAAGTTATGATTTTTTTTCCATTCATTGTCAATTGTTTTTGGTTTAATATATGTTTATAACATACATTTTACAAACTTTCAATTGTGCTAACCATTTTCAGGTACATAGGTCATTTAACGTGGAACTCCTAAATGCATGTACCTATTGGATGGAATAAGATGCAGCACGATAATTAAGTGATGTTACTGAGAATTTCAATATGAAGTCGAAACCCTGAATTTGTATATTGGGTGAAATAAGAATGACCACATTCCTGGAGTCATGATATTGAGACACACAGGTCCGTGTTTATTATGAATTGAAAATTCCAGATATTCAATGGTTCATAAAATATTGATGCGAAGTGTGCCATTATTGCCAATAGCTGGCCATACACGGACGTTCTTTCGCGCGGTTTATCGTGTTATCTAGAAAATCATGTGGAAAATCCCTTGCGTGAGTGAGCATTGCAGCACGCCATGATGAAGCTTTGAGGGATTTCTCACGTCCTTTCCTCTGGAATGGCGTTTCAGCGCCATACACACAGATGATCAAGCGGTCGGGGATCAAATGTCTTTGCGTCCACCTTTAATACTATTTCAAGTAATCGGGATTATTATTATCTTTTAATTGCCGTAAAAGCGACATGTGACAATATTTTTCTTTGTCAGCCAGCCAACTTTTCTGCCATGGCGCTCTTGTTCCTCAGAACAGAGTGCTTATCAATTTGCCCAAGTGTATGTAATTTTCGAATTTTTGGCTGAAAATGGTCTCAAACGTTTTGTTTCGACTTACTAATCAAGAATCCGTGATCAAAATCGATTATGTCCAGCCGTCCGTTAACACGATAACTCTCGAAGACAATGAGCAAGACAGTTCAAATTTCCAGAGTAGTTTTGGAAGATAAATATCTCAGTTATGTTCGTTATTGGCCCTGGTGGTTTTGGGGTAAGCAAAAAAAAATGTTTTTTACATTACAAATTTCAAATACAATTTTTTTTATTTCATCATAAGAATCTATTGATATCATTATCAACTCTAACAAACTAATACTTTCGGAGAACACGAAAATATTCAAGTAACTAAATTGAACTGGATGGTGAACGACGCCTTCGTGTAGCGGAATCGCCAAGAATTCAGTTCATCATCTTGAAAATTCGAAGATGACTGAATCGTTCCAAATGACACTTTTTCCGACGTTTTTCGGCCATACACACCCGGTTTAACCTTTCAAATGATTCGCTACGAACCATCACGTGCAAAATCATCTGAATAATTCACAACGTGTATGGGCAACGACGGTTTTTCCGCCGTGCCGTTCTTTTTGGCATGATAACCGCCACGTTACAACGCGCCATGATAAACCGCGCGAAAGGACGTACGTGTATGGCCAGCTAATAGGCTGGTTTGAAAGAGTACTCATTGTAGATTCTGAGAAAAATTCACTTCTTGAAAATTTGATATACAGGGTGTTGTAGAAGATGTGGAATGAAGAAAATAATTTTCTCAGTCCGTACCTGCGCTATCAACAAGTCATTATGAGCGAATATTAGGCATAGGCCTATACTAATTCGCTGAAATTTTATTAAAGATCCATGCAGGCGTTCAAGAGTTATGCCGACTGAAAGTTTTTGATAAAATACATAAAACATCCTTTATCTTATAAACGAATATAGTTAGGACATATTTCGAACACTGATTTATACTCACCAAAATGTCCTGCATCTGCACTGAAAGCCTGTACAATCATTCGTGAAACACCCTGTATATCAGAAACTATTCGTCCGATATCGCTGACAGCCAAATTCAAAGTTTGAACACGATCAGATCCATATTGTTGGAGATTCGAGCAGCTTTGGGTGAGTTCAGTAGCTGGATGGTTGACCGTTACCTCTATAAATTTCGAACGGAAAGAGATAGGGATTTGCAATTTTCAGGTAGGTTGCGCATCCGAATGGGAGCTTTAAGTTCGTTTTTGGACGTAATCGGCTCAACGGTTTCAGACTTATAGCCATCTGGAATATTATTTTCTTGATAACTCAAGAAATACAAATTCTATCGTATTGAAACTTGCTACTTAATTGTAGAATATCGACATAAAAAAAAAAGCACTGACGTGAAGTCAGTACTCTTTGGCGCGCGTGTTCACGGTGGCTAATTGGAATTGAATGATGAGTACTTCAAGCTCAGTGGATAGAGCGAGCCAAAGATCTACCCAAAGGATAGTGGACACCATTCACTGTCGGTTCAAAAATTAACAGTGCTGTATCTAAGCTGCCATCGGGATAGAGTAACAAAGTTGGAAAAGAACACAACTGACTCTCCTTAGTCGCACAATCTCCTAGAAGATTTGGGAGGGTCAGTATAATCCTAATCATGTTTATAGCACGCGCGCCAAAGCAGATTGACATTTTACACTTTTATTTTCATTGTTAAATCACTCTGCTTTTGCGCGCGTGCTATAAACATGATTAGGATTATACTGACCCTCCCAAATCTTCTAGGAGCTTGTGCGACTAAGGAGAGTCAGTTGTGTTCTTTTCCAACTTTGTTACTCTATCCTGATGGCAGCTTAGATACAGCACTGTTAATTTTTGAACCGACAGTGAATGGTGTCCACTATCCTTTGGGTAGATCTTTGGCTCGCTCTATCCACTGAGCTTGAAGTACTCATCATTCAATTCCAATTAGCCACCGTGAACACGCGCGCCAAAGAGTACTGACTTCACGTCAGTGCTTTTTTTTTTTTTCAAGTTCCTTTAACAAATATAGCTATCAATACAGTTTGGCTGTTAGCTTTACCGTAGATCGGAAAAGAATGCGGTTGTGGGTCCTCCGTTAGGGACGCAATTGCATCTTCTCCAAATCCGAACGTATTTTAATATAGATCTACCGAATATAGTTATTCATAAATTCGCCTCAGGGCCACCATACAGACATTTCAAATCGGAAACAACGCTATTTCCCCCAAACTGACTTGTGTCCGTGCACTGAATTGACATGAATATTCTTTGAAAATCTCACAATATCGGCTCATTACTCCCAACATAACCCAAACAACCCAAAACCATTCACTTCTCGTCTGCGCAAGCGCAGTATACTCGTGGCTGCAAGTCCTCCCAAAATTACACACCTCACAAAAAACTCCGATTCTCCAACACTAGTGGTTCAGGAGATATCGCTTCTTGAATCCACGCATGCGCAGACCCTCACCAGGGGATTCTATAGCGGAATAGCATCCGCCATCCCAAAACCCCAATCCTCTCTGACAAAAGCACCAGCAGTTACATCACTGATGGTCTGCTCATGCGCATAACGAAAAATGCCCGTGAGGGGTTACATCAATTTCGAAATTAGCCCCAGGGCCACGGTACGCACACTTTAACTCGAAAACAACGCTACATCCCCCAAACTGACTTGTCCTTGCACTGAATTGCTATGAATATTCTTTTAAAACCTCAATTTTCGACTCAGTACTCCCAACATAACCCATCCAACCCAAAAACAGTCACTTCTCTTCTGCGCATGCGCAATCTACTCGCGGCTAAAACTCCTCTCAAAATAACACACCTTACAAAAAACTCCGATTCTCCAACACTAGTGGTTCAGGAGATATCACATCTTTAATCCACGCATGCGCAGACCCTCAACAGGGGATTCTATAGAGGAATAGCATCCGCCACCCCAAAACCCTAATCCTCTCTGACGAAAACACCACCAGTTAAATTACTGATGGTCTGCTCATGCGCATAACGAAAAATGCCTGTAAGGGGTAACATCAATTTCAAAATTAGCCCCAGGGCCACGGTACGAACACTTTAACTCGGAAACAACGCTACATCCCCCAAACTGACTTGTCCTTGCACTGAATTGCTATGAATATTCTTTTAAAACCTCATAATATCGACTCAGCACTCCCAACATAACCCATCCAACCCAAAAACAGTCACTTCTCTTCTGCGCATGCGCAATCTACTCGCTGCTAAAAGTCCTCTCAAAATAACACACCTTACAAAAAACTCCGATTCTCCAACACTAGTGGTTCAGGAGATATCACATCTTTAATCCACGCATGCGCAGACCCTCATCAGGGATCTGGATTCTATGGAGGAATAGCATCCGCCACCCCAAAACCCCAGTCCTCTCAGACGAAAACACCACCAGTTAAATCACTGATGATCTGCTCATGCGCATAACGAAAAATGCCTGTAAGCGGTAACATCAATTTCAAAATTAGCCCCAGGGCCACGGTACGGACACTTTAACTCGGAAACAACGCTACATCCCCCAAACTGACTTGTCCTTGCACTGAATTGCTATGAATATTCTTTTAAAACCTCATAATATCGACTCAGCCCTCCCAACATAACCCATCCAACCCAAAAACAGTCACTTCTCTTCTGCGCATGCGCAATCTACTCGCGGCTAAAAGTCCTCTCAAAATAACACACCTTACAAAAAACTCCGATTCTCCAACACTAGTGGTTCAGGAGATATCACATCTTTAATCCACGCATGCGCAGACCCTCAACGAGGGATTCTATAGAGGAATAGCATCCGCCACCCCAAAACCCTAATCCTCTCTGATGAAAACACCACCAGTTAAATCACTGATGCTCTGCTCATGCGCATAACGAAAAATGCCTGTAAGGGGTAACATCAATTTCAAAATTAGCCCCAGGGCCACGGTACGGACACTTCAACTCGGAAACAACGCTACATCACCCAAACTGACTTGTTCTTGCACTGAATTGCTATGAATATTCTTTTAAAACCTCATAATATCGACTCAGCACTCCCAACATAACCCATCCAACCCAAAAACAGTCACTTCTCTTCTGCGCATGCGCAATCTACTGGCGGCTAAAAGTCCTCTCAAAATAACACACCTTACAAAAAACTCCGATTCTCCAACACTAGTGGTTCGGAAGATATCGCATCTTTAATCTACGCATGCGCAGACCCTCATCAGGGATCTGAATTCTATGGAGGAATAGCATCCGCCACCCCAAAACCCCAATCCTCTCTGACGAAAACTACAGCAGTTAAAGGACTTCTCATCTGCGCATGCGCAATACGGAAAATGCCCGGAAAGGGCAGCATGAACCTCAAAAACATATGTTTCGGCATTAAAAACAAAGTATTCCGCAAAATAGTAGTAATTTTTTTATTTTTTTCATGTCACGTGATCTTCACGAAATTTTGCAAAAGTGTTTGCTTTGGTCTTTTGCATCTAACTACTGAGTTTCAATTTAATCAGATCAGTATTTTTCGAGTTATCGTGAAAACAAAATTTTCAAATTTTCAAATTTTTTTTTTGCCACTTTAGGGCCGTCCGTTCAACACAAAACTTCGCAGGCATATAAAGGTCATGATTCTACAATCTGGTGCCAAATTTCAAAAAGATCGAGTGATCGGTTCCGGAAATATTCATAAAAAACGTTTTTATTAAAAACGGCCTTAACTCCGAAACCGCTCGGTCGATTTCGCCCGTTAACGAACTTGTCCGAGATATTTACGCTACGAAACTACCCTGCAAATTTCAACGCTCTAAGTCGTTCCGTTCGAGAGTTATCGTGCTAACGGCCGGACCGGCCGGCCGGCCGGACCGGACGGACAGAATTGAATTTGACCTCGAATTCTTCATCAGGGAGTCGAACCCAAACGTTTGAGACCATTTTCGAAAAAAAATTCGAAAAATACAGACATTGTGACGAAATGATAGCACGCTGTTCCTTGCGGAACACGCGCGCAAAAAGTATGTAAAATTTTTTGAGGATCGTACCACTAGAAAATTTTAAAAAAATGATAAAAAAAAATATTATTCATCTCAATATCATACAAATTAAATATAATAACATGTAGAATGCCGACGCGCAAATTTTAACGTAATTTCGTGATTATCGTTTCCTAAAATTACTTCAGACGTAAGTTTTTTCGTGTATTATTTGATATTTAACGAATTTCAATTCAGATAAAACACATATGTCAGAATTAAAAATTCTGTGATTTTAGTCACAGAGTCTGTCATTAAAATGGTACGAAATTTATTCATCAACGCTATATTATTAAACGCGCAAGCTCGGAACCATCGAAGGTAGATTTTGAGAACTTTCTAATATAGGCGGTTTCGCAGAAATTTTCGCGAGCGGCGAAGCCGCGAGCCCTGCGAAGGGCGAATATCGCCGCGGCGAGGGCAAGGACCGACGTAACGCCGAAGGCGATTTTCGTCGAGATCGGGAAGTCACGAGTATTTTAAAAAAATTCCAGAAAAGTCGCGAAATCGTCGAAATGGCGAAAAGCGGACTCGCCCGAAACCCTAAGGCTTTTTCGTTCCTCTCGCCCGACCGTATCTAACGGTACCGATCGAAAGACCGAATATAGACGGATAGAATAGCGAGACACTTTTTTCGGTTTTTTTTCCGTTCGTTTTCTACGAGCGTTTAAAATCGCCAAAATGGGGAAAATCGACCGTTTTTATGGGAATATAGAAATAAAACGACACGAGTGCAGCCGAAGTCGACCGACCCCAAGATTTTGGATTGAAGGTGGCGTTCTGATGTATCTTACGAAGTAATTAATGAACAAAATCCCACTTGCACAGCTCTAATTTTTTTAAAGGAATAGGCTACAACAGTGCTTCCCAAACTTATTTTTGCGACGCACAGTTTGGGAAGCCCTGGTTTAGAAGCATTCCAAGGTCAAAAATGTCTGAATGGCGGCGTCAATTTAGGAGAATTTAACGAAAATCGATCGATTATGGATCGGAAATGTGCCGACAATTATTCAGAATCGCTAAAAACCCTCGGATTCGATTTGATACTTTCCACGGAAATTGATAATTACCACGATCGGTACGTATTCGCTGGTTGGAATGAATAACCTCAAAATGGACTGAACGGATGGGTTTTCGTGAAATCAACGATTATCTGTTATGAATTACGTGGAATATAACTCTATAAGTAAGTACTATAAGGTAATTCCTACTTTACTTAAATTTATAAAGAATTCGACGATTTTCAGTGTCCCAGTGTATGAACATAAATAATAGTAGGTACATAGATGCATAGAATACATGGTGAAGACACTCTTTGACATATTTTCGGCCGATTTGCGGTCCAAATGCTGTCAAAATACAAGGATTTTGTTTTACTTCAGTTTTCGCCGATAGATGCCGGCAGTAGTATCTTATAAAAGCTGAGAAAACGGTCTAAATCGATGGTAAATTCGATTAAGAGTGTCCAATAGTGGGGAATAGACAATTGAACATACGCGCAAAAGCTCCTGACTTCACGTCAGTGATTGTACCATTTATAGCATAAGCGGTCAAAGGTACATGACAAAATTTGAAAAAATTAAGGAATGGGAATAATTTTGTATTTATGAACAATCATTAGGTACCTTGGGAAAATTCTATGTACTATTCGAGCAAAAAGAGAATCACAGAATGGCAAACTTTTGGCCATGGCACAGAACACAAGTGAAACGTGAAGATTTTCACGAATTTCATAAAACCGTCAATATCTCGAAAGTCGAAAATGAAGAGTACCTACTAAGACGCATTTACTAAAGTCAAATTTAGATATTCTGGTCAGACATGAACTAAGCTATAAGCATGCGCCGGGTTGCCGTCAGTTTACCCGGACACCCTGTATAGCATTCGCGTCAATTTTTACGTTCGTTGTGATTTGAATGATATTATCGAATCTGATGAGATTTTTTCTTAGGAGGATCATTTTGGGCTACTTACTTTCTCCTACGTCAAATCAAAGAAGAAATTTCTTTCTATATTTTTGTGCGAGATGATTTATATCAGGGGTGGCCAACCGGTCGATCGCGATCGACTGGTCGATCGTAGCTATTGGGAACTTCCAAAACTGGCGCAGACCCTCATCAGGGGTCTGGATTCTATGGAGGAATAGCATCCGCCACCTCCGCCCCAATCCTCTCTGACGAAAACATCACCAGTTAAATCACTGATGGTCTGCTCATGCGCATAACGAAAAATGCCCGTAAGGGGTAACATCAATTTCAAAATTAGCCAATATCGACTCAGCACTCCCAACATAACCCATCCAACCCAAAAACAGTCACTTCTCTTCTGCGCATGCGCAATCTATTCGCGGCTAAATGTCCTCTCAAAATCACACACCTTACAAAAAACTCCGATTCTCCAACACTAATGGTTCGGGAGATATCGCATCTTTAATCCACGCATGCGCAGACCCTCATCAGGGATCTGGATTCTGTGGAGGAATAGCATCCACCCCCCCAATCCTCTCTGACTAAAACTACAGCAGTTGAATGACTTCTCATCTGCGCATGCGCATAATGAAAAATGCCCGGAAAGGGCAGCATGAACTTCAAAAAAATGGGTTTCGGCATTTCAAGCAAAGTATTCCGCAAAATAGTAGTAATTTTTTTATTTTTTCATGTCACGTGATCTTCACGAAATTTTGCAAAAGTGTTGGCTTTGGTCTTTTGCATCTAACTACTGACTGTCAATTCAATCAGATCAGTATTTTTCGAGTTATCGTGGAAACAAAATTTCAAGATTTTTGAAATTTTTTTTTGCCACTTTATGCCCATCTAGTTAGTACAAAACTTTGCAGAAATATAAAGGTCATGATTCTACAATTTGATGCCAAATTTCAGATAGATCGAGTGATCAGTTCCGGAAATATTCTTAAAAAACGTTTTTACTAAAAACGGCCTCAACTCCGAAACCGCTTGGTGGATTTCGCCCGTTAACTAACTTGTCCGAGATATTTACGCTACAAAACTACCATGCAAATTTCAACGCTCTAAGTCGTACCGTTCGAGAGTTATCGTGCTAAACGGCCGGCTGGACCGAATTGAATTTGACTTCGAATTCTTCATCAGGGAGTCGAACCCAATCGTTTGAGACCATTTTCGAAAAAAAATTCGAAAAATACAGACATTGTGGCGAAATGATAGCACGCTGTTCCTTGCGGAACACGCGCGCATAATTAGTATAATGTACGGAATTGTCTCCCTACAAATTGTTTTTGGCGCTCTTCTTCCTCGGAACAGAGTGCTTATCAATTTGTCCAAATGCCTGTAATTTTCGAATTTTTGACTGAAAATGGTCTCAAACGTTTTGGTTCGACTCACTGATCATGAATCCGTGGTCGAAATCGATTCTATCCGGCTGGCCGTTAACACGATAACTCTCGAACGAAAGGAGTTAGAGGATTGAAATTTGCAGGGTAGGTTTGGAGCGTAAATATCTCGGACAAGTTCGTTAACGGGCAAAATACACCAAGCGGTTTCGGAGTTATGGACGTTTTTAGTAAAAACAGTTTTTATGAATATTTCCGAAACCGATCACACGATCTATCTGAAATTTAGCATCAGATTGTAGAATAATGACCTTTATATGCATGCGAAGTTTTGTATTGATCGGGTTGATCTAAAGTGTAAAAAAAAAATTTTTAATTTAAAAATTTTGTTTGGGAGATAAATATCTTGGTTAAGTTCGTTATTGGACAAAATCGGCCTTATTGTTTCG
Organism: Halyzia sedecimguttata; assembly: GCA_937662695.2. NCBI lineage: Eukaryota > Metazoa > Arthropoda > Insecta > Coleoptera > Coccinellidae > Halyzia > Halyzia sedecimguttata. The sequence continues at coordinate 29,209,173 of OW569415.2, forward strand.
GGGTAACGAAAAAAAAAATTTTTTTTTTAAATTACAAATTTCAAATTCAATTTTTTTAAGATGCACTCTCACCATAAAAATGCATTGATATCATTTTCAACCCTAACAAGCTAATACTTTCGGAGATATGATTTTTCGAAATTTGAATAATGAATCGTACTTCTATGTTTTCACAGAATGCTGTAATTGATTATTCTATCTATGAATTATGATATGATCAGTGTTTTTACATGTCATCTTATTTTCCTATGAGAGATAAATGTTCTTATTATTTCTGGTTCGTTATTCTTGATATAAAATACACCTTCTGTTCTAGAAAACAAATTATGATTGAATGCAAAATGGCCAATTAAATATCCTCACTCCTCAGCTATCGTAGAATTATGAGGATATGATATTATACTTTTAAGGTGATAATATAATGCCCGTGGATAACCCATATGATGATGGAAATATATTCTTAGGTAAGATACATAATCAAATTGGGTACAGAATATCTCCAGTAAATACAAAACTGCAATATTGTCTAAGTTTTAATTCAAATAATAGATATAATTTTCAGAGTAGATTTGAGGAATGAATATCGCGGATAAGTATGTTTTTGTTATTAGGGAGAATCGGTCTGTTTGAATTTAATTTCCTTCATGATGCAATTCTATCATAAGAATCCATTTATATCATTCCCAGAGACCAATAATTTCGGAGATGTGATTTGTCAAAGTTTGAACAAGAGCGCCATTGTTTTGAGAATCTACTTATATCGAAATAATAACAGTAAAGACTTATCACGAAATTTATTTGTATGCTTAAATTCAATTAGAGTGGAAAAGATGGTTTTAGAGGAAAGGAGTATGAAATCCAAATAATAGCAGACATCTAAGCTTTTTATTCATATTCAACAGATCTTTTCTTCATATATTGTCATGTTTTTCAATTACATACAATTTTTGCTAATTGAATAACTGAAGTAGGTACCTACAAAACTAACTTATGGCATTGATGATACTCTTTATACATGTGGTCACAATGAAATTATTACAAGGTGATTTACCGCCGTATTCACAAAGCATTCAATCTCCGTTAAGTCCTAACTGAGGTCCTCAGTTAAGGATAAATTGGGGATAATAAGCAACAATAAGGGATAGGGGTAGTGAAACAGGCCTGTTTCACCACCGTTAAATACGTAAACTGAGGTTGCGATTCTTATTTATCCTTAACTGAGGACCTCAGTTAGGACTTAACGGAGATTCAAACACTTAACAATGCTTTGTGAATACGGCGGATATTCTCTCACATAAATTAAATTTGTAAATCACAATGCCATTTACTGCTCTTAAATAAATATTTGCGCCATTTTTTCCATAACAACTTTCAACTTATTTAACAATTTTCAAAAAGCCTTACTTTCAATATAAATAGATAATAAATTAAGTGTAAAAGAACAATAAAAATCTCATTAAAAATAGGGACTAGTTTGAAAATAACAAAAAATAAATATTTTCACAGAAATATACACAATGTAAATATAAGTCACCATAGAAGAGTATTAACAGAAAACAGTATTTGGTTTAGTTGGACTTAAGCTCTAAAAAGTTATTAAAATAAGGCAAAGTCATCATTGTGAAAAATGTTCTTGCAATGTTTAACACTCAACTGATATCAGAGTAGTAATATACTTAAACACAAAGCAAGATCAAAAAAGTCTAGAATAAATCACAGAAACAAGTGTAAAATGGAACAACATCTTATAATACACGGTTTTGGAATTTCCACAAAAATTGCCACTTCTTTGGTGAATTTTCAAAGATTTCATATCTTAAAGCGATCCGAATGGGTCAAAACTAGTTGGCTGGGAAGCTGGTACATTTCCCATACTCATAGGTTGTTGAGATTGTACTAAGTTGGTATACTGACCCATTGATGGTTGCCCCGTCATGGGCTGACCCATCATCGGTTGAGACATCATAGGTTGAGACATAGGCCTATAGTTAGAAGCTGATGTCGGAGCCATAGGTTGACCCTGAGACTGGGTCTGCCAATTAGTAACCGGAGCTTTAGGTTGGTTCTTCGGCGAATTCCATTGTGAAGTACGGCTTCCGGAATCCATAGTTAAGTTCTCAACAAGTGAAGTTAAACTAGACTCGAGATCCCCTGTCAGAAGCTTTGCTGGTTGGGGAGGCCTCTGAGGGGGTGCTGCTGGATGCTGTATAATGTTGGAGGGTATACTAGAATCTTTACCTCCCAATGGATCAAACACAGATGGTTCTCCTGGATTGAAGACATTGGAATAAGCATTGCTGGTAGGAAAACCCATCGATTGTGGTTGAGACGTGAATGCAGGTTGTGTTTGTGATCCAAATGGAGTCTGGGACTGAGCTATGAAATCGTTTCCCCACAAGTTGTTCCCAGCGTTCTGATTGGAGCTCGAAACTTGCGTTGGAGCACCGCCGAAGATATTTCCGTTTGCCATGTTCGTGTTAGGGGCAGATGTAAATACGTCAGCGAAAGGATTACCTCCCAGTGACAAGAGATCATCCAGAGTGTTGGTCTGATTTTGTGATGGTGGGGCTGCTGAACTTGACATAGTTTCAGTAGCGAAGAGATCTAAGATAGGATCAGTTTTTACCACTGCCGGTTCTTCGCTTAAAAATGGGTTCGTTTGAGAAGCTGATGGAGAACCTATCTTAGCTTTGTATTGATTCAAGGCTGCCTCTTCCTCTGCTACAGCAGCTTGTTTGAAGGAATCGTCTACAGATGCAAATGCATTAGTTGTATTGGATAATGCAGAAACCCCAGATTTCAAACTTTTCTGTGCACTCGCTGCTGTTGGAGTATTTCCTTCTAAAGAACTCAAATGAGATTCCAAAGCGTCCAGTAAACTATTGGGAGCCCTAGTGAGATCAGGAATGTCACCCTTATCGATTCCGATATTTTCAGCAACCTTCAAAAATTCACCAACCCTGTCCATCCTAATGAGAAACTTTTTATACAAGTCTAAAGCTTCTCTACACTGTTTCTTGTTCATTTCGAAATATTTCTCTAGTAAATTTATAATTCCATCATTGTAAGAAGCGAATAATCTAATGAGGTCTCTGAATAGTAACATAAAGCACATATTTATAACACCGTTGGTGAGATCATTTGGGGTACAGTCGAATTCCAGTAAAGCATCCAGCTGATTCTGGAGGGTTGGCAAGGTTTTGAGAAGATTCTCTGAATTCATCGAACGTAATGTGCCCTCTTCCTTACCTCGTTTTACCTTGCAGAAATCAAAGGCGACTGCTCTATAAGACAATGCTTTTTCATTCAAATATTTGGCATACCGTCTTATAAACGGTGACATATCATAGCCAGTCCTGGCCCCTACTGCACTCTGAACGCCTGTTTTATCCACAAAATTCGATAATTGAAATGACACATTACTGGAAGCGAGATATTGAGTGAATCTTTCATTTCCATAGCACATTAGATGATGGGTGGTTATCAATGCTTTAAATACCACAATCCAGCTTGTACTCTGTGATCTTTCCATCAATAGATTGGCCATTTGAGGGATAGAAACATTCGGCTCGTTAGTACAATGCACGAGATAATCTAAATGTTTTTTCTTCGGTCCAAGAAGTTCTTCAGTTGTTGCTTTACATACGGATTTCGCCAAACCCTGACCAGCCAAACTATGTTTCGCAGCGAGAAGACGGTCGTTGATGGTTTGTCCAGCCATTTTTATACAACAATACACAAATTTCAACTCGATTCAGACGAATTCCTCACAACATTTTTACAAAACGATTGTTCTTCCCGAAATAAAATTGGAACGAAAAGACAGGTCGATCGGACGAGAGACCACAGCGACAGCCGGCAATTTAATCAATAAGAACAAGATGAAGTTGAATGGTGTATGCAGCGCCATCTGTCAATCGATAGACGGATCAGTTAACAGTTTTCTGCCCCAAAAATTAAGGAATTTCAAATAGGAATATCAAATATGAATCCAATTTTTTCAAATCCAGGCATAGAAGGAAGTTCCTGATAACAATTCTACTTGGAGATAGTACCATATGATCACAATGAAACAAAATATGATACGACCTATTAGTATACGCCCCCCATTTTTGTATATTTGTCATTTTTCCATAAAACCTACTCTCGAAGGGTATTCTTTCTGATCTAAATTTATAGATCTAATGATGATTCATATTCCAGTTATCTGAGAAGACGTTTTATATTGTGATCAAGAGAGGCATAATCATGTTCTTAATATTCAATCTTTAGAAAAATTTCTTAGAATCGATAGGATGGGGCTGAATTCAGCCTGTATAATGCAATATTGTCCCCAGTTAATCAAACATATCACATTCATTTTGAATTTAATATCATTAGCAAGCAGTAGGTATCAATAAATTCTATACTGAAATATTTCCTAAACAAATATTATGTTTGACTCACCTATGGTTGGTTTCCAGCACATAGGTTGAATTTTAGGTGACCAATCCCCATTTTCTAGACATTGTTGTACAGGACTACCCTCCAAAATAAATCCCTCTCGACAACTATAATGGAGTCTTTGTCCCACTCCAAAAGGGTCAAGTTGACCATGTTTTTCAAACACATAGTATCCATTTTGTACTTCCAGAGGTCTTGCACAGCCTGTTATGGAGTAGTGATGTGGGAAGCATTTTGCTTCAGAACCAGTCCAAATTCCCTCTTCGCAAACTCTCAGTTTACTTTCAACCGGGAATAAAAAAAAATCTTCAGAACATGCAAATATTGCAAGGGTTCCTTTGGGATATAATCCCTGATAGTCTTTTTGTTCGTTAATGGTAAGTGTTCCATTGCCTAAGCTTGGAGGGGCGGAGCATCTAGGTATGCATCGTGGTCTAGGATTCCAACGCCCCTTAATACAGTTTACATCTGAAGATCCTTCAAGATCGTATCCTTCTTGACATTCCACCATTGCTCTTTGACCATATATTTTCAGTACAGCATTATGAACGATTCTATCGCATTCTTCGGTTATATTGAAGAACACTGGTCGGTTTCCACCAACTACGGAAACATAGAGAAATTCAGCAAGCACAACATAATACCAACTAGAGCCATGTTGATAAAAGTTCATTTTAAATATATTTTGTTTTGTTTAGAACTTTATTACTAATTAGTTATTTGTTAGACCTATAAGTAGAGTTCATTATTGGTAGATGACATTCCCCAAAACATAACAATCAAAGTACTTTCCAATCGTCAACAAATAGGGTGTTTTTGTTGACAAAAAAATTACCAAAACAATAGGAACAGCTGACAATGACATATTTGTCAAATGTCGAAATTAGCAATGGAGTTTTTGTTTTTACCATAGAGATATAAGAAAAATATATTAATTTAATATATCTACGGTCTTCGTCATAATTTGTCAAATACAATCATATAATTTATAAATTATATGGGCTTGTTAATACGTAGTGTTGATCGTGTTTGAGCACGAATAATCAAATACTTTACTAATGTTAAAATCTGAAATGTTTTCTGAAGAATATTCTTCCACCATGATAAAAATATAGTTTCATTGGAAGTTTTATATATAATTTATTTTGGTGATTATTGTCGGAAGCCAATTTATCAAAAGGCTGATAAATATAATTGCACTAAAGAGCTGTTCCCGAAACAGAAGCACAATAAATAGGAAGATAAGAAGAAGAGAAAACTAATATTTACCTCTTTACCTTGAGATATTTTTTAGGTTAGTGCCTGTTTATCTATGGTGTTTGTTTTATAATAATTACCCGCTATTGCAGTGAATTGAGTTATTTACAGTATTTACACAGTATAATTTATGGAATCTGAGTAGTACATCATTAAATGTTGAAGGTAAATCCTCAAGATGCACTTAGTTTCACAAACTGACCTAAGTGTAGTGTATGCCATAACATTCTTCATTGTAGTCAAATAATAACAAACATGATTTGGGAAAATTTTTGTCCTGGATTCTGAGACATGGAGCTGTGATTGAGGGTATTCCTATCGAAGTGGATGGATTTGTAGCTGTAGAAAATTTGTTAGGCCACAGATTCCTAAAAGGTAGATTTACCAAAAGTGACGTATTACAAGTTGTAGAATTGGATGCAAAGCAGAGATTTTCTGTAAGGTGTAACGAGAATAGTTTTGATATTCGAGCAAATCAGGGACATTCAATAAAGGTAAGTTGCTTGGACACAGGTAGTTAGTAAATGAGCAGGCAACTGGTAAATAAATCTACTTAACAATTTAAAGTAGGATTGTTGTGGAGTCGTCTGTCTATTCTCGAAGGAAAAAAGTCACTCCTAAATCAATTAAGGCATTCCTTTCAATTATTATGAATTTAATATGAATTTGTCATTAGTCGGTCATGATGTCATTATGATGTATGTTACAGATTATTGAAAAATTGGAGCTAACACCAATATCTGATGCCGAAAGTATAGAATATGTTGTTCATGGGACATTTTTAGTAAACTGGAATAAAATTAGATCCCAAGGTTTACATCGTATGACAAGGAATCATATACATTTTGCACAAAATTTACCTGACTGTAGTACAGTTATAAGTGGTGTGAGAAAAAACTCTGAAATATACATTTATATTGATCTCAAAGCAGCTCTACAAAGTGGTTTGAAATTTTTTTCATCTGCTAATGGTGTCATTCTCTCTCCTGGAGATAAACAAGGTTTTATAAAACCCATTTTCTTCAAAAAAGTTTGTAAACGAGATGGTGGTTTATTGAGATTTTGATAAAAATGACAGACAAAACAAAAGATGTATCTTTTGAATGTAATCCATGTGGAAAGACTTTTATTTCACAGCATCAGTTAACTCAACATTTGGAAACAAAAAAACATCGCAAACAAGCGGATTATCAGAATGACATAAGATGTGGAGTTTATATAACAGGTTTGTGATCTCAGTAGTTTTTGTTGAATGTTCATTACATATACCTATAACTTACAGTAATGTTTTAATGAAAAGATCGAATTTAATCTATAATTAAGCTAATGGAGGCTTTATGCATCCCACGGTTAATCACTCTGTATAATGATAAAATATGATTTTCAAAATGCTTTTAGGATTTCCTTATAATAAATCTAAGGAAGATGTTCTGCAATATTTTTCACATTTTGGAGGAATTAAAAAATCTATAGTTGGACCTACAATGAGTTATGTGATCATAGTATATGAAACAGAAGAAGAGGCTACAGCAGTATTATCTACAATGCATTCTATTGACGGTAGATTATTGAGAGTAGAAAAACGACAACGCACATCACATTTTGGTAAGTGATTGTAAGATACATACCTATATCTGTTTTATAGTTGACTCAATAAGCTGGAGGAAAAAAAATTATGAAATCCCGAGGAGCTTCAGCGCGTTCGTTCCTGTAATGATCAATATGTTTCATTGATTTGTAATACTATACACTGCAGAAATGATTGGTTATTGGAGGTTCTTTATACCAAGACTAAAAATTTTAAATGGACCAAATATTTCAGATAAGTCTTCTTATCGTTGACTATATGTGTTCATACAAAATTTCAGTGAATTCTGAAGAGATAAGTTTCCGAGATATTGCCATTTTTTTTCGCTTCTGATGTTGTGATTCTCATGAAATTCGTAGCAATCTTCGTTACTCTACACCTATGTACCAGTTTTCAACGCGAACGGATGTGTAGTTTTGGAAATATGTATTGGGAAAATAAACTTTAAAATTTCTCTGAAACCATTGGGCCCGCTAATTTCAAGTCTATGAGCGCGCTAAAATTAGTTTTTTTGCTGGAGATATATGGAACTTTGGTGTAAAATTGACGGCTTTTGTTTTTTTTTCAGATTCTGCGGAACAAGATCATCAAAGCCATGAAAGATTACTTCAATTGTTGGGGAGTAATGCAGACTTTGATAATCAAATAAAAAAATTTGTTCAGCTGATGACTCCGAATCTTCAACAAATTTCGGCGACTTACAATTTCGTAAATATGGATGTAGAAAGAGCACTCTATGGGTTCTTCCCGTATTATCAAACTGTCAATTTTGGATCGAGTACTACATTAACACAGTTCAACTCAAGTGACTTAGATATTTATGTGGACTTCAGGGAACAACCTGCAAACATTAGGAAATGTTTGAAGACGATCAGATCTGCCTTGTCCAGAAGTAGACGATTTCATAACATAATTGACATACCTTCTGCTAAAGTACCGATTGTTAGATTCGTACATACTCCCACAGGAATGAAAGGCGACATAAATTTTGTTAATAGGCTTGGTGTAGAGAACAGCAAATTTATTAGGTATTTTCTTTCATTCGATTGTAGGTTGAGGTATGTCATGCTTGTCATAAAATACTGGGCCAAAACTCACGAGATAAGTGGTAGAAATCACCTATTCACAAGCTACTCGATGGTGATGATGTTCATTTTCTATTTACAGCAACGTTATTCATTTCCCAGTGTCCGTGACTTGCAGCGTTCTACGAAACCAACAGATCCAGAAGTCATTTGGAATATGAACATACTTCCATTAAGAGATATGACAATAATTACTAGGATAAAATCTGTTTGTATCTTAGACATTCTGAAGGGATTCTTCGAATACTATTCCAATTTTGATTTTGGGTCTCAAATAATTTGTCCTTATCTGGGAAAAACGGTGCTGAAAGAGAGGTTCACAGATATTAAAACTGTCCCAGAAGAATTTCAACTCTATAAGAAAAATTTAAACTTTGTTCATCCGCTTGATTGTGAAAAACCGGTCTGTCTTCAAGATCCGTTCGAACTCAATATAAATACATGTAGAATAATATTTGGAAATATTCTTGAGAGATTTATTGCCGCAAATCGTTCAGCGACCAGAATACTTTCGAGAGGGCAACAGAATATGTTGATAAATCTGTTTTCTGCCTTGGATGTATCTGTTGTATCTCCAGTGAAGAACAAAATGAAAAATAGTGATGATCCCGATTGTTATACCATATGTTTGAATCAGCCGGGCGTTTTGAATTATCTCAAATCTGATTCAAGTAGTGATTTATCTGAAATGTGGTTCGAGCATACACTAGAATATTGTCATACAATATTCGAGAAAGTTTTGAGGTTAGAACTGAAACCGATAGAAAATTCTAAATGTGCTAGAGTTGGTGATCAGCAAGATGTACATGATTGCGATAATATTGAAAGGTTTCATGCCAGTTCCTATGTGAATCTATGGGCTTCGCGAAATATAAATCCAGATAAAAGAAAAGAGATACTAAAAGATTGTAAGACAAGTCTAGAAAAAGAATTAGCAGTAAGTGCCTCGATTTGGGAAGATAATATGACAATCCGACCTACTACACCTATATTTGAATGCAACATCATTTTGACCAGTCTCAAAGAACCTTCCAGAATTAATATTCAGTTCACCAGAATAAATTCCTATAAAAAGATATACAAATCATTTGGAATATATATCAAAAGTAAAATACCTCAATGGTTCTTGTTAAATACCAAGGAATTAAATGAGCAAACAAATTCCAAACAACTGGAAGGTTAATTGACCGAATTCAACATATCTTTGTAATAACAAATGACTGTACAATGTGATAAATGTATTTGGATGATCTGATTTTATTTTCAATGAGTTGATACAATGTAAAACATGTTTGTCCTGACATTCGGAATATGCTGTACTTTAGGATAATTGGTCCTAAAATATTCATTCTTATTAAATGATTTTGTTCTGTCTTGGATATTAACTAGTTTTGAAGGATAGGAGGGATTTTTTATGGTGAAAATATATACTGGATTGTAGACGTTAATTTCAGATAATTTGCTTCAGTTAAGGTTTCCATAACGACCGTCTGAAAATAACATGAATGATGTGGTTTTTAATCTGTTTGTTTCACATCCTGAAGAAGTACGAACTCTGGGCTAATGTCTTCGTTCAAATGTCACTGGTCCCCACAGATCCAAAAATATTTTATCTTATAGGCACTTTTCCTTCCATAACACACCATAAAGGTTCAGAAATGACTTATGAACCATATAAAAGTAATTGTCTCTACTCTCTATCAGTCGATAAAGTGAGTTGAGTGAAGTAGGAACATTTTTTAACCTTCAGGAGCCTAAAACTTCTAAACAAGGCCGAGTCTAAGAGTTTTGACTTTATTTGCATTCAGGAGATCTAATTGTATCGAAAACTACATCTTTTCATATTATCTATAGATGGTTGTTATGGTAATGTTATTTCAAATTTATTATTTTTTGATATTTGCATTATGTTATATTATGTTGCAGAAACATAAATATTCGCTGCCTGAAAATTCTCTTTCTTATTTACAATTTGTCTATTGATTAATTTCTATCCTTTATGGAGGGAAAAATTAATATATTAAAACAGTGTGCATCATTTTTTCACGTATGAAAGTATATTTGTGATATTGTTTCTTGTTTCAGTGTTGTGTACAGAAGAAAGTTAATATTCTGTTGAAGCATCTCAGGTAACTGATCTGTTGTATATATGGTTACATAATGAGCTTTATTTTATTCACACAATTGAATAAAGAATATGTGAAATATTTCGCCCATATTTTATTTTTAATAAGGAGATTTAAATTTGTACAACTATAATTTTTGGCGCTTGTTTCCCTGAACAACGTATATCGTTCCTCTAACTGAGGAATAATGAGCCATCAAATCCAATATTATCATAATTTCACAATATTTTCAACAATACTAAAATGAAGAACTATAAATATGTTTGGACAAAACATTGCAATGTCTATATGAAAAATTGGTTCAAGCCCTGTGGACAGGAGCTTTCTGGCGCTCTTGTTCAAACAGACAAATTATATCTCCGAAAGTATTGGTTTCTCAGAGTTGGGTATTATATCAATGTATTCTTATGATAAAACTGCATCATAAAGGAAATTCAATTCAATTAATAGTTTATTTATCAAGATTAAATCAGCAATCTGAGAATGAGAACTGCAACATGGAAGAAATCAAATTAAAATAACTGAAATGAATTTGACTCTCTATTATAGAACAGGATGACATTTACGAGTATGAACACAGATCATATAATGAAGCATAGATAGAATAATTATAGCGTTCTGTGAAAACATAGAAGTACGATTGATTATTGAAATTTCGAAAAATCATATCTCCGAAAGTATTAGCTTGTTGTAGTTGAAAATGATATCAATGGATTTTTATGGGGAAACTGCATCTTAAATAAAAATTGAATTTGAAATTTGTTAATTAAAAAAAATTTTTTTTCGTCACTCCGCAACCAACCTACCTATTTTGCCCAATGACGAACTTAGCCGAGATATTCATCTCCCTAACCTACTCCGAAAATTTCAACTGCCTAGCTCATTCCGTTCGAGAGTTATTGTAGAATTTTTTTTTTTTAGACTTTGCGGTAACCTGATCAATATAAAACTTCACATGCGTATAAAGGTCATGTATCTACAATTTGAAGCTAAATTTCAGATAGATCGAGTGATCGGTTTCGGAAATATTCATAAAAAATGTTTTTACTAAAATCAACCATAACTCCGAAACCGCTTTATGGATTTCGCCCATTAACGAACTTGTCCGAGATATTTACGCTCCAAACCCACCTTGCAAATTTCAATCCTCTAACTCCTTTGGTTCGAGAGTTATCGTGCCTACGGCCGGCCGGACAGAATCGATTTCGACCTCGGATTATTGATCAGTGAGTCGAACCAAATCGTTTGAGAGCATTTTCAGCCAAAAAATCGAAAATTAGAGACATTTGGGCAAATTGATAAGCATTCTGTTCCGAGGAACAAGAGCGCCAAAAAAGATGAAACCACACAGATTCTGTACAACAAAGCTCAGCCTATATGTTGAGTACATTTGACGTCGGTGGACGCCAGTTGTCAGGTCGCTCGATTTACACGGACTTCAGCAAAGCAATTGACAAAATTGAGCACCAACTACTTATTGGTAAACTTGCTGAGACGTGTGAGAATTCGGGTCTGCCTGACTACATTTGGTGATATACTACAGTTAGGGCGCGTTCCACTAAGGTCTCATAACGCTCACGCGCACGTTCGCAGAACTGCGCAGACGACTCTACGAACGTTGCGATCGCCTAGTGGAACTTGGCCATAGTGACAGTGAATGGATATGATACCTCAGGGTGGTCACTTAGGCCCATTATTACATTATTACATTATATTACTAACGCCAAGATCTCGGGATCACAGAGAGAGGTCAAAAAAGATTTTTTTCTCGAGGAGGTCGATATTTTCGATTTTTTCGTAGGTTATTCGAGGGGCGAGGGGGGATTCGAGGTGGAAAAGGGAACGAGAAAAGACGAAATTTTCTCCGGGTATCCGTCTTCGACGAGAGAAAACGTGGGGAGTATTTTTAAATAAATCGTAAATTCGGGCGAAAACGGCCTTTTCGGCTAAATGCGCGAATCGGTATGGGAGAGATCTGGCGAGTATGCGACGCTCGAAAAGGTATTTGGTCGGGGTCCGAAAGACGAGATTCGTAGGTAGTCCGTAACGGATCTCGATTTTTGATAAAACCTTCTCTTTTTCCGTAAAAAGATCGCAAACTTTGACATATTTTGAAAACCTCGGTGAAATGTGACGTTTAGACCGGTTCGGCTTCGCTCGACCGACTTCGGGTCCTGCTATAGAAGATGAAACGTGGATGTTTTACTTCGATCACAGATGAAAGAAACTTCTGTCAGTTTGAATTTATCGCGAATGAGTTGCGATAAGTGTCAAATAGAATTAGAATTTCGAACGGAATCTGTCGAAAATCTCGAATCGTGAAGATACATTGCTAGAAATAAGAAGAAATATGATAGAGTCGCCGATTTGGAGCGATCGCATGGCAGAATTTTCGATATTTGAGAATTGTGTTCTAAATAATTCTAAGTTGAAATGACTGGTAGGTATCTTCGAGGAAAGAATTTTGATGAAACGGTCCGAAAGTGGAGAACGTAAAATAAGGTAATTATCGATCTACACTTTTGAAGATATTACCGATTTTTACTTGCAGGCATTTATATACGAATTCGAAATCCAATCGAATGTATTCTAAGGAAACATTTTTTAGTTGTTGACAGTTGGTTGTATGAAGTATGATGGGATATCGCCTGAATTTAATCTTTCCGTCGAATTTTGAAATCTTTTACGAAACGTGAGTATTTTCGAATGATATCGTTGTAGAAATCGTATCGTAATTCTGTGCGAAATCTTTTCGCGATTCCTTCAACGTCATAGTTTTCAGTCCGAATGAGGGTCGAATTGTCAAATAGAATTCAAGCTTCCAACGGAATTAGTCGAAATATTCAAACTTTAATCAGATAATTAACTGTCGAAAATGGGATTTGGATCTATTCGTCAAGCTACGATATCTATAATCAATGGTTCAATCAGACGGATTTTTGTATGTACATATTTGAATAGGAACCTACGCCACCGCGTTCATTGCATTGTTTATTTTTTATGCAATTGTGAGTGTATGTATTTGAACAAGGACCTTACTTAACCAAAGACACAGCATTGAATATTTTTGATCCAATTGTGAATGTATGTATTTGAATATGAACCTACGCCACCGCGTTCAATGCATTGTTTATTTTTTATCCAACCGTGAATGTATGTATATGAATAGGTACCTTACGCAACCAAGGACACAGCCTTGATTATTTTTGATCCAAAAATGAACGTATAATTTTGAATGTTTTGCATTGAAATAACACAAAATATTCAACCATTTAAGTAGAAAATTAACGGTCGAAAATGAAAAACCATTGCTACACAGGGTCTTAAGTGAGATATCACCGCAAGAGATTTATCGTGAAGACAATTCTCATCATTGTAAAACCGTTACGAAACGATAACCGCTGTTATACAGAGTGTTTTTAAATAAATGTCAACTCCGAAACGGCTTTACCAATTTTGATGAAACTTTGTGTGCACCCGTTAGGTGGCGCTGAATTCGGTTTACAACAACTCAAAAACGACTCGAACGATTTCGATGAAACTTTGTGTGTGTATCTGAGAGTAGGTTTCAGATCCACAATATTCCCCGGTAGATGGCACTATAATCGGTTCACAGGAACCCAAGAATGGCCATACCGATTTTGATGAATCTTTGTGATTGTGTTTCGGAGGGACTTTGGTTCACAATACGATTCGCTACGTGACGCTATGTTCGGTTTTTAGTAACTCAAAAACTTCTAACATATTGCGATGGGACCTTCGTGTGTGAATGATTCTCAGAATCACAATAGGACCCGTTAGATGGCATTGAACTACCGGTTCAATTGATCTACCGCTTCAATGTATCTACCGATTATATATTGATCTACTAAAAAAATGTAGATCTACTGGAAAATGCAGATCTACCGGAAAAATGTAGATCTACCAGAAAAATGTAGATCTACTGGAAAAATGTAGATCTACCAGAAAAATGTAGATCTACAGAAAAATGTAGATCTACTGTCTAGGTAGATCTGCTGGCACTAGTTTATTCTACTAATGTAAAGATCTCGGGATCACAGAGAGAGATCAAAAAAGTTTTTTCCTCTAGGAGGTCGATATACTCGATTTTTTCGTCGGTTATTCGAGGGGCGAGGGGGGATTCGAGGTGTAAACGGGAAAGAGAAAAGACGAAATTTTCTCCGGGTATCCGTCTTTGACGAGAGAAAACGTGGTGAGTATTTAAAAAAAAATCGTGAAATCGAGTGGAAACTCCGTTTTCCGCTAAAGGCGCAAATTGGAGGCGATAGAAATCTCGCGAGGAGGCGACGCTCGGAAAGTTATTTCGTCGGGGGCCGGAAGACGAGATTCGTAGGTAGTTTGTAACGCAGCCCGATTTTCGATAAAACCTACTCTTTTTCCGGAAAAAGATCGCAAACTTTGACATATTTTGAAAACCTCGGTGAAATGTGACGTTTAGACCGGTTCGGCTTCGCTCGACCGACTTCGGGTCCTGCTATAGAAGATAATACTTGGATGATTTACTTCGATCACAGATGATAGAAACTTCTGTCAGTTTGAATTTATCGACGTTTTCTTTGCGAATGAGTGGCGATAAATGTCAAATAAAATTAGAATTTCGGACGGAATTTGTCGAAAATCTTGAATCGTGAAGATACATTGCTAGAAATAAGAAGAAATATGATAGAGTCGCCGATTTCGAGCGATCGCATGGCAGAATTTTTGATATTTGAGAAATAATGTATTCCATCAAATTCTAAGTTGAAATGACTGGTAGATACCTATCTTCGAGGAAAGATTTTTGATGCAACGGGCCGGAGGTGGAGAACGTAAAGGTAATTATCGATCTATACTTTCGACGATATTACCGATTTTCACTTGCAGGCATTTATATACGAATTCGAAATCCTATCGAATGTATTCTAAGGAAACATTTTTTAGTTGTTGACAGTTGGTTGTATGAAGTATGATGGGATATCGACTGAATTTAATCTTTCTGTCGAATTTTGGAATCTTTTACGAAACGTGAGTATTTTCGAATGTTATCGTTGTAGAAATCGTATCGTATTGTCAAATAGAATTCGAGCTTCCAACGGAATTGGTCAAAAATCTTGGAAGCGTGGGGAGAGTTCCATAATTCTCTGATAGGCAAATTGGCCCAGTTGCCACCTCATGATAACAATTTAACATGAACAGTATTTTCAACATTGTAAAATTGTTCCGAAAGGATAACCGCTGTTATACAGGCTGTTTTCCGAAACGGCTTCACAATAGCATCCGGTAGGTGAAATGGCTCGACCGATTTTGATGAAAGTTTATGTGTGTATCTGAGTAGGTGTGTCGGGTCTGCTAATATACCCCGGCAGGTGGTGCTGCAATCGGTCTATAGAAACTCAGAAATGGCTTGGCCGATTTTAATGAAACATTGTGTGCGTGTTTGAGTGTGTCTCAGGGTCACAATAGGTGACCGGTAGGTGGCGCTGTATTCGGTCTATAGAAACTCAAGAACGGCTGCACCGATTTCGATGAAACTTGGTGTGTATATGTGAGTATGTGTCAGGTTGCAGTAGGTCTATGGAAATTCAGATATGGCTCGAACGATTTTGAACTTTCAAGTTCGAAAAATGTAAATCTACTGGAAAAATGTAGATCTACCGGAAAAATGTAGATCTGCCGGAAAAATGTAGATCTACTGGCTAGGTAGATCTGCGGGCCAACTAGTTATATTACTAACGCCAAGATCTCGGGATCACAGAGAGAGGTCAAAAAAGATTTTTTTCTCGAGGAGGTCGATATTTTCGATTTTTTCGTAGGTTATTCGAGGGGCGAGGGGGGATTCGAGGTGGAAAAGGGAACGAGAAAAGACGAAATTTTCTCCGGGTATCCGTCTTCGACGAGAGAAAACGTGGGGAGTATTTTTAAATAAATCGTAAATTCGGGCGAAAACGGCCTTCTCGGCTAAATGTGCGAATCGGTATGGGAGAGATCTGGCGAGGACGCGACGCTCGAAAAGGTATTTCGTCGGGGTCCGAAAGACGAGATTCGTTGGTAGTCCGTAACGGATCTCGATTTTCGATGAAACCTTCTCTTTTTCCGTGAAAAGATCGCAAACTTTGACATATTTTGAAAACCTCGGTGAAATGTGACGTTTAGACCGGTTCGGCTTCGCTCGACCGACTTCGGGTCCTGCTATAGAAGATGAAACGTGGATGTTTTACTTCGATCACAGATGAAAGAAACTTCTGTCAGTTTGAAATTATCGTGAATGAGTTGCGATAAGTGTCAAATAGAATTAAAATTTCGAACGGAATTTGTCGAAAATCTCGAATCGTGAAGATACATTGCTAGAAATAAGAAGAAATATGATAGAGTCGCCGATTTGGAGCGATCGCATGGCAGAATTTTCGATATTTGAGAAATAATGTGTTCTATCAAATTCTAAGTTGAAATGACTGATAGGTATCTTCGAGGAAAGAATTTTGATGAAACGGTCCGAAAGTGGAGAACGTAAAATAAGGTAAATATCGATCTACAATTTTGAAGATATTACCGATTTATACTTGCAGGCATTTATATACGAATTCAAAATTCAACCGAATGTATCCTAAGGAAACATTTTTTAGTTGTTGACAGGTGTATGAAGTATGATGGGATATCGCCTGAATTTAATCTTTCCGTCGAATTTTGGATTCTTTTACGAAACGTGAGTATTTTCGAATGATATCGTTGTAGAAATCGTATCGTAATTCTGTGCGAAATCTTTTCGCGATTCCTTCAACGTCATAGTTTTCAGTCCGAATGAGGGTCGAATTGTCAAATAGAATTCAAGCTTCCAACGGAATAAGTCGAAAATCTCGAAATCGTCAAGAAAAATTGCGAGAAATATGAACAATTCGCCAATTTCGAGCGATCGCTTGACAGAATTGACGATATTCTGGAAATCGAAGGACGGAAATCATCCCAGTGCTATAAAACCTTTATATAGCGCATAATTCCTACTTTTATCTATAGCGAAAGTGGCCGGGAGGGAAGCGTCCTAGGACGCAACGGTCACCATCGCGGGGCAGCCGGATCGAATCTCGGAGTGGCCGGCAATCGTTGACGTTATAACTTTTCTTCATTTTTATAGAATGAAAACTTCTGAGTGTGTTATTCCCGTGTAAACTCATCATGGGCTATTGTTCTTTTCGTCAAATTACGAAATGTATATTGATCTATACGTCAAGTTACGATATCTATAATCAATGATTCAATCAGACGGATTTTTGTATGTATTTGAATAGGAACCTACGCCACCGCGTTCATTGCATTGTTTATTTTTTATCCAACTGTGAGTGTCTGTATGTATTTGAACAAGGACCTTACTTAACCAAAGACACAGCATTGAATATTTTTGATCCAATTGTGAATGTATGTATTTGAATATGAACCTACGCCACCGCGTTCAATGCATTGTTTATTTTTTATCCAACCGTGAATGTATGTTTATGAATAGGTACCTTACGCAACCACATACACAGCATTGATTATTTTTGGTCCAAAAATGAACGTATAATTTTGAATGTTTTGCATTGAAATAACACAAAATATTCAACAATTTAAGTAGAAAATTAACGGTCGAAAATGAAAAACCATTGCTACACAGGGTCTTAAGTGAGATATCACCGCAAGAGATTTATCGTGAAGACAATTCTCATCATTGTAAAACCGTTACGACAAGATAACCGCTGTTATACAGGGTGTTTTTAAATAAATGTCAACTCCGAAACGGCTTTACCCATTTTGATGAAACTTTGTGTGCACCCGTTAGGTGGCGCTGAATTCGGTTTACAACAACTCAAAAACGACTCGAACGATTTCGATGAAACTTTGTGTGTGTATCTGAGAGTAGGTTTCAGATCCACAATATTCCCTGGTAGGTGGCACTATAATCGGTTCACAGGAACCCAAAAATGGCCATACCGATTTTGATGAATCTTTGTGATTGTGTTTCGGAGGGCCTTTGGTTCACAATACGATTCGCTACGTGACGCTATATTCGGTTTTTAGTAACTCAAAAACTTCTAACATATTGCGATGGGACCTTCGTGTGTGAATGATTCTCAGAATCACAACAGGACCCGTTAGATGGCATTGAACTACCGGTTCAATTGATCTACCGCTTCAATGTATCTACCGATTATATATTGATCTACTAAAAAAATGTAGATCTACTGGAAAATGCAGATCTACCGGAAAAATGTAGATCTACCAGAAAAATGTAGATCTACTGGAAAAATGTAGATCTACCAGAAAAATGTAGATCTACAGAAAAATGTAGATCTACTGGCTAGGTAGATCTGCTGGCACTAGTTACATATATTACTAACGCCAAGATCTCGGGATCACAGAGAGAAGTCAAAAAAGATTTTTTCCTCGAGGAGGTCAATATTTTCGATTTTTTCGTCGGTTATTCGAGGGGCGAGGGGGGATTCGAGGTGGAAAAGGGAAAGAGAAAAGACGAAATGTTCTCCGGGTATCCGTCTTTGACGAGAGAAAACGTGGGGAGTATTTTTAAATAAATCGTAAATTCGGGCGAAAACGGCCTTTTCTGCTAAATGTGCGAATCGGTATGGCAGAGATCTGGCGAGGATGCGACGCTCGAAAAGGTATTTCGTCGGGGTCCGAAAGACGAGATTCGTTGGTAGTCCGTAACGGATCTCGATTTTCGATAAAACGTTCTCTTTTTCCGTAAAAAGATCGCAAACTTTGACATATTTTGAAAACCTCGGTGAAATGTGACGTTTAGACCGGTTCGGCTTCGCTCGACCGACTTCGGGTCCTGCTATAGAAGATGAAACGTGGATGTTTTACTTCGATCACAGATGAAAGAAACTTCTGTCAGTTTGAATTTATCGACGTTTTCTTTGCGAATGAGTTGCGATAAATGTCAAATCTAATTAGAATTTCGAACGGAATTTGTCGAAAATCTTGAATCGTGAAGATACATTGCCAGAAATCCGAAGAAATATGATAGAGTCTCCGATTTCGACCTATCGCATGGCAGAATTTTTGATATTTGAGAAATAATGTATTCTATCAAATTCTAAGTTGAAATGACTGGTAGATACCTATCTTCGAGGAAAGATTTTTGATGAAACGGTCCGAAAGTGGAGAACGTAAAATAAGGTAATTATCGATCTATACTTTCGACGATATTACCGATTTTTCACTTGCAGGCATTTATATACGATCTCGAAATCCTATCGAATGTATTCTAAGGAAACATTTTTTAGTTGTTGACAGTTGGTTGTATGAAGTATGATGGGATATCGACTGAATTTAATCTTTCTTTCGAATTTTGGAATCTTTTACGAAACGTGAGTATTTTCGAATGTTATCGTTGTAGAAATCGTATCGTATTTCTGTACGAAATCTTTTCGCGATTCCTTCAACGTCATGGTTTTCAGTCCGAATGAGGGTCCAATTGTCAAATAGAATTCGAGCTTCCAACGGAATTGGTCAAAAATCCTGCAATCGTGGGGAGAGTTCCATAATTCTCTGATAGGCAAATTGGCCCAGTTGCCACCTCAAGATAACAATTTAACATGAACAGTATTTTCAACATTGTAAAATTGTTGCGAAAGGATAACCGCTGTTATACAGGCTGTTTTCCGAAACGGCTTCACAAAAGCATCCGGTAGGTGAAATGGCTCGACCGCTTTTGATGAAAGTTTGTGTGTGTATCTGAGTAGGTGTGTCAGGTCTGCTATATACCCTGGCAGGTGGCGCTGCAATCGGTCTATAGAAACCAGAGAAATAGAAATATTTCTCTGATAGAAACTCAGAAATGGCTTGGCCGATTTTAATGAAACATTGTGTGCGTGATTGAGTGTGTCTCAGGGTCACAATAGGTGACCGGTAGGTGGCGCTGTATTCGGTTTATAGAAACTCAAGAACGGCTGCACCGATTTCGATTAAACTTGGTGTGTATATGTGAGTATGTGTATGTGAGTAGGTCTATAGAAATTCAGATATTATTATTATTATTATTATTATTATTATACTGATCCTCCTGGCCCGAACGTTTTCGAACTTTCAAGTTCGAAAAATGTAAATCTACTGGAAAAATGTAAATCTACTGGAAAAATGTAAATCTACTGGAAAAATGTAGATCTACCGGAAAAATGTAGATCTGCCGGAAAAATGTAGATCTACTGGCTAGGTAGATCTGCGGGTCAAGAGGCTAGCTTTCTGAGTCAGAAACCCCGGGTCGAATCCCGGAAGAGTCATTCAATTTTTTTCGATTGATCTACACTGCAAAAATATTGATCTATAGCTATAGAAGTTCTGCTGTTTCAATACTAAATAATACTCACGTGAAGAATTGGAGTCATCGAAGAGGATTAAGGGAAACATTTTTAATATGTCGTTCGTGTGTTTTTTTGGATGTTAGGAGAGGGATTTGGCGGGAATCTCGAGGGTTGTTTTTCGGAAAATGTCAACACCGAAACGACATGAACGATTGTGATGGAACTTTGTGTGTGTGTGTTTCGATATATCTCGAAGAGGTTAATATTCACAATTGGATCCGGTAGGTGGCGTTACAATCGATTTACAGGAACTCAGAAACGGCTATACCGATACAGATTAATCTGTGATACCATTTTTGATTAAGTGTTTCTGTGGCCTGGGGTTCACGATACGATCCGGTAGGTGGCACCACTATCGGTCTATTGGAACTCAAAAACGGATGGACCGATTTTAACAAAACTTTTAGAATGAGATTTAGTGGGCCTGAGGTTTACTATAGGATGCAGTAGGTGGCGCTGTAATCAATTTGTAGGAACACAAAAACGGCTGGAAAAATGTTGATGTAACTTTCTGTATGTGTTTCGGTGGGTCTCTGGTTCAAAATAGCATCAGGAAGGGGGCGACATATCGATTTATGGGAACTCGAAAACGGCTCAACCGATTTCAATGAATTTTTGTGTCTGTGTAGGTCTCAGGTCCACAATATACGGTCAACAGAAACTGAGAAATGGCTGAACCGATTTTGATGAAACTTTGTGTTTTTGATTCGGCGCGTTTCTGATTCACAATAGCATACTGTAGGGGGCACCCCGATCGATTTAGGGTTACTCAAAAATGGCTCGACCAATTTCGATGAAACTTTGTGTTGTGTTGTGTATATCGTTGAAAATAAACCATATACCCGGTATAGTAATACCGGGTGTTCTTTTTTTCACGGCACAATTTTACACGATTGAATTGATTCGTGCCACAAACAAACCGTTATCTAAATAGGAATCTTGGATGGATTCTTATAATGTATTTTTGTGGAATCTCTATACAGGGTGTTTTTCTTTTAACGTCAATCGCAACTTGCTGCTTTTCACGACAAATTGTACTATTGTATTCAATAATGATAAAAGATAAACTTTCGGGACCTACATCGTTGAAAATAAACCATTACTATACAGGGTGTTCTTTTTCTATCGGCACAATATTACGCGATTGATTTGATTTGTGCCACAAATAAAGCGTTATTCAAATAGGAACCTTGGATGGATTCTTATAATATATTTTTCAGAAATCTCTATACAGGGTGTTTTTCTTTTAATCAATCAATCACAACTTGCTGCTTTTCACGAAGAATCGTACTATTGTATTCAATTGTGATAAAAGAAATGCTTTCGGGACCTACATCGTTGAAAATAATCCATTAATATATAGGGTGTTCTTTTTCTATCGGCACAATATTACGCGATTGATTTGATTTTTGCCACACTCAAAGCGTTATTCAGATAGGAATCTTGGATGGATTCTTATAATATATTTTTCAGAAAACTCCATACGGGGTGTTATTCTTTTAACGTCAATCGCAACTTGCTGCTTTTCACGACAAATCGTACTATTGTATTCAATTGTGATAAATGATATATTTTCGGGACCTACATCGTTGAAAATAAACCATTGCTATACAGGCTGTTCTTTTTCTACCGGCACAATATTACGCGATTGATTTGATTTTTGCCACAAACAAAGCGTTATCTGAATAGGAACCTTGGATGTATTCTCATAATATATTTTGCAGAAATGTGTATACAGGGTGTTTCTCTTTTTTATAATTCCATTTTATTTATAATTTAAATTTTTTTTATTGTTAAAATTTTGTTAATAATTTTTTTTTCTTCAATTTTGAAATTTTCAATATTTTTTTTTATAATTTTTTTTTTCATTTTTTTTTAAATATTTTTCTCCATTTTTTTTTTAAATTTTTTTTTTATTTTTTTTTTATTAAATTATATCTATGAATGAAAACTACTGACTAATCGAAGCCTCCAACAATAGACTGCGGGCCACTAGTTATCACTATTACTAAAATGAAGATGGGTTCTATAGAAAAGGAACAAAAAAACTTTTTTGAAAATGTTACTATAAACGTGACGATTTTTTGGACGTTAGGAGGGGGGGAGGGGGGAAATTTCTGAGGGGTTTCGCGAGGAAAAAGACGGAAGTTTCGTAGGGTTTCGCGTTTTCGGAGCGAAAAGAAGGGGGTGTATTTTTAAAAAAATCGCGAAAAGGCGAAAAAACGCCGATTTTGGCGAAAGGTACGAAATGAAGGAAAGGAGATCGGAGGACGGGTGGCGTTCGGAACGACGGTATTTGCGGGAACGCGAAGACGAGATTCGAAATTAGTCCGTAGCTGAGCCCTTTTTTCGATTCACTCTTTCGTTTTCCCGGAAGAACGATAGGAAAATGTGACTTTTCGGCGAAAATCGACGAACTTCTGACGTTTCACGTATTTCTGTGGCGAATTTTAACGCGGCTCCTTCACGGTCGACGTTTTCGGTCAGAACGAGCGATTAGAAATGTCAAATCGAATTTGAATTTCGAACTGAATCGGTCGAAAACCTTCGAATCGTCTAGAAAAACCGCGAGAAATATGAACGAGTAACCGATTTCGATCGATCGCTCGACAGGATTGACGATATTCTGAAAATCGAAAGACGGAAATCATCCGAGTACTCAAAATGTTTATGTGGTACATAATCGGGTTTGATTCACGTAGACGTCGGTGGCCGAGCGGACTACGGCGTTGGGTTCATAGCCCAGAGCCGCGCAGGGAGGCGGGTTCGAATCCTCGGAGCGTCCGAAATAGCTTACCCATTAGTTTTTTCATTTTTACCCGATGGAAAACTTAAAGGAGCGTTCTCCAGTGAACGTATTCTGGGATTTGGATCTTTTCGTCAAGTTACGATATCTATAATCAATGGTTCCATCAGACGGATTTTTGTATGTATTTGAATAGGAACCTACGCCACCGCGTTCATCGAATTGTTTATTTTTGATCCAACTGTGATAGTATGTATTTGAACAGGGACTTTACTTAACCAAAGACACAGCATTGAATATTTGTGATCCAATTGTGAATGTATGTATTTGAATATGAACCTACGCCACCGCGTTCAATGCATTGTTTATTTTTTATCCAACCGTGAATGTATGTATATGAATAGGTACCTTACGCAACCAAGGACAAAGCATTGATTATTTTTGATCCAAAAATGAACGTATAATTTTGAATGAGTTGCATTTCATTTTTACTCAATTGAAAACTCAAAGGAGCATTCTCCAGTGAACGTATTTTGGGATTTGGATCTTTTCGTTAAGTCACGAAATCTTCAATGAATATCCGTTCGATCGAACGGATTTTTGCATTAAAATAACTCTAAATATTCAAACATTAAGCTGAAAATTAACGGTCGGAAATGAAAAACCACTGCTATACAGGGTGTTTCAAGTAAAATGTCGCCCCAAGAGATCTATCGTCAAGAGAATTCTCAACACTGTAAAACCGCTACGAAAAGATAACCGCTGCTATTCGGGGTGTTTTTAAAAAAATTTCAACTCCGAAACGGCTTGACCGATTTTGATGAAACTTTGTGTGTGTGTTTCGGTGTGTCCTTGCTTCACAATAGCAGCCGGTAGGTGGCGCTGATAATGCTCTATAGAAACTCAGAAATGGCTCGACCTATTTTGATAGAACATTGTGTGCGTGTTTGAGTGAGTCTCAGGGTCACAATAGGTAACCGGTAGGTGGCGCTGTATTCGGTTTATATAAACTCAAGAACGGCTGAACCAATTTCGATGAAACTTTGTGTGTGTATCAGAGTATGTGCCAGGTCCGCAATATACCCCGGTAGGTGGCGCTGCTATCGATCTGTAGAAACTCTGAAATGCCTCGACAGATTAGGTCCCGTTAGATGGCATTGAACTACCGATTCAATTGATCTACCGATTCAATTGATCTACCGATTCAATCGATCTACCGATTCAATTTATCTACCGATTATATTGATCTACCAAAAAAAATTTGATCTACTGGAAAAATGCAGATCTACCGGAAAAATGTAGATCTACCGGAAAAATGTAAATCTACCGAAAAAATGTAAATCTACTGGAAAAATGTAATCTACCGAAAAAATGTAAATCTACCGAAAAAATGTAGATCTACCAGAAAAATGTGGATCTATTGCTAGGAAGATCTGCTGGCTCCTCTGAATCCCAAAATATGGACTGCTGGCTACTAGTTAATAATCTAAAATGTTTTAAGTATTCATCGGTATAACTGTACTCTGATGATCTCCAACTATTTCGCAGGATAGAGATATCAGATGATTGTCATACAATCCAAACCGACCTAGATCGATTAGCGGCATACTGTACGCAGAATCATATTTAGTGGAACGCAATAACTTTCACAAAAAAAATATCGCACGAATACAAATATCGATGATAGCCCTACATTAGGGTACTGTAGCGGTCTTCGAACATCTGAAGTTCGGAATAATCATCGCTTGGATTGGCCAAACTTGGATTTGAAAAAAATCCTCTTGGCTTATTTACAAGCAACGACATTTTCCTTTTTGAATTCGAATATTGAAGGGATTTCTAATAGCGAATTCCATTGGTAGAACTCTTGCGCACTGAGTGCATTAATTGTATTCCATTGGAGAATTTCGAGCATTTTTACGTCCTCCATCGGAAAACCAGTGTAACATTTATTGCACTGAGTAACTCAGTGGTCCACTGGTTTTGCCAATGGAATTCGCTATAAAAACAAGAGTCAATATCTTTGAAAATTAGCAGAGATGATTCTTCTTCAAGAGATCCATGCGGCTACACAGGAGTATATTTGTGAGAGGGGACTTTTGAAAGATTATGTATTATTTTTAATTCTTTCGTTTTTCGTTGAGTTTAGGGTAACCTAGAAAAAACCTCTCAAGGAATCAATATTGAAGAAAGATTAAATGCCCATCAATATCTAAAATTTTAGCTAATTTTGTAAACAAATTTTTTTTTCAAATCACGCTCGTTTTTTTGCTGAGGTTTTTCCTTAAGCTCTTGTATCATACGTAGAATTGTGAGGTACCTCTCGTTACACTAACCTCTGCTAACACATGCAAAGCTCTCAGTCAAATGAACATATTAATGCTTTCATATACAGGGTGTCCAGGCTAGGTAGGGGTGGTACGATCTGGCAATAACTTTGCAAGGGTGCGGGGTATAAGCGCAGGAAGGGGCTCGAGACGTAGACAACTATTTGTAGAGTTAGTATGACTGGAACCTTATCCAGGACCACATCGGGCTTTTTGCGTGTGTGCATATTACCAAAACAATAATTCTGTAGTTACAGCTCAGCGCTTATTTCGAGCAGAATATCGAACGCGCAGTGCCCCAAGCGAAAACACCATCAGAAGATGGGTACAAATGTTCGAGAATACTGTTTCAACGGTTCAAATCCCAAAAAGAAGCCATTTACGAACAGCTAGAGATGAAGAAACCGTTGAACAAGTGAGACAGTCGGTGCGTCACAATCCATCACTTTCAATAAGGAACCCAGACGGCACAAACATATTGCATGAATATGCCATGCATATCCCACCGGCATATTGGCATATGCCAGGGATATTCCATATCCTCCAAAGCATATGCTACGCATATTCCATGGATATCCAAGGTCACCATGAATCATGTTCCATGAATATGCCATGCATATCCCACCGGCATATTGGCATATGCCAGGGATATTCCATATCCTCCAAGCATATGATACGCATATTCTATGGATATCCCGGGAATATATTTTAATCTCCTAAAAGATATTCATGGCATATGCCAGGAATATATTTTCCTACTGTATAGCATATGCTTTTTGAATATGAATATCAAAAAAATTATACAGGGTGAGTCTTTAAGCCGTACATTAAATTTAACCATAAATTCCTCTCATCAAATTCAATACTTTTTTCATTCAACATCTTTTCCAAATTTGACTCAGGTAAAAAGATACAGGCTGTTGAAATTTCAAAAAAAAAATCATATCATTTTATATTGTAACTTTGAGTGTTTTTCTGGAAAATATGTATCATAGTTATAGGAAACTTCAACACCAACATTCGTTTAATTCAGAAAAAGAATGTCAAAGCTATACAAAATAGAAACTGATTATTTTTCGAAATTTCAAGAGCCTGTATCTTTTTACCTTAGCCGAATTGGGAAAAATTGTAAATGAAAAATTGGTTCAAGCACTGACGTGAAGTCAGAAGCTTTTGCGCGTATGTTCTATTGTCCATTCTTCTGTATTGGACACCCTTAATCGAATTTACCATGGTAAATTCGATTAAGGGTGTCCAATACAGAAGAATGGACAATAGAACATACGCGCAAAAGCTTCTGACTTCACGTCAGTGCTTGAACCAATTTTTTTTTCGTGATTTTTTTGAAATTTTCTAGGGGTACGGTTCTTAAAATTTTTTTTCTCGTCGTTTTTTTCAAATTTTCTAGGGGTACGGTTCTCACAAAATTTTAAACACGTCTTTATGTTGATTTTCTACTACTAATTACCAAACTTCAATTCGATCGAATATTTATTTTTTGAGTTATCAAGGAAACAATATTCCAGATGGGTATAACTCGGAAACCGTTAGACCGATTTTGCCCAAAATTGAACTCAACTCTCCCTTTCGGATACGCAACCTTCCCTGAAAATTGCAAGTCCCTATCTCCTTTCGTTCGAAAGTTATCGAGGCAACGTTCACCCATCTACTGAACTCACACAAGAATGCTCGAATCTCCAACATTATTTAACCGATCGTATTAAAACTTGAAAATTGTCAGTATAGTTAGGTTATGAAGGTTCTTGCAAAATTTCAGCAATTTCGAACGATTAGTTACTGATATATAGAACTTTTTTTTTTTATTTTCAAAGATTTATTTAAAATTTTCTACAAATGCTATCCTCACCAAATTTTGCAAACGTTTCCGCATTGGCATTCTACAACTAATAACCATGTTTGAATTCAATCGGTTTAGTATTTTTCGACTAAATGAGGAACAAAAACCACAAAATTTCATAAAATTTCAGATGGCTATAACTCTGAAACCGTTTGGCCGATTAGCCTTATAATCAAACTGAAATGTCGCGTTGTGGTGTACATCCCAACCTGAAAACTTGAGGCCGCTATCTCTCTCAGTTCTCAAGTTATCGTGACAACAAAAATATTTTTTAATAATTTTTTAATAATTTTGTAGCCATACGATTCGCACAAAATTTCACAAACGTGCTTAGGTTCATATTCTACAACTACTCACCAAGTTTCAATTCGATCGGATTCATATTGGTTGAAAACAAAATTATTACTCGGAAACCACTGGGCCGATTATGCCCATTAACGAACTTGTCCGTCGTATTGGGATGCGCCACCCACCCTGAAAATTTCAAGTCGCTAGCTCTTTTCGTTCTCAAGTTATCGTGGCAACGGCCGGACGGCCGTACGGACAGAATCAAATTTGACATCGAATTCTTCATTGGGGAGTCGAACTTAATCGTTCGAGACCATTTTCGTCAAAAAATTCGAAAGTTACAGACATTTGGGCAAAACTATAACGCGATGTTCCCCAGAACATACGCGCAAAAAGCGTTTCATTTGATAAGAATCTATGGTTAACATTAATGTACAACTTTAAGACTCACCCTGTATAAATTTTTTTTCTACTTCCACTATAGGTCAAATATGAGAAATACAAAACTAAATCAGAAAATATTTATTACAAAAAACAAAAATATTTTTTCGCAGAAAATACAAAAAAAATTTTATATATAAAATTTGTATATATTGCGGTAAACCCGAAAATTTTTTAGTCGCTTAGATATTATTATTTTTTTACGTTATGAATATTGGATATTATTGAAAAAAAACCACGCCTATATCTTACAAACTAACAGAGACCGCAGAATTTTCACTTAAGATTTGCATTCTGGAGATGTCATTAAATACATTGAAGTAAATATATCTAATTAATATTAGAGAAATTGAACAAATAATAAATTAAAACAACATCCTATTAATATTACTATGTATTTATAGCACCAATTCTTCCTCCG
Organism: Halyzia sedecimguttata; assembly: GCA_937662695.2. NCBI lineage: Eukaryota > Metazoa > Arthropoda > Insecta > Coleoptera > Coccinellidae > Halyzia > Halyzia sedecimguttata. The sequence continues at coordinate 29,238,105 of OW569415.2, forward strand.
GGTGATTTTGTTTGTATTCATTACATATATTACTAACGCCAAGATCTCGGGATCACAGAGAGAAGTCAAAAAAGATTTTTTCCTCGAGGAGGTCGATATTTTCGATTTTTTCGTCGGTTATTCGAGGGGCGAGGGGGGATTCGAGGTGGAAAAGGGAAAGAGAAAAGACGAAATTTTCTCCGGGTATCCGTCTTTGACGAGAGAAAACGTGGGGAGTATTTTTAAATAAATCGCAAATTCGGGCGAAAACGGCCTTTTCTGCTAAAAGTGCGAATCGGTATGGGAGAGATCTGGCGAGGATGCGACGCTCGAAAAGGTATTTCGTCGGGGTCCGAAAGACGAGATTCGTAGGTAGTCCGTAACGGATCTCGATTTTCGATAAAACGTTCTCTTTTTCCGCAAAAAGATCGCAAACTTTGACATATTTTGAAAACCTCGGTGAAATGTGACGTTTTGACCGGTTCGGCTTCGCTCGACCGACTTCGGGTCCTGCTATAGAAGATGAAACGTGGATGTTTTACTTCGATCACAGATGAAAGAAACTTCTGACAGTTTGAATTTATCGCGAATGAGTTGCGATAAACGTCAAATAGAATTAGAATTTCGAACGGAATTTGTCGAAAATCTCGAATCGTGAAGATACATTGCTAGAAATAAGAAGAAATATGATAGAGTCGCCGATTTGGAGCGATCGCATGGCAGAATTTTTGATATTTGAGAAATAATGTATTCTATCAAATTCTAAGTTGAAATGACTGGTAGGTATCTTCGAGGAAAGAATTTTGATGAAACGGTCCGAAAGTGGAGAACGTAAAATAAGGTAATTATCGATCTACACTTTTGACGATATTGCCGATTTTTACTTGCAGACATTTATATACGAATTCAAAATTCAATCAAATGTATCCTAAGGAAACATTTTTTAGTTGTTGACAGGTGTATGAAGTATGATGGGATATCGCCTGAATTTAATCTTTCCGTCGAATTTTGGAATCTTTTACGAAACGTGAGTATTTTCAAATGATATCGTTGTAGAAATCGTATCGTAATTCTGTGCGAAATCTTTTCGCGATTCCTTCAACGTCATAGTGTTCAGTCCGAATGAGGGTCGAATTGTCAAATAGAATTCAAGCTTCCAACGGAATTAGTCGAAAATCTCGAAATCGTCAAGAAAAATTGCGAGAAATATGAACAAGTCGCCAATTTCGAGCGTTCGCTTGACAGAATTGACGATATTCTGGAAATCGAAGGACGGAAATCATCCCAGTGCTATAAAACCTTTACATAGAGCATAATTCCTACTTTTATCTATAGCGAAAGTGGCCGGGAGGGAAACGTCCTAGGATCAACGGTTGCATCGCGGGGCAGCCTGCTGGATCGAATCTCGGAGTGGTCGGCAATCGTTGACGTTATAATTTTTCTTCATTTTTATAGAATGAAAACTTCTGAGTGTGTTATTCCCGTGTAAACTCATCATGGGCTATTGATCTTTTCGTCAAATTACGAAATCTATATTGAATTTTCGTTTGTTTGAAAATTCTTCTTTTAAATTAATCGAAATATTCAAACTTCAAGCAGATAATTAACTGTCGAAAACGGGATTTGGATCTATTCGTCAAGTTACGATATCTATAATCAATGGTTCAATCAGACGGATTTTTGTATGTATTTGAATAGGAACCTACGCCACCGCGTTCATTGCATTGTTTATTTTTTATCCAACTGTGAGTGTATGTATTTGAACAAGGACCTTTCTTAACCAAAGACACAGCATTGAATATTTTTGATCCAATTGTGAATGTATGTATTTGAATATGAACCTACGCCACCGCGTTCAATGCATTGTTTATTTTTTATCCAACCGTGAATGTATGTATATGAATAGGTACCTTACGCAACCAAGGACACAGCCTTGATTATTTTTGATCCAAAAATGAACGTATAATTTTGAATGTTTTGCATTGAAATTACACAAAATATTCAACCATTTAAGTAGAAAATTAACGGTCGAAAATGAAAAACCATTGCTACACAGGGTCTTAAGTGAGATATCACTGCACGAGAATTATCGTGAAGAGAATTCTCTTCATTGTAAATCCGTTACGAAAAGATAACCGCTGTTATACAGGGTGTTTTTAAATAAATGTCAACTCCGAAACGGCTTTACCCATTTCGATGAAACTTTGTGTGCACCCGTTAGGTGGCGCTGAGTTCGGTTTATAACAACTCAAAAACGACTGGAACAATTTCGATGAAACTTTGTGTGTGTATCTGAGAGTAGGTTTCAGATCCACAATATTCCCCGGTAGGTGGCACTATAATCGGTTAATAGGAATCCAAAAATGGCTATACCGATTTTGATGAATCTTTGTGATTGTGTTTCGGAGGCCTTTGGTTCTCAATACGATTCGCTACGTGACGCTATATTCAGTTTTTAGTAACTCAAAAACTTCTAACATATTGCGATGGGACCTTCGTGTTATTGATTCGGCGCGTCTCTGATTCACAATAGCATACTGTAGGGGACACCCCGATCGATTTATGTTTACTCTAAAACGGCTCGACCAATTTCGATGAAACTTTGTGTTGTGTTGTGTATATCGTTGAAAATAAACCATTACTATACGGGGTGTTGTTTTTTTCACGGCAAAATTTTACACGATTGAATTGATTCGTGCCACAAACAAACCGTTATCTAAATAGGAATCTTGGATGGATTCTCATAATGTATTTTTGTGGAATCTCTATGCAGGGTGTTTTTCTTTTAACGTCAATCGCAACTTGCTGCTTTTCACGACAAATCGTACTATTGTATTCAATTATGATAAAAGATAAACTTTCGGGACCTACATCGTTGAAAATAAACCATTACTATACAGGGTGTTGTTTTTCTATCGGCACAATATTACGCGATTGATTTGATTTGTGCAACAAACAAAGCGCTATTCAAATAGGAACCTTGGATGGATTCTTATAATAAAATTTTCAGAAATCTCTATACAGGGAGTTTTTCTTTTAATCAAGCAATCACAACTTGGTGCTTTTCACGAAGAATCGTACTATTGTATTCAATTGTGATAAAAGAAATGCTTTCGGGACCTACATCGTTGACAATAAACCATTACTATATAGGGTGTTCTTTTTCTATCGGCACAATATTACGCGATTGAATTGATTTTTGCCACACTCAAAGCGTTATTCAAATAGGAACCTTGGATGGATTCTTATAATATATTTTTCAGAAAACTCCATACAGGGTGTTACTCTTTTAACGTCAATCGCAACTTGCTGCTTTTCACGACAAATCGTACTATTGTATTCAATTGTGAATGATATACTTTCGGGACCTACATCGTTGAAAATAAACCATTACTATACAGGGTGTTCTTTTTCTATCGGCACAATATTACGCGATTGATTTGATTTTTGCCACAAACAAAGCGTTATCTGAATAGGAACCTTGGATGGATTCTCATAATATATTTTTCAGAAATGTGTATACAGGGTGTTTCTCTTTTTTATAATTCCATTTTATTTATAATTTAAATTTTTTTTATAGTTACAATTTTTTTAATAATTTTTTTTTTCTTCTATTTTAAAATTTTCAAAATTTTTGATTTATAATTTTTTTTTTCATTTTTTTTTCAATATTTTTATCAATTTTTTTTTTATTTTTTTTTTTTATTTAATTTTACCTATGAATAAAAACTACTGACTAATCGAAGCCTCCATCAATAGACTGCGGGCCACTAGTCACTATTACTAAAATGAAGATGGGTTCTATAGAAAAGGAACAAAAAAACTTTTTTGAAAATGTTACCGTAAACGTGAAGATTTTTCGGACGTTAGGAGGGGGGGAGGGGGGAAATTTCCGAGGTGTTTCGCGAGGAAAAAGACGGAAGTTTCGTAGGGTTTCGCGTTTTCGGAGCGAAAAGACGGGGGTGTATTTTTAAAAAAATCGCGAAAAGGCGAAAAAACGCCGATTTTGGCGAAAGGTACGAAATGAAGGAAAGGAGATCGGAGGACGGGTGGCGTTCGGAATGACGGTATTTGCGGGAACGCGAAGACGAGATTCGAAATTAGTCCGTAGCTGAGCCCTTTTTTCGATTCACTCTTTCGTTTTCCCGGAAGAACGATAGGAAAATGTGACTTTTTGCGAGAATCGACGAAATTCTGACGTTTCACGTATTTCTGTGGCGAATTTTAACGCGGCTGCTTCACGGTCGACGTTTTCGGTCCGAACGAGCGATTAGAAATGTCAAATCGAATTTGAATTTCGAACCGAATCGGTCGAAAACCTTCGAATAGTCTAGAAAAACCGCGAGAAATATGAACGAGTAACCGATTTCGATCGATCGCTCGACAGGATTGACGATATTCTGAAAATCGAAAGACGGAAATCATCCGAGTACTTAAAATCTTTATGTGGTACATAATCGGGATCGATTCACGTAGACGTCGGTGGCCGAGCGGACTAGGCGTTGGGTTCATAGTCCAGAGCCTCGCAGGGCGGCGGGTTCGAATCCTCGGTGCGTCCGAAATAGCTAACTTATTAATTTTTTCATTTTTACCCAATGGAAAACTCAGAGGAGCGTTCTCCGGTGAACGTATTTTGGGATTTGGATCTTTTCGTTAAGTCACGAAATCTATAAAGAATATCCGTTCGATCGGACGGATTTTTGCATTAAAATTACTCAAAATATTCAAATATTGAGCTGAAAATTAACGGTCAAAATGAAAAACCCCTGCTATACAGGGTGTTTCAAGTAAAATGTCACCACAAGAGATCTATCGTAAAGAGAATTCTCAACACTGTAAAACTGCTACGAAAAGATAACCGCTGCTATACGGGGTGTTTCTAAAAACATTTCAACTCCGAAACGACTTGACCGATTTTGATGAAACTTTGTGTGTGTGTGTGTTTCGGCGTGTCTCAGGGTCACAATAGGTAACCGTTAGATGGCGCTGTATTCGTTTCATAGAAACTCAAGAACGGCTGAACCGATTTCGATGAAACTTTGTGTGTGTATCTGAGGTTGTGTCAGGTCCGCAATACACCCCGGTAGGTGGCGCTGCAATCCGTCTGTAAGAACTCAGAAGTGCCTCGACCGATTTTGATGAAACATTGTGTGCGTGTTTGAGTGGCTCTAAGGGTCACAATAGAAACCCGTTAGGTGGCACTGCATTCGGTTTATGAAGACTCAAGAATGACTGGACCGATTTCGATGAAACTTTGTGTATGTATCTGAGTAGGTTTCAGATCCACAATATTCCCCGGTAGGTGGTACTACAATCGGTTTACACGAACTCAAAAATGGCTATACCGATTTTGGTGAATCTTTGTGATTGTGTTTCGGAAGGCCTTAGGTTTACAATACGATTCGGTAGGTGGCGCTATATTTGGTTTTAAGTAACTCAAAAACGTGTGAATCATTCTCAGAATCACAACAGAACCTGTTAGATGTCATTGAACAACCGGTTCAATTGATCTACCGATTATATTGATCTACTGAAAAAATTTAGATCTCATGGAAAAATGCAGATCTACCGGAAAAAAGTAGATCTACCGAAAAAATGTAGATCTACCGAAAAAATGTAGATCTACTGTAAAAATGTAGATCTACCGAAAAAATGTAGATCTACGGAAAAATGCAGATCTACCGGAAAAATGTAGATCTACCGTAAAAATGTAGATCTCCCAGAAAAATGTGGATCTATTGCTAGGTAGATCTGCTGGCTCATCTGAATCCCAAAATATGGACTGCTGGCCACTAGTTATTCCTAAAACCATCAAATATAAGAAAAAACACTTCGTCATAGAATAATTTACTCACAGTTTCAGTTGCTTTTTAGTCAGGAAAATAGCAATCCTTTCTTCTACTTCCTTTTCAGTGCATTGCTTCGTAAGTGGGTTTTTCCTGCATACCACTGAAAAAAGTATTAATATATTATCTCGATGTCAATGATATTTCCTCTGCTAATTATGCATATTGATTAATTTGGTGAATAGAAATTGTATTTTGTAAAGTGAAGATGGTATTGACATTCAGTTGAAAAAAACCCTATGGCAGAGTTGTACTAAATACAGATTATGGAAATACCGAAACACAAATAATATATTCAAGAACAGTTGGACAACACAGGGAATATGTTTCTCAAATATGTGTAAAACCCAATATCAAATTAGTAAAGAGAAAATGGAATTAACATAGACTACTGGATTATATTTTTACCTTTGATTAAAGTAGCCATGTGAAGAACAGAAAACTTCTTGCCCTCCAACCCAGCTTAACTGCTTCAAAATGACATCATCGACCAACTGAGGCATGCGTCTTCTGACCACATCTTTTGTGTCAGTGCCTCCAACATGGACAAGCTTAGTCAACTGTGAATAAAATGATTTGTTTTCTATTTCTACTCTGGTATATCGATATCTACTATTGGTTTTGGAATATTGATATCTTGGGCAGTATTTTCACTCCTCGAATTCAGCATTGCCGTTATCAATTCCGTATTTTGCTCGACCCTTCCATTAAATTTATGTAGCATTCTTATAATTCCAGTAGAGTCTATAAAAAACAAAATAAGGTTCAAAGTCACAAATACATAAATATATAAGAGGTCTACTAACCTTTACTGGATAAACATTTCTGTTTTGCTGCAGTGGAAGTTGTTCTGTAGGTAGACGCATCCGAGTTGAGGTTTATGAATATTGTATTGCTGTATCACTTCCTTTTCTAAATTCAAGTTTCTTTGCACCACTTCTAATGCTGCTTCAGACTGTGATGAGCAGGTTGTTGTGACTGATAAGCTGGAAAAATATCTAATGTTGCTATTTGATGATAATAAAGCAAATAAATATAAATTTCATTAGAAATAGAGAATTAGAGTTTTTACACCAGTGGGGAAACTCAACATATAGGTAAAGCCCACAATTTAATATCTTCCTGAAAACTCAGGTGGTTACTTTGGCTAGGTCCTGAGAGACAATTATTTCCAACTACATTACTCGGTAACTGAAGATCGTGACTGAATCCAGTAACAATTCTTCGGTTTTCTGGTAGAGTCAAGACTGGGTAATTGTTTAGAACTAAAAGAACCGTGCTGGAGAAGTGAAAAAAATTGTACTTACCAAGTTTGGGCCCCAGATTACGAAAATGATAGCGAGAAGTCTGCAATTCCTTTAGTTTTTTCAAAAAAAAATTCCAAAGTTTCATTCAGGTAGGTGAGGTTATTCATAATTCTAGCCAGTTTTCCTCTATTTTCTCAATCATTAATCGTTGGAAATGATTTTATTATCAATTTCTGAGCGTTTCCTGCAAAATAAACCCTTCATTTCGTCCAAATCGATGATTTTATACATTGTTTATTTTCCTTACGGCAGCCATTTTAATTCGACTTTCGGCTGTCAACCGTCGCGACTGGTGCAACGTTGCCAATGTCTCAAATCGAATGGCCAGTAACTTACAAATAGTTAGTGGATGGGATTGGGAGAACCCATTTTCGTTTACTTTTCCAATATTAGTATAAATGAATTATAGAGTGATAGAAGAAATATCAGCAAGAAGGTATAAGTTTATCAAAATATTTCGGAATTGGTGAAACTGCATATTATATAAAAACATGTTCATTTTTAAATGTCAAATAATTACATACTGGAAGAGTAATCCAGCAAAGACCACGGGGAGGTATGGACTGACTTTGCCAGGAAGGGATTTTTGGGGAGTCAAAGGACAGAAAGGCAATTGGGATAATATGGTAAATAGGGATGATGTTGTTGAACCATAACCAAACATAACAGAAATTCTAAAATTAATAGACACTTTGTATACATATAATATAAAAAATAAATTCATATAAAACTTAACAGAAATTCTTTGAAGAAAGGGTAAAATAAAATGTTTTATCAAAAAATTGGTTGCCTGTAAAGTCGGTATACGGGCGAAAGTTTTACGTGACAACGACTTTGAGTGGTAAAATAATTTTAATGTGAATATTCATTCGTATAGTAGGAAGAAGGATGAAATAATAGTAACAATTTAAAACATTTATTTATACAAAGAATTATATTTAAAACATTAATTTATACAAAGAATCTCGCACTGAATTTCATATTAACAAAATTTTATTTTTACCTTTACACATACATACGTATTTATATACAAATATACATACAATAACTTGCAATACATTTTCACTTTTTATGTCTGTCTCTCTCGCTCTTAGGCGGGCTAACCATGCCCGAGTGGAAGGGACGCGTGCCTCTCACTCGCTCTCATTGTGAGCGCATAACGTGAGCGGAGCGTAACGCAGTTTCTTGAAGTGTCACCCGGCAAACCAATTTATAAGACGTTGTCACGTCAAAAATTGACGAAAAAGCAGTACAAGAGGAAGAATCAGAAAGAAATATCGAATATATCACAATGAATAAACTAACGCGAATAAAATAAAGGTCGCGAAAACTGACGGCTCAACCATCACCAGAAGTTGAAGCGTTCATAGGATACGCAAATGATGATACCCTTAATACGTCATTATCTGGAAACAATATTCGAACTAATCAACGTAAATTTAACTACAAGTATGAGACATTGGCAACGTTGCACCAGTCGCGACGGTTGACAGCCGAAAGTCGAATTGAAATGGCTGCCGTAAGGAAAATAAACAATGTATAAAATCGTCGATTTCGACGAAATGAAGGGTTTATTTTGCAGGAAACGCTCAGAAATTGATAATAAAATCATTTCCAACGATTATTGATTGAGAAAATAGAGGAAAACTGGCTAGAATTATGAATAACCTCACCTACCTGAATGAAACTTTGGAATTTTTTTTTGAAAAAACTAAAGGAATTGCAGACTTCTCGCTATCATTTTCGTAATCTGGGGCCCAAACTTGGTAAGTACAATTTTTTTCACTTCTCCAGCACGGTTCTTTTAGTTCTAAACAATTACCCTTTTCACCTAGCCAAAGGTTGATATATCAGATAAATGGTATTCACCAAAAATTGATTATATAAATATAATACTCCTCTAAAAACACTACTTACTTGTTAAATAACAACACAATTCCTTAATTTCACATTTCACCAATTCACTGTTTGTCCATATCAAATAAAGACCAGCCAACTAGAAAACAGATTTCAAACTTGACATTCTTTTGTTTTGACAATCGAAACAAAAGTCATTTTTCCTCGAACTTAACCACGCAAACCAGGTTAACTTTCCTATGACGTCACGGTATACTTCGGTTTACTTTTGAATGTTGACAGATGTTCGTTTGAAGTGTTTGAAACATTTGAATATCGCGCTTATTATCTTCTTAGCTATTTCCCAATTTGTTTTCTAGTTCTTGAACATACAGTGAGAATAGATGTGACAAATTTATTTGTTCTAGAATGCATGGAGGATTCAGATTGTATACCGCAATCTTCTTTAGCGGCCATCAATTCAAGGCGAATAAATTTTTTCAACATCTCGATTGCAAATTCTGGTAGATGATGAACATTTCAGAATGCCCATTGTAGATGATGATTGATGTATACCATCAAAAGAGTAGTGGATATTGTAGTTGCTTATTGTTTAATTTTTGTTTGGACAATAATGATGTGACTGAAGAACAATTCCAAGAACCAAGCACTTTTGATCATTTCCAACATGCGGAATATGTAGATGTTAATGGAGCAACAAAAAGATAAAAATTATGAATTGAAATAAACTCATTTATGTTTTCGGTGTTTTTTATTGTTACAGTTATATTCTATGAAATGCACAACAAATTATAAATTTAAATAAACTCCATATAAAAACGATGTGGTATTTAAAATATCTCCGTGATGAGAAGTCAGTCAGATTCTGATGAAATAGGTCTTTTTCGTTTCCTAGACCTAGAAATTTTATACATTTTATTCTTTCAAGATCTTCAATAGTGTTTTTTTTGTTCCAGTTGTTTTTCCATAAAATAAGTTTGCTCATGAATAGCTGCACAAATTTTATTAGTAGTTCCTTGCTGAATAGCATTATTTTTTCATTACATTCTGTAATTTTATTTATAATATCAGTTTTTGTTTGTACCTTCGTCCTTTTTTTCTCAAGACTAGATGAATTTGGTATACATGTTGTTGATGTCTCATATATGGGAGCATCAATCTCACCTGCATCAACAATTACTGTTGGTTTTGGGGTTCTAGATATGGTAGGTATCTGAAATGTCTCTCAACTGTACTTTATCTTCTATTTCTGGTGCTCTCCTAATGCGAATACGGCCCTCTTTATCGGCAGAGTCCACTGTCGGGCCAGTATCCTGTTTCATTTTATAAAAATTATATTCAATTAGGTATTCTTCATCTGTAACAGAAAAGTTCTACTTCAGATAGGAAAAAATTAGATGAATTAGCCACTTACCTATTTTCGGCAAGTCGATTACATCTTTTTTATCAACAATCTGCTATTTTACTTCATTCACGTAAACTTCGTACGAATCCATTGTACCTCTGATTTCTTCATTTTCCTCCCTTGATACAAAGCAAACATAACCTCCAAAAAGATAACCCGGCCAAACTACCTCCGTGAGTTGGTTTATGTGGTTGGTTAACTCTTACGTCATAGTTTGGAATACACTTCGAGGAATATTGGGTGGTTAACTTATTTCTAACCTGGTTTGTATGGTTAAGTTCAAGATGCATAGAATAACAAGGTGTGGACACTCCCTACTAATTCCTGCTAAAATTTTCGGCCGAAAAACGGACCAAGAACTGTCAAATCACGTAGTTTATGTACTACTTCACTTTATTAACGATGGTGCCGCTAGGGTCGATTTCGAAGATTCTGACAAGCGAATAAATGAAAACTGACAAGCGACAAAGTTCACTTTTCACCGTTGCTAGTTCGTAAATTCAAATTAAAAGAATATAATGAAGCAGTTTATTGAAAAATCAATCCATTTTTTGATTAATCAGATATCTGTTCGGAGATAATATGTAAACCACATTGGTTTGGAACAGAAATTTCATCTTGCCAAGACATAATGAGGTCAAATAAGGGATTTATCAGTAAAGGAGTTTCTTTGGAACATTTTGAATGGAACTGTAAATGAAGAAATCTGTGAAATCATTATTTTTCCATTACGAAAGATCACATCCAACGTCATTAGAGTACAAGCATTTAATTTATGTATTTTGAAATACATTGAATGATACAGAATTTTCTGTAATACCTCTACATACAATATATCTTTCGATATGATATTATTATTCAAATGTAGTAATTCCTTTATCATGTAAGGCTCTTTTAAATTGAGCATTTTACTTATTATATTATATGTATAATTTGAAATTTCATCAAAACATTCTCATGTATACAGCATTTTTACAGTCACCCAATACCCCTTGACAACTTTTCATGTTCTCAGCAATTAGATTGCTGAATATAGATATTTAATTCGATAGCTATTATTCAGAACTAAGTATATACTGATGAAATATCGAAAAATGATTCATTAAATTGATAAACTAACCAAATAGAGGGTAGTGTACTACGTTTCAATCTTTTATTCAATATACATATATTCGCTAGAAAAATAATTTGAACAAACAAATGTTCTAATTTTCGATACCCTACCTCTAGCACAAGCCAGTTGCCATTCTTGTCGTTTAACAATATCCTTGAAACAAATAATATTATAGTATAAGAGCGCCAAAAAGAATGACGCCTTAGGAAAGCTATTCAAATTGATGAAATCACACTGTGTGGTTGCTCTGAACTTTGTTCTCTGCTAGTCCTTTCATCGTTCACAAATAATATTGTTAGTTTTCATAACATGGCATTTCATTCCTTCTCAATATATAACTGAATTGTATAATGAATATAATTATTAATCAATAGAGTTATATCTTAATTTCAACTGTTAAAACAGTTTATGTTCATCCACCGGCAAGATTATAGTAAATCAACAAGTCTTACGTTCTCCTATGTTGATTTATTAACAATTAACGGTATCAGCGATCTTTCAATATTATTAATATTAAAATTAATAACTATCTTGATACTAGAAATCTGCTCCTGATCCGGTAAGAATATACAATTGTTAAAAAAATATATTCGCATAAAAACGAAGTATTTTCGAAATGAAAATAGTATTTGATTAAAATGGTTCTGGATACTCGTTCAGAGTTCACACAGCAAACATTTGACTTACTTTCGGCGCGGCAAACGACTTTCCACAAGAAACTGGAATAAGCAAAGATTCAAATTTAATTTGACATGTCGGTAATTTTGTCCATAAAATTTCTACTGCCGGCATCTATCGGCGAAAATTGAAGTAAAACAAAATCCTTGTATTTTGACAGTATTTGGACCGCAAATCGGCCGAAAATATGTCAAAGAGTGTCTTCACCATGTATTCTATGCATCTATGTTAAGTTCGAGGAAAAATGGCTAAAGAAACACGATTTATATGTCAGATGATGACCACAGAACACTATATAGGATAAAGCTTCTATAGACAAGATATAGTCTTCATATGGTCTCAGTATAAAAATAATGAAAATGAAAATATCGGTCGGTAGGTCGCGGCGATGGAACGACTACGCCCGACGGTCATCCTCGTCCATAGCTCACAAAACATCTGTTGGCTCGGCGGATAAAATTTAAATTTAATCTTCGTTCTGGCTAGGATGGAGGTCCTGGGCAGAGACAACAAAGTTGTCTCTGTCCTGGGTTCGTATCCCGCTCAAGGCATCGATTCACACAACCCAACACGGGTTGTGTGAATGAACAAAAAAGATTTGAAAGAGTATTTTGAAATAAGGTAGATCTGTGTAGATATAGCCGCAGTTCCATACATATAGCGTATAAACAAATAATTTAACCTATATAAAGGCGCATTTTGTTGTTATACATTGTCATAATTAAAAGTCTAACGTTACTAAATGCTCCATTTTTGGCTGCGAAGCTTCAACTAAGAATTTTCCCAGCTGGTTTTCTAACGAAATATTTCAAATTGATAGTACAAAAATTATTACGTATCTATAAAGAAATGTGCAATGAAAATGCTTTTTGAATATTCATAGGATATTCGAATGCTCAAATTTCAGTTTGATATGCCGTTTGAATATGCCAGTCATATTCAAGGAGAATATCTGTGGAATATTCGTGGGAGTATATTCCAGGAATATGCCTTATGGATATAAGATAATGGCATATTCATGGAATATTCCAGGGATATTGCAATATCTATTGGAAAATAGGATATTGTAGGCATATTCCAGGAATATTGGGTGCGTTCTGGGAAGCGTTCTCAACAACTCCAAACTAAAAAAATCGACTTTACATGTGATTTTAAGGAAGGACTTCCATCTGAAGGCTTACAAAATCCAATTAGTGGATGAATTGAAGGACACGGACTTCACAAAACGGTTTGAGCTTGCTCAAGAGATGATGAATCACTTCACTAATTTCGGAAACATCCATTTTAGTGATGAGGGCAACTTCCACTTGAATGACCATGTGCACAAACAAAACTGTCGCTTTTGGTCTTCGGAGAATCCTCAACAAAAGTACCAGAGGCCTCTATACACAGCCCCAAACTTGTCGTATGGGCTGCTATTTCATCTAAGGGTCCATACTTTTTTGAGGATTCAAGAGAACGCCGAGCATTAACTGTCAATAGTGATCGATATTGTGAAATTATATGAAGTTATTTGGTCCCACAACTGCAACAATTTAACGGCTACAATTCGAGAACTTGGTTCCAATAATATGGCGCCAGACTAGCCATACATCGGACCAATCAATTGCGACCGTGACGGAAGTGTTCCCAAATAAGGTCCTTTCTCGAAGAGGGGCCATAAATTGGTCCCCCAGGAGTCCCGACTTAAGTCTATTGGATTATTTTTTGTCGGGATTCTTGAAAAGTGTTGTTTACCACAATAATCCCGCAAGTTTGGTGCAATTGAAGCAGAACATCATCGCAGAAATGAGGGCAAATCAGAGAACTGTGTCAGTGATTTCTGAACAATTTACGCGGAAGATTGGAGGAGTGTTTGCAGCGTGAGAAAAGACATTTGGACAACATAATCTTTGCGAAATAATTTTCCATTTATTCATCTTTCATAATATTAATAAACGATATGTAAAACATCAGGCAATTTTTTTTTATTTCGGTTTCTCACCCTCCCTACCTCGCCTGGACACCCTGTACAAAGCAAATTATGTTACGGATCCATATACAGGGTGATTCTTTGACCACTGCATTAATTTTAACCAAAGATTCCTCTCATCAAATGAAACACTTTTTTCATTTGACATTTTTCCAAATTCAGCTCAGGTTGAAATTTTGAAAAAAAAATCAGTTTTAATTTTGCAGCTTTGACATCCTTTTTGCGAATAAAATTAATGTTGGCGTAAAGTTTCCTATAACTATGATACATATTTTCCAAATATTAGTTATTTTCTACTTCTACTAGTTTTCTAGTTATGGACTCGTGCATAAAACTTACCGAAATTAGCATAAAGAAAGCATATAAAGTTTTTCTTGAGTCATTTCAAGAATATTCCATCGTTTTAGAACATTATATTATTCTTCATCATTTCTCCTTAAATTGAATGTTTTAAAATGGAAAACTCCAGAAATGTCACTACTTTTATATGGATCCGTCCCTGAGCGTTGGAATCCCGAATCAAGCTGTAAACCACGTTACCATGCCTTATTCTCGTCCGGCAACAATGTCATAGATAATTTATATGCGGGAGTGTATTAGCACATTGTGAAATCTTTAAACGCTTGTAACTTTTTACCTGAGCCGAATCTGGAAAAATGGTAAATGAAAAAAGTGTTTCATTTGATGAGAGGAATCTTTGGTTAAAATTAATGCAGTGGTCAAAGACTCACCCTGTATATAGTAGTATGGAATCCAATATATGCAAAATATATAAACAAATTGCAGTACAGTGGCTCGATTGTGAACGTCACTCGTTTTCTACCATTTGAGACGAAAAAGAAACGGAGCTAATTGCGAATGATATTGCAATTCTCATGTGCCCTTCGAAAGTCGACCGATGACTTAAGCCCCTGATGGACGGGCGGGTAAAACCGCGGTTTTATGGCTCGTCGATAAAGCTCGCCCGTGGATAATTGCAAAACCGTTATCTTACTTACATAGTTATCTATCACAGATTACAGAAACAAGTTATTGGGAACGGAAAGAGATAGCGACTTGAAATTTTCAGAGTAGGTGTAGGTGGCGCATCCCAATAATACGACGGCACAATGGGCATAATCAGCCCAATGGTTTCCGAGTAATAATTTTGTCTACAACCAATACTAATCCGATCAAATTAAAACTTGGTGAGTAGTTGTAGAATATAAACCTAAGGACGTTTGTGAAATTTTGTGAGAATCGTATCGCCAGAAAATTAAAAAAAATATATTATTTTTGTCGCGATAACCTACGAACGGAAAGAGATAGCCACTTGAAATTTTCAGGTTAGGTTGTGAATCTGAATGCGACATTTGAGTTTGTTTGTATAGGCATAATCGGCAAAACGGTAGTTATACCCATCTGAAGTTTGGTTGTTATTTCCTCAATAATTCGAAAAATACAGAACTGATCCAATTTAAACATGGTTATTAGTTGTAGAATGGCAACGCGAAAATTCTTCCAATTTCGTGAGGATCGTATCACTAGAAAATTATTAAAAAATCATAGAAAATGATTGAAAAAAATTCTATATATCATAATCTATTCGTCCGACATCACTGAAATTTTGCGAGAGTCTTCAGAACCGAACTCTACTAACAAGTTCCAAGTTTAAACACGATCGGATCTATATTGTTGGAGATCCGAGCAGCCTTGTATGAGTTCAGTAGCTGGAATAGCTCGATAACTCTTGAACGAAAGGAGATAGGGACTTGCAATTTTCAGGATAGGTTTCTCATCTTAATGGGGGAGTTAAGTTCGCTGTTGGCCATAATCGGACCAACAGTTTCGGAGTTATAACCATCTGGAATATTATTTCCTCGATAACTCAAATAATATAGACTCGATCGAATTGAAGCTTAGTAACTACTTGTAGAATATCGACATGAAGATGTGGGTAAAATTTTGTGAGGACCGTACCACTAGAAAATTTTTAAAAAATTACGAAAAAATATATAGTATCTCATGATTCCTCGAGAACGGAAAGAAATAGCGACTTGAAGTTTTCGGGGTAGATTTCGCATCTGAATGCGACATTCAAGTTCGTTGATTAGCATAATCGGCAGAATGGTTTTGGAGTTATATCAATCTGAAATTTGGTTGTTATTTCCTCAATAACTCGAAAAATACAAAACCGATCTAATTCAAACATGGTTATTAGTTGTAGAATGGGAACGCGAAAATTCTCGCAAAATTTTGTGAGGATCGTAGCACTAGAAAATTTGGTTCAAGCACTGACGTGAAGTCAGGAGCTTTTGCGCGTATGTTCTAATGTCCATTCTCCTCTATTGGACACTCTTAATCGAATTCACCATGGTGAATTCTATTGTCCGTTCTCCTGAATTGGACATTCTTAATCGAATTTCCTATGTTGAATTCTATTGTCCGTTCTCCTGAATTGGACACTCTCAATCGTATTTACCATGGTAAAATAAAATGGTAATGTTTAATTCCGATAGGAAACATATGTCAGAATTAATAATTATGTGATCTTAAACGAATCTCCCATTACTCAAGACCTTAAAATGGGACGAAATGCGAGATAACACAATGCTTCAGACTCTGAACAAGACATTTTTCGTCAATTCTCATTCAGACACGATCGTTTAGCTAGTCGATCAGCATCAACGAGCCGCGACTAAGATTAAAACCGGTGAGTAAAACCGCGGTACGGCTTGCTCATCGATCACCTACATTAAAACGAATTCGTGTCTATAGCAAGCGCACCGATGCATGTAGACTTCACTATGAAAGAAGTAAAATCGCTAAAAGAGTATTGACGTGGGGTCAATCTGCTTTGGTACTGACTTTGTTACAGCTTAGGCACAGCACTGTTAATTTTTGACCCGATAGTGAATGGTGTCCACTACCCTCTGACTAGATCTCCGGCGTACTCTATCCACTGTGAGCTTGAAACACTCATATCATTCAATTCAAGTTAGTCAACAACGCGCCAAAGAGTACTGACTTCACGTCAGTGCTTTTTTGGCGCTCTTGTTCCTCAGAGTGCTTATAAAATTGCCCAAATGTCTGTAATTTTCGAATTTTTGGATGAAAATGGTCTTAAACGATTTGGTTCGACTCACTGGATCAAGCATCTATTCTGTACGGCCGGCTGGTCCGGCCGTAGACACGATAACTCTTGAACGGGATGAGCTAGACAGTTAAAATTTTCAGAGTAGCTTTGGGAGATACATATCCCGGTTATGTTCGTTATTGGGCAAAATCGGCCCCTGATGGTTTCAGAGTAACGAAAAAAAATATTTTTTACATTACAACTTTTGGAATCTATTTTTTAAGATGCAGTTCCATCATAAAAATCCATTTGATGTCAATTTAAACTCTAACAAGCTGAGACTTTCAGAGATATGATTTTTCAAAATTTCAATAATAATAGTTTGTCAAAAAAAAACATGAATTGAATTTCTTGTATGGTGCAGTTCTATCATAAAAACCCATTGATATCATTCCCAACTCTGAGTAACCAATACTTTCGGAGATGTGGTTTGTCAAAAATTGAACAAGAGCGCCATTGCTCCTGCCACAGGGCTTTCCCCCTTTTTGCTACATTTTGAATTATATATATAATTACTAGCTGACCCACGCAAATTCGCCTGCGCCAAATCGGTTATTTCGATTGCAATTTTATTTACAAATGCGAAAAATCTTAAAAAAAAAACCTAGAACCCGATTGCAGTGCCTCCTACCGGGACAATTGAATTTCCAAGTTATCCAGGGGCCCACTCAAACCCGTAATTCTAAAAAATACCTAGAACCCGATTGCGGCGCCACCTACCGGGTTCAATTGCGAATACGAACTACCCACTCAAACGTATCTGGTTAAGAAAAGTGAGAAAAGGTGAGAAAGAAGGAGACTGGCTTCGTTCTCATCCCTACTCCGTGCTGTTTACTGGGACGTGACACCGGTATAGTCTGGCAAATGAGTGTTGATCCAGAAAGACGCGGAAATTTTAAAGCACTAAGTATAGCAGGAATAAACTGCCTTGATACTTTAATAAAAATATATATTTTTTTTGAACAAAAATTTTAGCTTTGCCATAAGCTCAGGGAAATTTTAATCGAAATAGAGTGAAAAACATTCACAAAAAATACGGCGACTTTGTTTTAATTAGCTCTTTCTCTGGATAACTTACCAAGTGATAATTGATCAGTCATCGAGCGGGATGAAAAATGTATAATTACTAAAATGACTATTAAAAAATAGGGGTTGGTGATAGAAGGGTGATAATTTAGGGTTATATGTATTTTGTAATGCCACATTATAAAAAAATAAACAAAAAATTTCGTCCAAAAATTAAAAAAAAAATGTTAAGAGTGAACAACCCTTATCACTTAGGGGTATGAAAAATAGATAGTATTCGATTCTCAGACCTACTGAATACGCATATAAAATTTGGTAAAAATCGGTAAAGCCATTTCGGAGGAGTACGGTAACTAACATTGTGACATGGAAATTTTATATATTAGAAGATAGTTTTTGATATTGCTCCAAATTTCAGTAATCGCTTGATTTTATTATTTTCTAATTTGATTTTTGCAATAAACATGAAAGTGATAACTTTTTTGAATAGAGAATGGCGATACCTTTCAAACGATGTATCACAAGCCCATACTTCCTATTTGAAAAATTGGGGGCTGTACCTGGGTTCGCATTTTTACAAAAAATTCGGCTTGAAAGGTCCGTGCGGAATTTCAGTGGCAGGGTCAGTATAATCATAATCATGTTTATAGCACGCGCGCCAAAGCAGATTGACCCCACGTCAATGCTTTTTTACACTTTTTCATTCATTGTTAAGTCAATCTACATTTGGCGCGCGTGCTATAAACATGATTATGATTATACTGACCCTGCCAAGTCTTTCCCAAGGGGATCTCCCAGAATCTTCTAGAAGCTTGTGCGACTAAGGAGAGTCAGTTGTGTTCTTTTTCAACATTGTTACTCTATCCTTACTCAATCCACTCGCTCAATCCACTGACCTTCAAGTACTCATCACTCAATTCAAATTAGCCACCGTGAACATGGCGCCAAAGAGTACTGACTTCACGTCAGTGCTTTTTTTTTTATTTTTTTAAGTTCCTTTGACAAATATGGCTATCAATACAGTTTGGCTGTTAGCTTTACCGTAGATCGAAAAATTGCAGTTATGGAACCTCATTTAGGAACGCAATTGCCTCTTCTCCAAATCCGAACCTAATTTAATATAGATCTAACGAATATAGTTATCTATACATTCGCCCCAGGGTCACGATACATACATTTATAATAATAATAATAAATTGTCTTTATTGTATCACTGTAATACAGATGAGTGGAAGAGGCGAAGTCTAGCCTATAGCTACTCCACTTAACCCCTTCATAAAACAAAATATTAAAATATATCGAAATTATGAAAAATAACGGAATAATAAAAAATAACAAAATAATAAAAACCTAACAAAACTGACTACATACTTAAAAACTCGATAACAAATAATTTTGGACGATATTACATTAAATCATAAGTTGAGACATTACATGGATATTTGCAATTCGTACAGTTGTTTCCTAAAAAGCTTTTTGAGTGTTTCAATAGACCGTGGAGATGATTAAGGAATAGAATTAAAAATTTTTACTGCATTGTAAGTGAAGCATCTTCTGAACCCAGCCAAGCCGTGCCTCGGCAGATCGATCCTTCTGCCATATCTTAATTCACGACCACGTAAATTTTCACGGGCCACAAGTTTGTTTTTCAAATAAGGAGGTGATGAGTTCGAGACGATACGATAAACCGAAGCGCCGAGCAGGAATTTGAACCAACCCTCAAATCTGCGCCAACCGAGATCATTTATTCGTATAGAGGTTCTATCATACTTTCGCAGGCCAAAAACAAACCTGCAACACATATTTTGTATTTTCTGTAATCTATGACAGGTTAGGGAGTACAAACAAGGGTAAAAGAGAATCAACCCATAACCAAGAATAGAGAACCCCAGACTCTCACAAAGTTTCTTTCTCAAGGCTGTACTGAGAACATGCCTATTTCTATAAAGTTGTCTCATCACCAGATAAGACTTCTTGACAAGAAGAGATACGTGCTCCTCGAAACGAAGTCTACAGTCAAAAATATAATGCGAAGTTGGAGTATTTTGGATTCGATTCTGTCTCGGTAAGCTTCTTTCATAATTACCTAAAGGATCGGTGGCAGTGTGTGGGTGCTGGTGGTCGTATGTCGAAATTTTCTGCTGTCACATCGGGAGTTCCCCAAGGTTCGGTCTTGGGACCCCTAATGTATCTCATATATGTCTCAGTTGTAAGACGATGTTTCGATCATTCTAATATCCGTTCTTTTGCTGATGACACTCAGTTGACATTATCGTATGAACCTCGCAATGTGGATATCGCAAGCCAGTACCTAAGCTCAGATCTGCAATCCATCTATAACTATTCAAGAGCTCATAATCTGACTTTGAACGTGGAAAATGCTGTATAATGTCATTCAGCCAGAGTGGGGATGGAGGCTTCTCCAGTTCGAGTGACAGTGGGAGGCAGTTCGTTGAGTGTGAAAAAGTGTGTGAAGACTGAAGAGTTTGGGAATTATTTTTGACTGTAGATTCGACTCGGAAACAACGCTATTTCCCCCAAACTGACTTGCCCGTGCACAGAGTTGCCATGAAATTTGTCTTAAAACCTTAAAATGACGGCTCAGCACCAAATCCA
This sequence comes from Halyzia sedecimguttata, assembly GCA_937662695.2. Taxonomy (NCBI): domain Eukaryota; kingdom Metazoa; phylum Arthropoda; class Insecta; order Coleoptera; family Coccinellidae; genus Halyzia; species Halyzia sedecimguttata. The sequence continues at coordinate 29,259,020 of OW569415.2, forward strand.
TCACCGCTAGACGCAAACTACTCTCAACATGAGCCATACAATCCAAACGTCTCCTCTGCGCATACGCAATCTACTCATGGCTTAAAGTCCCCCGAAAATAACACTTCACACAAAATTCTGATTCTTGATTTTTTTCATATCACGTGATCTTCACGATATTTTGCAAAAGTGTTTGCTTTGGTCTTTTACATCTAACTACTGAGTTTCAATTCAATCAGGTCAGTATTTTTCGAGTTATCGTGGAAACAAAATTTCAATTTTTTTTGCCACTTTATGCCCATCCGGTCAGGTTTATAAAGGTCATGATTCTACAATTTGATGCCAAACTTCAGATAGATCGAGTGATCGGTTCCGGAAATATTCATAAGAAACTTTTTTACTAAAAACGGCCTTAACAACGAAATCGCTTGGTGGATTTCGCCCGTTAAAAAACTTGTCCGAGATGTTTACCCTACAAAACTACCCTGCAAATTTCAACGCTCTAAGTCGTTCCGTTCGAGAGTTATCGTGCTAAAGGCCGGCCGGACCGGACGGACAGAATTGAATTTGACCTCGAATTCTTCATCAGGGAGTCGAACCGGAATGGTTTGAGACCATTTTCGAAAAAAAATTCGAAAAATACAGACATTGTGGCGAAATGATAGCACGCTGTTCCTTGCGGAACACGCGCGCAAAAACAAGTATTTCAAATGATATCGACAAAATTAACTGAATTATCCAAACTTAGGTATACGTAGGAAGCTATTTTTCAAAGAGTACCTAAACGTAGTTTTGTTCTGATAATAGACCACTATCCTGATAAAATTACTCACTATATATATATATATATATATATATATATATATATATATATATATAGATTTAACTAAGGGACAACTGAGTCCCAAAATGGTATATGGTTGGTAAAAAGTGAGACCCGTTTCGCACATGTGAGGCCCCTTTCCGGGTCTCGCATTGTTTTTTGGTGGAAATGGACTCCTTAGGGCCCCCCCTCAGCTCCCTGATGTCTCCCCCAAAAAAATTTTTGGACTCGGATGTCTGTTATAAACCTCAACTTACACGGAATTTAGTTAATGGGAATTCGCTTCAGGTGGCGCTGTAGAAGTTCTGTATATACTTTGCGAGACCCAGAGTATATATTCTCAATTGAGCAGGTTGCTGTGAGATGAGAGTCCCGCCAATCTGACAACACTGCTCTATAGATCATTCAGTACACTAACGGTGGTTTTCAAAAAGCTCTGATTAGATTTATTATAGCTTTAATACGATTTCGGCTAGATGAACTGGAAATCAACATAGAAGTTCACTGATTTGGCTAGTAATAGTTATGAAAGTGTCATCAAACACTGGGTCAATATATTATTATCTTTCTAAGAATCAGATACATTGAAATGAAAATTTATGAAATAATAATATTCATTATTCATTAGTCATTGCCATTTCCACACACGATCATACGATATATTAACCATTTAAATATTTACTATTGACTGCCCCGCGATATTTTCCAATTGTTTCAGTGAATTATTGGTTTCTCTAAATTCCCGAAAAACTATTGACTTTACTCATTCATATGTGTTAATGAGTCGTGTAACTACACGACTCTCAATTTTCGTGTTTTAGTAGATTCATAGTGTCTAAGACTTAAAGACGAATATTTTGAAATGATTCTTGAATTATCTGCATATTATATTCCATCCATTTTTGGAATTATTAATTCGGTGAACGGTTAACTATCTCGAAATTACGAAATGTTTGTTTTTCATACAATCGGTTAACCCATCCAGCTATTGAACTCAAACAAGGCTGCTCGGATCTCCAACAATATAGATCCAATCGTGTTCAAAGTTAGAACTTAGCAGAAGAGTTAGGTTCTGAAGGCTCCCGAAAATCTCCAGCGATGTTGGACGAACAATTTCTGATATATAGGATTTTTTTTCAAGGATTTTCAATGATTTTTTAAAAACTATCTAGTGATACGATTCTCACTACATTTCGCAAGAATTTTAACGCTGGCATTCTACAATAGATAACCTTGTTTGAATTGGATCGGTTTAGTATTTTTCGAGTTATTGAGGAAATAAGAACCAAATTTCAGATGGGTACAACTCCAAAATCGTTTGGCTGATTATGTCCAATAAACAAACTCAAGTGTTTCAATCAGAGTCACAACCTGAACTAAACATTTCAAGTTGCTATCTCTTTCCTTTCTCAGGATATCTTGATATAAATAATATTTTTTTATAATGTTTCTAAAATTTTCTACTCATATGATTCCCACAATATTTCACAAACGTCCTCAGGTTTGTATTCTATAACTACTCAACAAGTTTCAATTCGATCGGATTTGTATTAGTTGAAAACAAAATTATTACTCGGAAACCGTTGGCCGATTATACCCATTATCGAACTCGACCGTCGTATTGAAATGCGCCACCTACCCTGAAAATTTCAAGTCGCTCTCTCTTTTCGCTCTCAAGTTATCGTGGTAACGGCCAAATTAAAAAATTACAGACATTTGGGCAAAATGATAACGTGATATTCCTCAGAACATCGCGAAAATTCTGACAAGGTCTCGCAGTACTGTAATGAGTTTAAAGTTTTTGTCACAATTATCAAGTAATCTGAATAATACAAGAAATTATGTTGATATTCATGCGGAAAAACGAAATTACGACCGACTTCCTGAATATCTGGGAGAGACAAATACTTTCAAAATATTATGGAAAAAAACATTTTTTGAAATATCCTCATTACAAATTACCAGAACTGAATTCCAACAAAATTGTGAGAGATATCTAATGCCTTTCTTCTATTACTAAGTAAAATACTTTATAGGTAAAATAAAGAAGAATTTAAACTCAACAAGAGTGCTAAAAGTTATTATTGAAAACCAATAGACCAATTCTACCCAATGACGAACTCATTCGAGATATTAATTCCTCAATTCATGATGAACGATATATTCTTTCCTCAAATCCACTCTGAAAATTATTATATCAATTGAAACTTTAGCCAATATTCTAGTTTTGTTTATACTGGAGATATTCTTAACTCAATATTATTAATTTACCAATACCATTCCCATCATCATATGGATTAACCATGGGCATTAAAATATCACCCAGAATGTATGATATCATATTATAATCCTCATAATTCTACTATAGCCGAAATGAATTCGACATGTCATGTCTCAGGAAAATGAGTTGAAATGTATCAACACAGATCATATAATAATTCATAGCATTCTGTGAAAACATAGAAGTACGATTTATTATTGAAATTGTGCAAAATCATATCTCCGAAAGTATTAGATTTTTAGAGTTGAAAATGATATCAATGGATTCTTATGGTGAAACTACATCTTGAAAAAAAAATTTAATTTAAAATTTGTAGTATAATTTTTTTTTTTTTTAGTTCTCCGAAACCATCTGGTCGATTTTTCCCAATAACGAACTTAGCCGAGATATTAATCTCCCAAACCTACTCTGAAAATTTCAACTGTCTAGCTCAGGGCTTTCCAAACTTATTTTTACTGTGACGCCCTTGGGACTTTGCCATTTTTGTACGACGCCCCTTAACTCAGCCCCCAAAAATAATAACCAATTTTAGTACTAGCCTAGTAATACGTAATCAGCTAACTAGACTCGGTCGCAATCAACGTGCGACGCCCCTAGGACAATGTCGCGACGCACATTTCACATTTCGTTCGAGTGTTATCGTGTCTACGGGCGGATCGATACTGACCACGGATTCTTGATCAGTGAGTCGCACCAAATCGTTTAAAACAAATTACAGACATTTGAACAAATTGATTAGCACTCTGTTCCGAGGAAAAAGAGCGCCAAAAAAATTGAAGACCATTTCAGATCTAGGTGCAATCCTAATGCGAAAACGTGATATAGGTTTGTGAAGTACCTAATCAAGTTTACATCAACTTCCAGTATGACTGATGTGCAAAAACCCAAACACTGCTCCAACTTCAACGAAGACATTTCGATGAGAGAAAACAAATAGTTCATGTGAAATGTAAGTGATGTGAATATCATCATGAACGAATATGAATATCAATTTTGACAACAATAATAGGGTATAGGTGGAAAGTTTTTCGACAACAAGATTTGAAGAAACCATTGACCATTATTGGAAAAATGTCCTGCGTACAGGAGCTTTGGCGCTCTTGTTCAATTGTTGACAAATTTTATCCCCGAAAGTATTGGTTTCTCAGAGTTGGGACTTATATCAATGGAATCTAATGATAGAACTGCATCATGAAATAAATTAAATAAGAATCCATTGATATAATTCCCAACTCGGAGAAATCAAAACTTTCAGAGTTATGATTTGTCAAAGTTTGAACAAGAGTGCCAAAGCTCCTGTTCACAGGGCTTTCCCACTTTTTGACGCTCTTGTTCCTCGGAACAGAGAATTTATCAATTTGTCCAAATGTCTCTAATTTTCGAATTTTTTGATAAAAATGGTATCAAACGATTTGGTTCGACTCACTGATCGAGAATCCGTGGTCAAAATCGATTCTGTCCGGCCGGCCGGCCCTCCGTTAACACGATGACTCTCGAACAAAATGAGCTAGACAGGTGGAATTTTCAGAGTAGGTTTGAGGGATAAATATCTCGGTTAATTTCGTTACTGGGCAAAATCGGCCTAATAGTTTCGGAATAACGAAACAAAATTTTTTTTTTCATTACAACTTTTGAATTAAATATTTTTTAAGATGGAGTTTCATCATAAGAATCCATTGTTATCATTTTCAACTCTAACAAGCTAATACTTTCGGATATATGGTATTTCAAAATTTCAATAATACATCGTAGTTCTGTGTATTCACCAAATGTGAACACAGAATCTGTCTGTGTTCACTGTTCATAAATGTCAATTCATCTAGCTATTACAGACTTGTCTATCGTAGTTTGAAATTATTTTCTGTTGGAAAACAAGTATCCGATTCTCCAATTTATTAATATATACAAGACTGTTTTGAAACTGAAAATAATATTGACTGATTACATATTGAATAATTTATGTATAAATATGGGGATGATGTTCCAGAAGATTTAGAATTGGATCATTTTAATGAGTTGTGAGACATGTTCCTATATACAGTAATTTCATAATGTTGCTAGCAAAAATATGCTGGAATAAGGATCTACATTTGTGTATCGAACATGTTTTCTTGAGTTCAGGTCCATAATACAGAAATGAATATGTAAGTGGTATGGACTATTAAAATAATTTGTTCGTCATCAGCCTCTACCTACCAAATATCAGGAATAAATGGACAATCTGCTATGATTGTCTGCAGCCTTGCTCTAGACATTTCGATGATATTTTCCTTAGGTATTTCGAGTTGTGTAAACTATGCACCGAGTGTGACTTGCAACAACCCATTCCACGAGGTTGAATCATTGCAGATTGCTCATTAAATCTCGATAAATAAATTTATTGACAATTTTTGAAGCATCAAAGCATTGAAGCTTTGTAGATTGCTCTGCTTTGGCGCTCTAGTTCCTTGGAACTGAGTGCTTATCAATTTGCCCAAATGTCTGTAATTTTCGAATTTTTCGATGAAAATGGTCTTAAACGATTTGGTTCGACTCACTGATCAAGAATCCGTGGTCGAAATTCATTCTGTCCGGCCGGCCGTAGGCACGATAACTCTCGAACGGAATGAGCTAGACAGTTGAAATTTTCAGAGTAGGTTTGGGAGATGAATATCTCGGCTAAGTTCATTATTGGGCAATATCGGACAGATGGTTTCAGAGCAACAAAATAAATTTTTTTTTACAGAACAAATTCCAAATTCATTTTTTTAATAAGCAGTTTTACCATAAGAATCCAATTATATCATTTTTAACTCTAACAAGCTAAAACTTTCGGAGATATGTTTTCTCAAAATTTCAATAATAAATCGTATTTCAACGTTGTCACAGAATGATATAATTATTCTATATATGAATTGTCATAATGTCAACTTATTTTCCTGAGACATGACATTATCTAATCAATCGAAGAATTGTGAGCGAAGTGAGAAAAATCTCAGTTGTTTGCTCCGAAATTAGTTTTTCTCAGAAAAGTATTACATTTCGGAACGGAACATGAAGTAAGAGATCTGAGAGTAGTGATACTGCTTTTCATCCATAGACATAGATATAACTTTCGAATGGAATGAGGTAGGTAGTTGAAATTAACAGAGTAGGTTAGGGAGATGAATATCTCGATTATGTTCGTTATTGGGCAAAATTGGCCAGATTTAATTTGATTTCTTCCATGGTGCAGTTCTCATTCTCATGATTGCTCATTTAATCTTGATAAATAAACTATTATTTGAATTGAATTTCCTTTATGATGCAGTTCTATGAGATGAATACATTGATATAATTCCCAACTCTGAGAAACCAATACTTTCGGAGATATAAATTGTCTGTTTGAAACTAGAGCGCCAGAAAGCTCCTGTCCACAGGGCTTGAACCCATTTTTGGCGCTCTAGTTCCTCGGAACTGAGTGCTTATCAATTTGCCCAAATGTCTGTAATTTTCGAATTTTTGGCTGAAAATGGTCTCAAACGATTTGGTTCGACTCACTGATCAAGAATCCGTGGTCGAAATCGATTCTGTCCGGCCGGCCGGCCGTCCGTCCGTTAACACGATAACTCTCGAATGAAAGGAGTTAGAGGATTGAAATTGGCAAGGTGGGTTTGGAGCGTAAGTATCTCGGCTAAGTTCGTTAATGGGCAAAATCCATCAAGCGGTTTCGGAGTTATGGCCAATTTTAGTAAAACACATTTTTAATGAATATTTCCTAAACCGATCACTCGATCTATCTGAAATTTTGCATCAAATTTTAGAATCTTGACCTTCATACGTATGTGAAGTTTTGTACTGACCAGGTTACCGCAAAGTGTGAAAAAAAAATTTTGAAAATTAAAATTTTTTTTGTTTACGATAACTCTCGAACGGAATGAGCTAGGAAGTTGAAATTTACAGAGTAGGTTAGGGAGATTAATATCTCGGTTGAGTTCGTTATTGGGCAAAATATGCCAGATGCTTTCGGAGTAACGAAAAATAATTTTTGTTTCAAGTAACAAATTTCAAATTCAATTTTTATTTAAGATACAGTTTCACCATAAAAATCCATGGATATCATTCTCAACTCCAACAAGCTAATACTTTCGGAGATATGATTTTTCGAAATTTCAATAATGAATCGTACTTCTATGTTTTCACAGAATGTTATAATTATTCTATCTAAGCTTTATTATATGATCTGTGTTCATACTCGTACATGTCATCCTGTTCTATAAGAGAGAGTCAAATTCATTTCAGCTAATTTAATTTGATTTATTCCATGGTGCAGTTCTCATTCTCAGATTGCTCATTTGATCTTGATAAATAAACTATTATTTGAATTGAATTTCCTTCATGATGCAATTCTATCATAAGAATACATTGATATAATTCCCAACTCTGAGAAACCAATACTTTCGGAGATATAATTTATCTGTTAGAACTAGAGCGCCAGAAAGCTCCTGTCCACCGGGCTTGAACCCATTTTTCAATGTCACTTCTGTACGTCAATTCTCAAGAATTTTTGTAATTAAATTCAAAATGTAGGTCTATGACTCATCTCATGTTGGATTTATATACATCAGCAAATTATAATCAAAGTATTCTATGAAATCATAATATAAAATGGAGAATAATTATTATAATTTAAAAAAATCATATCCGATAGTTTGTTAGAGTTGAGAATGACATCAATGGATTCTTTTGGTAAAACTACATCTTAAAAATGGGTTCAAGCCCGATGGACAGGAGCTTTACGGCGCTGTTCAAACAGACAAATTATATCTCCGAAAGTATTGGTTTCTCAGAGTTGGGAATTATATCAATGTATTCATATGATAGAACTGCATCATAAAGAAAATTCAATTCAAGTAATAGTTTATTTATCAAGATTAAATGAGCAATCATGAGAATGAGAACTGCACCTTGGAAGAAATCGAATTAAAATCTGGCCAATTTTGCCCAATAACGAACTTAACCGAGATATTCATCTCCCTAACCTACTCTGAAAATTTCAACTACCTAGCTCAATCCGTTCGAGAGTTATTGTAGAAAAACTTTTTTTAAATTTTCAAAATTTTTTTTTGACACTTTGCGGTAATCTGGTCAATACAAAACTTCAAATGCGTTTAAAGGTCATGATTCTACAATTTGATGCTAAATTTCAGATAGATCGAGTGATCGGTTTCGGAAATATTCATAAAAAATATTTTTACTAAAATCGGCCATAATTCCGAAACCGCTTGATGGATTTCGCCCATTAACGAGCTCGTCCGAGATATTTATGCTCCAAACCCACCTTGCAAATTTCAATCCGCTAACTCCTTTCGTTCGAGAGTTATCCTGCCTACGGCCGGCCGGCCGGCCGGACAGAATCGATTTCGACCTCGGACTCTTGATCAGGGAGTCGAACCAAATTGTTTGAGACCATTTTCAGCCAAAAATTCCAAAATTATAGGCACTTGGGCAAATTGATAAGCACTCTGTTCCGAGGAACTAGAGCGCCAAAAAAAACAAGTTTCGTATGACAATTGCCCAAAACAGGTACCTACAAATAGTAGATATTCCATAAAACATGTAGGTATGAAAGAAGAGAAGTAATAATGAAAAATTACCTTGTAATCGATCAAAAATTTCCTGATCTACGTTCACCAAATTTTCTCCTCTCTCGAACTACAGAATTATGCTTTCAATATTTACGTAATATTTTCAAACATTTTTGGGTGAGGTCCCCATTGCATCGCTAAAATACTAGTATTTCAACCCCAATATTTTTGAAGTTATAATATTTCCTTCCGTCAGTCCCGTCATAAATTGAGAGAACTGAGCATTATTATTATATGTCTATGGATGAAAAGCAGTCTCACTACTCTCAGATCTCTTACTTCATGTTCCGTTCCGAAATGTAAGACTTTTCTGAGAAAAACTAATTTCGGAGCAAACAACTGAGATTTTTCCAACTTCGCTCACAATTCTTCGATTGATTAGATAATGTCATGTCTAGGGAAAATAAGTTGACATTATGACAATTCATACATAGAATAATTATATCATTCTGTGACAATACGATTTATTATTGAAATTTTGAAAAATCTTATCTCCGAAAGTATATGCTTGTTAGAGTTAAAAATGGTATCATTGGATTCTTATGGCAAAACTGCTTATTGAAGAAAAATAAATCTGGAATTTGCCTTGTAAAAAAAAAAAATTTTTTTGTTTCTCCGAAACCATCTGTCCGATTTTGCCCAATAGCGAACTTAGCCGAGATATTTATCTCCCAAACCTACTCTGAAAATTTCAACTGTCTAGCTCATTCCGTTCGAGAGTTATCGTGCCTACGGCCGACCGGCCGGACAGAATGAATATCGACCACGGATTCTTTATCAGTGAGTCGAACCAAATCGTTTGAGACCATTTTCATGGAAAAATTCGAAAATTACTGACATTTGGGCAAATTGATAAGCACTCAGTTCCGAGGAACTAGAGCGCCAAAAATGATATCATTGGATTCTTATGGTAAAACTGCTTATTGAAAAAAATTTAATTTGGAATTTGCTTTGTAAAAAAAAATTTTTTTTTTTGTTACTCCGAAACCATATGTCCGATTTTGCCCAATAACGAACTTAGCCGAGATATTTATCACCCAAACCTACTCTGAAAATTTCAACTATCTAGCTCATTCCGTTTGAGAGTTATCGTGCCTAACGGCCGGACCGGCCGGACGGCCGGACAGAATGAATATTTCGACCACGCATTCTTTATCAGTGAGTCGAACCAAATCGTGTAAGACCATTTTCATCGAAAAATTCGAAAATTACAGACATTTGGGCAAATTGATAAGCACTCAGTTCCGAGGAACTAGAGCGCCAAAAATTGGTTCAAGCACTGAAGTCAGGAGCTTTTGCGTATTTGGAAAGAACGAATCTTTCCCGCTGAAATAGTTCACAATCTGACTTGCGAGTTCGACTTCAATATTATCTGCATTTCGCGCCTTCGCGGGCTCATTGTCTCGACTATTTATTCAATTTTTTGTCTATGTTTAGATTTGGCATCGTTGGAGGGACTCGCAAGTGTGAAGAATATACCAGAATATACACTGAGGGCCTCGCATTAGTGTTTGATATATAACGGGTCTCGGAACTTCTTTGGAGATTTCTTTTTCAACAGTTTTTTGAAAAAGCTTCCCCTCTCACGATATTCGCAATAAGCACCATTATAACCTTGTGATAATGAAAAAAATATTTCAAAAAAGTTATATTCTGATATGGGTCTCAGGTTGTCTGTTGGCTACCGCGGGTCTCACATGTGTTAATATTTAAGTATATATATATATATATATATCTTATATTTATAAAAGAAAGTCGTGTTAGTTACACCACTTATAACTCAAGAACGGCTATACCGATTTGGCTCAAAATTGGTGGGGAGGTAGCTTAGAACCAGGAGACGGACATAGGATACTTTTTTGTGTTATACAGGGTGTTTTTCTTTTAACGTCAATTAAAACTTGCTGTTTTTCCTGCCATAATCGTACAATTTTAGTCTTTAATTTTAGTGTTTAAAAATAAACTTTCGAGGCATACACCATTGAAAATAAAGCATTACTATACAGGGTGTCCTTTTTCTCATGGCACAAACAAAGCATTAACTAAATAGGTACCTTGGATGGATTCTCATAATGTATTCGTCCGAAATCTCCATACAGGGTGTTCTTCTTTTAACGTCAATTGCAACTTGCTGTTTTCCATGCCACAATCGTACAATTTCATTCATTTGTGTTAAAAAATAAACTTTAGAAGGATACATCATTGAAAATAAATCATTACTGTACAGAGTGTTTTTTTTCTAACGTGTATTATAAAATCTAAAATCTGCTTATTTATTGCCTCTAAGGCGGAACAGAGTTCGCTGGGTCAGCTAGTATATATATATTTGTGAATTTCCTAAGGGTTATTGACTCAATTCAGGAGAATAATGGTTTTAACTATTTATTCTTCGCCAAAAGCTTTCGCATTAGTTTAATGCTTCTTCAGGGCTTCTACAAAATCATGGTTTAATAAAATATACAAACATTTACAAATGTTCACTCACCGAAAGTGAGGTTTATATAAAAAACTTTCATCAAAGCTAAAAATAGACATTTAATAAAATTGACGTTCAATAAAACTATTTTCATTTTCCTACTGCCAACTCTTATTTTTTGGTTTTTTTTTTATTCATCTAGAGGGCCATCATAGAAATCCTCATGTCCAGACATTTCCAATAAATAGCTGTATATCGAGCTTAATTTGTTTGTGTCCGTTTTCTTGTTCATAGCATTTTCACTTTTATTTATCTGAATCATTTCATGGATGAGTCTTTTCTGATATTTTTTTTCTATTTTTAATATTTTCACATTTTCAAAATCTACACGGTGGTCCATATTGTATGCATGTGTAGCCAGTGCACATCTTTCATGGTTTTTGGTTATGTCTGATTTGTGCAATGCCATCCTACTCTTGACCCATTGGGATGTTTGTCCAATATAACTTTTATCACAACTTGCACATTCCACCTGGTATACCACATTACTTTTTAAGGGTACAGGGATTGGATCTTTTATTTTGCTGTATAGATTTCCAACAGTTTTTGTATTATAGGTATACTGCAATTTTCACGTTTTCCTCTTTGAATATATTTTTTAATTGGTTTGTAAGGCCATTAATATTTGGGTATGATGCAAAAAGTATATTATCTGATGATATATTTTGTCTATTTTCTTTATGTGTATTTGATGTTTCTTCTGCTGCATAAAGTAGCTTGTTTATCATTCCAGTTGGATAGCCGTTTTGTCTAAGAATTTCTATTAAGTTTTTTATACATTCTTGTTTGAAAGAGTCATGGCATATTTTATTTATTCTATTATTCATTTGTTTAATTATGTTATTTTTACATTTAAGCTGTGATTTGAATTGAAGTGAATGATCTTATTGGAATGTGTATCTTTCCTAAACCAAATCATATCTCCGAAAGTATTAGCTTGTTAGAGTTAAAAATGATATCAATGGATTCGTATGGTGAAACTGCATCTTGAAAAATATTTAATTTGAAATGTAAAAAAAAATAATTTTTTTTGCCTATGGCCGGCTGGACATAATCAATTTCGACCACTGATTTTTGATCAGTGGGTCGAACCAAATCGCTTATGAACAGTCTCGTCAAAAAATTACAGAAACTTATAGTCATGTGGGCAAATTGATAAGCACTCTGTTCCGAGAAATAAGAGCGCCAAAAACACGCACTTCAGCGCAAATTTCGAGAAACTTCAGTCGTCACTATCCGGAAATGAGCGACTTTCCCCTATAACTCCGAAACACTAACGAACTTAACCATCACATTTGGAGTCGCAACCTACTCTGAAAATTGAATGTCGCTATATCTTTCCCTTCGAGATATATCGTGAAAAGAATCGAATTTGACCTCGAGTTCTTCATCAGTGAGTCGAACCTAATCGTTCGAGTCCATTTTCGGCAAGAAAATCGAAAATGTTATGGGCAAAATGATAGCACGCTGATCTAGAACATGCGCGCAAAAATATTTAAATGGAAATTAGGTATTTTGTATCTTGTATTTTGCATTTCACTAGTATTTTAAAATTGTCACATCTATAGAAAAGTATAGATATACTATAAAGATATTTGGACGAAATTGTAGCGCGCAAAAATCAAACAAATCTTATGAATCCATATTTCTTTAATGAAAATAATGTACATGTTTATTGCCTAGACCGCCAATATATTACACTTCAGAATAGGGTCTTATACACAAATTTTTGATAAATGTAGGTACTACCATACGAGTATCCCAAATACTTGAAAGTAATTCCAATAAATTACAATCAAGAATTTACTCATTTTGAACAATGACTAACATTCCACATATTTCATTAAATCGGACAAGACGGAAATTTTGGAAAACTATATTTAAATGTTACAAATAGAATGAAACACTTAATTTATGCTCGCACATTTTTTCTTTCTCTCTGTGGAATTTAGACACTGTTGCGCTTCTAAAACATTTACTACACACATATACCTACAAGACTAAAATCTAAATGGGTTTAAAAACACTCGACTGACTATTTACGATTTAAAAAATGTAGATGTCTTGTTAGTATTCAACACAGAAGTTATTGTTAGATGATAGTATAATTCAATTTTTACAGTGATATGATATATTGCTGGAATATTTGCAGAATCAATAGTCTCCTCAAAAACTGTACAATTATTCACTGGGATATATGTTGATATGTTCACTTTCAATCGATTTTGCAAATTTTCGTTTTTCAGTTAGATTACAGAAGAGAACAGGTTAATATTTTTTAAATTAAACTTAAAACTGTATTCTCTGCTGCAATCTAAATTAGATATATACACAGTTATCTTCGGTTCAAACAGATATCTTACTCAAATAATATTTTCACCTGAGATTTATTGAATATAACGGATTACCTTACATATTACAAAAGTAAATATATGTGTGTAAAAATTTTGAGATTCAAATTAATTCCTAATAGAGTCAATAGAGTGGAATTCGAGATCTCATTGAAATGAAATGATGCTTCATCAGAAATATTTAACTGAAAATAAATTATATAACCCGACCCTATTCATCGTATTCTCTCAAAGGTCTACGAACAAAAAATATGTAGTCAGTCAGAAAATCGACAAACAAAAACCATATAAATAAATTCTCAATAATCAAATAAATTAACGGTGATATCATTGGACACATCAATATTTTCTAAATATAATAACAACCGTCTTAATTTCAGTTAGGAACTTTGAAATATTTCTGATTGGTCCTCCGTATAAAAAAGAACCATACGATTATTTACACTGACAAAAGGATTAAGATTGTTCAATTTCATATACACATCGCTGGAATGCTAAACAATAACTATTTCTAAATACGATGTATTTGCGCTTCTATATAAATGTGTCTATCGACTTACTATCTATCTACAGTACTATACATATCTGACAGATGACAAACATTCATTTATAAATATTTTAGGACCCTGCTTTACTAAATGAATGTCAACTGACTATATATTTCACGATTAATAGTATATATATCAATTATAAAAATATCGTTTTCGTAGTATGTTGTCCTCCAAAAAAAACTAATTTTGAATAAAATGAAAAACCAATAGTTGATATGTTCGATTTACTTATTTCTCCTTCAAAATAATGTACATGGAGAAACACATACCACATGAAAACAATTCAAATGATATAGTATTCGTTCAATTTTTGAAATCACTATTTTACATTGACATTCACAAATATCAGCATTCATCAGAGTATAAACAGATATAACATTGAATGCGAAATACATACATTTATACAATAAAATTAAAGCACTATATAAAAAAATTAAAGGACTGTACAACCTATATAACACTAAAATATTTTTGGCATAATTGTCGAAACTTTCATCATGAAGTACCATACTCAGCCTCACCAATTTGATAAAAAATTCAAAATTCAAATACTGACCATGAAATGTTAATTTCCACTGGGAGTCCATGAAACTGAGGCAAAAATTTGGAGCTCTAATAGGGTTAAAACTTATACTTACTTTAGGAACTTTTCATATTCGTGGAAGACTGTTTGTTAATTAATGGCAATAGAGGAGGAATAAAGCAGAAAATGCGCTCCAAATAAAAATAATAGTGAAGTTTTTAACATTGAATGAATTATTACGTTTTCATGACGATTGATTTCGATTTAAGTCCAATCAACATATTCGAATTATTGTAACTATTGTAATTTTGAAATCATATTAAAATCTATTCGAAATTTTTAAATCTACCCGCTATCATATCAATCCCAATCTTCAATCCCATATATATCATTAGAAATCCTCAAGATGTATAAAATAAGTTTTCTGGGTTGCATTCGAATATTAAGTACACCCAGGCCCAGTAGAGTAGAATTTTGAAGGTTTGATGAATTTACTCTGGAGTTGACTACTCTTCATGAAATATTCGAACGGTTCCGGTTTTCATTTTGAGTTCGAGTGACAGAAGGTGCTGCTATCGAAATAGGTTATGTTTGCATTAAGAAAGAAGCTATTATTAGTATTGAGAAATTTTGCGCCCCATGAGTTAAAATGTGGAGTTAAAATTAATCCAGCTATTTTGTAGAGTTACGAGATTCAACTCGGTGTCGAATACTCTGACATTTTCGAAAGACAGACTTAAAGTAAAATATGCACAACTTTTCGGTTTTCGACAATTTAGTAAATAACACTCTACGGAGTTGATATTCGAACGCAACCCTGATATCTTAGAAATGCTCCAACCCATAGACATGAATCTATGTCTGTGCTTCCTACCAAACATTTATGATAATCTCTGAATATTACTGGAATTTGCGTAGAGAATTTGCTTTAGAACTCTACAAGACAATTTACAGTTATTAAAAACAAAATAAGAACATGGAATGCGACCAGAGGTTATATCAAGTTGATTTGTTTTCACGGTTTTACGATAATCGATTAACAAATTTGGGTCACAATTAAATGTAATTTCTTGCCATGAAAACAATATTAATGAAGTTGAAATGAGATCAGAGCGTAAATCATGATTTCTTTTATCCTTGTTGCATCCGAATTAACTTCCATTCTCTCATTTAGTGATAAAATGTCTTGTGCCTTCCAAAGTTCTGAATTCAATTGCACCTTGAAAAGTACTCAGAGCAAGATGCATAGAATGTGAATATCAATTCAGAGAAATAAATTACATTTTCGGATAGATCGTGTCGAATGACATGTTGAGTTTAGATGATAGCTAACGGATATCTGAACTTCAAAGCAATTTCAATACCGAAAAAATCACTTTAGAATCGAATGGTTAAAATCGAAAGAAATCCTCTTGCGAACGCAGTAAATATTCTTCTCAGTATTAGTCATCAGGAAAATTTTGTGGTATGGCATACCGTCCAAGGAACTCTCAATTAAACTGTCTGAATTTTTTTGCGAAATCAGTGATAAACTAAACGATTCATTGCACTGTGTTATATCACTCTAAATAGTGATCCGCAAAAAAATTAACGTGGGGTCATTCTTGCTTGACCATCATGTTGGGATTGAAATTATGACTACTTGACGTGACTAAAGACAAAGGACTAGGTGCCAGCGAGTTCGCAATTGCGAACATAGCGCCATTTGTATTGGCAGATGAACATGGGGAACCCATAGCTGCAGCTGGTGGATTAATTCTTTTTTCTTTCTGTCTCCTATTACAAAACCACACTCTTACAACTTCTTTTTCCATACAGAGTCCATCGGCCAAAATTGATATTTCTTCGGAGGTTGGTTTTGGGTTTTGCATGAAAGCCTTCTCAAGAGCTATTCGAACGCTTGTCTCTATCGAGGTCCTTTTTTTGCGACGTCTTCCTATGGCTTCAGGCGTCGTAAGAGGGTTGCTTAAAGCTCCCGGGTTAGTCATGGTACTATCAGCGTCTTCCAACCATTTTTGTAGAAGCGGTTTTAGTTTGCACATGTTTTTGAAGCTGAGATTAAGGGCCTCAAACCTGGATATGGTCGTTTGGGAAAAGTCGTTGCCATATAGTTTTCCCATTGCTAATCCAACATCTCCTTGCGTGAACCCTATAAAAAATAGAGAATTGTATTTGGTGAGTTGAAAGCATTAATTAAGGAGAATAGAATGGGGTTTCGGGAAAATATCCAAGATGACTATTAACAGATATGGAAGATTATCTGTGAGAGAAAGAAAATATGTTATATATACGATTATGGTGAATAAAAGCACATCAGAACACAATAAAATTGATAAGTGATATGTTGAAGAGAACGAGAAATACAACTTGAACATGATAATCGAAATTGTCTAATTGATTAAGGGTCTGTACGAATGACATGAAAAGTTCCAGGCCTCCTTTATAGATTTGGCAATGTCACCCATTAAATTATCTTGTTACTCTCACTCTGATAAACCAAAAACCTTCCATCAAAGTAATCATGTACACTTATCCAGTCCAGTCAACAAAACTGCTTTTTAGGTCAAACTTTTTGCGTATTCTCCGAAAATTATTATTGAGGTGTCATTCGATTCGGAATGGCATGTAGATATTTTTAGTTATAAACAATTAAGTGAAAAAAAGAAGAGAGTTTGGTTTTTCGCTACTATTTGAAAATTGAAAAAAGATTCAAGAAGAGGAGGAAATTTCCTAAAAAAAGTCCTAATTTCCGGGATAAGGATCAATATTTATAATTTTCCAAGAGGGTTGAAAATACTCCCGAAAACAGGTACTCCGGCTTGCGTAAGCCTCGCCCCCTTCGGACCTTTCGTGAATGAATATTATTTAAACTTATTAAATATGAAAGTAAAAAATTTAAAAATTCAGGCGTCTGCAGGATAGATCAATGAACAATAATACGTGGTCCAAAATGTTCATCGCGACTTTTCAATTAGTTATCCATTATTTATTTAACAATATTTTGTAGCACGAACATTAGCATTGCAAGTGCGATAATTGGTAAACTATTAATCTGAGAATTTTTTCCTTTCGTGAAACTATTTTTCAAAGGTCTTGGAAATTAGCTCCACGACAGGAAAACATTCTCAGATTAATAGTCTACCAATTATCGCACTTGCAATGTTAATGTTCGTGCTACAAAACATTGTTAAATAAATAATGGATAACTAATTGAATAGTAGCGATAAACATTTTTGGACCACGTATTATTGTTCATTGATCTATCCTGCAGACGCCTGAATTTTTAAACTTTTTACTTTCATATTTAATAAGTTTAAATAAAATTTGTTCATCAAAGGTACGAAGGGGGCGCGGCTTGCGCAAGCCGGAGTACCCGTTTTCGGGCGTATTCTCAACCCCCTAGGAAAATTATAAATATTGGTCCTTCAGTTCCGGCAGTTGGGACTTTTTTTTAGGAAATTTCATACTCTATTTGAATCATTTTTCAAATTTGAATTATATCAAATAGTTTTTGAGATATTAGCGAAAAACCAAACCCTCTTCTTTTTCTTTTCACTCAATTGTTTATAACTATTGCAATTTTTGCGAGTAGCCTTAGCATTTCCTCAAAAACAATCTACATGCCATTCCGAATCGAATGACACCTCAATTATAATTTTCGGAGAATACGCAAAAATTTTGACCTTAAAAGCACTTGTTTATAGATTATTACAACAATGATGTCATACTAACCTAACTTTATCCTCCTCTGTTTGAACGTTTTGGCGAATTGTTCCAGCTCTTCCAAATCTGTCGTTTCTTCCGGCGAAGGTTCGAGGAGCCTAGAGGGCGTCTTTAGGTGTTGTGGCGTTAAACCTACTGATCCAGGGGTACTTGGGGTTAGTAAACTAGCAGGAATGTGGGCAGCGTTGTTAGGTGGCGTAGTCTGAGTTTGGTGAGGCACTATCGTATTGTTTGTGGGTATGCTTGTGTTGTGCTGGTGCTGTTGTACAACATTCTGCTGTTGGTGTTGCGTCTTCTGCAGTTGTTGTAGTTGTTGAGCAATTTGTTGTACCTAAAAATAGATATGAGATAGTAAAAATGGTGAAGTAAGAGAGCAACATTCACTAATGACACGAAGAGCTAAAATGCAGGTTTTTATTTCATTCGATTTGGAAATATCTAGAGTATGAAGTAATCAAAGTTCAATTTGTAATATAAACATATTCGAGCTTCCATGTGTTGTTAGTTATATATTCTAGATACATTTAAAGAATTTTCAAGTGCTCGGAAATAAATATCTTAACGCACTCAACAAACATGCAAACTGGCCATTAGAAACTCAATCATCAATGAAGCTGAGCATATATTATATCATCATAAGATGTGGACAGGGGTTTGACGACATGCAACAATTTACATGCAGGTAGATCTTAACAGAAC
Organism: Halyzia sedecimguttata; assembly: GCA_937662695.2. Lineage (NCBI taxonomy): Eukaryota > Metazoa > Arthropoda > Insecta > Coleoptera > Coccinellidae > Halyzia > Halyzia sedecimguttata. Next base: position 29,278,032 of record OW569415.2, read on the forward strand.
GGAAATCCAAAACAATGTCATTTATCGATGATAGTTTCAAGAATAAATCACAAAATTCGAGAATAGCACTGACGAGAAGTCAGGAGCTTTTGCGCGCATGTTTTATTGTTTATTCAAGCATGATATACCCTAACGAAATACTGCACGAAGTTGAGTATGAATGAAGGCAGAAAAAAAGCGTAAACAAATGCATTGGGCATTAACTGAGTTAAAATTTTAAACTAAAATAATTGCAAAAATACAAAACCTGTTCAGCTTGAAGCCGGTAATTGATAAAATGCCGGAATTTCAGGAGAATATCGATTTTGTTTAATGAAGTTTTAAATATAAATTTAATACTAAGAAGGTTTCAGAGGTCGACAAAAATCATGTAAATTGTTTTTTATGATAATGAATGCTTGTGAAGACGCTGATTAAATAAAAATACTGACATCTGTGTTCTAAAATTTTTTTTAATGTATTTTTTCTCGGGATTTTTTAATTATTTTGTTCATCGGAGAAATGAGGGTTATGAGGGAAATGAACGATATGATTTTTGGCGAAACGATCAATTTAATACTTGGGAACATTAAGAATAAAAATCGCAGCGCTTTGAAATTTCAATAGCTTTTCTGGGACACCTTAAGGATGAAAAATGACCGACGATAACCTTCGTTCATTAATTTTATCCAAGGTTATACCAAGTTTTCCAAATATCTTTAAATAGGTATGCTTTTTCTCAGTCAAAATTATTACATCGCAAATATTGTTTTCATGGGAAGTTACTGATATCTTGTTATAAAGGGAATGTTTCGCAGTTCTACTAACCTACTGCGATTTCCTGTACGATCCGTATTTCCCGACTTATTGATTATCAAAGTACATTTCAGGGTAGGTTACACATCTGAATGGCAAAGTTAAGCTCGTTGTTGGGCATAATCGGTCCAATGGTTTCAGAGTTATACCCCATCTGGAATATTATTTCATCGATAACTCAAAAAATACAGACCCGATCGAATTGAAACTAAGTACATAACTAGATGTAGAATATCGCCGCAAAGAGGTATGTGAAATTTTGGCGTAAGTTTTTTCGTATTTCAATTCCAATAGATAACATTTTATGTCTGAATAAAATATTCTGTGATCACAGACGATTCTCTACTAGGGTCTGTCATTAAAATGGTATGAAATGTATTCATATATTATAAAAACTGAGAAAACGGTATACATATATCGAATCTAAATTCCTAGTAGTGTCCAATCACAGATTACTCTGTGGTCCAATAGAGGTGAATAGACAATAGAGCATGCGCGCAAAAGCTACTTCACGTCAGTGCTTGAACCCAATTTTTATTGGATTTAGCCACAGTTCTTATGAATATAATTTGAAATTATTAGCTATTCGTATCAAAAAGGCCATATATGGATGATGTTGACCAAAGATCTGAGTGACATGGGGTGAAATTTCAGTGTCCTGCTATCCGATTACGCAAATTGCATACGTGGCGCTTTATTCCTTTAAATTATTGTCATCCATATAATTAATAATATCAGTTTTGTATTTCTTCAATGGTAGAAAGAGACGGTACTCAATCTACCAGACCCATAACAATAGTTTCAGATTAATTTTACTCTCTGAATAATACTTGAAGATATTCTTTCATTAACACTTATACTATAACGTATAAAGATTCAACTTTTAAATCATTCAATTTGTATAACAACAAATAACACCACATTACACTTAAAGCGTTTTCAACACACCTGCATCGAATGTGGAGGCCTTGTTGTTAAAGGTGTTCTGGGAAATCCTTGCAGAAAACCCTTGGAAATATCAAATCGTTATCATCAAAGTCAAAAACGAAAAAAAAAATAATTACCTGATTCTGTAGGAAAAACTGTGTCTGTGGATTCAGTTGGTTGCCGCTCGCCTGTTGGAGCATGGCCAACTGCTGTAATTGCTGGAGATTTTGTGGGTTTTGTAGAGCTTGCAAACTTCCCAGCATTTGGAGATGATTCCCGAATATACCACCCAGTCCCCCCAGGGCTGCCAGGGCGGCACCCACGCCGGGACTCGAACTCGTAACCTGCGAGTTTGGAGATGGTATTCTTGGCTGTTGTTCGGGCTCATTTGTTACCTGGAACAAAAGAGAAATTGACTTAACTAATATATCAAACGAGTTATGAATTCTATAAATTGCCGCTCATAATAATGCGACTGAATAATATTAAAACATAGTATTAGAAACGATTTTAGGATTTATTGCTAGCTCTTTTGACGGATTTTTTCTCCTGATTGTATGTATATTGAATCAAAATTTCAGGGGTTAAATTTAAGAAAATAACGACCAGCTTTCTCGGTCGTTGTCTTCTTCCTCAACACAAACGTATTTTCTCATCAAAACTATATATTTGCTTCCTGCAGGATTTGATAATAATATCCATAATATTGGACTTGTATTTTTTCTTTACCCATTTTATATTCCTCGCCTCTTTATTTTAGTTTTATTTTTTTCTCTTCTTCCTTCTAACCTTTTATTGAGGTTTGTATTGGTAGGAACTCTATTCTTTGTGCATTCTCTAACTTTTCCCAACCGTTTAGACCGAATTTTCGGGTCGATTGATCTGGGTATTTTCATATAATTCGCACCCAATAATATAGCCGGTGTATAGAACAGCACATTTTCGATATAAAACACGAAACTGTAGACTAACTCCAGGAATGGCAATAAATGATATCATGTGAGGAATTATCCATTCAAATTGACATGTGCGGACGCAAAATCATGTAGTTGATCGTCATTAATGCCCTCTGTATGAGCTATTACCACGGTTAATTCACCATTTAATTATATTCATTTGTAGGAAATGTTCGGCTGAAAATTAAAGGTTGTTTCCGCTAAATATGCAAAACATGAAGCGGCAAGACCATACCTCATCATATTCTGAGAGATTGCACCTTTTTTTTCGCGATCATCCAAGGCAACGAATAGTCGGGTCTTAAATGAGCTGTTCAAAGAACAAGCAGATTATAATATCATTGACGATGATTGTTAATTTAATCAGATGAGCTCAATTTTTAAGTGTTCCACACGGAAAGAAAGATGTTTCAATAATATCTTAATACTTGCATCCTTTTGGCAGTCGTGATGACATGCTTATGACACGGGGATGCGTTAGGGGACATATGCGAGATTTGTTATTTTTGTATTAATTGCGTAAAATGAGTGTTTTTGGCGCTCTAGTTCCTCGGAACTGAGTGCTTATCAATTTGCCCAAATGTCTGTAATTTTCGAATTTTTCGATGGAAATGGTCTCAAACGATTTGGTTCGACTCACTGATCAAGAATCCGTGGTCGAAATTCATTCTGTCCGGCCAGTCTGGCCGGCCGTAGGCACGATAACTCTCGAACGGAATGAGCTAGACAGTGGAAATTTTCAGAGTAGGTTTGGGGGATAAATATCTCGGCTAAGTTGGGCTAATTGGGCAAAATCGGACAGATGGTTTCGGAGTAACAAAAAAATTTTTTTTTTACAGAACAAATTCCAAATTAAATTTGTTTCAATAAGCAGTTTTATCATAAGAATCCATTCATATCATTTTTAACTCTAACAAGCTAATACTTTCGGAGATATGATTTTTCAAAATTTCAATATAAATCGTATTTCTACGTTTTCACAGAATGATAGAATTATTCTGTGGGTATTCTATGAATTGTTATAATGTCAACTTATTTTCCTGTGACATGACGTTGTCTCATTGTCATACATTCCAGCAATCGTATAAATATGAGAATGATAATATAATATCATACTTTTTGTTGGTTGATATTTTCATGCCGATGGTCAATCAATATGATGATGGGAATGGTAATGGTAAGTTAATAATGTTGAGTTCAGAATATCTCCACTAAAAACAAAACTGGAATATTGGTGTATTGGAGTAGATTTGAGGAAAGATATATATTATCGTTCATCATAGAATTGAGGAATGAATATCTCGGATGAGTTCGTTGTTGGGTAGAATTCGTCTATTGGTTTTGGATTGATAATTTTTGGCACTCTTGTTGAATTTAAATTCTTCTATGATGTTTGAATTCAATTTCTGCTAAGATGAAGTTCCAAATTTCAATAATGAATCGTACTTCTATGTTTTCACAGAATGCTATAATTATTCTATCTAAGCTTTATTATATGATCTGTGTTCATACTCGTACATTTCATCCTGTTCTATAAGAGAGAGTCAAATTCATTTCAGCTATTTTAATTTGCTTTCTTCCATGGTGCAGTTCTCATTCTCAGATTGCTCATTTAATCTTGATAAATAAACTTTGAATTGAATTTCCTTTATGATGCAGTTCTATCATAAGAATGCATTGATATAATTTTCAACTCTGAGAAACCAATACTTTCGGAGATATAATTTGTCTGTTTGAACTAGAGTGCCAGACAGCTCCTGTCCACAGGGCTTGAACCCATTTTTTTAATGGCATATGAGAGTGTTGCTATGGAAACACGAATTTTATACACGAAATACAAACATTTTTTAAACAACTGTGAATGTCGATTTACATCGTCTGAAATATACTCAAACGGTTTATCTCGATTTCCGGCTAAACTACAAGTTCTAAAGGAAAAAAGTTGAATATCAAAGTCGTAGGTAATTAAAAGATCTACAACTTTTGTGTTCACCCTTTTATCACATAACCTCAAAATTAATATGAAAAATTGAAACAACCAAGCTACTATCAATTAATTATGATTCCAATAAATGGAACTGACTCTGTTAAAAATAAATCCTTCAAAAGTAATATTTCATATTTATTTTGTGAATAGCTAGGGGTCAAATCTGGCGAATGAGGAGGGTACAGGAGCAACTCGAATTGTAATTCATACAATTTGCCCATCGAAGCCTTTGACTTGTGAGATGGTGCATATTCTTGCTGGAGCAGTGGTGCTTTTCTTTGCCATGTTGTGCCATTTTTTGGCTCTCTTGTTCCTCGTTGTTTGCCCAAATGTCTGTAATTTTAGAATATTTGGCTGAAAATGGTCTCAAACGTTTTGGTTCAACTCACTGATCAAGAATCAGTGGTCAAAATAGATTATGTCCGGCCGGCCGTCCGTTGGTCCGTTTACACGATAACTCTCGAACGGAATGAGCTAGACAGTTGAAATTTTCAGAGTAGGTTTAGGAGATAAATATCTCGGATAAGTTCATTATTGGGCGAAATCGGCCAGGTGGTTTCGGAGTAACAAAAATATATATTTGTTTTTACATTAGGTACAAATATTAAATTCAATTTTTTTCAAGAAGCAGTTTTATCATAACAATCCATTGATACCATTTTCAGCTCTAACAAACTAATTCTTCCGGAGATATTATTTTTCAAAATTTCAATAATTATTCTCAATTCTATATGATTTCATAGAACACTCTAATTATAATTTGCTGATGTATGTAAATCCTACATGAGATGACTCATAGACCTACGTTTTGAATTTAATTACGAAAATTGTTCAAAATTGATGCACATAAGTCAAATTGAAAAAGTGGGAAAGCTCTGTGGACAGGAGCTTTGGCGCTCTTGTTCAAACCTTGACAAATCATAACTCCGAAAGTATTGGTTTCTCAGAGTTGGGAATGATATCAATGGATTCTTATTCAATTTATTTTATTTTATTAGGAGATATGATTTGTCAAAGTTTGAACAAGAGCGCTAAAGCTCCTGTCCAGAGGGCTTACCCACTTTTTTGTTTATTTCTTCGCTCAATCGGTCCAATAACGCTGTGTAGTATTCAGTATTGATGTTTTTTCCTTTCTCAAGATAGTGAACAAACTAATTACCATGGGCAGTGGGTACCCCAGAATACTGGCGTTATAACCTTGCCAGCCGACTGTTGTATCTTTGGTCGCTTTGGAATGCTTCCACCCACCTTAGCCCACACAGCAGACGGCGGCTTTGACTCTGGAGTGTAATGGTGTATCCAGGTTTCATTCATTATCACATAGCGAAGCAAAAACTTCGCTTCATTATGGTTAAAAAGCTCCAGCAGGCCTCCGAATCGTTGATTCGTTGTTGTTTTTGATCAAGTGTTAACAAACCCACTTTTCTTTGAGATTTCTCATACCCAAATTATAATGTAAAATAGTAAGCAAACTGCTCGGCACACTGCCATATGATAAATGTGAAATTTCCCCCCACTTTCATTTTACAGTCGATAAAAACAATTTTCCACACTCATATGGGTGCGGAAAAAAAATAGCATTTAGTTTTTCCGCACGCAAATAGCAAAGAGTACTCTTATCGTCTTATATGCTAGCAGAAAAAAAAAATGTTTCTAACTCATGCGCGGAAAAATTCTTTCCCGCACTCGACTACTTGTCCACTGCAGTCTCCGAAAATAACTATTGTAACCCTCTTTGGAAATTTCTTGGTGTTTTTTCGCATAGACTCAGAAAAGTGAAACATTTACTTTCAAAAAGCATTTAAAAAAAATATCATCAGGATATTTACTTTTGTAGAAAATGATCAACCAAAAGGAAAACTTTCCGCTTCACCCATAAATATTGAAGAATTCTTCAAATATTGACTTTAAACGAAGTAAGTGGAGACATAATTGACGATCTTTCCCTAGGGTTGTCCTTAGGCTGTTCTCTTTTTGAAAACATTTGTTCTGTTGCGATATATAAATCAGAACTTGCTGGTCCCAACTGTATTAAACTCTGATAATGTTGTGTTGTCCGACCCCTCCAGAAGTTGAATGTTTAAACTCTTGGGGGAGGCTAATTCCCCCGACTTAATTCCATATACTACGAGTACAACATCAATCTTTTCATTTCCGATGAAAATGATTGATTTCAAACGAAATGAATTTTTACGAGAATTTGGTATCGTGTCGCTAGAAATATAAAAAAATGGGTTCAAGCCCTGTGGACAGGAGCCTTCTGGCGCTCTAGTTCAAACAGACAAATTATATCTCCGAAAGTATTGGTTTCTCAGAGTTGGGAATTATATCAATGTATTCATATGATAGAACTGCTTCCTAAAGGAAATTCAATTCAAATAATAGTTTATTTATCAAGATTAAATGAGCAATCATGAGAATGAGAACTGCACCATGGAAGAAATCAAATTAAATCTGGCCAATTTTGCCTAATAACGAACTTAACCGAGATATTCATCTCCCTAAACTACTCTGAAAATTTCAACTACCTACCTCATTCCGTTCGAGAGTTATATCTATGTCTATGGATGAAAAGCAGTCTCACTACTCTCAGATCTCTTACTTCATTTTCCGTTCCGAAATGTAAGAATTTTCTGAGAAAACCTAATTTCGGAGCAAACAACTGAGATTTTTCTCACTTCGCTCACAATTCTTCGATTGATTAGATAATGTCATGTCTCAGGAACATTATTTGACATTATGACAATTCATACATACAATAATATCATTCTGTGACAACGTTGAAATACGATTTATTATTGAAATTTTGAAAAATCATCTCCGAAAGTAGTAGCTTTTTAGAGTTAAAAATGATATCATTGGATTCTTATGGTAAAACAGCTTATTGGAAAAATTTAATTTGGAATTTGCCTTGTAAAAAAAATTTTTTTTTGTTACTCCGAAACCATCTGTCCGATTTTGCCCAATAACGAACCTAGCCGAGATATTTATCTCCCAAACCTACTCTGAAAATTTCAACAGTCTAGCTCATTCCGTTCGAGAGTTATCGTGCCTACGGCCGGCCGGACGGCCGGACAGAATGAATTTCGACCACGGATTCTTGATCAGTGAGTCGAACCAAATCGTTTAAGACCATTTTCATCAAAAATTCCAAAATTACAGACATTTGGGCAAATTGATAAGCACTCAGTTCCGAGGAACTAGAGCGCCAAAAATGTGGGAAAGCCCTGTGGACATTTTTTTATCTGATCCATTAGGCAACTTACCTAAAATATGTAAAAAACTGTATTGTAGATAACAATTTTTTTCAGAGAATAACACATTTACTGTAAGAAATAAAATTTTGGGAAAGTTCTGTGGGCAGAGGCTTTGGCGCTCTTGTCAAACTACTAGCGAGTAAATATTCAAACAAATCATATCTCCGAAAGTATTGGTTTCTCAGAGTTGGGAATGATATCAATGGATCCTCATGATAGAACTGCATCATAAAAATAAATTCAAAACGTCTATGACTCACCCAATATGTTGCGTTTACATACATCAGCAAATTTAATTAGAGCATTCTATGAAATCATAAAATTACGATTAATTATTGAATTTTTGAAAAATCATATATCCGAAAGTATTATTTAATTTGAAATTTGTGATTTAAAGAAATTTTTTTTTTCGTTACTCCGAAACCACCTGTTCGATTTTGACCAGTAACGAACTTATGACCGAGATATTTATCTCCCAAACCTACTGTGAAATTTTAAAATGTCTAGCTCACTCCGTTCAAGAGTTATCGTGTTAACGGACGGACGGATTTAGACCACGGATTCAGTGACGAACCAAAACTTTTGAGACCATTTTCAGCCACAAATTCGAAAACTACAGACATTTGAACAAATTAATAAGCACTCTGTTCTGAGGAGAAAGAACGCCAAAAAGCTAGAAACGCACAGACGTAAGATCAATCTGCTTGTTCAAATTCATAGCCAGAACGGTCACCAATCCAGGTACTGAACTCACCCAACGCTGCTTGGCTCCCAGGATAAAATAATACTTTCAAAATATTTCCAACAATGAAGACACGATCGAGTTTTAATCTACAACTTGGCTGTAAAATAGGGTTTTGAAGACTCTTGCAAAATTTCAGCGATATATGAACTGCGATATAAGTCAAAAAATAACAAGAAAATTCTATGAAATCATTGAAATCGTGAATCTTCTATGAATGGTGCCGGTTATTAATTAATTCAACCTTAGAACATAGAACTGTTATAAATTCAACTAATCAGTTCATATCATATTCCATATTCTGAAAATATTAGTACCAATTCATCAGCATACGTCCAACATACCATATTTTACGCATTTGAGGCAGTATTGCATGTAAATATCGATCTCGAGTCAATTTTAATATAACACCTCTAAATAACTGTTTCCCAACCTCCTCCTGAGAATGATATTTGAGAATGAACTTTTTTGAAGTGAATCGGTTGTAATATTGTGGGAAATATTGGTTTTTTTTTTCCTGGAAGCCAAGTAGTCCTGGGTGAGTTCAGTACATGAATGGGCGATCGCTCTTGCTATGAATTTGAACAAGCGCATCAAATCCGACTGACCTCACGTCAGTGTGTTCCTAACTTGTGTTCAATTGCTTCAATTACTTCAACACATTGTTCAATGCTCAAATTCTTCATGATTCAATTTTTAAATGACTGAAGATATCGAAACGAAAAACAAATCTCGAATTTTTGACTAATAATTTGGACCGATCGACTATACCACATTACTAATTAACTTATCCGAAGAAATAGGAATCGTCCAGGTTTATGGTGCGTAAGTAATAACGGATATGTCTCTCAATTAATTGAACATTATATAGCGGGGTTAATTAAAGTATTAATCTCACTTCTGTGACTCAGAAACAATCATAGAAATCAATTTCGATACTCCTTTAATTTAATTTTCCCGTGATCACGCCCTGCTCGTAATCGTATTCAAATCATTTGGAATATGAGACGAGAAGTAATTAAAGATTAAAGATTTGAATAGATAATGGACTTTTTCCAAGTTTGATCTTTACATAATGATGAATATTTGATTAGTAAGTACTGGTTAATGAAACATCCAACGGAAACAAGTACAATACAGGGTCTTTTCAAAGGTTAGTAATTTTTTCAACAGGGAAAGATACAGTACAATACAGGGTCTTTTCAAAGGTTAGTAATTTTTTCAACAGGATAATTTCAAGATGGAAAAGATACGCCCATTCGAAGTTTGGCCTTATTAGGATCAACTTTTTCAACTCCATCATGTAATTATTTTGAAATATTTGGTGAAATGGGTTAATCTGTTGAATTCTAGTTCCTCTTGTGGATCAGAATTCGAACAAATCACTCATAAATGTAATGGATAAATAGAGATTTTTCATTGTCAGATGAGTGTTTAGTTCTTTGCAAAATATTGAAATAATTAATTCCTCCCGCTTTCATAAATCTATTCTCTATTTGAATAGATTGAGTATATCTATCTAAATAGAGGATACATTTATAAAAGCGGTGGGAATGAATAATTTCAATATTTGCATATTGGGTATAATAATTGGCGTAACGAGTTTTAATTTGATCGTGAGCGGAAGAAAAACACAATAAAATCTGTCCGATATATTTATATACGCCGATTAGGCACGCTCTCAATCAACAACAACAAAAAAATTTAAAAAAAGTAACACAGAACCCATCTATGTAATGAAGAATAACTCACCAGGTTAAGTGCTCCTTCTCTTGTAGACTCCAAGGAATTCTCATCATGATGATCACCCCGGTCACTAATTAGACTCTGGTCATCACCACTGACATCTCCATTCGCATCTGTAAAGGAAACATAATCATTATTATCCAGTTAAATGATGCAGGAAAAATAAGGCGGATATCTCAGAAAATTTCAGATTTTTTGCATTTGCGTCGTGGAAATTGGATTCTAGTGTTTCGTTGTTGAACAAAAAGATAATTCCAATGAAAATCGAATTCAATGATGAACATAATTATGGCATTTAGCTCTTGCAATTGGTTTATGATTAAAATAAAAAGAAGCATCGGACACAGATTTCGAGTTAGGTATGTTGATGACATCTTCTCCATTATGTACTCATGAAAATCTTGATACTGACGAATTTACCAATATATTAAACAGTAAATATCCATCAATCAAGTTCACGTTCTAAATGGTAAAAATAGCTCCTTGAACACCTTAAATTCAAAAAGCTTTGATATTTTCAGAGAATCTACGAACTTTGATATTTACATTTCGTTTGATTCAGTTGCTTCCTGGTCACATAAGCTAGTTATTTAATATTCTGCTAAGCAATGAGACCTTCAAGAAAAAAGAACAAAACATTCTTCAAATTGCCAAAAAAACGGTTACAGTAATCAACTACTTCAACAAATTACCAAAGAACATAACTATATTAAATGGTTTTTTCTGGGTTTTCTCTGCCAAACTCTGAAGAACTCTTTAACAAAAAAAAATATTTTATTTTATTTTGTGAATTGCTTCTGCGTAAGAAACACAAGATATTTATCAGAAACAATCTACCGAACAATGTTGCCTAACAAACAAAAACGAAACAACATCAACGATAAAACAACTATTTCGTAACGTTTCGGAGTTATCAGACTTCTTCGTCAGACACTTGACGAAAAGCTTCAGAATAATTTTTTTTATAGCTATTCCTTTAATGATTACTTATAACATAACTATAAACAACTCTTCAGTAACATAACGCTAACGATAGAAATAAAAACAGAAAAAGATTTCCGAGCTTTCACGTTCCATCAAAAAAAAAAATAAATCCAGAATATTTTCAAAAAGGTTGATATAAAAGTGATACATCGGACAAACGACCAGAAATATTCTCAAAGCAGCATCGATAGATGTGCTGTTTGCAAATCATGTTTTAACAACCAGCCACTCAATTTCCGGTAATTTCGTCGCGAATTGTTTAAAAATTCCTATAATTTTTTCATGGTCCTTGACGGTATCGAAATGTATAAAATAAGCGATGTTCTACTTAACAATGGCCTCACCCAAATTAACAACCCCTTCTTTTCAATAATAGGTGTTTGGATAAGGGTAATGTCCCGCTATATAGTACAATATAATGATATTCATATATTATATATACATAATATATATAATAAATATTAATTATAATATAATATTATAATAATTTCAACAGATGTTTGAGCCTATTGGCAGATAGGTTCCACCGAAAGGGTTCAAATAAAAAGTACCTATCTCTAAATAACAAACGGACATGAAATTCGCAAAACATTTCAATTTTCTACGACCAGATACTGAAGGGTTTTAATACAGTGGAGGTGGAAATATGAAAAATTGGAGATGTATTAATTAAATTATAGGTTCAGATAAAAAAAAATTCATGCAGAACCACAGTATTAACATAAAATTCAAAATATACGGCGAGAGTTATTAAGTTATACATTAATATTAATTAATCATAAATTCTTCTCATCAAATAAAATAATTTTCTCATTCACCATTTATCCATATTCAGCTCAAGTATAAAGATACAAGCATTTTACGATTTCATAATGTGCTAATACACTCCTGCATATACATAATCTATGACTTTGATGTTAAGTGAGAAAGAAGTACTGCAAGATGGCTTATAACTTGATTCGAGGCTTCCAAAGTTCAGGGACAGATCCACAAATGTTGGGAAATATCTGGAATTTCAGATTTTATAAGATTTAAAGAAGAATATCTCGATTACCGTGCTTTTAAAGAAAAATGATGAAGAATAATTAAATACTCTAAAGTGATTGAATATTCTTGAAATGACTCAAGACAAACTTCACCTCCTTCCATTATGATAATTTCATTTAGTTTTATGAAATCGCGTGTCTATAACTAGGAAACTAGTGGAACTAGAAAAAAATAATAATAGGAGAAAATCACATTCGTATTAACCATGTCGAAGCTACAAAATAAAAACTGATTTTTTTTAATTTTCCACAGCCTGTATCTTTTTACCAGAACCAAATTTGGAATAGTAAATATAAATCTGTTCAATTTGATGAAGGGAATCACGGGTTGAAATTAATGTACAACTTAAAGACTCACCCTGTATATCAATTTTCCAACATCACATGTTGTTGGTTGGAATTGTGGAAAAGCTGGAATTCGATGATGATTTAGAAGCTTCTTTTCCGTATTCCTCGAAAAAATTGATAAATCTTTGAGTGAATCTCCAGGGTTCGTCAAATACTACGAAAAGCACTCACCCATGTTGAAATGAACATAAAATTTACGGCAACATTTGACCATTAAGAAAGATCGCACAGTATCCTAGATAAGTTCGATTTATAGAGTACATTGTTTTCGGATCTGCCAAATGAATACCGGTAGAAACGTAACATTTTTAACGATTGACATAAAAAGCGAACTATCCTATGCAAATATAATGACAAATTTTAATATTCAATTATTTTAATCTTCACGGGTAATTAAATTCCATAAAGACTTGCAATAATACGATGTACCTCGTTTGTTTGAATAATAATGCTGCCTAATCACTTACTAAAATACGATAATTCTAATTTTATTATTACATGCTCCATTGTAATTCAACATTTTTCCATTAGATTCTCATTGTATAGCCCGTTTTATTGGTTAGTCAGGATTTTGGAGAATGTAATTAGAAGATGTAACTGCCTTGCCAAAATTCATTAGCCATCCTGTAATGATATAGTTTTTAATTTTAAGACGACCTAGAAACTGAGTTGCTCATTAGTTTCATTACTTCCTTTAGTATCCAACAATTACTCTCAAATTTCTGAATTAATTTGTTGTTTCTTTCCTTCGGGTAAAATGCAAATCGTAAAAATTTAATGTTACAAGTTTTTTCCATTTGACATGAAGTATACATTTCAACTTCCAATTTTCTGAACTTCGCTCCTCTTCTTGACATTCATTGTTTAAAAAATTAAGACAATAATAAAGAATTATTTAAGCTACTCGTACTACTATCGGTAGGTCGATGTTCGATGGTCAATATAAGGAAAAAGGGATTTTAATAAAAATTATAAATCTCTGTGTGAAATTAGTAGGGTTTGCTTTCGAAGTAGTACCTACTGCACGATTCCAGTGGTATATTATTATAATATTCATAAATCTACTGAACGTATGTGCCTTCAAGATATGAAACAAATAAAATGAAAAAAACCATAACAGTTTTCCAGATGGTAGAATGAAAACTACGTAAAACACTTTCTGTGGCAATGTTAGTTTCTTTAGAAGACCTTCGCACATTGTTTTGGGCTGATAGGTTTATAAATTGTCTAATTTTTGTTTGAATTTCATTAACTTCAATTTTGAATAATGGTTCGTTTAACGGATATGCACAAAATAACAATTTTACAAATGATTGGTTAAGGAGATAACACCCGAACACAAAAAGAAGTAAGTCGCTTCTTTCATGAGAAATTTCCGAATTTGTCGTCTATATCATGTTATTGCAAAAATCAAAATAGAAAAAAAAATCATTAAAATATTCCCAAATCCTATCACAAGAATACTAAAATTATTTGCATTCAAGCTGACAGAATGAAAATGATCACTCCTGAGATGTTGAATATTGTGGGAAGAAATTTGTATTTGAGGTTAGGATGTTACCAAGTGGTGAACACTTGGAACATTTACTTCATTAACATTCATAATATTTTTCCTACGTTTTGTATTACTTTTTTGTTTTTGATATTGTACCAAACTTCGATAATCACTTGGTTTTATTTTTTTATAATTTGACTTTTGAAATAAACATGAAAGTGATAACATTTCCGAATAGAGAATGATGAGACCTTTCAAGCGATGTACCACAGGCCCATACTTCCTATTTGAAAAATTGGAGGTTGTACCTGTCTTTCGAAGGGGTTTGAAGTTAGGGTTCGCATTTTTACGAAGAAGAATGACAATTTAAAATTTGAAACGTGTTTCGGGATTTTCTATAAATATGTACAGTAATCAAGATAATGAATTTATTCTATTTGGCTTTTCCACCATGTAGGTAGAAGTTCTATTCTATTCTGACGCAGAAGCAATTGCAAAAGAATGCAAAAATTTAATGTTTTAAATTATTTAAAATATTTTTATTCAGTAGTTTGGGAGCAACCCCAGAAAAAAACTTCAAAAAATATACCTGGTGGCCCACCGCAGACGCGGAGCTCGTTTTGAGGGAGTTACATGAAGATATTTTGATAATATTTTTTGCGATGTGTGTATAGTGTTAAAAAGCACAATTTAAAATTATTTTCATATATACAGAGTGTTCGAAAACAAAGATTAGAAAAGTTAAATTTTTTTAAATGTAAACCGTGTATTCGACCTCTCTTTGTTTCCGAATACCCTGTATAAATGAAAATAATTTAAAATTGTGCTTCTGAACACCCTACACATTTCACAACAAATATTCTCAGAATATCTTCATTCACTCCCTCAAAACTAGCACCGCGTCTGGGGTGGGTGAACCGGTATACATGATAGCATTGTCGTAATGCTCAATTCAGGTAATTTGACTGAAAACTCATATAGCCTATCAACAAGTGCTTTTTAGGTCAAAATTTTTGAGTATTCTCCGAAAATTATGATTTAGGTTTCATTCGAATTGGAATGGCACATAGATAGTTTTAGAGAATATGCTAAGGCTGCTCGCAAAAATTGCAACAGTTATAAACAATTAAGTGAAAAAAAAAAGAAGGGGCTTTGGTTTTTCGTCAATATCTCAAAAACTATCTGAGATAATTCAAATTTGAAAAGAGATTCGAGAAGAAGAGGAAATTTCCTAACAAAAAGTCCCAACTCCCGGAACTAGGACCTATATTTATAATTTTCCGAGAGGGTTGAAAATACTCCCGAAAAAGAGTACTCCGGCTTGCGTAAGCCTCGGCCCCATCGGACCTTTCATGAATAAAGATTATTTAAACTTATTACATATGAAAACAAGAAGTTTAAAAACTTCAGGCGTCTGCAGGATAGATCAATGAACAAAAATCCGTGGTCCAAAAATGTTTATCGCGACTTTTCAATTAGTTATCCATTATTTATTTAACAATGTTTTGTAGCATGAACATTAACATTGCAAGTGCGATAATTGTTAAACTATTAATCTGAGAATTTTTTCCTTTCGTGGAGCTATTTTTCAAAGGTGTTGGAATAGATTCCCGGTGGAAAATTTGAAAAATTGTAAATTTTTTTTAACAATTTAATTGAGTGAAAAATTATAAAATTTTAAATTATCTCATAAACAACGCATTGGTTTATAACAATTTTTTAAACAGTATGAGATAATAATTATTGAAAATCATTTTCGATTAGTTTATGATCATAAGAAAACGGATCAATAGTAATATTATAAATTGAAGCTTTATAATTTTTCACTTAAGTAAATTGTTCACAACAAAACGAAAATTAACAATTTTCAAAATTTTACAATAGGAATCTATTCTAAGGCCTATGAAAAATAGCGTCAAGAAAAGAAAACATTTTCAGATTAATAGTTTAACAATTAGCGTACTTGCAATGTTAATGTTCGTGCTACAAAAAAATGTTAATTAACTAATGGATAACTAATTGAAAAATCACGACAAATATTTTTGGACCATGGATTATTGTTCATTGATCTATCCTGCAGGTGCCTGAATTTTTTCAATTTTTCATTTTCATAGTTAATAAGTTTAAATAATATTTATTCATTAAAGGTTCGAAGGGGGCGAAGCTTACGCAAGCCGGAGTACCCGTTTTCGGGAGTATTTTCAACCCTTTCGGAAAATTATAAATATTTGTCCTAGTTCCGGTAATTGAGAGTTTTTTTTTAAATTTCCTCCTCTTCTCGAAACTTTTTTCAAATTTGAATTATCTCAGATAGTTTTTGTGATATTGGCGAAAAACCAAAGCCCCTTCTTTTTTTTCACTTAATTGTTTATAACTATTGCAATTTTAGCGAGCGGCCTTAGCATTTTTTCAAAAACTACCTACATACCTTTCCGAATCGAATGACACCTCAATAATAATTTTCGGAGAATACGCAAAAATGTTGACCTAAAAAGCACTTGTTGACTAGACTACTACTAGTACAGTTAAATGAAGAAAACATATAGGAAAAGATCGCTTAAGACCGTACAGAATCTGCAACAAGATAGACGAAAACCTTTTCATCCATCGATAAACACCGTTTAAGCGTGAAAAACTCCTCTATGGCAATTTTCCGATAGATGTTTACCGCAAGGTGTTAAGTTCTGTCGAAGAACGATAAGCAAGAGCTACTCCAATATGCCCTGATAAAATCCCCCGGCAGCTACGCGTTGTCGGCCATACGATAGCGAATTTCACACCGACTGAATTTTGATATTTAGGGATGCACCGGTCACTTGACGCGTTTGTTCACGGACCGTGAAAATAGCTTCAAACTGCTACTTCAAGTTTGCGATAGCGGCCATTCATGCATCTAACTCGGTTTGTATCGAGATGTTGGCTTGCACCCTGGACCGAAGTAAATTCTCTTCGAGGAATATAAATATAGACCAGGGTCGATAATTTTTGAAACAGGAAAAAATTTTAGTAGAATGAAACCCATTGTAAAAGGAAGAGAATATAACAAAAATGATAGGAAAAATAACTCACGAGCGATCTGATGTCGGGAAGGGGAAGGGGGTGAGTTTTTAAGGGTAAAAAACGGTTTATCTCGATTTCCGGCAAAACTACAAGTCCTAAGGAAAAAAGTTTAATGGCAAAGTTGTAGTTAATAAAAAGATCTACAACTTTTTTATTCACACTTTTTTCACATAACCTCAGAATTTATGTGAAAAATTCAAATAACCACGTTTTTGGTTTTTAAGTTTTATCTTTTACAAACATTTTTTTTTCACCGAATTTGGTAAAACTTACCTTTTTATGTCCCAAGTACACTGTAATTTTTGGATTTAAAATATATTTTTTTTCACCTTAATTTGATTTAATATCGAAAAAGAAACCTAATTTTCAATCAAAAATTCTCACGTCAAAATACTTGCTTCCTTAAAATAGTAGATGTTCACTGAAATCTCTACTTTCTGATGGTCTAAATAAATATATAGGTAAATTACTATTGTAAATTTTCTCAGAAAATTCTACGAAATAACGGGCAATAAGGCCCAGGCCCTCTTAGTTCCTTCCCCACTTCTCTACGAAATACCTTTTGATGGGCTGAAATTTTTCGTAGGTCACTCAGGTATATAAGTTATCATAAAATAGTAACAAATAGGAATCTACGCATATAATTTAGAGAAGATTCCGAGGATGATTGATTCTAAGCTTTCTCAAAATATTGTAGATGACTTATTAAATATTAAATTTCTTAGCATTTTCTGAGAAAATTTACCATAGTATTGTATATTTTCTACTTTTTTAAAAAAGCAGATATTTTGACGATAGAATTTTCGATTGAATATTAGGCTGCTTTTTCGATATTAAGTCAAATTGAGGTGAAAAAAAAAATTTCAATCCAAAAAACTACAGTGTATTTGGACATAAAAAGGTTCTTACCAAATTTGGTGAAAAAAATTTTTTTGTAAAAGATATAAATTAAAAACCAGAAACGTGGTTTTTTTAATTTTTCACATAAATGTTGAGTATATGTGAAAAAAGTGTGAATAAAAAAGTTGTAGATAATTCTTTTACCTACAACTTTGCACCTTGACTTTTTTCCATAGGACTTGTAGTTTTGCCGGAAATCGAGATAAACCGTTTTTTACCCTTAAAAACTTAAAAATTTCTTTCATTTTCGTTATTTCGAAACCATCAAAACGATTTTGCTCAATAACGAACTAAACCGAGATATTTATCTCCCAAAACTACTCTGAAAATGTCAACTGTCTAGCTCATTCCGTTAGGAAGTCATCGTGTTATCGGCCGACTGGACTGGCCGAACAGAATCAATTTTGAGCACGGATTCTTGATCAGTGAGTCGAACCAATTCGTTTGAGACCATTTTCATCCACAAATTCGAAAATTACAGACATTCGGGCAAATTGATAAGCACTCTGTTCCGAGGAACAAGAGCGACAAAAATTATATGATCCCATATCGAGATTCTATTGGCAGGGAACAGCGTGCTATAGTTTTGCCCAAATGACTATAATTTCCGAATTTTTGCCGAAAATGGTATCGATCGAATACATAGGTTCAACTCACTGATAAAGAATTCAAGGTCAATTTCGATTCCGTCCGGCCGTCCGATGTCACGATAACTTTCGATCGAGAAGAGTACAATTGTTAGGGTTGGTTGCGCATCGGAAGCGAAGTTCGAGTTTGTCAATGGACATAATAGGCTACAAAATTATACCCATCTGAAATACTGTTATCTCAATAACTCAAAAAATAGAATGATGATATTAGCAGAAAAAATAATAATATTTCATCCAAAATTTTATTTCAGAAAATATTTGTAAGATTCCGCAGAATTTATGCAAAATTATGTGAGGACTAAAAAAAAATTAAAATTTCGTTTCAAAGGAAATTGAAAATTTTCCTTCAAAGATTTTATCTTTCAGAAACTATATGTCAGATTCCGTTGGAATCTTCAATAAGCCATCTTATACAATGGATTACCGGATTTTAGCTAGATCGGCACTTTAATTTTGGAATCATTTCATTTTAAAATTTGAATTCAGTTGCATTTTTTCACAATCCTTAAAGGTTACTTTGGGAGGTTAATTAATCAATAAATGGTTCCTTTCTGGGTTCTCTCGCAAGCTCTGAAAAATATCTATAAAATAAAACATTTTTTGGTCAAACTTGATTCTGTGTTAGAAACACGAGATATTTTTCAGGAGCAATATATTGAACAATGTTGCCTACCAAACAGTAACGAAGCAACGATAAAACAATTATTTTGTAACGTTTCGAAGAATGAATCAGTCTCCTGCTTCAAACACCAAGCGAAAATAATTCTGCGCTCGAAATTTGTCATAGTGACGAAGTTTGAATTTTAGAGCAAGGGCGGTTTGAAATTTCACGTTTGTTCACGAAACACCCTCTATCTGGAAAACGAAAGCCCTGAAACTATTTCCAATACTATTTTCTTTTACGATCGTCCTTATTATTACCCTGAACCGTGTTCTATTGGTCACAAGACACCCTGTATACGTCTAAGAAAAGGTGCGTGCAAGGTGAAGTTGCAGAACAATTCGATCTTGATTATCGGGAAATTTTTCATTTAAAACTCATATCGTTATGGGCATATGCGACCTTACTACGGATTATACGATTTTCACGACCAAACGACCATTTTTATTTCTGTGATTGAAATTTTACTCCCCTTTCTGTTGTTGTGGCGGATGAAAGGGATCATTTAGCAGGGATGTACTGGATATCTTGCAAATTTTTTCAGTTAAATAATAAAGGTCGATTTCGTGCTTTGGGATCTGTTACACATGACAAATTAATCATTTGACAAATAAATTTTCCGATAAATAAATTTTACGACAAATGAATTATTTGATAAATAATTTTTTTATATGGTAGGTTATCACAAGTAATCATTAAAGGATACTGTGGGAGGTATACTCATTATTGAAAGGTTTGGTCTTGATGTTTCTCCTGTGTATGATTTACCACAAATACAAGGAATATTATATTTTTTAAAGAAAAAAGGATAATGCGGATGAGTATATTTATATAGAATTGGAGGTCCTAGAGCTGAAGGCACAAATTGGTTGCTCGCTCCTGATGTGGTGCCACCTGTTTTCAGTTATCTTTTCACCTTTTTTTGGTTTCTTGGTTGCCCTGTCCTGAAGAAGCCAACTAGCAGAAACACGTGTCGGCAGGTACCAGCAGAATTATTTTCTCTGCTTCTTTTGCGGAATCACCCGTTATACTTTTCTATATAAATTATATTTTTTGATTTTTGTTTTTCATTGATGGGTTTTGTTTTCGTTAATAAAGACCTAAGATCATTATGTGTTTTGAAGACGGTTCTTATATTGAACAGAACCGATTCTTCTAATTTTTTCAGAAAGGCCACGAACATAAGGGATCACATTCAACAGATTGCGTTGCTGTTCTTGTTGATTATTCTGTTGTACTTGTTTATTATTTTGTTGTACTTGTTGATTATTTTGTTGTTCTTGATTATTTGCTCTTCTATCTAAATTCATGATACATGTATTTATGAATTGCCTCGGATATCCATTTTCTTCAAATAATTTTTTTATGAAATCAATTTCATTATTTCGAATTTCAAGAGTAGAACAAATTAGGTTCGCTCTATCATAAAGTGTTTTAATAACACCCCTTTTCACACTAAGCTGATGGTTTGAATAGAATTTTAAATATCTATTTGTATGTGTCTGCTTCTTGAAGACACTCGTTTCGAAATGGTTCGGATACTTAATCATCGAAACATCCAGAAAAGAAAGCTGATTATTTTTCACTATTTCCAAAGTGAATTTTATTGTAGGTTCCTTTGAATTTATGAAATCGAAAAATTTGCCTAACTCTTCTCTACCATGTTGCCAAATACAAATATATCGTCAGCATATCGCCACCAAGCATTTGGTTTCAACAAATATGTATCCACAAATTTTTCTTCAAATTTTCCATCAATATATTACTCATGACAGGTGATAAAAGCGAACCCATTGCCATTCCAAAATTTTGTCGATAAAAACATCTCCTATTTGGAAATAGGTAGTATTCAAACAAACATCAAGCATTTCCATAATATCATTGGCATTAAATTTTGAATCTTTAATTATCGAGTCATCATTTTCTAATTTCGTTCGAACTATTTGAAGCGACTTATCGACAGGAACATTGGGGAACAAACTGACAACATCAATGCTCACTAGAATGTCATTTTGGTTTAAATTTGAATTTTGTAGTTTTTCAAGAAAGTGTTTGCTGTTCTTCAAAAAACTTTCTTTCTTTCCTGTTAATGGGTTTAAAAATTGAAGTAGATATTTCGCTAAATTTTGACATAATAATTAATAATAATTAATTAATTAATTTTTATTATTAATTAATTAATTAATAATTAATTTTTATTTTATAGATATTTTTCTGAGTTTGGGAGAGAAAACCTTTCAATAATAGGTTATCACAAAACAACATTTATCATAAAGAAATGTTTCGAAATTTTGAAAATTCACTATGAAAACCAGAGCTGTATAACGGCAACTTGACGCAGATTACATACAGATTATGGTCCTCATTATCCAGCAATGAACAATTCGCTGTTGTGAAGAAATTGGAACTTGAGTTTAGCAACTGATATTCAACAGCAAAAAATCCTGTAGTATCAAACTGCTAAATTCTCCGATACAGCCCTGATAGAACCGGTCCTCCCAGCCAACCCCTTGAATGAGATTTGAAGGGGGTGAGTACAGTTTGGCGATCGTTTATGATTGATTGATGACCGCCAGACTCACTGTCTTTGGGCGTCTAACCGTTTTCGATTGGATTTTAATGCTTGATCTTCTGTCGTGCAACACCATCCGCCCAATCGAATATTTCACACCCTCACTCCCTCTTTCTTCCATCATCTATCATTCAAAATTGAGAAATTGTGCGTTTGCCTGGAAATCTCAACCGGCAAGAATCGAGAAATTGGTCAATTTTTGACGGGGTGCTCTATAAATACTCTGTATTATTTTCACAAATAATAAACTTTTGGATTTGAGCACCCCCTGAAAATTTGAGATTACTTTTTAATGCATGTTAATTAAAAAAAAAGATTAAAAAATTCAAATAACTTCTATAGTGAAGGTTTTAATTAAAGGTCGTGGGAAAGCCCTGTCGACAGAAGTTTTGGCACTCTTGTTCAAATTTTGACAAATCATGTCTCCGAAAATAATGGTTTCTCAGAGTTGGGAATGATATCAATGGATTCTTATGATAGAACTGCATCACAAAAGAAATTCAATTCAAAAAATCATAAAATTACGATTAATTATTGAAATTTTGAAAAATGAAAAATCATATTAGTTTGTTGGACTTGAGAATGATATCAATGGATTCTTATGATGAAACTGCATCATCAAAAAAAAACATGAATCTGAAATTTGTTATGTAAAAAAAATTTTAGTTTTCGTTACTCCTAAAACACCAAGCAGATTTTGCCCTATAACGGACTTAGCCGAGATATTTATCTCTCAAACTTACTCTGAAAATTTCAACTGTCTAGCTGATTCCGTTCGAGAGTTATCGTGTTAACGGACGGCCGGACAGAATCGATTTTGACCATGGTTTATTGATCAGTGAGTCGAACCGGAACGTTTGAGACCATTTTCAGCCGAAAATTCGATAATTACAGACATTTGGGCAAATTGATAAGGACTCTGTTCCGAGGAAAAAGAGCGCCAAAGAAATATTTTTCTCCGAACTTTTTCGACTGATTTTTATGAACTTATATTAATTTATTACCTAGAGGATATTCCAAATTATGACGAAATAAATTGGTCGCCGTCTGATTGATATTAACAATGGTGTAGCAAAGTACAATTGAGTCACGTTTTGCAAGGTGCAATATTTCTGTAGACCATATTTACGCTATACACCGCTCCACGATTGATGCAGTAAGTAATTATGGAGTACACGATACACAAATATTTATTTCCAAGACACATGGTTCGAAAAGGACAGTGCCACCCGACACACTCTAAGTGGAAAGATTTTGATCGCATTGTCAAGTTCTAATGGAGCTGAGCAGGTACCAGATCACGTTGCCAGGGAGCAAGACTGAGGATAGACGAAAAAGATATTGCAGAGGAAAACCAAAGCCGATAAAGAACCAATACCACAATGAACAGATGATAGCACAAGATCAAAGTTTAGGTGATTTGAAGGACTAGTGGTCACTGAGGACTGTTGGACAATGATGATGATCAATCTGAAAAGGATGCTTGAGAACAAGATAATTCAGGCATATCTGGAATAAATTACTTTCTATTTAAGATAGAAGCTGGTTTACAGACAGACGTGAGATTCACGGTGTAGCTATAAGCATTGAGTTGTTAATTCCGTGTGGAAGGATTTCTTTGAGCTCACTGAGAGGCTTTGAAAGAAAAATTGTTGATGAAACATTTATAATTGTTGAGGTTGGTTGTAAGGTATTTGATTTCCTCAGTAAGTGGTATAGTTTCGTTAATCTTGTTCATTGTTTTCTCTTTTTTTCCTTCCTCTTTGTGTTTTTCATTTTTCGGGCGTTAATTGAAGTAGCTTGGGCTGGACTCCGAACCAAGACTTGTATATTACAAATAGAGACACTATTATTATTATTATCACCTTCTGCTTTTTCGAGGTCCATAAGGATTTTGAGATATTGGAGACCAGTTGTAAGCATAATTACACACTCTAAACTATTATGTTAAGAAATAAAATTCTTAGCAGACATATATGCTCATATATCACTTTACATATTTCAATCGTAATCAAAACCTCAGTATAATTTTCTAATCTAAATCCGAACTGTTAGTCCTGAGCAATCCCCCCTATCTCACCCCCCAATCGCATTACCGAGTCTCTGCGCCGCCGGAGCTTAAAAAATCAATCTTTGTTAAAATGGCGCGTGCCCGAAGGGGTTGAATTTGAACGGGGATCGCATTATAAATTCTGATTGGCAGGCATCGGGTAACAATGAGGTTACCTAAAGAGACGAATTAGGGTTGTCCGTGTTTAACACTCGATAGTCGATACACCGCGTCAAAAGATATTGTGTAAGCAGCCATCGATCACACGCTGACACGGTGGTTTTCCCAAATATTTCGCGGCGTTTTCGAACATCTGTACGGACCATGCGGTAATCGGGTGATTAGGGCGGTATAATGTTGCGCTTAATTTGATCGATTCGCATAAGCCACAACTGCTTTTATTTTTTTATTTATTCTCGTGATGTGATATCTCGAATGAAAGTATTATTCGAGAGCATTCGAATACTCGGTGTTCACACCTTCGAATTCAAATATCTGAATACTCCATGTTCCCGTAAGTGACTGTGTGACTGTGAAATATAGTATTCGGTGCTTAATGCAGAATGTTTAAATTTTGTCATCGACTCGCCCTCCAGAAAATAATTCAAACCACATTGTGTCCAATTTTGCGTAAAGATCTTGACTTACATACACCCTTACAAGATCAATTTAAGCTTATAGGTGATAGCTTCTTGACGATTCGCAGCGTCGAAATAGGCTTTGTTAAAATTTGGGAAAATCCTGTATTTCACCGAATGACATCGCCCAATAGTGCCAGAGATATATATTAAGTTGAAATTTTAATTTCCCAATATTTTCAAAACTGCGGATCCGATCAAATTGACAATTGTTACTCAGGTGTAGAGTAATAACATCAAAGTTCATGCAAAATTCTATAAGAACACAAGAAAACACTAGAAGCAAAAAAAAATAACTTCAGAAGTCGCTTGAGTTCTTCTATAGATAAATGGCAATGAATAGATGAGTTATCTAAAATATTAGCCGTATAGCTATACTATTTTAAAAGAAATGGGATATGTATTTCCTGATTCTATATTTAAATCATAACTTGAGGTTTTTGTTCACTCGAGGCACGTCCTAACTTTCAAGTGATATGAAAAAGAGCTTTCTATAGGTACCTTGACGTTAAAGGCGAAGTTTCAAATTATTAGCAATACTTTTTTGAATGCTTCTGAAATAACTGCTCAAGAAGCTGCTTAGAATGTACGAGGAATGCCTCTATCGAAAGGCATTAATACTCATATTCATATAAATACTTATTTTCCAGAAGGCGAAGTAGAAATTAAACATGACGTTCCGTGAAAGTTCAATGAAACCTTTGAATTTTTTTTGAGGTCTTGATTGGTTTCTAATATCAATAATTTTTATTTGAAAATTCAGTAGTTGAAAAAATTGGTTCAAGCACTGACGTGAAGTCAGGAGCTTTTGCGCGCATGTTATACTGTCCATTTTCCTGTATTGGACACCCTTCCCATGGTAAATTCGATGAAGAGTGTCCAATACAGGAGAATGGACAATACAACATGCGCGCAAAAGCTCCTGACTTCACGTCAGTGCTTGAACAATTTTTTTAAATTTTTTTCAAATTTTCTAGGGGTACGGATCTCACTTAATTTTACACACGTCTTTATGTCGACATTCTACAACTTGTTACCACGCTCCAATTCGATCGAGTCTATTTGTCTATTTTTTGAGTTACTAAGGAAATAATATTCCAGGGGGATATAACTCCGAAACCGCTGGACTGATTATGCACAAAAACGAACTTCACCGTGAGAAGTCCCTAGCTCCTTTCGTTCGAAAGTTATCCAGGCAACAGTCACCCATCCAGTTACTGAACTCATTCAAGGCGGCTTGGATCTACAACAATATAGATCCGACCGTGTTCAAACTTGGAACTTGGCAGTAGGGTTAGGTTCTGAAGGCTCTCGTAAAATTTCAGCGATGTCGGACGGTTTCTGATATATAGAAATTTTTTGCAATGATTTTTTTTCTAGTGATACGATCCTCACGAAATTTCGCAAGAGTTTTTACGTTGGCATTCTCAAATTAATGACCATATTTGAAATGGATCGGTTCTATATTTTTTGAGTTATTGAGGAAATAACAGAAGGGTATAACTCCAAAACTATTTGGCCGATTTTACCTATAAATAAACTCAAATTTAACTTGAAAATTTCAAATCGCCATCTCTTTCCGCTCTCAGGTTATGGTGACATAAATAATATTTTCGATTCTCACAAAATTTCACAAACGTCCTTAGTATTCTACAACTACTCACCAAGTTTCAATTCGATCGGATTAGTATTGATTGACGACAAATTATTACTCGGAAACCGTTGGGCCGATTATGCCCATTACCGAACTTGTATTTGGATGCACCACCTACCCTGAAAATTTCAAGTCTCTATCTCTTTCCATTCTCAAGTTATGGCAACGGCCGGCTGGACAGAATCAAAATTGACCTCGAATTCTTCATCGGTGAGTTGAACCTAGTCGTTTGAGACCATTTTCGGCAAAACATTCGACAATTACAGACATTTGGGCAAAATGATAACGCGATGTTCCCCAGAACATAAGCGCAAAAAGCGACACGAAGCCTTATGCTAGGTACTGTCAGGATCGTGCGATTAGAAAACCAGTAGATTAGACTCGTCAAAGCTAATTTGAATAAGCGTGCCAAAGCTCCTGACTTCAGTGCTCGGTACAAAATTGTCCTTGTGGAGAAACCTGATAAAACATTTATTTGAGATTCTTTTTCCATGCGATGTTTCGCCTCCCTCAAAAACATCCTGTATATGTTTAGGATCTCTATGTGAAGGACGGCGACTACATAAAATTTGCATACTTTCACTCCCCAAGCCGAAAATCGGCAAAAAATTCCCGGCGCGTCGCGGTCGGTCAAAATCAAACCCTATTTTACATATATGGTGACGCAAAAATTCTTCATCCACTGCCCATTTAAACGGTAGGAAGGGAGCGGCCCGATAGATCTGAATAAGCCTTATTTATATTCCTGTCACGTCAATCTTGGAGTTCGATTTTTCTCGAAACGTAAAAAACGATACTAGCTGGATGCCAGAAGGTCTGCGTACCACAACATTTTAACATTCAATTTATGATAATTCGAGATCGAACGAAAGTATCAGAATGAATTCATGAAAATATTTTCCACATATCGGTATTGATGGTGCAATAATGCGGCAGAACTGGCTAGAAAGCCAGCTCTGACTTACTTTCGACGTGCTGCATCTACAGATGCCTCTGGCTTTAGATACCAAGACATTAACCGCTAATAATACACCTACCATAATATATTTTCCGTGGTATCACACAAATGTCTGTAATTTTCGAATTTTAAGCCCTAAATGGGTTCAAGCCCTGTGGACAGGAGCTTTCGGGCGCTCTAGTTTAAACAGACAAATTATATCTCCGAAAGTATTGATTTCTCAGAGTTGGGGATTATATCAATGTATTCTTATGATATAACTGCATCATAAAGGAAATTCAATTCAAATAATAGTTTATTTATCAAGATTAAATGAGCAATCTGAGAATGAGAACTGCACCATGAAAGAAATCAAATTAAAATAGCTGAAATGAATTTGACTCTTTCTTATAGAACAGGATGACATGTACGAGTATGAACGCAGATCATATAATAAAGCTTAGATAGAATAATTATAACATTCTGTGAAAACATAGAAGTACGATTCATTATTGAAATTTCGAAAAATCATATCTCCGAAAGTATCAGCTTATTGGAGTGTAAAATGATATCAATGGATTTTTATGGTGAAACTGCATCTTGAATAAAAATTGAATTTGAAATTTGTTACTTGAAAAAAAAAAATTTTTTTTTCGTTACTCCGAAACCATCTGGCCTATTTTGCCCAATAACAAACTCAACTGAGATATTCATCTCCCTAACCTACTCTGAAAATTTCAACTGCCTAGCTCATTCCGTTCGAGTGTTATTGTAGAAAAAATTTTCTTTAAATTTTCAAAAACTTTTTTTTACACTTTGCGGTAACCTGGCCAATACAAAACTTCACATGCTTATGAAGGTCATGATTCTACAATTTGATGCTAAATTTCAGATAGATCGAGTTATCAGTTTCGGAAATATTCATGAAAAATGTTTTTACTAAAATTGGCCATAACTCCGAAACCGCTTTATGGATTTCGCCCATTACCGAACTTGTCCGAGATATTTACGCTCCAAACCCACCTTGCAAATTTCAATCCTCTAACTCATTTCGTTTGAGAGTTATCGTGCCTACGGCCAGCCGGCCGGACAGAATATTTTCGACCTCGGATTATTGATCAGTTAGTCGAACCAAATCGTTTGAGATCATTTTCAGCCAAAAATTCGAAAATTACTGACATTTGGGCAAATTGATAAGCACTCAGTTCCGAGGAACAAGAGCGCCAAAAAGGGTCTTAGCGAAAGTTATCGTGGCATCGACCGGCCGACATATGGGCGGAATGATAGCACGCTGTTCCCTAGAAGATTCGCGCAAAAATCAGAAACAGTATTATTATTAGTAAACAGTTTTCGCTGAAAATTTTCTGTAAATGGTTTTTTTTAAAGGTCAATAACTTTGTATTGAAATTAATGATAACAAAATTTATGGAATATTCTTATTTTATTTTAGCGCTTTTCGGTACTCCTGAACAGAGTACCTCTCACATTGCCATAATATCTGTAATTTCTGGACGAAAGTGGTCTCAAACATTTAGTTTCGACTAACAGCTGAAAATCCGAGGTCAAACATAATTCTGTCCTTCTGTGGTTGGAATTATGGCCGATTGAAACTTTGTTTTCAGATGGACAATGCTGACAAAAAGACAGGTGCAAAATTTCATGAGAATCGTATGAATAGAAAATTGAAATAAAATTATTCAAAAAAAATCCGTATTTCAGAACTATCCGTGATATATGGCTGAAATTTTATTCGAGCCTATCATTATATAAAATGACAAACAATAGAACAGTGTAAGTAACTTATAATCTTCAAGAATTTTACAAATTATTAAAATTTTACCGATTCACCACGAAAAAATCATTCTAGAAATTCAGCTAAGTTCTAGTTTGAAACTCGATCAGGTCTATTGTGGGAAATATATTTTTTCCTGGAAGCCAAGCAGCCTTGGGCGAGTTCAGCACTTGGATGGGTGATCGCTCTACGCGGACTGAATTCACGTCATCCCTTTCTTTTCTCAATAACTCAACAAGAATGATCATCGATTTAAAGCTGGCCGACTAGCAATGAAATATTCAGATGGGCAAAATACATTAAACAAAAAATCTTTATGTCGGTGGCTTGAAGTGGTCAAGATATATCGAGAATTGTGTACAGTTCTAGCGAAAAGTACGGTGAACTTTATGCTATTGAGTTGAAATGGAAGATTCCTGGCGAAAAGTATAACATTATTATAAAACCACAATAATAATGATAATTATTGATAATGGCAAAATATAAAACTGAATAAATATAATATAAATCATCCGGAAAATCGAACAAAGGTGCTATAATCGCGACAAAAAAGCAGCCATATCACGGAGGGTTACAAGGACCATTGTAATATCCACCCTAAGGAAACATTATGCATTTAAAAACCCTAAATACTTTTCAACCCTTCTTAATAAAGAAGATGGCCACACGTCCTGACTTATGGCGCACGTGCTGTCGTTTGTTGAATTATAAAGACGAGACAATTTATCAACGTGATCTTATGTCCCCGTGACTTCCGAAATTTAAACTCTACAGGCCGTATTTCAATTTATTGACACATATGAAATTGAGAGAATTTTTTTTTCCGATCATGAATTTCAAATTTAAGAATTTATGAACGATATATTTCTAAACTAAAATATATACTTTTTTGATTGGTGACTACCACAATAGCATAGTTATTCAGGATTACATTAAAAAAATCACCCTCAAATTAGGAACTTTTGTGGCCATAGTATCCAAAGATGTGTTAATTTTCGACCTTTATCACTTAGTTAAGAGTTATGACTGTTATGAGTTTTGTTCTATTTATTTGATAACTGTTTTTACATGAAGAACTATCGAAGAGAATTATTTGTCTTAAGGGTAAGTGTATGCTATTTTAAAATAATTCTTAAAAAGCACGCCTCATACAAAGTCGATCATACTGAAATCCGGTACTCGATTTTAAAATGGCAGCTCTAAGGAATCTGCGGAATTTCAGCGGATTCTGATAGATAGTTTCTGAAATATAAAATTTTTGAAGAAAATTTTTTTAAATTTCTTTCTAGTGATACGATACTCACGAAATTTAGCGAAAATTAGTGCGTCGGCATTCTTTAAGTAATTACCAAGTTTTAATTGGATAGGATTTGTATTTTTAAGTTAATGAGGGTATAATTCCGAAACCTTTAAGCCAATTATGCCCATTGCCGATCTTAACTGTAACCTGAAAATTTAAAGTCGCTATCATTTTCCGTTCGAAAGGTATCGAGGCAACGGTTACCCATCCAGCTACTGAGGTCACTCAAGGCTGCTCAGCCCACAAAATTTTTTCAATATCTCGAATAATATAGATCCGATCGTGTTCAAATTTAGACCCCTTGGCTGTAAAATTAGGTTTTGAAGGCTGTCACAATTTCAGCATTATCGGACGGATAGTATCTGAAATACATAATTTATTTGATGATTTTTTTTTTAAATTTCTTACGATACTCAGGAAGTTTCGCAAACATTAGTGCGTCGGCATTCTACAACTAATTACCGACTTTAAATCGGATCAGATTTGTATTTGTTGAGTAATTGAGGAAATAACATAAATATTTCAGATTTGTATAATTCCAAAACTGTTTGGCCGATTATGCCTATTAACGAACTTAACTGTCGCTTTCGGATGCGCAACCTACCCTGAAAATACCGGGACGAAAGAATCGAATTTGACCTCGAATTGTTCATCAGTGAGTCGGACCTATTCGTTTGAGACCATTTTCGCAATGAAGTTCGAAAATTACAGCCAGTTGGGCAAAATTAAAGCACACTATTTCCTACATGCTATATGCGCCCAAAAGCGAATACTAAAGGTTGCCAGTTCATTTCCCGAGATTGTATAGGGAAAGCATCAGATATTCAAAACGCCTCAGAAAATCATACTGAATAATAGAAAAGATGGCACAATAAAAATATACTGCCCACATAATGTTCCGGAGATTTCAGGCCTTACATGGATCTTACAGCCTTCCAAGATGTAGTTTATAGTGATATTTATTGATATGGTATCCAAATCGAAGAGGGCTTATTCAAATTTTCGGGCCGATTTACCAGACGTTCTATACAGAGAGGCCGAAGAGGAATAAAAAGGTATTTTTGTTTGCTGAAGACGGATTTCCTTCAAGAAAATTGAGAAAATGCGTTCGGGTAAGTTGAGGGTTTTGTTATTCTACGAAACTACGAAACCTTTCTAATATATTCCGCAAACTTTTTTACGGATAATTTAGATCATGGTTCTGTTGAATCTCTTATATTATTTGCAGTTTGGAACAGGTTAACTAGGGTAATAAATATAGTTTATTTTATGTGTGTTATATATTATACGGAATAATTTATGGAGGGGGTTGTTTGTATAACCTCATGCGGATGTGGTAGGGGGTTGAAAAAATAGTGGTACTTGTACCAGGTATGGTATATTACAAATTTTCAAAATTTATGTGTCTGAGTATGTTGGTTCGGTAGATAAAAATTGAAAAATCAATTCAACCTTTCAAAGTTAATAACTCATCTAGGGATGTGAATTATGTGAACTACTGATCAACAATTGCTAGGGATCACTTATGAACTTCTCTTCATCTGTATTTTTTTCAAGTTATCTCGTGAATATCTGTACATTATATGTTCTCTAAGGAAAAATTAAGATGTTTTGAGTTGATTATATCAAATTTTTCCTCACTTCATCGGCTCTTGTTCACAAAATCGATTATTATCTGTAGGCTGTTACATGTGGAGTGAAAATCAATGTGGTATTTGTTATTAAATCTGTTTTTTTCTCTCGTTCAAACACATAAGGTGACAATAATTGAAGAAATGAGAACAATATTAGCTTATCAGTCATGCCGAGAAGACGTTTGGCTCCTGTGCAACTGGA
This sequence comes from Halyzia sedecimguttata, assembly GCA_937662695.2. Classification (NCBI taxonomy): domain Eukaryota; kingdom Metazoa; phylum Arthropoda; class Insecta; order Coleoptera; family Coccinellidae; genus Halyzia; species Halyzia sedecimguttata. The sequence continues at coordinate 29,310,365 of OW569415.2, forward strand.
CCAAATCATACGGTGGATACAGGAAGGTTTGTCCCAGCGAGAAGTGTCCCGGCGGTTGAATGTTTCGCAAAGTGTCGTGAGTCGGGCTTGGAATAGGTTCATCCAAAACGACTCAGTAGCTTATGTTCATGGGGGAGGTCGGCAGCGCAGTACAACAGCTGCCCAAGATCGTCTTTTGGTCCTCAATGCTAGGAGAAATCCCACTTACCCGGCGTCGCGGCTCAATAGATCACTGAGAGTTGCAACAGGAGTTCTAATTTCGAACCAGACTGTAAGACGATGACTACATGTTCGTGGTTTGAGAGCACGTAGGAGGGTACAACATCCCCGTTTGAATAGGGAACACCGGGTTCATCGACGGCAATGGGCTGAGGAGCACCGCAATTGGACAGTTGAAGATTGGAGCCGATGTTTATTTACGGATGAGTCTAGATTTCGTTTGGTCAACTCCGATGGACGTATTCTTGCTTGGAGGGAAAGAGGTCGAAGGTATGCAGAACAGTTTATGGTACCCATAACAGCTTTTGGCGGAGGTTCTATATGTGTATGGGGAGGCATTTGTTTGAACCAACGCACAGAGTTGGTTGTTCTGCAGAACACCACAATGACCAGCCAGAGATATCACGATATGATTATTGAACCCATAATTGTTCCGTTTGCGGCTGCCTTGGGCGAGAATTTCATTTTAATTGACGATAATGCCCGTCCACACCGTAGTCGTCTGGTTAATGAAGCGCTAGAAACTCATGCTATTGATAGGATGGACTGGCCAGCTCGCTCTCCAGACATGAATTGCATCGAACATGTCTGGTCTGAGATGTCTAGACAATTGTCAACCTTAGAACAACCGATCAATAACCTGGAGGACCTTTCTAACGCTTTACGGGATATTTGGACGAATTTGCCCCAAAATTTTATAAATCGTTTGATTGAAAGTATGCCTCGTAGGGTAGAATGCTTGAGACGAGCTCGTGGGGGGCCAACTAGGTACTAGCTTAACCGAAACTTCAGCCTTCTTGTGGTGTCATCATAAAATTTTTATGTTATTCAAACACAGAATTTTGAGTGTTCCTAATAAAGTCTTTTTTTCTCTCCAACTTTCCATTTTTTCATTCTTTTCTCAAGTGAACCATATTATCAACTGAAAATACTCTGATATCTGACTAAATTTATAATCTTGGAGCGAATAATTCAGAAATTAATTTAGAAAAAGTAAGTGATCCCTATCAATTGTTGAGCAGTGTAGTTCTATTTTTAGTCAAGGAAGTACCTCATGAAGTCATTGGCATTTTCTTTACCAATGTATACATATAATTGCCGAATGGGCAAGATCCAGTGCATCCAGCATCTAACTCTTATCCATTGAAGACAATCCGATAACAAAAAAATGAAAAAAAGAAATCTATATAATTCAATAATGATCTAATAATCATAATATAAATCAAATAAGTTGATGACGGAAAAACTTCCCAACGCTCGGAAGAGAAGAATTTTTACAATTTCAAATCAGAAAAATGCATTTGTCACCTCGATTATTATCCATCCAACTAGCTACCAAAGCCTATCTTAACCACTCTATTCATTATCAAAACCGCTGAAGACCTAAGTGTATAATTTAGAAATTGTAACTTATAAGTGGCTTACTTCCATTTGTGGAGATGATTGACTTGTTTCCCACACTCAATCTACGCTAAATATGAGAAATAATTTGCGGAGATATATTGAGGCAGACTTACCTTCGTTTGACTGCGGTGTAGATGGCGTTTTGTCTAGTCTGTTGAGAGGTCTTTGTTCGGCTGAAAGAAAAACGACTTTATAGTAGGTGCTTGTATCAACTTTTGTCGTGTTAATGAAGGATACATTGGATAGTAGTACTGGTGCTTGAAGACAGATGGCGCTGCTGACACTATCGTCGTGTATGTTAAACGCTAGCTTTGTAAATTTTGCCCAAATGTCTGTAATTTTTGAATTTTTTGCCGAAAATGGTCTCGAATGATTGGGTTCGACTCCCCGATGGACAATTCGAGGTCAAATTTGATTCTGTCCAGCCGGCCGTCCCGCCGTTGCCACGATAACTTGAGAACGGAAAGAACCAGCGACTTGAAGGGTACGACGGACAAGTTCGTTAATGGGCAGAATTGGCCCAATGGTTTCCGAGTAATAATTTTGTTTTCAAGCAATAAAAATTCGATCGAATTGAAACATGGTGAATAGTTGTAGAATATAAACCTAAGCACGTTTGTGAAATTTTGTGAGAAAATTTAACAAAAAAATATTGAAAAATATTTTTTATGTCACGATAATCTCTGAACGGAAAGAGATAGCGACTTGAAATTTTCATGTTAGTTTGTTTATAGGCATAATCGGCCAAACGGTTTTGGAGTTATACCCATCTAAAATTTGGTTGTTATTTCCTCAATAACTCGAAAAATACATAACCGATTAAATTCAAACATGGTTATTAAAGAATGCCAACGCGAAAATTCTTGCGAAATTTCGTGAGGATCATATGACTAGAAAAGTTTTGAAGAATCATTGAAAATTATTGAAAAAAATTCTATATATCAGTAACTATTCGTCCGAAATCGCTGAAATTTTGCGAGAGCCTTTAGAACCTAACTCTACTGCCAAGTTCCAAGTTTTAACACGATCGGATATATATTGTTGGAGATTCGAGCAGCCTTGTGTGAGTTCAGTAGATGGGTGACCGTTGCCTCGATAACTTTCGAAGGAAAAGAGATAGGGACTTGCAATTTTCAGGGTATGTTGCGTATCCGATTAGTAGAGTTAAGTTCGTTTACGGGCATAATCGATCCAACAGTTCCGAGTTATACCCACCTGGAATATTATTTCCTCGATAACTCAAAAAATATAGACTCGATCGAATTGAAGCTGTAACTAGTTGTAGAATATCGATATAGAGACGTGTTGAAAATTTAGTAAAAACCGTACCCCCAGAAAATTAAAAAAAATTACGAAAAAAATTTGATTCAAGCAAGTCAGGAGCTTTTGCGCGTATGTTCTACTGTCCATTCTCCTGTATTGGACTCAATCGAATTTACCATGGTAAATTCGATTAAGATACAGGAGAATCGACAATAGAACATACGCGCAAAAGCTCCTGACTTCACTGCCTTGGTTGCTTTCCATGTGGACTCTTCACCATCTATGAGAATCGAGGAAATCGATGAAAAATCGAATAATAAATAAAATGTTCAAGTGGGCATGTTCATTTTGCCCAAATGTCCGTAATTTTCGAATTTTATGTAAAAATGTTCTCGAACGATTAGTCAAAATCGATTCTGTCCAGCAAGCCGTCTGTTGCCATGAACGGGAGGAGATAGCAACTTGCAATATTCAAGGGAGTAACCATCTGAAATATAGTTTCCTCATCAATAACTCAAAAAATACATATCCGACCGTAGTTATTCGTAGAATGCCAACGCGCAAGTTTCTACAGAATCTCATGAGGATCGTATCAGTAGAAAAAAAAAATTCCCACTGGATTTTCTATGAAATTCCAATTGCTTCTACGGTACATGATCACAGATAGTTTATGGATCTTCTAACACAGTTGTCCTCCTGCAGAAGAACTGTAGATTTTTTCTTTACACGCAACTGACATGTTTTATTTCAGGGTTGGTTGGCGTCGTAAAAAGGCAACTCCTGAAGTGATTTTATGCCCCCGTGTTATTTGCATGTGAAGCACTGGCACATCTATATTTGATGACCGATAGCGTGGCCACTGAATATGAATTTGGAAGAATGCGGTACGCGTGGTGAATTTTTCAGACTTCGTTAGAAAAATGATGTATTCCTTCCTGATGACCGATGGGGGAACATTAGAAATTCAATATTCAATTACATTTCCCATATTTGAAAGTCATATGCCGTGATGGGGTTGGCTGAATAATCAATGGGCTGATTTTCTTGAATTATATACTGAATTTGATACAGTTACGTTCCCATAACATTTCTCTGATAATTGGAATCGTGCAGGAAATAACCTTCGTTGAGATTTCTACACTTTCTAAAATATATAACATTGAAAGATGGAATAAACAAAATTCGTCATTTCAGAGATTTTCCTCCTAACATCAAACCATTATTATATTGGCGCCCAACGTGGGGCATCTGTGAATACACGATGGAGGGACTATAACAATTCGAATATAATAGATCGCCACCCTGTCTCCTCATCTAGATCACGATATGGGTATCTGGAAATAAGATCATGATATCGAAAGCAAAAGTGACAGTTACGATTTGATTTTCAACTTGCTATCACTTCCCTGAATAACTTCTGTTTATTATTATATGAATTAGAGTGCCCCACAACTTCTTACTCAAACCACTGTTATACAATCATAAATTCGAATATCTTTGGCCAACTTTATTCACCGCATTGCTCTGCGACCAGGCAAAACTTCAAATTGAATTCAATACTCGTATATTGTTATGAGAATTGTTGTCGATTTCTCAAGTGGAACATTTACCGGACTTTTTAGTTATAATATATCTGTAAAACAGGGGTAAATATAAAAGATTCAAGCCCTACTCACATTCTATTAGAATAATACGTGAAATCGAAGCAATAATAATTTATAATTACAAAGTGCAGGGAAAGATATTTTGGATGCATAAGTAGATAAATAAGTAATTTTGAAGAAGATAAGATATTTGATCGGTTTCCCATTACTGTGGTTATAGCATCACCATGAAAAATTGCTGATTCATTCATCCAAAACGCTTGACATTTGACCATCGCCTAAGGTTTTTTAAATTCGAAAAATAATAACATAATGACAATACAGCGCTCCAAAAACAATGCATATACTTGACAAATATCGCGAACTAAGTATATCTTCAAGAAAATTACTATTTTGATCTAACTTTCCTTCGGTTAATCAGTAAATACTTTCAATTTCAAAGAAATACATTTTTTTATTCGAGGCAAGCATGATGGATATAATGGTAAAATACAATGAAAATATATCTTTCACAAGAATTTTAAGTAAGTGAAACAATAATTTCTAGCTCAATAAAGACAATACATATTTTGGATATTTTATGTAACTTCAATTCATTTGGTTTTCAGAAATGTTAAACTGCATAATTTCAGTGATGATGTGAAACACAACAATAAGTATATTTGAATGAAATAGAATACCAGTAAGAATTAATATGGAATAAATTATTAATTAAATTATGATGAAGAAATAAATAAGTATATATTGAATAGTTTCAGTTTATTTTTTTTGGGTTCTAAAAAGCAAAAAAATATTTTTAACCCATTCAGGAGTTCCACAGTTTCTTATCTGATCATATTGGAGATAACTTCATAAGTAGTGGTACAATGATCGCGTATAATCTTATAGGGTGTTCCTCCAAAGTTATCATCGAAATCGGCTTGCAGTGGTAATTTTTTTCCCGCAATGTTCTATGTATAGTTAGAGAGTAGATAGTGAAAAAAGTTTCAAATGTGTTGGAGTAATGAAGAAAATTCATGCATTTCGATGAGGCAACTATCAACAGTCGTGTGAAATTAATTGCGTAATTTTTTACGTTCAAAGATATTTACCAACGGACATATTCCAAGATAAAAAAAAATTGGTTCAAGCCCTGTGGACAGGAGCTTTTGGGCGCATGTTCCTTGTGGCCCGTACTGACCAGTAAAGAAAAAAAGCAGTATCATGTTGAATACCTTAATATTATTCTGGAACACAAATTTTCCATTACAATAATCTTCATCTAGCTTCTATTTAGTATCAATTCCTGTAGAACGTGATCATAATAAGTGTTTTCCATATAATAAAATGTGTTTGAACTTGGTATGTAGGAAATCTGACATCAATCATTGGAATTAATTGATTTGACAAACAGCCGTCAAATGAGGTAAATAGATTTTTGTGACGATTTTCTGTGACCATAAAAAAAATTAAGCATTTCATTATTGCATTTCTTGAAATAGGTACCTTTTCAAGTCGATCAACATCGTCCTTCTTTCGACGTCTAAACTATGACTTGATTCTTTATGTTTATGTCTTTGAATTTGTTTTCGGTGGAATTCAAAGAGTTCATAGAATAATCGATGAAAATACTGAGAGAGACCCAGGAAATTTGACACATTTTGTCTTATATCTCCAGAAATTGAAAAATTATAGAGCCAAAATTTTGCACAATGTTGCAAAATACTACAATTGACGTTAGTACAAGTTTTTGTTGCAATCTGATGAATAGTTCACGAAAAAAAAATTTTTTTTTCGAAAAAATTAAAAGAAATATTTTTTTAAAAATTACCAACATTTCGATCATAACAGAATTTTGCCAAAAGTTGCGCGTTTATATCCTCGAACTGACTACAAAGTTTCGATTCAACATCTTCTTTAGTTCCTGAAATATCAGGGAAATAACCTCAAAATTTTAAATGTCTATAACTCCTAAACCGTCCGGCCGATTTTGCCCGTTAACGAACTTAACCGTCGCATTTTGATCAGAAACCTACCCTGAAAGTTTGAAGTCGATAGGACCTTCGGTGCTCCTGTTATCGTGCACACGGCCGGACAACCGGCCGGCCTGCCGGCCGGCCGGCCGGCCGGACGGCACCCTAAGATCTGACACCGGATTCGTGATCAGGGAGTCCGAATTAGTCTATTAGCCAATTTTCAGCTCGAAATTCGAAAATTACAGACATTTGGACGAAATGATAGGACGATGTTCCCCTAGAACATACGCCCAAAAAGTATTCATTGCTTATATCAATTTCTATTTATACAACAAGAACTCAACTGACTGACCCTCCCCTCTCTAATAAAAGTCCTGGTGGACTTTCTCAGGAAAAAATTGACTGTAAAGTTGACCAGAGCTCGCATATATCACCCCGGACAAGTTCTTAGTGAAATAGGGCTGTAAAGCATCGATGAGTCGTGGAGTAGGATATATGCAAAGGTTCGGAGGATAAGGGTGAGAAATAATAGCATAGGGTCACCAATCCCAAGAGGCCCATAACAAGTAACTTATCCGACTCTTTCAGATGGACATTTCAGCCGCAAAGGATCGTTTGGCGCCCCCATATCCTATTTATAAATAACACATACGTTTATATACACAAATATCCTTCCGAAAGAAATATCTTTAAGCAATAATCTTATACGGGAGTTCGAGATAGTGAATAAGCTTCAACTGAATAAGTGAAGCTTGCTCGTGAAACTACAAAAGTATTCGAAAAACTATGCAGAACAGCTGTTTCTGCGAAGATTTGGTTTTATTCTTAGGCAGCTAGTATTGAACTGCTATACAAGCAGAGAGACGACAAAGTGTGCTTCGAACGCTACCAAACATACTGCCCCAACAGTAAAATACTACACTGAGTAGAAAAATAATCTAAAAAACGTGTAATTCAAATTCTATTGTGAACAGTGGAAAAAGTAGTGGCTAGGTATGCGACTTTCAAAGACTTATTTCTTAAGACTACCATTTAAGTTCATTAATCTAAACATTACGTCAATAGCATGGGATATCAATCAAAAATACAACCCACAACACTGTTATCCAATTATCAAAAATATAAATCAGGGTGCCCGCAAAAAATTAATTGCGAAGTTTGCGTTTGTCATATGCGCTTTCCTCTAATCGAAAATAATTGGTTATTAACTCGTGATTGAAATAGGGTAGAAGAACGGCGAAATAATTTTCCAGATTAATTGTAGAAATTAGAAATGTTATTAGTTATCGGGGGTTGCAGCTGATAGCTATATAAAAAATTCAATGGGGCAGAAATATAAACCTAATTGGCCTATACTAATTTATTACGTATTTCTGCCGTTGTAATCTGATAATATGTCCAAATAAGATGATTTGTTATGAAAAGGGTATTTATAGAAATATTGCTACGCAGGAACAAACCAATATTCGACAATGTTCCATTTATAGAACATAATATCCAAGGAGTAATTTCGTACATTTGTTTTGGTAAATTATTTCAGAACAATTATTTTCGGAATGGCAAAAAAACAATTCTCTAAACGCCCTAACGAGAAGTCAGGAGCTTTTGCATCCATGTTCTCATGTCTATTAACGCCTCACACACCCCCACGAAATCATCAGCTACAGAGTTAGAGCGTTTTTGTAGAAGATTATGAAACAAAACTAACAACTGCCTTTCCTTATATTAATTTCCTTAATTTACTTATTATAAATATTATTATATTAGTCGCACATGCTCCCATGAACTTCTGAGGTATCTTCTTGGGGAGGACTTGGGAGGGTCAGTATAGTCATAATCATGTTTATAGTACGCGCGCCAAAGCAGATTGACCCCACGTCAATGCTCTTTTACTTTTTTCTTTTATTATGAAGTCAATCTGCAATTGGCGCGAGTACTATAAACATCATTATGACTATACTGAACCTCCCAAGAAGATACCTCAGAAGCTCATGGGAGCTTGTGCGACTAAGGAATGTCAGTTGTGATTTTTGTCTACTTCGTTACTCTATCCTTATGCTAGCTTAGACAAAGGACTCTCAATTTATGACTCGACAGTGAATGGTGTCCACTACCCTCTGGGTAGATCTCCGGCTCGTTCTATCTACTGAGCTTGAAACACTCAGTCAATTCAAATTAGCCACCGTGAACACGCTCGCCAAAGAGTACGGACTTCACGTTAGTGCTTTTTTATATTTTTTCAAGTTCCTTTAACAAATTCTGGCAATCGATACAGTCTGGCTATTAGTTTTACTGTAGTTCGAAATAATAAAAATTGGTTCAGGCCCTGTGGACAGGAGCTTTTTGGCACTCTTGTACAAACAGACAAATTATATCTCCGAAAGTATTGGTTTCTCAGAGTTGGGAATTATATAAATGGATTCCTATGATAGGAATGCATCATGAAAGAAATTACATTTAAAAAAGTGTCGTTTAAAAACCTGCTTCAAAAATGATTTTATAGAAAAAAGAGCAATCTACAATGCTTCAATGCCGTAATTCTTCAAAAATTGTCATTAAATTTATTTATCAAGATTAAATGAGCAATCTGCAATGATTCAACCTCGTGGAATGTGTTGTTGCAACTTACACTCGGCGCATAGTTTTCACAACTCGAAGTATCATCGGAATTTCTAGAGCAAGGCTGTCGACAATCATAGCAGATTGTCCATTAATTCCTGATATTTTAGTAGGTAGTGGATTACGAACAAATTATTTTAATAGTTCGAAATTTATTAATAAAATACTATCCTCTTTTCATAATTTAAAATTTAATAGTTCATACCACTAACACATTCTTTTCTGTATTATGAACATAAACTTAAGAAAAAATGATTGATACACAAATGTAGATCAATATTTCAGTATTTTACATTATGAAAATACTGTATATAGGTACACGTCTCACTACTTAAGGAAGTAAAAGGTAATATTAACCTCAGTGGTCAACGAACAGTAATTTCTTTTGATGATTCCATTATGTTCTTCTTTCCTATTGCCTCCATAAACTACATCTGAACAGTCTTGTATATATTCACAAATTCCAGAATCGAATACTTGCTTTCCAAGACGAAATATCAACTATGAATTGACAATCTCTAATAGCTGGAAAAGATGACATTTATGAATAGTGATCACAGACAGATTCTATGTTCACATTCTGTGAATACATAGAACTTACGATGTATTATTGAAACTTTGAAACATCATATCTCCGAAAGTATTAGCTTGTTAGAGTTGAAAATGATAACAATGGATACTTATAATGAAACTGCATCTTTTTTTCGTTACTTCGAAACTATTAGACCGATTTTGCCCAATAACGAACTTAACCGAGATATTTATCCCTCGAACCTACTCTGAAATTTCAACTGTCTAGCTCATTCCGTTCGAGAGTTATCGTGATAACGGCCGGACGGCCAGACAGAATCGATTTCGACCACGGATTCTTGATCAGTGAGTCAAACCAAATAGTTCAAGACCATTTTCATTCAAAAATTCGAAAATTACAGACATTTGGTCAAATTGATAAGCACTCTGTTCCGAGGAACAAGAGCGCCAAAAATGTGGTTATACATTGGAAATTCGTACGTAATTTAGTGTAGATCTTCCAAATATCCAAACGTAATTTAATATAGATCTTTCCAAGTATAGTACACAGACAATTCAACTCGGAAACAACGCTATTTCCTCGAAACTGACTTGTCTGTGCACATAATTTCCATGAAATTTGTCTTAAAACCTCACAATGTCTGCTCAGCACCAAATCCATGACCACTTGACGCAAATCACTCCCATCATAAGCCATACAACCAAAAAAGAACCACTTCACCTCTACGCATGCGCAATTTACTTGTGGCTGAGAGTCCCCTTAAAATCCCACACCTGACACTTGAGTTTGATTATGAATATTTGCATTATTTGTATATATGTATCTACAGGAACGAGCCGATCCAGGACACTAGTGATCGTTCTAGATCTCACCTTCCTCCACCTGGTAATAGAATTATTAGACCATGAAACCAATTGGAGGATTTCTACGGTAGGGATGGGCAATGAGGAAATTGGACTACCTGGTCATACCACAGTACTCAACTAAAATAAAGAATAGGAAAGAAGCAGATATTTGCAGAAGTAGTGTGGGCAGTTGCCCATGTTGTTGAAAATATCCCAACTGTATTTCTTCATCCTCTGGTTGATTTATAAATGGTTCCAGCATTAGTCATCGTTACCTTTCAGCATTGATGCTACCTGGATAGAAAACTGGTCCATATATCCGACTACGAGTAACTGCTAACCACACATTAACTCCTTGTGAGTGTAGTGGAGTCTTAATGAAATTGGGAAGATTCTCAGATCTCCAGAATCTGTAGTTTTGAGAATTCACATACCCCAACAGATGAAACCAAGCTTCATCATTAAAAAATTGGTTCAAGCCCTGTGGACAGGAGCTATTGGGCGCATGTTCATCTTCCTTGTGGCCCGTACTAACCAGTAAAGAAAAAAAGCAGTATCATGTTGAATACCTTAATATTATTGAGATTATTATATAATAATCGATGAAAATACTGAGAGAGACCCAGGAAATTTGACACATTTTGTCTTATATCTCCAGAAATTGAAATCGTATAGAGCCAAAATTTTGCACAATGTTGCAAAATACTACAATTGACGTTAGTACAAGTTTTTGTTGCAATCTGATGAATAGTTCAGGAAAAAAAAATTTTTTTTTCGAAAAAATTAAAAGAAATATTTTTTTAAAAATTACCAACATTTCGATCATAACAGAATTTTGCCAAAAGTTGCGCGTTTATATCCTCGAACTGACTACCAAGTTTCGATTCAACATCTCCTTTAGTTCCTGAAATATCAGGGAAATAACCTCAAAATTTTAAATGTCTATAACTCCTAAACCGTCCGGCCGATTTTGCCCGTTAACGAACTTAACCGTCGCATTTTGATCAGAAACCTACCCTGAAAGTTTGAAGTCGATAGGACCTTCGGTGCTCCTGTTATCGTGCCTACGGCCGGAAGTACGGCCGGCCTGCCGGCCGGCCGGCCGGCCGGCCGTACGGCACCCAAAAATCTGACACCGGATTCGTGATCAGGGAGTCCGAATTAGTCTATTAGCCAATTTTCAGCTCGAAATTCGAAAATTACAGACATTTGGACGAAATGATAGGACGATGTTCCCCTAGAACATACGCCCAAAAACATCAGGCCCAACAATCTGCCCTCGAGATAATTTAGAAACCAGAGACAATACATAGTTGCCGATTTTGGTCAACTCATGTTCTTAGATCTTCAACAACTTCTTCAGAAACTTGATGTCTTACTGTCGATGTTCTCTTGTTGACGTCCCCAGTCTGAGTAAATCTGTTTATGACAGCTCTGATGTGGACTTTAGGAGAGGATTTGAAACTAAACATCTGGATATTGATATTTACACACCTCTACAGAATAATTTGATGAATTTACCGTTACGGTAGGTAATATGTCATTACAATAAATTTGTTTTATTCTAAAATATAATTTTCAGATTTCAATAATATTAAAGGTTTTGGAATCAGAAGGTTGACGAATTTTAATAAGTATTTACAATAAGGCAATAATGGCTATCTGTTTCGAGATTCTATGATATTATTTTGGGCAAAAGTGAGTAACGGCAAACAATATTAAATCCAAAGCAAACTGATGCGATTTTACGATCATTTATAAAGGCCCTGTAGATTCCTGCCTCAGCATCTTTTCAGTGGTAATTCTCGCAATTCAAAGATGTGTACAAATGAATCTAGAACAGAGCTATCAGACCTGCGGCTATTAATCTACTCTAACATCAGAGCGAGGCTCCAACTTGTTCAGTTCAAAGATGAAGGGGAAAGCCTATACACTTGACAGAAAAAGAGACCCTACCTCTGTGTAAGACTAGAACTTTTCTGAGGCTTAGGAAAACACACTAACGAAAAATAGTTCAGGAAGAAAGGGGAAAGCTGATGTAAGAGCTATATGGAAAATTCCTCCAGGTTTCGAGTTTCAAATATTAAAATGAAATAAAATTACTTTATCTCCTGTGGACTATTCTATATCTTGTCACCGATCTCGTTCGAGTAATTGTTACTTAGTGAGATTGGGTACCTAAGTCTAGGTTAGTTTTATGGAAATTGACGAATGATTCTGGAACTCTTGAACAACTAATAACAGAATACTTTGGCTTGGCGAATACAAAAAGTGGTTGCGCCAAGAAATCATGGATGGAGACAAAAATACACCTTGAGCATATCTCAGCCAGTGTGGCCAATACTCCTGCTTTAGCAGGAGATCTCCTGCTTTCACTCCGAATCTCCTGCTCTCCTGCTTTCACTCAAAATTCTCCTGCTTTTAACAACAGTTCCAAGATCAGATATACCTATTTTATATTCCATGAATATGATATATACATTTTATATCTTGTAGGTAACGTTTTTCATAAGTTAGAAGGGATTGTTTTGTCATTCTGAATCATAGACATAAAATAACATGGAATAGTTGTGAGAAAGAGACCATTGAAATCAGCATTGAAAAAAGACAGAATAGTTAAAGGCAAACCACGTTATATGAATATATTCTTATAATTTGGTGTTTGGCAAAACCACAGAATACAAAACATTGGTTTCCTTTATTCTCTGACCTTTCTTGTTACAGTGTTGTTTGGATTCGTGTATTGTGTATGTGTTTTGGTGATTTGTAGACAGAATATTTAAAGGCAAAACATTTTCATTTAAATCCGACACTCGTTTCTGAATAGTCTGATACTTATAAAAAACATCATTATTTTTATACCATTATTTGCCTTTAAGTATTCTATCCATCATAACATCTCTCTCTCTAATGTATTCCGCAACGAACTGTGTGATAAAGTTACGTGATGGCCAGTCCATGTTATTCTATGTCTATGTTCTGAATAGATTTCTGTCAAAAGTCTGTTTCTCAAGTTTTTATCTGTCAAAAAACGAGTTCATACACCTTTGTTTAGACAACTACTCAATTCGAACCATAGAATAAAGAAACGTTTTATTCTATGATTCGGACTTAAATTTCTGGTTTTTGCTGTTACTAATGTTCATGTAGCTTTTATTGAATATTTAATGTGTTTTGTTAACATATTCACAAATTTTTTTTGTGCGAAAAGAATTTGTATGGTCATATTTTCGAATCTCCTGCATTTTCTACCAAATCTCCTGCTTTTTCAAATTCTTTTTCCTGCCAAATAATTTCGAGGCCTTGCAACACTGATCTCAGCTAATGAAGTTTATGAGATCTCTGGTGAGCTATATGTCGGTGAGCTAAAGAAAATTGGAAAGGTCCTCGGGTTGTGGTATAATAATCCCGCAACCCAATTCTAGCAATGATCATAATAATACATGTATGTTTTTGGCTTATCGAAGACGCAATTCCTCTTATGATGAGTCCACTGAGATATTATCTCGAAACATTTTGATTATTTCAAAAAACCATTAAGAAGTAGACGATAAAATTAGAAATGATCAACTTGAAGCAAAATACATAAAGAAACAGTAATTGCCTTTTACGTCGTAGTACACCAATATACAATGTAAATGAATATTCTATTTAAATCGTTACAGCTCAAATAAGTTTCCAATGATAAATCCTATACTACATTATGCATTTACTCAATGACTTCGAAATTTTATGATCCATTTTATACAAATGCTGAATGACCTATTAGGACTCTGAAGGATGAAATGTACATTATTATACTATGGGTAATTTCAACAGAACATAGTAATAATTATAAAATAAAGAGGCCGATATGTGCAATTATTATTTCAGTTCTATGGAAAACACAAATCGAATTCATACATAACCATTCAGGTACACGATAATGTAACTGAATCCATAACATTTAATGGTGAATTACAGAATTTCATTGATCAAGGGATAGGAGTTAATGTGTTTCTTAAATAATCCTTGAATCTCTTGTGATGAAAGTGGACGAAGGAAGAGAATACATTTGGTTATAGTACTTAAACAATTTCGACAACAAGGTATTTGTAAATGATTAACATTAAAATAAAAATAAATGGTGGATAATTAACACGATTCGTTGCTCGTATTACAGGCACAGCATTTGAAAGTATCATTAAATCATTAAATTCATTTTCAGGTATATTTTCACAGTGGAATGAACCAGATATGTTTTAAATTTAGGAGTTAAATGTTAAAAATTAAATGAAAAGGTACTACAAAATTTGTTCAGGAAAATTTATTAGTTCTTTAGGGAAATGTAGAAAAGACAAGGACAATCAGGGGTTTAAAAAAAACATTGAGATTCGCGATTTGCAAGGTATATTATTTAAGAAAATTGCCGAAAGCGCCGAAAGTTTTTTAAATGGCTTTCTATTTGCACAATTAAGTGTTTCAAATAGATCTAATCACATAGGTTATTCCCGAATTTTATCACACAATTTAAAAAAAATTGAAACACTACTGGCCGTGCCGTTATTTATTTTTTGATACAGCAAACTTATTCCTTTTAAAGATACATTGGATAGGTAACTTCAATTGTGCTATAGGTTGTCAAAATTAAATCATTCCCATAACGAACAAACATGTGCTAATAACTCCAAACATTGAGTATGTTCAAGGTAGTGTATTGTCACCTCTATTATTTTGTTGAAATGAATTTGTAAAAATTGGAATAATTTATAATAAAAGTTTTCTCAATTTTATATATTTAATTTTACTGATCAAATATTCAGATATTATAATAAGGCTGCCTATTTATTAGAATTGATGTCGATGATATTAAAGCTGAGGTATACACGTCCCATTTTCAAGTGCATACTTGACTTGATAGAAGTCCAACATAAAGATCAACCAGACGTCCAGTTTTTGCGAACAGATGTTGCACACTCGAGATCCTCAACAACTTTGAGTACCGAATGAAGTATCAAAAAAAAAAATTAATGTGTACTTACGAATATTGTAATGTGGATAACCTCCCGGTAAAGCACTAGCAAAGAAATCCACGTAATTTCTATAAGGCATATCGGTGTAATCGGACATAAGAGATGTCATATTAATGAAAGGAAATTATAAGTACTGAATATTTAAAACGATATATTTACTATATGTAGTTGATAGATTAAACATCGATACGTTTATTTTTGAGATTACATGTCGATAAGATAAACGTCGTACCGAAGTTAAAACCGTCTATATAAGAAGTATTAGCGCGTTTTTTATCACCAGGTATATAAGGGCGCTTATAATCAACACATGCATTATGATAACCAAATAGAATAGCGCCATATCGAAAGAAATAAAAAAAATCGAAATTTAATTTCTCAGTTTGAAATTCTTGCGGAGGAATTTTATCGTATTTTCACGGAGCTTTTCCGACGTATGAGATGCTTTCCTTCGCGTTATTTGATCTGGACTGACGCTATGGACATCGGTCAGTTCCCGATATGAGCGATAATGCATTCACCCTAACACTAATGCCCGTTCTACACTACACCCACATATGCCTATCCCTACTGCATTTTAACATCCCTGTTCTGCTTACTAATGTCCAGTCCAAGGTCACACTGGAGGAGAGCAAACAGTTTTTGCATTAGCTGGGTAATCTAATATGCCGATGGTTTATGGGGAAAATGTGGAATAATTTGATATGATGGGGAAGATATCTCATTTCTTTGGACAGTTCTGTAGATATACAAGAAAATAATAGCAGGTTGTGTTCCTGGACATAGAACAATCGTTGAAATTTTCATTTGACAATATTTTCACCTATTTCAGCAAGCTTCTTTACCATAGGAGAAAATATGTGCAATCTTCTGCGCACTATATATATATATATATCAATGATGGTATTAGCATCGTATTTGAAATGGACAAACGACAAGGATTCCAATCAGAGCTGTCATTTTGCGATAAATTGAAACTGTGCCATTAATAAATGCAGACCCATTGGCACAGCATACAGCGTTTGTCTCAGGAGCCAGAACTCCCGAGTTCAATCCCGTGGCTAGGAAAGAAATTTTCTAGTCGCGGCAATGGTCACCAGTCACTGTTGGGTAAGTAAAAATTGTTAAAATACATTTAAAAATAGTAAACATCATGCTGAAAAAGTTCGTGAATTTAAAAGATTTCTGGGACAACGAGATGCACCTTTTCGGCCAGCTATTGTGAAATGTGTGCAGAAATTCGAGCTTTTGGGACAAGTTAGTGATGTGAAGAATCGAATCGGTATCCTTCGTGCAAGAACATTCGCGAATATTGCTTTTGTAGCTCACAGTGTGGAGGAAAAGCCTGGTTTGTCCAAAAGTTAGATAACACAATAGCTCAAGCTAGCCTACAATCAACAACGTCGTGCTTTGTCGATTGGGTGTTGGGAATGCACGAGCATGAAACTGAATTTTGTCGAAAAATGGATTTAGCGACGGGACACATTTTAATCTTGGAGGTGTAACTGTTCGGTACGGTTTTGGGACTTCCATGATTTAGTGAGCACTTGTTGGTAACAAATGATTTTTTTCCAATTAACTACCTCTATATTCAACCCCGACAATGTATCGATCGGAATAAAAAGCTTCTATAGTATTTTCGGCGCTTTTGTTCCTCGGAACAGAGTGCTTATTAATTTTCCCAAATGTAATTTTGGTTGAAAATGGTCATACGATTTGGTTCGACTCAATGATCAAGAATTCGTGGTTAAAGTCGATTCTGTCCGGCCGTTAACACGATAACTCTCGAAGGGAATGAGCTAGACAGTTTCAATTTTCATAGTAGCTTTGGGAGATAAATACCTCAGTTAAGTTCACTATTGGGAAAAATCATTGGCCAAAAATTAAATTACAAATTTTAAATTGAATTTTTTAAGACGCAGTTTATGCAGTTCTATCATAAGAATCCATTTATATCATTCTCAACTCTAAGAAACTAACACTTTCGGGAATATGATTTCATAGGATACTCTAATAATTATAATTTGCTTATGTATGTAAATCCAACTTGAGGTGAGTCATAGACCTACGTATTGAATTTAATAACGAAAATTCTTGAAGATTGACGCATATAAGCCAAATTACAGCACGCGGTGTTTTCAAGCGGTCACCCATCCAAGTACTAACCGCACCTGACACTGCTTGGCTTCAGTGTTCGGACGGTATCTAGCATATTCAGTGTGGTTTGGCCGCAAACAATATTTCTTCCTCTAACTCTGTAATTATATTTATGATGCAGTTCTATCATAAGACTCCATTGAAATCATTTTCAACTCTGAGGAACCAATACTTTCGGAGATATGAATTGTCAACGTTTGATCAAGAGCGCCAAACCTCCTGTCCACAGGGCTTTTCCGGGTTTTTTCGATAGAAAATTGAAATTTACATTGTACTTCATGACGTGAAGTAGGAACACTTTAGCGGGTTTAATTTTTTGGCACGCTTGTTCCTTTGGATAGATTGCCTATTAATTTGCACAAATATCTGTGATTTGCGAATATTTGGCCGAAATTGCTCTCAAAAGTTTAGTTTTGACTCATGAAGAATCCGAGGTCAAACTGAATTCTGTCCGGCCTTTCGTTCGTCCGTAGTCACGCTTACTATCGAACGGAGTGAGTTGAAATTTGTAGGGTGGGTTAGGAGCATTCATAGTCCGGCTAAGTTCATTAGTGGGCAAAATCCATCCAAGTGGGTTCGGAGCTATAGCCATCTGAAAAAACTGATCAGATCGAACTGAAACTTGGTAGTTAGTTGAAAAATGCCAATGCATAGAACTGAGCAAAATTTCGTGAGGATTACGGTATTAAAAAAAAACTTCTGTATCTCAGGAACAATCTGTTAGTAATCGCTGAAATTTTGACAGAAACCTGATATTACAGCCATGTTCTAGATTTAAGTTCGATCGGATCTATATTGTTGGAGATATTGGCAAAATATCGAAATATTATAACGATTACGGTATACTGGTCCACTGGTCCACACTCGAACAGCAAACGGTCAACGATGATTCATTTTTGACGCGAAGTTGAACGAATTGCTTGATGCAGTTTAAATTGATAGAATTAGAACCGTCATGTCTGTGGTGATGTAATTTTTATCAGAGGGGATCAATTTTATGAAAAGATGATTTTCAATCGATATTTGATACCTATCGCGATTCGAGACGTGTTAAAGATGGTACTTATGGACTTATTTGAAGGAATTGGGACCGATATATTTAGGTCTGATTGAAATTTAAACGAAATTTTTATTTTGATAAAATAGGGTATCAAGATTCGATGATTTGCCGAAATCGCGAATATTCTATATAGATATACCTAATATAATATAATGAACAGTATCAAATAATCTTCGAGTATATCCCAGATTATCAAATTTTTTTACTGATTCACTACGAAAAACTTCATTCTGAAAATTCTCAAATTTAAGTATTAGAGGAGTTTGGAAAACAGTTAGATATTTAAATATTCGTAGTTCAATAAAAACTAAATATGGTATATTGGACGTATTTTGTTGAAACATATATTTTGAGATCAGAGATGCTGAGTAGTTCTGTAATGAATGAAGTTTTCATTTGTTAAATTAATATGACATCGAAATCTAATAGCACTTCGGGATCGAAAATAGTGAAACAAGGTATATTTGACGTATCCTAATGAATTGGAATGAATATTTTCAGAATTCACAATAAGGATTATGACAACCGATTACTTGAATTCGTATAACAGTTCCATGTTGAATTAAATAATACCCTACACCATTCATAGAAGATTGAAGGCTGGTTTATGCTGGCTGGTAACTTTAACTTAATCATATATATATAATATATATAGACATTTATTTTTAGTGTTATGCTTTATCAGACTAAATAATCCGTTAACTTATTAATAATAAGTAAACGGATTATTCAGTCTCAGTATCAACCATAGCGTTGGAAATCTATGTTTCAATTTTTAAGTTAGGGAATAAGTTAAAGTTACCAGCCAGCATAAACCAGCCTTAACGATTTCAAAGATCTCATACAATTTTCTTTTTATTTTTTGACTTATAGCACAGTTCAGCTATCGCTGAAATTTTGCAAGAGCATACAAAATCTTATATTACAGCCAAATTCTAGATTTAAACTCCATCGGATCTTTATAGTTAGAAATATTAGGAAAATATTATTTTTTTCCTGGAGTTTAGTACCTGTATGAATGACCGCCGCGGCTTTGAATTTGAACAAGCACGACAAATAAACTGACCTCACGTCAATGGTTTCACACCTTTTTTTTAATCGCTAAGGTTCATTATTCATGACTCTTATTACGAAAACCAATTGCTTGATTTTCTTATTCCTACAAGCATCCTTTCAAGTGTAAACGATATTTACTTTGAATATCGTTAAGTCAATAATTATACATTTTTATATCGATCTATATATGTATACATATTCAAATGGTGTGTTAAATTACAAAATAGGTAGATAACAGGTGGTATCAATAACAAGTTTGTTTGAAATGGTAAGATATTCATGGCTGGAAAATGAGTTCACGTCACCTCACTTTCAATGATAATGATTTATCGACTTTTCTCATTGATAATTTCAATATTACATACAATATTGAATGACAGATAAATGACTCATGAAAAATAGCATCGAGAAGTGGGAAAAATTATACCAAACTGTGGATTTCCAATTCATGTTAATATAATCAATCTCAAGGGCGTAGCCAGGAATTAATTTCGGGGGGGTTTTTGAAATAGGAATTAATTTCGAGGGGGGGGGTTTAGGGGTGTAAGGGTTACTTTCTGCAGCAAAATTTTTTTTCTTAAGAGAAAAATAACATTTCGGGGGGGGGGGGGGGGGGGGTTTGAACCCCCAAAACCCCTCCTGGCTACGCCCTTGATCAATCTTTTCGATATTTCCGAATGAAATGTCTTAATCTTTCGAATCCGAGTTTCGATATTATTGATATTTCTAGAGAACGTAAGAATCATATCTTATTTGTCTATAATTTCTTCGGGAAATTCTTTATTGTTATTCGAAAGGACATTAGAGTCATTTCTTTCGAACTCTGGACATTGAGAAAGCATTATATCGCCACTAATAACTGTCAATTTATCAGAAAGACGTTGGCTTTGTCAGAAGAAGGGAAAATATAAAACTTGCGGAACATTAATTAAGTTAATTAACAAAGTTTTCGGCATTACCAACGCTCTGTTTAGAAATTTACGACCCTAATATAATGGTGCAATATGGCATTTCCTTCTTCCATTAAATGCGAGTTTAAAGGAAACTTCTCGATAGGATCTGAAAACTTTGATGATGCAATGTCGAAAAGAGGAGAGCAAATAGAAAATAAACGTAATTTTTGCGTGATCACCGTCATAAAAATCTCAACCTATCTAAGTTCAGTTAATTTTTGTTATAAGCTTTCATTTTGATTATTTGTATTTTTCGCACGCTTGTTCGCATGAACGGAGCCTACAATTTTATCCAGATGGCCAAAAATGATGGTAAAGGTTCATTTTAGGCTCACTGAAGAAGAATATGAGGTTTCCTTAATTCTGTTCGTCCGGCTGGCCGTAGGTACGATAATTCATAATTCTTAAACGAAATGAGTGAAACTGGGAAGTAAGTGAAGAATACCTACACAAAGATTTATACAAAGTTTCGTGAGGATCTTATGAATAGAAAATAAAAAAAAATTAAATAAAATTCTGTATCTTATAAACTATCGATCCGATATCGCTGACATATTGCAAGAGCTTCCAAAACCTTATTTTAGAGCCAATTTCCAGATTTAAACTCGATGATATCTATATTGTTGAAAATATTACTTTATTTCCTGGAAGTCAAGCATCCTTGGGCGAGTTCAGTACCTAGACGGGTAACTGCTTTGGCTATGAATTTGAACAAGCGCCTGATCTGACGTAGGTGTTTTTCTAATTTTTCATTTTGGAAATTTGGTTAATTGAATGAATTGAAATCAGGCAATATGAGAGAATTATCTCTGATATATACGGAGATAATTGCTATCGAAAGTATATGAATTCGAATTCTCGATGGAAAGTTCAATGATTTTCTACAAAATTGCAGATTATTCTATTTAAAACCGTCGAAATGATATCGCTGTTTCCTCTCGAGAATCGAGAAGGAAATGGAGGCACTCTAGAGAGCACCACAGAGAACCAAAAAGTGACCACATGAAGACTTGGAAACAAGCCGTCTGCAGGAGGAACTTAGTGTCAGTTCCGTCAAAAATGAAAACCCCATGAAAACCCCATGCTTGCTTCTTTAGGCATCACTGGAGTAGGTTCACCACTTTCTTGACATCATGGAAGCTATGAATCAGCTGCACATACCGGTGAAAAAAGAAAGTTCAATGGGTGCCATGGGAATAGAACACAGAGGACTCAGAGAGGAACATGTAAGGATCTTGAATTGAGTGAGGGAAGAGTTCCTCTCGTGTCTGAAAGTTTATATGTTGATTGAGGATGAACTCGGCCCAAGAAAGCATAAAGAGACTGACTCGACTGCGGGAAAACCATCTGATTTGGTATACAGAAAAATCCTTCAGAATTGAACCTTTCTGTAATTTAGGAAAACACATGACACCCGCGCACATTCAAGTAGAAAGAAGAAACTGAGGAAGAAGTGCTCAGGCAGATGATTCTAGGTAGGAGTTTTCGACGAATTGTGGCTACTTGATGGGCTTATCACAGGTCACCTAAAAAGGCCTACAGTGATATTTACAAGCAACTTGAGATATTATATATCTCGAGGAAGACATTTCCTAACTTATCGTGGGAATGATCTTATGTTGCACTGTAAGTGGCTTATGTTGGTTGAAAATAAAGATGGGCGTTCAGCCCTTTTTGAGCAGCAATTTGTTCGAAAATTTCTTAAAATTATTGGAGCTATGATAAATGAGTCAAGAACTGAATGAAGAAATGAATTTAAATACTATAAACTATGATGTCTTAGTCTTGGTCTGCAATTAATCATTGCCATTACTTTTCCTAGTAACGAAAGCTGTTCATCAGTCGAATTTAACAACTAATCGAACCGTGAAGAAAGATAATTCAGCACAAGTCGACTCCCTCCCCTCCTCTCGCATTTCAAACCATTAGAATAAACATTTCAACTGGCCACACTCATCTGTTCTTCCCCTCAAACTCATGAATAGATTTAGAATCGCTTTAAATGCTAAGAGTTTCTCTGTGCCCCGCAAAAAACCTTTACGCAGAAGAATCCACTTCTATTATCCCGGTTGATGCATTGTTTGTAAAATGGTTTCTTATGCCGGACCACTTTGAGAATTCGGACTATTTGATCTACTGGAAATCTCTATGCTCTTCGCCGAATCTTCATCTCATCAATATTACTCTCGAAGCTTCAGAAACACGAGGAACACAATTTTTACAGATAATTTAGTTGGAGAATGAAACCGTGCAAATTTCATACAGAGGTTCATTAGATTCTCTTCAATGTGTTTCAATTTTCTTCATACTAGTAGCTATAATAACGAGAGGAAGCTCTTCAGAAATAAGGTGATAATTTTTGTCAGGAATATATATCTACCTGTTGGATCTGAAGAGACCTTTTAATTTTTAATTTCTGGAAATACTAAGCTAATTTTTTTTCTAAATTGTTCTTTCTTCGGCATTTTTGGCGCTCTTGTTCCTCGGAACAGAGGGCTTATCAATTTGCACAAATGTCTATAATTTTCGAATTTTTGGATGAAAATGGTCTTGAACGATTTGGTTTGAATCCGTGGTCAAAATCGATTCTGTCCGGCCGGTCTGATCTGGCCGGCCGGTCTGATCTGGCCGGCCCTCCTTTAATACGATAACTCTCGAACGGATTGAGCTAGGCAGTTGGAATTTTCAGAGTAGGTTTAGGAGATAAATATCTCGGTTAAGTTCGTTATTGGGCAGAATCGGCATGATGGTTTCGGAGTTACGAAAATAAAATTTCAAATTCAATTTTTTTTGAAATGCAGTTTCATCATAATAATCCATCGATATCATTTTCAACTCTAGCAAGCTAATACATACTTTCGGACATACGTTTTTTTTAAATTTCAAACATAAATCGTAGTTCTATGTTTTCACAGAATGCTGTACCCATAGAACTCTATACTACGTTAGTATAGAGTTCATTGGCTGTACTTAATTATTCTATCTATGAATTATTATATGATCTGTGTTCATTTATGTCATCTTATTTTGCTTAAGTGACATTTCAAATTTATTTCTGGTTCGTTATGTATGATTGAATGCAAAATGACCAATGAAATAACCTCAGCTATCGTAGAATTAAGGGGGTGCTATAATATTATACTTTTAAGATATTATATGATATGGAAATATATACTTTGGTAGGTAAATTGGGTCCAGAATATTTTCAGTATGGACAAAACTGCAATATTGGCTAAATTTCAATTGATGTAATATAATTTTCAAAGTAAATTTGAGGAATGGATATCTCGGATAAGTTCGTTACTGGGTAAAATTGGTCTGTTTGTTTTGGATGAATGATTTCTGGCACTCTCGTTGAATATAGATTCTTTTAAGACGTTGGAATTTCATTTAATTTATGATGAAGTTCTATCATAAGAAACCATTGATATAATTCCTAACTCTGAAAACCAATACTTTCAGAGATATGATTTGTCGAAGTTTCAACAAGAGCGCCAAAGCTCCTGTCCAAAGGGCTTTCCCACTTTTTTGTAATTAACTCTAGATCATATCTATTGTTTACCTGTTCGATCATTTATAAATCTTTACAATAATTTTCTTCGGATAAAGGATTATTATTAATTAGTGACACTAGGAGCCATGAATAATTGTATCCATATGGGAAAGTTTCCTAAATATTGAAAAATAATGTTTAATGTTTAATCCAAAAAATTAATTGCTATCATTTCCCACTTCTTTTGTGAATTTGACATTTGGCCGAATTATTGTAAATCGTTCATAATTTTTCATTGAGTTAATAAGGAAATATTTGAGGATAAAAACCTATCAAACTGGTAAAGGGTATTAGAGAAGCGTTGAAATCGTTGTACCGTTCTTAAAAGGACCAACAATGAATGCATTTCTTTCAACAAAAAACTTAGTTTCTTCGATAGACTGCGAAGTTTCAAATCCATAGAGTGCAACGAAATTTCACTACATTCCGTCTGATACAGATCCTTTAAAGAATCTCACATATTTATCATTTATAACTTCATTACTGTAAAATCTGAAGAAAAAAATTATGTATAACAATTCACAGAATGCACCCAACCGTAATGCTATATTATAAAAACTAATTCAGTAAAGATGGAAAGTTTACAATCATTTAAATATAATTATAGCGTACGCTACCAAGTCGTCTTATAAAGTTCTCGTTCAGATTGGATATGTAGAACGCTAGAATTGTTGCTAATTAGAAGAATGTCACGATGAGAATGCAAATTTGTGAAGATATTGTTAATTCACAATTTATTTAAAAATTCATGGATATCCATTTATCGGAAAATTCATTTATCAGTAGAAAACGAGCTCAGTATTGAATAAGAATAGTTTACATAATACACAAAATCTTTAGAGATCCTGATATTGAATAGTTTGTAAAAAAAATTAAAATCAAGAAAAAGTTCCAGTTCAGTATTTTGGAAGAATTTCGTATTAAAAATTGTTAACATGTTGATATGTGGTTGATAATATATTTAGATTCAGTTTTATTGTGTAGAGTAAAATTCAAATTTTTAATGTACTATAGAGGCTTCAGATTATGGTTTTTAGTGAATTATATGTTTATGAATAAGTCGGTTTGACGGCATGAGGTTATAAAAGAACACTTTTGGCGGACTCGTTATTTCTCTGCCCAGAATATTTCTTTTGAAATTTATTATTTGGTGTTTTGTGTGGAAGATGAATTTGTTTTTAACTTTTAAAGCATCGTTTTGTGGATAGACAATATTTTTTTGATAACCCCAATCACCACAGCATAATTTTTTTTTTTTTTGGAACAAACCAGAGTAGATGTACAACACCGCCTATGGAAACCCAACATTATTTGTTTACCTAATCCTGAATTAAGATGAGTTCTTTTTAATATTGTTTTTACAATTTTTTTTGGCAAAATTGAATAATGTAAGGGTAAATCCCAAGCTATTTGCAAGTAATTCAACTTTTAAATGTTGTGTTAATCGTTATAATATTTCGATATTACGTCAATATCTCAAACAAAAAAGATCCGATCAAGATTAACTCTAGAACTTGGCTTTATGAGTTTTTTCGAGATATTTCGAAAACGAAATTTCATATAGATATAAATCCGAAACGGCTCGGCGGATTTTGGCCATAAACGAACACAACGGGCGTATTTGGACTCCAAACCTACCCTGAAAATTTCGACCTATTAACTCATTGCGTTCGAGAGTAAAAATTGCACTCTGTTCATGTGAACAAGCGCTCCAAAACATGATACTGAAAATCAGTTATCATCAACTCTGATCGTGGAAATGATTCGTCCTGATTTTGGATTCTTCCTCTTTATTAATTATTTCACACTTCCGCTGCATCTTAATAATAAATTAGCAAACCATTGGCCGAAGAAGTGTGCAAACAAAAAGTATTTTATTGCTGCTCTTTTCAAAAGATAGGTTCTGCTCAGATGCCTTCATTTAAATTCTAATTTTTCTTGTGATTCTCACTTAGATTTTGTCGAAGTTATACTTACGTCAAAACTTAGAAAACTGAAGACGATAACATCGCCTGAAGTCGTCCTTATTCACTAATTATTTGAATTGATGACTTTATAATTATCAAGATAATCACGAGAGATGGACCCCTGAACGTAAACATATATAGCGTTTATTTTCGTAGGCTTCCTTTTTCGATGAATATGCATTGTTGATTCAACGAAAAAAATAGTATGTTCATATCTAAACATGACTTTGAAACTACACGAAAGATGATATCATCGAATATTATGATAATGCTGTCAGGAATGAAGCATAAGACTAGGAAGTAGGTTTATATACTAATCACTAGATATAATTCAAACACGTACCTACTCAAATCGTGGAGACAGTATCTAATTTAAATAAACTCATCTTGCGAGGATATTTCTATTTTTTACATTTTCCAGATCTTAAGGTACTAATCTAATCAATTACATAGAAAATATTCTCACCAATATTGAATGATCTTATCTGAATTCTATTGAATCCCTATGGGTTTTTGTATCACGCATATATTTTATCTGAACTTTGGAAAATTTGGAGGTTGGTGGCGCTGTATTGAATCATCGTAAACATATTTATACGAGTATAATTGTTTGAATATGCTGATAATTCAGGATGTGATAAATTGGACAACATGATTATCCCAAGATCGTGCAAAATACATGATTTTTATATTTGATCAGATTAATTTTCACCGATGAAAATAAATTGCTCGCAATGACGATATGGAAGCATCAACGTTGTATGGACATAATTTTCCGAGATGATCTACAAAATTACCGATTTTTGGCAATTGCGAATTTACTATAATTTGAGAAGAAAAATCATCACGTATGAGTGAAAAATTATTTATAATTTTGAAGATCGAATATTTCACGAATAAAAACACACAAATTTGGAAAACATAATAAAAAGTGCATGCTGACCGTGGTTGGTAACATTTACTAGGTTGAAAATGACAGGAAGAAATTATCGGTGTAATTTTTTAGTTAGACTTTTGACTCATGAGTGAGATAATCGAAGAAATTCCGGAATATCAAAATAATAATTATTCTTGAATTAATAACAGAAAAATAAATTGATATACTTCAGTGATCAACAAAGAAAAATAACACAGCCTGGAGTGTCCACAGTTTTCATTTTGGAGTATGTTGATTTAAAAAAATGAAAGAAATGACTTTATGATAGACATAGACGTGGGTGGCGTCAGCAGCATGACTGGGAAAGTGGAAAGGATCGAAGTTATGGAAAATCGTTTGAAAACTTGAGAATTAAAATGTGTGTGTTTGTGAAGTAAGAATATCGATCGTAACGAAAAAAAAAAGTTGGCATTCATTAAAATATTGGAGAAAAGTCAAAAAATTTCTACATATATTACTTATCGGATTTAAACGAAATAAATACATACTTTAAAGCAGAATAACATTCAAAAATTTTGTAGGCTTAATACAACGGTTAAAGGATAACGAGATTAAACTTAGAAAAATTATCAGACGGAAATATCAAGAAAAGCAAGTATCAAAGATAGAAGAAGTAGGTAAGAGGAAGAAATCAAGATAATAATTCAAGAAAAGCAAGTTTCGACTTCAGTTTCAACGTTTTGAACAAAAAAGGGCACTCAATGTTAGAATCAGGTAAATTTTAGTTTTTGAGATAGAATTTTTTAATAGTATCTAATGAATTGCTCCATTGTATTACAAATTGATATTTGTTAAATCAGTTGAATACATTCAAACCTTATTTTTTTTTCCATTAATTAGCACCCTTCCAAGAATACAATGTTTCAAATAATATTTCAATATTTTATAATAAATTCAATTATTTTGAAACCGGAACAAAATTATTCATTTAAAAATTACTAAAATTCAAGTATTCCAGTGACTCGAATACTAACAGTATACAGGGTAAGTTTTAAAGTTGTAAAATAATTTCAACCATAGAAGCTTCTCATCAAATGAAACACTTTTTTCATTTGCCATTTTTCCAGATTCGGCTCAGGTAAAAAGTTACAAGCGTTTAAAGATTTCACAATGTGCTAATACACTCCTGCATAGAAATTATCTATGACATTATTGGTGGACGACAAAAAACTATGGTAACGTGGTTTACAGCTTGATTCGGGATTCCAACTCTCAGGGACGGGTCCATAAAAGTAGTGAAATTTCTGGAGTTTCCCATTTTACAACATTCAATGAAGAATATCTCGAAAACGGTGCGTTTAAGAGAAATGATAAAGCGATAAGAATCTATGGTTAAAATTAATATACAACTCAAAGTCTCACCCTGTATATAATAATTTTATAGAAATATAAATAAAATCTTCGTTGATAGGAAGAATTGTCGCATATTTGGGGTTCAGAAAACCCTAACATGATTATTGAAAATCTTCTCTATCCACAGCGTGTAACTTTTTGGTGCGGTTTTTGGAGAAGAGAGATCAGTGGACCTAGTTTTTTGAAGATGAAGCTGGAGCGGCTATTTTGGTTAATGTATTGCGCTATCGAACCATAATTATTATTATATTATTGCAAAATCGACGAAATAAGGCCCCAAAGGTGTTATGGAAAATTTCATTGAAAAAGCATAATCCTGCAATAAAGACCTGAAGGCTATTTGGCTGATATTGGCGAACCCTCTTCTATTAAATGTAAATTCTAATTACAAAACCATTTGTCTTTAAAATATACCTACTACTAATCCAATGATATACAAACAATTAATATCTCTCAATTTTTATCTTATGGCATTGTACTTCAAAATATACCAAGAAATCATTCGTAATTTCGTCCAATGAATTGACAAATTTATTCCTTTGAAATTTATGATCATACCAAAAATAATCAAAACATCGAATGTTTCTACTCACAAAATCGCAAATATATATCTAGTACTACTTATTTATCTGATAATTCGATTAATATGAATGTTGTACTTTCGTGGGTTCATTGAGTAATCGTTAAGCAAATTCCATTTGGCTCTCAAATTTATCTAATTGTGTCAAGTGATTTAATTTTAAAAACAAAAATGAGTATTAAATAATATAGCTCTAAAATTGTAGAAATACTGTATTGATTAATTTCACAAGTTGTGCAAAATTCAAACATGAGTGTCAATAATTTAAATCAGAATATACTGCAAATATTACTCCAGGTTGTACTATTTCCATTACTAATATCCATTATCTTGGTCAACCAAGAATTGACAGTATTGCAGAAATGATCGTTGTTGAAAATATTTAACCAATTGATTAAAATAAGCACAAAGAAAACTAAATTCTTCTGAATAATACAATTCAAAAATAAAATTGCAGCATTTTTACTGACCGATATTTCATTTATTCTCGCTGTCAGGCGAAATTTATTTGGGAAGGGTCAATTAGATAAAAAATTTGCCCCTTATAGTCCGAGAAGATTATACGGGAAAGAATCCTCCGAGCCACGTTTTTGTGTAACAAAGAAAAATTTAACATATTCATTGAATGTAAATTTTCTGAATAGAATTCAAGAGAGGACCAGAACGAATGTGAGGGTTGAAGGTAAAGTGCAGAACAATATTTACACAGTATATCAATAAGGGTGTTTGAAAGGACGTGCACAGCTGACCATCATCGAACCCTGTAAAATTGCGAACTATATATCTTTGTAACGCACCCACGCTTAAACTGGTGGTTGTTGCAGTGTTGCCACAACTGAATTTCGCGGAGCATAACATTTCATGTCCAATCAATTCCATTCATGAGAGATTATTATAAACATTTATCGAATTTCCATATATTCATTTTGAGTCTAACAATTTTAAACAATAGCCTCTTCAGGTACATTATTTAACTATTCATCTTGCAATAATTGCAGATATTGAAAACAGGATACAATTTATAATTAGTTCCAAAGTTTACATTTGAATTGATGTGAATGACTACCCCAATATTGGATATTAATGGTTGATTCAATTTTTACCCGCACCACCATGTATGAAGAAATAAAAATTATAATATATTATAAAATATATAAAGAAACTATATGCATATATAAAGAGAATATTTTCGAAATGTACTTACTTGTGCAATATAATATTAATTTACCTGTTGAGACTAGAATGCCAAGGAAACAATTGTTATGTTTAAAATAAATAGTAGAATATTTTAATAATTTATAATGATCATAAATCTAATGAACTACGAATTCTTGTAAAATTATCTAGACATAAAAATGGGTATCCAAACATACAAATATTGATATAAAGAAATATAATTGAGACATAAAAATAAAATATGAAATACCAATATTTATTCGGTATTATCATCAATTCCTGAAGGCGAAGTCTTATTGCGATCAATAAGTGGAAAAGAAAAAAATATAATATGAATAGTATTAGTAAACAAAGACAAAAAGTAATTTCCTACAATATCAAAACAACACTACGGCCCAGTTTTCTATATTCCAAACAAATATTCGTAGAAATAATACCAATTTCAGCTATCGACAAATGGATGACGGGGTGGGGTACACCTGGTCCCCATCGCACGGGGGCATTAATATTAGTTCGTCCCAGTGTTTACATTAGCGTCGGTTCCTATGAAATTTATTTTGTCCAATGCATACTATAGTCGATTCACCTTTTGGGCCTTCGCAACGCTGGTCAGTGCTTTATTATTGAAATTCGCCGCAGGTCTGAGGAGACGCTACTTTGATATTTATTTCGAATACATTTTAAATCAGGCTGAAATTGAATCTCGAAGCAGGCGGGTTACGGAAGCGTTGCAAATTCACATATACACTTAAGAGCGTTTATTTTGCTCTGGAACGAGCTGAAATTGATCATCCATTAATGGAAAATTTGAAAGGCGCTGACGTGGCGTAAGTAGCTTTAGCGGTCTCATTCATTTAATGATCAATATATTTCAGTGGTTTGTAACAGCCTACACTGTTGAAATTTATAATTATTAGAGATGCGATATGTCGAGAAAACAAAAATTTAAATGGGCATATTCTGGGAATTGTTCGAATTGAGTATTCGAATAAATACGAAAGAAAATGTATTGAACATTCGAAAATTGTCACTTTTTGATGCAAATCTATGAATTTCTTCTTCAATTTGGTGAATTTATCAAAGTATATCAATTTTTTCAGTGATCCCAAAAGATAATTATTGTATATCAATTTTATAGCAACGAATAAATCATTTGCTTGGATACCATCATCGAGATATTTCCAGGAAAACATTGTGAAACCTCTTGTGCTAAAGAATTTTATAGTTGATTTTTCAGGTAACTCATTTCATCATTGTAGGACTGTAGGTGCATACAAAATTTCAGCTCATTCTGGTATTTCTATGTTTTCGGGATAATGATATTTTCTCGAATAATTTCTTTTTGCTTCTGGAGATACTCATGAAATTTAGCAGGATACGTAGGTAGTCTTCATTCTACATCTCAATAGTGAATTTCAACTTGATCTAATGTTTAGTTTAAGTTATATTTGAAATATGTGAAATGAAATCGTTTGGGTCCATTTTGGGCTAGAAATTCGAAAATTACAGACATTTTGGCAAAATGATAATGACACAATGAAAAATTACATTTACATTGGTCTATTTAATATTGAGACAAGTTTCATCCACATAATATTAAATAAATTAGAGTAAATCGTATATAATTTTTCATTGAGTTAATATGGATTCAAATCAAATAAAACCCACGAGCATCTAAATTGATAATGCTCTGTAAGAGTGCTCAAAAGCACTTCTTGTTGCTGGGATTATTTTATTTCCAGCATTTGTACTATATATAGTTTATAATGACTTCGTCGTTTGTGCGTTGGAAATAATAATACTTCATAAGAAAATACAAAGAAATATTCTTCGTTTAAATTGGAATATTCTTTGTTTTTATTCCCGAAAAAATTTACAGAATATGCCTAGCGCATTCGCCTTTTTGCGTGCTGGTACCGGGGTGTTATTATTGCATCAAAATGTTTGTATTTATAAAATTTTAATAAGACTTATGTCTTAAACGATGTAACAATTGATGCAAAATTCTTTATCAAATCTATTCATGTTCATTCGACCGTTCGTTAGTAAGAGTTTTAACCCTTAATTAATTCTGACAACATATCACCATTTTGACAGTTTCAATAAATTATTTTATTTCAAAAATTTTTGCCCCTAAGTATATTTTATTGATGTAATTTTATTTAATTTCATTAGGCTCTATTAATGACTTTATTACAATATCTCAATTTTATTGAAATTGATTTTTTGAGATCACAGAATAACATATTCAGGGTATCTTATTATTCGAGGGATTTGCCTACATATCTAATGATTACCTACATAGTTTTCTGGTAATTTCACTTGAATTCTTCAAATAATTTATTTATATTCGATGAACGAGCACGAATAAGTTCCTGATGTACGTACAATAATTTATTTAAATATATAGTTGACAGAAGAAATTTCCGGTTTTTTATATATTTTCAAATCGTCCTTTGAGCTGGCACAATTTCGCAATAATTTCAGTTGATTTAGGTGTTCAAGATAGAGAAAAATTATCACTAGATATAAAGCGTCTTGACATATTTAAGGACTATAAAATACAAAATTATATCTGATCAGGTAGAATAGATGATAAGTTCGTTTTCCTTGTTTAGTACAATTTTCTTATCACGGTTACCTGCCGTCTATCATTATGTAACAAATGAAAATAGATCTCAATATGAATATAGTCAATATTGGTGATAACGGCAATCCCTATTTTTTCCTTCGTAATTTTTTGAAAATAAAATACTGACCGTAGTGTATTGAAGTAATATAATTATCCACATGAAATAATGAAATTTATTTATTATATTCAATTATAACCAAAAAGTACACATTGCTCGAAATGGTAAAAAACAAAATTTTTCAAAAATACTCAATTGATCTCTTCCTATACGTTGCATGGATTTTGACATTTGGTTGATACCCTCGAAATGTGAGGATCTGTGAGGATCCTGCTGTTGATCCTGCAACGTCTGCATAGGAGGTAAACATGCTCGGTGGACAAAAGATCGGGGGATGGGGGTGGCCATGAAAATAAATTTACATTATTCATTGCAAACCACTCCATAGCAAGTCTTGCAAAATGAGGACGAGCAATATTCTAGTTGAAAAGTAATTCGTTCAACCCTTCAAGATATTGAAGAATATGCGGTTATAGAATCTCACCTATACATATCGGTCGGCCTTCATTTTGCATCGGATTAATACCAAACGAGATCTACTATCAACTCAACTCAAGTTCAATATTGCGATGAACTAAAAACCCCGTATTAACCAAAAATACTTGGAAAGATAATCTGATTGGACGGAGTGCTGAAAGACTTTCTTCAGTCCAAAAGACAACACCGATCTAAACCAACAATTTATAATCTTTCGAATTCGCTCAACTGACGGTAATTTCCACGTTAACGCACTCAGGCATGACTCAGCATTAAAGAATTTAACAAAATCTCACATACACCTGATAAAATTTTGAGGAATGACTGAAATTCGTGAATCATTTGATCAAACTGAATCAATTACAACCCATCTAGTAGATTAGTAGCTTATTATCCAAATCTTTTCTATGTTAATCGTTTCCGCACCCTTCTATGACATGAAAAAACCTACCTGCCAACGGCAATATGCTAATAGGGTCGCGTGTCACATATAAAGGGTTACACATGTAACCGACACCTACCTGTGTGAAGCACAGAAGCGTGCATGTATTCACATCAGATCATTGATAAAAAAACCAATTGGGTGTTCAATATTCAAAAGGGGTGAATTTAAATAGACATCCTTTGGGGTTGTCGGTACACAGAAAGCGATCTTGGTTACCTGTTGGACGTGATTTGACAGGCAGTGTCACCAGACGCGGTAAGCCGCTAGGGAATTGGATCCCTTCGGGATGATACTTTAAATTCTTGGTTCTCCCTGCATCACCCTGATTTACATCCCTTACGGTGTCAATGGGACGGGTTTAACATAACATTTAGGGCAGGGGAGCATTTTATTCGTGTTTATTCGAAGTCTCAGGTTATTGAACAAGTTATCAAGATGGTATCGTGTCATTTATAAGAAGATTAGAGGTGATTGCTACATTTGAGAACATTTAATATACTTATCGTCAATTGTTAACATTTGGAAAATGCAGTAATTAATAGAATTCCGAAGTATTCAGAAAATAATCCAATTGAAGTGAAATCCATTGATCAGAGAAACCCCCAGAGAAAAATAGGAGAATTACCCAAACTCTAGCCGAGACTCTAGCCATACCACTCCACTGATCTTAAATTTCGGAGATAACACAATCATATTCGGAAAATTAGGCATTTAATATAAACACAAATCTATTGAATTATAAGGGATTACGAAGAAATATTCAGCATGCAAATTTACTCGATTAGTTACTTATTTAAGATTATCGTGGAGTATCTAGATTGCCCATAGTATTCATGAGCCACTATCAATCACTTCAAAATATTTGTTTATTTTACTTTTTCTCTCGTATCTAAGAGTTATGCAACTTATCATACTTTCATCAATACTTGAAGTTGCTAGATTCATTCACTACAGAGATATTTGTAAGTACTATCGGCTTTCGATTCTTCAATATGAAATTGTTATGTTTCAATGGTCAGAATATTGGGAAATTTGTGAAATAATCAATCATCTTCCTTATTTGCAAACTCAGTACAGTTTCTGATTATTATTTTTGGCGCTCTTGTTCATTGGAACAGAGTGCTCATCAATTTGCCCAAATGTCTGTAATTTTCGAATTCTTGGCTGAAAATAGTTTTGGTTCGACTCACTGATCAAGAATCCGTGGTCAAAATCGATTCTGTCCATCCGCCAGGCCGTTAACACCATAACATTCGAACGGAATGAGCTATAGACAGTTGACATTTTCAGAGCAGGTTTGGGAAATAATAATCTCGGTTAAGCTCGTTATTAGGCAAAATGGACCTGGTAGTTACGGATTAACGACATAAAAGTTTTTTTTACATTACATATTTCAAATTCAATTTTCTTAAGATGCAGTTTCATCATAAGAATCCATTGATTATATTCTCAAATATAACAAACTAATACTTTCAGATATATGATTTTTCAGAATTTCAATAATTAATCTCTAAGATTTCATAGAATGCTCTAATTATAATTTGCTGATGCATGTCAATCCAACCTATAAGGTGAGTCATAGACCTACGTATTGCATTTAATTTTAATTATGCCGTTCTATCATAAGAATCCATTGATATAATTCCCAACTCCCAACGGTGGGTTTCACAAAGGTTTGACAGCTCTAAATTGCCAAACCTGTGTGATTCTATATCAATTTCCAGTTAATTTTTGATGCAACCACCGAATTAAAACCACAATTTAGCTAATTGAAGCTTCGTGAAACACCCGATGAGAAACCAGTACTTTTGGAAATATGATTTGTCAAAGTTTGAATAATTACTCGCTAGTAGTTTGACAAGAGCGCCAAATACCCTGTCTGTCGGTTTTTAAAAATTTTCTATGAATATAAAGCAGTTCAATCCAAAAGAATATTAAATTAATCAACTTTGCTCAAGTGTTACAATGGTTATTGACATATTTGTTTCGGATTTTATACCATTTTTCAAAACTGAGTTGAATAGCAAAGCAATGTATACTGTTCATACACATGAGAGGCGCTAGGATAGATGTAATTCTAATTGGTCAATAGTAAAAAGATTTTGTCAGTGACTGTATGAAATTTCTACAATTTCTAAATAATCTGAAATTTGGCAAAGCCGTTTATAGATTTTACCAGAATAGAAATTTTATTCATTATTTCAGTAACAAAAACTAAAGATTTTTCCGAAACAGTAAAAATTTCACACATTAACAGACAAATGTTACCATTTACTAATGATCAACTAGAATTTTACCTATCCCCACTCCCCTCATTAGTATTTTACGTATAAATTGCATTATTAAGAATATTTTGTTCAGTCGAGGAAATGAACTTGATCCAAGTTGTTTTCTTTGTATTTTTTCAAAATGTTTTTTCGTTCGGGAGAACTCAATATCTAGTACGAAAATTATTATGTTCGTTTCAATGATCATTTTGTTATCTCAAAGATGATATAATGCATTAAAAATACACCCTCTAATCATTCTTAGCCCCAGCACCGAAGATGCGATGAAAAATTGCGCCTCATGTCCGTAGTCGTGAACGAACCGTACGGCACTGGGGTGAAAATGGTAAATCGAGTGACGAAAAGGGGCCTGACCAAATCGTCAAGACTCTAATGCACTAGATAAAGTATATTGGGTCACTTTTAAATAATGGAGGGCCATTCTATTCGAGTATAATTCCATTTAAATAAGAGAGAAAGAAAGTTTCCAGCTGTGGGGATAGCCCCTGTGAGGGATGAAGGGGTGGGAGGTAGACGTGCGAAAAGCGAATTCGATAAGGATTGATTTTCACATGAGAAAACTCGTTCGGGAAATTCTCAGTTTTCCAGAAGGTGGTGATCAAAAACTCGAAGAAGTTGACTCGCGTTATCACCTAGTTCTATACGTATCTACGAATTGAAGAATATTTCAGAGATATTTTATTTTTCCCAAATTTCCAAAACTAGATATCTGATCGGGACGAAATTTGGTGTATAATAATGTGGGGAAAATAAGGGTTTTAAGCATACAATTTATGGTTTCCTAATAATTTGATTAACTATTAATATCATCTTCTATAAGTAATCATTAATGGATACTGTGGGAGGTATACTCATTTTTGAAAGGATTTTTTCTGGGTTTTCTCTCCCGAACTCTGAAAAATATCTATAATTATTTTGTGATTTGCTTCTGCGTAAGAAACACAGGATATTTGTCAGAAGCAATCAATTAAACAATGTTGCCTAACAAACAACAACGAAACAACATCAACGAAGAAACAACTATATCGTAACGTTTAGGAGTCTATATCAGACTCCTTCGTCAGCTTAATGAAAATCGTTAGAATTATTTTGTTGATAGTTATTTTGTGAATTTCAAGAATTGTCACAATTGACAATTCTTGAATTTCACAAAATAACTATCAACAAAATTGAATTGTGAAATTCAAGAATTGTCAATTGTCAATTGTCCATTGTGACAATTCTTGAATTTCGCAATAACTATCAACAAAATAAGTCTAAAGATTTTCATTAAGCGTCTGACGAAGCAGTCTGATTTAGACTACGAAACGTTACGATATGGTTCTTTCTTCGTTGATGTTGTTTCGTTGTTGTTTGTTAGGCAACATTGTTCAATTGATTGCTTCTGACAAATATCTTGTGTTTATTACGCAGAAGCAAATCACAAAATAATTTTTATTTTATAGATATTTTTCAGAGTTTGGGAGAGAAAACCCAGATAAAAACCTTTCAATAATGAGTATACCTCCCACAGTATCCTTTAATGATAACTTGATATTATTTTGACTTGTCATTCACAGAAACATACTTCACTGTATAAACATTCACTATATTAACAACCGTAGAATTTTATAATAATGTATAATAGGTACATTCAAATCCTTCAAACACGTCTCAATCGGAACGTACCCATAAACCATAAATCCAAACCTATATTTCTTGATCGGACGTGGTATCAACCGCTGTATGTATATCTAAGTGGAGTCGATTTGATCATGAACAAAAAATGAATACTAAACGACCCACATAATCCTCTTTTCAACATTTCATCATATTCCCCTGGTATATCAGATATATATCTAATAATTCATCCGAATATGTGGAATTGCAGCACACCACACGACCAGTCAAATTTACGACAGTCAAGATGTCGTACATCTCAGTCAAATTCAGTTACATATGCCTCTCGTCCTGTGACATTTCAATATATGTTTTATGGAATGTATAACCTGCACAAACCATATATCAAGAGGGACTATCAGAGCAAGGTGCCGCTCTGCTCGGACCCTGCAGGACATTCTGAAGGACCGATAGGGAAACTCCCCCAGGACTGGACTCCCTCACCCACACACAAATACCTTATCTGGAAACGGACAGCACTTTTCTATTTTCTGTCTCTGGTGGAATCGAGTATGCTCAAGACTCAGGATTGTATATGAAAAATGGCGATGTTCCATTGTCAGAATCGCCAACAAGAATAATTTGTACAGTTTGCCTCAGTCGAATGGAATCAATTCCGTATTTCCATTATGAAGACTATTCTTTAATTAAACTGTAAGAAGCAATGACGTGAAGTCATCAGCTTTGGCAAGATTTCATCGAAACAAATATAAAACAATCAGCGTGGAAGCCTCAAGTTAATCACCAAATTTACATTTATTCACTAGCATAACCCAACTCTTCGAAATTTCCATTAACTGTCGTTAATGACTACGTTTTTGGCGCTCTTGTTCCTCGGAACAGAGTGCTTATCATTTTGCCCAAATGTCTGTAATTTACGAATGTTTGGCTGAAAATGGCCTTAAATGATTTGGTTCGATTCACCGATCAAGAATCCGTGGTCGAAATCAATTCTGTCCGGCCGGCCGTAGGCACGATAACTCTCGAACGAGAGGAGTTAGAGGATTGAAAGTTGCAGGGTAGATTTGGAGCGTAAATATCTCGGACGAATTCGTTAACGGACGAAATCCACCAAGCGGTTTCGGAGTTATGGCCGTTTTTAGTGAAAACATTTTTGATGAATATTTCCGAAACCGATCACTCGATATATCTGAAATTTAGCACGAAATTGTAGAAAAATTACCTTTATATGCATGCGAAGTTTTGTACTGATCGGGTTACCGTGAAGCGCAAAAAAAAATTTTTTAAATTTTAACATTTTGTTTCTTGTTATTGAGTAAAATCGGTCTGATGGTTTCGGAGTAGCGAAGTAGCGGTGTAGCGGGTAGCAAAAATAATTTTTTTTTTACATTACAAATAAAGATTTTTTTTAAGATGCAGATTCACCATAAAAAGCCGTTGATATCATTTTCAACTCTAACAAGCTAATACTTTTGGAGATATGATTTTTGGAAATTTCAATAATGAATCGTACTTCTATGTTTTCACAGAATGCTCTTCTTAATTATTCTATCTATGAATTATTATATGATCTATGTTCTTGCATGTCATCTTATTTTCCTATGAAAGATAAACGTCAAAATTATTTATGGTTCATTATTCTCGATAAAACATACACCTCCTGTTCTAGATAGCGAAGTATGATTGAATGCAAAATGGCCAATGAAATAACCTCAGCTATCGTATAATTATGAGGATGATATAATATTATACTTTTAAGGTGATAATATAATGCCCGTGGATAATCCATATGATGATGGAAATATATTCTTTGGTAAGATATCAAATTGGGTTCAGAATATCTGCAGTAAAAACAAAACTGCAATATTGTCCATGTTTTAATTGATATAATATAATTTCAGAATAGATTTGAGGAATGAATATCGCAGATAAGTCCGTTATTGGAGACAATCGATCTGTTTGAATTTAGTTTCTTTCATGATGCAGTTCTATCGTAAGAATCCATTTATATCATTCCCCTGAGACCAATAATTTTGGAGATATGATTTGTCAAAGTTTGAATAAGAGCGAGAAAGCTCCTGTCCACAGGGATTTCCCACTTTTTTCATTTTTTGTTAAGAGATATTGAAATTTTCTTGAAAATAAAAATCAGGCTAAAATTCTGAATACCCAAAGTACAATTCAGCGTCCTGTTGGCAAAGTTCTGGAAACTGAACAGATAGGTAAAGTTTTGAACC
The DNA here is from genome assembly GCA_937662695.2 of Halyzia sedecimguttata. Lineage (NCBI taxonomy): Eukaryota > Metazoa > Arthropoda > Insecta > Coleoptera > Coccinellidae > Halyzia > Halyzia sedecimguttata. The sequence goes on from OW569415.2 coordinate 29,350,367, forward strand.
AAACAGACGAAACTCTTTCAAATGAGTCAGACTCATTTCAGAATGGGAAAAAATGAATGTGTAAAATGTTTCGAAGATTTTGAGATTACTGAATCTAAAGTAGACTGAACTCAGTGCATCATGTGTAAAATGTGGCTGCACGAAACCTGTATGATGTATATGGCGAGTATTGTAAGCAATGTTAATTACAAATTGAAAAAGTATAACGTTTAAATGGAAAATATAAAGAAAAGGAAGAGAAATTTTCAATGAAAATGGGTATTTGAGGTTAGTACCAAAGATGGTTGTGCCATCTAGTCAACATCTAGAAATGTTAAGATATTTTCTGAAAATAATAGAAATATTGTGTTCAAATAAGTGGAAAAGTTTAACGGGTAATTCTGCAAAAGAAGCAGATTAAAAATAATTCTGCTGGTACCTGCCGACACGTGTTTCTGCTAGTTGGCTTCTTCAGGACAGGGCAACCAAGAAACCAAGAAAGATGGAAATGAAAGTGAAAATAGGTGACACCACACCAGGAGCGAGCAACCAATTGTGCCTTCAGCTCTAGGACCTCCATTTCGGAGGTAAACTATGGCATCGGCACGGAGGAAGCATAAGCTACCTGTGCGATGCGACCTCAACCCGAGGATATGAAACATAGAAATATGGATCATGCGGAGTAATATAAATAAGTGGAAAAGTTTAACGGGTAATTCCGCAAAAGAAGCAGATTAAAATTAATTCTGCTGGTACCTGCCGACACGTGTTTCTGCTAGTTGGCTTCTTCAGGACAGGGCAACCAAGAAACCAAGAAAGATGGAAATAAAAGTGAAAATAGGTGACACCACACCAGGAGCGAGCAACCAATTGTGCCTTCAGCTCTAGGACCTCCATTTCAGCAGAATTATTTTTAATCTGCTTCTTTTGCGGAATTACCCGTTAAACTTTTCCACTTATTTATATTACTCCGCATGATCCATATTTCTATGTTTCATATCCTCGGGTTGAGGTCGCATCGCACAGGTAGCTTATGCTTCCTCCGTGCCGATGCCATAGTTTACCTCCGAAATGGAGGTCCTAGAGCTGAAGGCACAATTGGTTGCTCGCTCCTGGTGTGGTGTCACCTATTTTCACTTTTATTTCCATCTTTCTTGGTTTCTTGGTTGCCCTGTCCTGAAGAAGCCAACTAGCAGAAACACGTGTCGGTAGGTACCAGCAGAATTATTTTTAATCTGCTTCTTTTGCGGAATTACCCGTTAAACTTTTCCACTTATTTATATTACTCCGCATGATCCATATTTCTATGTTTCATATCCTCGGGTTGAGGTCGCATCGCACAGGTAGCTTATGCTTCCTCCGTGCCGATGCCATAGTTTACCTCCGAAATGGAGGTCCTAGAGCTGAAGGCACAATTGGTTGCTCGCTCCTGGTGTGGTGTCACCTATTTTCACTTTTATTTCCATCTTTCTTGGTTTCTTGGTTGCCCTGTCCTGAAGAAGCCAACTAGCAGAAACACGTGTCGGCAGGTACCAGCAGAATTATTTTTAATTATTTTTAATCTGCTTCTTTTGCGGAATTACCCGTTAAACTTTTCCACTTATTTATATTACTCCGCATGATCCATATTTCTATGTTTCATATCCTCGGGTTGAGGTCGCATCGCACAGGTAGCTTATGCTTCCTCCGTGCCGATGCCATAGTTTACCTCCGAAATGGAGGTCCTAGAGCTGAAGGCACAATTGGTTGCTCGCTCCTGGTGTGGTGTCACCTATTTTCACTTTTATTTCCATCTTTCTTGGTTTCTTGGTTGCCCTGTCCTGAAGAAGCCAACTAGCAGAAACACGTGTCGGTAGGTACCAGCAGAATTATTTTTAATCTGCTTCTTTTGCGGAATTACCCGTTAAACTTTTCCACTTATTTATATTACTCCGCATGATCCATATTTCTATGTTTCATATCCTCGGGTTGAGGTCGCATCGCACAGGTAGCTTATGCTTCCTCCGTGCCGATGCCATAGTTTACCTCCGAAATGGAGGTCCTTGAGCTGAAGGCACAATTGGTTGCTCGCTCCTGGTGTGGTGTCACCTATTTTCACTTTTATTTCCATCTTTCTTGGTTTCTTGGTTGCCCTGTCCTGAAGAAGCCAACTAGCAGAAACACGTGTCGGCAGGTACCAGCAGAATTATTTTTAATTATTTTTAATCTGCTTCTTTTGCGGAATTACCCGTTAAACTTTTCCACTTATTTATATTACTCCGCATGATCCATATTTCTATGTTTCATATCCTCGGGTTGAGGTCGCATCGCACAGGTAGCTTATGCTTCCTCCGTGCCGATGCCATAGTTTACCTCCGAAATGGAGGTCCTAGAGCTGAAGGCACAATTGGTTGCTCGCTCCTGGTGTGGTGTCACCTATTTTCACTTTTATTTCCATCTTTCTTGGTTTCTTGGTTGCCCTGTCCTGAAGAAGCCAACTAGCAGAAACACGTGTCGGTAGGTACCAGCAGAATTATTTTTAATCTGCTTCTTTTGCGGAATTACCCGTTAAACTTTTCCACTTATTTATATTACTCCGCATGATCCATATTTCTATGTTTCATATCCTCGGGTTGAGGTCGCATCGCACAGGTAGCTTATGCTTCCTCCGTGCCGATGCCATAGTTTACCTCCGAAATGGAGGTCCTAGAGCTGAAGGCACAATTGGTTGCTCGCTCCTGGTGTGGTGTCACCTATTTTCACTTTTATTTCCATCTTTCTTGGTTTCTTGGTTGCCCTGTCCTGAAGAAGCCAACTAGCAGAAACACGTGTCGGCAGGTACCAGCAGAATTATTTTTAATTATTTTTAATCTGCTTCTTTTGCGGAATTACCCGTTAAACTTTTCCACTTATTTATATTACTCCGCATGATCCATATTTCTATGTTTCATATCCTCGGGTTGAGGTCGCATCGCACAGGTAGCTTATGCTTCCTCCGTGCCGATGCCATAGTTTACCTCCGAAATGGAGGTCCTAGAGCTGAAGGCACAATTGGTTGCTCGCTCCTGGTGTGGTGTCACCTATTTTCACTTTTATTTCCATCTTTCTTGGTTTCTTGGTTGCCCTGTCCTGAAGAAGCCAACTAGCAGAAACACGTGTCGGTAGGTACCAGCAGAATTATTTTTAATCTGCTTCTTTTGCGGAATTACCCGTTAAACTTTTCCACTTATTTATATTACTCCGCATGATCCATATTTCTATGTTTCATATCCTCGGGTTGAGGTCGCATCGCACAGGTAGCTTATGCTTCCTCCGTGCCGATGCCATAGTTTACCTCCGAAAAGGAGGTCCTAGAGCTGAAGGCACAATTGGTTGCTCGCTCCTGGTGTGGTGTCACCTATTTTCACTTTTATTTCCATCTTTCTTGGTTTCTTGGTTGCCCTGTCCTGAAGAAGCCAACTAGCAGAAACACGTGTCGGCAGGTACCAGCAGAATTATTTTTAATTATTTTTAATCTGCTTCTTTTGCGGAATTACCCGTTAAACTTTTCCACTTATTTATATTACTCCGCATGATCCATATTTCTATGTTTCATATCCTCGGGTTGAGGTCGCATCGCACAGGTAGCTTATGCTTCCTCCGTGCCGATGCCATAGTTTACCTCCGAAATGGAGGTCCTAGAGCTGAAGGCACAATTGGTTGCTCGCTCCTGGTGTGGTGTCACCTATTTTCACTTTTATTTCCATCTTTCTTGGTTTCTTGGTTGCCCTGTCCTGAAGAAGCCAACTAGCAGAAACACGTGTCGGCAGGTACCAGCAGAATTATTTTTAATCTGCTTCTTTTGCGGAATTACCCGTTAAACTTTTCCACTTATTTATATTACTCCGCATGATCCATATTTCTATGTTTCATATCCTCGGGTTGAGGTCGCATCGCACAGGTAGCTTATGCTTCCTCCGTGCCGATGCCATAGTTTACCTCCGAAATGGAGGTCCTAGAGCTGAAGGCACAATTGGTTGCTCGCTCCTGGTGTGGTGTCACCTATTTTCACTTTTATTTCCATCTTTCTTGGTTTCTTGGTTGCCCTGTCCTGAAGAAGCCAACTAGCAGAAACACGTGTCGGCAGGTACCAGCAGAATTATTTTTAATCTGCTTCTTTTGCGGAATTACCCGTTAAACTTTTCCACTTATTTATATTACTCCGCATGATCCATATTTCTATTGTGTTCAAAACTACGTTGTAAGAAAATCATCCATTACGTAAAGATAAAATAAAACAACACGTAAAAAGTAAACAATATGAATATGCTGATGATGGATAAGGATTTATGATAATTTATATGAATAAACGAATTGAGAAAATCAGAATTTTCTTTAATTTTTTCCTTAGGGCAACTATCCCGCAAGTCAAAATATCATCGCGGCATCTAACCCACACAGAAGGCATATATCACAGGACTTTTTTATTTTGTTTATAACTAAAGAAATAAAACAAATACATAATATTAAATTATCCTTATTATTTTGTTCCCTGATGAGTATACAAACTAACACTAAAGTATAACATTATTACATAATTATCTTTCGTATTTTTACCGCCGATTTCAAAAAGATGGACAACTATTCCACATTTACAATATTAACTTGCATATGCTTGGGACCAAATAATCACAACTTGTATCGTATAAATTAATAACAAAATGGCGGAGGTGCTAGGAAGAGCAGATGCAAGAACTCCTTAAAAACTCGAGGAATGTTGTCATGAAATTCACACCATATAAACTGCCAATATTTATCGCCTTATGCGGGCAATAAAATTACCACTCTAAACTTTAAATGTTTAATTCCAAGGGTTCCAATTGGGACCATGTCTCCTCATGCTAATTACCATCATAAGGGTACATTCTAATGGTATAATGAATAATCATCGTCTAGATATCCCTCGGTAGTATTCAATTTTCCCTGATTACAGATTAAACGATTGCATTTGCGATAGTTTCCGAGAATCCAACAGTCGTTTGGTTTGTCGCCTATTTTCCTGCCTTCATTAAAGTTGGCAACGTCAGAATTGTATATGCATCAGGGAAGGATGACAGTTGTTTGGGAGTGGTTTGAAGTTGCGCTAGGGCCGATAGGGGTGCGGGGACGAAAAGGTTTTAATTATAGAATGGGGATGGCACAATTTATGAGGACGCTGAGCTGGCGACATTTATGATAGCTCATTTATCGAATTTATATCACAAAGACACGGAATTGTACTCGAAAATTGCCTATCTAATATTGATAGTATTGGAAATTGAAAGTTTTTCTATTGGCCATTAATTATTTAGGCCGTGCATGTGACCCTTCGAACCATATGGGGTTGGACCTTCGTTATCGGAAGGATGAAAAATAAGATCACATTATAAGCAGTAAAAAACAGGTGGGAAAGCACTGACAGCAAATTCATGACCAGATCGGCCACCCACCAATCCAGGTACTGAACTCACCTAAGGCTGAAAATTGTTGTTAAATTAAAAGCATTACCCACTCATTGAATATCCTTGCATATCTCATTTCATTGAACCATCAGGGTACTGAATATTATTGCAGCATTCACCCTTTTCTATTCGATTCTTTTGTTCAACATTTTTCATTTTTGGTTTCATGTATTGAAGAAATTGATAAGTAATCGTTGTTGGACATTAATCATAGCTAGGAATAGGTAAATTCTCTATGAAATATGTATGATTTTTATATCTTTTTTACAAATTATTACCCTAAGAAAACTTTTCGAATATTTTTCAACTCAACCCCCAATTTTCAACCCTTAGTGTCAATCAATTCTCAGAAAAACGTCGAAGGAAAGTTTCAGAGAAAAGGGGGTGGCAATTTTTTTTTCGCTGCTCCCTAAGATTTATACAGGAAGTAATAAACGAAAATTGACTTATATGGACTAAGGAAAATTGGGGATTGAAAAGAAATAATAGGTATGTACCTACTGATATTTCCACGTTTTCACGACTAGTAATACTAGTAACTGTGCGGTATTTCAGCATATTCCAATAATTCATTTGTTTGAGGTTTGTTTGAAACTTTCAATATCGGCAGAGTTCCACCTCTAAATATTCTTCTAATAAATATTTCGATTTCGCCGCCCTCGACCTGTTAAATCCAGTTTTATTGTGATGTTTTCCGTTTTCAATGGGGAATGCTGAACAGTCAATTTGGTAATAAGGTCCAAGGTACGGCGCAACATGTGACATTAACAAGAAGGGGTGAGTCAGCGATTTCGGGAGTTTTCCTAATAATCTGTCAATGGGGCATGTTCCTCCAAAATCAATGATGTTCGGAAATTGACTGGCTGTCCTGAAAGGATCGAACGAGGATGTTGAATAAACCTAATATTCCTGGCAAATCCATATATTATTGATGGGGTTGCAATGTTAAACTGACCCTTGTATCGAACGGGGTGATCACCCCAGTCGTTATGTTTCATTTTATTGCAAAAAAAGTGGAGCTAATCATTTAAGCGACTGGATATAATGTGGATTCGACAATAGATAGGCAATTTCCAATTATTTGAATTATACCTTATTCTGTATGCCTTCCAGCGTACGTAAAGAGATTGGTCTGGGATCCTTGGGCCTTTTTGCAAACAACTATAATACCAGGTTTTTCGTGAGGAAGTTAAATTGGGGATTATGAAAACTTGATTAATACTTATTAATTTATTAACTAAATGTTGAGATTATTTTATAAATGATTTGACAACATTTGTCCTACAAAAACAAATTGTTTAATCAAACCCCCTCAAACGTGTACTGATTACAAGATAAAAAAAATGGGTTCAAGCCCTGTGGACAGGAGCTTTCTGGCGCTCTAGTTCAAACAGACAAATTAGATCTCCGAAAGTATTGGTTTCTCAGAGTTGGGAATTATATCAATGTATTCTTATGAAAGAACTGCATCATGAAGGAAATTAAATTCAAATAATAGTTTATTTATCAAGATTAAATGAGCAATCTGAGAATGAGAACTGCACCATGAAAGAAATCAAATTAAAATAGCTGAAATGAATTTGACTCTTTCTTATAGAACAGGATGAAATGTACGAGTATGAACACAGATCATATAATAAAGCTTAGATAGAATAATTATAGCATTCTGTGAAAACATAGAAGTACGTACGATTCATTATTGAAATTTAGAAAAATCATATTTCCGAAAGTATTAGCTTGTTGGAGTTGAAAATGATATCGATGGATTTTAATGGTGAAACTGCATCTTAAATAAAAATTACAGACATTTGGGCAAATTGATAAGCACTCAGTTCCGAGGAACTAGAGCGTCAAAAAGTGTAATTCCCTTTCCGGTATTTGAGCACGCCCTCTCTCGTTCCGAAACCGAAGCGTAGACCAACCCGCTATCGGGCTCCTCGTACGATCTTGTCGATTAAATGATTATTACTCATCTGAAATGGCGATGGTATTCTACAAATAAATTGGTAAGTTTTCCTAGTCCGACAATTAGAAAGTTTTCGATACAACTTCGAAAGACATTGTACCCGTCTTGTCTACACGTGTTTATTCATCTGCAATTTTTTATATGATTTTGTGAGAGAAAATTTCGGGAAACAAAGAGAGGACCTTGAAAATTTTTCTAAACAAATTTTTCTCTCAACTTTTTGTAATGCCGAAAAAATCATCAATCATTCATTGAGTACTAATGAATTTTTTTTGTGTGCTTACCTGGTGGGGAGAGTCCTAGCCTTGAATGTAGAGCTGCTTTGGATTCTTCTGACGTGGGTAATGGCATATCTTGCCTCCAGTTTATTTCGGGTTCGTTCATCCATATTTTTCCTGAAAAAATAAACGGATTTAATATAATTTTAGTCGGTAGGAATTCAATGTAATGTCTATAAGTATAGTCAATTATTAGATATTCGGGAAATTGTACACAAACAAATAAATGCTGATTCTTAAGAAACTTTACTGTTATCGATACAAACATTCCGATTCTTTTTTTTTGCTTCCGTACCTACCGATTTCCTAAATTCTTTTCTCGAGAACCACTAATAGTAGAATATTATAAGGTAGATAGTTTAAGATCAAGCATTCAATTATATACAGTCTGACTTGCATATCAATCCATCACTAAGTTTTTGAGAAATAATTTCAACCCCAAATTCTAACCCTGTGTGGAGTAATCTGTTGAGAAGTTCGGAGCATCGTCTCAAGTCATTATTGGATTTCAGTAAAAAGTTTCATGACTTTTCCTCGAACAGTTTAGTAGAAAATGCCCAGATGTTCGGATTTTTCATTTATTATTTTATTTTTGGACACTCCATGGTGAAATTTTTAGGACAGGTGACAACATGCCTATTGCTACACGATTTCAGAAGTATTAATATTTATTTATTCTTTTCGTTATCTTATTCTGGGTACTATATTAAGTTCCATACAACTGTTTTCCGATTTCTCTTGAGTTCACATCGGTGCATCTATATATTTGTATTTAAAACTATTTAGGGGTTACACCTAGTTGCAAGATCGAAAAAAAATTTTAAGATTTATTTCAGCAAAGTCATTATAATACAAAGAAATATGTACATACAGTGAAACTCCTGAACTTTATAAGTACAATTTTAGTTCTTGAAAATATTCATTTACACTCTAGACAATCTCCTGGAGATCCTCCAAAAAGAAGTGTCTGCGGGTGTGCACGATATCTGTCTTATGGATTTTGTAAAATAAAAAACCAAAAAAATTATAATAGTGGATAAATTAGTCCAGTTATTATTCGAAGCAATAGTAAAAATTTTTATTTTTGAAAAAAGGGCGGTTTCCAAAGAAATAAAATTCGGACGATCAAATTTTTTCAGTAAAATGGATTAAAAATAATTATCTGAAATATTTTTTCCGTCGATTAATACCTGGAGAATATATCTGAGAAAGTTGTGTCCGATCGGTTGAGCTCTTTTTGAGAAATCGTGACTTCAGCATTTCAGAAGTTTCAGAAGATGTTTACACCTGGTTGAAATTTGTTTCCATCTCCCATGGAGTCATCTATTCTAAGGCCATAAGTCTCGCCATTAGCTGTATTCTCTTCAGCATCAGCAGCTTCTAATATATATGTAGACCTTTTATATTGTCATTCTATATATATATATATATTTATACAAGGATACAATATATATATATATATATTTACTAAACTTTGGAATCTTGAACCATTTTAGTGTAAATTTCATGTGGTTTCTTGGGTTATTGGTTCTTTTTAAAGACAATATCAAAATCAGTCTACAATTAAAACAATGTATTACTAAATAACCAATTTATAACTAATAATAAATTGGTTTAATTGTAGTTGATTTTGATATTGTCTTTAAAAAGAACCAATAATCCAAGAAACGAAAAAGAAACCAAAAAGAGTTCGCAAAAGGTGTTACGCGCCATAAAAACAGCTACTGCTCCGGTTATAATGCTCTGAGACGTCCTTATAAATATGCGTTTGTCTCCAAGAATATTCACAGGATCGATTAAAAATTTGCAGAAAAAATACTCCAATTGTGTACATTCTGAAAATCGATTTCTTGAAATGTTTAACTAAGTGTAACCCCTTAGTAATATAATCTACATAAAGATATGGAAAGGACGCAAATTTGGTCGTTTTTTATATCTTGTATCTCTTTCGTATTTGTATTTAAGTATTCTCAGTACCATAATATAGCTTTCGAGTAACATTAACTCGAGCATTAAACCATATTTGTCTAAAAAAAGATTACATTAATTCACCTCCCAGGTTTTCATTAATAAATGAAAATTCTGCATATTATTTCTCATGCATTATCAATTCCTGGATTTCATTATTATCTTTGACCGACGCACGACTGAATATCCTTATGCTCAATTACGGATATCACAGAATATTCCACAACCAACAACTTCGAATCCGTAAAGGTGAAAAGTCTACCTTGACATTCAAAAGGGGACATTAATACAACCTTGAGGAAGACACCTAAACGAGGAATTCCCAATTTAGGGATTTTACGACTAGCGGAGGTTGAAGACCCGAATCGTAACGTTGTTGTGGCTGCTCCAGACCTATGGAGGAAGCTGCGTGTTCCAGGACGATTGTTACGGTGGTGGGGCGAAGGGGGGTATTGATTAGAGCGACCCTAGTTAGCGCCGCGCCTTGCCCCCGCTACCCCTCGCATATGTTCGCCAACGCTGCCGGCAGGATAATTTTGGGCTTTTGTGGATACAGGGAAAGAGGGGGTGGGGATGATTTTCGCCGTCCGGACTTAATGAAATCATGGACGGGAATAATTTTGCGATGAAACAAAGCGGGCGAAGTCAAAAGAAGCGGAATGAATCGTTTTCTAATCCCTGTATCAGCAGGGGTTGTTATTTTGCGGATTTCGTTTGATGTTGTACTGGAGGAATGGATATAATCGGTTTTGTGGTATTTTTGTTAAAAACTTTGATCCTCTGGTTCTAGAATTGTTCACTCGTCTTTTCCATTTTTCAATGCATGTTCCTCTAGAGTAGTGTTGTTATCTTCTATTTCTTTACAAACCTAGAACTCATGCTACTTGCATTTCTCTTGTGTCTCAGTTTTAAACATTAAAAGATAGGAACGGAGATGAAATTATTAACAATCAATTTAATTTCACGATCCGGGAAACTTATCATTAGAATTCGGTGAAATTTGTTATTTTTTGATTATTTATTCAACAAAGGAATACATTCAGGTATAAAACCCACATTAGTATTCACAGCATATAAAAGAAACAGTATCGCAGACTATATAAATAATTAATACCTAATTAACACACGAATCGATAATTTCTTCATAATCCAAAAAAATTGAGATAATTGAATCCATATTTCTCTGGGGAAAAAAGTATCATAATCTTCAGCATGCCAGCACGAAGGAAAGAATTCGATTCATGAGGGTTCGCTTTAAGGAAGACAACGTAACAATAAAAAAATCATATTAACATAAAGGGCACCCGAAAATCAGTAATTTTGGTTTCCTATTATCAGAAAATAGGATTTTTCTGGGAACTATACTCAAAATCTATTTGTTGCTTTGAATTCTATTGATAATTTTTAACTAAATATAGTAACCAATCAAATTACTTAATTTTGAGGCATGTGTCATTTTTCATCCAATCACCTCTGGATTACACCGATAATATCCTACATTTGGTGTTTTCAGATTGGCAATTAATTATTGTATTGACTATTTCACTCATATGAAAATCTGACCAACGACAGGCCAAAGACATCTCGTATTATCGCGAAAACACCAACTGTCTTTGAAATATGATTGGTTTTACAACTTTGGTGTTTTCAACGACTCTACCATGGATAAAGACTGTTTGACAAATGATAAATATAAATTACAGACGTCAACATGAGTCATGTTGTTCGTGAAATAGTCTAATGAAATAATACTCGTGACTGAATTTATCTCATAAGTCTGTCTTTTATTTCTTAACTCAACTGAGTTGCTTAGAGAAAACACCACTCGCCTTTCGGACTTCTTTCGGTGATATCAGGCAACTCATTTTCGTTAAGGAATAAGTCGATAGACTTATCAGTAGTAATATCACAAGTGATGGAATATTCGCGACAGGTCTGTCGGCTTATTTCTTGAAGAAATTGAGTTGCTTCTCTCAGCAACTCAGTTGAGTTAAGAAATAAAAGACATACTTATGAGATAAATTCAGTCACGAGTGATATTTCATTAGACTATTTCACGAACAAAACGACTCATGTTGACGTCTATAATTTATATTTATCATTTGTCAAACAGTCCGTATCCATGGTTGAGTCGTTGAAAACGCCAAAGTTGTAAGACCAATCATAATTCAAAGACAGTTGGTTTTTTTCACGATAATACGAGCTGTCTTCGGCCTGTGGTTGGTCAGATTTTGATATGAGTGAAATAGTCGCGAAAAATCAATCACTTGTAATATTACTAGTGGCAAAAATTAAACGTCAGATTGACAATCAATTTTTTGAAATCTACAAAGTAAAAAATTATCTTATCGAATACCCCTCGGGCCTTGAAAAATACTCAAAATTTTGTCATAGAGAATAAAGGATACTAGCTCTCGAACTGGGGCCTCAGGCTATTATCAAGAAACACGCTTTCAGCATTCTCTATGAAAACATGATCTCGGTATTATCAAGGCCCTAGGGGTAATACTACTGACAATCAATATTATATTTTCTGAAAAATATCAATAGACGACGTTAGTTTGACAGATTCTCTAAACTGGATTAAAAATCTATATACATTTGAATCGATAAATGACGTTTTAAAAGTTTTTTCTATACTTATATCCGGATGCATATTTTAAACAATTCGTTGATTAATATAGGTACATATTTGGAATTTAGTTTTTGATGGAGTATTATTTTACAGCAGTGAAATTTATTGATCATTCCATGAACGAAAGTTCACTTGATATAAAACTTTTAGGTGGTTTATTACTTGAAAATGATAATTGTAAGAAAATCATATGAATTTATTATAATATTTTGAACAATTTTTGAGCTCTGATTGAAACTTGGGGAAACAAATCGGGTTTTGCATATTGATTGAACCACTTATTCCCCCGCTTCACATCATCCTTTTTCTAACAAAATTGTCCCTACCGTCGACGCATCCGCGACAGGGGCAAGTATAAGGCCACAATTTACTTAGGAAGTCCCTTTTATCAATCGAATTGTGCATCTTCAAAAGGACGCCCCCTTTCCTCCCCCTAGCCTCCGTTTGAGCGGGGCGCCCACCAAAATGCCCTTATTTCACTTTTATTTAACTCAGTTTTATCTCCTCTAAATCACATAGCCGGTGGATGTTTGAATCTGGAACGGTCGACCATCGAGAAATTGGAGATTAAGGGATGGGAATGGCGGCTAGCATTCACCCCCTCGACCCTTGTTCTTTGTGCTACCAGTATCAGATGCTCGAAAGTAAATATCCTTTATTACGTGATAAGAGGAGATGTGAAGCCGTGATGTTTGAAGGACACCCGTGTCCCTGCTAAATTACGAGAAATTTGAAAATTCAGGGTGAAAAACTTGGGGGTTGTTGCATATTGTATTCCCAAAAAAAGTTTGGGAGCTAGGATCATAATTACGAATAATTACCCAAGCGGTCAGGGATTGAAAAACGAATTTTACATTTTTTGCGCCCCTCATGTCGCCCAAATATCTGAATTTTTAGCCCAAAATGATCTCAAAAGTTCAGTTTCGACTCACTGAGGAAGAAGCAAGCATCAAATTCGATTCTGTTTGTTCGGCCGGAAGTCCATAGCAACGATGACTCTCGAACAAAACGAAATAGAAACTTTATATTCTTAGACTTGGTTTGGGAACAAAATATGCCGGTTGAGTTAACCATTAAAACAGACCAATCGGTTTCGGAGTTAAAAATTACGAAACTGTGCAGTCGATTTAACGAATTAAATTTTTTTTATAATTACTGATGTAAAGTCAGGATGATAATTTTTCTAGAACTTTCTAGTGATACGATCCTCACAAAATTAGACACACGTCTTTACGTCGGTATTTTACAACTAGTTATCAAGTTTCAATTCAATCGGATCTGTATTGTTCGAAATAAAAATTAGGAAACCGTTGAGCCAATTATGCCCATTAACAAACTTAACAGTCGCATTCAGATGCGCCACCTACCCTGAAAATTTCAAGTCGCTATCTCTTTCCGAAAGTTATTGTGGAAACGGCCGGCCGGACAGAATCAAATTCGGCAACGAATTCTTCATCAGTGTGTCGAACCTAATAGTTACAGACAATTTTCGGCAAATAATTCTAGAATTACAGACATTTGTGCAAACGTAGAGCACGCTGTTTTCCATAACATTCGCGCAAAAATGGTGGGATTCTATAGGTTTATTATTTGGCAGAATAATAATTAAAATGCTACGAGATCTAATTTCCTCTATTTTTGAATATAATATCGTAATTCATCAAATTTTTACCGCATACTTTGGAACAACAGTTTCAAGTAATGCACTTCTCAAGTTCGGTGTACGTAGGTTGCTATTTATCATCAGGAATACTAAATGAAAAAAGAAATATATGATTGAAAAAGACTTTATCGATATCATCAATCTGTGTGATGATAGTACCTTGCATTCCTCAAAAAAAAAATTTATTGCACTTTTGCCTTTACCATTGTTCGATGTATTTCCAAAAGATGCTGATGTTTGAACGTATAGGTAAGTATCATAGGTATCTAACGTTAATTCCGTATAATCAGCACCTTCAGCGTCGGCAGGATAAAAAAAATCTGATATCACCAACTCTGTAGCAATGTTTCACCAGTTTCGGTTAGAAAATTAGACACCTAGTATTATTAAACCCTTAGTATTTCAAAATGTTCTCTAATCCAAATTTCGATCAAGGAAACTTACCACGAAAACTAGGACTGAAACAATCATGATACATTTTACCTAATGTTCTTCTTTAAAATTTTGTAAATCGAGATTGTAGATACTTTTTCGGAAAAAGTAATTTGGATTGTTGTTTCACAGAAAAGAGGTAAGATTTCGTTCAACTAATTAAAGTAGATATAATATTAGCAGCGGCCAATTCAAGAAATATTGACTTATTTTCCACATCAATTTTTTTTCTGAAAATATTCTCAGATATACGGAAGCACTTAGTTTTTTCAATTTTTTTTTAGTTTCTGCCTATTTGATTGTTTGCATGTGATTCTGTTGGTATTTAATCATTTTTTTAAATTTTATATTATGAATTTGAATTTTTGGTTACTTTGTAAATTCTATGGATAAAATGGCATGTCCGTTCGATTAAATATACAAATAAATTAATCCTCGCTACAGATCATTTCGGTCAACTGTCTGTCTTTCATTCCTCATGCCAGACCGATGTCGCAGGATGACCGAAATCATTCCTAATGGTTTCCCAGAATCAATCATCTAGTAACAGAAGACGATTCCCAGGTAGCACACCGATATTGGTCCAATATTGGGCCAATATGGTGCATTTATTGGTCCGATATTGTTTCTCTACATTGGGCCAATAACAACATGTTGACATTTTACAATGAAGTACCAATATTGGATATCAATATTGGCCCAATATAGTTTCTATATATTGGCCCAATATAGTTCCTCTACATTGGGCCAATGACAAAATGTTGCTGATATTGATATCCGATATTGGCACTTCATTGTAAAATGTCAACATTTCGTTATTGGCCCAATATAGCGAAACTATATTGGGTCAATATATAAAAACTAAATTGGGCCAATATAGTTATACAATATTGGTGCTTCATTGTAAAATGTCAACATGTTGTTATTGGCCCAATGTAGAGAAACTATATTGGGCCGATATTGGTAATCAATATTGGTGCTTCATTGTAAAATGTCAACATGTTGTTATTGGTCCAATGTAGAAAAACAATATTGGGCCAATACATAGAAACTATATTGGGCCGATATTGATATCCAATATTGGTACTTCATTGTAAAATGTCAACATGTTGTTATTGGCCCAATGTAGAGAAACTATATTGGGCCGATATTGATAATCAATATTGGTGCTTCATTGTAAAATGTCAACATGTTGTTATTGGCCCAATGTAGAGAAACTATATTGGGCCGATACTGTTAATCAATATTGGTGCTTCATTGTAAAATGTCAACATGTTGTGATTGGGCCAATGTAGAAAAACTATATTGGGCCAATACACAGAAACTATATTGATCCGATATGGATAACCAATATTGGTGCTTCATTGTAAAATGTCAACATGTTGTTATTGGGCCAATGTAGAAAAACTATATTGGGCCAATACATAGAAACTATATTGGGCCGATATTGATATCCAATATTGGTACTTCATTGTAAAATGTCAACATGTTGTTATTGGCCCAATGTAGAGAAACTATATTGGGCCGATATTGGTAATCAATATTGGTGCTTCATTGTAAAATGTCAACATGTTGTTATTGGCCCAATGTTGAGAAACTATATTGGGCCGATATTGATAATCAATATTGGTACTTCATTGTAAAATGTCAACATGATGTTATTGGGCCAATGTAGAAAAACTATATTGGGCCAATACATAGAAACTATATTGGGCCGATATTGATATCCAATATTGGTACTTCATTGTAAAATGTCAACATGTTGTTATTGGCCCAATGTAGAGAAACTATATTGGACCGATATTGATAATCAATATTGGTGGTTCATTGTAAAATGTCAACATGTTGTTATTGGCCCAATGTTGAGAAAATATATTGGGCCGATATTGATGATCAATATTGGTACTTCATTGTAAAATGTCAACATGTTGTTATTGGGCCAATGTAGAAAAACGATATTGGGCCAATACATAGAAACTATATTGGGCCGATATTGATAGCCAATATTGGTACTTCATTGTAAAATGTCAACATGTTGTTATTGGCCCAACATAGAGAAACTATATTGGCCCAATATAGAGAAACTATATTGGCCCAATATAGAGAAACTATATTGGGCCGATATTGATAATCAATATTGGTGCTTCATTGTAAAATGTCAACATGTTTTTATTGGGCCAATGTAGAAAAACTATATTGGGCCAATACATAGAAACTATATTGGACCGATATTGATATCCAATATTGGTGCTTCATTGTAAAATGTCAACATTATGTTAGTGGGCCAATGTAGAAAAACTCTATTGGGCCAATACATAGAAACTATATTGGGCCGATATTGGTAACCAATATTGGTGCTTCATTGTAAAATGTCAACATTTTGTTATTGGCCCA